>BLIW01000011.1:12531550-13781550 GCA_016586305.1 Ophiorrhiza pumila
GAGGAGATTCCAATTGCATCTTTTAGCTAACATGATGTCTTCAATTTTTATTTTGTACATTTTTTGCTAATTGTGGCTGGGAACCTAGACTAAAAAATCGTTGAATGTGAAGTACATGTGAAATTAGAAATGTGAGATTTTGAATCTGCAGGTTTGCCAATCTCGGTATTTTGGGTATAACTTGCAATGGAATGTCAAATGTGTTGATTCCAGTGGTGGAATTTAGCTAAGAGGAAGGCTATATTTCTTCTGTTGGGCACTTTTGATAATTCTGCCTGGAGCATGATCTAATTGTGAGGACAATGTGTGCTTACGTTGTGAATTATAATCTGAGAAAATGCTGAATCTGAACATTTTTGGGACTGTCGTATTTTAGCCATAACTTGGCCATTTTGACTTCAAATGGGATGATTTCTTGTCCTCCTCAAATTTCGATTAAAGAGTGCACTAAAACTTTGATGTTTTATTTGTGAACTAATTTTGCGTTGCTTCCTAGATGCTTTTTACAATCTTATAATGCTGGTTTTCAATTTTGAGAATGTGTTTATAAAAGAAAATGCAAGTGTTTAGCAATTTCTTAATGAAATTGTTTTGTTTGAGTATTATGTGACAAGCTGAAGTTTGTTTAAGAAATGGCACCAAAGAAAAGATCAACTTCAAGAAAAGCCACAACTTCAAAGAAGGGCAAAGGAAGAGTTCAAGCACACGATGAAACTGATTCTGATCCGAGTATTTTTTCCAGATTGATATGGAAATGTTTGAGGAGCCTCCGCAATATGTGATGCCAGCTCCGACACCTAAGAACGGGAAAGGAGTCCCTGAGGTTGCTCTGTTCGTTGATGAGGATGCCATGAGACGTTGGGAACAAGGATTCAATGTGAAATATATACATTGAACGCGGGTTTAGTGTGGAGAAAGGGCCGTTTAAGAAGTTGATAAAATTTTACAAATTCCATGAGAAGCTTACGGTTGCCCCTGATTTTTCAATGTGAGCATTGCACGGGGAATACTTACGCAAATGCAGGGTCTCCTAGGGATGAGCTGTCTATGTGAGAGGCATTTGGGTTCAAATCACGAGCGAGATCATCAATGCACATTTGGGCACACCTGATTATCCTGAGGATCCGATCAAATTTCCAACCAATGAGGCATTGGATAAAGCTTTGCTAAAAGAGTTGGCACATCCTGGGGCAGTTTGGGAGCTTAATTCAAAGGGGGGAGCATAAGCATATTCGGAATGAATACTGGAAGAGTGATGTGAAATATGGTTGTTATTTGTGTTGTCTCGCCTCATGCCAAGTTCACAAAGAACCGAGGTGATTCAGAATCGGTTGTTCTTAATTTCGCAATCCGAAGAAGAGCAAGATCGACGTGGGAGAATCATCCTTGCGAGCATCAAAGATGGAACTGCCCAGAACAGTAAAGCACTGTATTTTCCTTTACTAATTCAGGAGTTTTGTGTGTCACAAGGTGTTGATGATCAGCTTGGTGCTTGGGAAAGGATGCAGTCTCCCATTCCTGAACAACTCTACTTAAAATAATTGGCACAGGACAAGGAATTGGAGCAAGCAAGGATTTCAAGTGTAGAGGCATCTCGGGTGGAGAGTGAAAATCCAACTTATGTTACAGATCAAGGGCAGCAGTCTTTTGATTTGGCATCTCTTCAAGAAGTAATCAGGATTTCCAACTCTTAGTTGAAAATTGTTTTTCAGGTATAGAGGATAGGATGGATCGGCTGCAGGATGGTGTGTGAAACATAGATGAAAGGATGGAACGTATACATGAAGGTTTTGACAATATGCAACAGGAGTGGACATCGCAAGCTGAACACATAGAGCATAGATTTGATGATTTATCCACGGTGGCTCAGCAGCAATTTGAAGTGTTATATCATAGGCAAGTGTGCATGCAGCGAGAGCTCGATAGGTGTAACAAGATGACGGTTTATTACCACTCAGATTCAGAACCCCCAAAGCCAACTCCAACTTCGGCATAGTTAGCAGGGTACCGGATCCCAATCTGTCATGTGATATGGTTAGTGGTACAGTGCACGAGCTTCCACCTGGAGTGACAGCAAGCCCTTCTTTACATCCGTTACCCACATTTGGTCGTATACCTCCTATGCCTCATACTCCTACATTCATACCAAATCCAGAGTTTGCACCCGCTGCAAGGTTTCCATTGATAGCATTAGGCCAACCTCTTCAAGGACCTGTGCATGGCCCTTTTCATTATGTGCCATAGCCAATTGGTGTGCCCTCATTTGCTACGGCTTCTTTGGATGGACAATCTCTTTCCACATCAGTTGCGTTTGGATCTCCTTCTTCCTCAGCTCCATCATCGTCCTCTCAGGGAGTCCTTCCTCCCTCTTAGCTTATCCCATTGAGGACAATGTTTAATTTAAGTGTGGTGGAGGGGGTGAAATTTTGTGTGATGTGTGCTGTGTTTGCTATGCTTTGTGTGTTGATTGAAATTTTTTATTTTTTTTTATGCATGCGGGTGCGTTATATTGTGAGAAGGGGGTTTGAAGTTGGGAGTGATTTTGAAGATTTCTGGACTTTCATGTTGATTGAGATATGCTGAGTTGAAGATTATGTGAAGTTTCTTGAAGTGAGTAATTTTGTGAAGTTGAAGAATGAAATGGTTCTACTTTGATGAATCCTGTGAAGGGGTGCTTTGTAAAATTTGAAGTGTCTCTTTGAAGATTGTTGCTATGATGATTTGCTAATGCCATGGAGGAGGAAATGTTAAGAGCTTAGTGTGAAGTTTTTCTTATTGTATTGTTGAGTGATTAGAAAGCAGTATGTAGTTTGCTACTTGTATGGGTTTAATGTATTATGTCTCTCGGGTTTGGTTATGTGTTACATTTTGAATCAATGAAATTAAAGTGAGTAGTGTTGTGTGCAAGGGTTTGAATTATGATATGAGTGGTGAGAAGAAAACGATTTGGTAATGTTTTGAACCTTTAGTCTTGATAAGAGGAAGAAGAATACAAAAGAGAGTGAATAAGAAAGACCAAATGGAGAAAATGAGTTATCACCTTGTATGTGAAACTTTATTCTTAGTTCACTTTGGCTTATTCCAAATTCATCATTAAACTTGTTTTGATTCTTGCATGTGGAATTTTTTTTGTTCTTGGTACTAAGTTTGAAGAAATTGGTATATTTTGCTGACTAAGGCCCGATGTTAAAGTAAGATAGATATGCCATGCAAAACTCAATTGACATAGGAGGTAATGTGTATGAATTCATTTTCGTTTGTTATGCATTTATCTGGTGTCTCCAGAATTTGTGCATGGTTAGTCAATTTGGGATTCTTATGAACATGTGCTTGCACAAGAAATGATATGGGAGAAAAAGCCATATTGGCAAACTGGGAAGGAAAAAGCCATAAGAACCTAGGCATTATTTCAGTCATCAATATGTGCACCAATGTGCAGCAGTAATGTGCAGAATAAGGGCAATGTCCCATAGAGTACCAATGTACGCATAGGTACCATTGATCTTGTGATTGCATGTTCATAAGAGTGGACAAAGAGATTGGCATGTATTGAATGGTATGTGAGACTAGCTAGAGGGTGTATAACGAAGGAATAGATGAAGTGCATGTTCCTCAGCACACACTTGCACGCATGACATTTTGGTCTTTATTCATTGTGCTTTAGTTGATAATTTGTATTGAAATATGAGAGCTAGGTACCATGAACCATCAAAGTATAAGGTTGTGTGTGTGAAAAAAATGTTTTGATGAATTTGGATGTAGTCAGTGTGGGATGAGTGAACAAAGTGTTTGCATACGGGTGATGAAAAGAGTTAAATTGTGTGTATCTTTGCTTGGGGGCAAGCAAAAGTTCAAGTGTGGGGGAATTTGATAAGTAGGTTTTATACCTACTTGTATAAACTAATTCACTTAGCTTTTGGCTTGAATTGCATACATTTATGTGGTGAAATGTGCTATTTTGTGCATTTATGTGGTTCGCAACTTGATGTGCTAAAATGGTGAAAAAGACCACAAATGTTGTTAAAATGAGGCAAGTGTGTGTTTGATGCTAAATGATAAGAGGAGAGTTAAAAAGAGCTAGAATGGTGAGTGAGAGTTTTGAAGAAAACCCTAAAATGTGCTTAAATTCTTGGACTTTGACTTGTGTTGGTGCAAATGTGTGGTGTTTTAGGTGTTTTTATGCATATATGTGTTGTGTTAATTAGTAATGTTGAAATGGTGAAAAGATAGTAAAAATGGTGGAAAATGGAGTTAAAGTGTTAAGGAAAAGTGGAGGAACCGAAAATGCACAATTGGCCTAATTAGGGTTTTGGCAGCTTTGAGTGTGAAATTCATTTGAGTGTATCTCTTTCAATACTAATCCAATTGGTGAGTTCTTTGGTGTTCTGAAAAGCTCTTTGAATGTACTACATTTATTATGTTGTAACTATTTTCTATTTGTGTGTGCAAGACTATGAAATGTGAGTTTCTTTTCGGAATACCATTCATTAGGGTTTTAGGGTTTTTTAAGGTTTTATTCGCCTGCCACGGTTTGGTGTTTTGATGATAACTTGAGTTTTAGGCATCCAATGGTGATGTTTCTTGCACCATTGGAAATCTAAGAGGAAGATCTGGAACTTTTAAGTTCACCACCAAATCAGAATCAGAGGCTAAGACACACTTATTTGGCATGAAATTAGGGTGTTGTGTTGGAATGGATACTTTGCCAATATTTGTTGCTAATTCGGCAACCATCGTGCCAAGTCCTTGCCAAGACCTTGCCGAGCTTTGCCAAACCAATGTGCCAAAACCATTGTGTCATGACCTTGCCAAGAACTTGCCAAGCCTTGCCAATCAATCTTGCCAAACCATGCCAACTTGACAACACTTATGCACAACACTTATGCATTAGTCTTGCCATAACTTTGCCATGAAACTCATGTCACACATTTGCACCTTGGCACACAACTCATGTTGCAAAATGAACTTCACAAACCAATGCACACAACTTGGTATAGGAAGAGCTAAGCAGCCAAAAACAAGTGGAATTTGGCCTACGACAAAACTCAAGAGGACAAAAAAATGGCCTACGACATGTCGTAGGCCATTTCTTGGAGATGTTTTTTTTGCCCAAAAATGTGGTGATAAAATTTTGGCCTACGACATGTCGTAGGCCAAT
Organism: Ophiorrhiza pumila; assembly: GCA_016586305.1. NCBI lineage: Eukaryota > Viridiplantae > Streptophyta > Magnoliopsida > Gentianales > Rubiaceae > Ophiorrhiza > Ophiorrhiza pumila. The sequence goes on from BLIW01000011.1 coordinate 12,536,709, forward strand.
TCTGGAACATGAACTTTTAGCGTACGACATGTCGTAGGCTAATTGTTAGGATGTTGTGGAAAGAAAATGGCAAAGTGTTGAGTGTGTTTCATAGGATTTTAAGCTTTGTCACACTTTAGTAGTTTGGTCATAACTTTCTCTGTTTAGCTCCAAATTGGGTGATTTTCATGGCTATGGATAGCTAAGACATGGTGTTACAACTTTCATGTTTTAAGTTTTCCTTAATTCACAGTGTATCATGATCAAATATTGGTGGGAAGGTGCTGCCATGAAATACTTTGTGTTTGAGTTTCTAAAAAATTGGCTAAGTGTTTAACTCCTGATTTTCTGAAATTCCAGGTTGATGAAGGCGCGGTTTGCTTTGGCGGAAAGGCGTGAATTTCAAAACGCTAGATTCTTGAATGCTCGCTGAGTTGCTGAAGGCGTGATCCGTTAAGGCTTGAAGGCGTGGTGTAATTCTGATTTCTTCACCTGGGTCTTGAGCAGCAAAGGCGCGATATAGGATGCTGAGGTCGATGAAGGCGCTAGAAATTAACACCAAAGGCGCTGGAGTTTTGAATACTTTTTCAAACTTGGAGTTTTTGACATTTTTGGCTGATTTTTAGTTCCTTGCCTTAAGGACACTTTTGTAATATTTGATACATTCTACGTTGCGTATTAGTTACGTTTTCCCAACTCTATATATAGGGAAGGTAGCTAACATGTAAAGAATTATTCACTACTCACATTTTCAATATTGTAAACCGACTTTTGATTTTAAAAGAGCGGGAATTCTCATTTTCTCTCTCTAGATCTACTTTCTCTCACTAAACATTTCTTCTCCAATCTCAAAATCTGATTGTGAATTTTGGACTGGATTCTTCTTTCTTATTCTCAATTGACAAAGGAATCGACAATTCTCTCGATTTAATCGGTAAATTCTTCCAATTAAGTGAGAATGAGCGTATCAATGTTGGAATTTGTTGATTTTGAAATGAGAAATATGTTTTCTGGCTAAATCTATGATATCTTAGGATTCTTAATGGATGAATACATGTTTTAGTAGATTGTATGCTATGCAATTGATCTAATTGTTGAGTATTGAAATCACATTTGAGTTGAGCATAAACATATGTTGAATTTCATAATTCCTAGCTATTTTTGAATGGATCAAGCTTCAATTGTGGTCGACATGATAAATTGAGGAGTGATTCATCAAAGTTAGCGAAGTTGCATGAATTGAGAACTAAATTGTGATTGTTTAAGTCTTTGCACACGTTTTCTGTAATCAAATCAATTATGAGACTCAGGCCTCACCATAGGAAGTGTTAATGAATTGAAACATTAGGAAAAGTGTTAAAGAACCTTTCTGTGTTAACAACGATGATATGTAAACCCTAGGATAGACCTCGCCATGGGAGTTCTTAGGACTTTGCATGTTAGAGTAATTAGCTTGGAAAATTGAGACTTTGCGGAGCTTATACCACCATTCTCAGGCCTCGGCATGGGAGAGGATGGTGATTTGGGGTACAAGCAGTGGTGTGGTCGTCATGCTGGCCACAGCTTGGACTTCTAGGCAATTTAGGTCTCCATTGCATTTAATTGTTTACTGATTGCATAGCATAGATTTACTAAGCCTGTGTTCATCCAATGCAAGAATCCTGAGATATCTATTTCGTCCTTGCTTGTTGCTATATTTTGCATCTTTGTTTTCGTTCTTTTGTGTTGAATTTTCTTTTTTCTAGTACTTAAATTCCGAGACTAAGACTTTTAGAACAATTTTATTCAATTTTCTTGACCTACGCCTTCTCTGTGGATTACGATCCCTACTTCCACTTCTACAGTAGTTGTTAGGGTAAAATTGAGCTGATACGACTTTAAGCTGTCAATTTTTGCAACTTAACTATCTGCCACCGTAAGTGAGAAAAATATATGTTTCAATCCAGAGAGGTCTGTGAGACAAGTTATTTTTAGAGAATCAAAATCCTACTATGTTGCTCAAAGATTAATTCAAGTGTTGAATTAATCAACTAACAAGAATAAAGGGCTAGCACCCAAGTTCTTGTGAGTTCTATCCGGGTTCGTGAGACCAGTTCGAAGATTACGCTGTTCATGTGGTTACCGTAGAGACACAATCTAATTGTTCGTGTTCTGTTGATCCTTCTACAGTACGAAAAGCGCACCAAAACGGTATGTTCTAAACATATAATAGATTGTTGTTTTAAACTGATCTTGGCATAGGGTATTAAATTTTTAAATTTCCACTGCTTATGCATGTTTAATTCCTAACAGTGGTATCAGAGGCATATATTTAATACACTGTCTATTATGACTGAAAGTATGTAAATAAATTATTTATATATGAGATATAATTATTTATTGTTTGATAAGATCAAATTTACATTCTTCCTGAATACACAATTAAATAATTGCATAATTTTATGTGATTTGAGAAATGTTAATTAATGAGAATACATAAAATTATGAACAATGTGTTGTATTGGTTTTGTTGGTCAACATATTGAAGTCTGCAGAAACCAAATACTGTGAGGCCATTTTGAGTCAAAAGAAACAAAACTATTACAATCACAAATGTAATCTTGATGTTTATCATTTACTTTAATATTATGAATTGATAAGATTAATTTATAATATAATTTGATGAGATCAAATTAGATATAATTAATTCATAATATATTTGATTTGATTAGATCATATTGTATAAAATTAATAAGATTAATTTATAATACAATTTGATAAGATCAAATAAAATATAATTGATAGGATTAATTTATAATATAATTTGATGAAATCAAATTCTATAAAGTAAATATAATGATAAATTATAATTTATTTTCATGCATAATTATTATTGTCTGACAATATTTATTGGGTCTGATAATATTCAAAACGGTCAATATGCAAGTATTAATAATAATTTGATAAGATCAAATCTAATTGAGTTAAAGAGTTTAATTCATGATTTAGTGAGATAATCTCTTATTTAAAATATATTAAGTTTTTTGATAAGTTGGTTTTATACCAACTAATTTGTGCTAAAATTCTTGGCTTTTGACTTGTGTTTGTGCAAATGTGTGGTGTTTTAGGTGTTTCTATGCATATATGCGATGTGCTAATTGGTGATGATCAAATGGTGTAAAGAGAGTGAAAATGATGATAAATGAAGTGAAAAATGTTAAAAGGAAAATAAAGGAACTAAAAGGCATTATTCGGTCAAATTAGGGTTTTGTGGCTTAATAAGTGCTGAATTTGTTTTGAGAATAACTCTTTCAATTCTAATCCAAATGAGGCGATCCTAGATGATTTGGAAAGCTCTTTGTTTGTAATTTAATTGTTGTATTTTAACTTTATCCAAATTCTGTGTGCAAACATGAGAAACGAAGGCATCTATGTTGTGTTTGGATTAGGATTTGATTGAGTTCTATCTTTCTGCCACAGTTTGTTCAATTGTGTATATCTTGAGCTACAGGTTTCCAATGATGTTGATTCCTGAACCTACAGAAAGCCAGGAGGAAGGTTTACAACTTTCATGTTTACTGAAAAGTCCAATTCAGAGTCTAAGCTATACAAAGCTTGCATGCAAGTTGGTTGTTTTTCTGGCTTAGCAACACTTTGCACTCACTACACTTCACTCACATGCACTCACTGCCCAACACTTCACTACACTCATGCACACATATGCACACTACCTCGCACAATAGCACTACACTCTCACTGCTACACTCGCACACGAGCACTCACCTCACGCACAACACTATGCACACTACCTTCGCACTAACACTCGCACACATGCACATCACTCTCGCACTCATCGCACACTACTCTCACATACACTTCGCACACACAATGTGCGGCGAGGTGACCTCGCCGCACAAGGCTCTCGCACACACTCACGCATGTACACTCGCACGATCCTCACTGCACTCGCACTACACTAGCACTGCACTCGCACAAGCACTCACGCACACACCTTGCGGCGAAGTGACCTCGCCACATGCAACACACATTTTTCCCAAGAAAAGTTTTGCACACACCATTCACTCCATTTGCACTTACGCACTAAATCAATCACAGCTCACTTTAAGTCCCACAACATGCTATTTCACAAACTCATCTCAACTAGCTTTTTCACACACTCATAGCATTCATTCAACACACAATCCATTTCAGTCACACTTCACCAAACATCTGGCTCATTTGTTTCTAGTTTGCATAACTCATTCTTCATGTTTCGGAATTTGCAATTCTTGCATTCATTTATGACACATTTTATTTGCTTGGGTTTTTACATTTGTTTCAATCTTCACAACACTTCACATTTTGTTTGATCACTCAAACCTCACCAAAAATTCACACACTCGCACACAAAGTGGCGAGACCTCGCCACGAGGTCTCGCCCTTATGCACAATGTACGGCGAGGTCTCGCCGCGAGACCTCGCCGGCAAAGACACACACGGCGAGACCTCGCGGCGAGGTCTCGCCACACATATGCACAAAGCGGCGAGACCTCGCCGCGAGGTCTCGCCAGCTTGTTTCTTTTGAAGCTTCATCTTGGCAGAAAATCTGTCTAAGTGTTGGAGAATTTTTGTGATGTGTACAGGTGCAGTGGAGGCGTGATCGTGGAGGGCTTGAAGGCGCACAAACGCTGAGTTCAGAAAGGGGAGCTGAAGTGGAGATCCCGAAGGCGTGATTTGCCTAGCCTATGAAGGCGTGGAACTTGCTGAACGAGAAGGGATTTTCAACTGAAATTGAAGGCGCGATTCTTCTGTGCAAGAAGGCGTTGCAGCTGCTGTGAAGGCACATTGCAGAATAGCCTGAAGGCGCAAAGAAGCAACTGAAGGCGCACGATCGAAAGCCCAAAGGCGCTGGAATGCTGGGCATTTCTTCAAATTTCGAATTTACACTTCTTGGGCTGATTTTATACATTTCATTGGAGGACACTTTTGTAACTTTGTAGTTATTTTACGGTTGCGTATTAGTTACACTTTCCTAATTCTATATATAGGATATGTAGCTAATATGTAAGAGGGATTTTGGAGCCGGGAGACTATTTTTCCATTAGTTAGGATTTGAACTTGTAACCAACTTTTGATCTAGGGAGAGCGGGAATTAATTTGAAGATCTACTTTCTCTCTCTAGTCTCTCTCTCTAGCATTTGAGCTTTATTTCCTATTCCGATCAAAGATTTTCTCCGATCATTGTAATTCTCATATCAATTAAGGAAGCTCTTGGAAGAATTCAATGGGTAAACTCTTTCTATTTATTGAAAATGAGTTGTTTCAAGTTCCAAATTGTTGATCGTGAATTGGTAATGGAGTTTTATGGTTAGATCTCTCATGTTCTAGACTTTCAACCGGTTAAATGTATAATTAGACTATGCAATGCTATGCAATTGACATAATTTTTTAAGGATGAAATCATATGTGATTTTAATGATTAAATCTTGTTGAGTTTCATGAATTCACACTTTTATTGAATGAATTGAACTTTGATTGTGGTCGCCATGCTGAGTTGAAGTGAGATTTACCAATATCTGTGAGAATTGCATGAAATGAAGACTAAATGTTTGATGATTGAGTCTTCCACTTGCTTTGCTTGAATCATGATTTGAGATGCGGTCGCCATGTCGGTGGAGAATCATTGAGTTGTTAGGAAAAAGTGAGAAGAAACTTTCTAAAGTAAGCAAACACTCTAGGTCCTAGGTCAGGCCTCGCCATGGGAAACCGTAGGAAGTGCATGCTAGATTTGCTAACTTTGGAGAGTTGAGGCATTGCGGGTTGAATCTGTTCTACTTAGGCCTCGCCATGGGAAAAGTGGAATGTTAAGGAGTATAGAAAACACTGTGGTCGTCATGCTAAGTGTTAGCTAGCCTTCTGGGCAATAGAGATCTCTTCATTGTTTTAATTGTGTGTCAAGAGCATTGCAATCATGGCCTAAAATGCATTCAACTGGTGGAAATACTCTAAAGCAACCACTCTCTTCCTTTTTTTTTACACTTTATTTGTTGCATTTGATTCTTTACTAGTTCGTGTCTAGTTTTATTTCTTTCGTGACATTCTGTGAGCAAACATTGAGATTATTGATACCTCCTTTTCCCTGTGGATACGATACCTAGCTCACTGCTACTATAGTTAGTGGATTAGGATAAATTGACGAGCCACGACACTCGATATCAATTTTTTGCGCCGTTGCTGGGGAAAAGGCTTGGTTTTCTTGAATTTGGATTTGCTCTGTTTTGTTTTCTTGTCCTTTGTGTAGTTTAGTAGTCTGCTTTGGTGTATTTGTGTCAAGTGCAGGACATTGTAGTTCACTGTTATTGAGTATTGCACAAGTACCCAAGCATGTCTAGATGGTACGAGGACTTCTCTCCACCACCATATGGAAGGCAATGGCAAAACCAAGCACAAAGCAACAACTCACATTACATTGGGACACAAGAGCTACCTGTGGAGGACATGTTTTCTCAACTTATGGAAAAACTTGACAGAGGCTTACAAAAGGAAGAGAAATGGCATAACCAACAACAAAGTAATGAGTGTTATCTGAGAGAAGAGGAAAAATTGGAAAACATGTTGTCTCAAGTTTTGGAGAGAATTGATAGAAATAAAACAAGGTTCGCTCAACTGGAAGAAGAGCTTCAAGGGCGACAAGAAAGGTTTGATTGAATCAACACTTTAATAAGCAACCTATGGGAACAAATTGAGACACCAACTTTAGATGCATAATACCACTCACAAGGTACACCTCTTATTTCTAGCGTACCACCTCCTGAGGACAATCATTTTGATATGCATGCTAATATTGATTGTGGCTTAAAGTGTCTAAGGGGGGAGGAGTCTACATGTTTTGGGGATAGTGTACATGAGTGCTTTGTTGCTGATTCTTTTGAGCATGAATATGTGCACTTTGATGTTGAGGATGATGGCTTCTTTAGTGATCTTGATAGTGATGACTCTCGTGTTCTAAGTTGCCATGTTACTAAGCTGGAAAATGTGTCTAAAGTGGAATCTTGAATGAATTTCATGGAATTCAATGAGTCAAATGATGTCGATTGCCTAGCTTTAGATGCTTTTCCTCTTGATAGCTTTGTGAATTGTATAGAGTCACTTCTTGAAGATCAATGTGATTTCCTAAAGGAAGATAATGTTGAATTTGTTAATGAGAGTGTTAACACATTGTTTGAAACTCTAGTTGAGGCACCAATTTTTGAAATGGTCAATGAATCTAAGTGTCTAAATGGTGACTCACAAGAAGTGCAAAGTGAGATACTCTTGTTAATTGATGATAATGCTTGTTGTGTTGTTAAGAAAGAAAAGCCTCAAGAATTTCTCAATGTTAGTTTTGATGATAAAGATGTTAACATTTTGAATGACAATGACAATGAGTGCCATGCTATACTTGATGATGTTGATTGTTATTCTCTGAATGTAACTTTTCTTGATGACTTGATAAATTGCATAGAGTCATATCTTGATGAACATTGTGATATCATGAATCAAGATAATGTTGAACTTGCTAATAAAAATGTCGACATTAGTCTAGCTGCTAAAGATGTTAACATTTTGAATGACAGTGATTACATGGTGAACAACTGTGAGTTTGAGACATTTGTTTTTGAACTTACTGGTGGTTTTGAGTTGGCTGATTTGTTTGTTGAGACCATGGATGTACAAGCCTTGGTTGAGCCTTGTAGGGTTGGAGAGTTTAATGTGGTGGAAGAAGTAATCGATAGGCCTAGTAAGGTGGAAGAGTTGAATGATTTGCCTCCAATGGTGAAAGAGTTTAATGAGGTGCCTTCAATGGTGAAAGAGTTTAATGAGGTGCCTTCAATGGAGGAGCCTTAGTGGTTCAAGGTGGAATTTGTAAAGGTGGCTTCCCATGTACAAGCGCATAAGCACCACTTTAAAAATATTCTTCAAGTGCCTTACAAGAGAAGGAAGAGCGTTTATAAGAGAGCATTTTTCTGGTACAGAGAGGGTTATTCCGATTCTTGAGGAAGAATGTTTCATGAATAAAGTCTAGTTGGAGACTACAAAACCCAGAACTACTTCTTTTCATTTTACCCTTACTTTAGTTTTTAGTTCAATTAATTGTTATGTCATCTTGAATTTTTGCTTCTACTCACCAAGGCCACTCATGATGTAGGTGTATGCATAGGGAGGAGTTGCACTGGAAATATGCCATGCACACATGAGGCTAAGTGTGGGGGAGTGGAGTCATGAACCACTCCCACAGTGCACATAATTATTTTGTCTTACATTTCAAGCATGATTGTGCATGTGCCATTTAGTGTTAATAGTAGTATAATTTTACACCACCATGATTCCTAGTCATGGTGCGACACTGGGCTTGCATGATTCCTCCATGTCATGTCTACCTTGCATCAATATGTTGGGTATTTGAGTGAGGGAGCTCTAATAAGCTTTGTTTTACCGTGTGCATGAATTTTTCATGCAAGGAAAACAATTTCAAACAAGAGCACTCCACAAAGCAAACATTGGACTTCATGACTTATTAATAACCAGGGAGTTCCTAATCCTAACTTTACTTTACATTGAGGACAATGTAAGATTTAAGTGTGGGGGAGGGAATGTTTGCTATGGTTTGTCTTTATATGTGCGTGGATTCTATTCTCTTTGTTATGCATTTATCTGGTGTCTCCAGAATTCGTGCATGTTTAGTCAATTTGGGATTCTTATGAACATGTGCTTGCACAAGAAATGATATGGGAGAAAAAGCCATATTGGCAACTGGGAAGGAAAAAGCTATAAGAACCAGGTATTCAAATTTGGAGAAAAAAGCCATAAAACCCAGGCATTATTGTTAGTCACCAATATGTGAAACAAATGTGCACCAATGTGCAGAATCAGGGCAATGTCCCATAGAGTACCAATGTACGCATAGGTACCATTGATCTTGTGATTGCATGTTCTTAAGAGTGGACAAAGAGATTGGCATGTATTGAATGGGTATGAGACGAGCTAGATGGTGTATAGCAAGGGAATAGATAAAGTTCATGTTCCTCAGCACACACTTGCACGCATGACATTTTGGTCTTTATTCATCGTGCCTTGGTTGATAATTTGTGCTGAAAGTTGATAGGTTGGAATTGAGGATATGTTAAGAGTTTTTGATATTACATGAAATTTTTTTTTTGATGAACTCAAATGAGAACGAGTCGACAGAGGAGCAGAGTTTAGTGCTAAGTGGTTGTGAGAGTGAGTTTGCTTGAGGACAAGCAAAGGCTCAAGTGTGGAGGAATTTGATGAGTTGGTTTTATACCAACTATTTTATGCTAAATCTCTTGGCTTTTGTCCTGTGTTTGATGCAAATGTGTGGTGAATTGTGTTGTTTTGTGCATATAGGTGATGTACTGATTGGTAATGATGAAATGGTGCAAAAAAAGTGAAAATGAGGGTAAATGTAGTGAAAAGTGTCAAAAGGAAAAAAATGAAGGAACTCAGAATGAATTCTCGGCCAAATTAGGGTTTTGGCAGATTTGGGTTTGCAATTTGTTTTGTTTATAATTCTTTCAATTCTAATCCGAATGATGTGATTTTGGTAGCTATGGAAAGCTCTATGCTTGTAATTCAATTGTTATGTTCTAACTTTCTTTGAATTCTGTTTGCATACATGAGAAATATGAGCTTGTTTTCTGTGCTCGGATTAGGGTTTTTAGGGTTTCTTCTTCATGCCACAGTTTGGTAATTCGACAAAATCGTGAGCTAAAAATACCCAATTTAGGTGATTCTGGATCCTATGGAAAGCTAAGAGATAAATCTAGAACATTCATGTTTACCAGAAAGTTCAATTGCGGGGCTAAGGTACATTTATTTGGCATGGAAGTAGAGCATTTGAATGAAATGAACACTTTGCCATTTTAGAATTTCTTTCATTTGGCATTAGCACTCACACACTCACCTCACTACACTCGCACACACTCTCTACACAATTCATGCGGCGAGATCACCTCGCCGCATGAACCAAGCACACATGGTGTGCGGCGAGATCACCTCGCCGCACATGCACACTCGCACACACGTTGCGACGAGGTGACCTCGCCGCAACAACCCACGCACCACAATCACATTCACCCTCGTTACACTCTCGCACACACTCGCACTATCACTGCACCACACTCATGCGGCGAGGTCACCTCGCCGCATACACTACACAGATCCTCACTCGCACACATCGCACAAGCTCACCGCACTCAAGCACATCCTCACTCGCTCACTTCGCACACACTCTCGCACACTACTATGCACACTCACAAGCGGCGAGGTGACCCCGCCGCATACACACATGCATATGCATATCACTCATTTCACCTCTCACACATTTGCACACAACATTCCTTTTGCATTTCATTTCAATTCCTGAGCATAAATTTTACACTAAAAAACATATGCACAACACATACATTTGTAATCCACTCATGATTTTTCGTATGTTATCTACACACATTCAGCACACAACTCACAAACTTTCCAATTCAAGATTTGCATTTTCAATTGCTAAAACTCACCCACATCTACACTACACATTATCACACTCAAGTTCACCAAAATTTCCACATTCTTACACATTCACTTCACAGCTTCACCATTTTCACATTCACTCACAACTCACAATTCACTAACTTCACAACATGTTCATTTCAGTCCAAATACACAAGAAATTATTTGTTCACTCAAATTTTGCAACATTCACAGTATGTCATTTTCATTTGTATAACTCTTCACTCACATTTTTTAATTACTCACTCATATACACAAAATTTCACAAACTTCATCAATTCACTCTCATCTCGCACTTTCATTTCACAAAACTCACAACATTTTCATTCACATTACTCACAACACTTGACACATTTTTATTCACACAAATCTCACTCACTAGCACGTAAATGGCGAGACCTCGCCATGAGGTCTCGCCACTAGCACACTTGCACGGTGAGGTCTCGCCACGAGACCTCGCCATTAAAAGCATACACGGTGAGCCTCGCGGCGTGGTCTCGCCATACAATCACACGAAGCGGCGAGGTCTCGCCGCGAGACCTCGCCTTCAATCTTATACTTTGCCAAAATTCTGGCAACACTACAAGAAATATGGGCATTACTGACAAAGACATTACGTCAATAAAGGCGCAAATGTTGTCAGTACAATGAATTAGTAACAAGAAAATGTCGTCAAATGGTCGCCACTAAAGTGTCATCAGTAAATGGGTCTTTTGACAACATTTTTTACGTCGTCAGTAAACACTCACTTTTATTGACCGAATTTTGTTGTCAATACACATATTGACGATAAAATGTCGTCAGTATGTGATAATCTTACTTACCGAATTTTGGGTTTGGACTGTTTGGATTTGGGTGCTTGAAGACAAGTAGGCCCAGCTAGTACACAAGAGGAGTTTGTGATGATCTTCCTTTTGGGCTGGAACTGTGGTGGAGAGTGGGCAGAATGTTGGGCTGCTCCTGTGGACTCTCGGGACTACCAACAATGGTATTGGATTATTGACCGAGTAGCCTGACGGTGGATATGTTGCTTAGGGCTGTATATTTTGGGCTGAACTATTATGCGTACCGTCCACTTTGGGTTACTCATTTGCTAAGAATGCCGTGTTATGGTGCAGTAGGATAATGTACAGACATTGAATACTACAGACTTTCTTTTGTACAATCATTTCACTAGGGCCATGCATTTTGCGGAGAATAGAGCCTGTCTACTCTCTCTGATTTAGTAAACTCTCTCTATTCTCCATAATTTTATCATATGGAGCATCGATGTAATGGAGTAGTACTCCATGTTTATTACTTTTATTTATGCAACTTTTGTAACAGTGTGGTCGGGTATAGTCGGCACTGCCTTTTGACTAATCTATAAAAATATCTGTTCCAAAAAAAAATGTCGTCAGTATGGTCTGGTCAATAATAGTAGTTAGTTGTCAATAAATGGTGTTGATAAGTTGGTTTTATACCAACTACTATGTGTTAAAATGCTTGGCTTTTGTTGTGTGTTTTATGTACATATGTGATAATTTGCGAGATTTTATGCATTTATATGTTTACAATATGAAAATGATCAAATGGTGTAAAACGAGCAAAAATGATGGTAAATGAAGTGAAAAATATAAAAGGCAAATGAAGGAACCAAGAATGCATATTTGACCATTTTAGGGTTTTGGGCATCATGGTTGTGCAAATTCATTTGAGCATTACTTCTTCAATACTTATCCAAATGATGTGATCTTGGATGTTCTGGAAAGCTATTTGAGTTGTCTTCAATTCTTATGATTTAACTTTCTTCTAATTCTATGTGTACATATGAGGAACGGGGGCATCTTTATGGTTGCTACTTCAGGATTTAGTTATGAAGTTCATATTGCCACAGTTTGGTATATTGTTAATAACTTGAGCTACAGACATCCAATAAAGGTGATTCTTGATCCATTGTAAAGCCATGAGATAGCCCTAGAACTCTTATGTTTACCATCGAGCCCAATTCAGATGTTAAGACACACGCATGTTGCTTGGAAGTTGCTTGTTGTTCTGAAATGGTGTCATCACACACTAAGCACTCACAAAGACTTCACGAGCATTTTCACAAGCACCTCACGAGCACTCACTTCACTCTACACTCTCGCACAGCTTCACCTGCACACTCGCACAGCAACTTGCACACAAGCACGCACACGATGTGCGGCGAGGTCACCTCGCCGCACAACACTCCTGCACACATGCTGTGCGACAAACTCTAAAGGCAACTCAAGCCAAGACACCTGTGTTGTCTTGTGGATTATGCAAGGGTGAACACTATACTGATGAGTGCTCTGTCACTACTGAATCCATTCAATATGTGAATAATTATGGCAACAGGCCACAGTACTTTGGGAATTACTCAGGAGGGAACAACAGAGGATATGGAGGCAATCAAGGAACTTCGGGACAACAAAACCAAAGCCAAGGAAGCCAATATACTCAAGGGAATGATCAAAGGAGAACTATCAATCCTCCACCAGGTTTTGATCACCAAGCTAGTACATCAGCGCAAGAACAAGGGAAGCCATCTATGGAAGGTATGTTTCAAAAGTTGTTGGAGAGGTTGGACAAGAATGAGCAGAGGTCTGAGCAAAGATTTGGAAGCTTGGAATCAAGTGTTAAACATCATGAAGCCATTTGAAAGAATATTGAGATGCAGCTTGGTCAATTAGCTAATGATGTGCATCGGAGGCAAAAAGGAGCACTACCAAGTGACACTGTTCCGAATCCCGTGAAAAAATAATGGTTGCTATTTACCCCTACTAAAAAATAATGCTAAACAACCCCGTGAAAGTGATAGTATAGCGAGTTCGTTCCCACAGAGAAAGGGCTGTGTTTAAATTCTAAAGAAAATCATTTTGTGTTTTTATATTATCAAATTAAAGACACTAAATTAAAAGACAAAACTCAATAACTAAAACGATTACTTTGGCGTACAACACTAATTAAGCAAGTGTACTCCCGAGATTATATTTTAGTGTTACATAAAAAGCACATACATACATTCTATCTATAGACATGCAAAACAAGGATAAATAACATAACTCATGCCCTCCTATGTGGTAAGAGGCAAGGAATGATTTAAGTACCTACCTATTTAGATATTAATTAATTCATTAAACCCTCCTATGTGGTAAGAGGCAAGGTTTACTTCCTTAATTGACCCGGAATCTAATGCAACTAACCAACTCAACGAAACACTCAAGTTCAACCGCTCCTTTATGGCGGAGGCAACGCCCGAACTAGTCACGCTATTGCTAAACTAATCTCCATAACTCCTCCTTTGTGGCGAGAGGTAAGAGCTAAAGTAAAATTAATCTATCAAATTCACAACTAACCCACAAAAGATTCCAAATAACCCAATCTAATCCTCCTTTGTGACGAGAGGCAAGATTAAAGAAAGTTATCTCTAAATAATTTACTGCACTTTAAAAAACATATTCATCATACATAATCTGGCCAAAATCATGCATAATTATGAAGAACACAGCAAAACTCATTCAACAAAGACCATAAGATAGAACTTAGCATGTAAATTAAGCTCAAAAACCCTTATTTATAATCCCGGGAGCACAATAAATTTAGCCGAGCATGGCTAAATTGAACATCATCATATTAATAATTAATCACATTATTGAAAACATAAATTAAAAGGAAAGATAACACCTTGAATTGCAAATCCGTGGATGAAATCTTTGTCTCTAAATAAATGAATTCAATAATTAATAATGTTCCCAATCCGTACAGCTGCAATTCTCCTTAGATAGCCAAAATAATGAAACCCTAGCTATTACACAGAAGAAAAACCCTTGCTTAAGCTCTCTCAAAGTTGTCACTCCTTAAAGCTATAAGAAACCCTAAGAAAGAAAGAAAGAAAGAAAGAAAGAAACCCTAATCTACTCTAAACTATAAACTCCCTATTATTCTATGATCTCCCCCTTGAAAATTACATAATAGATGGCCTTATATAGGAAACAACTTGAAACCTTATAAAACACTAATAAGATGGCACGTTTTTGGGCCCTAATATGTAAGGAACAAGTTAGGAAACAACCCAAAACAAAAAGACATCTTAAAAACGTCAAAAACTGAATAAAGGAAATTTTCGTGCTGTTTCGGTTCCGGACGTCGCGCGACGTCTAGCTCCCCACGTCGCGACATCCATGAATTATAAGAAAACAAAAATGGTGCCCCACGTCGCAACGTGGCGCTTCTCCCAAGTCACAACATCCGGCATTTGGGCTATGTTTCTCCATGATCCCGACCGAATTAGGAAAATCCCAAAACATGAAAGTTGTAGCTCTATCTCTTAGCTTTCCAACGGTACTTGAATCATTCCATTCGGACATAAAATGAGAGATATATGAGGAAAAACAAAACCTTGGCAGATTTCATCAACATTTGTTCTTCATCGCCTTTCCACATGTTTCGCAATGTTAACCCTTCTTGGAGTCTCGAGTCTCCACAGGATCAACTTCGGACTTATTTTTCACTCTATCCAAGGTCTTTATATATAGGATTGATCTTCAACAATTGGAAATAACACCTTGAACATCTTGTGAAACACGAAACCAACTTCTTGGTGACGAAATGCACCTTTTCGACCTAAATCACATCTTTCTTGATCTTTCTCCTCTCATTTTGGCCTCCAACATTAATAACCTACAAAACACACTAAAAACACATTAACCAGCACAAAGACGGCGCAAAGTATAAGTGAAAATAGCAAATATAAGGTGAACATATTTCGCCTTATCAATGCATTTAATTTTTCTTTTCCTTTTTTATTTTTCTCTTTTTCAATTTTTTCTCTTTCTCTTAAATTTTATTTTGCTAATTTTTCCATTTTTTCCTTAAGTGGAGTAGAGACATCAAATATTTTTTCTATTTCTTTTTTCATTTTTTCAATTTTTTTTTTACTTTCAACAAAACTATTTCTTTTAGGAGGAGATACATTAAAAGAAACATCTAATAATTTTCCTCCTGCAAGAAGAACATCCTCTTGTGCCAAGATTTTCTGAATTGAACCATAATCAACTTGACATTTTGGCCACCATTTTATATATAGTACTGTTTTGAGTTGTGGAATGCCATCGATTGCATATCCTACTTTATATTTCCATGCAAATAACCATAGTATTTGAAATTTTACTAAAAAGAGTAGAAGGGATTCTCCAAAGATTTCTGAATTTTGGAATTTTGAAGAGTAGATGTATTCAAATTGGCTAAAGAAAGGTTGTAATTTTTTAGGTAAAAAATTTTCTTGTTTTGGTCCCATATTTTTTAACCAATCAAGAAACCAACTTGGAATGGATTTTTCAAAAATGGTATCATCAATACGTATCCACCATGTATGTGTGCACAAAGAATTATAGTACAAAAATACATTGGAGAAACTATCTACCATATCATAATAAGTAAATTGGTATTCAATTTTGTTATAATTTGAAATGAATTTTAAATTTTGGGTAGATGGTATTTTTCAATTTGAGAAAGATGGGATTTGGTGAATATATATTTTAGAAAGGGCTATTTCGCTATCCTCATAAGTAGGAGTCCATTCTTGATGATGATTGGTTTTTTGTTTATCTTTTACATTTGTAAATTTTGTAAAACTAAAGAAATCTGCATATGTATGACGGGTTTTCAAGGATAATGGTCCTTTCAAACCCGTTATACATATCATAATTCTGATTTGAGGATGATCCTTCTAAAAGGTTTTTTTTAACTGTGGGGTTAAAACCTATTGCAAAGAGAGTAGTATTTCTAATATTTGACTAAATAAAGGGATTTTGGCCTCTCATTTGAGATGACCATTGAAAAGAAGAATTAGGAAGCCTATTTTTACTTATTTGATTTAAGGTATAATCAAGTCTATTTTGAAATCTACGACCTCTGTCTTGCATTTCTTGCAAAAAAGAAAATATTGTTGAGGAAAACCAATTCTTTCCTTCATTTTTCAATAACATAACTAAATCCTGCAAAATTGAATTTTATGAGATTTCAGAAGAAATTTAGAAAAGTATTGGAAATTTAAAGACCTCTAATTTTAGGAAGATTCACAAATTTAAATGACTAGTTAGAATTGATTTTTGATAATTTTTTGCCATCGCATTGGTATGGATGCATTAAACTTAAAATAGGATTTCCTACTATTACATGTTGACCAGTTGAAAATATAATTATCTTCTTCAAAAAATATGCACACATATGATATTTTATATTTTAGGTTTATTGTGTATCTTGTGCTGCATGTAATACCACTTGTTTTTTTTAAATATTTTGAAGGTATTAATCCTTCTTTTGTACAGTTTAAATCAGCACCTGAATCAATCATTGCAATAGTTTGAAATTTATATTTTCTATTTATTACAAGTGTTAGAGAAATATAATATTTTTGAGAAGTAATTAAAGTATTTATTTGAAGAAAATTATTTTGTTCTCAGATTTCTTCAGCATTGTGTTTATTTAAAATATTTGTTAAATTTAATTCTTCTAAATTAAAACTATTTCTTTTATTCTTTGAATTTTTGTTTTTAATTCATTAACCTCTTGCCTTAATATAGGTAAAGTAATTTGTTTAGAATTTTGATTTTGTAAATGATCTATTACATCTTGCATTGTAAATGAAGCATTTATTCTATCTATTTGTCTTTTTATCTGGGAATATTCATAATGATTAGAAGTAGATGGAGAATGATTTAAGGAAATTTTATTATCTTCTTCTAATTGCAAATATCTTTCTAAATATTATCTTCTTTTTATTGGATCTTGGATTTCATAAGCTAAATCAAGCATCATTTTATGCTTTTCGGACGATGTAAATATTACTATTTTATTTAATCCATTAGCTTCAATTATTACTTTATAATAATCTGTTTGTGAATTACAATTTTCACAATTGTCATAAGTATCATCATTTGAACTTATATTATTTATTTCGATAGAATGTTCAGTATATGGTGACTCAGATTTGCATATTTTGTTTTCTATTGTTTGAATTATATATTCTTTTATTTCTTTATCTAAATTTATTTCTTCTATTTTTTTCTAAAAAAATTTCATTTATATTTTTCTAGAAGTACATTTATTAGCATAATGACCTCTTTTACCACATTTTCTACATATTACATTTTCTTTTATTCATCTCCTTCTAGATTTTTTATTTCTTCTAATTCTTTCTTCAGAATTTTCACTCCTATGTCTTTTCTTTAAATATTTTTTTATCTAATTTTACTAGGAGTGTTTTTAATTCTTGGGGATTGTAAGCAAATTGATGACAAAAATCTCATAATTCTGCCTTTTATTTCTCTTTTTAATTGTGCTTTTAATTTTATATCATTACATAATTTCAAACCCTCTTCAGTACATATACTGATTAATTCTCTATAAGTAATTTTGAGAAAGGAATATTTATTCCATCAAATCAATTTTTAAGATTGCCTCAAACATTTTTAGCAAATAATTTAGGTAATCTTGAAATAAAGTTTTTTTTTCCAAAAATCTATTTTAACATCTGGCCTAGAATATAATTTGGATAAGAAAATATCTTTATACCATCTAAAATGAGATAGTGTGGAACATTTTAAATTCATTAATACTTCTTTAGTAGAATTTTTTAAATAATTATTTTGAACAAAATGTTTAACTATTGCTCATATTAAATTAAAAGTTGCATCAGGAACTTTTGTTGTAATAGTCATTTCTTGAGGTTGCTTATTTTCTGGTTCTAGATGAATAGTTATGGTTATTTGTTTAGTAGCTTTTAAAATTTCATATCTTTGATGATCATTCAAATAATGATCCTACCAACCACGTAATTGTCCAATAAAACCATGAGTGTAAACTACCACAACTTGTTCTTGAAATATTGATTCCATTTTTATAATATTGATATACATTGACATTTTGTGAAAAATATTAGCAGTTTGATAAGGTGTAAATCCATCAAGATTTTATTCATTTATTGAGTTATTTTGATAACAATTTTGGAATCCTCAGTTATTGGTGGGAGCTGTCACCTGCTCACCAATTTTACCCAATATGCACTAAAAGAATGTAGTCGTGATGAATGGGATCGTTCTTTAGAGAAGGGGTTGTGTTATTGTGATCAATTAAGTGACAGAAGAAGCAACAAAATCTAACAACTAAGAAGACTCAAAGTATCAACTGATCAAAAGAAGTGGTATTAAGGGGTGATAACTGGTACAACTCTCTTCTTAATATCACTGACTAGTGTGTAAGCATGGGGGGATTTTCTGCTAGCTTCATAAAGTAGATCAACTGGGTGGTTCTCTCAATTTTACTTCACTGACTCCTGCAACTTCCCTAAGTGGGGCAAGATGTTGGCACGAATTAAGAACCCAGATCCCTACTCCATATAACAATTCTAGTTCAACTCTCTTCTTAATATCACTGACTAGGGTAGCTAAACAATTCATGCATTCCTGCATTCAAAAAAAAAAAAATTGTTCTACCAAGATATTCCTAAGTCTTGTCTACAGAATTGGTTTCCCCTGTCAGTGGGCACCGCAAAAATGGAACCACAAAGAAAACAGAGATTAAGACTCATGCAAAAAGAGTTCTCAGATTCATTTCGTGTTAAGTTCAATTTCCTTCAATAGATCCAAAACAATCTCAGTGGATATCGCAGATTGACTCTAGATTTAAACGTTACATATAAGCCCATTGAAATTAAACACTCAATGAATAGATAACACAATGAAACACGGATCAATTGCAATTCAAATGTCTCATTAAGTTAAGATCTATACAAGTCAAACCCTCAAGGCAATACTTCAAATTTAACAGATCATATTGTTGATCGGCTTAAAGAATTGAATGGAAAACCCAAGATCAGACATAGAAGGATGATTTGGGATTCAGCAAATACAAAGGGAACAATTAAGATCGATGTGACAAATGGTGCTCTGCTCCCTATTGTAATTCTCCGAAACACTAGAATTTTTGATTCTTTTTCTCTCCCTTTATCTTCTCTCTTTGATTCACTCTGAACCGAGCTTCAACTGACCGACCTTTTCTTTGTTGTCCATCTTCTTGCATTTATACTTTTTCTCCCTTGATGTGTCACAATCAGGATAGTTGAGAGCTGCCTTCTGATGAGAGATGTTTTCACATATCCTACAAGAGCCAGTCATAAGATTCAGTGAGGTTATATGCCATCATGGTGTTAAATGTGTTGCTTAAGAATTAAGAATACAATTCATTGAACATTTGGTGAATCACTAAATGGTTGTGCTTGTGCTTCTCACTTGTGTGTGCCAAGGCTTGTGCCTTGTGCGAGAGTAGTTTGTGTTGTTGTGTATGCTAAGTAGCAAATCAGTGGGAAGTGAATGCGTGAACACAGTGCAACTGTGCGAGTGTAGTAAGCACGAGTGCTTGTGGGTGACTGCGAGTACGTGCGAGGATTAGTGGGTGAGTGATGAGCTAGGCAGGAGCGTAGCCCGCCCGACCGTGTGTGGTGTATGGCTGGGCGGGCCCCTGGCGTGCTCACCTAGCATGAGTGCTTGTGTGTGCAAGATAGGGCTGGCGCCCTGCCTTGTGTACAAGTGCGTTGGGCGGGCGCGCGTGTGCATGAGGCAGGGCGTGTGTGTGTGTGTGAGTGGGGTGGGTGCCTAGAGCGCCTGCCTGTGCATGTGTGTTTTGTGTGTGTAGTGTGTGCATGTGAAGTGTTTGATTGTGCTTGTATGTGTTGCTGAAACTTAGTGTGTGCGTGTTTGAAACTTGTGAGACCGTTGTGTTCAAGTGTATACTTGCTTCTAATTCACGCAAGAATCACATCAATTTGTAACAACATTTCCACAACTCTTGACAATCTTCACATCATCATTTCATGAACATTATCGCACATAAGTCAGGCATCAAAGTAGATTTCCACAATAAAACCATGCAAAAGCTCAAGGAATTATGACATATAAAGCCAGTTATATCAATACCCGACTTATCAAACCCCCACTTAAACTTTTGCTAGTCCCGAGCAAAAACAAAGCATCTCAACGCCTTGTTTATCCACTTTCAACACTCAGCGCTTGCAACACCATCATCTATCCTGTCGTAACACAAAACATTTGCATGCCCAAGTTTTCACCATTTTAGTTTCATAGCTTCATCTAAGTCACACTCATTGTCAATCAAGGGGCACGAATAAAAGACCCAATCCCCAACATGATGGTGTGTGCTGAGAGTCATATACTCGCTTGCCCTGTTTATACAAAGTACTCAAGCAAACACTTAGATAATAATTCTTAGCACAACAATCTTTTGTCCACACACACAAACATTCATACTAAAGTTAAGAGACAAAATTTTCTTACATTGATCACTCGCTAGGGTTGTCCCCTTTCCTATTGCATATTGGTGCTTGGCTGCTAGGGGTTTATATGGATATTTTTCCTTTTATTTGCCACTGCTTTTTCTCCTTTGTTGCACATCCTCTACCAAGCATTCCATGTTCATGTGTGTCTCTAGTAGACTATATACTCAGAATGCAAGAATAAGTGTTTGCAAGTAGAATGTACAAACAAGTTAAGAGATACATAAATCCTCTCCGATGTCAAATAAATTGTTGGCTATTCTATCTTACTTTAACATCGCACTTTGGTCAACAACTTGAATGAATCAAATGAATTCTATAAAAAAAATTTGCATGCATGAATTAATTGAGTAAACAACGATAGATTGATGATGGTATTGGAAGTGCTGGTGCGCAAATGGATTGAGACAATTTTCACACAACACAACAATAACACTTCACATTTATCGCAACTTGAAATATAAAACACATAACAAGGCTAGTGCTAGTCACTGCCTGTTTTCTTCCCAGCACTCAACACACGATTACACCACCTACATGAATACTAACATACTACACCACCACCAATTTTCTTAACACAAATAGGCAATAGAATGAAATTAAAATCAAAGGCACACTATGCCTAGCACAACTTCATCACACATCATATAAAAGTATCACCAGCCCAAGTCATCCCCCAAGCAACACTCTTCTCACTCCTCCCCACACTTGAGATAGACAATGGTCCCCATTGTAAGAGAAGGGGAAAGAAACTGCCCTATTTACGCATCACGGCGGAGCTGTTCCTCGTGTTCCGTATTTAGATAGTCTTGCCACTGGGTTCTCCTCACGATGCCTAATGATTGTCGACAATATTCTGTTAGTGCTATTTCGATCCCATGCTTCCATGCTAACTCCATCAATAGCAGGGGAAAGAACATTAGGAGTGACATAAACATCTTTGCACGATTGATATGCCCCGTAATCACATGTCTTATTTAGGAGTCTATGTTTAATAGCATAAATGAGGATAACTCTATCTCTTGTGGTTTTGATTCTCAGTTGGGTAGGCATGATTCTTGAATTTATGAAGATCAACCACATTTTGGCCTCAACATTTAAGTCATTTGTCCTCACATATATTGCTTCTGAGCGTGCATTCCGTACCCAAACTGCACCAGGAAGTCTATAACTCCAGTAAGTGGTCGATATTATCCGCCTGCACCAACTAACTAAATTCGTTTTCGAAATACTCAGGTAATAGATAGTGCTTGTTAATGCTGTGGCTCGTCACTTGCAGATATGTCCCTCTCAAAAATACTCCTTTTTTGTTTATTTCGGCAGGGTCACTCACGATGGCATTGGCGTAGAACTCCTGAGCCACCTCCATGTTGCACGACGCTGGGGCCAATGTTTGGAGAGTCCAGTTGTAATATCGAATGGTCTCTCCAAAAGGATGTTCAGGAGCATCAAACTGTTGCTCTACAATGATGGGCCTTATGGAAAAATTGTGAAATTTTTGCTTGGCCTTATCGCTCACGAAACGAGGTGAGGTCTTTGGAGTGTAATCACTGTCCAGAGTGTAGTCACTGTCGGAGTCCGAGCTATCCAAGGAAAATGCGGAGACCATGGCATAATGATCCCACCCTTGGTAGCATGTATAGGTGTGAATGCCATGAGCCTAAATAGAAACAATCTGGTATCAAAATGGGTCTATTTAAATGGTTAGTCACAAAATGGAATTTTCAAAGTTCATCCATTCCCCACACTTAATTCTTAGCATGTACATTTACAAGACATATCATTCCATATACATAGGATCAACACAACGTAGAGCAAGTAAATGACATTGAAAACATTTCAAGCCTATCCACAAAGTGTCTATTGATATCTCTCAAACATGAATGGAGAGTTAATAGTGCATGGGAAGCATTTAAACCACTGCATGTTCACTGTCATGGTATGTCAACTCTTTAAGAGTTCCATGCAACACCAGAAACTAAACATCATTATACACGCAGGGATCATGACACAATTAAGCAATTCTCAGATTGGCACTCATTCGTTAACATTAAACTTCTTCAACAATTCATCTACTGTAATCCTTATCAAAATTTTGCATGGAACCAATTCATCACTCCTCTTAATAGAACCGAAATCAATCTCAAAAGAGGGATATAAGCTAAGAAATTAGAATAAAAAATTGCACTACAGCCGAAACAACTAATCGTGGCTCATAGTTCAAGAATAAAGCTTCGGCAAATAGAAGCAAGCTCATAAGATAAAAAAATAATTAACCATGAAGCTTAACAACTGGGCATGGAACTTCTTCAAAAATTCAATCCATTAAACCAATCCCATTCATGCTCAAAAATTTGACAATTAGAGTTACATTACTGAGAGCCAATTAAGGCCATGTAACTTCAAGGTTAGCTCAATGAAAAGGCAAGAGAAAAGAACTTACTTAGCTGGAGATTAAGTATAAGTGGAATGAAGAATTAAATGAGCTTAAAGTATCCAATCTAAAGAGATAGATTTCTATCTCTTGATTATCTCCTTTCGGCCGATACTTATCAAAACCATGCAAGGAATGTATTTGTTCATGCATGGTCATGATATTTATAGGAGAATTCCATGCATGGATTCGGTCAAGCAAGCACTAGCTAATAAGATCATGTGATTGCACTAGAAGAAAAAGAGCTATGTAACAAAAATGCATGCAAACAAAAAAATTGTCATGTCTTCTATTGGCCATGCCACCATGCTTTAGCTAAGGAATAAAATTTGTGGGCCTTACTTGCATTCATGTGGCTTTTCACGATTCAACATTATGCATGCTCCACTTTTCCTTTACTGAATTTGGCTGCTATTTGATTGAAACTGATGAAATGTGTTGCCCGAATGATGCATTAATGAATAAATGACATTATAATCCCATGCGCGTGTCATGAAATGTTTACCAGCCTTTCTTTTCATCTTCTCAACCTGTGAGTGATTGCGATTTGATTGTTTGCTGCACAACTCAGAGAAAGATGCAGATTTCTTTGATTTTATTTGTGCATTTTTTCAGTTCAGAGAATATTCTCGGCATGTTTTCCTTTGCCGCCCGTGATATCCAGATAAGTTCACCAACTTCTTGGGCTCACTTGTACTCAGTACGATTTCCACTCCAGTTGCTTGAGCTTCTTATTTTGTTTCCTTTCAGTTTCGCTGTACATATGATTCACACAAGGGAAAGTGAGGTTCAATAATTTTATTGGTCTATCACAACAAAACACAAAAAGACAAAAACAATTTTATTTGGTTGGGTTGTATCCTAACACAGTGCTTGGTTTACTATCTTCAGCCAGACATAAAGGATTTGCCTTAAGATGAAGGTCCATTAAGGAACTTAGATTGTCCCTTGTCTTCTATAGTGACTTGAAGATTTTCAGTTGATGCCCATTGACATTCCAACATACCTCAGGGGTCTTATTTTGCACTTCAATGACCCCATAAGGAAAAATTTTGGTGATGGTAAAGGGTCCAACCCATCTGGATTTCAACTTTCAAGGGAAAAGTCTCAATCTGGAGTCATAGACTAACACTTGTTGTCCCACTTCAAATTCATTCACCTGATTTTTGCATCATGTCACTTTTTTGTGCGTTCTTTGTAGAGACTTGCACTGACATATGAATTCTACCTAAATTCATCCAGTTCATTGAGTATCAACATCCGTGCTTCTTGAGCCAAATTCAAGTCCATGTTAAGCTTTTGCACTGCCCAGTAAGCTCTATGCTCGAATTCTACTGGAAGATTACACTCTTTTCAATGGGTGTTTTATAGGCTGTCTTGTACGCCTACAGTACATTATCAAGTTTCAATCCCCATTCTTTTCTTCATGGATTCAACACTTTCTCCAGTATTCTCTTTCTCTGGTACGCACCTTCTAATGACTTGGTCATTGCACCTTTTGTACAAACTACTACTCTCTCAAAAATAGTATCTAGCATCATGTCTTATTCTTTTCTTTTTGTTCATGGGAAAAATGTTGTGTCATTTGACCTTGATAGGAATCCAGATGCACTTAATGGTGAACAACATTCCATTGATTCGTTACGTGGAATTGGTGGACCAATGACTCGAGCAAAAACCAAGAAGTTCAAGTTGGCTCTTAATGGTTTGATCATGGAAGTGATGGACGATGCATACATGTTATTGGAACAAGGTTTCAATGAAGTAAAGACTGATTTTCAGCCATGGAACTTCATGGTTTTGACATTACGTGGGGAAACTTCGTTGGAAAGCAAGATTGGACAAGAGTTGGATAATCGTGCCTCCATGTCACGACGTCCCCAGCTCCAAGTCGCGACGTCCACCGCCCTCCACGTCGACGTAACTCTCTGGAAATTTGAAGTTTGAAAAATTGAAATTAAAAATCCAATTTTAATTCACGTCGAGATTTCCGCACGTCACGATGCACGACCTTCCACGTCGCGACGTCCATACTTCCACTTCGCGCGACGTTGGGAATTTTTACAGCTTTTCAGGTTTTGATTTTTAATCATTTTTGTTTGATATTTTTAATAAGGAACGTGATCTAATGTTCTTGCATGAACATTGATATGTTCAATATAGTGTTTTCACATAGCTAAAGGTCTTGCATGATTGAAGCATGTGTTAATTCTATTTTAGGGAAGTTTATTCCAATTAGGAAACTATTTTTAGGAAAATGGGGTTTACTTTGTTGGCAAGTCTTTATGCCTATTTAAAGGCTTGTAAACCCACGAATTCAGTAGTTGATTTTTGATATTGAAAGTTCATAATTTTGCAGAGCAAAATTTGACCCCAAACCCTTAGAGACATTAAGCTAAGTTTGAGCTTTTGTTTTCTAAACCCTAAAGTGAGATTAAGCCAATAGTCTTGCGTTTGTTCTAAGTTTGAGAACGGCCAAATCTGATTTGATTTAGGTGCCGCCTGAGTCAAGTTGGTTTTGTAATAACGTTGGGGCTTTGGACAAGTTTCCATTGAATCGCGCTTCATATCTTTCTTTGTGTTCTTTGTTCTTGTTCTTTCTTTGTTATTCTAACCTTTGATCTTCTCGTGTGTGTTTATTCATTCTTGTTAGTGGAATTTTCCAAGCTAGACCTGTCCTGTGGATCAATAAGGTTGTCAAATCCGCCCAAAGGTGGATCAAATCAACGAGAACCGTATCAAGTGGTATCAGAGAATCCTTGGTGCTTGAAAATTTCAGGTTAAATCTTCCATCTCGTAAACTTTCAATTTCTGATTGAGTTTGTGAAATTGGATTGAATTTCGTGCTGCTAAATTTTGAGTGATTGAATTCTCTTGCTGATATTCAAAAAAAAAGAAGAGAAATTCGTCAAAAAAAATTACGTGAAAAAAAAATAAATAAATAAAATTACGTGAAAAATATATATATATATATATTGCAGCAAAATCTGAAAATGAAATTCTGGTTATACAATCACTGTTGAAATCTGTTCTTGATATTTGACATTAATTCTTGGTGTATCTATTTCTTTTCTTGCTAATTTGTCCAAAATTGTGCTTTAACGTGTTCTAAATTTGCAATTCTTCATAATTCTTTCCTCAATTCCTTACTTGATTTGTGTGGTATTTGAGTTGAATTATTGATAGGCGGTTTAAGAATTTAGAACTTGCAAAGCAGACTACGAGGGACCCTACATTTGGAGAGTAGATAAGGGAGAGCAATTATACACGAGAATAACCATATTAAAAAAGTGAAATGAACCGACCATATCTAAAACGAGAACCCGTGAGAAGCCTTAATTATTATTATTGTTTCTTGTGTTGTTTCGCTAACTTGCAGGTATTTTAAAATGGCAGAGGAAACTTCAAAGAATCAATCTGAACAACAAAGTTCAAAGACTCAATCTGAACAACAAACTTCAAATTAATATACTTTTTAGCATGATGCAAAGGTTAACAACCCAGTTAGACAATTTGGCAGAAGCTCAACAATCTGCTTCTAAGAAGAAATCAACTTCAAAGAAACTTGAAGATAAATTTGATGAGGCTGATTTTAATGGAGATGAGTTCATAGAATCTGATGGCTTCAGTTAAATTGGATTTTCCAAAATTTCATGGCACTTCGGATCCCGACACATTTCTTGATTGGTGTATACAGTGGAGCAAATCTTTGCTGGAAACTCTTATTCTGAAGATAAGAAAATGCGCATGGTGACTATACATTTTAAAGATTATGCAGCTCATTGGTGAACTCAATTGGTGAAGAATAGACAGCTCAATGGGGAGCTCCCAATTCGAACTTGGAGAGAGCTGCAATCAATTTTGAGGAAGCGGTTTGTGCCATCTTATTTCGCTAATGAATTGCGGATGCAAGTTCAAACCCTCATCCAAGGAAACCGATTCGTTGATGATTATTTCAAGAAAATGCAGTTACTCATGATAAAGGCACATATTGTGGAGGAACCCGAAACAACAATGGCTAGGTTCTTGGCAGGAATGACTCCTGCATTGGCATACAAGATGGGTTTTCAAAAATCCTATGATTTGACAGAGATGTTACATAATGATATTCAAATAGAGCGTCACATGAAGCAAAAGGGATGACTTACACCTCGTCAACCCCCTTGGCAAAGGAACAACCGACAGACTCCATCTAATCCAGTTATGAAGAACAAGCCTTTTGAAGGTAATGCTATGCTCAAACCGGTAGAAAGAACACCACCAAGTGTGCAGAGGACAGCTCAAAATACACCCCAAAATCTAGTGAGATTAAATGTTATAAATCTCAAGGCTATGGTCATATGCAAGTGAATTGTCCTAGCAAAAAGGCTATTTACTTTCTTGACAATGGGGATGTTGCTAGTGTTCATTCGAGTGATGATGAGATGCTCGAACTTGAAGAAAAGACTTATCGTGAAGAATATGATGAAGATGTTCCAGAAAAGTTGGAAGTTGCTGAGTCTCTTGTCACCATGAGAACCTTGAGTACACAGCCACAGTTGGAAGGCGAAGCAGTGCAACGTGAGAATATCTTCCACGCTAAGTGCATTATTCAGAAAAAGCAATGCAGTTTGATTATTGATGGTGGGAGTTGCACTAATGTGGCGAGTACATTATTGGTATCCAAGTTGAAGCTTACTTGTTCAAAACACCCCAAACCATACAAGCTTCAATGGTTGAATCAAAGTGGGGAGGTTAAGGTAAACAAACAGGTGCGTGTTTATCTTTGTCAATTGGAAGATATACTGTTGATATTTTATGTGATGTGGTTCCAATGGAGGTAGCACATGTGTTACTTAGACGTCCATGGCAATTTGATAGATATGTCATACATGATGGACGGAAGAATCACTACACCGTGGAGAAGGATGGTAAGAAGTACATTTTGGCTTCTTTGAAACCATGGGAAGTGTATGAAGATCAAGCCAAAATCTCCAAGGAATGTAGGCAATTGGTACAGGCCGAGCAAATGAAGCAAGAAGAGGGAAAAACCTCCACCCCTTTTATCACGCCCTGAACCCGCAAGCACAGTGAACCCCTGGGCCCATACGCGCCCGCGTGGCCGTGACACGACTAGAGCCTGACACACCCAAGCCCAACTTCATTTGGCTCGTCCTCGCTATGCCAAAATGGATATCCTGAAGTTGAACTTGGAAGCTAGGCTCATATATATATACATAACATCAATCATTCTCCTATCCGATGTGGGATTGGGGTCTTACATTCACCCCTCTTTGAGGCCTTGGCGTCCTCGCAAGGCCCACAGGATCCTTACCAGGCCCATCTCGGTGGCGAAGGATTCTAGAGGTGGCTACCGCACGTAGCACTTAGTTCCAAAGGATTCTAGTGGTGGCTCCCGCACGTAGCACTTAGTTCCAACACTCCGTTGGTGAAGGCCTGGCCCATGCTCTGATACCATTCTGTCACGCCCCGAACCCGCAAACACATTGAACCCGTGGGCCCATACGCGTTCGCGTAGCCGTGACACGACTAGAGCCTGACGCACCAAAGCCCAACTTCATTTGGCTCGTCCTTGCTATGCCAAAATGGATATCCTGAAGTTGAACTTGGAAGCTAGTCTCACATATATATACATAACATCAATCATTCTCCCATCCGATGTGGGATTGGGGTCTTACAATCACCCCTTCTTGAGGCCTTGGCGTCCTCGCAAGGCCCACAGGATCCTTACCAGGCCCACCTCGATGGCGAAGGATTCTAGAGGTGGCTCCCGGACGTAGCACTTAGTTCCAAACGATTCTAGAGGTGGCTCCCGCACGTAGCACTTAGTTCCAACACTCCGTGGGTGAAGGCCTAGCCCATGTTCTGATAGCATTCTATGACACCCTGAACCCGCAAGAACAGTGAACCTGTAGGCCCACAAGCACCTGCATGGCCGTGACACGACTAGAGCCTAACCCACCTAAGCCCAACTTGATTTGGCTCGTTCTCGCTATGCCAAAATGGATATCCTAAAGTTGAACTTGGAAGCTAGGCTCACATATATATACATAACATCAATCATTTTCCCATCCGATGTGGGATTGGGGTCTTACACCTTCTAGCAATAATGCAAAGAAATTGGAAGGCCAAAAGATGAAGCAAGAGGAGAAAGAAAAGAGATTAACAGTTTTTGCACAAAAAACTGAAGTTAAAAGAGCAATACTAGATAGGCATGAGATGTTTGTACTTATTTACAAAGACTTGTATTTGCTATCTAGTGATCACTTTTCTACTTTGCCTAGTGTTCTGATTTCTCTTATACAGGAATTTGGAGATTTATTCCCCGAGGAGTTGCCAAATGGGTTACCTCCAATTCGAGGAATAGAACATCAAATTGATTTCATTCCTGGTGCTTCAATTCCAAACAGACCAGCATATAGAGCAAGTCCTGAGGAGACAAAGGAAATTCAAATGCAAGTGGATGGTCTTCTAGAAAAAGGTATTGTTCGTGAA
Source organism: Ophiorrhiza pumila (assembly GCA_016586305.1). Taxonomy (NCBI): domain Eukaryota; kingdom Viridiplantae; phylum Streptophyta; class Magnoliopsida; order Gentianales; family Rubiaceae; genus Ophiorrhiza; species Ophiorrhiza pumila. Next base: position 12,566,516 of record BLIW01000011.1, read on the forward strand.
AGCCTTAGTCCATGTCATGTGCCTGTTATTCTTGTTCCTAAGAAAGATGAAACATGGAGAATGTGTGTTGACTGTAGAGCCATTAATAAGATAACCATTAAATATCGTCACCCTATCCCTAGGTTAGATGACATGTTAGATGAGTTATATGGTTCTAAAATCTTTACAAAGATTGATTGGAAAATTGGCTATTATCAAATCAGCATGAAAGAAGGTGATGAGTGGAAAACTGCCTTTAAAACTAAGTATGGTCTTTATGAGTGGTTAGTTATGCCTTTTGGATTAACTAATGCACCAAGCACTTTTATGCGTTTAATGAACCATGTACTTAGATCTTTCATAGAGAAATTTGTGGTAGTTTATTTTGATGACATACTTGTTTACAGCAAAACACTTGAAGAGCATGTATTACATTTAAGAAGAGTGTTTGTTGTACTTCGTGAAAATCAGCTTTATGCAAATTTAAAAAAGTGTGAATTCTGTACTTCATCTGTTATCTTTTTAGGATTTGTTGTAAGTGCTGATGGAATTTCTATTGATGAAAATAAAGTGAAAGCAATTAGAGATTAACCCACACCTAAGTCAGCTAATGATGTCAGAAGTTTTCATGGTTTAGCTGGATTTTATAGGAGGTTTGTAAAGGACTTTAGTACAATTGCAGACCCTTTAAATGATCTAGTTAAGAAGAATGTGACTTTTGTTTGGACTGATGCTCAAGAAAAAGCTTTTAATACTTTGAAGCAGAAATTAACCAATGCTCCTATTCTTATGTTACCTAATTTTGAGAAAGCTTTTGAAATACAATGTGATGCCTCCGGGAAAGGTATTGGTTCTGTTTTGATGCAGGAAGGCAAGCCCGTGGCATATTTTAGTGAGAAGCTTAATGGAGCAACATTGAATTACCCCATATACGACAAGGAGTTGTATGCATTGGTGCGATCTCTACAAGTTTGGCAGCACTACCTTTGGCCGAAGAAATTCATCATTCATTCGGATCATGAGAGTCTTAAGTTCCTTAAGACCCAAGGTAAGTTAAATAAAAGACATGCCAAGTGGTTGGAGTTTATTGAGACTTTTCCTTATGTTGTTAAATACAAGGCTGGAAAGGAAAATGTGGTTGCTGATGCACTGTCGAGAAGGTATAATTTACTTACTTTCTTGCATACTAAACTGCTTGGATTTGATGTCATGAAAGGATTGTATGCTGAAAATGCTGATTTTAAACTTGTATATGAGATTTGTTTGCATAAATCCGAAGGAGAGTATTATTTGCATGATGGATTCTTATTTAAAAAGGATAAATTGTGTGTGCCTAATTGCTCTATTCGTGATTTGTTAGTTGTTGAGACACATGGAGTTGGATTAATAGGACACTTTGGTGTTAACAAAACATTACATATTTTGCAAAAACATTTTTATTGGCCTCATATGCGTAAAATTGTTCAATCTGTTTGTCAAAGATGTATTGTTTGTAAACAGGCAAAGTAAAAATTAATGCCTCATGGTCTATACACACCACTTCCTGTTCCTTTGCATCCTTGGTTAGATATTTCAATGGATTTTGTTTTAGAATTGCCTAGGTCACCAAGTGGTAAGGATAGTATCTTTGCATCCCATGTTCACGAACCAATGATGCTACACACATAGCAGACCTTTTCTTTAAAGAAGTTGTAAGATTGCATGGTGTTCCTATGTCTATTGTGAGTGATAGAGATGTTAAGTTCCTTAGTCATTTTTGGCGAACTCTTTGGAGTAAATTAGGAACTAAGCTACTATTTTCTACTGTTGCACACCCACAAACTGATGGGCAAACTGAGGTAGTTAATAGAACTCTATCTGCATTATTGCGTGCTATCATACAAAAGAATCTAAAGAAATGGGAAGATTGTTTACCACACATTGAGTTTGCTTACAATCATACTATTCACAGTGCTACTTCTTTTTCTCCATTTGAGATTGTATATGGCTTTAATCCTTTGACTTGGATATTTTGCCTCGTAATGAAGTTGTTAATGTTGATGGTGCAAGTAAAGCTACTTTTGTTAAGGACCTTCATGCTAGGGTTCGAGACAACATTGAAAGGAGAAATGAGCAGTATGCCAAGCAAGCCAATAAAGGAAGACGCCGTATAGTGTTCCACCCGGGAGATTGGGTTTGGATACACTTGCGTAAAGAAAGATTTCCTGAGAGACGGAAATCAAAGCTTTACCCAAGAGGCGATGGACCATTCCAAGTTCTCTAGCGCATTAATGACAATGCCTACCGCATTGATTTACCCAGTGAGTATGGAGATGTTAGTGCTACTTTTAATGTTTCTGATCTCTCTTTGTTTGATGCAGGATATTCGAGGACGAATCCTTTTGAGGAGGGGGGGAATGATAGGAATCCAGACGCACTTAATGGTGAACAACATTCCATTGACCCGTTACATGGAATTGGTGGACCAATGACTCGAGGTAAAACCAAGAAGTTCAAGTTGGCTCTTAATGGTTTGATCATGGAAGTGATGGACGATGCATACAATTTATTGGAACAAGGTTTCAATGAAGTGAAGACTGATTTTCAGCCTTGGAACTTCATGGTTTTGACATTACGTGGAGAAACTTCGTTGGAAAGCAAAATTGGACAAGATTTGGATAATCGTGCCTCCACGTCGCGACATCCCCAGCTCCAAGTCGCGACGTGCACCGACGTCGCGACGTCCACCGCCCTCCACGTCACGACGTAACTCTCTGGAAATTTGAAGTTAGAAAAATTGGAATTAAAAATCCAATTTTAATTCACGTCGAGATTTCAGCACGTCGCGACGCGTGACCTTCCACGTCGCGACGCGCGACCTTCCACGTCGCGACGTCCACCAACGTTGCAACGTTCATACTTCCACGTCGCGCGACGTTGGGAATTTTTACAGCTTTTTAGGTTTTGATTTTTAGTCGTTTTTGTTTGATCTTTTCAATAAGGAACGTGATCTAATGTTCTTGCATGAACATTGATATGTTCAATATAGTTTTTTCACATGGCTAAAGGCCTTGCATGATTGAAGCATGTGTTAATTCTATTTTAGGGAAGTTTATTCTAATTAGGAAACTATTTTTAGGAAAATTGGGTTTACTTTGTTGGCAAGTCTTTGTGCCTATTTAAAGGCTTGTAAACCCACGAATTCAGTAGTTGATTTTTGATATTGAAAGTTCATAATTTTGCAGAGCAAAATTTTACCCCAAACCCTTAGAGACATTAAGCTAAGTTTGAGCTTTTGTTTTCTAAACCCTAAAGTGAGATTAAGCCAATAGTCTTGCTTTTGTTCTAAGTTTAAGAACAGCCAAATCTGATTTGATTTAGGTGTCGCCTGAGTCAAGTTTTTTTTGTAATAACATTGGGGCTTTGGACAAGTTTCCATTGAATCGCGCATCATATCTTTCTTTGTGTTCTTTGTTCTTGTTCTTTCTTTGTTATTCTAACCTTTGATCTTCTTGTGTGTGTTTATTCATTCTTGTTGGTTGAAGTTTCCAAGCTAGATCTGTCCTGTGGATCAATAAGGTTGTCAAATCCGCCCAAAGGTGGATCAAATCAACGAGAACCTTATCAGACCTGCTACCACATAGTTTGCTATCTCAGAAAACCATGGTAATGTTTGAGTGTGAACTCTAAAAACATGTTCATCTGGGAAGTTCTCTTTTATCCATAGCTTGAGTTGGTCTTCATTCAAGGTTCCCACTTCCAATCTAGAAAAGTGGCCTGCTACCACGTTCTCACAACCTTTTCTATCCTGGATTTCGACATCAAACTCTTGCAGCAATAAAACCCAATGGATGAGCCTAGGCTTTGCCTCCGTCTTTGACATTAAATATTTGAGTGCTGCATGATCTGTGTGGACTATGACTTTTGAACCCAGTAAATAAGCTCTGAATTTATCAAAAGCAAACACCACTGCTAACATTTCCTTTTCTTTACTGGTGTAATTCATCTGAGCTTCATTTAATAGCTTGCTAGCATAGTAGATAGCACGGAAAATTTTTCCTCTTTTTTGACCCAACACAGCTCCTACCGTATAGTCACTTGCATCACACATTATTTCAAAGGGTTCCCTCCATTCAGGGATGACTATGTTTGGAGCCTCTACCAGCTTAGTCTTCAGCAGCTCAAAGGCTTCCGTGCATTTTTCATAAAAAACAAATGGTGCATTCTCTTGTAAGCATATGTTTCAAAGGGACAAGTGAAAGTAGTCTTCTCCTGTAATTTGGTTATAGCCAGAATATCCATCAAGAAAACAATAGAACAAGAACCTAGCTATTCTGTCTAAAAGCTGTTCAAGGAAAGGCAGAGGTAAGTGATCCTTTCGTGTGGCCTTGTTTAACTTCCTGTAGTCCATGCACACACGCCAGGCATTGATGATCTTGGTAGCTAACAACTCATTGGCCTCATTTATAACCACAATAACACCTCCTTTTTTGGGTACGCATTGTACCGGACTAACACATTCACTATCAGATATGGGCAAGATCATTTCAAAGTCTAATAGCTTAATAATTTCCTTTTTCACTACTTCCATCATCTGGGGGGTTCAACCTTTTTGGCCTGTCCCTTGTAGGTGTAGCCCCTTCTTCCAACAAAATTTTGTGCATACAGACACTGGGCTTATCCCTTTTATATCTGCTATAGTCCAGCCTATTGCCTGTTTATGCTTCTTCAAGACTTTCAACAATTTTTCCTCCTGCCACTTCTACAGATTGGATGAAATAACTACTAGTAAAGTTTCATTTTCCCCCAAAAAAGCATACTTCAACTGGGGAGGAAGAGTCTTTAATTCTAGCTTGGGTTGCTTCACAATAGATGGAAGTAACTTTTCATTCCTATTCTCAAAAATTTCAAGCCTCACCTCGGTGGCTCTAACTCAACATTATCATTAGTATCAACAACATCATGTGCAAAATTGGAACATATTACAACATTCTCATCTAACTTATTCACAAAATTTATTTCTAAGGTGGACTCATCTATCACACAACATTCTATTAAATTTTCCAATTCATGCAAAATCTCATTGTCTTCAACACGTACAACATGCTCAAATTTTTCATCCATCATTTCATCAGGGGCCTCAATCAAAGCAATTGAAAATTTATCTTTATGGGCAAGTTCAAGTGAGTGTTGGTTACCTTTCCATGGGTGCATGAAGTAACATTGCTCTACTGAGTTGGGGTATTTCATAGCATTGTCTACATTGAAGACCACTTGCTACCCATTAACTCTGAATGTGATGGTCTTACTCTTCACACCTATGAGAGTATCACTAGTTCCCAAGAATGGTCTACCAAAAATTAGAGGCACCTCCGGGTCTTCCTCCATGTCTAAAATGATGAAATCCATTGATAGCACAATACCTTGATCCAACTGACAGCTTAAAACATCCAGCTCTATCATTCTCGTAAGTTGAATACCAGAAGATTCTAGGTGCAGCCAACCACTTAAATGTCAATACTTCCAATTGGTTGATTCTCTGGTCTTCCCAATCCAACATTTTCAAGCAATGGAGTAGAGGTGGCCATTCAAAATTTATCACTACTCCAAGATCACATAAAGTTTTTTTGAAAAATCTGGCTCCAATTTTGCATGGTATTGTGCAGGTCTCAGGGTCTTTGAGCTTTGGTGGCAAGTCATTGTTCATCCAAGCTTTGGCTCTCTTCTGTGAGTGGGATGGGAATTTCACATTGGAGGATTTGCTCATTGTTTGCTATTAAGTCCTTCAAAAATTTTGCATACCTCGGCACTATTTTGACCAAATCCAGTTGATAAGTTGGTTTTATACCAACTTATATGTGTTAAATCACTTAGCTTTTGTATTGTGTTTTATGCAAATGTGTGATGTTTTGTGCAATTTTGTGCATTAAGGTGGTTTGCAAGTTGAAAGTATTTAAATGGTGAAAAAGACCAAAAATGATGTTCAAATGAGTTAAGTGTGTATTTGAAGTTCAAGAACAAGGAAAGAATTGGAAAAGGTTGGAAATGATGCATTGAGAAAACCCTAAATGTTAATAGGCTTGTTTTAGGGTTTGGGCAGAATGTAGGTCAAATTTCATTTGAGTGTAACTCTCTCAATTCTAATCGAAATGAGGCGATCTTGGATGTTCTGGAAAGCTCTTTGAGTATACTTCATTTGCGGTATGTTTTAAATGTTCTATTCTAATTCGTGTGTGCAGAGTAGGGAGAAGACGAGGGGTTGCGATCCTTCATCGCATTTGCTCGATTTAGAGTTTTCTGCCAATTATTGAGCCTTTTTGCCACAGTTTGGTCGAATGTTGGCATATACTTGAGCTATACAGGACCTCCCAAATTCAATTTCATTGCTTTGAGTGGAAATTCGAAATCTCCAGGGCAGTGCTTAAGGGCCACTAATTGTCTGATGCATATTGACCAAAACGTCCCAGTGCTCTGCACGAAGACATTCACAAATCGGTCGGTTCCCCCAATATCATCAAAGTGTGCTGTCAGACACATCCTGAAAAGTGGGGACCGAAGGGTACCAACACTTTCGAAAATTGCCATTCTCGGCTTCCCCTATCTTAGACATAAACGGTTCGGTACTTTATGTAATTAATTTGATCTTTTAGTACATTTTTACTAACTATATAAGATCTTCTTTAAACACTAACTGTAGGGTATTGTTAGGACAGTCAATAGCAATTAGACTCATAAGAACACATCCTTTTAGTGCTCGCTCGCTCGTTGGGTGTGTTCATTTCTTGGGATAGAATTCTATGAACTTTTGGCTAATTGGAGTGGAAATCAAAAGAAAGCTTGGACCTTTAGCTTGGAATCAACATTTGGGAAGACCACATATATTGATAGCTAAATTCCCCGACAACGGTGCCAAAAATTGATAGCTTAAAGTCGTATCAGTTCAATTTTACCCTAAACACTAATGTAGTAGAGTAAGTAGGCATCGTATCCACAGGGAAGGCTTGGGCCAAGAATCTCAATGTTTGCTCACAGAATGCCACGAAAGAAATAAAACTAGAATCTAACTAGTAAAGACAAAGCAAGATGCAACAATATAAGAGTGTGAAAACTGGGTAAGATAGTGGATGCTCTAGAGTATTTCCATCGGTTAATGCACATTAGGCCATGATTGCAATGCTCTTGACACACAAGTAAAATAATGAGGAGATCTCTATTGCCCAGGAGGCTAGCTAACACTTAGCATGGCGACCACAGTGTTTTCTACTACTCCCTTAAACATTCACTTTCCCATGGCGAGGCCTAAGTAGAATGGATTCAATCCCGCAATGCCTTCAACTCTCCTAAGTTAGCAAGTCTAACATGCATTTCCAAGGAACTCCCATGGCGAGGCCCCGACCTAGGTATGAATGCCTTCGTTGCTATCTCAGAGAGTTTCTTTAACACTTTTTCCTAAAGTTTCATTCCATCGAAGTTTCCCATGGCGAGGCCTAAATCTCAGTAATGAATTGATCGCTAAGACAAGTGTGTAAAGACTCAGGAAATCACTTTCAAGTTCTCATCTCACGCAATTCTCACAGATTATTGGTAAAATCTCACTTCAACTCAGCATGGCGACCACAATCAAAGTTCAATTCATTCAAATAAAAGTATGGAATTCATGGAACTCAACAAGATTTAATCATTAAAATCACAGTTATGATTTCATCTCTTAAGATAATTATGTCAATTGCATAGCATTGCATAGTCTAAATTATACATTTAACCAGTTGAAACTCTTAGAACATGAAGAGATCTAACAATAGAACTCCATTACCAATTCACGATCAACAATTTGGAACTTGAAACAATTCATTTTCAATAAATGAAAAGAGTTTACCAATTGAATTCTTCCAAGAGCTTCCTTAATTGATAAGAGAATTACAATGATCGGAGCAAATCTTTGATCGGAATAGAAAATGGAGCTCAAAAGCTAGAGAGAGAAACTAGAGAGAGAAAGTAGATCTTCAAATGAATTCCCGCTCTCCAGCTCTCAAAAGTTTGTTACAAAAATCTAAAATCTAACTAATGAATGAAAAAAATAGTCTCCGGGATCTAAAGTCTCCCTTCCATATTAGCTACATCTCCTATATATAGAGTAGTAGAAATGTAGCTAATACGCTAACTAAAAATATCTAAAGATATTACAAAAGTGTCCTTGAAAGGAAGAACCAAAATCTGCCCAAAAATGTGAAACTTCGAAGTTGGAAAACTTTTCCCAGCAATCCAGCGCCTTCAGCATCAAGTTCCAGCGCCTTTATCATCCTTGCCATTCTTCCTCGCGCCTTCAGGCTTAGCTTCGTGCGCCTTCACTGCTCAGAGCTCCAGGTGAAGAAATCAGAGTCACTTCACTCCTTCAAGCCATTCAAAATCACGCCTCCAGCAACTCTGCGAACATTCACTCAGTCTAGCCTTCATGAGATCACGCCTTCCTGCCCCGTAGCTTCATGCCTTCATCCGCCCTGAAAATCAGAACTTCAGAAGTTAAACACTTAGCCATTTTTCTGGAAACTCAAGCACAAAACACTTCATGGCAGCAATTTCCCACTAAGATTTGATCATGATGCACTGTGAATTAGGGAAAACTTAAACCATGAAAGTCGTAACACTTTGTCTTAGCTCTCCATAGCTACTTAAAACACACAATTCGGAGCTAAGACGAGGAAGTTACGACCAAATCAATGCAGTGCAACAAAGCTGAAAAACTTCATGGAACAACCTTCAAACACTTAGCCATTAAAAACATAAAAAAAAACAAGTTAAAGCAAGTCGTAGGCAAAATGTTCTTGCTCCAAAATTGGCCTACGACATGTCGTAGGCCAAAAATCCTCCTTCCAAAAATTGCCCACGACATGTCGTTGGCAAAAAGTTTTTCCTTCAAGAATGGCTTACGACATGTCGTAAGCCATTTTTTTCCTTCCAAGTTTGGCCTACGACATGTCGTAGGCCAATTTCTTCTTTCCTATGCTCACTGATGCAAGGTGATAAGTTGTGCTCAAGTGGTGTGGCAAGGTGAACGAGTGGTGTGCCAAGGTGCCAAAGTTGTGCCAAAAGTGTGCAAATGATTTGTGTGTAGTGGATGCTTAAGTGATGTCCATGTCCTAGCTTGGTAGTATGAAAAAAAGTGAAATGAGTGTGAAGTAGTTGTGAAGTGATGGTGGTGCCCAAGATGTGTATTGTGATGGTGTGCCAAGGTGTATGAGTGAATGCTTGGCAAGGTGTTGCTTGGCAAGGTGTGGCAAAGTGCTTGCCGTTATGTGCCAAAGTGTGCACTTGAGCTCTGCATTGTGGTGCAAGTGTGTACAAGTGTTACGCATACATGTGAGTAACAAGTAGGCACCAAGTGTGACATCAAGCTGTGTAAAATCAACAACCATCGAGTGCAACAACTTCAGCTCAAAGATGCAAGGAAAACACAAGCAAAGATACTTGGAACCTTTTTCCTTTCAAATTCTGAAAACATACAAACCGTCTCCTTCCAACCACGATTTGGCCCTGATGCACTGCGAACTAGGAAACACATAAAACACGAACATTGTAGCCCCAAGTCTTAGCTTGCCACAGCCTTTTGAATCATCCACATCGGAGTTAATATGAGAGAGTTATGACCAAAACACGGAGGCGTGGCAAAACTGGATTTTAAGCCTACGATATGTCGTGGAGCAAACTTCCATTCCTCTTAAATAGCCTAGGACATGTCGTGGAGCAAATTTTCCTCTTCAAGAATGGCCTACGACATGTCGTAGGCCATTTTTCGTCCTTCCAATATTGGCCTACGACAAACTTTTGTTCTCAAAGTTTGTCCACGACATGTGGGCAAATTTCTTGCTTCAGCAAAACTTCCTTCTTCTATGCAGAATTCGTGTATCTTCGGTTCTGAATCCGACTTTGTGGTAAACATCAAAGTTTTAGATCTTTCTCTGGGCTTTCCATTAGTTCAAGAATCAGCACCATTGGAGGTCGGTAGCTCAAGATATGTTCATTCTACCAAAATGTGGCAATATGAAATCAAAGATGAAAACCTGGAGTAGCAATTGCAAAGTTGCCCCCGTTTCTCATACTTGCACACAGAATTAGAAGAATGTTAAAACATAAGAAATAAAGTACACTCAAAGCGCTTTCGAGAACATCCAAGATCTCCTACTTTGGATAAGTATTGAAAGCGTTATACCCAAAACAAGTTGCACCAACATTCTGCCCAAACCCTAATTTGGCCAAATAAGCTCATTTCAGTTTTTCTTAAATTCCCACTCACCATTCTCATTGTTTCAAACTCTAAACCTTGTCATTTGACACCAAGCATATATTTTCCTCATTTTAACAACATTTTTGGTCTTTTTTCACCATTTAAACACTATGAGTTGCAAACCACATAAACACACAATATAGCACATTGCACCACACATTTGCATGAAAATCAAGGAAAATGCCAAGTGAAATAATACATTTAAGTTGGTATAAAACCAACTTATCAGGTTGCCTCTTTCCTTGCACTTTCTTGCTAATTCATTGCTTAATCTACCATTTGGGTTTGCTCTAATTAGCCATGATGGGCTAAATTGTGTGGTGTCTTTGGAATTAGGCTATGGGCTTTTGATAATTTGTTTGTATGGTGATGAAATGTTATGGGCTTGATTATATGTTTCATATGCTTGATTTTAAGGTCACATTTCTTGTGCAATATCCTTAACTTGAAAATGAGAATTGGGTCATGTTGTGAGTAGAATATTAATCCATTGCATGTTGTGATGAAGAAACCTCTTTGTCCATGATAATGTTGATTGAATCTATTTCATGAATTAGCCCTAAGCATATGGAAACCAAGTCAACACTAGCATGACAACCTAGTTGGGGACTTGGCTTGGAAGTTGTGGATTTGAAATGATATAGAATCAATTTGCTTTGATTGATCTATTAATTGTGGTTGAGTTTGGTCCGGTTATAGTCTTAACCACCAAATTTCCACTAGACAACATTAAATCACATTCTTCAAGCTATCATATGAATCACCAATGCTACAAATGATTGAGAAACCTAGTCCTAAATTCCAATGATACACTTATATACTTGATTTCTACTCCCTAATTTTGAAGCTAAAGTCCTAGATCAATTAGGTTGACTTTAGTGTAGGTTTAGTCTTGTTGCATTTTTTCTTGTTTTCTTTCCTTAGTTGTATTTTTCATTACTCTACATATTAGACACGAACTCTTAACAAGACCCCCCTCTTCGTGGAATTCGACCCCTTGCTTCCAAGTGCTACAATTTTTGGCGCCGTTGCCGGGGAAGGCACGATTTCTAGAATTTGATTGAGTGTTCTTTGAGTTTCATTGTTTAGTTGTGCGTTGCTTGTTTTGTTCTTTCTCTGTAGACTTTGCTGGGTTATTTTTCTTGTTGTTGTTTGTTCTATTTTTGTGATTGTGTTTCATTTCGGTTATACTTCACTTTGAGTATTGTATGCCCAGGTTACGCTCCTGTAGAGACCCTGAGTTCGAATTGGATCTTGAATTAGCAAAGACTCTAAGGATTCAAGCTAAGCAGAGAGAAATGGCGGCCCAAGGAGTTAGAGCACCTCGGTTTGGAGATCACTATGCAGTGAACTTCGACAACCGATTAGGACAGCACAACATAGACGTTGAAAGTTACCATATTCCTCCACGGATCGTATCAATGATCACACAGGGCCAATTTTTTCAAGGTTTAGACAACGAGGATCCAAATGACCATTTAGATTGGTTCCTGGGCTTATGTAGCACATTTAAGCTACCAAGGGTGGAGCGAAGTGAGGTTCATAGGATCTTGTTCCCTCTCTCTTTGAGAGGTAAAGCGAAGCATTGGTTTAAGACTATTGGGGGAGCAGATGCTACAGTTTCATTTCAAGAACTTCAGAGGAAATTTTTGGCTAAATACTTTCCACCTGCTAAGCTTGAGAAGAGAAGAATGGAAATTATGAATTTCCAACAACAAGATAGTGAGTCTTTCAGAGAAGCTTGGGAAGGGAACTAAATACCTTCTTTAAAGGCCTTACTCCTGAAGCATCCATGATGGTCAAGGCTTGTGCCAATGGGGCACTCAAAGACAAATCTGTGCCTGAAGTGCGTGAATTGTTCAATCAGATTGCTGAGGATGAATATCTTTTCCCTGAGACTCGTAAACCTCATGGCAGAAAACAACGAGGAGTTCTTGATTTAGATGAAGAAACTTCACTTAGTGCTAAATTTGAAGCCCTTGCCAAGCAAGTGCAAACATTGAAATCTGCTCAAGCCAAGGCTCCAGCTCTCTCTTGTGGGTTGTGTAAAGGTGAACATCACACCGATGAATGTGCTATCACAACTGAATCTATTCAGTACGTGAACAATTACAATAACAAAACGCAGTCGACATGCCGGTGGAGGTTTGTTGAGAGTTTAGAGCTAAGTGAGAGGAGATCTTTGGAGTTTTGTGAAGACGATCAGAATTAGGTTCAGCCTTGCCATAGGAAAACCTAAATTTTGCATGCAATAGTAATGAAACTTAGAAGGTTGGCATTCTGCGGGATTAACTCTTCACTCTAGGCCTCGCAAAGGGAAATTGTGAAGTCAGAGAATGTAGAGGATGAAGCGGTCGCCATGCCAGTCATAGTCTAGTTTCTCAGGCAGTTTGATCCCCTCTTGGTCATCAATTGAGTCAACTGTAAGGCAATTACGTAGTTAATTTGCATGATCATCCGGAAAAAGACTCTAGGACATAATTCTTATACTTGATAACTCATTTCTGTGTTGACCTTTAGTTAAATATTTCATTCTTCAATCTGTTCTTGAGTGTTACTATTGTCTTTTATTTCGTGAAACTGTACTCGTGAATTTCCTGGAGCATTTCGTTAATATTTTGGTCACCAACTCCTTCCCTGAGGATACGATCCCTACTTCCACTTCTACAGTAGTTCTAGGGTAAAATTGTGCGAATACGACTACACATAACACCAGTGATGGCTCATTCACGTTCACATTCTTTACCATGTCCAAAAACCTTGTGAACTGAGCTCCTTTTTTATCTAGGGGTGGTGCTCTCTGAGGGACGGGAGGTTGTGGTGCATACTCCGGATAATTGTATGGGCTTGGAGGCCCTCTTTTTCTCTTAAGCTCAGATGCCTTCCCACTTCCTCCATCATTTTCTCTCTGAGGTTCCTTTTTAATATCCTCAACAATTATTTCTTCAGTGGTCTTCTCCATTGTAGTCTCTTCCGTGTTATCCTTCTTGTTCTCACTGAGTTCCTTTCCATATCTTAACGTGATGGCATTACATACCTTCTTATCCTTTGGGTTTGGCTCAGTATCACTTGGAAGAGTCCCCTGGGGTATTTGATGAACTACCTTGGCCAGTTGGCCCAACTGAATCTCAATGTTCTTTATAGAGGCATCATGGTTTTTCTACTGAGTTTCCATGCCTGTTGTTCTTTGATCATTCTTGTCCCACTTCTCCATGATCTTATGGAGCATATCTTCCATATTGGACCTCCTAGGTTCTCTATTACTTGACTCTCCTCCCTGAAGAAATTGTCCAGATTGGTTGCTATGTCCCGAGTTACCTTGCCCACCTTGATTTTTGTAATCTCTACCATATTATTGTCTGTTGTAGTTGTTGACATACTGGATAGACTCTTTTCTAATTGTATATTCACTAGTGTGGTGTTAGCCCTTGCATAAGCCACAGGACAAGACTTGGGTGGTTTGGGCAGTTTTCAGTGTCTACACTTGTCTTGTCAAGGCTTCAATTTTAGCTTTCAAAGATGTTTCCTCATCCAAATCCAAAACACCTCTTTGTCTTCTTGCAACTGGTTTCCTTGCCTCTGGGAAGAGATACTCATCATCTACTTTAGAGTCGAACAATTCTCTTACTTCCGTTACACTCTTGTCCTTTAGAGCTCCATTTGCATAGACCTTGACAATGAGTGATGATTCTAGAGACAGTCCTTTGAAAAATGTATTCAACTCCTGCACCTCACCCAAATCATTATTTGGGCATTGTCTTAATAGATCATTGAATCTGTCCTAAGCCTCTTTGAAAGTCTCCATCCTGTTGTTGGAAACTCCTGATTTCCAACCTCATTCTCTCTAATTTCGCAGGAGGGAAATACTTTGCCAGGAGCTTCTTTTCAAGCTTTTCAAAAGTAGTAATAGATGATCCCCCAATTGACTTAAACCAATATTTAGCTTTTTCTTTCAATGACAATGGGACTAGGCCTTTCTTCCTCTTGCTCTGCCATTTCCAAAATTCTTCTTCTTTGTCTTAAGGTCTTTTGGAGTTTAGGATCAAATTCAAGTTCTAGATCTACTCTATGAAGACGTGCTCCTCTTTGCATAAACTAAATTGCCTACACAAATCAAGCACACTATCCATGTAGATATATCAATTGAAATAAACAAAATCCACAAAAGCGAATGAATCAATCAACTTCAAACAATGAAACTGCAGATTTCACAAAATCGAACAAATTCAAAAGAGTAAAAAGTAATAACAAGTAACAAAAAATAAAAACACGAATCTCTAACAAATCAATTCCTAACACTTTGCCTTCCCTGGCAACGGCGTCAAAAATTGGCGGGACCTATCGCAGGCTCACCAATTTTACCCAATATGCACTAAAAGAATTTAGTAGTGATGAATGGGATCATTCCTCAGAGAAGGGGTTGTGTTATGGTGATCGATTAAGTGACAGGATAAGCAATAAAATGTAACAACTAAGAATACACAAAGTATCAACTGATCAAAAAAGTGGTATTACCTTGAGGGGTGATAACTGGTACAGCTCTCTTCTTAATATCATCGACTAGTGTGTACGCATGAGGGGATTTTCTGCTAGCTTTATAAAATAGATCAACATGATGGTTCTCTCAATTTTACTCCACTGAGTCCTCCAACTTCCCCGGGTGGGGCAAACTATCTCCCTTGGTAGGGCAGCTAACCAATTCATGCATTCAAATTGTTCTACTAGAATATTCCTAAGTCTTATCTACATAATTGGTTTCCCCTATCACTGGGCACCACATAAATGGAACCACAAAGAAAATAGAGCTTAAGACTTATGCAAAAAGGGTTCTCAGATTCATTTCGAGTTAAGTTCAATTTCCTTTGATAGATCCAAAACAATCTTAGTGGGTACTGGAGATTGACTCTAGATTTAAACGTTATCATATAAGCCCATTGAAATTAAACACTTAATGAATAGATGACACAATGAAACATAGATCAATTGCAATTCAAATGTCTTATTAAGTTAAGATCCATACAAGTCAAACCCTCAAGGCAATACTTCAAATTTAGTCATTCATATTGTTGATCGGCTCAGAGAATTGAATGGAAAACCCAAGATCAGACATATGATGACGATCTGGGATTTAGCAAATACAAAGGTAGCAATTAAGATTGATGTGAAAAATGGCGCTTTGCTCCTTATTGTAATTCTCCAAAACCCTAGAATATCTTATTCTTTTTCTCTCTCGTGATCTTCTCTCTTTGATTCACTCTGAACAGAGCTTCCGCTGATCGATCTTTTCTTTGTTCTCCATCTCCTTGTATTTATACTTCTCCTTTCTTGGTGTGTCATAATCAGGATAGTTGAGAGCTGCTTCTGATGAGAGATTTTTACATATGTCCTGCAAGAACCAGTCATAAGACTCAGTGAGGTCATATGTTGTCATGGTGTTAAATGGGTTTCTTAAGAATTAAGAATACAATTCAGCGAACATTTGGTGAACCACTGAATGGTTGTGCTTGTGCTTTTCACTTGTGTGTGCCAAGCCTTATGCCTTGTGCGAGAGTAATTTGTATTGTTGTGTATGTTAAGTAGCAAATCAGTGGGAAGTGAATGCATGAACACAGTGCAAGTGTCGAGTGTAGTGAGCAGGAGTGCTTGTGGGTGAGTGCGAGTGCGTTCGAGGATGAGTGGGGTGAGTGATGAGCTGGGCGGGCACGGGTGTGTAGCTGGGCGGGCGCCTGGCACGCTCGCCTAGCATGAGTGTGGTGAGGGGCGGGCGCCTCGCGCGCCTGCTTGTACTTGTGTGTGCAAGCCCTGCCTTTTGTGCAAGTGCCCAGGCGCCCTCCCAGTGGTGTGTGCATAAGGCAGGGTTGTGTGTGTGTGAGTGGGGCAGGCGCACTAACATGTGTGTTTCGTGTGCATTGAGTGTGTGTAGTGCGTGCATTCGAAGTGTTTGATTGTGCTTGTATATGTTGCTGGAACATAGTGTGTGCGTTCTTGAGACTTGTGAGACCGTTGTATCCAAGTGTATACTTGCTTCAAATTCATGCAAGAATCACATCAATTTGTATAACATTTTCACAACTCTCCACAATCTCCACAATCTCCACAATCATCATTTCATGAACATTATTGCACATAAGTCACGCATCAAGTAAGATTTCTACAATAAAACTATGCAAAAGCTCAAGGAATTATGACATATAAGCCGGTATAAACCTGACTTATCAGTTATGTTCTTCGATAAAAAGATCTTGAGAATTTGGTCTAGGATAATAAAATTGATTTTGTGGATAATTTGGTCTGAATTTTCAACGGTACTTTTTATTTTATTTATTTCAAATTTATTTGAGTCTTCATTTATGTATAAATTATTAAACATTTCCTCTAAATGGTATATTTGTAAATTATTTTTTATTTCTTCCTTTTCAGAACTTAACGCAATTATTTTTAATTTATTAAATTCTAAATTTAATTTCTCTAATTTTTCTTTAGTAAAATTTGAGGGTTGAGATTTTAACATATTTACAGGTAAATCAGACATAGGTTTAAATGAAAAAATGTTTTAGGTTTATTTAAGCCCAATTTTGTATTTTCTAAAGGAAAAATATTTTGTGAAAATGGTTTAGGTTTATTTAAACCTAATTTCGTTTAAATGAAAATAGTTTTGATTAATTTTACCTTCAAGATGACATAATTGCTTAAAAATAATGTTTAAATTAAGATTTGTAAAAAAATTTTATCTAGCTAATTTTGCTAATTCAACCTTGTTAACATCAATATAAGGTTCAACCTTATTAACATCAAAGCAATTAAATGACAATAAGGGTCTTCAAGCATTTATCAAAGTACATGTATTGTCATTTATGTATAATTGACTTATCGCCAGTTATGGTAACACAATTTTGGATCCAAATATACGGTTTCACAACAAGAAGTCTTAGATCTATTTATATTGATAACAATAAGGCATTGTTACTTAGTTGAAACTTATTTTATATGTTTAATACAATAACCCTTAAAAGAGAAGAACGATTTCATTCTTATTATGGTTTGATCTTGTGGGTCGGCACCCAAGCCTCATTTGGCATTTCATGAGGCAATTTTGATAAAGTAAGACCCCATTTTAGCCACTTGACAATTGAGCAAGATTAGTACCATAATAAAAATGAGACATATTTTATCTCTTAAATTGTCAAAAAATTGACATATATACTAATGTTTTGCTAGTACCATTAGCACAATAAGTTATCAAGTACAGAGAAAATTTGAGATATTCAATACGTGATTCCATATGGAAAGAGCTAAATTATGTGCAAACCATAAAATCTGTTAGTAATCCCACCTGAAGCTCTCTTGATTTTCTTTTAGTTATGTGTTCTACTACTCATTATTCTTCTTTAATTAAAGATAAACAATTAAATGGACAAACTAAGCAAAATCAAGGAACTACTTTTACAGATCTGTCTCAAATTAGACAAGATATTAGAGAAACTAATAATAAAATTGATTTAAAAGAAATAAGTAAAATATAGGTTGAAGATTTTAATCTTCCACAATATTCATCATTTAGAAATTGGTTTTCTAGAACCTATAATTCTAAATAACAAAATTCCATCCAAAAATGAATATTATGATTTAATTAAAAACATTGAACTGATAATTTTCTTTATTGCATGGTTTTATACTAAAAAAGAATAAATCATATACATGATTCATCTAGTTTAAATATAATTGATAAGGCTTATCAAATTTGAAAATTACCTAATAATAAATTATTAAAGTCAATTCATGTTTTACTAATACACAAAGAAGAAATTCCAAATTACTCTTGTGTTGAAAATGAAAAACCTTGTGTAATAGAAATTCAAAACAATAATGAATCATGTGTCAAAAATGAAATTTGTGATAAAGATAAAATCATTTGTGTTGATAAACATGAAATAATTTATAAAGATAATATAATAGAACAAGAAAATTTGCATAATTTTAACATAGTAGAAAATAGTTCAAATGATGAAAATATTGAAAATAATAATTCTGAAAATATTGATAAAATATGTGAAATTGATAATCTTAAAATAGGAAAAGTTAAAGATAGAGAATTAAATCAGTTAGAAACATTCACACTATCTGAAAAACACAAAATGATGTTAAATTTAATTAATGATATTAAAGATTGTACAAAAAAGAAATCAATATTTAGAAACATATTTTCAAGATAATTCTTTTCAAAATAGTTCAAATTATTCTTCTTTATCTAATGATAATTCTTTAAATAAAAAGCAAATAGCTAAATTAAATACTTCTTTTAAAATACTAGAAGATAAAATCTTAAAAATTACTACGCCCATTTTAAAACAAGAAATTACTAGGTTTAAAAAAGAAATCAAAATATTAAAAGACAAGACTTTAGTAAAAAGAGATAATAAGACAGAAGAGATTTTAAATCAAAATTCTCAAATAAATACTTGAAATACATCTCAAAAATATTATATTTTGCAACTTTTATAATAAATAAAGAATATAAATTCCAATCAATTGTAATGGTAGATTCAGGTTCAAATTTAAATTGAATTAGAGAAGGATTAATGCCTTCAAAATATTTTGAAAAATACTCAAGTAATATTACATGTTGCACAAGGCACAAAAATATATGTAAATTATAAATTATCAAATATATGTATATTTTCTTAAGAAAATAGTTATGTTTATTATCCATTTATTTTAACTAAAACAATAAATCAACATGTAATATTGGGAACTCCTTTCTTAAATTTAATGCATCCATATAGATATAATGGTAAACCATTATAAAAAATTGATTCTAATTATCATTTAAATTTATAACATCTCCTAAAACTAGAAATCTTTGTTCTTTAGAATCATCATCTTTACAAGAAAATATTAAATTGAAAGATAATAAAATTAATTTTCTTTCACAAGAAATTTTATCTTTAAAAATTGATGAACAGTTAAAATCTCCAAAATTACAAAATCAAATTAAAAATATTACACAAGAAATTACTACAAAAATTTGTAGTGAATTACCAAATGCTTTTTGGGAAAGAAAACAACATATTATTAAATTACCATATGGAAAGGATTTTGATGAACCAAAAATACCAGCAAAAGAAATACCATCTCAAATTGAGTATTAATCTGGAACTCAAATTGAGTATTAAAAATTTGTTCATGTTTGGAACACTGATTTGATGACCCTGTGCTGCTGTGAACTCAAATTGAGTATTAATCTGAACATATAGGGGAATACTTGCTAATTCACGTGCTTGAGAGATGACTAACTGTTTGCAATGGGGAGATAAATGGTATTGGTCTCAGAATATTCATATGCTTTTCTATTTTGGATATTTGCTATAACTCGAGAATATTTCTTGATGCTCGATTGCTGGGTTGAAAGGGGAACTTTGATTGTTTGTCATGTTGAGTTTCGTTTACTTTGAAAGTATGCATTGGGCTTAATCAATCATGTACTTGGTGATACAATGTATCTTGCCGTCTTTGCTTTAGTGGTGTTGATGAATGCAACGTCATCTTTTTATGTAATTGGAGTCTGCCAGGAACTCCACATTGTCATGTACTTGGTAGCCATTCATGTGCTTAGTGAGACAAGTTGGTCTCGCCGCCTTATGATTGAAGTTGAATATTTGCGGCGACTTTTGGAGTGATGCAAATAGTGTAAAGAAATTCTGGCTCCTCATACCTTTTGCTGATTAAATACTCAGATTAGGACTTCAAAGCAAGAGGGAAATAGAGCCTATCTACTAGAATTTTCAAGTAGATTATCTCTATTTTCCTTACATAAATTGAGATAGATCTTTCATGTAATGGAGTAGTACTCCATATTTATCGCATTTGCTTTGTAACAGTGTGACGGATATAGCCGGCACTGTATTTTGCTTTGCTCTAGTTATGTATATATTAACTTTTTCAAAAAAAAGAAAAGAAAAGAAAAAAAAAGAAATACCATCTCAAATGAATAAAGAAATGGTTGAATATTGCAAAAAAGAAATTGATGATTTATTAAAAAAGAAAATAATTAGAAAAAGTTAATCTCCATGGAGTTGTTTTGCATTTTATGTTAATAAAAATTCTAAAATTGAAAGAGGTGTTCCAAGATTAGTTATTAATAATAAACCCTTAAATACGGTATTAAAATGGATTAGATATCCTATTCAATAAAATAATCTATTAAATAGAACTTTTGGAGCAATGATATATTCTAAATTTGATTTAAAATCTGGATTATGGCAAATATAAATTACTGAAAAAGATAAATGTAAAACTGCGTTTAGTTTTCCATTTGGACATTATGAATGAAATGGAATGCCTTTTGGTCTTAAAAATGCTCCTTCTGAATTTCAACATATAATGAATGATATTTCTTTTACAATATTCTTTTATAATTGTCTATATAGATGACACATATTAATCTTTTCACAAAATATTGAACAACACTTTAAACACGTAAATATTTTTATTAAGATTGTTGTTAAAAATGTTTTAGTCATTTCTGCCAAAAAATTAAAATTATTTCAATCTAAAATTAGATTTCTAGATTATGAATTAGAACATGGTCAAATTACTCTAATTTCTAGAAGTATTAAATTCGCAAATAAATTTCCTCATGAATTAAAGGATAGAACACAATTGCAAAGATTTTTAGGAAGTTTAAACTATATTGATAAATATTATAAAAATTTGGCTATTGATAGTAAACCTTTATATGATAGGTTGAAGAAAGATCCTCCTGCATGGTATGAAATTCGTACTAATATAGTAAAAATAATAAAACAAAATGTTAAATTTTTGCCATGTTTAAATTTAGTAAATCATGATTGGTTTAAAATTGTAGAAATTGATACTTCCGATATTGGTTATGGAGGAATTTTGAAACAAAAGAATCCACAAATCAATAAAGGAGAATTAGTAAGATATTCTTTTGGAACATGGAAAAATGCTCAATTAAATTATTCTATAATTAAAAAAGAAATTCTTAGTATAGTCTTTTATAATTTTAAATTTCAGGATGATTTATTAAATTAATAATTTCTTCTCAGAGTTGATTGTAGTGCTGCAAAAGAAGTATTAAAAAGGATGTTAAAAATATTTCTTCTAATGAAATATATATTTTCTAGATGGCAAGCTATTTTATCTCTTTTTTATTTTAAAATTGACTATATTAAAAGTGAATCAAATTCTTTGACTGATTTTCTTACTTGTGAATTCTTACAAGGATAAATTTTTTTACAAGATATAACAGAGCAAACTGAAGATTTTTCACTAGACAAAATACTTCAAAAATTATCTGAAAAAATCTTTTGTCTATAAAAGAGAAGATAGAATAAGAAATTGTTATGAAAGATTAATTATAATTCTAGGAGAACAAAATCATTTTATTTTAAAGCAAGTTAATGCTACACGATCTTTAAAATATCAAACTTTTATTCATCAAATGCAATATTATCGTATGATAGAAACATATAAAGCTTTTAAAAGAGAAAATATTGATCCATAATATTTAAAAGCTCATTTTTATATATGGAAAGACATAGGAAGCAAATGACTTTTATTATTTAATGAAAAAACATATGGAAAAAAACTTTAAATTACAATGGTTAAAAAATTATGTTGAAAATCCAGCTACAATTGAAAAAGTTAGAAGAATTCATGTGTTAAAAGATAGAGTGGAACCACATCCTGAAATTTCAAATGCATATATAGTAGAAGATATAAATGTCTTATAAATAAAACATCCAACATTTCTTCATCAAACAACTTATTATAATTTACTGATTTTATATTTCACTCATAAGTCAAGAAGAAGACCAACATTAAATGAAGCTTTGTGGTATCATCTTGAAGAATTTCGAAAAGAAATTGTCATTATCATTTAAAATCTCTTTATTTTTGCAGGAAATGAAAGGTAAAGGTGGAAAAAGTCATAGACCTGAAATGGATTATGGCTATACTTTAAATTAAGTAAGCCAATATAATACTTAATATCCTCCATTATACCAGTCATCTCAAATGAGATGCCAGTCTTCTTCTAGCCAATCCAATTCAAAAAATAATTCCCTTGTTCCAATTGGTTTCAAGCCCTCAGCAAAAAATGGTCTTCTTGATGAGTCCTTAAATCAGGACCATGATTATATAAAAAAAGGGATGAAAATACATGTCCTTTTTATTTAAGAATCATATCTTAAATTAGAACCGTTTGTAATAGCCAAAAAATATATCAACAATCTATCAAATTCCCAATTTGGTATAAGAGCCCTTTACCAATGAAAACTCGCCATACTTATGTAGACTTTCTAAACTTTACAAGAATTATCGATATAAATGACAGATCTAGAACTACTAGACACCAAAATTGGTTTCCTACTACTAAAGACAATGAAATAGCCCTTTCTCAAATGTACATCCACAAAATTCCAACATTCTCAGAATGGGATACTTCAACTATCAATTTCTTTTACAAATATGATAAATTTCAGTATGAATTTACTTATTTTGATATGATAGACAAATTTCACAATGTCCTTTTATATCAAAATTCTTTGTTCAAACATACTTGGTGGATTCCAATTGATCAGACCAATTTTAACAAAGAAATCCTAGGGTGGTTTTTAAATTGGATTAAAAGTGATGGACCTAAGGAAGAAACTTTTCTACTCGAAATGTTGAAAGAACTTTTGATCATTTCAAAAATATATATTCTTCAAATTCCCAAAATCCACAAATTTTGAAATATCCATTTTTGCACTTTATAATAAAAATCCAGATTCCTTGGTTATCTTCTTGGAAATATGAGTTAGGATATGCTGAAGACATACCACAACTCAAAATAGTGCAATATGTCAAATGGTGGCCAAAATGTCAAATGGATTATGACTCAATGTAGAAAACTTTAGCAGAAGAAAAATCTCTTCTTACTAAAGAAAAATTATCTCAGGAAATTGTTGCTTCTGTAATCCATTCTTCAAAGGGTTTAACAAATGAAGAGAAAAGAGAATTACTTAACAGGTTGCAAAAAGAAATAAATTATGTGCCTATTTAAAAAAAAAGGAGAAAAAAGAAAAACTTGAGAAGGAAAAAATTTTAAAAATTGAAAAAGAAAAAACTGAGAAGGGAAAATTGAAAAAGAAAAAACTATGAAGAAAAAAGAAAATGAGAAAAGAAAGAATAAAAAGAAAGAGAGGAAATCATCTATTTCAAAATTTTCTTTTGACAAAGATTTGATCAAATTTACTTTTGCAAAATCTTCAACAGAAGAAGATTCAGAAATCCTCAGATGAAAATCCAATAACTGATTCTAATGACGAGTAGCAAATAATGTCAAAAAAGAAGAAAATTGAATTTGAACAATTAATACATAATTTATGTAAAAATAAAGAATATGCATTAAAATTGTTAGATTCAAGTTCTGATAAATTCCAAGCAAGTTCTCTAAGATCGACTCAAAGAAAATTTTCACCAGATAAAGCTGAGAAAATACGTTCTAGAAAAACTGCAAGGAAGAAAAAAATTAAAGAAATAATCTATGCCAAATTTGACATAAATTATAAATTTTTTATTATGCCAAAGTAAGGGAAAATTCCAAAAATCAAAAGTAAACAAACACAAGTGGAAAGCATCATGTCATCAAAGTGGAAAACTTTACATCTTGTCATTTGGAATTATGTCTTTTACTTTATGAAATTCATTTGTTGTAAAGCTCTATAAATAAGACCCAAAATGGGTTGCTATGTACATTCAATTTTCATCTCTCATTTTGAAGCTTTCATTGTAAATGCTCTCTTTGTAATCAAGTCATTCTTATGCAATAGAATTTTCTTGATTCCAAAACTTTCTCTTCTCTATCTAAGAAAAGTTTCTTCCTTCTTTCTTCTTTAGTTTCCATATTTCTTATTCATGTTTACATGTTTATGCTAAGGAGTTAATAAGTTTTTTCCTTCTCTTTTATAATTTTATTTCTTATGCACAAAGCTTGAAGATAAATGCTTCAAGATTAGAGAAAATAAATAGTAAATCTTCTTATTTATTTTATTTAATGTTTAATTTAATCCTGGTATATTTTGGTATCATAGTTTGAAGATAAAATTATGTTACCATAACTACCAGTAATCCCCCTCGAAAGGAAGCTTAGAAATCGCGATTAAAGTTAACAAAATACTGGATTTCAGTTCCTCCAGGCAAGGTTTTTGGTCTTCAAAAAGAGCTTTGTTCCTTGTTTTCCCTATTTCCCAGCATATCCGAGAGGGTACAATTTTGAGGAAAAATTTCTGATTTCTATTTTTTTTAAATGCCACCAGTTTTGCAATGTGATTGATAGTGAATTTGCATGAGTATTCACTCCCAATTCAACCCAAAGATCCTCTAGATTTTTTTGAGAAAAGTTCATATTCTGCAAGGAGATTATTTAATATTTTCCTATTGCAACAACATAATGGACACAGCATAGGACCATGTATGATAAACCTTTTGTCTGAATCTCCATCATAATTTGATGGATTGAGCTAAGATAGTATCTTGTAGATCCCCTAATCCCAGTCCCCCTTCCTTTTTGGGATAACAAAGATCACCTTAAAAGGTTTTGCATTTTAAAATTATGGAATTGTTGGAGGCCCTTATATCGAATATTGGTGTGTCGTTTTGTACCAAATTAATTTACTTACTCTCAAACAATAAATCAAGTAAAGTGTGAGTAAGGTCGATCCCACGAGGAACAACACTATTTCCTAATTCAATTAATTTGCCAATAGTAACCAAATTTAATTAATGATTAAAACAAGTAAAGTAAGGAATCAATTACGAAATAAGCAATAACAAAATAATAAAATTCAGAAATTAATTAATTAAAAGAAAAGATCCGGCTATAAATAAATCCACACTAATCAATACTCAATTGTTCATTGACTCAAGGATAACAATCTCTATTTAATCAATTAGTTATAGATTACCGAATATCGGCTCTGACATAATCCAATTCTTCCTTAATTATTCGTTAATTGACAAGTATCGGCTTGACTCAATTAATTCCCTATTTATAACACAACCAGGCCGGAATCAGCCGAACACCAGATTTAATGTTATAAAAGCATTACGAAGTGAAGAACCCAACTCTAACAAACCATATCATGAATCAGCATGCAACAATTTGTTAGCCAATTATTTCCGTCTACCGAGACAGTAGCTTCGCCACTAATTAATCTTACTTATCAAATCTAGTGACTTGATAAGGGATTAATTGGCTCTACCTAATTAGATTAAAGGTGATCAATCTTTAATTAAATTAGATAATTAAATTTAGGCTTAGAAAACTCTTGGAATTAAATAAGAGAAAGTTTATGAAGAACACTTTGGTCTCACAATTTATGCATGATTAGTGCTTCATTACTAAAGCCAGATAAAGAACTACTCACTAAACATAATTAAAACAAAGCAGGCATAAAAATATAAAACAGAAATTAAATTAATGTAAAAATTATCAAACCAGAACCCGTCGTTTGGGCAAACGACGAGCTCTGAAATTCTGGGCTGCAGAAATCTGCAGACCCAGGTACAGTAACGAAATTCTAAGAACGAGAAACTTAAATTCTAAAGTAAAAATCGAACTTCTAAACCCTAATTAATCTTCTCCTTATATAGGAGAAAAGAATTAAACTTCCTAAATAAATACAAAGAGTGAAATCTTCTTGTTTACAAAACCATTAAACCACATATGGCTGTAGAATGTAAATTTCCTAATTGTCTCAAACACCAATTTGGTAATTGCCAAGACTCCTTCTTCTTTCTAAATCTCTCCAACTTCATCTCCAAGTCTTTGATCTTCTAGAAAACTCCTTTAAATTCACCTTTTCCTCTCAGCAATCCCACATCATGGAAACTTCCAAATTCAGCATTAAAGAACATAATTAAGCACATGTTTCACCCCACAAAGCACTCAAAAGCATACACAAATACTGCACTATTTCGTGCTTTTCAAGATCCCCACACTTAAATCATGCTTGTCCCTAAGCATTTAAACAAAAATCTAAAACAAACTAAACAAACAAACAAACAAACATTTTCACTAAAGAAACATCAATCTAGCCAAAACAAATATCCTTCCAAACAGTTAGGTTTAATTCGAATAACAAGCTTATGCATCATAAAGTCCTCCAAGTCAAACTACACAATTCTGAGTAGCTCTCAAAAACCTCTTCAAGCACTCACAAGATATTCAAGATTGGGTTCAACCTCTCAACAATCGCACATGAAAAACTTCAAAAAACTTGCAATTATGTCAAAAGAGCATCATAGTATTAAAATCAAACGTGAATCAAAAGGTCTTTAAAAGGTTGTAATGGGGCTAGGGATTAACAAGGTATGGTTTAAGATGGTTAAAAGGCTTAAAAAATAAAAACAAACAAAGGTGTAAGCAACACACTCAAGAACATCCCCACACTTGTCTTGAACTAAATCGTTCATATCTAATAGTAATCGTTCAGAATATAGATTTGGATGTTCCCTATTCTCAGTTAAAATTTTAGCAAGATTAGACAATATTACCCAACCGATCATTCATATAATCAAAACCTGCCCAGCCTTGAATTGCTGAAATTAATTATAGCATAAGTTATTTTTTGATTTCACCACTTCCACAATTTGTAACGCAATATAAAACAATATAAATACAATCTTAACCATTCAGAATATATAACTGGATGTTCTTTATTCTTAATTAAAATTTTAGTGAGATCGGACAATATTTGCCTATTAATCATTCAGATGATAAAAACATGCTCAAAACTTGAATTGCTGAAATTGCGCCAAAAGTTACTTTCAGGTTTCACCGCTCCCAAAATTTGTAACTCAATATAAAGCTGTCGAAATCAGATTTTAATGATTCAGAATATATAATTTAATGCCTTCTATAATCGATTACAATTTCAAAACTATCGAACCATGTTAACAAGTTCGATCATTTGTTTGATAAATACTACTCATACATGGATTTGCTGAAATTGTACCACAAGTTATTTCCGGATTCACCACTCCCGAAATTTGCAACTCCATAGATAAATATTGAAATCAAATAGTAACCGATCAAAATATAGAATCGAATTTCTTCTATAACCGATTAAAATATCAACACGATCAGACCATTTTTACCCATTCGAGTATATGTTTGATCAATATTGCTTATACATGGATTTGCTGAAATTGCACCATAAGTTATTTTCGGGTTTCACCAATCCCAAAATTTTTAACTCCATATCTGTTGAAATCAAATTGTAATTGTTCAGAATATAAAATTGAATGCTTTTTATAATTAGTTAAAATATCGACATGATCGGACCATATTTACTCGTTCGATCATTGTTTGATCAATTTTGTCTTTGTGAATTGGGAGTATAATTGACTTTTTGTATCAATTCCCAAAGACGGTGCCAATTGACAACTCACATAATTTTTCGTGGTGCTTCCAAGTCGGCTTATCCATAGATGACATACAAAATGCAGCACAATGGTTAGACAAGCACCCCGAGAGTAATGGGGGCTTGCTCCGATGCTTAAATTAGTAAATGCTTAATATAGAATAATTATAAGTAGCAAATAATGAGAGAATCATTATAACGTAATGAGAATGTAGCCGTTATATAATGGATAAGAGTTTATTTATAATATTCATACCGAAAGCATAATTGGATTAGAATTGTAGTGTAACAACCTATAAGACGGTGTTTTAGTTTAAGTATACATGAATACCTAAAGTAGTAGGACTTATGTAGTTGGATTTCATGATAAAATCAAAAAATACCTCATCCAAACGGAGCCTTACATATTAGGTCAAGAGATCATTTAAGGCTATTCTCTTTCCAAAGACAAAGACTCATTAATCTCACTCCTAATCATGCATTAACTTAATCTTTGCATGCAAGTTTCTTGCCATCACATTTACTCTGGGTGAATTCTGGTCTACAATTGTGTACATGTATCAATCTAACCAAGCATACAAATAATTGGTTATTTTCATGTTAGTTCTCTTTATTAAATGATTAATTCATTAGATCTGTTTATTCCCATATATATATATATATATATAAGTCAATATGCTAATTGGACAAATACATATAAAAATTATCTAAGAACACCATAGAAATGGATTAACAACCATTTCCACAGCACAAAGGGCATTAACTCAATTAGATCTCAAAAAATCATAACAATTATCTAAGAACACCATAGAAATCTAAACTTCCATTGAAGGATCACAACACAATTACATCACTAAAGCACAAAACAAATAAAAAATAAAGGAAATTAATAGATTATTCCCAATAAGAGATGAAAGATAACGCCTTAAATTCTCAATAAAATCCAACAATAAAGTTTTGTTCAGTGTTGTATTGATCCTTTTACAAGCTTTCCCAAAAATGAAGAATAAAAATCTAAATTTAACTCCCTAAATTCATACTCTCTAATCCTTCTTCTTGTAATGCACTACTACTATTTATACATTACATAAGCTTATGAAGGAAAAAATCTAAAGCTATTGCTATTTTCACAATGTACCATGTACTTGTATTTTTTTTTAATTTACAAGATGGTACTTCAGAAAGAATAAGTTTCCACATTCGTACTTAACCCATGGTTGACTCTCTAAAACGTGACACCTTGGTTTGAGCTTCTCCATGTTGGCTAACTTTGGGTATGTACCATACGCACTCTGAATGAAATGAAGGTCAAGAGTATGAGATAAAAAGAAATACAAAGTGTAAAGCTTGACCTATGTGGTGAAAATAGGGTAAAACTAGGAGTTTCTAGAGTTAGCTATGGTTAATTAAGGTTACTAGGGTTAATTTGACCAAATTAGACCTAACTAGACCAAATTAGGGCAAATATGGTCAAACTAGGATCGACTTTATCTAAGTCAAACTCTTGTTAAATAGTTAGGATTAACTAGTCCTAACTAGGTCAAACTAGAGTTGACTAAGTCAACTTGTTCAATCTTAAGGGTTATAGCCATTGTGGATCTGAACTAGATCTTATGATTCATGTTGGGGAAAGCTAGGATGAAGTTTCAAGACTTTGTGGTTTTGATTGAAGAGAATGTCAAATCTAAGGTCAAAGATTGGGAAGTTTGTTTTCTAGTGTTTCATTGTCATGGCACAATGCCTTGACATTGAATAACTAAGGTTGAACTAAGGGCTCTAAGTTTGTTGCTCAAAACTAATGATGTCACGACACTATGCTGTGACTTTGGATAACTAAAATGAAGGTTTAAGAGTTCCTAGGTTGATTCTAGTGTGTTGATGTCTCGGGACTATGTTTTGACATCAGTAGCCTAAAGTTCACTTCATAGGGTTAGAATTAGGTTCCTAGTGTTTTGATGTCATGGCACTATGTTGTGACATCAATGGCCTAAGTATAGGTTTAGGTTAGTTCTAGGGTGTAACATCCACAAAATTTAACTAAAATTAAATTTTGTGTATGAAAATATTTTTCATGAATTTATTCTCATATTATGGATTTTTAATAATAAATAGTCATGTTTGATTCTTATAAACAATTAACTAGAAGATAAATAAATAAATAAATAAATAAAGTAATAGTAAATTTGAGGAGTAAGTTAAGTAGGAGGATAAGGATATGAATTAGGTTTGAGTCATAAATATTCACGTTAGTTTATTACGTTGACTTGAAGGTAAAGGCACTTATTTAGAGCCTATGTTAGGTTGGAACACAAATTCTAAGCCTAAAGGGATATTGTCCAACAAACCCTCTATATATAGGAGGTTACACATTAGAGAAAAAGACACTAAACCCTAGGAGAGCACGTAGATCAAGGAAAGAGAATCAATTCTTCCTCTGAAAAATTAGGTAATTTCTCTCTTTAGAAACCCTTTTAATTCATAAAAATAGTTTGAAGTCTCAAAAAATTATGAAAATATTCATGAACATATTATTTTAACGCTGAAACAATCTGAAAAAGAATTTTATTATTTCGTTGAGTATTTAGTTTTTATTACAAATTTTCAAAGTTCCAGAACCATGCTATTCTGCCTGAGTTTTTAAGAAATTTGTAAGTTGACTTTTAAAAGTAAAAAAACTATGGTATTTTTAAGGTTCATTTTGGCTGTTGTATAAAATAATATTTCCAAAATTTAGAGATTTTCATCAAGTATTTTAATTTTTATGATTTTTAAAAATTCTATAACTATTATTGTGCGACCTGAGATTTTCTAAAATTCATACGTCATTGTACATATGTTGAAAAATTATAAAATTGTCAGGATATGTTCCTAATATTTTAAGGAATAACATATCTAAAACTCAAAAGTTTTCGTTGTGTAATTTGTAAGAAAAATATTTTGGAAATATTTTGGATTTTTGAGTTCAAAATCTTAAATTTTTTCAAATACTTGATGAAAGTTGAATTTACCTTTTTCTATGTGTTCTTTGAATGATACATTTCAACAATTCATGAAACCCACAAATTTTAACCACCGGATTGATTATTTTGGAAAAAGGGTTTCATAACTTGTGTTAAGAGTATTGTTTTCATGAATTATTTTTCTTAATGTATTGTAAACAAAATTTGATGTTTATTATGTTTTTTTTATTCTATTTAATACCAAGAACAACATCTCTAAATTTCATATTTTTATGTAATATAGTTTAAGAGAACCAGAGTGATAAAGTTGAGTATTTTACATGGGTTTGGAAACCCAATTTCAAAACCCATGAACTTTGAATGGGTTAAACTAATGGAATCACTTTTAGATATGGTCTTTGGGTGTTTATGTATACATCATTCATGAACTTAATGTTTAAGATATGAGTACTTTGAGGAATTGGTGAATAGACATTGTGTAAATTAACAGTAAGAAACTAGGAATACTATTAAAAGTTTAATAATGAATTTCACAGCATGAGAAGTTCTATGTATTGTTCATAGGTGAAAGAAAGTATTGAGTTATTAATGTCAAGAATACTTGAGATATTCATCAGGTGATCAAGGTGTATGACATACACATGTATTTGTACACTTGTATTGTTTTGTAAAATGTTTAAATGAAAATAGTTATTTTGGGCAACGATTGTGTATATGCTTTTATGAAAACCAGATTATGGGTTTTGAATTGATTGAAAAGTATACGATTTGAATGAAAGACCAACTATATGATATGATGAAAATGTTTTATGAAGTTATACGATATGCATGAAAGACTGATCATATGACTTGATTGGAAAGAGATATGATATGAATGAAGGAGCTAATAAATTGATTATCTACCTACGTGGGAATTCTCAAATAATCACTATGAACCAAACCTATGGATTTTATGACCTTACCAGTAGCAGGGTTAAGCCGTTGGCTGTGTACAAGGATTGGAACTATATATAAGTTTCTAAATGTGATCACTATGAACCAAACCTATGGATTTTATGACCTTACCAGCAGGGTTAAGCTGTTGGCTTGTGCACAGGACCGAGAATTACACAAGATATGATAGTCAATTACCGATATGATATGTCAAATGAATCAATGAATACATATGAATGATGATTTTACAAAAATATTATAATGATTTTTATAAAAGAAATTTATAAAGTTGTGTGGTATGACTGTATGATTGTATGACTTGATTTATCGAAAAATATGATTCGTGTATGGTAGTTGTTATATGTATATATATTTCATAACGTTTGCGAATATTGTTTTTCAGATCAAACAGTGAACATTGAGTTCAATATTAATGATTATAATGGTTAGAGAAAGGTCCTCAGGATTTTGGGGAGTTCACTCTGGTACTTAAGTAATTTCAGGTCTTTAAGATAATTGCAAACTTAGAAATACTAAATTTTACAAGTTAGAATGAAGAAACTACTAAATTTTATTCATTGGGATAGAAAAATTTACAAATTAAGAATTTAAAAAAAATTTACAAGTTAAGATTTTTAGATCATAAATTTACAAGTTAGAAATTAATAAATAAAGAAACTACTAAATTTTATTCATTGAATAGAAAAATTTACAATTTAAGATTTTTAAATAATAAATTTACAAGTTAGAAATTAATAAATGAAGAAACTACTAAATTTTATTCATTGGATAGAAAAATTTACGAGTTAAGATTTTTAAATCATAAATTTACAAGTTAGAAATAATAAATGAAATGAAAACTACTAAATTTTCTATGGTCATTGGATAGAAAAATTTATAAGTAAAGATTTTTTAAATCATAAATTTACAAGGTTTAGAATTAATAAATGAAGAAACTAGTAATTTATTCATTGGATAAAAAAAATTTACAAGTTAAGATTTTTAAAATCATAAATTTACAAGTTAGAAATTAATAAATGAGAAACTACTAATTTTATCATTGGATAGAAAAATTTACAAGTTAAGATTTTTAAATCATAAAATTTACAAGTTAGAATTAATAAATGAAGAAACTACTAAATTTTATTCTAATTGATGGTTTAACTTTAAATTGAAAGTATATAATACAATTGCAAATATATTATGATATACAATAATACAACTATAGTGTATATAAATAAAAACTATGACATTAATTATATAAACGAATATATAGATATGGAAATTATAATATTTGAAAAACAAAATAAATTATTTCAAATTTTCAATAATCTAAAAATGTACAATGTGAAATTTTTCTTCATTTTAATAAACTAATAGTAGTCGTCATCCTCGTAATTATTAGCTCTATCGGCATCGGTGATAGGTGAATTAGTTGTACAAGTAGATCTACCATCGGTGGTGGCGTCTAAATCTAAATCTAAATCTTCTTCTATATCTTGTTCTTGTTCTCTATAAGCGGCTTTAGTCCAATCATCTACTAAAGCTTGAATCTCCAAGGACATGGGATCAAACGCGATCGGGTCTCGACCAAAATATTGCCACCTTGACTAAAAGCTTGTTTCACGGCTACGGTTGATGTCGGGGCCGCCAAAATCTCTTTGGCTATCGAAGCGATGACGGGGCACATCGTTGTCTTCTTCTTCCACCATTCCAATATTTTGAAGTTCTCAATACTATCACATTCAAACTTGTTATCACTAAAATCAAAAGTAGTGGTTAAATATTGCTCAAGTTCCGAACTAGTAGTACCCTTGTGTTTTTTAACGATTGAAACATTTCTAAACCAGGAAGGATAAAGGAAGACGAAGATCCAATATTTGAAGTTGAAAAACTATTGTGACTAGTGTTAGTGTTAATGGTACTACTAGTAGGAACTTGTTGTTGAAAATTAAAAGAATATTCTTCATACAATGCACTTATCATATCTTTAGTCTCATTTATGTATCTACTTACATTTAAATGTAATTGCATAATGTTCGGATCTAATGAAAAACATTCTTTTAACGTATTCTAATAAAACTTCAAATACTGGTCTAAACCTTGAAATTTAAAACGAGGATCAAGAGCAATAGCAATTAAATATAAAATTGGAATTTCTAGCCATTTTTCTAACATATTAATAATACTTTGGGTCAAAGTTTCATCATTTATGTGCATTTTTATCACACCAACTATATTACATACTTCAACTAAAAATAAATGAGAAGTTGGATAATACACACGTGAAAATGTACAAGTAGCATCCTTAAAAACTTTTAAAACTTCTATCAATTTTAAACAAGAAGTCCAATGATTAGGAAGTAATACAATTCCAAGATAAGAGTTATCAATGAAAAAAATTACATAACAATGAACTATATTTAGAAGAATCACAAAGTAAATCATAAGTTGAATTCCAACGATTTGGAACATCCATTTTAAATCTTTTAGGCTTTTGTCCATGTTTTCATTAAACTTGGATGTCCGGTCAAATATTTAATTGCATCTTTAATTGGTTTAATATGACTTTCTAATGCACTTAAACTATTTTGAATCGATAAATTTAAAATATGGCATACACATCTAATATGAAAATATTTCCCACCTAAAATTGGTGCACAAATATTTTTTAATTCTACAATAGATGTATTATTAGCCGATGCATTATCAAAACCAATTGAAAATTTTTTATCATTTTAATTATATTCCCCTAAAATAATACTAATTAATCTAGATATATTTATGGCCGAATTAAAAATTCTAAATGCAATTACTGTTTTTTGTAGAAACCAATTTGAATCTACCCAATGACAAGTTATACCCATATAACTATTCATTTGCCAATGATCACTCCAAATATCAGAACATATTGAAACACGAGAATCTAATTATAAAAATATTCCGATAATTTAATTTTTTCTTTTTTATATTTTTTTTTAATATCACGTGTTAAAGTTGTTCTAGGAACTCGTTTAACTTGCGGATTTGCATTTTCTTGTACTTATCTCACAAAATTTGGATTTTCACCAAATGAGAATGGTAAATGTTGTGCACAAACAAATCTAGCTACACCATCTCTCCATTTTGAATCACTAAATTTAAATAAATTTAAATTAGTAGAAGAATAAGAACTTTGTTGAGGAAAACCGGTTAATTGCGCTTGTGACTTTTGAAGGCCAATTTCTTGAGGATGTATTTTCTCCAAATGTTTGGTTAGTATACCATATCCGCTCCCAATTTTGAAGGCGTATGATTTCTTGCAAAAATTGCATTGTGCTCTAATAAGAAATCCATCGGCATCAAAAAGTTTTGTGAAATATTTCACAAACATTTTGGATTTTGGATTCGGTGGTGGACGACGACTTGATTGTGATGCATCACCAATATTAATTGATTGGGATAAAGAATCAAAGCTATCCATTTTATAAAAAATTTCAAAAAGATTAAAAAAGAATGTGAAATTGAAAGAATAATATATTAAAAATAATAATAAATAATTTAACTAATAATTATAATAGAAACAATAATTAGAATTGAATTTTATAAAATTTTGATGCTTGAGAATTGAGAAGAAGAGAATTAGAATATTGAGAAAGAGGAGTAGAAATTGTGTGAGAAAAATGAAACATTAAGGGGGTATTTATAGATTAGGAAATGTTAAAAAAATTATAAAAAAAGGAATTGAGGATAATTGACCGTTCCTCAGCAAATTTGTTTTTGGACCGTTGCCCACAGCTAAACTACTGCAACGGTTATTTGACTGTTGCATATATATATATATATATATATTTTGTTACAGGTGCGTCTGAAACATGCGCCTGTATATATATTTTTTAATTTTTTAGGCGCGTCCAAGTCAGCATAATATGCTGACGTGGCATATATAATTTTTTTTATTCACAGTTTGGAACCGGAACCGCCCATAGGCGGTTCGGTTACAGTTATGGTTATGTGGGCCCGTTATTATTTAACATGACTATTAGCTGGTTCAATGTTCTTTATTTTATCAATTCTCTTTTTCCAAAGATTTCTATTCTACTGAGTTCTCTTCTCAGCTCATTCTCTCTCTCTCTCTCTCTCTCTAGTTTTTTTCCCCGAAGAACTGTGTGATTTCTATAATTAGGTTTACCTTCTTCATCTTGTGAAACTACAAGCACGTTTCTCAGTTTTAGATTTTATTTTGCTTCAGCATATTGCAACACAAATTAACCCATCAAAATTAGTAAAGTTTATTAGAAAATAGTATCACAATTCACATACATGCTCAAGCTAGAAGCCATAAATCAACAATGTTTTAGTAAGAAAAGCAAGTCAAATTTCAATTGAATAGTATAATCATAAATCAACTGATCTGGCCAAGATTCAAAATTTTCTTTAAATATATCCGTTGGTTTTGTACTGTGAGAGTCTATAATTCTCTTCTTGTTTCCATGTCTTAGCACTTTTGGCCATAAGGCACACAAAAACTTCCCCTTGCTTGGTCATTTGGGTGGTTACTTGCAAATCAAATTGACTCACACTTTATTCACCTATATATAGAAAGTTACCATTTTCCTTTTAGTAACCACTAGTTAGGACCCAAAATCATTATTAAATCATACAACAAAGCCTCTACATTTCTATAAAATTTGGGATTACAGACCTGATAAGGTGATTTTCACCTTATTGGATTCGTTTCACTTATCTTTTGAGAATCATTGTAGCATGTTTCTATATCATTTTTACGTGATTTTAATGTATTTGTAGGACATTATGGCATGGGATGAGCAACGGGGCACAAGAACGTAGAAACGAACAAGTTTTGAAGCGAATTCGGAAGCTTGGACAGGAGCCTCCGGCGCGCCGGAGAACTACCAGCATGCCGGAGAAGTTTCTGGTGCGCCGCAGAAGATCGCGACTGCAGCAACGTTTACCTGTTCCGCCCTTCGTTTTTAAAGCCAACAAGGGCATTTTGGAACGTCTGAGACACACATTTTTCAACCTAATCCCTCCATCATATATTGGGATGTCTTGAAGCCAAAAGAGGGGGGAGAAAGAAAAGAGAACAAAAGAGGGAAGAAAAGAGGAAAGAAGATGAAAAAACCTAGCCTAGCTTCTTTTACTACCTCTTGGGGGCACCATTTTGTAGTAATAGATTAGAGTAGGTCTTGGTGCTCCCCATTTGTGAAAGAGATTCTTGTATTCCTCATGTGCTTCAAGAGCTTGGAATCATTGTAAAGCTTGGATATTTTTGCTTTGAATCAACATTTGGAAGGCTTCCTCTTTGGTTTAATCAAATGGGTAGTCTCTTTTCCTTGCACTTCCTAGCTTATGTCCTTTCACTACTACACACACATTTACACGAATTGCATAAATTCATCCCCTCCCTGTGGGAATAATCCCTACTTCTGCTAGCTACAAAACGTCGGTGTATTGATACACCTTAAATGTCGTGAGGATTAGGGTTATAAATATATTTGATTCGATTAGGCCTTTGCATTTGACCCTAGCTCTAAAACCGCTATCAAGACCTAAGAGACCACTGTTTTATTTTGGTATTTGTTGTGAGACTTAAATTTCTATAAGACTCTCACATCAAAATAAAATGTATGAAGTATTAAATTAAGATGCTATGCATGTCTATGTTTCCAATGCAAAGCTAGAAATTCAGCTATGAGTATTCTCGTTTTATATTATATAACGTGATTTAAGAAAACTTTAGAGATGCAAATGTCACCGCAAATTTATATTTGTTTATGAACCTCACTATTTGGTATATTGCTAGGTAGATATGACCACGGTTCATGGTTCCACCTTTGGTGGAATTGGAATTGGCCCTTGGGTGGCCGATTATAGTTCCGATTTCGAAACCGTCGATTTTGATTCTGGTTCTGATTTGTTCATGGTTTGAATTTTTTAAATAAATTTTGAAAAACCAATAACAATATATAGATATATATAAATTTGATATAATTGAAAAATAACTCATTTTGTTAAAGACAGAATCGATTTTTGCATAAATATGAATTACCATGTAATGATGTACATACAAAATATAATAAAATAAAATAAAATAATTTAAGTACAAATTAAATAGGTTGCATTGATATAAGACAAATAATTAGCCATAGTTATAGAGATGTTTAGGTATTAGGGTGAGCATTCTTGTTTAATCCTTAAAAAGATTTAGATAACTAACGAAAAACATAATTATTGCTCCTGTTAGCAATCTCAATAAATACAAAGTTGAATATACTCTATTTGTTAGTAATTAAATATCCATTATTATTAACATATTGCAGTGTTTGTAAAATAATGAACATCAATAATAATTGATAGTCTTTTGATGTTGAATTATGAGTTTAATCATGTATTTATGTAAGTTTATTCATTCATTTTATGAGAAAATGATATAATCAACTTAACATGGTTAATCATAAGTAATCTTTTATTTCAAAATACTTATAGTTTAATAATCAGCCATTAATAATTAAAAAGTTTAATAATTCAACTTAATTTTAGTTAATCATTATTTTTATTCAAAAAATATACATGATTCAATGTAAAAGACATAATAAATGATTAAATTCAATGATACTACTTCTAGACCAATAATAAAAATTTAGAAAATAAATAACTTACAATGAGAATTAAATAGTAAATTAAATGAAATGGAAAATATTTATAAAAGAAAAATATTTTTTTGGAGCTAGCGATTCAAAACCGTCGGTTCGTGATTCAGAAAAGTATGAATCGTAACCGGCCCATCAAAGCCGATTCTGATTCATAATTCAGGCCTGACAGAGCCCAATTTTTGTTACGGGCTAAACTATCAGGCCAGTTCCGGTTAAAACTGGAATCATGCCCATATCTATTGCTAAGTACCATCTAAGCATTTAGACAAAGGACTGCTACGACTAAAGTCTTAGTCAGTGTCTTATCTTGCATAGTTGATGAAAGTTATATCATGATGAACAGAGCTTTAAGCA
The DNA here is from genome assembly GCA_016586305.1 of Ophiorrhiza pumila. NCBI lineage: Eukaryota > Viridiplantae > Streptophyta > Magnoliopsida > Gentianales > Rubiaceae > Ophiorrhiza > Ophiorrhiza pumila. The sequence goes on from BLIW01000011.1 coordinate 12,605,091, forward strand.
CATATCAAACTTTCAGTTTCTAATACCAATAAGACATACTATCTACAATATAATGGAAGAAACCTAGTAAGTTTTATAACTTTTTGTTTTGCTAGATTTTAATTGCTCTAAATTCACTACTTAATAGAAATGTTTTAATAAGTAATTTAGTTTCTAGTTTTTTTGCATATTATGTCTTCATCAATATGTGAAGAAAAGTTAAATCCTATTCTAAGTAGCACTCTAGAATCTTGTGTTTTGATGGTTGCAAGAAATTGGGTTTCAGTAACTTTGAATCAACAAGATAAAATTTTCTTCGGATTGGGAGTTCAAGCATTTCTCTTTTCTTTTTCTTATTTTGTTTTACGAAACTCCAATTTGCTTATGTTCTATTCCCTTCCCCTGAACGATCACTTCCTTGGGTTCACCTTCAAGTTTTCTAATAAATGATATGTTGCGTTCAGGAGTGACAAAGAACAGGAATGCATAGTCTTTACCATGACAAATGACATTATAATATATATCAATTTTGTAAGGTAACCAAACAATACTATATGTTTGATATTGAACAAGCTTAAACAGCCTCAAACCCATGAAACTAATTAGCTTTCCTATCTAAATGCTTTGAATTGTATAAGGTAAGAAGAAAATAAGTTTTAGCTTTAAAAAAAGGAAGCAAACTTTTCCCATGCATATTGTTCAATTCCTCGAAGAAAATTCCAAGAATAATAAAATACCCAGAAAAACATTAAAATAAGCTATGAATAAAATTTTACCCAGTAATAAATTTTTCCACCCAACACAAAATTCTATCTTCCAATTAACTTTAGCCTTGCTATTAATGGTTTAAAGTCTAATCTCCACTAAAAGGACATAGGATCTTCTGTCCAAGGTTTTGTCTGTCTTATTCTGTCCTAATTAAAACTACGTCGTAGGGTTCACTAATCTCTTGTTTAGGGTCTAATAATTTTTAAATAATTTTAATGATATTTATGCATTTAGTCCCTACTTTTAATGAAACTACGTAGTTTTAAACATTAGACAGAATAGGACGAGATAAATATATCACAGAGGATCTGGACTCCATTAATATGTATATGATTATTTTGAAAAAGGAAGTGTATTTGGCTTTCCACTTGCTCTAGTCGAATAAACATAATGAAATTTGTAGAATTTTTGTGTTTAAGAAATGACAATAGAATGGCTAGCTAACTTACCTTGATATAGATCTAAGCTTCAAGCTTTTGTCGTTGGTTCTTTGCTCACCAGAGGCTGACGTGGCTCATGTGGCTGATGTGTCTCATTTGGTTGACGAGGCTTAGATATTTTCTAGCTGACGTGCCTCAGGGATTTTTTTGTACTTGAAGGATGCTTTTGTACTAGTTTTGTTATTAATTTAGTTATTAATGCGGATTGGCTCTTAGGTTACTGAAATTTTTTTTTTCTGAATTTTTTTTATTGTGCCCCGTGCCTATATTGTGCCGCAAATAACTGCTAAAAAATATATTAAAAATGCATATTGTGAGAGGATTGTTTTTTTTTGCCCATTTCAGATCTTTGCCCATTCAAATTGCCTTGTTGTTTCTTTGATAGTTCTGATTATTTGCCATCCAAATTTGCTTTTGAGAGGATAGGTTCTTCTAATTTATAATATTTCCCTTCCATATTTGTTTCCCTTCTATATTTTATATTCTTTGCATTTAGGTTTGGGATCGAAAAAATTGCAGAACAAAAATTAAAGTCTTTGGATCAAGAGAGGACTACTTCCTATGTTATATGGCATCACTCTCACAAAAAATTATGTGTCCAAAGACACAAGATGAGAGAGAACACATGAGTAAGATACCTTATGCCTCAGCTATAGGATCTATCATGTGTGCCATGGTATGTACACGTCCTGATGTCTCGCATGCACTAAGTGTAACGAGTAGATATCAAGGTAATCCTTGTGATAGTCACTGGATTGCTATTAAAATAATCCTTAAGTACTTAAGAAGAACTAAGGATGTGTTTTTTGGTATATGGAGGTGATAAAGAGCTCAGAGTAAAAGGTTACACTGATGTAAGCTTTCAAACCAACATGGACAGTTTTAAATCGCAATCTGGATATGTGTTTTGCCTAAATAGTGGCTCTGTAAGCTGGAAGAGTTCAAAGCAAGATACAGTTGCTGATTCTACAACAGAGTCTGAGTATTGCTGCCTTCGAAGCGGCAAAAAAAGCTGTTTGGATCAAGAAGTTCACATTTGAACTAGAGGTTGTTCGTAGCATTATAGACCCAATTGAGCTCTATTGTGATAATAATGGAGCAATAGCACAAGCTAAAGAACCTCGATCTCACCAAAAATCCAAACACATACTTAGATGTTTCCATCTCATTCGAGAAATCATTAGTAGAGGAGATGTGAAAATATGTAGAGTTTCTACAGACAACAATATAGCTGATCCATTGACCAAGCCGCTGACACAACAGAAGCATGATCAGCACACTGAGTCACTGGGTATTAAATACGTTAACGATTGGCTTTAGGCAAAGTGGGAGTTTGTTGGAATGAATGTCCTAAAGACAATCAATTGATGATTGTTTGACATTTTATTATCATGAATATTGTATTAATAAAAGACATTTTATTATTGCCACAATTGTTTATAATTGTTATATGAATTATTGTAATAATAATGTCCCTAGAATATAATGTATATTCTTAAATATCTTTAGTCGAGTATTATTAAAAGGGACATTAATAATATGGTAAGACTAATATGTGATATTAAGGACAATACATAAGTGCATAAATTAGAGAATTCATGTACTGGATCGACCCGCTATGAAATCATTGCATGGATCTTGTTATGATAGTCATAAATGATTTCGTAGTGATGATGGTGTTGATTGTTCCTTAGACCTGAGGTCACCATGGTGCCCAACATAAAGAATTGTATAATTTGACTCCATCAAATGTTGCCCTTTACAAGGTGAGTATAAAGATTGTGATTGGATATATAATAATTTATGTAGTGGGTTGTGAGTGATCAAGATGGGATTTCTTCTTCCTATAACATGGGAATGATATCTATGGCCTCTTGATTGAATTAAGCTAATAAGTGTATGGCCATGACCAAATGATTTGTTATTTGTTTTGATTAGCTAATTCAAGAATCAAGAAATAAAGATTAAACTATATGAGAATGACATGTCCATGTCTCATGTTTAATCTAGATATCGAGAACAAAAGGAATTTACAACATGGTAACATCAGTCACAGTTTAGGTTGTTTTGAAGCATATATTTTTTCGTAATTTGGGTCGTAATGATGTATTGCTAGATACCGCTCATTGTTTATAATTATGAAATATGATTTTAGAATTATTGCCAACATTATGAGAACCTACAGGGTCGCACACTTAGAATAGTAAGTAATTCAGAACGTTTAAATTCATTTGATGAATTTTATTTGAACAATTAATAAACTATCCTATTTAGACTAGGATTAAGTTTTGGATTTGTCATAATTAATTATTTATTTGATTAATGAAGAATATCAAAATACTATTGAGAATAGGATTCTGTTTTGGTTAAGGTTTTATGAAACCCTAAGCCTATAAATATCAACTTAACTATCTTCCTCCGTAAGTGAGAAAAATATATGTTTCACCCCAGAGAGGTCTGTGAGACAAGTTATTTTTAGAGAATAAAAATCCTACTATATTGCTCAAAGATTAATTCAAGTGTTGAATTAATCAACTAATTAACAAGAATAAAGGGCTAGCACCCAAGTTCTTGTGAGTTATATCCGGGTTCGTGAGACAAGTTCGGAGACACGATCTAATTGTTTGTGTTCTGTTGATGCTTCTACAGTACGAAAGGCGCACCAAAACGGTATGTTCTAAACATATAATAGATTATTGTTTTAAACTAATCTTGGCTTAGGGAATTAAATTTTTAAATTTCCATTGCTTATGCCTGTTTAATTCCCAACAGTGGTATCAGAGCCATATGTTTAAAACACTGTCTATTATGATTGAAAATATGTAAATAAATTATTTATATATGAGATATAATTATTTATTGTTTGATAAGATCAAATTTACATGCTTCCTGAATACACGATTAAATAATTGCATAATTTTATGTGATTTGCGAAATGTTAATTCATGAGAATGCATAAAATTATAAACAATGTGTTGTTTTGGTTTTGTTGGTCAACGTATTGAAGTCTGCAGAAACCAAATACTGTGATGCCACTTTGAGTCAAAAGAAACAAAACTATTACAATCACAAATGTAATCTTGATGTTTATCATTTACTTTAATATTATGAATTGATAAGATTAATTTATAATATAATTTGATGAGATCAAATTAGATATAATTAATTCATAATATATTTGTTTTAATTAGATCATATTGAATAAAATTAATAAGATTAATTTATAATACAATTTGATAAGATCAAATAAAATATAATTGATAAGATTAATTCATAATATAATTTGATAAAATCAAATTCTATAAAATTAATATAATGATAAATTATAATTATTTTCATGCATAATTATTATTGTCTGACAATATTTATTGGGTCTGATAATATTCAAAATGGCTAATATGCATGTATTAATGTCAAATTTAATTAAGGTAAAGAGTTTAATCTATGATTTAGTGAGATAATCCCTTATTAAAAATATATTAAGTTTTTCCTTCCAATAAGTTATCTCTCGTCAAATTCTGGATCGAATTAAAGTAGTTTCCGCCAAAGTGGGGTGCTTGATTCTATCTTGAAAATGCGTAGAGGAAAATGTAGAGTCTACCGAAGTAGTGTACTTTGTTCCATTGATTAACTATTGGGTCGGACTTAACTAGTACAAGCCCAATAATATTGGGAGTCTAGAGGAAAAGAGTTGGGCCTTCATCTATAAAATGAAGTTAAATAAAGAGTTATTTACCCAACTGCTCCAAGAATTGTATAAAGATGCAATTAGAAAAGAGTTGCTTACCTAAATAGCCAAGTTTTGAGTTTTTCAGCCAAAGCTGTCTCAATAATTGGTGAAATATTGATCTTGGCCTACTAGAAAGTTTAGAACTTTCAGAATTAATATGAGGGATATTAATTCAAATAAAATAGTCGGAGAATTATTTAATTAAAGTCCTATTAAATAATTTAATTCATGATATTTATTCTGGCATATTTTTCTGTTGTAGAATAACATGGCATCTAATACTACAAACAACATATCCGTGCGATCCATCCTTGAGAAGGATAAACTGGTTGGGACCAACTTCATTGATTGGTACAGAAGCGTGAGAATTGTTCTCAGACGAGAAAGGAAGTTGTATGTCCTCGAGCAAAAGATTACTGAGGAACCCCCTGCAACTGCCCCTAAGACAGACAAAGATTGTTACAAGAAGAATAAAGATGACTCTGGGATGTTGCATGTTTCATGTTAGGAGGTATGAACTCCGAGCTTCAGAAGCAACATGAAAACATGGAGGCCTTTAAAATGATCGAGCATCTCAAGCAATTGTTTCAAGAGCAAGCAGGACAAGAAATGTATGACATTTCTAAGGCACTGTTTCAATGTAGAACGACAGAAGACAGTTCTGTTAATTCTCATGTGCTCAAAATGATTGGGTACATTGAGAGCCTTGAAAGGTTGGGATTTATGTTGAATAAACATTTGGCAATTAACCTTGTCTTGCAATCGTTGCCAAACAGTTTTAGTCAATTTGTCATGAACTATAATATGCATAGTTTGGACAGAACTTTAACTGAGCTCCATAACATGCTAAAGACTGCACAAAAAAATATTCAAAAGCAGAACCCTGGGTCTATATTGATTGTTCAAAAGGGTAATAGCAAGGAAAGGGGCAAGGGCAAGAAAAGCAAAAATTCTAAACCCAAGGCTGCTGCACTGAAACATAAAGAAGGGGTTACAAAGGATACAAAATGCTTCCATTGTGGTGAAATTGGTCACTAGAAGAGGAATTGCAAAGTGTATTCGGAAGATCTAAAGAAGAAGAGCAGTGAGACTTCTACTTCAGGTATTTATGCTATTGAGATTAATCTCTCAACTCCTACTACTTGGGTATTAGATACTGGTTGTGGTTCTCACATTTGTTTGAATGTTCAGGAACTGAAAAACACTAGGAGACTTAGAAAGGGCAAGGTGTACCTACGAGTGGGAAATGGAGCAAGAGTTGCTGCATATCATTTGTCTTTGCCCACTGGAATTGCATTAGCTATAGGAACATATCATTTGTCTTTGCCCACTGGGCTTGTTATAGAACTTAATAATTGCTATTACGTTCCGTCAATTACCAGAAATATTATTTCTATTTCTTATTTAGATAAGGAAGGATATTATTTTGATATTAAAAATAGAATTTGTTCTATTTATTTTAAAGGAATATTTTATGGTAATGCTCTAATGTTCAATTGTTTGTATTTATTGGATCTTGACATGCCCATTTATAACATGAATAATAAAAGTTTTAAATTAAACAAATCAAACCCGACTTACCTTTGCCATTGTCATTTGGGCCATATAAATGAGAAACGCATTTCAAAACTCCATAAAGATGGATTTTTGGACTTATTTGATTTTGAATCATATGAGACATTCGAATCTTGATTGTTAGGAAAAATGACAAAAACCTCATTTACTGGACACAGTGAACGGGTTAATGACTTATTGGGTCTAATAAATACTGATGTATGTGGACCATGCGTTCACAAGCTAGAGGTGGGTATTTGTATTTCATTACATTTGCTAATGATTACAGTGGGTATGGTTATGTCTACCTGATGAGACATAAATCTGAATCATTTGAAAAGTTCAAAGAATTCAGAAATGAAGTACAAAATCAACTTGGCAAAAGTATAAAAGTACTTCGATCAGATCGAGATGGTGAATACTTAAGTCAAAAATTTTGTGACTATTTGAAAGAGTGTGGGATAGTCTCACAGCTCACTCCACCAGCTACACCACAATTAAATGGTGTGTCTGAAAGAAGAAATCGAACCTTGTTAGACATGGTTAGATCGATGATGAGTCATGCAGATCTTCCAATATCCTTTTGGAGATACGCTCTAGAGATAGCAGCTTTTATACTGAATAGAGTTCCATCTAAAGCAGTTCAAAAGACACCATATGAGATATGGATTGGGAAGCGTCCTAGTATGTCTTTTATCAGAAGTTGGGGTTGTGAGGCGTACGTAAAACGTCTAGCTTCCGACAAATTAGCACCAAAATCTGATAAATGTTATTTTGTGGGATACCGTAAGGAAACTATAGGGTATTACTTCTATAATCCTTCAGAGAACAAAGTGTTGGTTTCTCGAACTGGAGTATTTTTAGAGAAACAATTTGTCTCTAAAGAAACCAGTGGGAGGAAAACAGAACTTGAAATTGTTCAAGAACCACAAGAAAACATATAACCGATGATGAATTTTGAGCCAGTTTCACAAGTAGTTGTGGAACCTAAGATAATTCCGCAAGAAGTTATGGAACAGGAAATGGCTAAAGATAAACAAGGCCCACGTAGGTCAAGTAGGTCACGTAGGTTGCATGCGAGATATAATTTTCTCGTAACTCAACTAGGGTACGTGATACTCATTGGTAAAGATGAGCCTACAACTTATGAACAAGCTATAATTGAGCAAGATTCTGAGAAATGGCTTGAAGCCATGAAATCTGAAATGGACTCCATGTATACCAACCAAAGTGTGGACTGTGGTTGACCCACCTAAAGGGGTAAAACCCATTGGGTGCAAGTGGGTTTTCAAAAAGAAAACTGACATGGAAGGAAATGTGCATACCTATAAAGGGCGATTGGTTGCAAAATGTTTCAAACAAGTTCATGGTATAGACTATGACGAAGTTTTTTCACCGGTTGCGATGCTTAAATCTATTCGGATTTTACTTGCTATTGTTGCATACCAAGACTCTGAAATTTGACAAATGGATGTCAAAACAGCTTTTCTTAATGGAAAACTCCTGGAGGAAGTGTATCTGACACAACTTGAGGGTTTTGTGGATACAAATGGCCCTGGCAATGTGTGTAAATTGCAACGATCAATTTATGGGTTGAAGCAGGCTTCTCGGAGTTGGTATCTTTATTTTGATGAATCAATCAAAGAGTTTGGTTTCATACAAAATGAAGATGAACCTTGTGTATATAAAAGGTTCAGTGGGAATACCATTATCTTCCTAGTGCTATATGTAGATGACATATTATTAATTGGGAATGATATTCCAGCTCTGCAATCAGTTAAGACTTGGTTGGGGAGTTGTTTTTCAATGAAGGATTTTGGCAAGCCTACCTACATTTTGGGTATCAAGATCTATAAAGATAGATCAAGAAAAATGCTTGGCTTAAGTCAAATTACATATATTGACAAGGTGTTAAATCGGTTTAGCATGCAAGACTCTAAGAGAGGACTACTTCCTATGTCACATGTCTCACAAAAAAATATGTATCCAAAGACACAAGATGAGAGAGAACGCATGAGTAAGACGCTTTATGCCTCAGTTATAGGATCTATCATGTATGCCATGGTATGTACACGTCCTAATGTCTCGTATGCACTAAGTGTAACGAGTAGATATCAAGGTAATCCTGGTGATAGTCAGTGGATTGCTGTTAAAACAATCCTTAGTACTTAAGAAGAACTAAGGATGTGTTTTTGGTATATGGAGGTGATGAAGGGTTCAGAGTAAAAGGTTACACTAATGCAAGCTTTCAAACCGACAAGGACAGTTTTAAATCGCAATCTGGATATCTGTTTAGCCTGAATGGTGGCGCTGTAAGCTGGAAGAGTTCAAAGCAAGATACAGTTGCTGATTCTACAACAAAGTCTGAGTATATTGCTGCCTCCGAAGCAGCAAAAGAATTTGTTTCGATCAAGAAGTTCATATCTAAACTAGAGGTTGTTCATAACATTGTAGACCCAATTGAGCTCTATTGTGATAATAATGGAGCAATAGCACAAGCTAAAGAACCTCGATCTCACCAAAAATCTAAACACATACTTAGACGTTTCCATCTCATTCGAGAAATCATTAGTAGAGAAGATGTGAAAATATACAGAGTTTCTACAGACAACAATGTAGCTGATCCATTGACCAAGCCTCTGACACAATAGAAGCATGATCAGCACATTGAGTCACTGGATATTAAATACGTTAATGATTGGATTTAGTCAAAGTGGGAGTTTGTTGGAATGAATGTCCTAAAGACAATCATTTGATGATTGTTTGACATTTTATTATAATGAATATTCTATTAATAAAAGGCATTTTATTATTGTCACAATTTTTTATAATTGTTATATGAATTATTGTAATAATAATATCCCTAGAATATAATGTATATTCTTAAATATACTTAGTCGAGCATTATTAATAGAGACATTACTAATACGGCAAGACTAATGTAAGGTTGATTAATATGTGATATTAAGGACAATATATAAGTGCATAAATTAGAGAATTCATGTACTGGATCGACCCACTATTAAATCATTGCATGGATCATGTTATGATAGTCATAAATGATTTTGTAGTGATGATAGTGTTCACTGTTCCTTAGACATGAGGTCACCATGGTGCCCAACATAAAGAATTGTATATTTTGACTCAATCAAATGTTGTCCTTGACAAGGTGATCATAAAGATGGTGATTAGATATATAATGATTTATGTAGTGGGTTGTGAGTGATCAAGATGGGATTTGTTCTTCCTATAACATGGGAATGATATCTATGGTCTCTTGATTGAATTAAGCTAACAAGTGCATGGCCATTCCCAAATGATTTGTTATTTATTTTGATTAGCTAATTCAGGAATCAAGAAATAAAGATTAAACTATATGAGAATGACATGTCCATGTCTCATGTTTAATCTAGATATCGAGAATAAAAGGAATTTACAATATAGTAACATCAGTCATGGATTAGGTTGTTTTGAAGCATATATTTCTTCGTAATTTGGGTAGTAATGATGTGTTGCTAGATACCGCTCATTGTTTATAATTATGAAATATGATTTTATAATTATTGTCAACATTACGGGAACCTACAGGGTCGCACACTTAGAATAGTAAGTAATTCAGAACGTTTAAATTCATTAGATGAATTTTATTTGAGCAATTTATAAACTATCCTAGTTAGACTAGGATTAAGATTTTGTTTTGTCATAATTAATTATATAATTAATTAATAAAGTATATCAGAATACTATTGAAAATAGGATTCTGTTTTGGTTAAGGTTTTATGAAACCATAAGCCTATAAATATCAACTTAACTATCTGCCACCGTAAGTGAGAAAAAGATATGTTTCACCCCAGAGAGGTCTGTGAGACAAGTTATTTTTAGAGAACCAAAATCCTACTATATTGCTCAAAGATTAATTCAAGTGTTGAATTAATCAACTAATTAACAAGAATAAAGGTCTAGCACCCAAGTTCTTGTGAGTTTTATCCTGGTTCGTGAGACGAGTTCGGAGATTACGCGGTTCGTGTGGATACCGAAGTGACACGATCTAATTGTTCGTGTTCTGTTGATGCTTCTACAGTACGAAAGGCGCACCCAAACGGTATGTTCTAAATATATAATAGATTATTGTTTTAAACTGATATTGGCTTATGGAATTAAAATGTTAAATTTCCGCTGCTTATGCCTGTTTAATTCCCAACAGTAGTATCAGAGCCATATGTTTAAAACACTGTCTATTAGGATTGAAAGTATGTAAATAAATTATTTATATATGAGATATAATTTTTTATTGTTTGATAAGATCAAATTTACATGCTTCCTGTTATACGCGACTAAATAATTGTATAATTTTATGTGATTTTCAAAATGTTAATTCATGAGAATGCATAAAATTATGAAATATGATTTTATAATTATTGCCAACATTACGGAAACCTACAGGGTCGCACACTTAGAATAGTAAGTAATTCAGAACGTTTAAATTCATTAGATGAATTTTATTTGAGCAATTAATAAACTATCTTAGTTAGACAAGAATTAAGTTTTGGTTTTGTCATAATTAATTATTTAATTAATTAATTAAGTATATCAGAATACTATTGAGAATAGGATTCTGTTTTGGTTAAGGTTTTATGAAACCCTAAGCCTATAAGTATCAACTTAACTATCTGCCTCCATAAGTGAGAAAAATATATCTTTCACCCCAGAGAGGTCTGTGAGACAAGTTATTTTTAGAGAATCAAAATCCTACTATATTGTTTAAAGATTAATTCAAGTGTTCAATTAATCAACTAATTAACAAGAATAAAGGGCTAACACCCAAGTTCTTGTGAGTTATATCCGGGTTCATGAGACGAGTTTGGAGATTACGCTGTTCGTATGGATACCGTAGAGACACGATCTAATTGTTTGTGTTCTGTTGATGCTTCTACAGTACGAAAGGCGCACCAAAACTGTATGTTCTAAACATATAATAGATTGTTGTTTTAAACTGATCTTGGCTTAGGGAATTAAAATGTTAAATTTCCACTGCTTATGCCTGTTTAATTCCCAACAGTGGTATCGGAGCCATATGTTTAAAACACTGTCTATTATGATTGAAAGTATGTAAATAAATTATTTATATATGAGATATAATTATTTATTGTTTGATAAGATCAAATTTACATGCTTCCTGAATATACGATTAAATAATTGCATAATTTTATGTGATTTGCGAAATGTTAATTCATGAGAACGCATAAAATTATGAACAATGTATTGTTTTGGTTTTGTTGGTCAACGTATTGAAGTCTGCAGAAACCAAATACTGTGATGCCATTTTGAGTCAAAAGAAACAAAACTATTACAATCACAAATGTAATCTTGATGTTTATCATTTACTTTAATATTATGAATTGATAAGATTAATTTATAATATAATTTGATGAGATCAAATTAGATATAATTAATTCATAATATATTTGTTTTGATTAGATCATATTGTATAAAATTAATAAGATTAATTTATAATACAATTTGATAAGATCAAATAAAATATAATTGATAAGATTAATTCATAATATAATTTGATAAAATCAAATTCTATAAAATTAATATAATGATAAATTATAATTATTTTCATGCATAATTATTATTGTCTGACAATATTTATTGGGTCTGATAATATTCAAAATGGCTAATATGCATGTATTAATGTCAAATTTAATTAAGGTAAAGAGTTTAATCTATGATTTAGTGAGATAATCCCTTATTAAAAATATATTAAGTTTTTCCTTCCAATAAGTTATCTCTCGTCAAATTCTTGATCGAATTAAAGTAGTTTCTGCCAAAGTGGGTTCTTGATTCTATCTTGAAAAGGCATAGAGGAAAATTTAGAGTCTGCCAAAGCAGTGTACCTTGTTCCATTGATTAACTATTGGGTAGAACTTAACTAGTACAAGCCCAATAGGATTGGGAGTCTAGAGAAAAAGAGTTGGGCCTTCATCTATAAAATGAAGTTAAATAAAGAGTTATTTACCCAACTTTTCCAAGAATTGTATAAAGATGCAATTAGCAAAGAGTTGCTTACCTAAATAGCCAAGTTTTGAGTTTTTCAGCCAAAGCTATCTCAATAATTAGTGAAATATTGATCTTGGCCTACTAGAAAGTTTAGAACTTTCAGAATTAATAATAGGGATATTAATTCAAATAAAATAGTGGGATAATTATTTAATGAAATTCCTATTAAATAATTTAATTCATGATATTTATACTGCCATATTTTTCTGTTGTAGAATAACATGGCATCTAATACTACAAACAACATATCTGTGCGATCTATCCTTGATAAGGATAAACTGGTTGGGACCAACTTCATTGATTGGTACAGAAGCGTGAGAATTGTTCTCAGACAAGAAAAGGAAGTTGTATGTCCTCGAGCAAAAGATTACTGAGGAACCCCCTGAAAATGCCCCTAAGACAGACAAAGATTGTTACAAGAAGCATAAAGATGACTCTGGGATGTTACATGTTTCATGTTAGGAGGTATGAACTCCGAGCTTCAAAAGCAACATGAAAACATGGAGGCCTTTAAAATGATCGAGCATCTCAAGCAATAGTTTCAAGAGCAAGCTCGACAAGAAATGTATGACATTTCTAAGGCACTGTTTCAATGTAGAATGACAGAAAACAGTTCTGTTAATTCTCATGTGCTCAAAATGATTGGGTACATTGAGAGCCTTGAAAGGTTGGGATTTATGTTAAATAAACATTTGGCAATTAACCTTGTCCTGCAATCGTTGCCAGACAGTTTTAGTCAATTTGTCATGAACTATAATATGCATAGTTTGGACAGAACTTTAACTAAGCTCTATAACATGCTAAAGATTGCACAAAAAAATATGCAAAAGCAGAACCTTGTGTCTATATTGATGGTTCAAAAGGGTAATAGCAAGAAAAGGGGCAAGGGCAAGAAAAGCAAAAATCCTAAACCCAAGGCTGCTGCACTGAAACCTAAAGGAGGGGTTACAAAGAATGCAAAATGCTTCCACTGTGGTGAAATTGGTCACTGGAAGAGGAATTGCAAAGTGTATTTGGAAGAACTATAGAAGAAGAGAAGTGAGACTTCTACTTCAGGTATTTATGTTATTAAGATTAATCGCTCAACTCCTACTACTTCGGTATTAGATACTGGTTGTGGTTCTCACATTTGTTTGAATGTGCAGGAACTGAAAAATAGTAGCAGACTTGGAAAGGGCGTGGTGTACCTACGAATGGGAAATGGAGCAAGAGTTGCTGCAATAGCTATAGGAACATATCATTTGTCTTTGCCCACTGGGCTTGTTATAGAACTTAATAATTGTTATTACGTTCCGTCAATTACCATATATATTATTTCTATTTCTTATTTAGATAAGGAAGGATATTATTTTGATATTAAAAATAGAATTTGTTCTATTTATTTTAAAGGAATATTTTATGGTAATGCTCTAATGATCAATGGTTTGTATTTATTGGATCTTGACATGCCCATTTATAACATAAATAATAAAAGGGTTAAATTAAACAAATCAAATCCGACTTACCTTTGGCATTGTCGTTTGGGCCATATAAATGAGAAACATATTTCAAAACTCCATAAAGATGGATTTTTGGACTCATTTGATATTGAATCATATGAGACATGTGAATCTTGCTTGTTAGGAAAAATGACAAAAACCTCATTTTACTGGACACAGTGAATAGGTTAATGGCTTATTGGGTCTAATACATACTGATGTATGTGAACGAATGAGTTCACAAGCAAGAAGGGGTATTTGTATTTCATTACATTTACTGATGATTTTAGCAGTTATGATTATGTCTACCTGATGAGACATAAATCTTAAACATTTGAAAAGTTCAAATAATTTAGAAATGAAGTACAAAACCAACTTGGAAAAAGTATAAAAGTACTTCGATCAGATCGAGGTGGTGAATGCTTAAGTCAAAAATTTTGTGACTATTTGAAAGAGTGTGGGATAGTCTCACAGCTCACTCCACCAGCTACACCACAATTAAATGGTGTGTTTGAAAGAAGAAATCGAACCTTGTTAGACATGGTTAGATCGATGATAAGTCACGCAAATCTTCCAATCTTCTTTTGGAGATACGCTCTAGAGACAACAACTTTTATACTGAACAGAGTTCCATCTAAAACAGTTCAAAAGACACGATATGAGATATGGATTGGGAAGCGTCCTAGTATGTCTTTTATCAGATGTTGGGGTTGTGAGGCTTACATAAAACGTCTTGCTTCCGACAAATTAGCCCAAAAATTTGATTAATGTTATTTTGTGGGATACCCTAAGGAAACTAAAGGGGTATTACTTCTATAATACATCAGAGAAGAAAGTGTTTGTTGCTCGAACTGGAGTATTTTTAGAGAAACAGTTTTTCTCTAAAGAAACCAGTGGGAGGAAAACAGAACTTGAAATGTTTCAAGAACCACAAGAAAACATAGAACCGATGATGAATTTTGAGCCAGTTTCACAAGTAGTTGTAGAACCTGAAATAATTCCGCAAGAAGTTATGGAACAGGAAATGGTTCAAGATACACAAGGCCCACGTAGGTCAAGTAGGTCACGTAGGTTGCCTGCGAGATATAATTTTCTCGTAACTCAACCAGGGGACGTGATGCTCATTGTTGAAGATCAGCCTACAACTTATGAACAAGCTATAACTGGGCAACATTCTGAGAAATGGCTTGAAGCCATGAAATCTGAAATGAACTCCATGTATACCAACCAAGTGTGGACTTTGGTTGACCCACCTGAAGGGGTAAAACCCATTAGATGCAAGTGGGTTTTCAAAAAGAAAACTAACATGGAAGGAAATGTGCATACCTATAAAGGGCGATTGGTTGCAAAAGGCTTCAAACAAGTTCAAGGTATAAACTATGACGAAGTTTTTTCACCGGTTGCGATGCTTAAATCTATTCGGATTTTACTTGCTGTTGCAACATACCAAGATAATGAAATTTGGCAAATGGATGTCAAAACAGCTTTTCTTAATGGAAAGCTCCTAGAGGATGTGTATATGACACAACCTAAGGGTTTTGTGGATCACAATGTCCCTGGCAAGGTGTGTAAATTGCAACGATTCATTTATGGGTTGAAGCAGGTTTCTCGGAGTTGGAATCTTCGTTTTGATGAATCAATCAAAGAGTTTGGTTTCATAACAAAATGAAGATGAACCTTGTGTATATAAAATGTTCAGTGGTAAAACCATTATCTTCCTAGTGCTATATGTAGATGACAAATTATTAATTGGGAATGATATTCCAGCTCTGCAATCAGTTAAGACTTGGTTGGTGAGATGTTTTTCAATGAAGGATTTAGGTGAGGCTACCTACATTTTGGGTATTAAGATCTATAGAGATAGATCAAGAAAAATGCTTGGCTTAAGTCAAAGTACATACATTGACAAGGTGTTAAATTGGTTTAGCATGCAAGAGCTAGTCCAAGAGAGGACTACTTTCTATGTCACATGGCATCACTCTCACAAAAAAATAGGTTTCCAAAGACACAAGATGAGAGAGAACGCATGAATAAGATACCTTATGCCTCAGCTATGGGATCTATCATGTATGTATGGTATGTACACGTCCTGATGTCTCGTATGCACTAAGGGTAACGAGTAGATTTCAAGGTAATCCTGGTGATAGTCACTGGATTGCGCTGTTAAAACAATCCTTAAGTACTTAAGAAGAACTAAGGATATGTTTTTGGTATATAGAGGTGATGAAGAGCTCAGAGTAAAAGGTTACACTGATGCATGCTTTCAAACTGACAAGGACTGTTTTAAATCGCAATCTGGATATATGTTTTGCCTAAATAGTGGCGCTTTAAGCTGGAAGAGTTCAAAGCAAGATACAGTTGCTGATTCTACAACAAAGTCTGAGTATATTGCATACTCCGGAGCAGCAAAAGAAGTTGTTTGGATCAAGAAGTTCATATCTGAACTAGAGGTTGTTCCTAGCATTGTAGACCCAATTGAGCTCTATTGTGATAATAATGGAGCAGTAGCACAAGCTAAAGAACCTCGATCTCACCAAAAATCCAAACACATACTTAGACGTTTCCATCTCATTCGAGAAATCATTAGTAGATGAGATGTGAAAATATTCAGAGTTTTTACAGACAACAATATAGCTGATTCATTGACCAAGCCTCTGACACAATAGAAGCATGATCAGCACACTGAGTCACTGGGTATTAAATACGTTAATGATTGGCTTTAGTCAAAGTGGGAGTTTGTTGGAATGAATGCCCTAAAGACAATTATTTGATGATTGTTTGGCATTTTATTATCATGAATATTCTGTTAATAAAAGGCATTTTATTATTGTCACAATTGTTTATAATTGTTATATGAATTATTGTAATAATAATGTCCCTAGAATATAATGTATATTCTTAAATATCCTTAGTCGAGTATTATTAATATGGACATTAATAATACGGTAAGACTAATATGTGGTTGATTAATATGTGATATTAAGGACAATAAATAAGTGCATAAATTAGAGAATCATGTACTGGATCAACCCACTATGAAATCATTGCATGGATCATGTGATGATAGTCATAAATGATTTTGTAGTTATGATGGTGTTGTCTGTTCCTTAGACCTAAGGTCACCATGGTGCCCAACACAAAGAATTGTATATTTTAACTCCATCAAACATTGCCCTTCAAAAGGTGATTATAAAGATGGTGATTGGATATATTATATTTTATGTAGTGGGTTGTGAGTGATCAAGATGGGATTTGTTCTTCTTATTACATGGGAATGATATCTATGGACTCTTGATTGAATTAAGCTAATAAGTGCATGGCCATGCCCAAATGATTTGTTATTTATTTGGATTAGCTAATTCAGGAATCAAGAAATAAAGATTAAACTATATGAGAATGACTTGTCCATGTCTCATGTTTAATCTAGATATCGAGAACAAAAGGAATTTACAACATGGTAACATCAGTCACAGTTTAGGTTGCTTTGAAGCATATATTTCTTCATAATTTGGGTAGTAATGATCTGTTGCTAGATACTGCTCATTGTTTATAATTATGAAATATGATTTTATAATTATTGCCAACATTACGGGAACCTACAGGGTCGTACACTTAGAATAGTAAGTAATTCAGAACGTTTAAATTCATTAGATGAATTTTATTTGAACAATTAATAAACTATCCTAGTTAGACTAGGATTAAGTTTTGGTTTTTTCATAATTAATTATTTAATTAATTAATGAAGTATATCAGAATACTATTGAGAATAGGATTCTGTTTGGTTAAGGTTTTATGAAACCCTAAGCCTATAAATATGATAAGTAGGTTTTATACCTACTTGTATAAACTAATTCACTTAGCTTTTTGCTTGAATTGCATACATTTATGTGGTGAAATGTGCTATTTTGTGCATTTATGTGGTTCGCAACTTGATGTGCTAAAATGGTGAAAAAGACCACAAATGTTGTTAAAATGAGGCAAGTGTGTGTTTGATGCTAAATGATAAGAGGAGAGTTAAAAAGAGCTAGAATGGTGAGTGAGAGTTTTGAAGAAAACCCTAAAATGTGCTTAAATTCTTGGACTTTGACTTGTGTTGGTGCAAATGTGTGGTGTTTTAGGTGTTTTTATGCATATATGTGTTGTGTTAATTAGTAATGTTGAAATGGTGAAAAGATAGTAAAAATGGTGGAAAATGGAGTTAAAAGTGTTAAGGAAAAGTGGAGGAACCGAAAATGCACAATTGGCCTAATTAGGGTTTTGGCATCTTTGAGTGTGAAATTCATTTGAGTGTATCTCTTTCAATACTAATCCAATTGGTGAGTTCTTTGGTGTTCTGAAAAGCTCTTTGAATGCAATACATTTATTATGTTGTAACTATTTTCTAATTGTGCGTGAAAGACTATGAAATGTGAGTTTCTTTTCGGAATACCATTCATTAGGGTTTTAGGGTTTTTTAGGGTTTTATTCGCCTGCCACGGTTTGGTATTTTGATGATAACTTGAGTTTTAGGCATCCAATGGTGATGTTTCTTGCACCATTGGAAAGCTAAGAGGAAGATCTGGAACTTTTAAGTTCACCACCAAATCAGAATCAGAGGCTAAGACACACGTATTTGGCATGAAAGTAGGGTGTTGTGTTGGAATGGATACTTTGCCAATATTTGTTGCTAATTCGGCCAACCATCGTGCCAAGTCCTTGCCAAGACCTTGCCAAGCTTTGCCAAACCAATGTGCCAAAACCATTGTGTCATGACCTTGCCAAGAACTTGCCAAGCCTTGCCAATCAATCTTGCCAAACCATGACAACTTGACAACACTTATGCACAACACTTATGCATTAGTCTTGCCATAACTTTGCCATGAAACTCATGTCACACATTTGCACCTTGGCACACCAATCATGTTGCAAAATGAACTTCACAAACCAATGCACACAACTTGGTATAGGAAGAGCTAAGCAGCCAAAAACAAGTGGAATTTGTCCTACGACATGTCGTAGGCCAAAACTCAAGAGGACAAAAAAATGGCCTACGACATGTCGTAGGCCATTTCTTGTAGATGTTTTTTTTGCCCACGACATGATGTGGTGATAAAATTTTCGTAGGCCAATTCTGGAACATGAACTTTTAGCCTACGACATGTCGTAGGCTAATTGTTAGGAAGTTGTGGAAAGAAAATGGCAAAGTGTTAAGTGTGTTTCATAGGATTTTAAGCTTTGTCACACTTTAGTAGTTTGGTCATAACTTTCTCCCTTTAGCTCCAAATTGGGTGATTTTTATGGCTATGGATAGCTAAGACATGGTGTTACAACTTTCATGTTTTAAGATTTCCTTAATTCATAGTGTATCATGATCAAATATTGGTGGGAAGTTACTGCCATGAAATACTTTGTGTTTGAGTTTCTAAAAAATTGGCTAAGTGTTTAACTCCTGATTTTCTGAAATTCCAGGTTGATGAAGGCGCGGTTTGCTTTGGCGGAAAGGCGTGAATTTCAAAGCGCTAGATTCTTGAATGCTCGCTGAGTTGCTGAAGGCGTGATCCGTTAAGGCTTGAAGGCGTGGTGTAATTCTGATTTCTTCACCTGGGTCTTGAGCACCAAAGGCGCGCGAAGCTGAGCCTGAAGGCGCGATATAGGATGCTGAGGTCGATGAAGGCGCTGGAAATTAACACCAAAGACGCTGGAGTTTTGAATACTTTTTCAAACTTGGAATTTTTGACATTTTTGGCTGATTTTTAGTTCCTTGCCTTAAGGACACTTTTGTAATATTTAATACATTCTACGTTGCGTATTAGTTACGTTTTCCCAACTCTATATATAGGGAAGTTAGCTAACATGTAAAGAATTATTCACTACTCACATTTTCAATATTGTAAACCGACTTTTGATTTTAAAAGAGCGGGAATTCTCATTTTCTCTCTCTAGATCTACTTTCTCTCACTAAACATTTCTTCTCCAATCTCAAATCCGATTGTGAATTTTGGACTGGATTCTTCTTTCTTATTCTCAATTGACAAAGGAATCGACAATTCTCTCGATTTAATCGGTAAATTCTTCCAATTATGTGAGAATGAGCGTATCAATGTTGGAATTTGTTGATTTTGAAATGAGAAATATTGTTTCTGGCTAAATCTACGATATCTTAGGATTCTTAATGGATGAATACATGTTTTAGTAGATTGTATGCTATGCAATTGATCTAATTGTTGAGTATTGAAATCACATTTGAGTTGAGCATAAACATATGTTGAATTTCATAATTCCTAGCTATTTTTGAATGGATCAAGCTTCAATTGTGGTCGACATGCTAAATTGAGGAGTGATTCATCAAAGTTAGCGAAGTTGCATGAATTGAGAACTAAATTGTGATTGTTTAAGTCTTTGCACACGTTTTCTGTAATCAAATCAATTCTGAGACTCAGGCCTCACCATAGGAAGTGTTAATGAATTAAAACATTAGAAAAAGTGTTAAAGAACCTTTCTGTGTGTTAACAAAGATGATATGTTAAACCCCTAGGATAGACCTCGCCATGGGAGTTCTTAGGACTTTGCATGTTAGAGTAGTTAGCTTGAAAAATTGAGACTTTGCGGAGCTTATACCACCATTCTCAGGCCTCGGCATGGGAGAGGATGGTGGATTTGGGGTACAAGCAGTGGTGTGGTCGTCATGCTGGCCACAGCTTGGACTTCTAGGCAATTTAGGTCTCCATTGCATTTAATTGTTTACTGATTGCATAGCATAAGATTTCTAAGCCTGTGTTCATCCAATGCAAGAATCCTGAGATATCTATTTCGTCCTTGCTTGTTGCTATATTTTGCATCTTTGTTTTCGTTCTTTTGTGTTTGAATTTTCTTTTTTCTAGTACTTAAATTCCGAGACTAAAACTTTTTAGAACAATTTTATTCAATTTTCTTGACCTACGCCTTCCCTGTGGATTACGATCCCTGCTTCCACTTCTACAGTAGTTGTTAGGTAAAATTGAAGCTGATACGACTTTAAGACTGTCAATTTTTGGCGCTGTTGCGCGGGGGAAGGCAATCGGTACTAGAATTTGTTGACTGTGTTGTTCTGTTCTTAGATTGTGTGTGTTATCGTTTTGATTTGTTACTTTGTTTTGCTACTGTGTGTGATTCTATTGCTTTTACCATCTTGTATTGGTTTGGTTTATAGATTGATCCGGTTGTTCTCTTTGATATCATTTGCTGTCCTCTGTTTGTGTATGCCCAGGTCTGTAAGATCTAGAGGAAAACCTGAATTTCTGAATTGGACCTTGACTTGGAAAAGAACTTTAAGGAATCAAGCAAAGCAAAGAGCTATGTCTGCACAAGGAGTACAAGCACCCAGGTTCGGGAAACCCATTAGTGCAGTAAATTTTGACAATCGATTTGGTCACCAGGACATCGATGTGGAAGTTACCACATTCCTCCACAAATAGTCTCAATGATTACCCAGGCCAATTCTTCCAAGGTCTTGACATGAGGATCCTAATGATCATCTTGATTTGGTTTCTTGGGTTATGTAGCACTTTTAAATTGCCAAGAGTTGACAGGGGTGAGGTTCACAGAATTTTGTTCTATTAACTCTCTGCGTGGAAGGCTAAACATTGGTTCAAGAGTATTGGGGGAGCAAATGCTGGAATGTCATTTGATGATCTACAGAAAAGTTCTTGTCTAAGTACTTCCCTCCAGCTAAGCTCGAAAAGAGAAGATTGGAAATTATGAACTTCCAACAAAAAGACAGTGAGTCATTTCGAGAAGCTTAGGAGAGATTAATGATTTGATTAGCAATGCCCCAATCATGACTTGGGTGAAATTAGGGAGCTAAATACTTTCATCAAAGGCCTAATCCTGAATGATCTTTAATGGTTAAAGCTTGTGCTAATGGAGCACTAAAGACAAATCTGTGACTGAAGTGCGTGAATTTTTAACCACATAGCTGAGGGATGAATACCTTTTTCCAGAGACTAGAAAGCCACATGTCAGGAGACAGAGAGGAGTTCTTGATGTGGATGAGGAGACTTCACTTAATGCTAAGTTTGAAGCATTGGCCAAGCAGGTCCAGACCTTAAAGTCAACTCAAACAAAAGCCCCAGTACTTTCATGTGGACTATGCAAGGGAGAACACCACACGAATGAATGTGCAATCACTACTGAATCCATTCAGTATGTGAACAATTAAAGTAACAAACCCCAATATGGTGGGAACTATTTTGGGAGCAATTATAATGGAGGTAACAGACAATATGGTGGAAACCAAGGCAATTGGAATCAACAGCAGAACCAAGGAGGAAATTACTATCAAGGTAATGACTCAAGGAGAGCAATCAATCAACCACCTCCTGGTTTTGATAATCAGGCTAGCACATCAGAACAAAAGAAGCCAAATGTGGAGGATATGTTTCAAAAGCTGATGGAAAAGATGGATAAGAACGAGCAGAGATTTGGAGGTTTGGAGTCCATTGTGAAGCATCATGAAGCCACTTTGAAGAATATCGAGATGCAACTTGGTCAGCTTGCTAATGCTGTACACCAGAGGCCAAAAAGAGCTCTTCCTAGTGACATAGTACCAAATCCCAAGGGGAGAGAAGCATGCAATGCTATTACTTTAAGGAGTGGAAAATTGTTGCCTGGAAGCAAACCTGTAGAAGACAAGAATGATGATGTAGAAGAGGACCAAAAAGATGAAATTGAGATAGATGTGGAACTTGAGAAGAATGGTGAGCAGGAAGAAAACAAATTTTGAGAAGAAGGAAATACCAGCAAGGGTGGGAAATGAAATCACGAAAAATTCCAATCCTTATAACTTCCCAGATTATGCTCCAAAAGCTCCATTCCCAGAGAGGAAGAAACCTCCAGCAAAAAAGGGACCTCAATTCAATCGTTTCTTGGATATGATCAAACAAGTGAATGTCAATGTTCCTTTGTTGGATTTGGTTACAGCCATGCCTAAATATGCTAAGTATTTAAAAGATCTCATTTCAAACAAGGAATAAATCTTGAGATGTGAAGTTCCAATGATGCTATCAGAGTGCAGTCAAGCATGGATGGTTCACAAATTACCTCCAAAGCTTAAGGATCCAGGTAGCTGTACCATACCTTGCAAGATTGGAACCAGATATTTTGCAAAGGCCATCTGTGACCTTGGAGCTGGAATCAACTTGATGCCATTGTCCATTGCAATAAATGTGGGTTTGAGTGGAAGGATTCGACCAGTTGCAGTGACACTACAGTTGGCAGATAGATCCTTGGTGACTCCTACAGGCTTGGTAGAGGATGTGTTGGTAAGAATTGATAAATTTATCTTGCCTGTTGATTTCATTATACTTGATATGGAAGAGGACCCTGAGGTTCATCTCATTTTTGGTAGACCTTTTCTAGCCACTGGTGATGCTTTGATTGGTGTGAAAAACAAGACAGTCACGTTTTAGGATTAACAATGAGGAAGTGGTTTTTGATGTAAACTATGCTATGAAGCAACCTCTAAATATGAAGTCTTGTTTTGCTATCAAAGCTATAACCATGTTCTTCTTGAGTAATATGAACAACATGCATGATTTTTCTATTGTTGATGAGTTAAGTGTTTATGAGGATGTTTTTGATGAACTTGATTCTGATGATGAGGATAAGAGAATTCTTGCTGAAATTGAAGATTTCATTGAATGTTGTTATTTGGAAGAGTCAATTTGTGAATTGCAAAATGATATGGTGGAAGTTAAAATGCATGAAACTGTAGGGGAACATGATCATGAACCTACTGTTTTGACTAACGAAAATTTTACTCCCACTGAGGTGAGGACTAGTGAGAATTTGTGCAGGAATGAAAAGCTTTTACCTTCCATTGTGTTGGCACCAAAGCTTGAATTGAAACCACTTCCACCTTATCTCAATAGGCTTTCTTGGGAGAAAATGAAGACATTGCCAGTTGTTATATCTTCAAAGCTTGAAGGTTGGCAAGAGGATAAGCTTTTGGAAGTTTTGAGGAAACATAAGTTAGCTATTGGATGGACAATTGCTGATATAAAAGGCATAAGTCCAGGTTTATATATGCACAAGATTTTGCTTGAGGAAAATGCTGTGCCAGTACGGGATAGACAGAGAAGATTAAATCCCCAGATGATGGAAGTTGTGAAGAAAGAGGTTATCAAATTGCTTGACTTTGGGATGATTTTTCCAATTTCAGACAGCGAGTGGGTTAGTCCAGTCCAGTGCGTCCCTAAGAAGGGAGGGGTGACGGTTATAAAAAATGAGGCTAATGAACTCCTGGCAACAAGAGTGGTAAATGCTTGGCGAGTTTGCATGGATTACATGAAGCTAAATAAGGCAACTAAAAAGGACCATTTCCCTCTTCCATTCTTGGAACATTGTTGGATAGAATTGCTGGCTACCTTTTTCTATTGTTTTCCTGGGATGGATATTTTGGGTATAATCAGATTGCAATTGATCCTAAGGACCAGGATAAGACAACTTTCACTTGCCCTTTTGGCACATTTGCTTATAAAAGAATGCCATTTGGTCTTTGCAACGCTCCAGCTACCTTTCAGAGGTGTATGATGCAATATTCCACGACATGGTGGAATCAATAATTGAAATATTCATGTATGATTTTCTGTTTTTGTATGACATTCGATGGTTGTTTAGAGACTTGGCAAAGGTTTGAAGAGGTGTGAAGAAACGAACCTTTGCATTGAACTGGGAAAAATGTCAATTCATGGTTCAAGAAGGAATTGTGTTAGGCCAATAAAAATTTCTCAATGCTGGATTGGAGGTAGATCGAGCTAAGGTAGATGTCATTGCAAAACTTCCTCCACCTACCAATGTTAAGGGTATCAGAAGCTTTCTTGGACATGCTGGGTTTTATAGAAAGTTTTATTAAAGGATTTTTCAAAGATAGCCAGACCCTTGTGCAGTCTCTTAGAAAAAGATGTTAAGTTTGAGTTTGGAACAGAATGTGTTGAGCCATTTGAAACTTTGAAACGAAATTGGTGGAGGCCCCGTGATAGTCCTCCCCATTGGGGTGAAACCCTTTGAAATTATGTGCGATGCCAGTGATTATGCATTAGGGGCTGTCTTAGGCCAGAAGAGAGAAAGTGTTTCACACTATCTATTATGCTAGCAGGCTAATGAATGAGGCCCAAATGAATTATACAACTACTGAAAAGGAAATGCTAGCAATAGTCTTCGCATTTGATAAATTCCGTGCTTACCTTTTGGGATAAAAGGTCATTGTTCATACGGACCATGCCGCATTGAAGTATCTGCTTGCAAAGAAGGAAGCAAAACCACGTTTGATTAGATGGGTTTTGTTACTCCAAGAATTCGATGTGGAGATTAAAGATAGGAAAGTCTCAGAAAATGTTGTGGCAGATCACTTGTCAAGATTGGAATCTCAAGAGCAAGATTCACCTGACATTTCGGTTAAGGAACACTTCCCTGATGAGCAGGTATTCAAAGTGGGTGAACAGGCATTGCCTTGGTACGCTGAGATTGCCAATTTTGTGGTTGCTGGCCAGATTCCATCTTATTATTTGATCAGAAGAAAAGATTGCGAAGTGATGCTAAATACTACTTTTGGGAAGACAAGTCTTTATATAAAATCTGCAGTGATCAAGTGATAAGAAAGTGTGTCAAGGAAGAAGAAAAGGAGGACATCTTAAAAGCATGCCATGAGGGGCCATGTAGTGGTCATTTTGGATCAACTAGGACAGGCTTCAAAATCTTGCAATGTGGGTTCTATTGGCCACATATCTTCATGGATGCCAGAATTTGGGTTGGAAAATGTGATCGATGTCAACGAACTGGCAACATCTCTTCCAGAAATGAGATGCCTTTGAACAACATCTTGGAAGTAGAAATTTTTGATGTCTGGGGAATTGATTTCATGGGGCCTTTCCCTAAATCAAGAGGTATGGATTACATTCTGGTGGCAGTGGATTATGTTTCTAAATGGGAGGAAGCTGTGGCTTTAGCTCATAACGATGCCAAGAGTGTAACTGCTTTCTTGAAGAAATACATCTTCATCAGGTTTGGAGCACCCAGGGCTATAATAAGTGATGGGGGGACTCATTTCTGTAACAAGCTCTTTGAATCTTTGTTGGCTAGATATGGTGTTACTCACAAGGTTTCAACAGCTTACCATCCACAAACTTCTAGTCAAGCTGAAATTTTCTGGAGATCAAGAGGGTTCTTGAAAAAGTGGTAAATCCAGGAAGGAAGGATTGGTCTTTGAAGCTAGATGATGCCTTGTCGGCATACAGAACAGCTTACAAAACCCCAATTGGAGCTTCTCGTTTTCGATTGGTTTTTGGTAAAGAATGTCACTTGCCAGTGGAACTTGAACATAAGGCATATTGGGCAATTCAAACCTTGAACATGAATCTGTCTGAGGCTCAATCGAAAAAAATGTTGGAGTTGAATGAACTGGATGAATTCAGATTCAATGCGTACATGAGTGCCAAGTTGTACAAGGAAAGGACTAAAAGAATACATGATGCAAAGCTTCAATCCAAGATCTTTGTTCCAGGACAATTGGTATTGCTTTATAACTCTAAACTTCGATTGTTTCCTGGCAAATTGAAATCAAGGTGGAGTGGTCCTTTTAGAGTGGTTGATGTGAAACCTTATGTGATAATTGAAATCAAGAATGACAAGAATGGCAATATGTGGAAAGTGAATGGGCATCGTCTAAAGCCGTACTTAACTTCTCAGGACAAGGATAGCACTAATGTGGCACGAGATCCACATGAGCTATACTTAGATGATCCCATCATCTCAAATTGAGCAAGGTTGCAATGTCGGGCTGTGACTTTAAACCAAGCGCTCCTGTGAGGCAACCCTAATTTTCTTCCTTTGTTTTATTTGCGGTGATTTCTTTTATTTGTTAATCCTAGTTTGAGTAGTATTGAGTAGCAATTTATGGCACGATCTCATAACATCACTTGGGTATATTTTTTGTAGAATCTCAGAAGGATGTTGGGCATTATTGATAGAAGCAGGGAGTACAATTTCACTTTTCCATCCATGTGAGGTACAATGAGTCTACATTATTTACAACTACGATACCAGCTCTGATGGTAAGAACTGTTGTTCATTCATGCATGATTGGTTAATCCGTGACCATGCCTGCATTATTGGTTTGGATGGTTTCAATTATGGAGAAGAAATGACATCAAGCTATGACCTGTCATTCACATGTGTTTGTTGGATAGTGAGGGGTCATAAATATAAATTGCATATCTTCGTTTTGCATGCTCATTCCTTTTCTCTCTATAGTGCTTTCCTTGCTAGTCATTTTTCAGTTTTAAAGCATGGATTTCTATTCTCCCCACCA
The DNA here is from genome assembly GCA_016586305.1 of Ophiorrhiza pumila. Taxonomy (NCBI): domain Eukaryota; kingdom Viridiplantae; phylum Streptophyta; class Magnoliopsida; order Gentianales; family Rubiaceae; genus Ophiorrhiza; species Ophiorrhiza pumila. Next base: position 12,632,427 of record BLIW01000011.1, read on the forward strand.
GAATTCTTTTGAATATGCTATCTTTAGTGAAGATTCTGGAACCACATCTTCTCCTTCTTCATCTTCTTCTACTGATGAGGATATGGTAATTGATTTTGAGCCAGCTACTTGTCCACATTTTGTTAATGCTTCTGCTGAAAACTTTTATCATGGCTTTACTAATAGATCAGTCAGGATTGAGCGACCATTTCAGGAGCCTTCTAGGAGATTTCAGGATGTGATATTCAGACAGTCGTGGTCTCATTTTGCTAGAGCCTCAATTGTGGTGAATATGGACATAGTTAGGGAATTTTATGCTAATTCCCGAGCTAGTGGTGTTCATTCAGTGTTCGTGAGAGGAAAGTATTTGAGGGTCACCCGCCATAGTATTAATAGGCTGTATCTTCTTGAAGATTTTTCTCGTAACACATATTGTAGGTTGTTGAGAGCTGAGAATACTGATAATTTGTTGGCTTCAGTAACTTTACCTGGTGCTACATGGGTGAGGAATGATCGACAAGAGGCTTTATATGTGCCTACTAGTGAACTCACAGCCGAGGCCAAAATATGGTTAATGTTTATCAATTCTAGGATTCTTCCTACTAACCGTACCAATATAGCATCTGGGGAAAGAGTTCTGTTGATTTATGCTATTTTACATGATTTCTCTATTGATGTTGGGAAATTGATCTTAGAGTTTATCAGACGGGCACAAAGAAGTAAGAGTGCACCCATGTATTTTCCAGCTCTGATAACAGCCATGGCTCGTAGCAAGGGAGTTGATATCACGTCAAATGCTAATCCTCAACACCCTGAAGGACTTCTGGGACCTCCTCAATGGCCTGTGTTGCAAGAGGAAGAAAGAAGTGCAAGATTGACTCGTGGTTTGTGAAACGTGGATGGCTAGGTTCCTTTGTTCTTGATTGTTTCATTTTGTTTCACGGGGACCGTGTCATAGGCAAGTGTGGGGGAAGGCTTCGCCAAGACGTCTTGATTTTTAGTTACATTCTGAATATGTATGGTTACCATGATGATGGTTAAGGAGATTGTTTGTCATAATGGAGCTGAGTATAGTGTTATATTGTAGTATTTTGTTATTATGTTTAGCATGTTACATTTGGCTCCTGTAAGGTTTGAATATTGTGTGCGATTGTGTGTTTAGTATTAAAGTAAAAAGGATTGTGTGCTAGTTTTAGTGTGAATTTTGATGAGTTGTTGGTGTGAATATTTTTGTGTTATTGTTACAATTTTTGATTCATGGTTTTCGATTTCAACTTCACACACTTGCATTGATGATAAGGATATCTGCAATTCTGAATATATCTGATCATGACTTTAATTTTCTGAAAAGCTGACAATTTGAGAGCATGATTGAGAAGCTTTCGGCAGAAGAAATAGTTGCAAGCATTAAAGTAAAATGGTTCCATTTAAATCGTAAAGCTTTTAGGTGATGGGGTTGTTGCTTTGAATGATATGAATGCTTTAGACTTGTCTTGTATTCATGTTGTGCAAGGTGAGTTGACCGAATTGAGTGCATGCAATAATGTTGATGTTGTAGTCTTGTGAGGAGTGAATGGCATAAGAATTGGTAAAAGCTGAGAAGTTCACATGACTTGGATTATCAATGGGGTCCCACATGTTGAATGACTTGCTTCTTTGTAGTGTTTGGTGGGGAATGTAAATGTGGATGGTTCACATGACCGAAGTGTTTGCTTGTCTAGGAGTGGCAAGTTGTCTTCACTTTACATTTTGGTGGGTTTCATTGTTGGCTTGGTCTATAAATGCCATCTACCATTTGTATAATATGTAAGGCCGAGAGTGAACAAAACCACTCTTGTTGAGCTAAATATCATTTGTGGAAGCTTGTGCTGTATCCTATCAAGGTATGTTTCAAATCCTCCTTTAAGCTGTGTGAATCTTTGTTGTTCAAGTGAGATGTTAAAGTCATGAAAGTGAAGGCATGAGTTTGAAAATATGGAAAACATGATGTTGATAGCCAAATGACAAATGCATGTGAAGTGTGGGTAAGCATGATCACAAAAATCGGATTTTTTTGATTACTCCAGCTTTGCCATGTTTCTGTTTTTCAAGCATAACTTGAGTTAAGAATGATGAAATGAGGAGATTCCAATTGCATCTTTTAGCTAACATGATGGTCTTCAATGTTTATGTTGTACATTTTTGCTAATTGTGGCTGGAACCTAGACTAAAAAATCGTTGAATGTGAAGTACATGTGAAATCAGAAATGTGAGATTTTGAATCTGCCAGGTTTGCCAAGTCTCGGTATTTTGGGTATAACTTGCAAATGGAATGTCCAAATGTGTTGATTCCAGTGGTGGAATTTAGCTAAGAGGAAGGGCTATATTTCTTCTGTTGGGCACTTTTGATAATTCTGCCTGGAGCATGATCTAATTGTGAGGACAATGTGTGCTTACGTTGTGAATTATAATCTGAGAAAATGCTGAATCTGAACATTTTTGGGACTGTCGGTATTTTAGCCATAACTTGGCCATTTTGACTTCAAATGGGATGATTCTTGTCCTCAAATTTCGATTAAAGAGTGCACTAAAACTTTGATGTTTTATTTGTGAACTAATTCTGCTTGCTTCCTAGATGCTTTTTACAATCTTATAATGCTGGTTTTCAATTTTTGAGAATGTGTTTATAAAAGAAAATGCAAGTGTTTAGCAATGTTCTTAATGAAATTGTTTTGCTTTGAGTATTATGTGACAAGCTGAAGTTTGTTTAATAGAAATGGCACCAAAGAAAGATTCAACTTCAAGAAAAGCCACAACTTCAAAGAAGGGCAAAGGAAGAGTTCAAGCACACGATGAAACTGATTCTGATCCAGAGTATTTTCCAGATGATATGGAAATGTTTGAGGAGCCTCCGCAATATGTGATGCCAGCTCCGACACCTAAGAAACGGAAAGGAGTCCCTGAGGTTGCTCTGTTCGTTGATGAGGATGCCATGAGACGTTGGGAACAAGGATTCAATGTGAAATATATACATTGAACGCGGGTTTAGTGTGGAGAAAGGGCCGTTTAAGAAGTTGATAAAATTTTACAAATTCCATGAGAAGCTTACGGTTGCCCCTGATTTTTGCAATGTGAGCATTGCACGGGAATACTACGCAAATGCAGGGTCTCCTAGGGATGGAGCTGTCTATGTGAGAGGCATTTGGGTTCAAATCACGAGCGAGATCATCAATGCACATTTGGGCACACCTGATTATCCTGAGGATCCGATCAAATTTCCAACCAATGAGGCATTGGATAAAGCTTTGCTAAAAGAGTTGGCACATCCTGGGGCAGTTTGGGAGCTTAATTCAAAGGGGGAGCATAAGCATATTCGGAATGAATACTGGAAGAGTGATGTGAAAATATGGTTGTTATTTGTGTTGTCTCGCCTCATGCCAAGTTCACAAAGAACCGAGGTGATTCAGAATCGGTTGTTCTTAATTTCTGCAATCCGAAGGAAGAGCAAGATCGACGTGGGACGAATCATCCTTGCGAGCATCAAAGATGGAACTGCCCAGAACAGTAAAGCACTGTATTTTCCTTTACTAATTCAGGAGTTTTGTGTGTCACAAGGTGTTGATGATCAGCTTGGTGCTTGGGAAAGGATGCAGTCTCCCATTCCTGAACAACTCTACTTAAAATAATTGGCACAGGACAAGGAATTGGAGCAAGCAAGGATTTCAAGTGTAGAGGCATCTCGGGTGGAGAGTGAAAATCCAACTTATGTTACAGATCAAGGGCAGCAGTCTTTTGATTTGGCATCTCTTCAAGAAGTAATTCAGGATTTCCAACTCTTAGTTGAAAATTGTTTTTCAGGTATAGAGGATAGGATGGATCGGCTGCAGGATGGTGTGTGAAACATAGATGAAAGGATGGAACGTATACATGAAGGTTTTGACAATATGCAACAGGAGTGGACATCGCAAGCTGAACACATAGAGCATAGATTTGATGATTTATCCACGGTGGCTCAGCAGCAATTTGAAGTGTTATATCATAGGCAAGTGTGCATGCAGCGAGAGCTCGATAGGTGTAACAAGATGACGGTTTATTACCACTCAGATTCAGAACCCCCGAAGCCAACTCCAACTTCGGCATAGTTAGCAGGGTACCGGATCCCAAATCTGTCATGTGATATGGTTAGTGGTACAGTGCACGAGCTTCCACCTGGAGTGACAGCAAGCCCTTCTTTACATCCGTTACCCACATTTGGTCGTATACCTCCTATGCCTCATACTCCTACATTCATACCAAATCCAGAGTTTGCACCCGCTGCAAGGTTTCCATTGATAGCATTAGGCCAACCTCTTCAAGGACCTGTGCATGGCCCTTTTCATTATGTGCCATAGCCAATTGGTGTGCCCTCATTTGCTACGGCTTCTTTGGATGGACAATCTCTTTCCACATCAGTTGCGTTTGGATCTCCTTCTTCCTCAGCTCCATCATCGTCCTCTCAGGGAGTCCTTCCTCCCTCTTAGCTTATCCCATTGAGGACAATGTTTAATTTAAGTGTGGTGGAGGGGGTGAAATTTTGTGTGATGTGTGCTGTGTTTGCTATGCTTTGTGTGTTGATTGAAATTTTTTATTTTTTTTTATGCATGCGGGTGCGTTATATTGTGAGAAGGGGGGTTTGAAGTTGGGAGTGATTTTGAAGATTTCTGGACTTTCATGTTGATTGAGATATGCTGAGTTGAAGATTATGTGAAGTTTCTTGAAGTGAGTAATTTTGTGAAGTTGAAGAATGAAATGGTTCTACTTTGATGAATCCTGTGAAGGGGTGCTTTGTAAAATTTGAAGTGTCTCTTTGAAGATTGTTGCTATGATGATTTGCTAATGCCATGGAGGAGGAAATGTTAAGAGCTTAGTGTGAAGTTTTTCTTATTGTATTGTTGAGTGATTAGAAAGCAGTATGTAGTTTGCTACTTGTATGGGTTTTAATGTATTATGTCTCTCGGGTTTGGTTATGTGTTACATTTTGAATCAATGAAATTAAAGTGAGTAGTGTTGTGTGCAAGGGTTTGAATTATGATATGAGTGGTGAGAAGAAAACGATTTGGTAATGTTTTGAACCTTTAGTCTTGATAAGAGGAAGAAGAATACAAAAGAGAGTGAATAAGAAAGACCAAATGGAGAAAATGAGTTATCACCTTGTATGTGAAACTTTATTCTTAGTTCACTTTGGCTTATTCCAAATTCATCATTAAACTTGTTTTGATTCTTGCATGTGGAATTTTTTTTGTTCTTGGTACTAAGTTTGAAGAAATTGGTATATTTTGCTGACTAAGGCCCGATGTTAAAGTAAGATAGATATGCCATGCAAAACTCAATTGACATAGGAGGTAATGTGTATGAATTCATTTTCGTTTGTTATGCATTTATCTGGTGTCTCCAGAATTTGTGCATGGTTAGTCAATTTGGGATTCTTATGAACATGTGCTTGCACAAGAAATGATATGGGAGAAAAAGCCATATTGGCAAACTGGGAAGGAAAAAGCCATAAGAACCTAGGCATTATTTCAGTCATCAATATGTGCACCAATGTGCAGCAGTAATGTGCAGAATAAGGGCAATGTCCCATAGAGTACCAATGTACGCATAGGTACCATTGATCTTGTGATTGCATGTTCATAAGAGTGGACAAAGAGATTGGCATGTATTGAATGGTATGTGAGACTAGCTAGAGGGTGTATAACGAAGGAATAGATGAAGTGCATGTTCCTCAGCACACACTTGCACGCATGACATTTTGGTCTTTATTCATTGTGCTTTAGTTGATAATTTGTATTGAAATATGAGAGCTAGGTACCATGAACCATCAAAGTATAAGGTTGTGTGTGTGAAAAAAATGTTTTGATGAATTTGGATGTAGTCAGTGTGGATGAGTGAACAAAGTGTTTGCATACGGGTGATGAAAAGAGTTAAATTGTGTGTATCTTTGCTTGGGGGCAAGCAAAAGTTCAAGTGTGGGGGAATTTGATAAGTAGGTTTTATACCTACTTGTATAAACTAATTCACTTAGCTTTTGGCTTGAATTGCATACATTTATGTGGTGAAATGTGCTATTTTGTGCATTTATGTGGTTCGCAACTTGATGTGCTAAAATGGTGAAAAAGACCACAAATGTTGTTAAAATGAGGCAAGTGTGTGTTTGATGCTAAATGATAAGAGGAGAGTTAAAAAGAGCTAGAATGGTGAGTGAGAGTTTTGAAGAAAACCCTAAAATGTGCTTAAATTCTTGGACTTTGACTTGTGTTGGTGCAAATGTGTGGTGTTTTAGGTGTTTTTATGCATATATGTGTTGTGTTAATTAGTAATGTTGAAATGGTGAAAAGATAGTAAAAATGGTGGAAAATGGAGTTAAAAGTGTTAAGGAAAAGTGGAGGAACCGAAAATGCACAATTGGCCTAATTAGGGTTTTGGCATCTTTGAGTGTGAAATTCATTTGAGTGTATCTCTTTCAATACTAATCCAATTGGTGAGTTCTTTGGTGTTCTGAAAAGCTCTTTGAATGTACTACATTTATTATGTTGTAACTATTTTCTATTTGTGTGTGCAAGACTATGAAATGTGAGTTTCTTTTCGGAATACCATTCATTAGGGTTTTAGGGTTTTTTAGGGTTTTATTCGCCTGCCACGGTTTGGTATTTTGATGATAACTTGAGTTTTAGGCATCCAATGGTGATGTTTCTTGCACCATTGGAAAGCTAAGAGGAAGATCTGGAACTTTTAAGTTCACCACCAAATCAGAATCAGAGGCTAAGACACACTTATTTGGCATGAAATTAGGGTGTTGTGTTGGAATGGATACTTTGCCAATATTTGTTGCTAATTCGGCCAACCATCGTGCCAAGTCCTTGCCAAGACCTTGCCGAGCTTTGCCAAACCAATGTGCCAAAACCATTGTGTCATGACCTTGCCAAGAACTTGCCAAGCCTTGCCAATCAATCTTGCCAAACCATGCCAACTTGACAACACTTATGCACAACACTTATGCATTAGTCTTGCCATAACTTTGCCATGAAACTCATGTCACACATTTGCACCTTGGCACACAACTCATGTTGCAAAATGAACTTCACAAACCAATGCACACAACTTGGTATAGGAAGAGCTAAGCAGCCAAAAACAAGTGGAATTTGGCCTACGACAAAACTCAAGAGGACAAAAAAATGGCCTACGACATGTCGTAGGCCATTTCTTGGAGATGTTTTTTTTGCCCAAAAATGTGGTGATAAAATTTTGGCCTACGACATGTCGTAGGCCAATTCTGGAACATGAACTTTTAGCCTACGACATGTCGTAGGCTAATTGTTAGGATGTTGTGGAAAGAAAATGGCAAAGTGTTGAGTGTGTTTCATAGGATTTTAAGCTTTGTCACACTTTAGTAGTTTGGTCATAACTTTCTCTGTTTAGCTCCAAATTGGGTGATTTTCATGGCTATGGATAGCTAAGACATGGTGTTACAACTTTCATGTTTTAAGTTTTCCTTAATTCACAGTGTATCATGATCAAATATTGGTGGGAAGTTGCTGCCATGAAATACTTTGTGTTTGAGTTTCTAAAAAATTGGCTAAGTGTTTAACTCCTGATTTTCTGAAATTCCAGGTTGATGAAGGCGCGGTTTGCTTTGGCGGAAAGGCGTGAATTTCAAAACGCTAGATTCTTGAATGCTCGCTGAGTTGCTGAAGGCGTGATCCGTTAAGGCTTGAAGGCGTGGTGTAATTCTGATTTCTTCACCTGGGTCTTGAGCAGCAAAGGCGCGATATAGGATGCTGAGGTCGATGAAGGCGCTAGAAATTAACACCAAAGGCGCTGGAGTTTTGAATACTTTTTCAAACTTGGAGTTTTTGACATTTTTGGCTGATTTTTAGTTCCTTGCCTTAAGGACACTTTTGTAATATTTGATACATTCTACGTTGCGTATTAGTTACGTTTTCCCAACTCTATATATAGGGAAGGTAGCTAACATGTAAAGAATTATTCACTACTCACATTTTCAATATTGTAAACCGACTTTTGATTTTAAAAGAGCGGGAATTCTCATTTTCTCTCTCTAGATCTACTTTCTCTCACTAAACATTTCTTCTCCAATCTCAAAATCTGATTGTGAATTTTGGACTGGATTCTTCTTTCTTATTCTCAATTGACAAAGGAATCGACAATTCTCTCGATTTAATCGGTAAATTCTTCCAATTAAGTGAGAATGAGCGTATCAATGTTGGAATTTGTTGATTTTGAAATGAGAAATATGTTTTCTGGCTAAATCTATGATATCTTAGGATTCTTAATGGATGAATACATGTTTTAGTAGATTGTATGCTATGCAATTGATCTAATTGTTGAGTATTGAAATCACATTTGAGTTGAGCATAAACATATGTTGAATTTCATAATTCCTAGCTATTTTTGAATGGATCAAGCTTCAATTGTGGTCGACATGATAAATTGAGGAGTGATTCATCAAAGTTAGCGAAGTTGCATGAATTGAGAACTAAATTGTGATTGTTTAAGTCTTTGCACACGTTTTCTGTAATCAAATCAATTATGAGACTCAGGCCTCACCATAGGAAGTGTTAATGAATTGAAACATTAGGAAAAGTGTTAAAGAACCTTTCTGTGTTAACAACGATGATATGTAAACCCTAGGATAGACCTCGCCATGGGAGTTCTTAGGACTTTGCATGTTAGAGTAATTAGCTTGGAAAATTGAGACTTTGCGGAGCTTATACCACCATTCTCAGGCCTCGGCATGGGAGAGGATGGTGATTTGGGGTACAAGCAGTGGTGTGGTCGTCATGCTGGCCACAGCTTGGACTTCTAGGCAATTTAGGTCTCCATTGCATTTAATTGTTTACTGATTGCATAGCATAGATTTACTAAGCCTGTGTTCATCCAATGCAAGAATCCTGAGATATCTATTTCGTCCTTGCTTGTTGCTATATTTTGCATCTTTGTTTTCGTTCTTTTGTGTTGAATTTTCTTTTTTCTAGTACTTAAATTCCGAGACTAAGACTTTTAGAACAATTTTATTCAATTTTCTTGACCTACGCCTTCTCTGTGGATTACGATCCCTACTTCCACTTCTACAGTAGTTGTTAGGGTAAAATTGAGCTGATACGACTTTAAGCTGTCAATTTTTGCAACTTAACTATCTGCCACCGTAAGTGAGAAAAATATATGTTTCAATCCAGAGAGGTCTGTGAGAAGAGTTATTTTTAGAGAATCAAAATCCTACTATGTTGCTCAAAGATTAATTCAAGTGTTGAATTAATCAACTAACAAGAATAAAGGGCTAGCACCCAAGTTCTTGTGAGTTCTATCCGGGTTCGTGAGACCAGTTCGAAGATTACGCTGTTCATGTGGTTACCGTAGAGACACAATCTAATTGTTCGTGTTCTGTTGATCCTTCTACAGTACGAAAAGCGCACCAAAACGGTATGTTCTAAACATATAATAGATTGTTGTTTTAAACTGATCTTGGCATAGGGTATTAAATTTTTAAATTTCCACTGCTTATGCATGTTTAATTCCTAACAGTGGTATCAGAGGCATATATTTAATACACTGTCTATTATGACTGAAAGTATGTAAATAAATTATTTATATATGAGATATAATTATTTATTATTTGATAAGATCAAATTTACATTCTTCCTGAATACACAATTAAATAATTGCATAATTTTATGTGATTTGAGAAATGTTAATTAATGAGAATACATAAAATTATGAACAATGTGTTGTATTGGTTTTGTTGGTCAACATATTGAAGTCTGCAGAAACCAAATACTGTGAGGCCATTTTGAGTCAAAAGAAACAAAACTATTACAATCACAAATGTAATCTTGATGTTTATCATTTACTTTAATATTATGAATTGATAAGATTAATTTATAATATAATTTGATGAGATCAAATTAGATATAATTAATTCATAATATATTTGATTTGATTAGATCATATTGTATAAAATTAATAAGATTAATTTATAATACAATTTGATAAGATCAAATAAAATATAATTGATAGGATTAATTTATAATATAATTTGATGAAATCAAATTCTATAAAGTAAATATAATGATAAATTATAATTTATTTTCATGCATAATTATTATTGTCTGACAATATTTATTGGGTCTGATAATATTCAAAACGGTCAATATGCAAGTATTAATAATAATTTGATAAGATCAAATCTAATTGAGTTAAAGAGTTTAATTCATGATTTAGTGAGATAATCTCTTATTTAAAATATATTAAGTTTTTTGATAAGTTGGTTTTATACCAACTAATTTGTGCTAAAATTCTTGGCTTTTGACTTGTGTTTGTGCAAATGTGTGGTGTTTTAGGTGTTTCTATGCATATATGCGATGTGCTAATTGGTGATGATCAAATGGTGTAAAGAGAGTGAAAATGATGATAAATGAAGTGAAAAATGTTAAAAGGAAAATAAAGGAACTAAAAGGCATTATTCGGTCAAATTAGGGTTTTGTGGCTTAATAAGTGCTGAATTTGTTTTGAGAATAACTCTTTCAATTCTAATCCAAATGAGGCGATCCTAGATGATTTGGAAAGCTCTTTGTTTGTAATTTAATTGTTGTATTTTAACTTTATCCAAATTCTGTGTGCAAACATGAGAAACGAAGGCATCTATGTTGTGTTTGGATTAGGATTTGATTGAGTTCTATCTTTCTGCCACAGTTTGTTCAATTGTGTATATCTTGAGCTACAGGTTTCCAATGATGTTGATTCCTGAACCTACAGAAAGCCAGGAGGAAGGTTTACAACTTTCATGTTTACTGAAAAGTCCAATTCAGAGTCTAAGCTATACAAAGCTTGCATGCAAGTTGGTTGTTTTTCTGGCTTAGCAACACTTTGCACTCACTACACTTCACTCACATGCACTCACTGCCCAACACTTCACTACACTCATGCACACATATGCACACTACCTCGCACAATAGCACTACACTCTCACTGCTACACTCGCACACGAGCACTCACCTCACGCACAACACTATGCACACTACCTTCGCACTAACACTCGCACACATGCACATCACTCTCGCACTCATCGCACACTACTCTCACATACACTTCGCACACACAATGTGCGGCGAGGTGACCTCGCCGCACAAGGCTCTCGCACACACTCACGCATGTACACTCGCACGATCCTCACTGCACTCGCACTACACTAGCACTGCACTCGCACAAGCACTCACGCACACACCTTGCGGCGAAGTGACCTCGCCACATGCAACACACATTTTTCCCAAGAAAAGTTTTGCACACACCATTCACTCCATTTGCACTTACGCACTAAATCAATCACAGCTCACTTTAAGTCCCACAACATGCTATTTCACAAACTCATCTCAACTAGCTTTTTCACACACTCATAGCATTCATTCAACACACAATCCATTTCAGTCACACTTCACCAAACATCTGGCTCATTTGTTTCTAGTTTGCATAACTCATTCTTCATGTTTCGGAATTTGCAATTCTTGCATTCATTTATGACACATTTTATTTGCTTGGGTTTTTACATTTGTTTCAATCTTCACAACACTTCACATTTTGTTTGATCACTCAAACCTCACCAAAAATTCACACACTCGCACACAAAGTGGCGAGACCTCGCCACGAGGTCTCGCCCTTATGCACAATGTACGGCGAGGTCTCGCCGCGAGACCTCGCCGGCAAAGACACACACGGCGAGACCTCGCGGCGAGGTCTCGCCACACATATGCACAAAGCGGCGAGACCTCGCCGCGAGGTCTCGCCAGCTTGTTTCTTTTGAAGCTTCATCTTGGCAGAAAATCTGTCTAAGTGTTGGAGAATTTTTGTGATGTGTACAGGTGCAGTGGAGGCGTGATCGTGGAGGGCTTGAAGGCGCACAAACGCTGAGTTCAGAAAGGGGAGCTGAAGTGGAGATCCCGAAGGCGTGATTTGCCTAGCCTATGAAGGCGTGGAACTTGCTGAACGAGAAGGGATTTTCAACTGAAATTGAAGGCGCGATTCTTCTGTGCAAGAAGGCGTTGCAGCTGCTGTGAAGGCACATTGCAGAATAGCCTGAAGGCGCAAAGAAGCAACTGAAGGCGCACGATCGAAAGCCCAAAGGCGCTGGAATGCTGGGCATTTCTTCAAATTTCGAATTTACACTTCTTGGGCTGATTTTATACATTTCATTGGAGGACACTTTTGTAACTTTGTAGTTATTTTACGGTTGCGTATTAGTTACACTTTCCTAATTCTATATATAGGATATGTAGCTAATATGTAAGAGGGATTTTGGAGCCGGGAGACTATTTTTCCATTAGTTAGGATTTGAACTTGTAACCAACTTTTGATCTAGGGAGAGCGGGAATTAATTTGAAGATCTACTTTCTCTCTCTAGTCTCTCTCTCTAGCATTTGAGCTTTATTTCCTATTCCGATCAAAGATTTTCTCCGATCATTGTAATTCTCATATCAATTAAGGAAGCTCTTGGAAGAATTCAATGGGTAAACTCTTTCTATTTATTGAAAATGAGTTGTTCAAGTTCCAATTAGTCTGATCGTGAATTGGTAATGGAGTTTTATGGTTAGGATCTCTCATGTTCTAGACTTTCAACCGGTTAAATGTATAATAGACTAGCAATGCTATGCAATTGACATAATTTTTTTAAAGGATGAAATCATATGTGATTTTAATGATTAAATCTTGTTGAGTTTCATGAATCACACTTTTATTGAATGAATGAACTTTGATTTGGTCGCCATGCTGAGTTGAAGTGAGATTTACCAATATCTGTGAGAATTGCATGAAATGAAGACTAAATGTTTGATGATTGAGTCTTCCACTTGCTTTGGCTTGAATCATGATTTGAGATGCGGTCGCCATGTCGGTGGAGAATCATTGAGTTGTTAGGAAAAAGTGAGAAGGAAACTATTCCTAAAGTAAGCAAACACTCTAGGTCCTAGGTCAGGCCTCGCCATGGGAAACCGTAGGAAGTGCATGCTAGATTTGCTAACTTTGGAGAGTTGAGGCATTGCGGGTTGAATCTGTTCTACTTAGGCCTCGCCATGGGAAAAGTGGAATGTTAAGGAGTATAGAAAACACTGTGGTCGTCATGCTAAGTGTTAGCTAGCCTTCTGGGCAATAGAGATCTCTTCATTGTTTTAATTGTGTGTCAAGAGCATTGCAATCATGGCCTAAAATGCATTCAACTGGTGGAAATACTCTAAAGCAACCACTCTCTTCCTTTTTTTTTACACTTTATTTGTTGCATTTGATTCTTTACTAGTTCGTGTCTAGTTTTATTTCTTTCGTGACATTCTGTGAGCAAACATTGAGATTATTGATACCTCCTTTTCCCTGTGGATACGATACCTAGCTCACTGCTACTATAGTTAGTGGATTAGGATAAATTGACGAGCCACGACACTCGATATCAATTTTTTGCGCCGTTGCTGGGGAAAAGGCTTGGTTTTCTTGAATTTGGATTTGCTCTGTTTTGTTTTCTTGTCCTTTGTGTAGTTTAGTAGTCTGCTTTGGTGTATTTGTGTCAAGTGCAGGACATTGTAGTTCACTGTAATTGAGTATTGCACAAGTACCCAAGCATGTCTAGATGGTACGAGGACTTCTCTCCACCACCATATGGAAGGCAATGGCAAAACCAAGCACAAAGCAACAACTCACATTACATTGGGACACAAGAGCTACCTGTGGAGGACATGTTTTCTCAACTTATGGAAAAACTTGACAGAGGCTTACAAAAGGAAGAGAAATGGCATAACCAACAACAAAGTAATGAGTGTTATCTGAGAGAAGAGGAAAAATTGGAAAACATGTTGTCTCAAGTTTTGGAGAGAATTGATAGAAATAAAACAAGGTTCGCTCAACTGGAAGAAGAGCTTCAAGGGCGACAAGAAAGGTTTGATTGAATCAACACTTTAATAAGCAACCTATGGGAACAAATTGAGACACCAACTTTAGATGCATAATACCACTCACAAGGTACACCTCTTATTTCTAGCGTACCACCTCCTGAGGACAATCATTTTGATATGCATGCTAATATTGATTGTGGCTTAAAGTGTCTAAGGGGGGAGGAGTCTACATGTTTTGGGGATAGTGTACATGAGTGCTTTGTTGCTGATTCTTTTGAGCATGAATATGTGCACTTTGATGTTGAGGATGATGGCTTCTTTAGTGATCTTGATAGTGATGACTCTCGTGTTCTAAGTTGCCATGTTACTAAGCTGGAAAATGTGTCTAAAGTGGAATCTTGAATGAATTTCATGGAATTCAATGAGTCAAATGATGTCGATTGCCTAGCTTTAGATGCTTTTCCTCTTGATAGCTTTGTGAATTGTATAGAGTCACTTCTTGAAGATCAATGTGATTTCCTAAAGGAAGATAATGTTGAATTTGTTAATGAGAGTGTTAACACATTGTTTGAAACTCTAGTTTGAGGGCCACCAATTTTTTGAAATGGTCAATGAATCTAAGTGTCTAAATGGTGACTCACAAGAAGTGCAAAGTGAGATACTCTGTTAATTGATGATAATGCTTGTTGTGTTGTTAAGAAAGAAAAGCCTCAAGAATTTCTCATGTTAGTTTTGATGATAAAGATGTTAACATTTTGAATGACAATGACAAGTGAGTGCCATGCTATAACTTGATGATGTTGATTGTTATTCTCTGAATGTAATTTTCTTGATGACTTGATAAATTGCATAGAGTCATATTTGATGAAACATTGTGATATCATGAATCAATGATAATGTTGAACTTGCTAATAAAAATGTCGACATTAGTCTAGCTGCTAAAGATTTAACATTTTGAATGACAGTGATTACATTGGTGAACAACTGTGAGTTTGAGACATTTGTTTTTGAACTTACTGTGGTTTTGAGTTGGCTGATTTGTTTGTTGAGACCATGGATGTACAAGCCTTGGTTGAGCCTTGTAGGTTGGAGAGTTTAATGTGGTGGAAGAAGTAATCGATAGGCCCTAGTAAGGTGGAGAGTTGAATGATTGCCTCCAATGGTGAAAGAGTTTAATGAGGTGCTTCAATGGTGAAAGAGTTTAATGAGGTGCCTTCAATGGAGGAGCCTTAGTGGTTCAAGGTGCGAATTTGTAAAGGTGCTTCCCATGTACAAGCGCATAAGCACCACTTTAAAAATATTCTTCAAGTGCCTTACAAGAGAAGGAAGAGCGTTTATAAAGACGAGCATTTTTTCTGGCTAACAAGAGAGGGTTATTCCGATTCTTGAGGAAGAATGTTTCATGAATAAAGTCTAGTTTGGAGACTACAAAACCCAGAACTACTTCTTTTCATTTTACCACTTATTTTTAGTTTTAGTTCAATTAATTGTTATGTCATCTTGATTTTTGCTTCTACTCACCAAGGCCCACTCATGATGTAGGTGTATGGCATAGGGAGGAGTTGCACTGGAAATATGCCATGCACACATGAGGCTAAGTGTGGGGGAGTGGAGTCATGAACCACTCCCACAGTGCACATAATTATTTTGTCTTACATTTCAAGCATGATTGTGCATGTGCCATTTAGTGTTAATAGTAGTATAATTTTACACCACCATGATTCCTAGTCATGGTGCGACACTGGGCTTGCATGATTCCTCCATGTCATGTCTACCTTGCATCAATATGTTGGGTATTTGAGTGAGGGAGCTCTAATAAGCTTTGTTTTACCGTGTGCATGAATTTTTCATGCAAGGAAAACAATTTCAAACAAGAGCACTCCACAAAGCAAACATTGGACTTCATGACTTATTAATAACCAGGGAGTTCCTAATCCTAACTTTACTTTACATTGAGGACAATGTAAGATTTAAGTGTGGGGGAGGGAATGTTTGCTATGGTTTGTCTTTATATGTGCGTGGATTCTATTCTCTTTGTTATACATTTATCTGGTGTCTCCAGAATTCGTGCATGTTTAGTCAATTTGGGATTCTTATGAACATGTGCTTGCACAAGAAATGATATGGGAGAAAAAGCCATATTGGCAACTGGGAAGGAAAAAGCTATAAGAACCAGGTATTCAAATTTGGAGAAAAAAGCCATAAAACCCAGGCATTATTGTTAGTCACCAATATGTGAAACAAATGTGCACCAATGTGCAGAATCAGGGCAATGTCCCATAGAGTACCAATGTACGCATAGGTACCATTGATCTTGTGATTGCATGTTCTTAAGAGTGGACAAAGAGATTGGCATGTATTGAATGGGTATGAGACGAGCTAGATGGTGTATAGCAAGGGAATAGATAAAGTTCATGTTCCTCAGCACACACTTGCACGCATGACATTTTGGTCTTTATTCATCGTGCCTTGGTTGATAATTTGTGCTGAAAGTTGATAGGTTGGAATTGAGGATATGTTAAGAGTTTTTGATATTACATGAAATTTTTTTTTTTATGAACTCAAATGAGAACGAGTCGACAGAGGACGCAGAGTTTAGTGCTAAGTGGTTGTGCGAGTAGTATTGCTTGAGGACAAGCAAATGCTCAAGTGTGGAGGAATTTGATGAGTTGGTTTTATACCAACTATTTATGCTAAATCTTTGGCTTTTGTCCTGTGTTTGATGCAAATGTTGGTGAATTGTGTTGTTTGTGCATATAGGTGATGTACTGATTGGTAATGATGAAATGGTGCAAAAAGTGAAAATGAGGGTAAATGTAGTGAAAAGTGTCAAAAGGAAAAAAATGAAGGAACTCAGAATGAATTCTCGGCCAAATTAGGGTTTTGGCAGATTTGGGTTTGCAATTTGTTTTGTTTATAATTCTTTCAATTCTAATCCGAATGATGTGATTTTTGGTAGCTATGGAAAGCTCTATGCTTGTAATTCAATTGTTATGTTCTAACTTTCTTTGAAATTCTGTTTGCATACATGAGAAAATATGAGCTTCGTTTTCTGTGCTCGGATTAGGGTTTTTAGGGTTTCTTCTTCATGCCACAGTTTGGTAATTCGACAAAATCGTGAGCTAAAAATACCCAATTTAGGTGATTCTGGATCCTATGGAAAGCTAAGAGATAAATCTAGAACATTCATGTTTACCAGAAAGTTCAATTGCGGGGCTAAGGTACATTTATTTGGCATGGAAGTAGAGCATTTGAATGAAATGAACACTTTGCCATTTTAGAATTTCTTTCATTTGGCATTAGCACTCACACACTCACCTCACTACACTCGCACACACTCTCTACACAATTCATGCGGCGAGATCACCTCGCCGCATGAACCAAGCACACATGGTGTGCGGCGAGATCACCTCGCCGCACATGCACACTCGCACACACGTTGCGACGAGGTGACCTCGCCGCAACAACCCACGCACCACAATCACATTCACCCTCGTTACACTCTCGCACACACTCGCACTATCACTGCACCACACTCATGCGGCGAGGTCACCTCGCCGCATACACTACACAGATCCTCACTCGCACACATCGCACAAGCTCACCGCACTCAAGCACATCCTCACTCGCTCACTTCGCACACACTCTCGCACACTACTATGCACACTCACAAGCGGCGAGGTGACCCCGCCGCATACACACATGCATATGCATATCACTCATTTCACCTCTCACACATTTGCACACAACATTCCTTTTGCATTTCATTTCAATTCCTGAGCATAAATTTTACACTAAAAAACATATGCACAACACATACATTTGTAATCCACTCATGATTTTTCGTATGTTATCTACACACATTCAGCCACCAACTCACAAACTTTCCAATTCAAGATTTGCATTTTCAATTGCTAAAACTCACCCACATCTACACTACACATTATCACACTCAAGTTCACCAAAATTTCCACATTCTTACACATTCACTTCACAGCTTCACCATTTTCACATTCACTCACAACTCACAATTCACTAACTTCACAACATGTTCATTTCAGTCCAAATACACAAGAAATTATTTGTTCACTCAAATTTTGCAACATTCACAGTATGTCATTTTCATTTGCATAACTCTTCACTCACACTTTTTAATTACTCACTCATATACACAAAATTTCACAAACTTCATCAATTCACTCTCATCTCGCCCACTTTCATTTCACAAAACTCACAACATTTTCATTCACATTACTCACAACACTTGACACATTTTTATTCACACAAATCTCACTCACTAGCACGTAAAATGGCGAGACCTCGCCATGAGGTCTCGCCACTAGTACACTTGCACGGTGAGGTCTCGCCACGAGACCTCGCCATTAAAAGCATACACGGTGAGCCTCGCGGCGTGGTCTCGCCATACAATCACACGAAGCGGCGAGGTCTCGCCGCGAGACCTCGCCTTCAATCTTATACTTTGCCAAAATTCTGGCAACACTACAAGAAATATGGGCATTACTGACAAAGACATTACGTCAATAAAGGCGCAAATGTTGTCAGTACAATGAATTAGTAACAAGAAAATGTCGTCAAATGGTCGCCACTAAAGTGTCATCAGTAAATGGGTCTTTTGACAACATTTTTTACGTCGTCAGTAAACACTCACTTTTATTGACCGAATTTTGTTGTCAATACACATATTGACGATAAAATGTCGTCAGTATGTGATAATCTTACTTACCGAATTTTGGGTTTGGACTGTTTGGATTTGGGTGCTTGAAGACAAGTAGGCCCAGCTAGTACACAAGAGGAGTTTGTGATGATCTTCCTTTTGGGCTGGAACTGTGGTGGAGAGTGGGCAGAATGTTGGGCTGCTCCTGTGGACTCTCGGGACTACCAACAATGGTATTGGATTATTGACCGAGTAGCCTGACGGTGGATATGTTGCTTAGGGCTGTATATTTTGGGCTGAACTATTATGCGTACCGTCCACTTTGGGTTACTCATTTGCTAAGAATGCCGTGTTATGGTGCAGTAGGATAATGTACAGACATTGAATACTACAGACTTTCTTTTGTACAATCATTTCACTAGGGCCATGCATTTTGCGGAGAATAGAGCCTGTCTACTCTCTCTGATTTAGTAAACTCTCTCTATTCTCCATAATTTTATCATATGGAGCATCGATGTAATGGAGTAGTACTCCATGTTTATTACTTTTATTTATGCAACTTTTGTAACAGTGTGGTCGGGTATAGTCGGCACTGCCTTTTGACTAATCTATAAAAATATCTGTTCCAAAAAAAAATGTCGTCAGTATGGTCTGGTCAATAATAGTAGTTAGTTGTCAATAAATGGTGTTGATAAGTTGGTTTTATACCAACTACTATGTGTTAAAATGCTTGGCTTTTGTTGTGTGTTTTATGTACATATGTGATAATTTGCGAGATTTTATGCATTTATATGTTTACAATATGAAAATGATCAAATGGTGTAAAACGAGCAAAAATGATGGTAAATGAAGTGAAAAATGTAAAAGGCAAATGAAGGAACCAAGAATGCATATTTGACCATTTTAGGGTTTTGGGCATCATGGTTGTGCAAATTCATTTGAGCATTACTTCTTCAATACTTATCCAAATGATGTGATCTTGGATGTTCTGGAAAGCTATTTGAGTTGTCTTCAATTCTTATGATTTAACTTTCTTCTAATTCTATGTGTACATATGAGGAACGGGGGCATCTTTATGGTTGCTACTTCAGGATTTAGTTATGAAGTTCATATTGCCACAGTTTGGTATATTGTTAATAACTTGAGCTACAGACATCCAATAAAGGTGATTCTTGATCCATTGTAAAGCCATGAGATAGCCCTAGAACTCTTATGTTTACCATCGAGCCCAATTCAGATGTTAAGACACACGCATGTTGCTTGGAAGTTGCTTGTTGTTCTGAAATGGTGTCATCACACACTAAGCACTCACAAAGACTTCACGAGCATTTTCACAAGCACCTCACGAGCACTCACTTCACTCTACACTCTCGCACAGCTTCACCTGCACACTCGCACAGCAACTTGCACACAAGCACGCACACGATGTGCGGCGAGGTCACCTCGCCGCACAACACTCCTGCACACATGCTGTGCGACAAACTCTAAAGGCAACTCAAGCCAAGACACCTGTGTTGTCTTGTGGATTATGCAAGGGTGAACACTATACTGATGAGTGCTCTGTCACTACTGAATCCATTCAATATGTGAATAATTATGGCAACAGGCCACAGTACTTTGGGAATTACTCAGGAGGGAACAACAGAGGATATGGAGGCAATCAAGGAACTTCGGGACAACAAAACCAAAGCCAAGGAAGCCAATATACTCAAGGGAATGATCAAAGGAGAACTATCAATCCTCCACCAGGTTTTGATCACCAAGCTAGTACATCAGCGCAAGAACAAGGGAAGCCATCTATGGAAGGTATGTTTCAAAAGTTGTTGGAGAGGTTGGACAAGAATGAGCAGAGGTCTGAGCAAAGATTTGGAAGCTTGGAATCAAGTGTTAAACATCATGAAGCCATTTGAAAGAATATTGAGATGCAGCTTGGTCAATTAGCTAATGATGTGCATCGGAGGCAAAAAGGAGCACTACCAAGTGACACTGTTCCGAATCCAAAAGGAAGGGAAGCATGCAATGCCATAACCTTGAGGAATGGAAAACTTTTGCCCGGGAATAAACCGTCAGAAGTTAAGAGTGATTGTGCAGAAGAAGACCAAAAAGATGAAGTTGAGAAAGTTTTGGAATTTAAGAAGGATAATGAGCAAGAGGATGGTAAGACTGTGAAGAATGACATACCAGCTAGGGTAGGAAATGAGATCACCAAGAACTCCAATCCTTACAACTACCCTGAGTATGCTCCCAAACCTACTTTTCCAGAGAGGAAGAAACCACCTCCTAAAAAAGGCCCTCAGTTCAAGAGGTTTCTGGAAGTACTCAAGCAAGTGAATGTGAATCTTCCCCTGATGGATTTAGTGACTTCAATACCAAAATATGCTAAGTATCTCAAGGATCTCATCTCCAACAAAGAGCAAATATTGAGATGTGAGGTTCCCATGATGGTTTCTGAGTGCACTCAAGCATGGATGGTTCATGATCTTCCTCCGAAGCTTAAGGATCCTGGGAGTTGCACTATCCCATGCAAAATAGGTACAAGGCATTTTGCAAAGGCTTTATGTGATTTGGGTGCTGGGATCAACTTGATGCCATTGTCTATAGCTATCAGTGTTGGATTGGAAAGCCGAATTCGCCCAGTTGCGTTAACTCTACAATTGGCAGACAGGTCTTTGGTGACTCCTACAGG
The DNA here is from genome assembly GCA_016586305.1 of Ophiorrhiza pumila. Taxonomy (NCBI): domain Eukaryota; kingdom Viridiplantae; phylum Streptophyta; class Magnoliopsida; order Gentianales; family Rubiaceae; genus Ophiorrhiza; species Ophiorrhiza pumila. The sequence goes on from BLIW01000011.1 coordinate 12,653,668, forward strand.
TTTTGTTGAAGATGTCCTGGTAAGAGTTGATAAATTCACTTTGCCTGTTGATTTCATTGTTCTTGATATGGAGGAGGACCCTGAGGTACCTTTAATTTTTGGTAGGCCATTTTTGGCTACTGGTGATGCTTTAATTGGAGTTCGAAACAAAACTGTTACCTTTAGAATTAATAATGAGGAAGTAGTTTTTGACGTGAATTATGCAATGAAGCAACCCGTGCATTTAGAATCTTGTTGTTCCATTCAGGTTGTTGAATGTTCTCCAACTTTCTTTGATGAGGGTGTTAAGCATGACTACATTTCTGTTGATAAAATTATTGATGATGAAGAAATTGATTGTGATGAGCTTGATATAGAAGATTGCATGTTTTTATTAGAGAGTGCATGCATAGAAGAATATGGTTACATAAATATATCAAACTTTGAAATGCCAAGTCAATCTTTGGTAGATCATACCTCACAGGAAGCATGTGTTAAGAATTGTTCAGATGATAGTGAGAGACATGTTTTACTTGATGATGATGATGGTTGTTCTTTTCTTGACACTTTAATAAATTACATAGAGTCACATCTGGAAGGACATTGTGATACCATAAATCAAAATAATGTGGAAATTGTTGAGACTCTTTGTAAAACATCAACTTGTGAAACTGTGACTGAATCGGAGTGTGTAATTGGTACTTCACATCCAGTGCATAATGCAAAATTTTTGTTACAAAATGACAATATCTTTCGTGATGATAATGTTGAGAAAATTTGTAGAGTCAAAAATGTTTGTTTTGAGGATAAGGATGTTAACACTCTAAATGATAGGGATAACATGGTGAACAAGTGTGAATTTGAGACATTTACTTTTGAAATTTCTGAAGAAATTGTTGAGACCGTGGATGTGCATTCCTTGGTTGAGCCTTGCAGGACTACTATGGATAGTGTGATAAAAAGGGGCGATGATGTGCTTCAAATGAAAGTGAAATTTGGAGAAATTTTTTCTCATGGTCCTATGCTTACACATCTCCTCAACACTCCAGTGTCTTCTGGGAAGAAGGATCATGCCTATGAGAGTTCATCTTTTGTGTGGTGCAGATATGGATTTACTGAGTTCTTTTCATGACCAAGACATACGTTGTGGATGAATAAAGTCTAGCTGGAGACTATCTAAATCCAGAACTACTTCTTTTCCTTTAGCCTTAATAAGTAGTGTGTTTTCTTCTTTTCGTTTTGTCTTTGCGTTTCTTTCATTTTGGAATTCATTCATCAAAACCACTCATGTTAAAGGTGTTTGACCAGGAAGGACATTGCAAGAGATTAGCCATGCACTCAAAAGGCTAAGTGTGGGGGAGTTATGCCATAGAATTTTTCATATGAGGAAGATGGATCAAGAAATCTCCACCGAGCAAACATTGGAATTCATGATAATATCAATACCAGGGAGCTCATAAACCTATCTTTTCTTTACATTGAGGACAATGTATGTTTTAAGTGTGGGGGAGTGTATGTTTGCTATGGTTTGTATCTCTTGAGCTTTGGATGCTTATTTGTCTTGCATGAGTGATGAAATTTTAATGGAATTTTTTGTGAATTTTTTTTTGTGAAGTTTTTTTTTGTGCTATGTGATGAAGAATATGCTATTTTCTAAGTTTTGTGGTGAATTTTGAGTGTTAGCATATTATGTCCAGTTATGTGTAATGTTTTTATTGTTGTGCAATTTTTCATGTTTTGTGCAAAGTTTAAGATCTTTGTGACATTTGACATGTTGAAATTGTTTTGTGAAATTTTTGGTGAAATTTTGAACTTTTTGTGAATTAAGTGATGGTGTTAAACGTAGGTTGTGTGTTGGTGGGTTCAATTCTTTAAATGTGAGTTGAGCATAAATGAGAAAAATGAGTGTGGGTAAAGTAATGAGAAGGAAATTCGTGAAAGTGTGAGTAAAGTGGTGAAATGGATAGAATGGAGAAACACTTTATACTATGCTTTTACTCTTTTGTTAAGCTATGTTCAAAAGTTGAAGTTCATCCATCTTATTTTTGTATTGCATGCGAAAATTGTTTTGATGTCTCTGATTCCAACCTTGATGAAATTGGTACATTTTGCTGACTAAGACCTGATGTTAATGTAAGATAGATATGCCATGCAAAACTCAATTGACATAGGAGGTAATGTGTATGAATTCTATTCTTTTTGTTATGCATTTATCTGGTGTCTTCAAAAATCCGTGCATGTTTAGTCAATTTGGGATTCTTATGAACATGTGCTTGCACAAGAAATGATATGGGAGAAAAAGCCATATTGGCAACTGGGAAGGAAAAAGCCATAAGAACCTGGCATTCAAATGTGGAGAAAAAAGCCATAAAACCCAGGCATTATTTCAGTCATCAATATGTGAAGCAATTTTGCACCAATGTGCAGCACTAATGTGCAGAATAAGGGCAATGTCCCATAGAGTACCAATGTATGCATAGGTACCATTGATCTTGTGATTGCATGTTCATAAGGTTGTACAAGGAGATTGGCATGTATTGAATGGTATGTGAGACCAGCTACATGGTGTATAGCAAAGGAATAGATGAAGTTCATGTTCCTCAGCACACACTTGCACGCATGACATTTTGGTCTTTATTCATCGTGCCTTGGTTGATAATTTGTGCTAAAAGTTGATAGCTTGGAATTGAGGATATGTTAAGAGTTTTGATATTGCATGAAAAAAAATTGTTTTGATGAACTCAGATGAGAACAAGCTTGACAGAGGAGTGAGGTCTAGTGTTAAGTGGTTTTGAAATGTGAGTTTTGTGTTGTGTCTTTGCTTGAGGGCAAGCAAAAGTTCAAGTGTGAGGGAATTTGATAAGTTGGTTTTATACCAACTACTATGTGTTAAAATGCTTGGCTTTTGTTGTGTGTTTTATGTACATATGTGATGATTTGAGAGGTTTTATGCATTTATATGTTTACAATATGAAAATGATCAAATGGTGTAAAACGAGCAAAAATGATGGTAAATGAAGTGAAAAATGTAAAAGGCAAATGAAGGAACCAAGAATGCATATTTGGCCATTTTAGGGTTTTGGGCAGCATGGTTGTGCAAATTCATTTGAGCATAACTTCTTCAATACTTATCCAAATGATGTGATCTTGGATGTTCTGGAAAGCTATTTTAGTTGTCGTCAATTCCTATGATTTAACTTTCTTCTAATTCTGTGTGTACATATCAGGAACTGGGGCATCGTTATGGTTGCTTCTTCAGGATTTAGTTATGAAGTTCATATTGCCACAGTTTGGTAGATTATTAATAACTTGAGCTACAGACATCCCATTAAGGTGATTCTTGATCCATTGTAAAGCCATGAGATAGCCCTAGAACTCTTATGTTTACCATCGAGCCCAATTCAGATGTTAAGACACACGAATGTTGCTTGGAATTTTCTTGTTGTTCTGAAATGGTGTCATCACACACTAAGCACTCACAAAAACTTCACGAGCATTTTCACAAGCACCTCAGGAGCACTCACTTCACTCTACACTCTCGCACAGCTTCGCCTGCACACTCGCACATCAACTTGCACACAAGCATGCACACGATGTGCGGCGAGGTCAACTCGCCGCACAACACATATGCGACGAACTCACCTCGTCGCACGCATCACTTGCACACACCTCACAAGCACTCCGCACACCTCGCACATCACTCTCGCACACATGCACAGAATCACTCGCACACACTCTTACATCAATGCACACACCTCACTACACTCATGTGCACATAAGTACACTGGTACCACACATCTCACTGATACACTCGCACACACTCATGCGGAAAGATCACCTCGCCGCATGCACTTATGCACGAACTTGCACTCAAAACACTCCTTTCTCCCATTTCATTCATACAAGTTCAACATTTCACCACACATCAACTTTACTCTCACTTCACAACACTTGATCCACCACATCTCACAAACTTCATAAGTCATTCATTTCATATAGTTCACACCACTGATTTCACTCACCATTCCAGTCAATTACACTACATCATTCATACATCTCAATAAATATAAATACACCTCTAATATACCAACTCATTTCATATTCACTAGCATTCTCAACAACTCACTACACAAATCACTTCACTCCACATTCATACTAACACTCTTATTCTACACTCACATATCACAGAACCTCACATTTCACTTTCCCTTTAATTCATTTAATTCCAGGAATACAACATTGTCAACATCAACTTTACTCACATCTATATTTCTCTTCGGTTTCACAATCCATTTCACCCCACAATGCTTCACTACATCTCATCTCACTTCACTTCATTCACCTTAGCTTTCAACCATTCACTCATTACCTCACAAAACTACACACACTTTTATTCACTCACTTCACACTACACTTTCGCCAGCCAACACAATGCACGGCGAGGTCTCGCCGCGAGACCTCGCCGGCAAATGAAACACATGGCGAGACCTCGCCGCGAGGTCTCGCCACACACACACATTACACGGTGAGGTCTCGCCACGAGACCTCGCCAGCATAATGCTCTTGGAGTGGATTTTGTTTGGCAATCTTGAAGGAATGGCAAAGTGTTGGGAGTTTTGTTTCATGAGTTTCAATTTCGTTGCACTGTTTTGAGTTGGTCATAACTCTCTCTTCTTAGCTCCAAATTGGGTGATCCATATGGCTATGGGAAGCTAAGATAACGAGTTACAATTTTCATGTTTTAGCTTTCCTTGATTCACAACGTTTCATGGTAAAATTTTGGTTTGAAACTGCTGCTTTGAGGTTTCGTATATTGAGTTTTCTGGAAATTTGACTAAGTGTTGAAGTACTAAGTTTCTGATTTTTAGGGCAGAAGAAGGCGTGAAGTCCAATGGCCATAAGGCGTGATTTCGTGAATGCTGTCCTGCTTTGAAGCCCGCGAGGATGCTGAAGGCGCGATTTGAAATAGCAAGAAGACGTGATTCGACTCTGATTCGCGCGCCTTGAAGTTCAGAACTGAAGGCGTGATTCTCACTGGCCCAAAGGCGTTGTCTCCGGACTGAAGGCGCGCGACCTTTTGACGAAAGGCGCGAAGGAGCATCTGAAGGCGCAATTTTGAAAGCCCGAAGGCGCTGGAATGCTGGAGGAGTTCTACAATTTCGGATTTTTCACATTTTAGGCTGATTTTTAGTTCTTTCACTTCAGGCCACTTTTGTAACACTTTATACATTTTATGTTGCATATTAGTTACGTTTTCCCAACTCCATATAAAGGGAAGGTTGCTAGCATGTAATGGGGGGGGAGATTCTAGATTTTAGAACTATCTTTGAATTAGAGCTGGAATTCTCATTTTCTCTCTCTAAATCCATTTTCTCTCACTAAACATTTCTTCTCTGATCTCAACTCCGATTGTGAATTTGGACTGGATTCATCTTGCTTATTCTCAATTGACAAAGGAATCGACAATTCTCTCGATTTAATCGGTAAATTCTTCCAATTAAATGAGAATGACCTTATCAATGTTGCAATTTGTTGATTTTGAGATGAGAAAGATGATCATCGGCAAAATCTATGATATCTTAGGATTCTTAATGGATGAATACGTGATTTAGTAGATTGTATGCTATGCAATTGATCTAATTGTTGAGTAGTGAAATCACATTTGAATTATGCATAGACATATGTTGAATTTCATAATTCCTAGCTATTTTTGAATGGATCAAGGTTCAATTGTGGTCGACATGCTAAATTGAGGAGTGATTCATTAAAGTTAGCGAAGTTGCATTAACTGAGAACTAAATTGTGATTGTTTAAGTCTTTGCACCTGTTTTCTGTAATCATATCAATTCTGAAACTCAGGCCTCGCCATAGGAAGTGTTAATGAATTGAAACATTAGGAAAAGTGTTAAAGGAGCTTTCTGTGTTAACACAATGATATGTGAACCCTAGGATGGGCCTCGCCATAGGAGTTCTTAGGACTTTGCATGTTAGAGTAGTTAACTAGGAGAGTTGAGACGTTGCGGAGCTTATTCCACCATTCTCGGGCCTCGCCATGGGAGAGGATGGTGACAGGCGGTACAGGAGGTGGTGTGGTCGCCATGCTAACCACAGCTTGAACTTCTAGGCTAATTAGGTCTCCAAGGCGCTTAATTGCTTATTGATTGCATAGCATAGCTTTACTAAGCCTATGTTCATCCAACACAAGAATCCTGAGATATATGTTCATCTTCTTTTGTTGAAACCTTTTGTACCGCTGTTCTCATTTTTTTGCGTTGAAATTACATTCTTTCTAGTACTTAGATTCTGTAACAAGACTTTTAGAACAATTTGCTCAATTTTCTTGACCTACGCCTTCCCTGTGGATTACGATCCCTGCTTCCACTTCTACAGTAGTTGTTAGGGTAAAATTGACGAGGTGCGACACTCGCTTTCAATTTTTGGCTCCGTTGCCGGTGAAGGCAATCGGTTCTGGAATTTGTTGAATTGTTCTTGATCTTTACTTGTTCTACTTTGTGTTGTTGTGTGTGACATTTACTTTAGCTTTCATTTTGTGTGTGTTTTGTTCTGTGCATAGTTTTGAGTACGTGCTGAGATTTGTGGTCTGTTTCTTTGTTGCATATTTGAAGTACTTGTTTCTTTGTTATTACACTTCACTACGGTGTGTTGTGTATGCCAAGGTCTAGCAGGTTTGCAGGAGAACCACAATTCTTATTGGATCTTGAGTTGGAGAAAACTTTGAGAGTACAGCTAAGGCAACAGAGAGAAATGGCTGCACAAGGAGCACAAGCACCTAGGTTTGGAGATCATTACGCAGTAAATTTCGACAACCGATTTGGGCAGCAGGACATAGACATGGAAAGTTACCACATTCCTCCACAAATTGTATCCATGATCACCCAGGGCCAATCCTTTCAAGGTCTTGACAATGAGGATCCCAACGACCATCTCAATTTGTTTCTCGGCCTATGTAGCACTTTCAAGTTGCCAAGGGTTGATAGGGGTAAGGTTCACAGGATTTTGTTTCCTTTATCTTTGCGTGGAAAAACTAAACATTGGTTTAAGAGCATTGGATGAGCCAACGCAGCTATGTCATTTGATGATCTACAGAAGAGGTTCTTGTCCAAATACTTCCCTCTAGCTAAGCTTGAAAAGAGAAGGTTGGAAATTATGAACTTTCAGCAACAAGAAGGTGAGACATTTAGAGAAGCTTGGGAGAGATTCAACGATCTAATCAGGCAATGCCCCAATCATGACCTGGGAGAGATCAGGGAACTAAACACTTTCTTCAAAGGCTTAACTCCTGAATCCTCTTTGATGCTTAAGACATGTGCTAACGGGGCACTCAAAGACAAGTCTATGCCTGAAGTACGGGAGCTATTTAATCAAATTGCTGAGGATGAGTATATCTTCCCAGAGACCAGAAAGCCACATGCCAGAAGACAAAGAGGAGTACTTGATGTAGATGAGGAAACATCACTCAGTGTAAAATTTGAAGCATTGGCTAAGCAAGTGCAAACTCTAAAGGCAACTCAAGCCAAGACACCTGTGTTGTCTTGTGGATTATGCAAGGGTGAACACTATACTGATGAGTGCTCTGTCACTACTGAATCCATTCAATATGTGAATAATTATGGCAACAGGCCACAGTACTCTGGGAATTACTCAGGAGGGAACAACAGAGGATATGGAGGCAATCAAGGAACTTGGGGACAACAAAACCAAAGCAAGGGAAGGCAATATACTCAAGGGAATGATCAAAGGAGAACTACCAATCCTCCACCAGGTTCTGATCACCAAGCTAGTACATCAGCGCAAGAACAAGGGAAGCCATCTATGGAAGGTATGTTTCAAAAGTTGTTGGAGAGGTTGGACAAGAATGAGTAGAGGTCTGAGCAAAGGTTTGGAAGCTTGGAATCAAGTGTTAAACATCATGAAGCCATTTGGAAGAATATTGAGATGCAGCTTGGTCAATTAGCTAATGATGTGCATCGGAGGCAAAAAGGAGCACTACCAAGTGACACTGTTCCGAATCCAAAAGGAAGGGAAGCATGCAATGCCATAACCTTGAGGAATGGAAAACTTTTGCCTGGGAATAAACCGTCAGAAGTTAAGAGTGATTGTGTAGAAGAAGACCAGAAAGATGAAGCTGAGGAAGTTTTGGAACTTAAGAAGGATAATGAGCAAGATGATGGTAAGACTGTGAAGAAGGACATACCAGCTAGGGTAGGAAATGAGATCACCAAGAACTCCAATCCTTACAACTATCCTGAGTATGCTCCCAAATCTCCTTTTCCAGAGAGGAAGAAACCACCTCCTCAAAAAGGCCCTCAGTTCAAGAGGTTTCTGGAAGTACTCAAGCAAGTGAATGTGAATCTTCCCCTGATGGATTTAGTGACTTCAATGCCAAAATATGCTAAGTATCTCAAGGATCTCATCTCCAACAAAGAGCAAATCTTGAGATGTGAGGTTCCCATGATGGTTTCTGAGTGCACTCAAGCATGGATGGTTCATGATCTTCTTCCGAAGCTTAAGTATCCTGGAAGTTGCACTATCCCATGCAAAATAGGTACAAGGCATTTTGCAAAGGCTTTATGTGATTTGGGTGCTGGAATCAACTTGATGCCATTGTCCATAGCTATCAGTGTTGGATTGGAAAGCCGGATTTGCCTAGTTGCGGTAACTCTACAATTGGCAGACAGGTCTTTGGTGACTCCTACAGGTTTTGTTGAAGATGTCCTGGTAAGAGTTGATAAATTCACTTTGCCTGTTGATTTCATTGTTCTTGATATGGAGGAGGACCCTGAGGTACCTTTAATTTTTGGTAGGCCATTTTTAGCTACTGGTGATGCTTAATTGGAGTTCGAAACAAAACTGTTACCTTTAGAATTAATAATGAGGAAGTAGTTTTTGACGTGAATTATGCAATGAAGCAACCTGTGCATTTAGAATCTTGTTGTTTCATTCAGGTTGTTGAATGTTCTCCAACTTTCGTTGATGAGGGTGTTAAGCATGACTACATTTCTGTTGATGAAATTATTGATGATGAAGAAATTGATTATGATGAGCTTGATGTAGAAGATTGCATGTTTTCATTAGAGAGTGCATGCATAGAAGAATGTGGTTACATAAATATATCAAACTTTGAAATGCCAAGTCAATCTTTGGTAGATCATACCTCACCGAAAGCATGTGTTAAGAATTGTTCAAATGATAGTGAGAGACATGTTTTACTTGATGATGATGATGGTTGTTCTTTTCTTGATACTTTAATAAATTGCATAGAGTCACATCTGGAAGGACATTGTGATACCATAAATCAAAATAATGTGGAAATTGCTGAGACTCTTTGTAAAACATCAACTTGTGAAACTGTGATTGAATCGGAGTGTGTAATTGGTACTTCACATCCAGTGCATAATGCGAAATTTTTGTTACAAAATGACAATGTCTTTCGTGATGATAATGTTGAGAAAATTTGTGGAGTAAAAAATGTTTGTTTTGAGGATAAGGATGTTAACACTCTAAATGATAGGGATAACATGGTGAACAAGTGTGAATTTGAGACATTTACTTTTGAAATTTCTGAAGAAATTGTTGAGACCATGGATGTGCATTCCTTGGTTGAGCCCTGCAGGACTACTATGGATAGTGTGATAAAAGGGGGCGATGATGTGCTTCAAATGAATGTGAAATTTGGAGAAAGTTTTTCTCATAATCCTGTGCTTACACATCTCCTCAACACTCCAGTGTCTTCTGGGAAGAAGGAGCATGCCTATGAGAGTTCATCTTTTGTGTGGTGCAGAGATGGATTTACTGAGTTCTTTTCATGACCAAGACATACGTTGTGGATGAATAAAGTCTAGCTGGAGACTATCTAAATCTAGAACTACTTCTTTTCCTTTAGCCTTAATAAGTAGTGTGTTTTCTTCTTTTCGTTTTGTCTTTGCGTTTCTTTCATTTTGGAATTCATTCATCAAAACCACTCATGTTAAAGGTGTTTGACCAGGAAGGACATTGCAAGAGATTAGCCATGCACTCAAAAGGCTAAGTGTGGGGGAGTGATGCCATAGAATTTTTCATATGAGGAAGATGGATCAAGATATCTCCACCGAGCAAACATTGGAATTCATGATAATATCAATACCAGGGAGCTCCTAAACCTATCTTTTCTTTACATTGAGGACAATGTATGTTTTATGTGTGGCGGAGTGTATGTTTGCTATGGTTTGTATCTCTTGAGCTTTGGATGCTTATTTGTCTTGCATGAGTGATGAAATTTTAATGGAATTTTTTGTGGATTTTTTTTTTGTGAAGTTTTTTTTTTGTGCTATGTGATGAAGAATATGCTATTTTCTAAGTTTTGTGGTGAATTTTGAGTGTTAGCATATTATGTCCAGTTATATGTGATGTTTTTATTGTTGTGCAATTTTTCATGTTTTGTGCAAAGTTTAAGATCTTTGTGACATTTGACATGTTGAAATTGTTTTGTGTTTGTGAATTAAGTGATGGTGTTAAACGTAGGTTGTGTGTTGGTGGGTTCAATTCTTTAAATGTGAGTTGAGCTGAAATGAGAAAAATGAGTGTGGGTAAAGTAATGAGAAGGAAATTCGTGAAAGTGTGAGTAAAGTGGTGAAATGGATAGAATGGAGAAACATTTTATACTATGCTTTTACTCTTTTGTTAAGCTATGTTCAAAAGTTGAAGTTCATCCATCTTATTTTTGGATTGCATGCGAAAATTATTTTGATGTCTTTGATTCCAACCTTGATGAAATTGGTACATTTTGCTGACTAAGGCCCGATGTTAATGTAAGATAGATATGCCATGCAAAACTCAATTGACATAGGAGGTAATGTGTATGGATTCTATTCTTTTTGTTATGCATTTATCTGGTGTCTTCAAAAATCCGTGCATGTTTAGTCAATTTGGGATTCTTATGAACATGTGCTTCCACAAGAAATGATATGGGAGAAAAAACCATATTGGCAACTGGGAAGGAAAAAGCCATAAGAACCTGGCATTCAAATGTGGAGAAAAAAGCCATAAAACCCAGGCATTATTTCAGTCATCAATATGTGAAGCAATTTTGCACCAATGTGCAGCACTAATGTGCAGAATAAGGGCAATGTCCCATAGAGTACCAATGTACGCATAGGTACCATTGATCTTGTGATTGCATGTTCATAAGGGTGTACAAGGAGATTGGCATGTATTGAATGGTATGTGAGACCAGCTAGATGGTGTATAGCAAGGGAATAGATGAAGTTCATGTTCCTCAACACACACTTGCACGCATGACATTTTGGTCTTTATTCATCGTGCCTTGGTTGATAATTTGTGCTAAAAGTTGATAGCTTGGAATTGAGGATATGTTAAGAGTTTTGATATTGCATGAAAAAAAATTGTTTTGATGAACTCAGGTGAGAACAAGCTTGACAGAGGAGTGTGGTCTAGTGTTAAGTGGTTTGAAATGTGAGTTTTGTGTTGTGTCTTTGCTTGAGGGCAAGCAAAAGTTCAAGTGTGAGGGAATTTGATAAGTTGGTTTTATACCAACTACTATGTGTTAAAATGCTTGGCTTTTGTTGTGTGTTTTATGTACATATGTGATGATTTCAGAGGTTTTATGCATTTATATGTTTACAATATGAAAATGATCAAATGGTGTAAAACGAGCAAAAATGATGGTAAATGAAGTGAAAAATGTAAAAGGCAAATGAAGGAAACAAGAATGCCTATTTGGCCATTTTAGGGTTTTGGGCAGCATGGTTGTGCAACTTCATTTGAGCATAACTTCTTCAATACTTATCCAAATGATGTGATCTTGGATGTTCTGAAAACCTATTTGCGTTGTCTTCAATTCTTATGATTTAACTTTCTTCTAATTCTGTGTGTACATATGAGGAACGGGGGCATCTTTATGGTTGCTACTTCAGGATTTAGTTATGAAGTTCATATTGCCAGAGTTTGGTAGATTGTTAATAACTTGAGCTACAGACATACAATTAAGGTGATTCTTGATCCATTGTAAAGCCATGAGATAGCCCTAGAACTCTTACGTTTACCATCGAGCCCAATTCAAATGTTAAGACACACGAATGTTGCTTGGAAGTTGCTTGTTGTTCTGAAATGGTGTCATCACACACTAAGCACTCTCAAAGACTTCACGAGCATTTTCACAAGCACCTCACGAGCACTCACTTCACTCTACACTCTCGCACAGCTTCACCATCACACTCGCACAGTAACTTGCACACAAGCACGCACACGATGTGCGGCGAGGTCACCTCGCCGCACAACACTCCTGCACACATGCTGTGCGACGAACTCACCTCGTCGCACGCATCACTTGCACACACCTCACAAGCACTCCACGCACCTTGCACATCACTCTCGGACACATGCACAGAATCACTCGCACACACTCTTGCATCAATGCTCACACCTCACTACACTCATGTGCACATAAGTACACTGGTACCACACATCTCACTGATACACTCGCACACACTCATGCGGCGAGATCACCTCGCCGCATGCACTTATGCACGAACTTGCACTCAAAACACTCCTTTCTCACATTTCATTCATACAAGTTCAACATTTCACCATACATCAACTTTACTCTCACTTCACAACACTTGATCCACCACATCTCACAAACTTCATAAGTGATTCATTTCATATAGTTCACAACACTGATTTCACTCACCATTCCAGTCAATTACACTACATCATTCAGACATCTCAATAAATATAAATACACCTCTAATATACTAACTCATTTCATATTCACTAGCATTCTCATGCTTCATTACACTGCACAATAGCTCACTACACAAATCACTTCACTCCACATTCATACTAACACTCTTATTCTACACTCACATATCACAAAAACTCACATTTCACTTTCCCTTTAATTCATTTAATTCCAGGAATACAACATTGTCAACATCAACTTTACTCACATCTATATTTCTCTTCGGTTTCACAATCCATTTCACCCCACAATGCTTCACTACATCTCATATCACTTCACTTTATTCACCTTAGCTTTTAGCCATTCACTCATTACCTCACAACACTACACACACTTTTATTCACTCACTTCACACTACACTTTCGCCAGCCAACACAATGCACGGCGAGGTCTCGCAGCGAGACCTCGCCGGCAAATGAAACACACGGCGAGACCTCGCCGCGAGGTCTCGCCACACACACACACTACACGGTGAGGTCTCGCCACGAGACCGCTCCAGCATAATGCTCTTGGAGTGGATTTTGTTTGGCAATCTTGAAGGAATGGCAAAGTGTTGGGAGTTTTGTTTCATGAGTTTCAGTTTCGTTGCACTGTTTTGAGTTGGTCATAACTCTCTCATCTTAGCTACAAATTTGGTGATCCATATGGCTATGGAAAGCTAAGATAACGAGTTACAATTTTCATGTTTTATGTTTTCCTTGATTCACAGCGTTTCATGGTCAAATCTTTGTTTGAAACTGCAGCTTTGAGGTTTCGTATATTGAGTTTTCCGGAAATTTGACTAAGTGTTGAAGTACTAAGTTTCTGATTTTCAAGGCAGAAGAAGGCGTGAAGTCCAATGGCCATAAGGCGTGATTTCGTGAATTCTATTCTGCTTTGAAGCCCGCGAGGATGCTGAAGGCGCGATTTGAAATAGCAAGAAGGCGTGATTCGACTCTGATTCGCGCACCTGGAAGTTCAGAACTGAAGGCGTGATTCTCACTGGCCCAAAGGCGTTGTCTCCGGACTGAAGGCGCGCGACCTTTTGACGGAAGGCACGAAGGAGCATCTGAAGGCGCAATTTTGAAAGCCCGAAGGCGCTGGAATTCTGGAGGAGTTCTACAATTTCGTATTTTTCACATTTTAGGCTGATTTTTAGTTCTTTCACTTAAGGCCACTTTTGTAACACTTTATACATTTTATGTTGCGTATTAGTTACGTTTTCCCAACTCTATATAAAGGGAAGGTTGCTAGCATGTAATGGGGGGGGAGATTCTAGATTTTAGAACTATCTTTGAATTAGAGCTGGAATTCTCATTTTCTCTCTCTAGATCCATTTTCTCTCACTAAACATTTCTTCTCCGATCTCAACTCCGATTGTGAATTTAGACTGGATTCATCTTGCTTATTCTCAATTGACAAAGGAATCGACAATTCTCTCGATTTAATCGGTAAATTCTTCCAATTAAATGAGAATGACCTTATCAATGTTGCAATTTGTTGATTTTGAGATAAGAAAGATGATCATCGGCTAAATCTATGATATCTTAGGATTCTTAATGGATGAATACGCGATTTAGTAGATTGTATGCTATGCAATTGATCTAATTGTTGAGTAGTGAAATCACATTTGAATTATGCATAGACATATGTTGAATTTCATAATTCCTAGCTATTTTTGAATGGATCAAGCTTCAATTGTGGTCGACATGCTAAATTGAGGAGTGATTCATTAAAGTTAGCGAAGTTGCATGAACTGAGAACTAAATTGTGATTGTTTAAGTCTTTGCACTTGTTTTCTGTAATCAAATCAAATCTGAAACTCAGGCCTCGCCATAGGAAGTGTTAATGAATTGAAACATTAGGAAAAGTGTTAAAGGAGCTTTCTGTGTTAACACAATGATATGTGAACCCTAGGATGGGCCTCGCCATGGGAGTTCTTAGGAATTTGCATGTTAGAGTAGTTAACTAGGAGAGTTGAGACGTTGCGGAGCTTATTCCACCATTCTCGGGCCTCGCCATGGGAGAGGATGGTGACAGGAGGAGGTGGTGTGGTCGCCATGCTAACCACAGCTTGAACTTCTAGGCAAATTAGGTCTTCAAGGCGCTTAATTGCTTATTGATTGCATAACATAGCTTTACTAAGCCTGTGTTCATCCAACACAAGAATCCTGAGATATCTGTTCATCTTCTTTTGTTGCTACCTTTTGTACCACTGTTCTCATTTTTTTGCGTTGAAATTACATTCTTTCTAGTACTTAGATTCTGTGACAAGACTTTTAGAACAATTTGCTCAATTTTCTTGACCTACGCCTTCCCTGTGGATTACGATCCCTGCTTCCATTTCTACAGTAGTTGTTAGGGTAAAATTGACGAGGTGCGACACTAGCTTTCAGGTGTCCTTTATTGATGAATTTGGTAGTGTCGGCAAAAAGTCGTCAATCAAAAATAGTATAGTCAAATGCTTTATTGACAAGATCAAATGACGATAAATATTTGTCAAAAGGAGAAAAAAAAGTCAACGATTTTATTGACGAGTTGTAGTGACGAAAAATGTTTGTCAATAGCGTTTTGTAAACAATTGCATTGACAACAAAATTTGAAATATATCTTGTCACTAAAAAAGTTATTAACAACCACTAATGACGACACGAAGTCGTCAAAGCGAAATTTGTTATTTTTTGAGCTAGAATTGGTTCACTTGCCAACCTGTTACAAATCTTATACATATATGTATTCCATTTCAATCGATAAATGAAACAAATCTAAAACTAATCTCAATTCATTGCATCCAAGTAATAATACAAAATATACTTTTTACATCCCATAAGAAATCCACCAAACCCCAAACAACAAAACAAAAGCAATTTCCACATCAATTTAAGTAACTATCCATAAATGTTTCAAAAGTCATTCACCAATTATATCTCAAAATATTGTCAAGGGCTTAGTAGCATAAAAGTCAAGACTACTTAATCCAATATTACTATTTGACATTGAAGATAAAAGTCAATGTGTGCTCCTTAATACTTCATTTCATCCTTGAAGGGAATATTTCAGAACTGAAGTTGGCATGAGCCTCTTTCACTCAAACTTTTTCTTAGGAAGCCTATCTTTGCAAGTTAGCTAAGGGGCAAGAATGGGTTGAATAGCCCTCCTATGATGACAAACATAAATTTATACAACATCAGTTATAATGAAACACACTAGACAATACTAGAAAACAAAAAGATATGTATGAAATAGAATTATGTGCAAAACTTGTAGAACTAACTTGGTGGGGACGCGATAATTGTTGGTGTGCCATAATAGTGTTTTCTCGTTTCCAATTCAAAGGAATGTGATAGAACAGCCCCACTGCTTTCATACAAGTGCAAAATTAAAAACAATTAAAAGGGTTTATGAGTTTATCTAGCATGAGTAAAGTAAGAAACTCAAGCATCAAACTTTTCCCATGACATTAAGTTATTACCACTCACAACATCAAATACATCTAGAGTTTGCTCTAACTTCCTTGTTAATCATTGCTTCTTTCTTGTTTGAGAAAATGGGCCAACTTATAAGCATAAATTGAGGTCACCTCAACTCCATCATCCCCATTTTACATTAATTATACAATTAGGAGTGATGAAAAGCTAGCATTCAATAACTAAATGAAACAAATTATTCAATATATAACTAAATGATACAAATCACAAACCTTTTCATCAATAACTCTTGCCATGGATTTTGTTCTAACAGTGCATGAGAACCTAATCTTGGCACACTGAGTAGTCCTTGCACACATTTCCTACCGAAAAAATAAAAAGTGGCAAAGAAATTCAAAGAAAATTTGAGCTTGACTGCTAGTGAAATTCTAAACCTTATATTCGTTGTTGTCAAAAAGATGCACATGAATATCTAATCTTCTTCTTTAACATCTAGGAGAACATGCTTAAGCGACTCTTCTATACATGAAAATTGCAGAAAAAGTTTATGCAAATCATACTTATAACTCTGAACAGATGAGTAATCATGAGTATTATCATGACAACAAGAAATAATATTTATACACAACGGTGACATCATAAAAGTAAAACTAGTAGTATGACTGCACTCTGCATGTGTTACAATAAAGAAGCTTGATTGGGAGATTAAAAGAACTAAAAATAATAACAAGGGAGGTGAATTTAAAGGGACTTGTATTAGTTGTAGAATTATCACTTACCACTGTACTTCTCTTGCCTTGATCTATAACAAGGGAGGTGAAGTTAAAGGGACTTGTATTAGTGAAGTCAAGGCAGCTTGACAGAGCCTGCACTTGATTTATTGCGCTAGCATGATCGTTTTTTTGGAGATCTTAAACTGCAGAATGAGAAACACAGAAAAAGTATAATCAGAACGAACACAGTGAAAAGAGCCAATTAAATCTGTAGCGTTTTTGGAAGAACTGTCTCACACCTTGAGGAAAGCACAAGCCATGCTCGGTTCAAGCTGCAGAATTAGATAACATCAGCATATTGTGGCAGTTTTCTTTCATAAATGAGATGTTCATTTTCAAATTATACCATTGACCAAAGAAAGACAATCCTCTATTCCCTACAATATCCCCACCAAGTATTTGTCAACTTAGAGTAAACCTCCACATACATTCAGTGATACAAAGATCAAACAGAAACTAAATGTATAAACTTTACCCGACAGCTTCATGACCCAATATTCTAGGAAAACTAGCGGGAGGAACCTTCAAGAGCAACATTAACAACAAAGAAACACTAAATCAAAATCCTTTCCTTTTTCTTCTTTTGATATTTGAACTCAAATAGTGAATCAGACTTTAAAATCAACAGTATATCAGCCATCTAATAAAGTAACATGAGAAAAATTTGATTATGGTAGCAAATTTGTAATCAAATGTTAAAATTGCATTACATCCAAAAATATCATTGGCAAAAACATTAAGAGCACCAGCTCAAGTTCAACAATCAATAACATTCAGGACAAACAAAAAAAATACATACATTTATTGTCTAGATAACTTCAGATATTACATTTAAAAGACATAATTACATGTCACAGGAATCAAGACTGCTCTTTTATCATAAAAAATCAATCTTTACTTACACTAAACATTAAAAAAATCTAAATAAATTGTTAAATAGAAAAAAGGGACAACAACCATAATACCAAAGAATCAGAAAGTTTGACTGGTATGAACCATGAGACTCGAAAAAAAAGAAAGAAAGAAATCATCAAGTCCTAAGATAGATACCTCTATGACTTCTTTGCATTCTCAAGAGAAAAGTACAGGATCACAATCCTAGACAGCCAGGGCATTTATGAACTTCAAGGAAGCTCTGTATTCCCTGTATTCTCAAAATCAGCAAGACATGCAAACGATCATTGCTTGGCTGAGGTTTAACCATAAATCCCAACTAATTCTCTCAACTAGTGCAGCATTACCACACCCCTCTAAACGTTCTCTCCTCTATGCACTCTCATGAATCCATAACAAAATTTGCATAAACAGTAATTGATAAATCATTTTGTTTTCAGTATTTTGTACGTCTTTTGGGCATGTAAAGGAAGGAGCCAAGTGACCCCCTCTCTTAAAACTAGTCCTACATCCCTCCACAGAATTCCTTGTACTACCAAAAGGATCTGTAGGAGTTGGTTGTATTTATATGCATGCCAGCACAACTCTATCCTGCTAACTGACACGGACTACGCAGAACAAAATATATTGACAAAGTTATGGTGAATAAAAAATAAAAAAAAAGACTTAAAATCATTTTGATCAGTGTTTTCCATTTACATGACTGGAAGAATAAAGAACAACAATAGAGATCAAAATAAAGAAATGCAGAGAGGTTTGAATGCAACAAGATTTGATTTTTTCCATTTAAGAGTAAGTAAGAGGAGTATAGCTGTCATAACAAATATTGACCAGCAAGATTTGAAGCAAGATTCTCAGCTCCAAGTGTAGGAATCCCGTTTAATTTCAGCTGAGAGGGATGATTAGTGAAAGGAGAAGCTATTACAGTGGCCGAGAGGTTCTATCTAGATATGGGATAGGACCGATCTACGCCGATTCAGGTCGCTCAGATGGAACCTCTCCCGATCTGCTCTTTCCTGGTGTGAAATAGGCGGACCCAACAGTGGCAGCTCCAATCAAGAGGCTACCTTTTGGCGGTGGTTGTGCAGATCCGTGTAGCTGTTTAGTTGGTGGAGAGAGTTGTGGATGGTGTGGTTTACGGAGGCGATGAGTCGATGAGTTCTCAGCTCCAATTGTATTGATTGAAAAATAATAGGGAGAGAATTGAGGGAGATGGGTTAGGCTTCTAAAGACACAGGATGATGAATGTTGGAGGAAAAATTTTCTAAGTGTGAAAACCTTGTTTCCAACCAAATACGACGTCGTTTAATAAGTAAATCTAGTAGTACGACGTCGTTTAATATTTTTTCCAAGATAATTATTTTTCACTTTATCTTATTTTATTATTTTTGTCAGTTTTTTTACCATTTTTTTGCAAAAACGTCAACTTGTACTTATTTATTTTCTACAAGTATTTAAACTATATCAAATTTTATTACTTTTTATTTTAACCAAATAATTGCACATAGTTTATATATGAAACAAAATTGTGTTTATAAAAATTTTTATATTAACTTTGTTATTATGAATTAAGCTTTTTTACCATATAAATACAATCTTTTAAAGATAAAAATAGCTAATGATTTTTTTTATAACAATTAGGTACAAACATTAGTTACACTATCACCAAACAAAATTTGAAGTTATTAATTAACTAATTTTTTTAAGTTATACTACTATATACTATCTAACAAATAATTGCAATATAATTAAATTATAATAAAATCATTTCAAACAAATTTATATTAACTAGTTTACAATAACACCTATATTCCAAATGAATCAGAGACTATAGATGTTTTCTTTTTCCTTTATCCAATAGGATATTATTAAAATGTTGTAAGAGAGGCATGTTAAAATTTATTTAGATAAATTCATAACAACTTCCATATTTGTGTTAATATAAATTACTAATTTCATATCAAAATTTATAAGTAATTTAAAATTTTCTGGAGTATTAATAAGGATCAAAATTTCTAAGTAACTACATCCATGCACAAATAATATATGGTAGTATGCAAATATGATTTTGAATAAATAAGTGGTTTTTATTAGAATAACTACACAAATAATGAAGAAATTTAACTAATTCATTTGAAGAGGATATGGGAACATGAACTAGATTTTTCATACGCACCGAATTCAACTTTTAGAAAATTTATCAATTATTTCAAAAAAAATGCAAGTTGTACATGTACATATGTTTGTGTGTCTATATATTAATCTAATTTGTGATAGATTCTTTTAGCAAACTACATTAATTCAATATATTTAATTATAATTATGACATATTGAATATATGAAATCATTCAAATTGGGATTTATTACCGTTTTAGTTTATTGCAATATCATTTATGTTTGATAATAATATTTAAAAATAAATAAAAACTTTAAGTGTTCTTGATGATATATATTAGAGACCATTTTTGACAAAAAAACATTCATTCATTGACAACCAAATGTCGTCAATGAACAAAAATATTCTATTGACAACAATATGTTGTCATAAGATTGCTACGTCTCACATTTTTATTGACGACATATAATTTGCATCACAACATCTGGTCAATAAAGATTCATCGTCACTACCTGTCGTGAATAGGTCGTCAATAAATAAGAAAAAAAATGACGGGAATAATTGCCGCCATGATTTATTGACGATGTATTGACGACCTTTCAGACTCTGTCAATAAAGGTAATGATGTTGACCAAATTGTATTGACAACTACATATATAGTAAATAAATGGTACTTTTATTGACGGTTTTTTTCTGGTCAAAATGTTTTTCGTCACTAATGCCCATTTTTCTTGTAGTGCAAAGTGTTGAGATGTGTTGGTTTCGTGTGTACAGGATCGCCAAAGGCGTGGATAGCGGGGGCTTGAAGGCGTTGGAAGTTGCTGAATGCGCGTAGGCTCAGGGCTTGAAGGCGTAAAGGGGTTACTGAAAGCGTGAGATTCCCGGGCTCAAAGGCGTGAAGCGAGCTGGTTCTTTCACTCAGAATTCCAGGGAGCTGAAGGCGCGGATGCTGCTGGCTTGAAGACGCGGAGGCTGATCTGAAGGCGCAATTCCAGAAGCCTAAAATCGCGAGATTGCTGAATTACTACTCAACTTTGGAATTTTATTTCTCAAGCTGATTTGTGGTTATTCTTTTGAGGGTATTCTTGTAACACTATAGCTATTTTACGTTTGCGTAAAGTTTACGATTCTTGTAACCTCTATATATAGAGGATTAGTTTACTTTTGTAGGGGGGATGATTATCAACTTTAGAATATTCCAGATTCATAACCGATTTTTGATTTTTTAGAGCGGGAATTTTCTCTCGTTTGAGTTTTCTCAGTCTACTTTCTCTCTCTACAAATTTGATCTCCATTTTCATTTACGATCGAGAATTGGAACCGATAATTGTAATTCTATTCTCAATCAAGGAAGCTTTTACGGATTTTTTTTGAACTAGAAGCGATTGAAGCAGAGTAATTGGTAAATTCTTTCTAATTGATGAATATGATTCGCTATTTGTTGAATTTTGAAGATCGTGAACTTAAAATGGAACTCTGTGGCTAAATTTGTTATGTTCTAGGGTATCGATCCGGATGTAGTGTAATTAGACTACGTATTGCCTTGCAATTGAATTAATTCATTAAGAATGAATTCATACTGGTAAATATTGTTTAAATCTAGTTAAAATTCAATTATTTGAGCTTTTGTCATCTGTATCACCCTTCGATTGTAATCGCCATGTTAGGTCGGAGTTTAATTCTACAATAGGAGTTATAATGCTTGAATTGAGAACATACAGTATGAAAATGAGTCTTCCACTTGATTTGCTAGATCATGAACCAAAATGCAGTCGACATGCCGGTGGAGGTTTGATGAGAGTTTAGAACTGAGTGAGAGGAGATCTTTGGAGTTTTGTGAAGACGACTGGAAGTAGGTTCGGCCTCGCCATAGGAAAACCTAAATTTTACATGCAATAGTAGTGAAACTCCGAAGGTTGGGATTCTGCGGGATTAATTCTTCACTCTAGGCCTCGCCAAGGGAAATTGTGGAGTCAGAGAACATAGAGAATGATGCGGTCGCCATGCCAGTCATAATCTAGGTTCTCAGGCAGTTTGATCCCCTCTCGTTTGTCATTTGAGTCAATTGTATTGCACTTACGTAGTTAATTTACATGATCATTCGGAAAGAAACCCTAGGACATTTTCCTTACAGTTGATATCTCATTTCTGTGTTACTTTTAGTTTAATATTTCAATCTTCAATTGTTCTTGAGTGCTTCTATTGTCCTTAAAAACTTGTGAAACTGTACTTGTGAATTTTCTGGAACATTTCATTAATATTTTGGTAACCAATACCTTCCCTGAGGATACGATCCCTACTTCCACTTCTACAGTAGTTCTAGGGTTAAATTGAAGAGTACGCGACTAGCTCTGTCAATTTTTGGCGCCGTTGCCGGGGAAAAGGCTTGGTTTTCTTGAATTTGGATTTGCTCTGTTTTTTTTTCTTGTCCTTTGTGTAGTTTAGTAGTCTTGATATGTTTCATTTTGATAACTTTTGTTGCATTTTGTAGTTTTCGTGTTTTGTTGTCTGCTTTGGTGTATTTGTGTCAAGTGCAGGATATTGCAGTTCACTGTAATTGAGTATTGAACAAGTACCCAAGCATGTCTAGATGGTACGAGGACTTCTCTCCAACACCATATGGAAGGCAATGGCAAAACCAAGCACAAAGCAACAACTCACATCACATTGGGACACAAGAGCTTCCTGTGGAGGACATGTTTTCTCAACTTATGGAAAAACTTGGCAGAGGCTTACAAAAGGAAGAGAAATGGCATAACAAACAACAAAGCAATGAGTGTTATCTGAGAGAAGAGGAAAAATTGGAAAACATGTTGTCTCAAGTTTTGGAGAGAATTGATAGAAATAAAACAAGGTTCGCTCAACTGGAAGAAGAGCTTCAAGGGCTACAAGAAAGGTTTGATCGAATCAACACTTTAATAAGCAACCTATGGGAACAAATTGAGACACCAACTTTAGATGCATAATACCACTCATAAGGTACACCTCTTATTTCTAGCGTACCACCTCTTGAGGACAATCATTTTGATATGCATGCTAATATTGATTGTGGCTTAAAGTGTCTAAGGGAGGAGGAGTCTACATATTTTGGGGATAGTGTACATGAGTGCTTTGTTGCTGATTCTTTTGAGCATGAATATGTGCACTTTGATGTTAAGAATGATGGCTTCTTTAGTGATCTTGATAGTGATGACTCTCGTGTTCTAAGTTGCAATGTTACTAAGCTGGAAAATGTGTCTAAAGTGGAATCTTGCATGAATTTCATGGAATTCAATGAGTCAAATGATGTCGATTGCCTAGCTTTAGATGCTTTTCCTCTTGATAGCTTTGTGAATTGCATAGAGTCACTTCTTGAAGATCAATGTGATTTCCTAAAGAAGATAATGTGCATTTGTTAATGAGAGTGTTAACACATTATTTGAAACTCTGGTTTGAGGCACCATTTTTGAAATGGTCAATGAATCTAAGTGTCTAAATGGTGACTCACAAGAAGTGCAAAGTGGATACTCTTGTTAATTGATGATAATGCTTGTTGTGTTGTTAAGAAAGAAAAGCCTCAAGAATTTCCCAATGTTAGTTTTGATGATAAAGATGTTAACTTTTGAATGACAATGACAATGAGTTCCATGCTATACTTGATGATGCTGATTGTTATTCTCTGAATGTAACTTTTCTTGATGACTTGATAAATTGCATAGAGGTATATCTTTGATGAACATTGTGATATCATGAATCAAGATAATGTTGAACTTGCTAATTGAAAATGTCCGAAATTAGTCTAGCTGCCTAAAGTGTTAACATTTTGAATGACATTGATAACATGGTGAACAACTGTGAGTTTGAGACATTTGTTTTCGAACTTACTGGTGGTTTTGAGTTTGGCTGATTTGTTTGTTGAGACAATGGATGTACAAGCTGGTGAGCCTTGTAGGGTTAGAGAGTTTAATGTGGTAGAAGAAGTAATCGATAGGCCTAGTAAGGTAGAAGAGTTGAATGATTGCCTCCATGGTGAAAGAGTTTAATGAGGTGCCTTCAATGGAAGAGCTCAGTGGTTCAAGGTGGAATTTGTAAAGGTGCTTCCCCAGTACAAGCGCATAAGCACCACTTTAAAAAATTCTTCAAGTGCCTTACAAGAGAGGAAGAGCGTTTATGAGAGAGCATTTTTCTGGTACGAGAGGGTTATTCCGATTCTTGAGGAAGATGTTTCATGAATAAGTCTAGCTGGAGACTACAAAACCCCATAACTACTTCTTTTCATTTACGCCTTACTTTAGTTTTTAGTTCAATTAATTGTTATGTCATCTTGAATTTTTGTTTCTACTCACCAAAGGGCACTCATGATGTAGGTGTATGCATAGGGAGGAGTTGCAAAGAGAAATATGCCATGCACACATGAGGCTAAGAGTGTGGGGGAGTGGAGTCAGTGACCACTCCCACAGTGCAGCATAATTATTTTGTCTTACATTTCAAGCATGATTGTGCATGTGCCATTTAGTGTTAATAGTTATATAATTTTACACCACCATGATTCCTAGTCATGGTGCGGTGACACTGGGCTTGCATGATTCCTCCATGTCATGTCTACCTTGCATCAATATGTTGGGTATTTGAGTGAGGGAGCTCTAATAAGCTTTGTTTTACCATGTGCATGAATTTTTCATGCAAGGAAAACAATTTCAAACAAGAGCACTCCACAAAGCAAACATTGGACTTCATGACTTATTAATAACCAGGGAGTTCCTAATCATAACTTTACTTTACATTAAGGAAAATGTAAGTTTTAAGTGTGGGGGAGGGAATGTTTGCTATGGTTTGTGTGTCTTGGTCTTTATATGCTTACTTTCTGTCATGAAATTTTATGCTTACTTTCTATCATGAAATTTTTTGTGCTAGGTGATGCAATTTGTAGTATAGATGTGTGTTGTTTTGAGACTTTTGCCCGGTATTTTAGTTTTTTTGTGTCATCTTGAGTTCATTATCCGTATGTGTGGTGTTTTTCATGTTTTGTGCAAAATTTAAATTTTTGGTGAAATTTTAAAATTTTGTGAATAAGGAGTGTGAGTGTGCAATAAGGTGTCGAATGTGGAATGAAAAGAAAAGAGGTGTAGTGACAGTGAGGCAATGGAATGTAGAAACACTTTGTACTATGCTCTACTCTTTGTTAAGCTATGTTCAAAAATTTGAAGTTCATCCATCTTACTTTTGTATTGCATGCGAAAATGGCTTTTGTTTCTTTAATTCCAATCTTGATGAAATCAAGTGCATTTGTTAATCAATGCATCATGTTAAAGTAAGATAGATATGCCATGCAACTTTGTTCTTGGACATAGGAGGAAAATGATTCAATACATTCTTTATGTTGTGCATTATCTCGGTTGTTTTGAATGCTCTAGCATGCATAATCCTTTAGAGACATTTGTGAACTTTTAGTCACACAAGAGAGGATATGGAGAAAAAGCCTTTGGCAATTGGGAATGAAAAGCCGAAATACCCTTGGCAAGCATAATTGAGAAAAAACAGCCATAAAACTCAGGCAGCTAAAGGGAAAAAGAAGCCAAAAGACCCAAGGCATGCACACCAATGTGTGTAGAAAAAAAAAAACAAAGCAAAAAACATCAAAGTGCAAAAGCAAGTGAAATGTGAAATCAATAGAAAAGCACAATGTGCACCATGATCTTGTGTGAATTTGAGTTCTTGAATGTGGAACATTTTGATTGTGTAATGAGAGGAAAAAGTTTTGGACAACAGAAATATGCAATGGCATAGAGAAAGGATAATCTGAGTACGTCAGCCACAACTTGTGGTGCATGGATGACATTTTGGTCTTTATTCATCGTCGCCCTTGACTTGATGAACTTGTGCTCAGAAATGATGATTCGGTGGGGGGATTAAGGACTAAATAGATAAATTTCATGCATGAAAAATTTTGTTTTTGATGAACCTCAGATGAGACAAGTTGAACGAGGAGTGATGTGTGAGGTATTAAGTGTTTGTGAAGTGCGAGTCTTGCTTTGAGGACAAGCAAAGTCAAGGTGGGGGAATTTGATAAGTTGGTTGTTATACAATAATAGTGTGATAAAATTTTGGCTTTATGGTGAACTTGTGTTTGTGCAATATGGTGTGTGTTTTAGAATGTTTCGTATGATGATATGCGATGTGCTAATTGGTGATGATCAAATGGTGTAAAGAGAGTGAAAATGATGATAAATGAAGTGAAAAATGTTAAAAGGAAAATAATGGAACTAAAAGGCATTATTCGGTCAAATTAGGGTTTTGTGGCTTAATAAGTGCTGAATTTGTTTTGAGAATAAATCTATCAATTCTAATCCAAATGAGGAGATCCTGGATGATTTGGAAAGCTCTTTGTTTGTTCTTTCATTTTTGTGTTTTAACTTTATCCAAATTCTGTGTGCAAACATGAGAAACGAAGGCATCTATGTTGTGTTTGGATTAGGATTTGATAGAGTTCTATCTTTCTGCCACAGTTTGTTCAATTGTGTATATCTTGAGCTACAGGTATCCAATGATGTTGATTCTTGAACCTATAGAACGCCAAGAGGAAGGTTTACAACTTTCATGTTTACTGAAAAGTCCAATTCAGAGTTTAAGCTATACAAATCTTGCATGGACGTTGGTTGTTTTTCTGGCTTAGCAACACTTTGCACTCACTACACTTCACTCACATGCACTCACTGCCCAACACTTCACTACACTCATGCACACATATGCACACTACCTCGCACAATAGCACTACACTTTCACTGCTACACTCGCACACACATTGTGCGGCGAGGTCTCTCGCACTCCCGCACACGAGCACTCACCTCATGCACAACACTATGCACACTACCTTCGCACTAACACTCGCACACATGCACATCACTCTCGCACTCATCGCACACTACTCTCACATACACTTCGCACACACAATGTGCGGCAAGGTGACCTCGCCGCACAAGGCTCTCGCGCACACTCACGCATGTATACTCGCACGATCCTCACTGCACTCGCACTACACTAGCACTGCACTCACACAAGCACTCACGCACACACCTTGCGGTGAGGTGACCTCGCCGCATGCAACACACATTTTTCACAAGGAAAGTCTTGCACACACCATCACTCCATTTGCACTTACGCACTAAATCAATCACAGCTCACTCTATGTCCCACAACATGCTATTTCACAAACTCATCTCAACTAGCTTTTTCACACACTCATAGCATTCATTCAACACACAATCCATTTCAGTCACACTTCACCAAACATCTGGCTCATTTGTTTCTAGTTTGCATAACTCATTCTTCATGTTTCGGATTTTGCAATTCTTGCATTTCATTAGCCATCAATTCTTGCATTCATTTACATTTGTTTCAATCTTCACAACACTTCACATTTTGTTTGATCACTCAAACCTCACCAAAAATTCACACACTCGCACACAAAGTGGCGAGACCTCGCCACGAGGTCTCGCCCATATGCACCATGCACGACGAGGTCTCGCCGCGAGACCTCGCCGGCAAAGACACACACGGCGAGACCTCGCGGCGAGGTCTCGCCACACATATGCACAAAGCAGCGAGACCTCGCCGCGAGGTCTCGCCAGCTTGTTTCTTTTGAAGCTTCATCTTGGCAGAAAATCTGTCTAAGTGTTGGAGAATTTTTGTGATGTGTACAGGTGCAGTGGAGGCGTGATCGTGGAGGGCTTGAAGCGCACAAACACTGAGTTCAGAAAGGGGAACTGAAGTGGAGATCCCGAAGGCGTGATTTGCCTAGCCTATGAAGGCGTGGAACTTGCTGAACGAGAAGGGATTTTCAACTGAAATTGAAGGCGCGATTCTTCTGTGTAAGAAGGCGTTGCAGCTGCTGTGAAGGCGCATTCCAGAATAGCCTGAAGGCGCGGAGAAGCAATTGAAGGCGCACGATCGAAAGCCCAAAGGCACTGGAATGCTGGGCATTTCTTCAAATTTCGAATTTACACTTCTTGGGCTGATTTTAGACATTTTATTGGAGGACACTTTTGTAACTTTGTAGGTATTTTACGGTTGCGTATTAGTTACACTTTCCTAATTCTATATATAGGAGATGCAGCTAATATGTAAGGGGGATTTTGGAGCCGGGAGACTATTTTTCCATTAGTTAGGATTTGAACTTGTAACCAACTTTTGATCTAGGGAGAGCGGGAATTAATTTGAAGATCTACTTTCTCTCTCTAGCATTTGAGCTCCATTTCCTATTCCGATCAAATATTTGCTCCGATCATTGTAATTCTCATATCAATTAAGGAAGCTCTTGGAAGAATTCAGTGGGTAAACTCTTTCCATTTATTGAAAATGAGTTGTTTCAAGTTCCAAATTGTTGATCGTGAATTGGTAATGGAGTTCTATGGTTAGATCTCTCATGTTCTAGAGTTTCAACCGGTTAAATGTATAATTAGACTATGCAATGCTATGCAATTGACATAATTTCTTAAGGATGAAATCATATGTGATTTTAATGATTAAATCTTGTTGAGTTTCATGAATTCACACTTTTATTGAATGAATTGAACTTTGATTGTGGTCGCCATGCTGAGTTGAAGTGAGATTTACCAATATCTGTGAGAATTGCATGAAATGAAGACTAAATGTTTGATGATTGAGTCTTCCAATTGCTTTGCTTGAATCATGATTTGAGATGCGGTCGCCATGCCATGGAGAATCATTGAGTTGTTAGGAAAAAGTGAGAAGAAACTTTCTAAAGTAAGCAAACACTCTAGGTACTAGGTCAGGCCTCGCCATGGGATACCGTAGGAAGTGCATGCTAGATTTGCTAACTTTGGAGAGTTGAGGCATTGCGGGTTGAATCTGTTCTACTTAGGCCTCGCCATGGGAAAAGTGGAATGTTAAGGAGTATAGAAAATACTGTGGTCGTCATGCTAAGTGTTAGCTAGCCTCCTGGGCAATAGAGATCTCCTCATTGTTTTACTTGTGTGTCAAGAGCACTGCAATCATGGCCTAATGTGCATTCAACTGGAGGAAATACTCTAGAGCATCCATTCTCTTCCTTTTTTTTTACACTTTATTTGTTGCATTTGATTACTAGTTAGTGTCTAGTTTTATTTCTTTCGTGACATTCTGTGAGCAAACATTGAGATTCTTGATACCTTCTTTTCCCTGTGGATACGATACCTAGCTCACTGCTACTATAGTTAGTGGATTAGGATAAATTGACGAGCCACGACACTCGATATAATTTTTCCTTCCAATAAGTTATCTCTCGTCAAATTCTTGATCCAATTAAAGTAGTTTCCGCCAAAGTGGGGTGCTTGATTCTATCTTGAAATGGCATAGAGGAAAATGTAGAGTCTGCCAAAGCAATGTACCTTCTTCCATTGATTAACTATTGGGTCGTACATAACTAGTACAAGCCCAATAGGATTGGGAGTCTAGAGGAAAAGAGTTGGGCCTTCATCTATAAAATGAAGTTAAATAAAGAGTTATTTACCGAACTGTTCCAAGAATTATATAAAGATGCAATTAGCAATGAGTTGCTTACCTAAATAGCCAAGTTTTGAGTTTTTCAGCCAAAGCTGTCTTAATAATTTGTGAAATATGGATCTTTGCTTACTAGAAAGTTTAGAACTTTCAGAATTAATAAGAGGGATATTAATTCAAATAAAATAGTGGGAGAATTATTTAATTAAAGTCCTATCACTACTACAAAATGAGGCTGTAGCATCACTTTGAGAGCAACACTTTAAAAATATTGCATTTTAACAGAATTTTTAGAAAAGTTGCTACACTTTCAAATAAGTGTTGCATATATAAGTTAAATACAACACTTGTCTATAAGTGTTACAATTATTATAGGAATATGCAATACGTTTAAAAAGTGTTGCCTTTATTGGGTATTTAAAGTAATACTTATATAATATATGTAACACTTTATATAATATGTAACACTTTATAAAATGCTATATAAAATGCTATATATATATGTTTATCTTCAATTTACTCCCATGAAAGATAGCCTTCAAATAAATATATATTTTCCTAATAGAGATATATTTTATACTTAATAAATTTAATAAAAAATTAATTCACTCTAAATTAAAAATTCATAGATATCAATGTGGTAAAATAAAATGTTTCATTAATTTTTTATTAAAGAATTAAAAAAATTGGACAAAGTATGTATTATTTTATTACATTCCAAAAAATTAAATAATTCATATGAGGTTTTTATTGACCAAGTACATTAAAAATAGTTAACAAATTATAAAAAATAGTAAATCGTATAAAAAATCTAGTTATTTTAGTACAATTATATATATTATTCTATTATTTAAAATAATAATAAGAAATTTAATTTGTTAAAGTATATATAAAGCAAAAAGAAAATAAAATGATGATAAAGTAGGATAAGATTTTCAAAATTAAATTTAAGGGTAAAATAGTCTAAAATATAAAAAAATTAATTTTTTTAAGGCAAAATTTAAACTTTTCATTTAAATATAGTAACAGAGTATCCTTATCAGTGCAAAGTACTAATAAAAATCTTTGATGGGGGTAAAGTGATTAAAGATTATCTTTCATGGGGGTAAATTGAAGATAACCCATATATATATATATATATATATATATATATATATAAAGCTAATGTTTTTGTGTATAATTATAACAAATTGATTATTTATCTTTATATAAAAAAATAATTGTTAAATAAATATGGTTTAAAATAGATAATTATCAATTTATTAAAATATAACAAATACCCACAAAATAATGCCAAACGACGTTGTTTTAGCCCTTGTTTTAACTTAATTCTCAGCTCCGAAACACTTCCCACTTCACAAACCTTTCAGCTCCTACGCCCTTATGCCGCCCACACGCACTGGTTTCTTCAAATAATACCCCAATTAGCAACGGTAGCAGTGTTTGAATTAGCAACGTGATGTTACACTAATCCAATATTCCCCGAGGATGCTGCAAAGGTTCTGAGGGAAGTACGACTTCCGAGTTAATTGTCCAAAGTTAATCAAATGATTATTATTATTATCAGAATTCGAAGCAGAGATGGGCTTGAGAGAATCAAAATCGAAAACCCACAACAATCCACGATCGGTCAATTCAAGTCCCAAATTGAATACCAACTCCATGTTCCCGTTCAATCCCAAACCCTCTCCACCAATCAAAACCTCTTATTGGCTAAAACCCCAGAGGACATCTCCCAATTCACCGACATGTCCAATCCCCCAACTCCGCTATCCTTACTCAACCTCACTCACGGCTCAATTATTTATCTAGCATACGAGGGGAACGTACCGTCGCCGGTGGGCCTCCCGTCCAGCCTGTCGGCTCCTTCGGCAAGAAGATGACTATGGACGACCTCATCGCCAACAAATGCGTATCACGCGGCAAGAGAACCCTCATTGTGAATTAGTGTCTTTCGATCTCGATTGCGCCAACGCATTCCAGTATTATGTGAATAAAACCCTAGCCTTTGCCGTGAAGCGCGGGGGATTTATGTACGGGATGATGTCTCCCGAGGGTAAAGTGGAGGTGAATTTCATCTACGAGCCGCCGCAGCAGGGGACCGAGGAGAACTTAATCCTTTTGCGCGATCCCAATAAGGAAAGAATATTGGAAGCCATTGCTATGGGGTTGGGGATGAGGAGGGTAGGATTTATATTTACGCATTATTCAGGATAAGAAGGACAAGAAGGATTATACGCTGTCGAATACGGAGATTTTACAGGCCGCGGAGCTCCACGCTGAGGGTGATTTGAAGGAATGGGTTACCGCGGTGGTGAAGCTGGAGGTGAATGAGGATGGAGGCGCTGACATGCACTTTGAGGCATTTCAAATTAGCGACTTGTGTATTAGACCTTTTAAGGAAGGGTTGTTTGAGAAGGATGTTGGGAATGGGGCTGATCCAAAGCTTTCTAAGATGAAGAAGCATGTTGTAGTTGGAGGAAAGGATACTAGGGAGGTTGATAATGATTTCTTCTTGGTGGTTGTGAAGATTTTTTATCACCAAGTATGTCTGACTACTTGTTTTAGTAGAGTTTAATTGATATCTGTCAAAAAGTTTTGATCTTTTTTCATTCTGCCAGTGGAGTTTTATTTATATTTGTCAAAAAGTTTTGTTCTTTTTTCTTGAGATGTAGGTAAAATCCATAACGAGCTTTTGAATTTGAATTTGAATTTGTGGTTGTATTGATGCTAGAGTTAGAAATAGATTAAAGTAGTTCCATGTGGGTTTTGCTTGTTGGAGGATTTTTTTGCCCCTTTATTTTATAGGCATTTTCCATCACAGTAGGAAAAAGTAATGCCAATCAGAGGATGAACATTTGAAAATCTTTACTAGTCTTCATCTATGGAGAATTACAAGGATTTGCTAAAAAAAATAATGATTATTATTATCATTAATATTATTATGTGGGATATGGACATATATGTTAGTTTGAAACCTATTGTATGTGGAAATTGGAATGCAGCAGCAAGTCGACTGAATGAAATTCCATAAAGAGAGAGTTATTGGCATTTTGTGGTTAAACTCAAAAGCATCTGTGGATTCCATAATTCAAACTCCTCAAATTCCATAAACAAGAATTAGAGTTAAAGAAAAAGAAAAGCCTTGCTGTTCTCCTCAATTTATATCAAAACAAGATTTTCCTTCTGCAAAGATAATTCGCCAATGTTATGTACAAGGAAAGAAGTGCAATACACATATTTGTTATTATTATCATTATTATTATCTGATTTGATTGAACGAATTACTAAATTAGGAATGTTTTACTTTACAGAAATGGAAAGTGTGTGTGTCCATTTGTGATTTGTGTCCACAATAATAATAATATTAATAAATAGGAAAAATTCTAGAACTAAAACCATTTTCTCTTTGGTTTGGGCTGAGTTTTAAAAAAAGTTTGAGCACTGCGCAGCTGCTACTATTATTTATTAGTATTACTGCTCCTCCCTCTTCAAAGTTGAACCACCAGCACTTAAATGCTTCAAATTTGAAGCACTTAAAAGATTCTGCTCATTATAAATTAAAATCTTCACCAATATCATTGTTTTCTGCAAATAGTGATATTGGAAGTTCTCTTTGGTATGCCTTAGCCTTGCCAAAGTTTGTTGTTGAAGGTGTGCTTAAAATACATCTTATCGTATCAGTAGAATGATGCTTAAAAGACATCGTATCAGTAAAGTTATCAAAGAGGTAAGGAAGAGCTGGAGCAGTTACAAAAAGAATTTGAAGCCAATCATGAACGGCAAAGGGTGGGGTTGGAAGAAATGCGAAAGAACATTGAAAATCAACGGAATAAAATTGTTGATGATGCTGTAAAGATGGTTCTTGCAAGACTACCTCCTGAAATTGCTAAAGAATATCTATGATAAGGTATGTTTTCTACTAATGCCTTGGGTTGTAGAAGTAGTTGGTAATATACATGTTCGTGCTTTTGATTTTAGTTCTGAATAATGATGAAGAACTTAGGGTGCATGCCATTACTTTACACTTACAAATGCTCACAATGAATGGTCAATGGCTGCTGATGTTAGGCCATTTTACCAATATTTGAGTTCATAGGTTGTTGGTGTTAGGTCTATTTGCCGTAATATTTTGTCTATAAATGTGTGACAGCCCTGTTGTGGCATTTCAACTACATGATAGTAAGTAAAAACTTAAAAAAGGCCAATGGTTGCTGATGTTAGGCCATTTAGCCATGCACATTTGCTTTTTCTCTTCTTGCATCCCATCACAGTTTTTCAAATTGAACTCTAACTCTAGGTGAATGATGCACAAACTGAATTAAGTCATTAGAGATTCTTTTGCAATAGCACTTATAAATTCTTAAAATGAATGGTTAATAACTGCTGATTTTAGGCTATTTTACCAATGTTTGAGTTCATATGTTGTTAATAGAGTTAAGGAACACAAGGTGGCTGGAAACTTTGAGATGCTGTTGTCTGTGACAACAATCCCATCACTGGGTGGGTGAATTCCATTTGACTCAACCAGTATCTAGATATGTTTACTATTAATTTTAGGATGAGTTATATGGTACGTTAGCCAGTTCAAGTCCTCTCCATAATGGGCATGGATTTTAATTGTGTTTGTCTATAAACATTTTGAAGATAGAGAAAGAAAAGGCTGGTTTGTCAGTCTTTTAAAGCTCTTATCAATCCCATAGCCAACATTTTTATTTTTTAGCCATATAGAGTGGATGCTTTATCATGTCATCTTTGCATGTCTTGATTCAAGTTCATGTTTGATAATGCACATAAGCAGAAATATAGCGGTAGGACTTAGATTTATACAATATTTAATTGATAGACTACTACCTAGTAGGTAGTGATAGTTTCTCTAAGATGCAAACATGTTTTATTGTCACACCATCAAACTCACCTCAGACCTTTATTTCCTTAATATGCATTAAAATGAGATTTTGTTTTGTTTTGTTTTTTTATTGTGCTCACGCTTATATATTCAACTTGTTTAAATAAGTTATTATTATTTTCTTTCTTTCTTACACAGGAAATCATAAGACTTTTGGTGAAGGACGTTTATTGCTTTGTAAAGATTCTTTTGTGGATATTCAATGACAACGTCACATCTATAGTACAAACATCAATAATAATTTTTGGAAGGTGCCATTAGTTGGACTAAATTTTGTAAATTCCTTGTTGGAATATTATTTGGCATAAGTTCATATATTACTTTTGTATTTGACACTAGAAGTACTTTTGTAATACGAATATTATTTTGGATTATATATTTTATATTATTGCATTTGAGTAAATGATATTGAATTAGTAACAATATAGTAGGAAAAATAAATGTTGCTATTAACGTGTACAAGTATTATCTTTTTGAAAATGAAACACAAATAAAAGTGTTAATTATTCATAAAAAGTGATGCTTTAATGCATTTCAATATATGTAAAAGTGATACATTTGATAGGAAAAAGTGTTACATTATTGGGTTAAAAGAGTGCAAGAAGTGTTCTATTTTCGTAGCATAAAGTGTTGCTTTTCGTCTCATAAAACGTTGCATTTGCTTAAAGGTAATACATAAAAAAGTGTTGCATTTTTAGAGAAAAAAGTGTTGCACATATAAAAGCGTTGCATATTCTGACAATTGCAACACATTTAAAAAGCGTTGCTTAAAATGGAAAAAGTGTTGCTATAGATCTAAAGCGATACCTTCTGATAACACACTTTGTAAAGTGATGCTTTAAGTTTATAGCAACATTTTTAGGGCCTAAAACAACACTTTATGGGTGTTGCTATAGGCTTATTTTGTATTAGTGTATTAAATAATTTAATTCATGATATTTATACTGGCATATTTTTCTGTTGTAGAATAACATGGCATCTAATACTACAAACAACATATCTGTGCGATCCATCCTTAAGAAGGATAAACTAAGGATAAACTGGTTGGGACCAACTTCATTGATTGGTACAGAAGTGTGAGAATTGTTCTCAGACAAGAAAGGAAGTTGTATGTCCACGAGCAAAAGATTCCTGAGGAACCCCTTGTAACTGCCCCTAAGACAGACAAACATGCTTACAAGAAGCATAAAGATGACTCTGGGGATGTTGCATGTTTCATATTAGGAGGTATGAACTCCGAGCTTCAGAAGCAACATGAAATCATGGAGGCCTTTGAAATGATCGAGCATCTCAAGGAATTGTTTCAAGATCAAGCTCGGCAAGAAATGTATGACATTTATAAGGCATTGTTTCAATGTAGAATGACAGAAGACAGTTCTGTTAATTCTCATGTGCTCAAAATGATTGGGTACATTGAGAGCCTTGAAAGGTTGGGATTTATGTGGAATAAACATTTGGCAATTAACCTTTTCCTGCAATCATTGCCAGACAGTTTTAGTCAATTTGTCATGAACTATAATATGCACAGTTTGGACAGAACTTTAACTAAGCTCTATAACATGCTAAAGACTGCACAAAAAAATATGCAAAAGCAGAACCCTGGGTCCATATTGATGGTTCAAAAGGCTAATAGCAAGAAAAGGGGCAAGGGCAATAAAAGCAAAAATCCTAAACCCAAGGCTACTGCACTGAAACCTAAAGGAGGGGTTACAAAGGATGCAAAATGCTTCCATTGTGGTGAAATTGGTCACTAGAAGAGGAATTGCTAAGTGTATTCGGAAGATCTAAAGAAGAAGAGAAGTGAGACTTCTATTTCAGTTATTTATGTTATTGAGATTAATCTCTCAACTCCTACTACTTGGGTATTAGATACTGGTTGCGGTTCTCACATTTGTTTGAATGTACAGGAACTGAAAAATAGTAGGAGACTTGGAAAGGGCGAGGCGTACCTACGAGTGGGAAATGGAGCAAGAGTTGCTGCATTAGCTATAGGAACATATCATTTGTCTTTGCCCACTGAGCTTGTTATAGAACTTAATAA
This sequence comes from Ophiorrhiza pumila, assembly GCA_016586305.1. Classification (NCBI taxonomy): domain Eukaryota; kingdom Viridiplantae; phylum Streptophyta; class Magnoliopsida; order Gentianales; family Rubiaceae; genus Ophiorrhiza; species Ophiorrhiza pumila. The sequence goes on from BLIW01000011.1 coordinate 12,690,024, forward strand.
TTGTTTCTTATTTAGATAATGAAATATATTATTTTGATATTAAAAATAGAATTTGTTCTATTTATTTTAAAGGAATATTTTATGGTAATGCTCCAATGATCAATGGTTTGTATTTATTGGATCTTGACATGCGCATTTATAACATAAATAATAAAAGTGTTAAATTAAACAAAATAAACTAGACTTACCTTTGGCATTGTCATTTTGGCCATATAAATGAGAAACGCATTTCAAAACTCTATAAAGATGGATTTTTGGTCTCATTTGATTTTGAATCAAATGAGACATGTGAATCTTGCTTGTTAGGAAAAATGACAAAAACCTCATTTACTGGACACAGTGAACGGGTTAATGACTTATTGGGTCTAATACATACTGATGTATATGGACCAATGAGTTCACAAGCTAGAGGTGGGTATTTGTATTTCATTACATTTACTGATGATTTCAGTAGGTATGGTTATGTCTACCTTATGAGACATAAATCTGAATCATTTGAAAAGTTCAAAGAATTCAGAAATGAAGTACAAAACCAACTTGGCAAAAGTATAAAAGTACATCGATCAGATAGAGGTGGTGAATACTATTTGAAAGAGTGTGGGATAGTCTCACAGCTCACTCCACCAGCTACACCACAATTAAATGGTGTGTTTGAAAGAAGAAATCGAACCTTGTTAGACATTCTTAGATCGATGATGAGTCACGCAGATCTTTCAATCTTCTTTTGGAGATACGCTCTAGAGACAACAACTTTTATAATGAATAGAGTTCCATCTAAAGCAGTTCAAAAGACAGCCTATGAGATATGGATTGGGAAGCGTCCTAGTATGTCTTTTATCAGATATTGGGGTTGTGAAGATTACGTAAAATGTCTAACTTCCGACAAATTAGTACAAAAATCTGATAAATGTTATTTTGTGGGATGCCATAAGGAAACTATAGGGTATTACTTCTATAATCCTTCAGAGAACAAAGTGTTCGTTGCTCGAACTGGAGTATTTTTAGAGAAACAATTTGTCTTTATAGAAACCAGTGGGAGGAAAACAGAACTTGAAATTGTTCAAGAACCACAAGAAAACATAGAACCGATGATGAATTTTGAGCCAGTTTCACAAGTAGTTGTGGAACCTGAGATAATTCCGCAAGAAGTTATGGAACAGGAAATGGCTCAGGATACACAAGGCCCACGTAGGTCAAGTAGGTCAAGTAGGTCACGTAGGTTGCCTGCGAGATATAATTTTCTCGTAACTCAACCAGGGGACGTGATGCTCATTGTTGAAGATGAGCCTATAACTTATGAACAAGCTATAACTGGGCAAGATTATGAGAAATGGCTTGAAGCCATGAAATCTGAAATAGACTCCATGTATACCAACCAAGTATGGACTTTGGTTGACCCAGCTGAAGGGGTAAAACCCATTGGGTGCAAGTGGGTTTTCAAATAGAAAACTTACATGGAAGGAAATGTGCATACTTATAAAGGGCGAATGGTTGCAAAAGGCTTCAAACAAGTTAATGGTATAGACTTTGACGAAGTTTTTTCACCGGTTGCGATGCTTAAATCTATTCGGATTTTACTTACTGTTGCAGCATACCAAGACTATGAAATTTGGTAAATGGATGTCAAAACAGCTTTTCTTAATGGAAAACTCCTGGAGGATATGTATATGACACAACCTGAAGGTTTTGTGGATCCAAATGCCCCTGGCTAGGTGTGTAAATTGCAACGATCCATTTATGGGTTGAAACAAGCTTCTCGGAGTTGGAATCTTCGTTTTGATGAATCAATCAAAGAGTTTTGTTTCATACAAAATGAAGATGAACCTTGTGTAAATAAAAGGTTCAGTGGGAGTACCATTATCTTCCTAGTGCTATATGTAGATGACATATTATTAATTGGAAATGATATACCAGCTCTGCAATCAGTTAAGACTTGGTTGGGGAGTTGTTTTTAATGAAGGATTTAGGCGAGGCTACCTACATTTTTGGTATTAAGATCTATAGAGATAGATGAAGAAAAATGCTTGGCTTAAGTCAAAGTACATACATTGACAAGGTATTAAATCGGTTTAGCATGCAAGAGTTCAAGAGAGGTCTAGTTCCTATGTCACATGGCATCACTCTCACAAAAAAAATATGTGTCCAAAGAAACAAGATAAGAGAGAACGCATGAGTAAGATACCTTATGCCTCAGCTATAGGATCTATCATGTATGCCATGGTATGTACATGTTCTGATGTCTCGTATGCACTAAGTGTAACGAGTAGATATCAAGGTAATCCTGTTGATAGTCACTAGATTGCTGTTAAAACAATCCTTAAGTACTTAAGAAGAACTAAGGATGTGTTTTTGGTATATGGAGGTGATGAAGAGCTCAGAATAAAATGTTACACTGATGCAAGCTTTCAAACAGACAAGGACAGTTTTAAATCGCAATCTGGATATGTGTTTTGCCAAAATGTGGCACTGTAAGCTGGATGAATTCAAAGCAAGATACAGTTGCTGATTCTACAATAGAGTCTGAGTATATTGCTGCCTCCGAAGCAGCAAAAGAAGCTGTTTGTATCAAGAAGTTCATATCTGAACTAGAGGTTGTTCCTAGTATTGTGGACCCAATAGAGCTCTATTGTGATAATAATGGAGCAATAGCACAAGCTAAAGAACCTCAATATCACCAAAAATCCAAACACAAACTTAGACTTTTCCAACTCATTCGAGAAATCATTAGTAGAGGAGATGTGAAAATATGCAGAGTTTCTACAGACAACAACATAGCTGATCCATTGACCAAGCCTCTGACACAACAGAAGCATGATCAGCACACTGAGTCACTGGGTATTAAATACGTTAATGATTGGCTTTAGTTAAAGTGGGAGTTTGTTAGAATGAATGCCCTAAAGACAATCATTTGATGATTGTTTGACATTTTATTATCATGAATATTCTATTAATAAAAGCATTTTATTATTGTCACAATTGTTTGTAGTTGTTATATGAATTATTGTAATAATAATGTCCTTAGAATATAATGTATATTCTTAAATATCATTAGTCGAGTATTTTTAATAGGGATATTAATAATACAGTAAGACTAATATGTGATTGATTAATATGTGATATTAAGGACAATACATAGGTGCATAAATTAGAGAATTCATGTACTGGATCGACCTGCTATGAAATCATTGCATAGATCATGTTAAGATAGTCATAAATGATTTCGCAGTGATGATGGTGTTGACTGTTCCTTAGACATGAGGTCATCTTGGTGCCCACCATAAAAAATTGTATATTTTGACTCCATCAAACATTGCCCTTGACAAGGATATTATAAAGATGGTGATTGGATATATAATAATTTATGTAGTGGGTTGTGAGTGATCAAGATGGGATTTGTTCTTCCTATAACATGGGAATGATATCTATGGCCTCTTGATTGAATTAAGCTAATAAGTGCATGAACATGCCCAAATGATTTGTTATTTGTTTTGATTAGCTAATTCAGGAATCAAGAAATAAAGATTAAATTATATGAGAATGAAATGTCCATGTCTCATGTTTAATCTAGATATCGAGAACAAAAGGAGTTTACAACAAGGTAACATCAGTCACTGTTTAGGTTGTTTTGAAGCACATATTTCTTCGTAATTTGGGTAGTAATGATGTGTTGCTAGATACTGCTCATTTTTTATAATTATAAAATATGATTTTATAATTATTTCCAACATTACGGGAACCTATAGGGTCGCACACTTAGAATAGTAAGTAATTCAGAACGTTTAAATTCATTAGATGAATTTTATTTGAGCAATTAATAAACTATCCTAGTTAAACTAGGATTAAGTTTTGGTTTTGTCATAGTTAATTATTTAATTAATTAATGAAGTATATCAGAATACTATTGAGAATAGGATTCTATTTTGGTTAAGGTTTTATGAAATCCTAAGCCTATAAATATCAACTTAACTATCTGCCTCCGTAAGTGAGAAAAATATATTTTTCACCCCAGAGAGGTCTGTGAGACAAGTTATTTTTAGAGAATCAAAATCCTACTATATTGCTCAAAGATTAATTTAAGTGTAGAATTAATCAACTAATGAACATGAATAAAGGGCTAGCACCCAAGTTCTTGTGAGTTCTATCCGGGTTCGTGAGATGAATTCAGAGATTACGCTGTTCGTGTGGATACCGTAGAGACACGATCTAATTGTTCATGTTCTGTTGATGCTTCTACAGTACGAAAGGCGGATCAAAACGGTATGTTCTAAGTATATAATAGATTGTTGTTTTAAACTGATCTTGGCTTAGGGAATTAAATTTTTAAATTTTCGCTGCTTATGCCTATTTAATTTCCAACAGTGGTATCAGAGCCATATGTTTAAAACATTGTCTATTATGATTGAAAGTATGTAAATAAATTATTTATATATGAGTTATAATTATTTATTGTTTGATAAGATCAAATTTACATGCTTCCTGAATACACGATTAAATAATTGTATAATTTTATGTTATTTGCGAAATGTTAATTCATGAGAATGCATAAAATTATGAACAATGTGTTGTTTTTGTTTTGTTGGTCAACATATTGAAGTCTATAGAAACCAAATACTGTGAGGCCACTTTGAGTCAAAAGAAACAAAACTATTACAATCACAAATGTAATCTTGATGTTTATCATTTACTTTAATATTATGAATTGATAAGATTAATTTATAATATAATTTGATGAGATCAAATTAGATATAATTAATTCATAATATATTTGATTTGATTAGATCATATTGTATAAAATTAATAAGATTAATTTATAATACAATTTTATAAGATCAAATAAAATATAATTGATAAGATTAATTTATAATATAATTTGATGAGATCAAATTAGATATAATTAACATAATATATTTGATTTGATTAGATCATATTGTATACAATTAATAAGATTAATTTATAATACAATTTTATAAGATCAAATAAAATATAATTGATAAGATTAATTTATAATATAATTTGATGAAATCAAATTCTATAAAATTAATATAATGATAAATTATAATTTATTTTCATGCATAATTATTATTGTCTGACAATATTTATTGGCTCTGATAATATTCAAAACGGTCAATATGCAAGTATTAATAATAATTTGATAAGATCAAATTTAATTGAGGTAAAGAGTTTAATTCATGATATTGTGAGATAATCCCTTATTAAAAATATATTAAGTTTTTCCTTCCAATAAGTTATCTCTCGTCAAATTTTTGATCGAATTAAAGTAGTTTTCGCAAAAGTGGGGTGCTTGATTCTATCTTCAAAAGGCGTAGAGGAAAATGTTGAGTCTGCCAAAGCAGTGTACCTTGTTCCATTGATTAACTATTGGGTCGGACTTAACTAGTACAAGCCCAATAGGATTGCGAGTCTAGAGGAAAAGAGTTGGGTCTTCATCTATAAATGAAGTTAAATAAAGAGTTATTTACCCAACTGTTCCAAGATTTGTATAAAGATTCAATTAGCAAAGAGTTGCTTACCTAAATAGCCAAGTTTTAAGTTTTTCAGCCAAAGCTGTCTCAATAATTGGTGAAATATGGATCTTGGCCTACTTGAAAGTTTAGAACTTTCAGAATTAATAAGAGGGATATTAATTTAAATAAAATAGTGGGAGAATTATTTAATTAAAGTCCTATTAAATAATTTAATTTATGATATTTATACTGGCATATTTTTCTGTTGTAGAATAACATGGCATCTAATACTACAAACAACATATCTGTGCAATCCATTCTTGAGAAGGATAAACTAGTTGGGAGTTCCGTCAATTACCAGAAATATTATTTCTATTTATTTTTTAGATAAGGAAGGATATTATTTTGATATTAAAAATAGAATATGTTCTATTTATTTTAAAGGAATATTTTATAGTAATGCTCCAATGATCAATGGTTTGTATTTATTGGATCTTGACATGCCCATTTATAACATAATAATAAAAGGGTTAAATTAAACAAATCAAACCCGACTTACCTTTGGCATTGTCGTTTGGGCCATATAAATGAGAAACGCATTTCAAAACTCCATAAAGATGGATTTTTGGACTCATTTGATTTTGAATCATATGAGACATTCGAATCTTGCTTGTTAGGAAAAATGACAAAAACCTCATTTACTGGACACAGTGAACGGGTTAATGACTTATTGGGTCTAATACATACTGATGTATGTGGACCAATAAGTTCACAGGCTAGAGGTGGGTATTTGTATTTCATTACATTTACTGATGATTTGAGTAGGTATGGTTATGTCTACCTGATGAGACATAAATCTGAATCATTTGAAAAGTTCAAAGAATTCAAAAATGAAGTATAAAACCAACTTGGCAAAAGTATAAAAGTACTTCGATCAGATCGAGGTGGTGAATACTTAAGTCAAAAATTTTGTGACTATTTGAAAGAGTGTGGGATAGTCTCACAGCTCACTCCACCAGCTACACCACAATTAAATGGTGTGTCTGAAAGAAGAAATCGAACCTTGTTAGACATGGTTAGATCGATGATGAGTCATGCAGATCTTCCAATCTCCTTTTGGAGATACGCTCTAGAGACAGAAACTTTTATACTGAATAGAGTTCCATCTAATGCAGTTCAAAAGGCACCATATGAGATATGGATTGGGAAGCGTCATAGTATGTCTTTTATCAGATGTTGGTGTTGTGAGGCTTACGTAAAACGTCTAGCTTCCGACAAATTAGCACCAAAATCTGATAAATGTTATTTTGTGGGATACCCTAATGAAACTAAAGGTTATTACTTCTATAATCCTTTTGAGAACAAAGTGTTTGTTGCTCGAACTGGAGTATTTTTAGAGAAACAATTTGTCTCTAAAGAAACCAGTGGGAGGAAAACAGAACTTGAAATTGTTCAAGAACCACAAGAAAACATAGAACCGATGATATCTGAGAAATGGCTTGAAGCCATGAAATCTGAAATGGACTCTATGTATACCAACCAAGTGTGGACTTTGGTTGACCTACCTGAAGAGTTAAATCCCATTTGGTGCAACGGGGTTTTCAAAAAGAAAATTTAGATGGAAGGAAATGTGCATACCTATAAAGGGCGATTGGTTGCAAAAGGCTTCAAACAAGTTCATGGTATAGACTATGATGAATTTTTTTCACCGGTTGCGATGCTTAAATCTATTCGGATTTTACTTGCTATAGCAGCATAGCAAGACTATGAAATTTGGCAAATTGATGTCAAAATAGCATTTCTTAATGTAAAGATCCTGGAGGATGTGTATACGACACAACCAGAGGGTTTTGTGGATCCAAATGCCCCTGGCAAGATGTGTAAATTGCAACGATCCATATATGGGTTGAAACAGGCTTCTTGGAGTTGGAATCTTCATTTTGATGAATCAATCAAAGAGTTTGGTTTCATACAAAAGGAAGATGAACCTTGTGTATATAAAAGGTTCAGTGGGAATACCATTATCTTCCTTGTGGTATATGAAGATGACATATTATTAATTGTGAATGATATTCTAGCTCTGCAATTAGTTAAGACTTGGTTGGGGAGTTGTTTTTCAATGAAGAATTTATGCGAGGCTACCTACATTTTGGGTATTAAGATCTATAGAGATAGATCAAGAAAAATGCTTGGCTTAAGTCAAAGTACATACATTGACAAGGTGTTAAATCGGTTTAGCATGCAAGAGTCCAAGAAAGGACTACTTCCTATGTCTCATGGCATCACTCTCACAAAAGATATATGTCCAAAGACACAAGATGAGAGAGAACGCATGAGTAAGATACCTTATGCCTCAGCTATAGGATCTATCATGTATGCCATGGTATATACACGTCCTGATGTCTCGTATGCACTAAGTGTAACTAGTAGATACCAAGGTAATCCTGGTGATAGTTACTGGATTGCTGTTAGAACAATCCTTAAGTACTTAAGAAGAACTAAGGATGTGTTTTTGGTATATGGAGGTGATGAAGAGCTCAGAGTAAAAGGTTACACTGATGCAAGCTTTCAAACCGACAAGGACAGTTTTAAATCGCAATCTGGATATGTGTTTTGCCTAAATGGTGGCACTGTAAGCTGGAAGAGTTCAAAGCAAGATACAGTTTCTGATTCTACAACAGAGTATGAGTATATTGCTGCCTTCGAAGCTGCAAAAGAAGCTATTTGGATCAAGAAGTTCATATCTGAACTAGAGTTTGTACCTAGCATTATAGATCCAATTGAGCTCTTTTGTGATAATAATGGAGCAATAGCACAAGCTAAAGAACCTCGATCTCACCAAAAATCCAAACACATACTTAGACGTTTCCATCTCATTCGAGAAATCATTAGTACAGGAGATGTGAAAATATGCAGAGTTTCTACAGACAACAATATAGCTGATCCATTGAGCAAGCCTTTGACACAACAGAAGCATGATCAGCACACTGAGTTACTGGGTATTAAATACGTTAATGATTGGCTTTAGTCAAAGTGGGAGTTTGTTGGAATGAATGTCCTAAAGACAATCATTTGATGATTGTTTGACATTTTATTATCATGAATATTCAATTAATAAAAGGCATTTTATTATTGTCACAATTTTTTATAATTGTTATATGAATTATTGTAATAATAATGTCCCTAGAATATAATGTATATTCTTAAATATCCTTAGTCGAGTATTATTAATAGGGACATTAATAATACGGTAAGACTAATATGTGGCTGATTAATATGTGATATTAAGGACAATACATAAGTGCATAATTTAGAGAATTCATATACTGGATTGACTCGCTACGAAATCATCAAATGGATCATGTTATGATAGTTATAAATGATTTCATAGTGATGATGGTGTTGACTGTTCCTTAGACCTGAGCTCACCGTGGTGCCCAACATAAAGAATTGTATATGTTGACTCCATCAAACGTTGCCCTTGACAAGGTGATTATAAAGATGGTGATTAGATATATAATAATTTATGTAGTGGGTTGTGAGTGATCAAGATGGGATTTGTTCTTCCTATAACATGGGAATGATATCTATGGACTCTTGATTGAATTAAGCTAATAAGTGCATGGCCATGCCCAAATGATTTATTATTTGTTTTGATTAGCTAATTCAGGAATCAAGAAATAAAGATTAAACTATATGAGAATGACATGTCCATGTCTCATGTTTAATCTAGATATCGAGAACAAAAGGAATTTACGACAAAGTAACATCAGTCACAGTTTAGGTTGTTTTGAAGCATTTGTTTTTTTTATGGCAATATCCCTCTCAGCGGGTTGGGAATGCCAATCCCAGAATTATTATTAAAAGAAAGGCCAACATACAAATTAAAATTCAGCAAAGTAGAGCTACTATCTATATACAACATTAATTTTCCTGTAAAATTGTTCTAAAACTAGTAATCTGTTAGTGATCCAAAAGAATTGCACCTCGAACCAGCTCAGGGAGTTGACAAAAATTACTGAATTCCACCTTAGACCCCAAAACGCTTCCAACCTCTTCCAGAATAGCAGCCGGACGATTACCTTTACCATGAATATTAGAGATGTCACCAACCGTGGCACGCCATGCTTTCTCCATACAACCGCGAATCCGCCATTGGGCGCCTGTTTTCCTAATCATAGTTGTCATTAGAGACATGGAATGACATTCAATATCAAGACTCTCCCACGACCGCCGACCACAGAAACGGATACCCTCCACCAAAGCCTCAGCCTCTGCTTCCAAAGTCGAGCTGCCCTTACATGTAAGCGCAATTGCACCCATGAAATTTCCCTGAAAATCACGCACCACCACACCCCCACCTCCACGGCCAACATTTCCCCGAAAACAACCCATAACATTCAACTTCATCCGACCCTGTGGGGGAGGACTCCATTTAACAACGACAATACGATACGAAGGCCTCCAAGAACCTACATTATCAACAATCTAATTCCACGAGCCCCAGTCCAACCCCAAGCTAAACCTCCCATGAAGAAGCAGTTTAATATATCTCAAGATATGTTGAATCAACGGCTCCAAAGCAGCATTACCACCATCATAGATAACCTTATTACGCAGCGTCCAAATACACCAACAAAGAACGAGAGGCATTACCCGCACCAAAAACCGACCAACCCTTGTACTACTAGTACGCCACCAATTGAAGCACCATGCCCTCCAATCCATCGCACCCTCCACAATATCCAAACCAAAAGAAAAATACCGCCACACACTAGATGTAAAAGGACATGTGCCAAACAAATGCTCAAGAGACTCCTCATCCGTCCCACATAAGCAACATTGAAATGGTCCATAAATCCCAACCGACTTCAACCAATCTGCCAAAGGAATGCGTCCCAACCATAATCTAGTCATGAATATGGAGATCTTAAGTGGAACACCTTTATACCACACCCGGGAAAAGAATGGATGCAACTCCGACGGACCCCGAAAAAGGTCATAGGCCGACGCAACAGTAAAATGTCCTCCAGGCACAAGATCCCAATAAGGTTCAGATATCATATGAAACTCATGTTTTAGAATCATAACCACATACTCCACACGAACATATTCCTTTAACTTTCCAACTAGCCACTGATCATCCTCCCTGAAATTGGAGATCGGGCAATAAACCAAAGAAGGGGCAAAAGCCGCTAAACTCCCAACTGCTAGCCAATGATCATAAATGAAATCCACCTCAGGTGCTCCCACAAACCAACCAATATGCTCCTCTACCCTATCCCGAATGCGCAGCATTCCCCGCCACACAACTGAGGCAGAAGTGCTAAGAGGGACCACGACCGGATGAAAGAGTAAACAATATTTCCGTAATAAAAACTCTGCCCACAATGAAGTACCTTTCCGAAATCCCCACCAAAGTTTGGCAGAAAAATCCTCCACAATATAATCCAACCGGCGTACACCCAAACCCCCAGCATTAACAGGACGACACACCTTCTCCCAACTCATCCAACGAGAACTCCTCGGGTTTTCCTCACACCGCCACAAAAAGGAAGCAAACATACGCTGGAGCTCATAAATTATTGTTTTAGGAGGGTCACAAGCAGCAATTAAGTGGATATGCAAAGACATGAGTACTGACTTTAACAAAGTTAGACGACCCCCACTAGATAGCATTCCAGTCTTCCAACCACCTAATACCCGACGTACTTTTGTAACCATCTGTTGGAAATAGCTTACCCTTTTGCGACCCACAAAGACTGGACATCCCAAATAAATCATGGGAGAATTATGATGCGAGAACTCAGTGATCCGGGACACCTGACGAGTTAACCCACTCTTCGGATGTACAAAAAAACCACTCTTAGCAGTATTTACTAGCTGTCCAGATACATCTTGATAATCTCGTAAGACTCGCATAACTTGCCTCAAAGCCCATTTATGCCCGGCCGAAAATATCAACACATTATCAGCATATGCTAGATGAGTCACTGGCGGAACCCCCTTACGCCTACAATAACCTCCAAATCGTGGAGAGTTTGGTAGCTCATTCACACACCAGGAAAGGTATTCCGCAGCAATAACAAACAATGCAGGCGATAGTGGATCACCTTGCCGAATACCACGTGACGAATGAAAAAACCCTACTTGTGCACCATTAATTATAATTGAAAACCAACGGTTAGAGATACACCGATATACCATATCAATCCACTGCTCACCAAACCCCAATTTTCGCAAAATTTGGCACAAATAGCCCCAAGAAACCCTATCATACGCCTTTGCCATATCGAGTTTGAGGATCACATTAGCACTCCTAACCCTAGCCGACAAATGACCCATAAGTTCCTGAGCCAAAATAACAATTTCCATAATCGCTCTACCCTAAACAAATGCACTTTGATTCCTAGAGATAATACAAGGAAGAACTGCAACTAATCTATTCCCCAAGAACTTAGAGATAATCTTATTCAGAACCGTACATAGGCTTATAGGCCGAAAGTCTACAAACGATCTCGGATTATCACACTTTGGTATAAGCACCAAAAGAGTGGTAGTATATCCCCGCAGTAACTCACCCCCACAAAAGAATTCAACAACAGCCTTGTGAATATTAGTCCCTACAATCTCCCATGCGATTTGAAAAAACTTACATGAAAAACCATCAGCCCCCGCAGCACTGTCACCGTTCATTCCCATCACCACCTGTCGAACTTCATCCAAAGATGGTACTTGATGGAGCTTGTCACTTTCCTCCAACGATAATTTTTGTGAAGGAAAACCCGCCTTTATATTGATGCTCCCAGACCCGCACTCCGCCGTAAGGAGCTTTTGAAAAAATCGAACTGCCTCATCCTCCATATCCTTAGCATTATGCAATTGAATCCCATTCTCATCAGCCAGACCATGAATAAGAGTACGTCTTCGCCTTGTCCAGACATGCGAGTGAAAAAAGGTTGTGTTACAATCCCCTTTCGCCGCCCACTTTAAATTAGCTTTCTGGCGCCAATACAATTCCTCATCCGCAAGACCAAGCTGAAGTTCCGCTAATGTGCGACTATATTCAACTCTATTTTCATCCAATTGGTTATGTTCAAATTCCTGCTCCAACAAAGACAACCTGGCCTCTGATTCCTTAATACGCACATCAAATTTACCAACGTGCACATTATTCCAAGCAATCAGATCTCTTTTAACCAGCATAAGCTTGAGCCAAACCACTATCATCGGCCGTCCCTAGACTTCTGGCTGCCAAGAGGATTGCACCACCTCTAGGAAATCAGCTATCGTCGTCCAGAAATTGAGGAATCTAAATTGTGAACGTCGCTGCATCACTGAACTACAAAATTGCAAGAGTAATGGAGAATAGTCTGATGAAGCTTTACTAAGATGTTGTATCGATGACTTGAATCTATCAAACCATTTATCATTCACAAGGGCACGATCCAATCTTTTCCAAATACATGGCCGACGCTTCCAATTGCTACACCAGGTAAAATTCGGACTCGAGAAACCCACATCTACCAAACCGAGATCATCAATTAGGGAACACAAATCCTTTGCTTCACTATCACAAAAAGGCCTTCCCCCCTTTTTCTCATCAGCATTGGTGATAGTTTTAAAATCACCCTATATAATTCACGGCAAAACCCCAGCATCCATACGTTTAATATCAGCCCACAAAGTCTCCCGTAACCGCCAAGTACACAAACCATGTACACACGAAACCAACACAGTGTTCCCACCACTATTATCCAAACTAAAAAGAAAGAAGCTGATCTGATTGAGCAACAACAGTACTAACATATATATCCGAAAGAAAAACCCAAATGCGATTTGAAGAATTGTTAAACGCTCAGGGAAAACCCAAACGCCTTGCAATATAATCCAAACTAGAAAAATCAAGTTTAGGTTCAACAATGCACAGGACAACCACTTTATAATCACGTACCAGTTTGCACAGTCTGCGCAACGTGGCCTTATTGCAGACACCCCTTGCGTTCCAGAACAGCCACGTCATTATTAACATGCATTGTAGTTTCAGCTTTCTTCTTAGAAGGACGTAGATTACGTGAGACCGGACGATTCACTTTGGGAACGAGCTCCACAATGGAGTCTAAATTCAAATTCTGTACAACCTGATCAATGATGTTCATGTGTTCCAAGTCCCTGGCTTTTTTCCTCTCCAACGAGCCAGCCGTGTCCAGCTCCAAATCAGAATCATCAATGTCCTCTTCAGCCACAACTAGGTCCGCAATTCCCTCGATCACACCCTCCCCCAATTGGCGTGTTATATCCTCTGCAATCTCCTGAATGCGTGACAACTCGCTAGCAAACTTGAATTCCATTAAGCAATGTCTGGTGTCATCGTCCGTATCCTGCTTCGCTACAGTTTCATGCGGCGCCTCCACCACCACCTGCACCCCAGCAGTCTCTCTTGTCAACTCCTCCTGCACCATTGCTGTCTTCCTCAACGTCTCCATCTGCGTCACTACAATATCCTTTCCCTTCTCCATCGGCAACACTGCAGTCACCCTCATAGGCTCCCCCACGGCCACCTGAGCCTGTTCAACCAAAGCCAAAGAATTAACAGTAGATACTACTATACCTTCACCAGTCTCTTGCCGAGGGCTTGCCCCAATGGCCTTATCCATGGCAGTTGACATTTCTAACATCCCTATCTTTACAACAGACGGTTTCGAAAGCACCAGTATCGCAGTATCATTCTCACATCCATGGACTACATCATCAATATTATCAGATTTCTCTTTCCATATTTTAACTCGTTTATCCGCAATAGGTTTGATAGCAGGCACTTCACCCATAGTCACTTTTTTGCTAGCTATCTCTTTCACCTCCTCATTCCTTTTCAGATTATTTCGACATGTATCCAAACCATGGCCTTGCCTAAAACACTGAGAGCAGTAAAGTGGTAATCTTTCAGCCACAATTTTCTGCCAAAAACCTCCCCCATCATCCCCGCATGCAATCCAAATTCTAGTAGGTAATTCCTTAAGCAAATCCACTTCTGCACAAACCCGGGCCGTACTCGGCCTTGTCAAGGTAACTGTGGCATTATCCATTAACAAAGGGACCCCGACCGCCTGCATGATAGAGAAAAGGCTTCTCTTGTTAAAAACTTCTGCCGGCAGATTTTGAAGTGTAAACCACGCCGGTGCAAGCGAAGATTCCCGCTAAGGATTGAATAAAGGCGTCCATTTGAATATCCTCATCGGATACTGACCCAACTGCCAGATACCTCTAGACCACATTCGATGATAGTCGATTTCTAGATGAAATTTCATTAAAACATGTCTATTATCTAGGAGACCCACCGAGAAACTCCCCTTAAGATCGAGTGACGTGATTAATCTTCTGATTGATTCCAGACTTGGCCGCCCGTGAGAAAATTTCCCAATGAGAGCCCGCTTCAAAGGTACCGCCAAAGCCTCCAATTCCTGTTTCGAAAATTTAACTGCCACCTCGCCACGATGAGACAACAGTGGCTTCAAATCAATCTGCGCTTCCTGCGGTAGTTGAAATAGTTGCGAGAAAGTTTTCTGCACGAGAGGGCTCGCCGGAGAAGGAGGCAACCCTTCAGCCAGTGGCTGAGGGGCAGCCATGGTCACGAATTAGGGTTTCTAAAAAAGGTAAGTTTTTGAGAGGATTTGGATTGTGTTTTGAAGCACATATTTCTTCGTAATTTGGGTAGTAATGATGTGTTGCTAGATACCGCTCATTGTTTATAATTATGAAATATGATTTTATAATTATTTCCAACATTACGGGAACCTACAGGGTCGCACACTTAGAATAGTAAGTAATTCAGAACGTTTAAATTCATTAGATGAATTTTATTTGAGCAATTAATAAACTATCATAGTTAAACTAGGATTAAGTTTTGGTTTTGTCATAATTAATTATTTAATTAATTAATGAAGTATATCAGAATATTATTGAGAATAGGATTCTATTTTGGTTAAGGTTTTATGAAACCCTAAGCCTATAAATATCAACTTAACTATCTGCCTCCGTAAGTGAGAAAAATATATGTTTCACCCTAGAGAGGTCTGTGAGACAAGTTATTTTTAGAGAATCAAAATCCTACTATATTGCTCAAAGATTAATTCAAGTGTTGAATTAATCAACTAATTAACAAGAATGAATGGCTAGCACCCAAGTTCTTGTGAGTTCTATCCGGGTTCGTGAGACGAGTTCGGAGATTACGCTATTCGTGTGGATACCATAGAGACACGATCTAATTGTTCGTATTCTGTTGATGCTTCTACAGTACGAAAGGCGCACCAAAATGGTATGTTCTAAACATATAATATATTGTTGTTTCAAACTGATATTGGCTTAGGGAATTAAATTTTTAAATTTCTGCTGCTTATGCCTGTTTAATTCCCAACAGCTGATGTGTCTCATTTGGTTGACGAGGCTTACATATTTTCTAACTGACGTGCCTCAGGGATTTTTTTGTACTTGAAGGATGCTTTTGTACTAGTTTTGGTATTAATTTAGTTATTAATGCGGATTGGCTCTTAGGTTATTGAATTTTTTTTTCTGAAATTTTTTTTATTGTGCCCCATGCCTATATTGTGCCGCAAATAACTGCTGAAAAATATATAAAAAATGCATATTGTGAAAGGATTGTTTTTTTTGGCGCATTTCAGATCTTTGCCGTTTCAAATTGCCTTGTTGTTTCTTCGATAGTTCTGATCAGTTGCTATCCAAATTTGCTTTTGAGAGGATGGGTTATTCTAATTTATAATCTTTCGCTTCCATATTTGTTTCCTTCTATATTTTTTATTCTTTTCATTTAGTTTTGTGATCGAAAAAATTGCAGAACAAAAATTAAAGTCTTCTTCATTTTGGATTCAAAAAAATTAGTTCCATTAAATTTTGGACGTTATGGATTTGAGTGTTGGGTTAGAATGTTGATGTTGTTTTTGTTTGTTTAATTAAATTTGTTTTCTTTTGCTTCAAAAATATTGGGAGGCAAAAAATATCATCGTTTGCATTGAGAATATTAGATCTGTTTCGAGTTTTTTTATTAATAGTAAAACTTCTTTGGTCATTTGTCAAAAAAATGGTTTAGGGTTTTTTTTAACTACTGTGTGTTTTGTTTATTGGGTATTATGAAAATAAAAAAATTTACTTCGATGTGATATACATGTGTGTTGGGTTCAAATCTTGATGATGTTGTTTATTTATGTTTCTTTAATTAATTATTAATTAAATTTAAAAAATGTGATTTTTTTTTACTTTGCTTTTTCATCGCCCAAAAAAATGACCTATTATCTTTGTTGTTGTTATTATTATTATTATCTCAAATTTATTATGATTTTGGAATTTTTTGAAATTGAAATTCTTAAATCAATTTAAAAAATGTGACTCTTTTTACTTTACTTTTTCATCGCCTAAATAAATATCCTATTATCTTCTCTGTTGTTATTGTTATTGTTATTATTATTATTGTTGTTGTTGTTGTTATTATTATCTCTGAACTATTATATTTTGGTGTTTTTGAAAATTGATGACGATGATAATAATTTTTTTACATGCATGATCCAAAGACAAAAAAACTTTAACTTGGGTGGAGTTTTTTTTCTTTCAATAGAATTAGTTGATTGAACTTTTCTGAAAAGTTAATTAATGTTTGTCAAGCTCAACCGGATTTTTAAGACTAGCATCATCAACTGAAGGTTTAAATTGTACCTAGGTTTGATTGAGGTTGCTAGATAAATGCTTCTCACTATACTATTTTCTCGTATGACGAGATAATTGCTCTTGCTTATGCATTATGTTGATCGAAGATGTTAAATCTGGTATTGGGAGTCTCAATTTGTGCTCTCGAGCTCTTCTCTTCCCTCAGAGGTTATACAATATTGTTCTTTGTTCTTCTTCTCTTTTTTTTGATCATTTCATTTCATTTTTCGTTGTTGTTAATTTAGTGTTTTGATTTCTCTTGGTTTTTTCCTTCATTGGTCACGTGCTCTTCCCTTCAAACATCTCTTGGTGAGTATTTATTATCAACAAAAAATTTTAGGGTGATATATGTCATTTCATTTTTTTCCTTTTGGATTTTTTTTGACCTTTTAGTTAAATGCTTTGTTTTCAGATATCTTATTAATTTTTGTAATTTGTTTTTCTTATTTTCAGTAAAGGCAGTGTTTTTATTTCATTTGTTAGGCTATGGACGTGTCTTGCATTTTGTCATCATTGGTTCTTTATTGTTGTTGTTGGTGGTGCTTTAAATAGTCTGCATGTTTTATTTTGGTTGTGGTGAGAACTTTACATTTTGTGAGACTGTTTTTTCGTGTCATTATTCTTCTTTTTTTTTGGATCCATGCTTTCAGCTTTGTGTGTTGCTTCTTTCAAGGAATTCTCATCATATATCTTATTAATAATGCTTCTTCTATGCCATTTTTTCAGTGAAAATGTTGTTGTTATTGCATGTATCATGTTATTCATATGTCATGCTTGTCATAAGGCATTTCGAAAGAATTTGCATGAGTTCTTTTACTTGTGGATAGGACTATGCATGATTTTAGATTCTCTTCTTTGTCCGGTTACCCTTTCTTTTTGACTGGCTACATCTTTTTAGTATCTTTGTTTTCGGTATAGTTGTTTACTCTTTATTATTAATTAGTTGATGAAAAGGGATTTTTTTACACAAATTGTGGAAAAATATGATTTTGAACAATTAATACATAATCTCTATAAAAATAAAGAATATGTGTTAAAGGTTTTATACTCCAATTCTGATAAATCAACAGCAGTATCTCCAGTATCTCCAGTATCTACTCAGAGGACATTTTCATCCGAAGAAATTGAAAATGTTAAAATATTGACAAGAAGATCTGCAAGAAAGAAGAAATCAAAAAATTCAAAAATATATAAAAGTACCAAAACAAGTGGAAGACATGAAGACAAATGGAGCAAGTAGAAAATATCACATCATGACAAGTGAAAAACATGATATCAAGAAATGTGGAAAATATCACATCATGTCTTTGTAATAATTGTTTTATGAAATTATGTCTTTTACTTTATTCATTGGTAGGTCTATAAATGGAACCCAAAATGGATTGCAATGCATGTTCAATTTTCAGCTCTCATTCTCTCTTTGTAATCAAGCTATTCTTTTGCAATAGAATTTCTTTGGTTCCAAAACTCTTTCTTCTCTCTCCAAGCAAGCTTCTCACTACTTTCTTCTTTTAAGTTTTTATATTTTTATAGGTTTATGCTAAGGAGTTAAGAAGTACTTCTCTCCTTTTTTATTATTTGATTTCTTATGCACAAAGCTCAAAGAAAAATACTTCAAGATTAGAGAAAATAACTAGTAAGTCCTTACTAATTTATTTATTTATTTTTATTTTATTTTATGTTTAATAATCTAGTGTAATTTTTACTTACTAATTATTTTCTCTAATCTTGAAGCATTTTTCTTCAAGTTTTGTGTATAAGAAATCAAATAATAAAAAATGATAGAAGAACTTCTTAACTCCTTAGCATAAACCTGTAAAAATATAAAAACTTGAAGAAAAAAGTAGAGAAAGCTTGTTCGGAGAGAGAAGACAAAGTTTTGGAACCAAGGAAATTATATTGCATATGGATATTAAACATAAAATAAAATAAAAAAATATAAATAAATTAGTAAGGGAGTTTATTTTTACTCATCCTTAGCATAAAGAATCAGATTTTTGTAGGCAATGGATTGACCCAAATATACTCATAATTTGAATTATTTATCAACCTCATTTGCCTGATCTTCTGGAAAACTAAAGAATGGGTAAAGATACCGTTTTTCATTTAATGTCCAACATATCTTGTCTTTTGCCCTAGAATAGTGCATTGGGGACTGGTCTATTAAAGAAATCCACTTTTTAGGGATTAAAGGTTCTAACCCATTCAAGTCCCATTCCCTCTAAGGCCATGAAGTCCTTAACTTTTTTTGTTTCCATGTGTAGGTCAAATGAGAGGCTAAACCACCATTTCCTAGCCAGTTATCATGCCATAATTATACTTTCCTTCATTAATTTGAAAGAATATACATTTTTTGCTATTTCAGACACTTGTAGCATTCTTATCTAGGTTGTTGAAGCCCCTCTAAAAGCCTTTATCTCATTTGAATGGAATGTTTTGCAATATTTACCATGGAGGAACCTGGCCCATAAGGTATTATTTTATTTGAATCTCCTTCATAATTTGATGGATTGGACTAAGATGGTATCTTGTAGATCCCCTAATCCCAACCCCCTTCCTTTTTGGGATAACAAAGATCTCCTTGAAAGGTTTTGTATTTTAAAATTATGGAATTGTTGGAGGCCTTTATATCGAATATCTAATGATTATATGCCAGTTGATCTTGACTACTATGTGCTTGATGTGGCAAATAGTACCCTAGAATACATTGCTTTTGATTTTTCCACATATCAATTACTTGATTTTTTTGCAGATTCTCTTTACGTAACCATAACTGCCAATAACCCCCCCCCCCCCTATGAAAGGAAGCTTAGCCTTTAATGGCTATGATATCAAAATTACACCAGGATATTAAACATAAAATAAAATAAACAAAAATAAATAAATTAGTAAGGGACTTACTAATTATTTTCTCTAATATTAAAGCATTTTTCTTCAAGCTTTGTGCATAAGAAATCAAATAATAAAAAAGAAGAGTAGAACTTCTTAACTCCTTAGTATAAACCTGAACCTGTAAAAATATAAAAACTTAAAGAAGAAAGTAGAGAGAAAGCTTGCTTGGAGAGAGAAGAGAGAGTTTTGGAACTAAGGAAATTCTATTGCATAAGAATATCTTGATTACAAAGAGAGAATGATAGCTGAAAATTGAACCTACATTGCAACCGATTTTGGGTTATATTTATAGACCTACCAATGAATAAAGTGAAAGACATAATTTCAAAAGACAATAATTACAAAGATATGATGTGATATTTTCCACTTTGTCTTGGTATTTCCCACTTGTCTTGATGTGATGCCTTCCACCTTGCTTTAATGATGTCTCCCATTATGGTTGTCTACTTTTGATTTTTTCCTTATTTTGGCACAATCAAATATTATAATTTATGCTGAATTTGACATAGATTATTTCTTTGATTTTTTTTTCTTTTTTGCAATATTTTTTGAACGCATTTTCTCAACTTCATCTGACGAAGTTTTTATTGGAGTCGATCTTGAAGTATTTACTTAGGATTTCTCCGAACTAGAATCTAACAATTTTAATACACATTCTTTATTTTTACATAAATTATGTATTAATTGTTAAAATTTATTTTTCTCCTTTTCTGTCATTTTCTATTGCTCATCATCAGAATCGATTTTTGGATTTTCATCTGAGAAGATTTTCAAATTTTCTTTTGTCGTAGATTCTTCTTCAGTGAATTTGATCAAATCTTTGTCAAAAGAAAATTTTGTAATAGATTGTTTTCTTTCTTCCTTTTTATTCTTTCTTTTCTCACTTTCCTTTTTCTTTTCTATTTTTTTAGTTTTCAATTTTTTCAGATTTTTCTTTTTTAAATTTTTCCTTTCCTTTTTCTTTTGCTATTTTTTCCCCTCTCTCTTTTTTAGGTGAAGAGACAACTTTCATTTTCTTTAATTCATTTTGTAATTTTTCAATCAGATTATTTTTCTCATTTTCATTTAACTCCTTTTTAGAAGAAGTATCAATTCCAACTTTCCTTTTGCAAGTAAAGTTTTTACTACAACAAGTGACTTCTCAATGTCATCGTATTCCACTTAATATTTTGGCCACCATTTGGTGTACACTACTTTTCTAAGCTGTAGAATTCCATCAATGTTGTATCTAGTCTCATATTTCCAAGCAAACAACTATGTGAATTGAAATTTTATCAAAAAGAGTAAGAATGGATGTCTTTGAAATTTTGAATATTTGAATTTTTCAGAATAATATTTTTGAACTGGATAATCAAAATTTTCAATTTTTCAGGTAAAAAAAGTTTCTTCTCTTGGTCCATGATTTTTGAACCAATTAACCATCCTGGAATGATTTTGTCAAAATTAGCTTTATCTATACGAATCCACCAAGTATGTTTATATAAAGAATTTTGATATAAGTGGACATTATGAAAACTATCCACCATATCTAAATATGTAAATTCATATTCATAATTGTTATATCGTGAAATGAAATTTTGGGTTTGAATGGGCGAAGAGTTCCAATTAGAATATGACGGTATTTTATGGATATACATATGAGACAAGGCAATTTCATTTTCTTCAGTTGTTGGAATCCAATTTTGGTGACGACTGGATTTTGGTCTATCATTGATATCAGTAATTTTGGTAAATTTTTAAAAATCAGCATAAGTATGCCGAGTTTTTAGAGGAATTGGGCCTTTTAGACTAAAATGTGAATTTGAAGGATTATTGAAATGTTTCTGAATTATTTCATAAAGATCTAATTTAAGATCAGCTTCAAGAATAAAAATGGAATGTATATTCACTCCATTCTTGACGTAATCATCTTCGGGATTTAAGGACTCATCAAGAAGAACATTTTTTGGCTATAGGTTTATAACCTATCGTAACTAGAGTGGTATTTTTGGAATTTTATTGGTTGGAAGACTGTCCTCTCATTTGAGATGACCAGTATAATGAAGGGTATTGCAAATTATAATGGCTTAGATAGCCAAAATTCATTTGAGGTCGATGATCTCTTCCACCTCTTCCTTGCATTTCCTACAAAAATAAGAAGATTTTAAATGATAATGGCAATTTCTTTTCGAAATTCTTCAAGGTGATACTAAACAACTTTATTTAATTCTGGACTTCTCCTTGACTTATGTGTGAAAAATGAAATTAGTAAATTATAATAATTTATTTGATGAAGAAATTGCTGGTAAGCTAGTCGAATAACCTCAACAAATACCCTAACACTACTGTAGTAGCGGTGAGAGGGATCGTTCCCACAGAGAAAGGTTGGTTGTTCAGAGGCTATTTGTTCACTTGACACTACAGATGCATGAAATGAAAGGAAGAAAACAAAGACAAATGCATGCTTAGTAGAATGAATGCAAAATAAGACTAAATGAAAAAGGTTAGTATGCAAGCACTGCCTTGAGGGATTTCAACATATACGAATCTCTTCCTATTAGTACAGACTTGTATGCATGTGTGAGGGAACTATTCTGCTAGTGTCCTGGAACTGATTAACTTAGTAGTTCTCATAATTCCATTTCACAAAACTCCACAAACTTCCCTTGGCAGGGCAATTTCTTGGCACAAATTAAAAACCCAGATCCCTATTCTTATGTAACAAATCTAATTCAATCCTTGACTATCTCTCTTGGCAGGGCAGCTAATCAATTCATGCCTTCGATATGTTCTACAAGAATGATCCTAAGTTTTTTTCATGAAGTTGATTTCTATTATCAGTGGGCACCGCATAACTAAAATCACAAAGCTAACAGATCTTGAGATTCGCACAAGAATGTTCACAGTTCAATTCACATTTAGTTCAATTGCCTTAAGTAGATCCACACTAATCTCAGTGGGCACCGTAGATCTGATATGGATTTAAGCACAATCATGCTAAGCAAAGAATCCAAACATGTAAAGAACAGTAAACAATGATATCACAGATAACTTCAATTCAATTGTCTCAAATAAGTTAAGATATGTACCGGTTAAGCCCTCAAGATAGTAAAATGTGAGAAAGGGAAAAGAGAGATAAAATCCTAATCTAAACTAAGAACCCTAAACTATTGATCCTCTCCTCTATTGTGTGCGGCCGCTTCCTACTTCTCCCTTGTGTTTTATGCTCTTGGTATTTATAGCTTTCCTCTCTTTGATGTCTCACGATCATGAGTGTTGAAAGCTTTCATCGGATGTGTGATTTTTCCACATGCCCTACAAATGTCAATCACAAAATATATTGAGGTCACGTGTCCGGTGCGTAGCTTAAGCATTAAGCATGAATAATATCAAACACTTGGTGATTTGAGAATAGCTGTGTTTGTGCATTTTGTGGGTGCCAAACATAGTGCTTTATGCTAGAATAGATTATGTTGTTGTGTACGCTCAAATATTATGTGAGTGGGAAGTGATATGCATGAATGCTGTGCAAGTGTTCAAGTGTATGTGGGAGAAAATGCATATGTGTGATAGTGAGTGAGTGAGAGTGTGTGAGGGGTGCGGGCACCTCGCGTGTGTGCATTGTGCATGGCAGACGCAGTAAGGCGCCCGCCATGTGCTGTGTTTGGGAGCCCGCACCGTGTGTGTGTGAGTGTTGTGGGCGAGCACACCTTGTTGTGTCTGTGTGTGTTGTAAGTTGTGTGCGTGCGTTGTGTGCATGTGATTTGATTGTGCTTGTGTGTGCTTTGGGACTATATGTAACGCTTGAGACTTTGTGAGGTGATTTCGGCTAAGTGTGTGCTTGTTTTCCGTTCATGCACAAAACATATCAATTTGCATAGCATTTTCACAACACTTAGTTACTTCTCACAATTTTCAGATTATGAACATTCTTGCACACTGATAAGTTGGTTTTATACCAACTTATATGTGTTATATCACTTAGCTTTTGCCTTGTATTTCATTGAAATGTGTAGTGTTTTGTGCCATTTTGTGCATTTATGTGGTTTGCAACTTCGAAGTGATTAAATGGTGAAAAAGACCAAAACTGATGATGAAATAAAGCAAATGTGTGTTTTGGTTGAAAACCAAGGAAAGAAGCCAAATTCGTTGGAATGGTGTTTGTGGAATTTGAAGAAAACCTAAATATGCCTATTTGGCTTAGTTTGAAGTTGAGCAGAATTGGTAGGGCTACTTCATTTGAGTGTAACTCTCTCAATACTAATCCAAATGATGAGATCTTGGATGTTCGGGAAAGCTCTTTGAGTGTACTTCATTTCTTATGTTTTAACTTTCTTCTAATTCTGTATGCAAGTAGGAGCCACGGGGGCATCTTTGCAATTGCTACTTCAGGTTTTCATACTTGACTTCATATTGCCACAGTTTGGTAGATTGTCCATATCTTGAGCTACAGACTTCCAATTATGCTGATTCTTAAACCAATGGAAAGCCAAGAGAAAGTTCAAGAACGGTTATGTTTACTACAAAGTCCAATGCAGAGGCTAAGACACACATATATGGCATATAAGTATAGTGATGTGCTGGACTGGTTTTTAAAGCGGCGAGCCCTCTCGCCATTTGTGGTTTTTTTGACGCGAGACCTCGCCATTTTGGGTTGTGTGGGGGTGAGACCTCGCAGCTGTGAGGGCGAGGTCTCGCTGCGAGACCTCGCCCTGAATATTGCTGTGAGACCTCACGCCATGAAATTTTTAACTTTGCCACACTTCAATATTTTGGCCATAACTTTCTCGTACTAGCTCCGAATTGAATGCTTCAAAAAGCTATGGAAAGCTAAGACATAGGGCTACAACTGTTATGTTTTACGCTTTCACCAATTCACAATGCATCAGTGCCATAGTTTGGTTGGAAGTTGCTGCACATTTGCACATTGTAGCACAACACTTGCTGCCCACCATTTCACAGCCACACACTCATGCACAACATTGTAGTCACCTCGCCACACACTTATGCACACTACTGTACTCATCTCGCCACACACGTTGCTGCACATATGCATTTGCATTGCACACACATTGCTGCCCACATGCACTTGTATCGCACACATTTCATGCACAACTTATGCACCACAGCATACTTCATGCACAATTTATGCACCACAAGTACACTTATTGCACACACAACTCTAACTTTGTGTACTAGCACTTAGGCATTTGAACACATACCACTCACCTCGCCGCACAGCTTGTGCGGCGACCTCACATTCATGCATCTTTCAACACATTTTTTCGATATAATCCACAACACTCACAACATTTAGCTCACAACATTCTTCACACACTTCACTCAACATTTCACATTCATTCTCATTACATCACAGTTTCACTATTCAATACTTCTCATTTACACTCATTTTTATACATCTCACAACATTCATTCTTCATTTCAGTCACTCTTCATCACAGCACTTGCGACACATTTTATGCACACACATGAATTAACGAGACCTCGCCACACACACAAAATACACGGCGAGGTCTCTCTTCGAGACCTCGCCACACAAATGGATACACGGCGAGGTCTCACTGCGAGACCTCGTCATGAAAACTTTCGTTTTGGCAGTTAGAAAATTTTCTAAGTGTTGGTTGTTGGTTCTTGTGTGCAGGGTTTGTTGGAGGCATGGTGGACAGTATCTCAAAGGCGTGCAGGAGTTGCTAAAGGCGTGAGAGCTGATGACTTGAAGGCGTGTTGGAGTTGATGGAGATGTGAAGTTCCTAGACTCAAGGGCGTGGATTGGTCTTGTGCATAAGCAGTTGTTGAGCATTGTTGATATGTGTTGTGGCATTTTTGTAATTCTGTGTTCATTTTACGTTAGCGTATTATTTACGTTTTGTAACCTCTATAAATAGAGGATTTAGTTAGATTTTACGGGAGATCATTCTAGAGTAGTAAACAGACTTTTTATTTTGAGAGCGGGAACTTTCTCTTTCTAGCTTTCTCTCTCTAGAATTTTCTCTCTCTAGAAGTTTATCTCCGTTTTCAATTCCGATCGAGAACTTGGACCGATCATTGTAAGCTTTTACTCAATTAAAGAGTAAATTCATAAGACTTTGGTTGATTCGAATCAATCGAGGCAATTCATTTGGTAAAATCTTTTCAATTTAATGAAAATGAACTGTTCTTCATTGCGATTTGATGATCTGGAGTTGAGAATGGAGTTTTGTGGCTAAATTGATGATGTCTTAGGGTTTGGACCGGATGCTTGAGTAATTAAATGAAGGAAATGCTATGCAATTTACTAAGTAACTAAAGAATGAATTCATACTTGTTCATAACGAATGAAAAATGTCAAGTTTCATAATTTTTGCACTTTCATTGATTGAATTGAACCTTGATTGTGTTCGCCATGCTAGGTTGAGACTCGGTTCACCAATTTGAGTGAGAAATGCATGAGATGAGGTCTAAAAGTATGATAATTGAGTCTCTTTACTTGATTTGGTTGTTCGTGATCCGAGATGCGGTCGCCAAGCCGATCGGAGGTCATTGAATCATAAGATAGAGTAAGGAGTGGCTTTTTAATACTAACCAAAGGCTTAGAAACTTAGGTCAGGCCTCGCCATGGGAGATCTATGGTTTTGCATGCTAGAGTTGGTGGTATTGTTAAGTTGAGACATTGCGGTTTTCATTCGTCTCACTTAGGCTTCGCCATGGGAAAGTGCGGCGTTAAGGAGAGTCGAAAGAGGTGCGGTCCATGCTGACTTTTATCTACAATCCTAGGCAGTTTTGGTCTCCTCCGAGTTTGAATGTGCGTCAAATGCATAGCATGAGTAGTTTAATGAGCAATCATTCGGCACCTAAATCCTAAGACATCGATTTCTTACTTGCTATCTTACAACACTTCTTGTTTGTGTCTTTGCTTTATTCCTTATTTCTCTATTTAGATTAGTATTGTCATTTCTTAATTCATCATTCTTGTGACATTCAACAGAACAATTTAGAATTTTCGAAACCAATCCCCTTCCCTGTTGATACGATACCCTACTCACTTCTTCTACATTAGTTTAGGGGTAAATTTGCAAGTACGCGACATGCATGTCAATTTTTGGCGCCGTTGTGGGGAAGGCATGGTTTCTTTAATTTGGATTTGCTCTGTTTTGTTTTCTTTTCCTTTGTGTAGCTTAGTAGTTGATAAGTCGGTATTGTGCCGACTTATTTGCGAATTATTCTTTGAGACTTTGTGTGAAAATCTAATGAAAAGAGTGCTTGGTGAATGGATTTTGTACATAAATGTTATTGATCTCACTATAGAGGAAAATGGCTAAGTGTGGGTGAAATGTGATGAAATTGGTCTGAAAAGATGAAATTGGGCTCACTCACACACACTTGACCCGTGAACCTCACAAATCACTATTCACTCACCTCACAAATCACTATTCACTCAAGTCACAACTCACCACTCACAAGTCACAATTCATGAAAGTCACGGCACACAACTCACACTCACATTTACTCTTGAGCTCACAAGCACACGACCTCACAAACACACTAACACCTCACAAGCACACGACCTCACAAGCACACGACCTCACAAGCACACTACCTCACAAACACACACCTCACAAACACACACACACATTTCACGGTGCGGGCGCACGGTGCGCCCGTACAACACACACATAACACGACGCAGTTTTCATAGTGTGGCCACATGTCTCTCAGCATTGCCAAGGTTTGGTAAAACGATCATAACTTTCTCATTTTAGCTCCGAATTGAGTGATTCAAAAGGCCATGTTTAGCTAAGAGTCTTGGCTACAACTTTTCCGTTATACATTTGTTCAGAATCGACATGAATCAGGGGCGAAATGTAGGATAAAGATGAAGCCTGTGCAATTGCTCACATTCTCATGCACTTTCTCATGCATACACTTGCACACTTGCACAATTCATGCATGAACACTCACATCTTCCTACTTCACACTAAGCACACACTAGCTTTAGCTCACACAAAGCACAAGTGATACATCTTTCTCATGGACACCAAATGTTTGATATTTTGCATTGAGAATTCTTGGTCATTAAGTTTAGTGCTAGACAGGTGTCTTCACCTCAGTTTTGATTAATATTTGCAGGCACGTGTCGGCATCTCCGTAAAGGAAGGAAAGTTCCAGGAACCTCACTAGGCCGAGACATCTGGGCAAAAGTATAAAAGGAAGAGATGAGGCCAAGAGAAAGAGAATCGAGGAGAGAAGGAGGCGGCACAATAGAAGCAGTAGCATTTTCTTAGTTAGGTTTCATAGTTTAGATTAGGTTTTTCTCTTTCTTTTCCCTTTCTCACATTTTGCTGTCTTGAGGGCTCGACTTTACAGATCTCGACTTATTTGAGACATTTGTTATGAAATTTATCTGTGTCCATTCATGTCCATATTTCTGCACTTGTTTTGTTTGATGATTTGCACTCTAGATTGACTTCACATTTAGGTCTGCGGTACCCACTGAGTCCGGTGTGAATATTCCATTGGCAATCGACCATAACATGATCTGATTGTGAACATGGCTTATGTGAGTTATTAGGTCTTGTGAGACTTTGCGATCTAGACTGTGCGGTACCCACTGACAGTTAATATCAATCTTCAGCGAAGGTCTAAGAGTGTTCTTGTCTTAGAATAGGGATCTGGGAGAGTCTGACTCCTGCCAAGGATTTGCCCTACCAAGGGAAGTTCGGGGAGTATTGTGAATCTGGGTTGTGAGAACTACCAAGTTGATCAATCCCAGTTCACTAGCAGTTTAAAGTCCCCTCACATATGTTTACACAAGTCGATGATTTTAGGAAGAGATCGATACATGTCGAAATCCCTCAAGGCAGTGCTTGCATACTAACTTGCATTCATTCATAGTAGCTTGCATCTATCTTGTTGTCTTCATTTCCTGTCATTTCATGTTTCTGTAGTGTCAAGTGAACATGTCTCTAAACAACCAAACCTTCTCTGTGGATACGATCCCTCTCACCACTACTACAGTAGTGTTAGGGTATTTGATGAGGTGATACGACTAGCCTACCATCAAAATGGCGCCGTTGCCGGGGATGGCACGGTTGTTGGAGAATTATCTGTTCTCTTGACTTGTTGAATCTTTGTGATTTTGTGATTTTGTTTTTGTGTGATTTTCTCCTTTTTGTGTGTTATTCTTTTGTGTTGGTTCTTTTCTTTCATTCTCGGTTCAAATTTGTTATGTTCAGCTGTGGTAAGTGCAGGGAAATTTTAGATTTCATGGAGATTGAACTGTGCACACCACAAGAGGTCAATTATGTCTAGGTGGTTTGGGGACTCTGTTGAGCCTTACTATGATTACCCACCCGATTGGATGGATGACACACGACCAACACCTGGAATATTTGGTAACTTCTCCCCACCCATATATCAAGGATCATGGCATGACCAACAACAAAGCAATGAGGCTGATCTCGAAGAAGATGAAAATGTGAGAAGCATGTTGTATCTGATTTTAGAAAGACTTGAGTGCAGTGAAGCAAGGTATGAAGGGACTCAAAGACAACAACAGAGTCTTGATCGAATCAGTGTCTCAATGAGCGACCCATGGGAACAAATTGAGTCACCCGTTCAAGAAGCTCAAGGCCACTCAGAAGGTATATCTCTCATTACTGAAACACCAACTCTTGAGGAAATTTTTTTTGATATAAATGCCAATGTTGATTGTGGTTTAAACTGTCCAAATGAGTTAGAGTCTACAAATGTTAGAGATGTCATACCTGAATGCTCTATTGATGAATCTCTTGTGCATGAACATTCGAGTCCTTCTGATGAGAATGATGTCTCTGGTTATGAGCTTACATATGATGAATTTAGGGCCTTTTTAGTTTCGTACTATCAAATTGGGGATTGGTCTAATGCTAGGTCTTATGTTGAATCCATGGAGTCCCATGAGAACATTGAGGATGTTAGACTTCCTTTAGACACCTTTTCGTCCCTTAAATGCCCTATGAGATGTATAGAGACAACTCTCATTGAACCATGTGTGAGCATGAATGAAACCAATTTTGCACTGGTTAATGAAAGTGACAACATGACTATTGAGAACTTTGTTGAGACCCCAGATCTTGAAATGGTGAATGAGTCTGAAATTGTAAATGGTGGCCAACAAACAGAAAATAATGAGATACCTTTGTTAAATGTGCAAAGTGAACCCAATTCTGTTAACAAAGCAATGACTCCAATTAATCTATATGTTAGTTTGTGTGATGATGAGCTAATACTTTGTAAAGAAATTTCTAACATGGTGAAGAATTGCTCTGTTGATCCATCTATTTTGAACTTACTGATGAATTTGTTAAGACTATGGATGCACAATCTGTGGTTGAGCCTTGCAGGGTTATAAAGCCAAAGGAGGTGGGAGAAGTGAAAGAGGTGTTTCCTATGGGGGAACATACATGGTTTAAAGTGGAGTTCATTGAGATTGTTCTTCATGTGCATGAGCTCCATCACCCCTTTCTGAAAAACATTTGTCCAGTTCCATACTGGAGGAAACAGAGTGATCATGAAAAAGGATTCTTCTGGTACAAAGATGGATACTCTGAATCTTGAAGAAGGAGGCTTCATGAATAAAGTCTAGCTGGAGACTGAATAAATCCAGAACTACTTAATCCACTTATCTTGAATAAGTTGATGTTTGATGTTTTTAGTCACTTTTGCTGTTGTTTTGTTCATGTAGATAGTTGTCTCTGGTGTGCAGGAGCTTCAAGCAAGGGCCTCTTAAATGCCAAGTGTGGGGGTGTTGGCAAAGTGCTATTAACTGGACATATTATACACCACCATGACCCAAGGTCATGGTGTGGCACTCACTTGCACACCACATTTTTTCTCTACTCTCTTGCACATCATAAGTCACAATCTCACACTCTCGCACAGTAGGTTATGTAGCACCACCACTTTAACACCAAGTTTCCAACGAGTCAATATTCACTCATATTTGAACAGTATAAGGTATGAGCTCATTCCCTGGTGATTTCTTGGACTCTATTATTTGTGGGAAATACCTTCTTGAACTTTCAAGATTTATATGAGATGAATGTTGTCCAGTCGGTTGGGCTTTCATGCAGATCATAGAAAATGTGAAGTGGTGACCATGTGTGAAATTTTAAATTTCCATGAACATAGTACATTATGGGGAAGCCTTTATTGCATGGAGTTCTACTTTAGGATGGGAAGCATGGTTAGTGTGCTACATGAATATATGCTTTATATGTATAGTGAGTTGTGTTCTTTTGGTGCAAGAGTTCATGAGCTCAAGTGTGTGGGAGTTGCAAGTGCAAAAGCTGTCAAAAGGAGAGCCAAGCGCATGTGGACTTTAAAGAACTACAGTCATGAAAGGGAAGAGTTGAGGACAACGGCACTCAACCCAGCAAACATTGGAGCCTATAGGCCACAAACAAAAAGGGAGTTCCTGAACCTATTCTTTTATTTTACATTGAGGACAATGTAAATTTTAAGTGTGGGGGAGGGAATGTTTGCTGTGGTTTATGCCTTTGAGGATTCACATGCTTATTTTCCTTCATGAAATTTTTTTTTATGTGCTTGCTTGATTGGTGATGTTTGGTGATGCTCTTATATTATGCTGTGTGTTGTAAGGCCTTCGAGCCTTTGTTTAAAATTTTCTTATGTGTGTTGCTATTTGTACGGAGACAGGATATGGTGTTCATTATATTAGTAGCATTTTAGGTGGTGTGATTGTTGTGTGGAGAAAAGAAACAAGTCAGTGATTAGCATTGACCTTGTAATGTGCTTTGATTTCCTTGTTGTAAGATAAATGTGATTGGTTATTGTTGTGTTGTGAAATATTCCACTGGCTAGTCCATCCAGCACACCTGCACGCTCAAAAGAACACTCGCACTCCCAACACCATCGACAAACTCATAAACGTTATTCAATGATTCATGCGTGCAAAGTTTTTGAGCTTTACAGTATACATTTGATGCATACAGTTTGTTGGGTAAAGTGCGATGTCAAAG
This sequence comes from Ophiorrhiza pumila, assembly GCA_016586305.1. Classification (NCBI taxonomy): domain Eukaryota; kingdom Viridiplantae; phylum Streptophyta; class Magnoliopsida; order Gentianales; family Rubiaceae; genus Ophiorrhiza; species Ophiorrhiza pumila. The sequence continues at coordinate 12,722,095 of BLIW01000011.1, forward strand.
TAAGATAGAAACGCCAGTACCAATTTTGACATAGGAGAGAGCTTATGATTCCTTACTTGTATGTGCTTTCTACTCGTAAACACTTATTCTTGCATTGTGAATATATAGTCTATTGAAGACACACATGAACACAAAGTTGTGCAGAATTATGCAAATAAAGGGAAAAAAGAGCCACAAAACCCTGGCAGCCAAGCACCAAAGTGCGGCATCAATAATAAGCACCAATGTGCATTGAATAAGGGGAAAACCCCAGTAAGTTAGTGAGGAAAAGTTCTATCTTTCATCTTTAGTAATAAGTGTTTGTGTGTGTGGACAAAAAGACTGTAGTGCAAGAATTTTGTTTAAGTGTCTACTTGAGTACTCTGCATAGACAATGTGAGGGAACATGAGAAACTCTCAGCACACACTGCACGCTGATGGTTTGGTCTTTATTCGTTGCACCTTACTTGACAAATTGTGTAAGTCAGATGAACTGTGAAGTTGCCTGAACACATGTTTTCTTGTTGCATGCGAAAATTTCGAAAATGGACTGTCGATGATGTTGTGAGTGTTTGAATGTGGGATGGACAAGAGCTTCGCTATTTCTTACTTTGCTCGGGACTAGCAAAGATTCAAGTGTGGGGGGAATGATAAGTCGGTATTATGCCGACTTATTTGCGAATTATTCTTTGAGACTTTGTGTGAAAATCTAATGAAAAGAGTGCTTGGTGAATGGATTTTGCACATAAATGTTATTGATCTCACTATAGAGGAAAATGGCTAAGTGTGGGTGAAATGTGATGAAATTGGTCTGAAAATATGAAATTGGGCTCACGCACACACACTTGACCCGTGAACCTCACAATCACTATTCACTCACCTCACAAATCACTATTCACTCACCTCACAAATCACTATTCACTCAAGTCACAAATCACTATTCACTCAAGTCACAACTCACCACTCACAAGTCACAATTCATGAAAGTCACGGCACACAACTCACACTCACATTTACTCTTGAGCTCACAAGCACACGACCTCACAAACACACTAACACCTCACAAGCACACGACCTCACAAGCACACGACCTCACAAGCACACTACCTCACAAACACACACCTCACAAACACACACACACATTTCACGGTGCGGGCGCACGGTGCGCCCGTACAACACACACATAACACGACGCACTTTTCATAGTGCGGCCGCATGTCTCTCAGCATTGCCAAGGTTTGGTAAACCGATCATAACTTTCTCATTTTAGCTCCGAATTGAGTGATTCAAAAGGCCATGTTTAGCTAAGAGTCTTGGCTACAACTTTGTTGTTTTACATTTGTTCAGAATCGGCATGAATCAGGGGCGCAATGTGGGATAAAGATGAAGCCTGTGCAATTGCTCACATTCTCATGCACTTTCTCATGCATACACTTGCACACTTGCACAATTCATGCATGAACACTCACATCTTCCTACTTCACACTAAGCACACACTAGCTTTAGCTCACACAAAGCACAAGTGATACATCTTTCTCATGGACACCAAATGTTTGATATTTTGCATTGAGAATTCTTGGTCATTAAGTTTAGTGCTAGACACGTGTCTTCACCTCAGTTTTGATTAATATTTGCAGGCACGTGTCGGCATCTCCGTAAAGGAAGGAAAGTTCCAGGAACCTCACTAGGCCGAGACATCTGGGCAAAAGTATAAAAGGAAGAGAGGAGGCCAAGAGAAAGAGAATCGAGGAGAGAAGGAGGCGGCACAATAGAAGCAGTAGCATTTTCTTAGTTAGGTTTCATAGTTTAGATTAGGTTTTTCTCTATCTTTTCCCTTTCTCACATTTTGCTGTCTTGAGGGCTCGACTGTACAGATCTCGACTTATTTGAGACATTTGTTATGAAATTTATCTGTGTCCATTCATGTCCATATTTCTGCACTTGTTTTGTTTGATGATTTGCACTCTAGATTAACTTCACATTTAGGTCTGCGGTACCCACTGAGTCCGGTGTGAATATTCCATTGGCAATCGACCATAACATGATCTGATTGTGAACATGGCTTATGTGAGTTATTAGGTCTTGTGAGACTTTGCGATCTTGATTGTGCGGTACCCACTGATAGTTAATATCAATCTTCAGCGAAGGTCTAAGAGTGTTTTTGTCTTAGAATAGGGATCTGGGATAGTCTGACTCGTGCCAAGGATTTGCCCTACCAAGGGATGTTCAGGGAGTATTGTGAATCTGGGTTGTGAGAACTACCAAGTTGATCAATCCTAGTTCACTAGCAGTTTAAAGTCCCCTCACATATGTTTACACAAGTCGATGATTTTAGGGAGAGATCGATACATGTCGAAATCCCTCAAGGCAGTGCTTGCATACTAACTTGCATTCATTCATAGTGCTTGCATACTAACTTGCATTCATTGTTGTCTTCATTTCCTGTCATTTCATGTTTCTGTAGTGTCAAGTGAACATGTCTCTAAACAACCAAACCTTCTCTGTGGATACGATCCCTATCACCACTACTACAGTAGTGTTAGGGTTTTTGATGAGGTGATACGACTAGCCTACCATCAGTAGTTTTGTTATGTTTCATTGTTGTTTTTGTTTTTGTGTTTTGTTCTGTCTATTGTGGTGTGTTTGCGGCCAGTGTAGGATACTTGAACTTAATTGAAAAAGAATATTGCACACCACCAGTACCCAAGATGTTTAGGTGGTATGGGGACTTTGTAGAGCCTAATTATGATTACCCACCAGATTGGATGGTTGACACACGGCCAACACCTAGAACAACTTAGGGACTTCTCTCAACCACCATATGAGGAGCAATGGCGTAATCAAGCACAAAGCAATAAGCTGTATGACATGCTTTCTCAACTTCTGGAAAGACTTGATAGAAACTCACAAAAGGAAGAAATGAGATTTTCTCAAGAAGAGTTTTCAAGAGGCCAACAAAGGAGTCCTCAACTAGAGGCATTATGGAGCAATGTAGGAGAACAAAGTGAGCTATCAAGTCAATATGAACCATGCAATCCACAAGGTACACCTCTAATTTCTAGAACACCAACTCCTAAGGAGTATCATTTGGAAATACAAGCTAATGTTGAACGTGGCAAAAATTATCCTTGGGACGTGGAATCTACAAATGTTGAGGTTGTCTCACAAAAATGTATTGTTGAAAAACCTTTGTGGCATGTGTCAAATTTTAGCTTTTCTAGTGAGGATGAGGTCTCTAATGATGAGTTTGATATTGATGCATTTAGGGCCTTATGCTTTCTTAGTGAAAAGATGGGAAATGTGTAAAATTCTGAATCTTGCAATAATTTTATGGAATTCCATGAGTCGGATGATGTTGATAACCATTCATTAGAGTCTTCTTGTTTTGATAGCTTTGTGAATTGTATAGAGACACTTCCTGATGATCATTGTGATATCTTGAATGAAGATCATGTTGAACTGGCTAAAGAGAATGTCAACACATTGCTTGAAACTCTTGTTGAAGCACCAATTCTTGAGATGGTGATTGAATCTAAATGTCTAAATGGTGTCTCACAAAAAGTGCAAAAGGAGATACTCTTGTTAATTGATGATAATGCTTTTTGTATTGTTGACAATGAAAAGACTCAAGAATTTCCCCATGTTAGTGTAGATAATGAAGATGTGCCAATTTTGAATGACATTGCTAATATAGTGGTAAATTGCTTCATTGATGAATCCATTTTTGAGCTTACTGATGTTAGTCTAGATGAAGAAGATGTGAGAATTTTTAATGACATAGCTAACACGGTTGAAAATTGCTAAATTGATACATCCATTTATGAGCTTACTGATGAGTTTGTTGAGACCATGGATATATAACCATTGGTTGAGCCTTGCAGGATTAAAGTGCCTAGTGTGGTGGAAGAAGTAATCGATAGGCCTAGTATGTTGGAAGAGTTGAATGATGTGCCTCCAACGGTGGAAGAATTAAATGAGGTGTCTTCAATAGGGGAGCCTCAGTGGTTTAAAATGGAATTTGTAGAGGTTGCTCTCCACGCACATGAGCTTACGCACCTCCTTGAAACTGTTCTTCGAGTGCCCTACAGGAGGAAAAAGAGTGTTTATGAAAGGACGTTTTTCTGGTACAGAGAGGGATATTCCTAATCTTGAGGAAGGAGATTTAACACAATAAAGTCTAACTGGAGACTAATGAAATCCAGAACTACTTCTTCTTCATTTTACCTTCAATAACATTTATTGTCTTTATGTTTTCTTGCATTTTATTATGCTCATTAGGCCACTCATGTTGTCATCAGGACATGCACATGAAAGCGTTTTGCAAAGGGAAGTAGGCTATGCATACATGAGGATAAGTGTGGGGGAGTGGAGAAATGGACCACTCTCATGCTGCACACAATCAGTTTACTTTGCATTTCAAGCATGAATTGTGCATGTGCCACTTAGTGTTACTAGTTGCATATTTTTACACCACCATGACTCCTAGTCATGGTGCAACACTTTGCTTGCATGCTACTTCTATGTCATGTTTACCTTGCACCAACATGTAGTGTACTTATGTGAGTGATTTCTAATAAGCTTGATTTCACCATGTGTAGGACATTTTTCACACGTGAGAGGGAACTATGGACAAAGACACTTCACTAAGCAAACATTAGATTTCATAACATATCATAACCAGGGAGCTCCTAAACCTTTCTTTACTTTACATTGAGGACAATGTAAGTTTTTAGTGTGGGGGAAGGAATGTTTGCTATGATTTGTGTCTTTTGAACTTTATATGCTTACTTTTCTTGCATGAATGAAATTTTTTATGCTATGTGATGCAAGGCATGCTACTTTTAGTTTTGTTGTAGTATTTTGAGCTTTTGCATATTATTTCCCGTGATATGTTATGTTTTTCATTGTTTGTTTTCAATTTTTTTTGCATATTATTTCCCGTAATATGTTATGTTTTTCATTGTTTGTTTTAAATTTTTTGTGGAACTTTTTTAGAATTTTTTGTGAATAAGTGATGTTAAGAATACAAGTTTTATGTAGTTGACATTTTTATGGCAAAATGTGCCTATCCATGGAAAGTTTTGGTGTTGAGTGGTGCTGTTTTGGTTGGTTAGTGTTTTTAAGTTTTTTAGGAGTGTGATTGTGTCCCAATAATATGGAATGTGTGAAATGAAATGAAAGAGGTGTAGTGATAATGTGGGCAATGAAGTGAATGAACTAGAAAGTATCACTTTGCATTTGGACCTTTGTTCTTTTGATTAGCTATGTTCAACCTCTGGTTCATCAAATTTCTATGTTAATGCATGCAAAAAAATTTTCATTTCTGGTTCCAAATTTGAAAAAAATTGGCACGTTTTGTTGGCCAAGGCATGATGTTAAAGTAAGATAGATATACCATGCAAACTATTCAATGACATAGGAGGTAATTTGGTTTGAGTTGTTCTTTGTTATGTATCTCCTTGGAATTTTAGTGTTCTTGCATATATAGTCCCTTAAAGACATATACGAACTAGTGGTTACACAATAAAGGATATGGAGAAAAAGCCTTTGGCAATTGGGAATAAAAAGCCGAAATACCCTGGGCAAGTGATTATGGGAAAAAATAGACATAAAACCCAGGCGAAAAGTGGGAAAAAAGAGCCACAAGACCCAGGCAAAAACACCAATGGGTGTGACAAAAGAAAGCACCAAAGTGTAGTGTAAATGATCTAAGAGAAGCACAAATGTGCGCCATTGATCTTGTGTGCTATTTGTTCCTATGTGTGGATAAGGAGATTGATATGCAGTGAATCGTAAGATAGAATAAAAAGGGTTATGCATACATGAAGAGCACTAAGCCAGTATTCCTCAGCGCACACTTGCACATATGACATTTTGGTCTTTATTCATTGTGCCTTGGTTGACAATGTGTTTTGAAATCTTGAGCGGGGCTTTGTTTCTTGGAAAATAATTAAAATTTGGAACGGGGGAAACCTTTGAGAGTTTTTGTGTGAAAAATGTTTTGATGAACTTAGAGATAGACTTAGTAAACAAGGGAGTAACGGTTTGAATGTGAGTGATTAACATGAGTTGTGTAAGTTTGATGTTGTGTCCTTGCTTGAGGGCAAGCAAGAGTTCAAGTGTGGGGGAAATTGATAAGTTGGTTTTATACCAACTTATATGTGTTATATCACTTAGCTTTTACCTTGTATTTCATGCAAATGTGTAGTGTTTTGTGCCATTTTGTGCATTTATGTGGTTTGCAACTTCAAAGTGCTTAAATGGTGAAAAAGACCAAAAATGATGATGAAATGAAGCAAATGTGTGTTTTGGTTGAAAACCAAGGAAAGAAGTCGAATTCGTTGGAATGGTGTTTGTGGAATTTGAAGAAAACCTAAATATGCCTATTTGGCTTAGTTTGAAGTTGGGCAGAATTGGTAGTGCTACTTCATTTGAGTGTAACTCTCTCAATACTAATCCAAATGATGAGATCTTGGATGTTCAGGAACTCTCTTTGAGTGTGCTTCATTTCTTATGTTTTAACGTTATTCTAATTCTATGTGCAAGTAGGAGACACGGGGGCATCTTTGCAATTGCTACTTCAGGTTTTCATACTTGACTTCATATTGCCACAGTTGGGTGGTTTGTTCATAAATTGAGCTACAGACTTCCAATGATGCTGATTCTTGAACCAATGGAAAGCCAAGAGAAAGATCTAGAATGTTTATGCTTACTAAAAAGTCCAATGCAGAGGCTAAGAGACACATATATGCCATATAAGTGGAGTGATGTGCTGGACTGGTTTTTAAAGCTGCGAGCCCTCTCACCATTTGTGGTTTTTGTGAGGCGAGACCTCGCCATTTTGGGCTTTGTGAGGGAGAAACCTCGCTGCGAGGTCTCTCCGTTTCTGGTGCTGTAAGGGCGAGGTCTCGCTGCGAGACCTCGCCGTGAGTATTGCTGTGAGGGCGAGGTCTCGCTGTGAGACCTCGCCATGAAATTTTTAACTTTGCCACACTTCCGTATTTTGGCCATAACGTTCTCGTACTAACTCCGAATTGAGTGATTCAAAAAGCTATGGAAAGCTAAGACATAGGGCTACAACTGTCATGTTTTACGTTTTCCCCAATTCACAATGCATCAGTGCCATAGTTTGGTTGGAAGTTGCAGCACATTTGCACATTGTAGCACAACACTTGCTGCCCACCATTTCACCTCGCCACACACTCATGCACACCATTGTAGTCACCTCGCCACACACTTATGCACACTACTGTACTCACCTCGCCACACATGTTGCTGCACATATGCATTTGCATTGCACACACATTGCTGCCTACATGTACTTGTATCGCACACACTTCATGCACAACTTATGCACCACAGCATACTTCATGCACAATTTATGCACCACAAGTACACTTATTGCACACACAACTCTAACTTTGTGTACTAGCACTTAGGCATTTTCACACATACCACTCACCTCGCCGCACAGCTTGTGCGGCGACCTCACATTCTTGCATCTTTCAACATATTTTTTCCATATAATCCACAACACTCACAACATTTAGCTCACAACATTCTTCACACACTTCACTCAACATTTCACATTCATTCTCATTACATCACAGTTTCACTCCTCAATACTTCTCATTTACACTCATTTTTATACATCTCACAACATTCATTCTTCATTTCACTCACTCTTCATCATAGCACTTGCGACATATTTTATGCACACACATGAATTTACACGGCGAGGTCTCGCTGCGAGACCTTGCCACACACACAAAATACACGGTGAGGTCTTATTGCTACACCTCGTCACACAAATGGATACACGGCGCGGTCTCGTTGCGAGACCTCGCCATGAAAACTATCGTTTTGGCTGTTAGAAAATTTTCTAAGTGTTGGTTGTTGGTTCTTGTGTGCAGGGTTTGTTGGAGGCGTGGTGGACAGTGGCTCAAAGGCGTGCAGGAGTTGCTAAAGGCGTGAGAGCTGATGACTTGACGGCGTGTTGCAGTTGATGGAGACGTGAAGTTCCTAGGCTCAAGGGCATGGATTGGTCTTGCGCATAAGCGGTTGTTGAGCATTGTTGATATGTGTTGTGGCATTTTTGTAATTCTGTGTTCATTTTACGTTAGCGTATTATTTACGTTTTGTAACCTCTATAAATAGAGGATTTAGTTAGATTTTAAAGGAGATTATTCTAGAGTAGTAAACAGACTGTTGATTTTGAGAGCGAGAATTTTCTCTTTCTAGCTTTCAATCTCTAGAATTTTCTCTCTCTGGAAGTTTCTCTCGGTTTTCAATTCCGATCGAGAATTTGGACCGATCATTGTAAGCTTCTACTCAATTAAGGAGTAAATTCACAAGACTTTGGTGGATTCGAAGCAATCGAGGCAATTCATTTGGTAAAATCGTTTCAATTTAATGAAAATGAACTGTTCTTCATTGCGATTTGATGATCTGGAGTTGAGAATGGAGTTTTGTGACTAAATTAATGATGTCTTAGGGTTTGGACCGGATGCTTGAGTAATTAAACAAAGGAAATGCTATGCAATTGACTATATAACTAAAGAATGAATTCATACTTGTTCTTAACGAATGAAAAATGTCAAGTTTCATAATTTTTGCACTTTCATTGATTGAATTGAACCTTGATTGTGGTCGCTATGCTAGGTTAAGGCTCGGTTCACCAATTGAGTGAGAAATGCATGAGATGAGGTCTAAAAGTATGATAACTGAGTCTATTTACTTGATTTGGTTGTTCGTGATCCGAGATGCGGTCGCCAAGCCGATCGGAGGTCATTGAATCATAAGATAGAGTAAGGAGTGGCTTTTTAATACTAACCGAAGGCTTAGAAACTTAGGTCAGGCCTCGCCATAGAAGATCTAAGGTTTTGCATGCAAGAGTTGGTGGTATTGTTAAGTTGAGACGTTGCGGTTTTCATTCTTCACACTTAGGCCTCGCCATGGGAAAGTGCGGCGTTAAGGAGAGTAGAAAGAGGTGCGGTCGCCATGCCGACTTTTAGCTACAATCCTAGGCAGCTTTGGTCTCCTCTGAGTTTGAATATGCGTCAAATGCATAGCATGTGATGGAAATCAACCCATGTCCATGGTGCCAAGGCCGAGTTCTCAAGATCCTTTGGTGAATCTTGATGGACCAATGACAAGATCGAGGAGTTCAAAGATGAAGGCAGCCTTGCATTCATTAATGGCGACAACTTGTGAAGGACTCGAGGAAGCTCTTGCATCACCATCTCAAGATGAAGTAATTTGGAATGTTTCTTCATTAACAATTCATGATCCACCTTGAAGAAACATCACAAGAGCCGAATTCAAGAAGTCCAATGAAGAGGCGTGTTTTGAGCTTGCATGGATCACGCCTATCGTTTAATTTTAGGATTTATTTAAGTTGTAATACTTAAAGTCCATTAAACATTTAATTATGGGCTTGAGTTTTGGTTTTTAATAAGTAATTACTTGATCCAATTATCTTGCATGATAATTAGGAAATTAATTTAGGAAAGTCATTCTTTTAAGTTTTAGTTTCCTAAAACAAAAATAGGGTTTGTTTTTGTAGCCTATAAAAAGGCACTTACATTAAAGTTTTTCATGACATGAAATTTGATAAAAGTTTAGCTTTGCTAAAACCTTTTTCTAGCTGTGAAAAGTTGAGAGAAAACGTGAGAGTTCTTCTAAGTTTAGTTGAACAATCATAAGAGCCGCGAAAACCTTTAGTGAGGAGCTTTAGGTTGAGCTTACCCGTTCTAGATTTATAGAACACGCCGAACTGAGGAAGTTTAACTTTTGATTTACATTAGTTGGACTGAATCTTTTTGTGATAACGTTGGGGTTTGGTTGATTTCTTCCATTCCTTCTCGTTCAAAATATTGTGTTGTTTCATTGTTTTCATTCCGCATTGTGTTGCTTGTTACTTGTTCGTGGATTATTGAGAAACAACGATCCAAAGAGTGTGGAAAACATGTGGATTAGAACTCAAAGAGAGGTTTCCAGACAAAAGGAAATATAAGCTTCATCCAAGAGGAGATGATCCTTTTCGAGTTTTGGAAAGGATTGGAGATAATGCTTACAAGATTGAACTTCCAAGTGAGTATGGCAATGTGTCATCTACATTCAGTGTTACTGATTTATCTTTGTTTGATGTAGGTGATTCGAGGACGAATCCTTTCGAGGAGGGAGTGAATGATGGAAATCAACCCATGTCCATGGTGCCAAGGCCGAGTTCTCAAGATCCTTTGGTGAATCATGATGGACTAATGACAAGATCGAGGAGTTCAAAGATGAAGGCACCCTTGCATTCATTAATGGCGACAACTTGTGAAGGACTCGAGGAAGCTCTTGCACCACCATCTCAAGATGAAGTAATTTGGAATGTTTCTTCATTAACAATTCATGATCCACCTTGAAGAAACATCACAAGAGCCGAATTCAAGAAGTCCAATGAAGAGGCGTGTTTTGGGCTTGCATGGATCACGCCTATCCTTTAATTTTAGGATTTATTTAAGTTGTAATACTTAAAGTCCATTAAACATTTAATTATGGGCTTGAGTTTTGCTTTTTAATAAGTAATTACTTGATCCAATTATCTTGCATGATAATTTGGAAAGTAATTTAGGAACGTTATTCTTTTAAGTTTTAGTTTCCTAAAACAACAATAGGGTTTGTTTTCGTAGCCTATAAAAAGGCACTTACATTAACGTTTTTCATGACATGAAATTTGATAAAAGTTTAGCTTTGCTAAAACCTTCTTCCAGCTGTGAAAAGTTGAGAGAAAACGTGAGAGTTCTTCTAAGTTTAGTTGAATAATCATAAGAACCGCGAAAACCTTTAGTGAGGAGCTTTAGGTTGAGCTTACCCGTTCTAGATTTATAGAACACGCCGAACTGAGGAAGTTTAACTTTTGATTTACATTAGTTGGACTGAATCTTTTTGTGATAACGTTGGGGTTTGGTTGATTTCTTCCATTCCTTCTCGTTCAAAATCTTGTTTTGTTTCATTGTTTTCATTCCGCATTGTGTTGCTTGTTACTTGTTCGTGGATTATTGAGAAACAACGATCCAAAGGGTGTGGAAAACGTGTGGATTAGAACTCAAAGCTACTCCATTCGTATCAGCATGAGTAGTTTAATGAACAATCATCAGGCACCTAAATCCTAAGACATCGATTTCTTACTTGCTATCTTACAAAACTTCTTGTTTGTGTCTTTGCTTTATTCCTTATTTCTCTGTTTAGATTAGTATTGTCATTTCTTAATTCATCATTCTTGTGACATTCAACAGAACAATTTAGAATTTTCGAAACCAATGCCCTTCCCTGTGGATACGATACCTAACTCACTTCTTCTATATTAGTTTAGGGGTAAAATTGCAAGTACGCGACACGCATGTCACACACATTTTCACTAAGTATTTCATGCAAAAGTTCAAGTAATCATAGCATATAAGTTGGTATAAACCCGACTTATCACTCCCCCACACTTGAACTTTTGCTCATCCCGGGCAAAACAAAGCAATTACAATCTCTTCATCCACTTTCACATTCAACACTTGCAATACCATCATCTTTCCATTCTCAAAGCAAAACATTTTCATGCATAAGTTCTTCACAGGTTGAGTTCACAGTTCAACTAAATCATGTTGATTGCCAACTAAGGTGCAATAAATAAAGACCAAACCGCCAACGTGATGTGTGTGCCGAGAGCTTACTATGCTCCCTTGTCCTGTTTATGCAAAGTACTCAAGCAAACACTTAGACAATAATTCTTGCACTACAATCCTTTTGTCCACACGCACAAACACTTCACATTAAGATAAGAGATGAATTTTTCTTTGTATGCTCATTGGTTGTCCCCTTTTCTAATGCACATTGGTGCAAGAAGTTTTATTTTCAGATTTATGCCGCACTTTAGTGCTTGGCTGCTAGGGTTTTATGGCTATTTTTTCCCTTTATTTGCCACTGGTCTTTTCTCTTTTGTTCACATCTCTTCCCAAGCATTTCATGTTCATGTGTGACTTCAATATACTATATACTCAAAATGCAAGAACAAGTGTTTACAAGTAGAATGCACATACAAGTTAAGAGATACATAAATCGTCTCCTATGTCAAATATAGTACTGGTGTTTCTATCGTACTTTAGCCAGCAACTTGCATATCTCAACTGAAGCTGTAAACTAAAAATTTTTTTGCATGCATCAACAATTGAGTAAACGATTGATGGATTTGATGATGATATTGGAAGTGCTAGTGTATTGGAGGTGCTAGTGTGCTAATGAACTGAGATAGAATACAACATACAACAAATACTTCATATTTATTGTAGTTGAAATGAGCAAACGACACACATAACAGAGCTAATGCTAATCATAGCCTGTTTTTCTTCCCAACGCACAACACAAAAGAATGCTACCTACTTGAATACTAATATCACGACACCACCACCAGTTCTCCTAACACACATAAGCAACACATTGAAATCAAAAATCGAAGGCATGCTATGCCTGGCACAACTACAACACAATTTTTTTTTCAAGTATCACAATTCAGCATCAAATAAATCATCACCAGTTCTATGTAACTCATCAAGCAAGCACAAAAAATTTTCATTAAGGAAAATAAGCATAGGAATCCTCAAAGGCATAAACCACGGCAAACATTCCCTTCCCCACACTTAAAATTTACATTGTCCCCAATGTAAGATAAAAGAATAGGTTCAGGAACTCCCTTACATTTGTAGACTGTAACATCCAATGTTTGCTGGTTTGAGTGCTTTTGTCCTCAACTTTCCCATTCATGACTGTAGTCCTTTAAACTCCACTTGCACTAAGCTGAACAGCTTTGGCTATCCTTTGGTTAGCCTTTGCACTTGCAGACCCCCACACTTGGACTCATGAATCCTTGCACCAAAAGAACACAACTCACTATATGGATAAATCATATATTCATGTAAGCACACTAACTGCGACTTGAAGTTTTGTGTCTTCTTTCAGCTTTGTTTTGTTTACATCATATTGCTGAAATCTTAATTGTTTTTTTCGTTGTGTCCTTCACGTCCAAAATTAGGATTGCATCTAGAGTTTCAATTCTTGAAATTCTTTCTTGCTCATTCTTGTTGTCTTTCTTGTTCCTTGAGTCTTATTTTTGTTCACAATAATCCGTGATCATCATCTTGGTAAAAGGAACCATTCTTGATTATCTTCTTGATTTTCTTGAAGTTTTTTTGAAATTTTTCTTGAAGTAAGAATTTGTTCATTATTTCAAATCTTGAATTCTTGCTCAAAGAAGTATACAAAAATTCCTTGTTCTTGAAGAATTATTTCATATTCTTGGTGGTTAAAAAAAAAAAAAAAAAACAAACTTAAGGTTTGCATTTGTACAAGGTTGTAATAAAAACCTTAAATTTTTGTCTTGATATTGTCCGAATTATAAAAAAAAAAAAAAAAAAAGACCGTTTAAAAAAAAATAAAAAGATACGGTCCAATTAAAAAAAAAAAAAAAAAGGAGAAAAGTCGGACTTTTATTTTTCAGTTATTTAAATTCTGTTATTTAATTTTTACATTAAAAGAACTAAGTGTTCTTGAAGTTGTGTTTAAAACCATCAAATATTCAAAGTGCCATAACTTCTTCAATACTTATCCGAATTCATTGATTCAAGTTGTGTTTTTCTTGTCTTGAATTCTTCTTCTAGAATATCATAGAATCTGAACGTGAATCAATTATACCCTGAACGTGATCTCAAAAATTCAAGTGACGTGAATTTCTTGTTTAATTCTTGATTTTGCTTGTGTAAAATTTTGTGTTGTGGAACAATCAATTGAGACAAGTTCTTTGCTATAAGTGAACTTGGTCGAATTCAAAGTCCCAATTACATTATTTATTGAGTGATTTAGTTAGGACAAACAAGAGTGACACCACTTAACAAGAGGGAAGAGTACCTACCATCCAAAGTGAGGAACCCGTGAGGATTATTATATTTTTTCTTGCGTTTTTCTTTGCTAATCTTGCAGGTACCAATGGAGGACGAAGAAAGTGCTTTCAAAACCGGTGAACAACAAAAGCAAACTGATCAAACACTTGCACAAGTATTGCAAGATATCAACCTTCGCCTTCAATTCTTAGAATCGGTCACACCGATTTCCAAACCAAAAGAATCTCGAAAGCCTAAGTACAAATCCGAAAGTGAATCTAGTGGTGAAGAAGAGGAGGAAGAAGAGCCGACAAGTTCTTCTAAGAAAGGTGACAAATCTAAATTCTCAATTGCGTCTGTTAAGCTGACTATTCCTACCTTTCATGGAAAAACAGATCCCGAAGACTATTTTGACTGGGTTCGAGAACTTGATCACTTCTTTGAGGTCCATGAATATCCCGCCAAGGAGCAATACCGAATTGCATCTTTACATCTTAAGGATTTTGCTAGATTATGGTGGAGTGGGTTTATTAAAGCTAGACGTGAGGATGATGAGAAACCAGTCACTACTTGGGAACAAATGAAAAAACACATGAGGAAAAAGTATGTCCCAGCACACTACAACCGTGAGTTAAATAGTAAGTTGCACTCCCTTGTGCAAGGTAATAAAACGGTTGAAGAGTACCATCATGAATTGGAAGCTTTGATGATTAAAGCCAATGTCAAAGAGGATCCTGATTCCACAATCGAAAGGTTCCTTAGAGGTATGAATTCTGAATTGGCTTATCAAGTTGATTTGCAAAGTTTTGTTGATTTGAAACTTTCTCAAGGATGCATATATGTTTTCTTGTTATGCATTTTCGTGTCCTTATGATTCTGTTCATATATGTTTACATCCTTTGTTTTCATTACATGTTCATACCGTACATAATGTGTTAATGATTAGTTCTCTAATTAAGAATATTCGGTTTTCTGATTTGCATAAACTACATGATAGTTATTTGCAACATTGTTTTGAATTCATTAACTTCAGCATTATGATTTATGCAACATTTGTTACGACTAATCATGCTATATGTATTTCGATTTTTCATACATATTCTGCCCGTTCTATTCTTTTGGTGAAAGGAAATTATTCTAAGTCTTGTTTTAGATTATTGTACTTTCTTTTACCTTATACATTTGTCTTGTTTTGGCAGGATATATATTTTTGTTGGTCGAGATGTGCATCTTCCCAATTTTATTTGGCTCGAGTTTGCAGTGAGTTCGTGATACTGGTGTTTGACCCTGGAGCTTACTTTCAAGATTCGAGGACGAATCTTTTCGAGGAGGGAGGGAATGATAAGAATCCGCCCGAGTCCATGTCCATGGTGTCAAAGTCAAATATGCAAGCTGAGAGATTCTGCCACAGTTTGGTATTCTTGACATATCTCCTTCGGTATAACTCCGAATTACGTGATTCAAGAAGCTCTGTAACGATAAGAGATAGGGCTACAACTTTCATGTTTTAAGTTTTACGAGATTCGAACGTTAGCATCGTCGAAAATGCCTCCCAAAGTTGGAGACGGGATTTTGACGGGATTTTTTTGGCAGATTTCCATCTCGAATCCATGGACTATATTGAAGACCAAGATGGCGTGCTTGGGCTTTGCCAACTTTGGATCACGCCATTGTTTAATTTTAGGGTTTATTTTTAAGTTGTAATAATTAAGTCCATTAATTATGGGCTTAAGTCTTGGTGTTTTAATTATGGGCTAAGTAATTACTTGATCCAATTATCTTGCATGATAAAGGCAAGTAATAGTTTAGGAAACAAAAGAAGCCAAAACGTGTTTGGCCACCTTTGAATAAAAACGTGTGACCTAATCCTATTTAGAAAAGGATTAGTTTGTTAGTTGTTAGTTTCCATTTACAATTTGGAAAGTTAGTTAGTTTAGAAGTCAAGTTGTACTTTGCAACTTTTAGGGTTTTATTTCCTTTTCCTTTTTGGGTAAAGTCGAAATCATTCTCTATATAAAGAGAAGCTTTGTAACGTTTTTACATAAGATTAATGAATGAAAGTTTTAGCTTTGCTGAAATTAAGATTAACACTTTGTGTTGTCAAAACCTTGTTGAATTATTTAATTCACCATTGTAGAAGCTTTGCCTTTAGCGTGACCTTTAGGTGACTTCACCATTGTTCTTGATTTCGAGAACTCGCCAAATTGACAAAGTTCAATTGCATGAATTTTCATGAGTTGAGTCGAGTCCATTTGTATTAAAAACGTGGGGTTGATTTACTTCATCTTTTGCGTTTTTCCCTTTGAATTCCTTTCCGCCAAGTTTGTGTGTTGTCTTGTTCGTGAATTTTGGTGCAGCAACGGTCCAAAGGTTGTGGAATTCGTGTGGTTGAGGACTTCAATCCAAGACCATTCGTATCAAAAAGTTACTCTCCTTGGAGTTGTTCTGCATTTTATGTTAATAAAAATTCAGAAATAGAAAGAGGTGTTCCAAGATTAGTTATTAATTATAAACCCTTAAATACAGTCTTACAATGGATTAGATATCCAATTCCAAATAAAAAAGATTTATTAAATAGGACTTTTGGAGCAATGATATATTCTAAATTTGATTTAAAATCTGGATTTTGGCAAATACAAATTGCTGAAAAAGATAAATATAAAACTGCATTTACTGTTCCATTTGGTCATTATGAATGGAATGTAATGCCTTTTGGTCTAAAAAATGCTCCTTCTGAATTTCAACATATAATGAATGATATTTTTTCATCATATTCATTTATAATTGTTTATATTGATGATATTTTAATTTTTTCACAAAATATTGAACAACATTTTAAACATTTGAATATTTTTATTAAAATAGTTGTTAAAAATGGTTTAGTTGTTTCTGCTAAAAAATTAAAATTATTCCAATCTAAAATTAGATTCTTAGGATATGAATTAGAAAATGGTCAAATTACTCCAATTGCTAGAAGTATTGAATTTGCAAATAAATTTCCTGATGAATTAATAGATAAAAAACAATTACAAAGATTTTTAGGAAGTTTAAATTATATTGGTGAATATTATAAAAATTTAGCAATTGATAGTAAACCTTTATATGATAGATTAAAGAAAAATCCTCTTGCATGGTCTGAAATTCATACAAATGCAGTAAAATTAATTAAACAAAAAGTAAAATTTTTACCATGTTTAAGTTTAGTAAATCCTGATTGGTTTAAAATTGTTGAAACTGATGCTTCTGATATTGGTTATGGAGGAATTTTAAAACAAAAAAATCCACAAACTAATAAAGAAGAATTAGTTAGATACTATTCTGGAAAATGGAAAAATGCTCAAATAAATTATTCTACAATTAAAAAAGAAATTCTTAGTATAGTTCTTTGTATTTCTAAATTCCAAGATGATTTATTAAATCAAGAATTTTTACTTAGAGTTGACTGTAGTGCTGCAAAAGAAGTTTTACAGAAAGATGTAAAAAATATTGCATCTAAACAAATATTTGCTAGATGGCAAGCTATTTTATCTGTATTTGACTTTAAAATTGTCTATATTAAAGTTGAATTAAATTCTTTAACTGATTTTCTTACTAGAGAATTCTTACAAGGATAAAAATTTTTGCAGGTTATGAAACAACAAACTGAAGAAGAAATTGAAATTTTAAAAGAAAATTATTTAAAAGATTATCTTCAAAAATTTTCTAAAAAAGAAATTAGAATAAGAAATTATAATACAAAATCCTTAAAGGATCAAATTTTTATTCATCAAGTACAATATTACAGAATGGTAAGAGTAAAGAAATTCATACAAAAATCAGATTCACCAAATAACGAAGCTTATTATAGATTTATAAAATCTTTTGGAAAGAAAATATATTTTGTTTAAAAAATCAAAGAATGGAAGAAAATTTTAAATTACAATGGTTAAAAGATTATATTGAAAATCCAGCTACAATTAAGAAAATTAGAAAAATTTATTCATTAAAAGAAAGGGTTCGACAAGATTCTGAATTTCCTCATGTTTATCATGTAGAAAATGTAAATGTTTTATCAATAAAATAACAAGTATTTTTACATCAAATGCAATACTACCAAATGTTGATTTCATATCACATAAATAAATCTAGAAGACATCCAATAATAAATCAATTTTTATGGAATCGTCTTGAAAATTTTAGAAAAGAAATTGCTATTATTTAAAATCTTTTTATTTTAAAATTTTTTGCAGGAAATGCAAGGTAGAGGTGGAAGAGGTCATAGACCTCAAATGGATTTTGGTTATGTTAGCCATTAAAATTCCCAATATCCTCCACTATACTGGTCATCTCAAATGAGAGGTCAGTCTTCTTTAAATCAATCAAATTCCAAAAATAATTCTCTTGTTCCATTGGGTCATATACCCACAGCCAAAAATGTCCTTCTTGATGAATCCTCAAATCAGGACCATGATTACATTAAAAATGGAATAATCGCACACTCAATTTTCATTTCTGAAACAGATCTCAAATTAGATTTTTATGCGATTATTCATAAATATTTCAATAATCATTCTAATTCTCATTTCAGTTTAAGAGGACCACTTCCTCTAAAAACTCGGCATACTTATGCTGATTTTTTAAATTTTACCAAAATTGCTGATATAAATGACAGACCCAGAACCAGTCGTCACCAAAATTGGTTTCCTACAACTGAAGACAATGAAATTGCTTTGTCTCAGATGTATATTCATAAAATACCATCTTATTCTGACTGGAATTCTTCTCTAATTCAAACTCAAAATTTTATTTCAAGATATAACAATTTTGAATATGCATTTACGTACACAGATATGTGGAAAGTTTTCACAATGTCCACTTATATCAAAATTCTTCTTACAAGCATACTTGGTGGATTCGTATTGATGAAGCCAATTTCAATAAAATTATTCCAGGTTGGTTTCTTAATTGGTTTAAAATTCATGGACCAAAAGAAGAAACTTTCTTACCTGAAAAATTGAAAAATTTGTTTATTCAGTTTAAAAATGTTTATTCTGAAAAATTTCAGTATTCAAAATTTCCAAAACAATCATTTTTACTCTTTTTAATAAAATTTCAAATTCCATGGTTATATGCTTGGAAATATGAAACTGGATACAATACTGATGGAATTTTACAGCTCACAAGAGTTGGGTACACTAAATGGTGGCCAAAATGTCAAGTAGATTACATTGAAATTGAGAAGTCACTTGTTAATGCAAAAAGTTCTCTTGAAAAAGAAAAAGTGACACAAGAAATTGATAATTTTTCTCAGAAAGAATTAAATGAGAAAAATGACTTGATTGCAAAATTGCAAAATGAATTGAAAAAAGTGAAAGCTGTTTCTTCTCCTGAAAAAGAAAAAGAAGAAAAAATGACAAAAGGAAAAGAAAAGGAAAAAATTGAAAAAGAAAAAATAGAAAAGAAAAAAGAAAGTGAGAAAAGAAAAAAGAAAAAAGAAAAAAGAACATCCATTTCAAGATTCTCTTTTGATAAAAATTTGATCAAATTCACTGATGATGAACCTTCAACAGAAGAGGATTTGCAAATTTCTTCAGATGAAAATTCAAGTACCAATTCTGATGGTGAACAATTGCAAATGACAGAAAAAGAGAAAAATGAATTCGAACAATTAATACATAATCTGTATAAAAATAAAGACTATGTATTAAAATTGTTGGATTCCAGTTGTTCAGAAAAATCCAGAGCAAATACTCCTTCAAGAAAATCTTCATCGGATGAAGCTGGAAAAATCAGTTCACAAAAGGTTGCAAAAAAGAAAAATTCAAAGAAATGATATCAAGTGGGAAGGAAAATTCCAAGCAAGTGGGGACATCAATCAAGTAGGAGACATCATGAAAACAAAGAAAAGTGAAGTTAGAAAAACGTCACATCACTTTTGAATGGTTGTCTTTTGTATTATTGTCTTTTACTTTTTTATTTTGTTATTAGTCCTTACTTTTTTGTATTTTATTTAAAAGTCCTTAGGTGGTCTATAAATAGAATCAAAATGGGTTGTAATGGACACCTTTTCATTACTACATCTTTCAATCTTTGAAGAAAGCTCTCTAGCTCTCTTTGTAATTCTCTTTTGTAATCAAGAGTTCTTATGCAATAGAAATTTCTTGGTTTCAAAACTTTCTCTACTTTTCTTCAAGCAAGCTTCTCTTCTTCTTTCTTCTTTAAGTTTTTATATTTTACAGGTTTATGCTAAGGAGTTAAGAAGTTCTTTCAAGTTCTTCCCTCCTGTTGTAAATTACTTTCAAGTTTTGCACATAAAGCTTGAAGATAAATGCTTCAAGATTAGAGAAAATAAGTAGTAAGTCCCTTACTATTTTATTTTTGTTTATTTAATTTTAATGTTTAATTCCTGGTGTAAATTTGGTATCAGAGCCATGGAAGGCTAAGCCTCCTTTCGGGGGGGATTACTAGCAGTTATGGTAACGTAACTTTGGATCTGAACATATGGTTTCACAACAAGAAGTTTTAGATCTATTCAGTTTGACTTCACAATATGAAGTTTTAGATCTATTCATATTGATAACAATAAGGCGTTGTTTCTTTGTTGAAACTTATTTTATATGTTAAATCTAATGACTCTTAAAAGAATGAACGGTTTCAAATTTCTTATGGTATGATCTTGTGGGTCGACACCCAAGTCGCGTTCGGCGTTTCATGAGGCGGTTGATGATGTTGTAAGTCCTCTTTTTAGCCGGTAATATGTCGTTGACAGTCGAGCAAGATCATCCATAATAAAAATGAGACATGTTCTATCTTTTAAATGGTCAAAAGATTGATATATAAACCAAAGTTTTGCTAAGTTTCATTAGCACAATAAGTTATCAAGTGTGGAGAAATCTAAAATATTCAAATAAGTGGATATCAAGTTTGGAGAAAATCTAAGATATTCAATACGGGATTCAATATTGAAAGAAACTAAGTTATGTGTATACTACCATAAATTCTGTTAGTAATCCTACCCGAAGCTCTTATAAATTATTATGACATCTATATTGTCTAGAAGTAATTCTACTGCTTCATCTTCAAATAAAAATACTAAAAATTCTGAATTATTAATTTACACCAGGAATTAAACATTAAAATTAATTAAACAAAAATAAAATAGTAAGGGACTTACTACTTATTTTCTCTAATCTTGAAGCATTTATCTTCAAGCTTTATGTGCAAAACTTGAAAGTAATTTACAACAGGAGGAAAGAACTTGAAAGAACTTCTTAAACTCCTTAGCATAAACCCAGTAAAATATAAAAACTTTAAAGAAGAAAGAAGAGAGAAGCTTGCTTGAAGAAAAGAAGAGAAAGTTTTGAAACCAAGAAATTCTATTGCATAAGAACTCTTGATTGCAAAAGAGAATTACAAAGAGAGCTAGAGAGCTTTCTTCAAAGATTGAAAAATGTAGTAATGATAAAAGGTGTCCTTTACAAACCCATTTTGGGCTTTATTTATAGACTTTCTAAACACTAAAAACCCAAATAAAAAGTAAAAGACAATAATTCAAAAAAGACAACACAATTCAAAGTGATGTGACATTTTTCTAACTCCACTTTATCCTTTACTTGTCGTTATCTTCCCACTTGTCTTGATATTTCTTGTAATTTTCCTTGCAAAGTCTTCCACTTGTCTTTCATATTTCTTGGAAATTTGTATTTCAGTTTTTGATTTCTTCTTTCTTGCAGATCTTCTTATCGGCATTTTATCAATCTTCAATTTCTTCAGATGAGAATGTCTTTTGAGTAGATACTGGAGATACTGCACTGGATTTATCAGAATTAGAATCTAAAACTTTTAATACATAATCTTTATTTTTATAAAGATCATATATTAATTGTTCAAAGTTATATTTTTCTTTTTCTGTCATCTCAGGACATAAGGATCATGACTTTTGATGATACAGATGTATTCAAATTCTTCTTCGTCATTAAGATTTATTAAATCCTCATTTGATATATAAGATGTTGAGGCATTTATTTTTTTCTTTTCCTTTTCTATTTTTCTCTTTTTCAATTTTTTCTTTTCAAATTTTTTCTTTTTCAACTTTTTCCTTTTCTTTTTCTTTGGCTAATTTTTCCTCTTTCTCCTTAAGTGGAGTAGAGACAAGAGCAAAAATTCTATCAATTTCTTTTTTCATTTTTTCAATCATTTCTTTTTTCTTATTTGCAAACCAAAATTGTCTCTTTTGAAAGGAGATACATTGAAGAAACATCTAATAATTTTCCTTTTGCTAGAAAGAACATCTTCTTGTGCAAGATTTTTTGAAATTGAATCATAATCAACTTGACACTTTGTGCCACCCATTTTGTGTATAATATTCTTCTAAGCTGTGGAAGTCCATCAATTGCATATCCTACTTCATATTTCCATGCAAATAACCATGGTATTTGGAATTTCATTAAACATAATAGAAAGGATTCTCCAAAGATTTCAGGATTTTGGAATTTTGAGGAATAAATTATGGAAATTGGCTAAAAAATGGTTGTAATTTTTCAGGTAAAAAATTTTCTTGATTTGGTCCCATATTTTTGAACCATTCAATAAACCAATTTGGTATGGGTTTTTCAAAAATGGAATCATCAATGCGTATCCACCAAGTGTGTCTACACAAGGAATTTTGATATAAGAATACTTTGGAGAAACTATCCACCATATCATAATAGGTAAATTGATATTCAATTTTATTGTAATTTGAAATGAATTTTAAGGCTTGGGTAGATGGTATTTTCCAATCTGAAAATGAAGGAATTTGGTGGATATATATTTGAGAAAGGGCTATTTCACTATCCTCATAAGTAGGAGACCATTCTTGAGGATGATTTGTTTTTTGTTTGTCTTTAACATCTGCAAATTTTGTGAAATTTAAAAAATCTGCATATGTATGACGGGTTTTTAAGGGTAAAGGTCCTTTTAAACCAAATTGAGAACTAGAAGGATGATTAAAATATTTATTTGCTACATCATAAGGATCTAATTTAAGATCACTTGTAGATATAGTTAAAGCATGTACTTGTACTCCATTTGGAATGTAATCATAATCCTGATTTGAGGATGTTCCTTCTAAAATATTTCTTTTAACATTGGGATTAAAACATATAGAAGGTGTAGTAATTTTCTGACTAAGGAAATTTTGTCCTCTCATTTGAGATGACCATTGAGAAGAGGAATTAGGAAGTCTATTTTGACTTATTTGATTTATATTGTAACCAAATTTATTTTGGGATTGACGGCCTCTGCCTCTCATTTCCTGCAAAAAAGAAAATATTATTGTAGAGAACCAAATCTTTTTCTCCTTTATCATAACTAAAACCTGCAAAAAACAATATTGTGAGATTTTAAGACAAATTAAGGTAAATATTTTAAAGATCTATAATTTTAGGAAGAGTTACAAATTGAAATGATAAATTAGAATTTATTTTTGATAATTTTTTACCATCACATTGATAAGGATGCATTAAATTTAAAAAAGGATTTCCTAATATTACATGTTGACCAATTGCATTAGTTATTACAAATGGAGAACAAATGTAATTATTTTCTTCAGAAAATATGCAAACATCTGATATTTTATATTTTATATTTATTTGTGTACCTTGTGCTGCATGTAATTCTACATGAGTATTTTCAAAATATTTTGAAGGAATTAATCATTCTTTTATACAATTTAAATCTGCACCTGAATCAACCATTGCAATTGTTTGAATTTTATATTCTCTATTTATTATTAATGTAATAGAAATATAATATTTATGAGAAGTGACTAAGGTATTTATTTGAAGAAAATTATTTTGTTCAGAAATTTCTTCTATTTGTTCTTCATTCTGTGTATTTAATATATTTGTTAAATTTAATTCTTCTAAAATTAAAATTCTTTCTTTTAATTTTTGAATTTCTATTTTTAATTCATTAACTTCTTCTTTTAAAATTGGTAAAGTAATTTGTTTAGGATTTTGATTTTGTAAATGATCTATTACATCTTGCATTGTAAATGAAGTATTTATTCTATCTAATTTTCTTTTTATTTGAGAATTTTCATAAGAAGTAGATGGAGAATAATTTAAAGAATTTTTATTGTCTTCTTCTAATTGTAAATATTTTTCTAAATATTGTCTTTTTCTTATTGGATCTTGAATTTCTTCAACTAAATCAAGCATCATTTTATGCTTTTCAGATAATGTGAATATTCCTATTTCATTTAATCCAGTAGCTTCAATTATTGCTTTGTAATAATCTGATTTCGAATTACAATTTTCACAATTTTCATCAGTATCATCTGAACTTATATTATTTATTTCTACAGATTCTTCACTATCTGATGAATCGGTTTTGTAAATTTTATTTTCTATTGTTTGTATTAAATATTCTTTTAATTATTTATCTAAATTTATATCTTCTAATTTTTCCAAAAGAATTTCATTAATATTTGTCCTAGAAGTACATTTATTAGCATAATGTCCTTTTTTACCACATTTTCTACATGTTATATTTTCTTCTATCCATTTCATTCTAGATTTTTTCTTTCTTTTAATTCTTTCTTCAGAATTTTCAGATCTTTCAGATGATCTTTCATATTTTTTATGTTTTTTCTTTAATTTTTTTTTCTATTTTTCTAAGAGGTTATTTTAATTCATGTGGGTTGTAAGCAAATTGATGACAAAAATCTCCTAATTCTGCTTTTTGAGTTTCTATTTTTATTTGTGCTTTTAATTTTATATCATTGCATAATTTTAAACCTTCTTCAGTACATACACTGATTAATTCTCCATAAGTAATTTGAGAAAATGGGATATTTATTCCATCAAAACAATTTCTTAGATTTCCTCTAACTTTTTCAGCAAATAATTTTGGTAAACCAGAAAGAAATTTTTCTTTCCAAAAATCTGCTTGAGAATCAGATCTTGAGTATAATTTTGACAAGAAAACATCTTTATACCATCTAAAATAAGATAGTGTAGGACATTTTAAATTCATTAATAATTCTTTATGAGAATTTGTGAAGTAATTATTTCCAACAAAATGTTTAATTATTGCACATACAAGATTAAAAGCAGCATCTGGAATATTAGTTGTAACAGTTATTTCTTGTGGTTGATTATTTTCTGGTTTTGAAAATATGGGTGTGGTTGTAGTTATTTGTTTAGTAGCTTTTATAATTTCACCTCTTTGATTTTCATTTAGATAATGATCCCACCAACCACGTAATTGTCCAGTAAAACCTTGAGTACAGGCTCTTACAGCTTGTTCTTCAGTAATATTTTCCATTTTTAAAATATTAATATACATTGATATTTTATGACACATATTAGCAATTTGATAAGGTGTAAATCCATCAAGATTCCATTCATATATAGCATTATTTTGATAACAATTTTGCCAATCACCATGTTCTTCAATTAAAAGATCTTGAGGAGTTGGTCTAGGATAATAAAATTGAGTTTGTGGATATTTTGGTCTAAATTTTGAGTTAGGTTTCTTTATTTTATTTATTTCCAATTGATTTGAATCTTCATCTATGTATAAATTATTAAACATTTCTTCTAATTGATCTATTTGTAAATTATTATTAATCATTTATTCTTTTTCAGAACTTAATACATTGAGTCTTAATTTATTAAATTCTGAATTTAATTTTTCTAATTTTTCTTTAGTAAAACCTGAAGGTAAAGACTTTAACATATTTAAAGGTAAATCAGGCATAGGTTTAAATGAAAATGGTTGAGTTTTACTAGACCCTAATTTTATATTTTCTAAAGGAAAAATATTTTTTGGGGTTTGAAGATTAATTTTATCTTCAATACGACATAATTGTTTAGAAATGGTATTTAAATTAAGATTTGTAAAATTATTTTGTTTGGCTATTTTTGCTAATTCAACATTACTAACATCAATATAAGGACAAGCCTCAGTTGAAGTATTTGCAGCTTCTATTTTTATTAACTGTGAAGGAGGATGAATTGCTTTTAATAATTTATCATCAGATAATTTCCAAGTCTGATGAGCTTCTTCAAGAACATTTAGACTATATTGATCATCAATGTATTTTGCTTTTTGTTCAGTATTAAACCATGATATGAATGAAATTATAACACCAGTGACTTTAATAAAATTATAATACTGATCTTGAAATTGTTTTTGTTGTTTAGTATTATAAATTTTAAAAAACCAATTTCTAAATGGTGTATATTGTGGAAGATTAAAATCTTTAACACATATTTTACTTATTTCTTTTAGATTAATTTTATTTTCTTGAGAAATTGTATTTATTTCAAAATTTATTTTATTTTTTTCAGAATTTGTATTTATTTCAAAATTCATTTCTGATCCAAGGCTTATATCATCTTGTGATTTTTGTGTGTATATTGGTCTTGGAATTTGATTATCTGTTTCTCTAATTCCTTCAAAGTTAAACCTATCAGATCTAGATGCAGAAGAGTATGGAAATGAGGAGTATGAATTTCTTCTAGGAACATGTGTTTCAAATATTATTTCTACATTTCCTTCGTTATCTTCATGAATTTGAGCATCCTTAGATTTTAAAGGAATTGTTGGTCTACTTATTTTTTCTAAGACCCAATTTGATGGCAAAGATATTTCATCCCAATTTATTAATCTAGGTATTTGTAATTTTGATCTTTTTAAATTAGTTTCCATTAATAATGTACTTTTCCCATTATCTGTTATTCTTGCTCCTGGACTTATAGTATTCATTAATTTATAATAAAGTCTATATGTCAAATTAATATTTTCAGATCCAGGTTTCATATCATAACCTTTAGTTTGTAAATTGACAGTTAGTACATCATATAAATTTCTATCAGTTAAAGATACAGAAAAATTTGGATACGTATTAAAATAAATTGGACCATTGCAAAGACTAGACTCAATTAAGCCTAATAAAGAATCATGAAATTTATTATGTCTACAATCTCTTAAAGCAACTAAAATTGTAGTTTCTAATCCTTGTCTATTTAAAGGTTGTACAGCAATTTGTATAAGACCAATATGTAGATAATTATATCCTTGTTGTCTAATTTGAGACAAATAATCTAAATCTAGTAAATGTATTTCTTCAAATTGATTTTGTATAGAAATTGTTTTTTCTACATTTTTTATGGCTCTTTTAGTTTTTTGATCAAAAGTTCCATATTTATAAATTTTTTTATGTTCAATTTTTGGAATATGCCAATTTTGTATTTTTTGTTTAATTTCAGAAAATTCAACTAATTCAGAATTTTTAGTATTTTTATTTGAAGATGAAGCAGTAGAATTACTTCTAGACAATATAGATGTCATAATAATTTATAAGAGCTTCGGGTAGGATTACTAACAGAATTTATGGTAGTATACACATAACTTAGTTTCTTTCATATGGAATCACGTATTGAATATCTTAGATTTTCTCCAAACTTGATATCACTTATTGAATATTTTAGATTTCTCCACACTTGATAACTTATTGTGCTAATGAAACTTAGCAAAACTTTGGTTTATATATCAATCTTTTGACCATTTAAAAGATAGAACATGTCTCATTTTTATTATGGATGATCTTGCTCGACTGTCAACGACATATTACCGGCTAAAAAGAGGACTTACAACATCATCAACCGCCTCATGAAACGCCGAACGCGACTTGGGTGTCGACCCACAAGATCATACCATAAGAAATTTGAAACCGTTCATTCTTTTAAGAGTCCTTAGATTTAACATATAAAATAAGTTTCAACAAAGAAACAACGCCTTATTGTTATCAATATGAATAGATCTAAAACTTCATATTGTGAAGTCAAACTGAATAGATCTAAAACTTCTTGTTGTGAAACCATATGTTCAGATCCAAAGTTACGTTACCATAACTGCTAGTAATCCCCCCCCCGAAAGGAAGCTTAGCCTTCCATGGCTCTGATACCAAATTTACACCAGGAATTAAACATTAAAATTAAATAAACAAAAATAAAATAGTAAGGGACTTACTACTTATTTTCTCTAATCTTGAAGCATTTATCTTCAAGGCTTTATGTGCAAAACTTGAAAGTAATTTACAACAGGAGGGAAGAACTTGAAAGAACTTCTTAACTCCTTATGCATAAACCTGTAAAATATAAAAACTTAAAGAGAAGAAGAAGAAGAGAAGCTTGCTTGAAGAAAAGAAGAGAAAGTTTTGAAACCAAGAAATTTCTATTGCATAAGAACTCTTGATTAACAAGGAATTACAAAGAGGAGCTAGAGAGCTTTCTTCAAAGATTGAAAGATGTAGTAATGAAAAGGTGTCCATTACAACCCATTTTGATTCTATTTATAGACACCTAAGGACTTCAAATAAATACAAAAAAGTAAGGACTAATAACAAAATAAAAAAAGTTAAAGACAATAATACAAAAGACAACCATTCAAAAGTGATGGTGACATTTTTCTAACTTCACTTTTCTTGTCTCCATGATGTCTCCTACTTGATTGATATCCCCACTTGCTTGGAATTTTCCTTCCCACTTGATATCATTTCTTTGAATTTTTCTTTTTGCTACCTTTTGTGAACTGATTTTCCAGCTTCATCCGATGAAGATTTTCTTGAATTAGTATTTGCTCTGGATTTTTCTGAACAACTGGGAAATCCAACAATTTAAATACATAGTCTTTATTTTTATACAGATTATGTATAATTGTTCGAATTCATTTTCTCTTTTGTCTGTCATTTGCAATTGTTCACCATCAGAATTGGTACTTGAATTTCATCTGAAGAAATTTGCAAATCCTCTTCTGTTGAAGGTTTCATCATCAGTGAATTTGATCAAATTTATACAAAAGAGAATCTTGATTATTTTTGTTTATTTAATTTTAATGTTTAATTCCTGGTGGTAAATTTGGTATCAGAGCCATGGAAGGCTAAGCCTCCTTTCGGGGGGATTACTAGCAGTTATGGTAACGTAACTTTGGATCTGACATATGGTTTCACAACAAGAAGTTTTAGATCTATTTCAGTTTGACTTCACAATATGAAGTTTTAGATCTATTCATATTGATAACAATAAGGCGTTGTTTCTTAGTTTGAAACTTATTTTATATGTTAAATCTAATGACTCTTAAAAGAATGAACGGTTTCAAATTTCTTATGGTATGATCTTGTGGGTCGACACCCAAGTCGCGTTCGGCGTTTCATGAGGCGGTTGATGATGTTGTAAGTCCTCTTTTTAGCCGGTAATATTGTCGTTGACAGTCGAGGCAAGATCATCCATAATAAAAATGAGATATGTTCTATCTTTTAAATGGTCAAAGATTGATATATAAACCAAAGTTTGCTAAGTTTCATTAGCACAATAAGTTATCAAGTGTGGAGAAATCTAAAATATTCAATAAGTGATATCAAGTTGGAGAAAATCTAAGATATTCAATACGTGATTCCATATGAAAGAAACTAAGTTATGTGTATACTACCATAAATTCTGTTAGTAATCCTACCCGAAGCTCATTTTAATTTTCTTAAAATTGCTTCTTTTGAATTGTTTTAATTTTATTATCTGATAGTATTATTTTTTATTTTCTATGGAAAATAAACAAATAATTAAATTAGATTTAAAAGAAATAAGTAAAATATGCATTGAAGATTTTAATCTTCCTTATTATAATTATTTAGAAACTTGGTTCTTTAGGAACTCATGATTCTAATCAATAAAATATATTCAAATGAATATTATGATTTTATTAAAATAATGAAATTATTATTTCTTTTATTGCATGGTTTTATAATGAAAAAAGAGTAAATTACGTGCATGAATTATCTAGTTTAATTATCATAGATAAGTCTTATCAAATTTGGAAATTACCAAATAATAAATTACTAAAATCAATTTATATTTTGCAAAAACATAAAGAAGAAATTATGAATTACTCTTATGTTCAAAATAAAGAAATTGATATAATTCAAATAATAATCTCTTTTATGTTGAAAATAAGAAAATTGAAGTAATTGAACATAATAATGATTCTTTGTTAATAAAAATGAAATAATAGAACAAGAAGAATTACATAAAATTGAAGTAAATTTGCATAAAAGTGACATAGAAGAAAATAGTTCTAAAAAATATTAATAAATTATATAAT
Organism: Ophiorrhiza pumila; assembly: GCA_016586305.1. Classification (NCBI taxonomy): domain Eukaryota; kingdom Viridiplantae; phylum Streptophyta; class Magnoliopsida; order Gentianales; family Rubiaceae; genus Ophiorrhiza; species Ophiorrhiza pumila. Next base: position 12,752,109 of record BLIW01000011.1, read on the forward strand.
ATAGAAGATAAAAATTCAAAAGTTAAAATTATTAAATCTAAAATATTGATGAAAATTGTAATTTTGAAAATAAAATAGTTAATAATAATTTAGATGAAAATATTGAAAATAATAAAATATTGATAAGGTAAGTGAAACTGATAAAACTAAAATTGTTAAAAATAGAAAATTAAATCAGTTAGAAATTTTTACATTATCTAAAAATTATAAAATGATGTTAAATTTAATTAATGAAATTAAAAATCCTATAAAAAGAAATCAATATTTTGAAATATATTTTCAAAATAATTCTTTACAAAATTATTCTTTTCCATCTAATGAAAATTCTTTTCAAAACAATAATTCTTTAAATATAAAACAAATAGATAAAGTAGACACTTCCTTAAAAGAAGATAAAAATTACTTCACCTATATTAAAACAAGAAATTAATGAGTTTAAAAACAGAAATTAAATATTAAAAAATAAGACTTTAGAAGAAAAAGAACTTAATAAAATAGAAAAATTTTTGATCAAAATTCTCAATTAAATACTTTAATTACTTCTCAAAAATATTACATTTTTGCAACTCTTATAATAAATAAAGAATATTAAAATTAAAATCAATAGCAATGGTAGATTCAGGTGCAGATTTAAATTGTATTAGAGAAGGAATAATACCTTCTAAATATTTTGAAAAAGCTCAAGTCATATTAAATGCTGCACAAGGGGGAAAAATACAAGTAAATTATAAATTATCAAATGTGTGTATATTTTCTGAAGAAAATAATTATGTTTGTTGTCCATTTGTTTTAGCTAAAACAATTAACCAACATATAATATTGGGAACTCCTTTCCTAAATTTAATGCATCCATATAAATGTGATGGTAAAACATTATCAAAAATTGATTCTGATTATCATTTAAATTTATTACTTCTCCAAAAACTAGAGATCTTTGTTCTTTAAATTTGTCATCTTTACAAGAAAATATAAAATTAAAAAATAATCAAATTGATTTTCTTTCAAATGAGATTTTATCTTTAAAAATAGAAGAACAATTAAAATCTCCAAAATTACAAAATCAAATTAAAAATATTACGCAAGAAATTACTACAAAATTTGTAGTGAATTGCCAAATGCTTTTTGGGAAAGAAAACAACATATTGTTGAATTACCATATGAAAAAGATTTTGATGAACAAAAATACCAACAAAAGAAAGACCATCTCAAATGAATAAAGAAATGGTTGAATATTGTAAAAAAGAAATTGATGATTTGTTAAAAAAGAAAATAATTAGAAAAAGTTACTCTCCTTGGAGTTGTTCTGCATTTTATGTTAATAAAAATTCAGAAATAGAAAGAGGTGTTCCAAGATTAGTTATTAATTATAAACCCTTAAATACAGTCTTACAGTGGATTAGATATCCAATTCAAATAAAAAAGATTTATTAAATAGGACTTTTGGAGCAATGATATATTCTAAATTTGATTTAAAATCTGGATTTTGGCAATACAAATTGCTGAAAAAGATAAATATAAAACTGCATTTACTGTTCCATTTGGTCATTATGAATGGAATGTAATGCCTTTTGGTCTCAAAAATGCTCCTTCTGAATTTCACATATAATGAATGATATTTTTCATCATATTCATTTATAATTGTTTATATTGATGATATTTTAATTTTTTCACAAAATATGAACATATTTTAAACATTTGAATATTTTTATTAAATAGTTGTTAAAAATGGTTTAGTTGTTTCTGCTAAAAAATTAAAATTATTCCAATCTAAAATTAGATTCTTTGGATATGAATTAGAAAATGTCAAATTACCTCCAATTGCTAGAAGTATTGAATTTGCAAATAAATTTCCTGATGAATTAATAGATAAAAAACAATTACAAAGATTTTTAGGAAGTTTAAATTATATTGGTGAATATTATAAAAATTTAACAATTGATAGTAAACCTTTATATGATAGATTAAAGAAAAATCCTCTTGCATGGTCTGAAATTCATACAAATGCAGTAAAATTAATTAAACAAAAAGTAAAATTTTTACCATGTTTAAGTTTAGTAAATCCTGATTGGTTTTAAAATTGTTGAAACTGATGCTTCTGATATTGGTTATGGAGGAATTTTAAAACAAAAAATCCACAAACTAATAAAGAAGAATTAGTTAGATACTTATTCTGGAACATGGAAAAAATGCTCAAATAAATTATTCTACCAATTAAAAAAGAAATTCTTAGTATAGTTCTTGTATTTCTAAATTCCAAGATGATTTATTAAATCAAGAATTTTTACTTAGAGTTGACTGTAGTGCTGCAAAAGAAGTTTTACCAGAAAGATGTAAAAAATATTGCATCTAAACAAATAGTTTGCTAGATGGCAAGCTATTTTATCTGTATTTGACTTTAAAATTGTCTATATTAAAGGTGAATTAAATTCTTTAACCTGAATTTTCTTACTAGAGAATTCTTACAAGGATAAAAATTTTGCAGGTTATGAACAACAAACTGAAGAAGAAATTGAAATTGTATAAAAGAAAATTATTTAAAAGATTATCTTCAAAAATTTTCTAAAAAAGAAATTAGAATAAGAAATTATAATACAAAATCCTTAAAAGGATCAAATTTTTATTCATCAAGTACAATATTACAGAATGGTAAGAGTAAAGAAATCTCATACAAAATCAGATTCACCAAATAACGAAGCTTATTATAGATTTATAAAATCTTTTGGAAAGAAAATATATTTTGTTTAAAAAATCAAAGAATGGAAGAAAATTTTAAATTACCAATGGTTAAGAAGAATATATTGAAAAATCAGCTACAATTAAGAAAATTAGAAAATTTATTCATTAAAGAAAGGGTTCGACAAGATTCTGAATTCTCATGTTTATCATGTAGAAAAATGTAAATGTTTTATTCAATAAAACAACAAGTATTTTTACATCAAATGCAATACTACCAAATGTTGATTTCATTATCACATAAATTAAAACTAGAGAGCATCCAATAATAAATCAATTTTATGGAATCGTCATGAAAATTTTAGAAAAGAAATTGCTATTATTTAAAATCTTTTATTTTAAAATTTTTGTAGGAATGCAAGGGTAGAGGTGGAAGAGGTCATAGACCTCAAATGGATTTTTGGTTATGTTAGCCATTACAATTCCCAATATCCTCCACTATACTGGTCATCTCAAATGAGAGGTCAGTCTTCTTTAAATCAATCAATTCCAAAAATAAATTCTCTTGTTCCATTGGGTCATATACCCCACAGCCAAAAATGTCCTTCTTGATGAATCCTCAAATCAGACATGATATTACATTAAAAATGAATAATCGCACATTCAATTTTCATTTCTGAACAGATCTCAAATTAGATTTGTATGCGATTATCATAAATATTTCAATAATCCTTCTAATTCTCGATTTCAGTTTTAAGAGGACACTTCCTCTAAAACTCGCATAACTTATGGCTGATTTTTTAAATTTTACCAAATATTGCTGATATAAAGACAGACCCCAGAACCAGTCGTCACCAAAATTGGGATTCCTACAACTGAAGACAATGAAATTGCTTTGTCTCAGATGTATATTCATAAAATACATCCTCTATTCTGACTGGAATTCTTCTCTAATTCAAACTCAAAATTTATTTCAAGATATAACAATTTTGAATATGCATTTACGTACACAGATATGGTGAAAGTTTTCACAATGTCCACTTATATCAAAATTCTTCTTACAAGCATACTTGGTGGATTCGTATTTTGATGAAGCCAATTTCAATAAAATTATTCCAGGTTGGGTTCTTTAATTGGTTTAAAATTCATGGCCAAAAGAAGAAACTTTCTTACCTGAAAAATTGAAAAATTGTTTATTCAGTTTAAAAATGTTTATTCTGAAAATTTCAGTATTCAAAATTTCCAAAACAATTCATTTTTACTCTTTTTAATAAAATTTCAAATTTCCCATGGTTATATGCTTGGAAATATGAAACTGATACAATACTGATGGAATTTTACAGCTCACAAGTATTGGGTACACTAAATGGTGGCCAAAATGTCAAGTAGATTACATTGAAATGAGAAAGTCACTTGTTAATGCAAAAAGTTCTCTTGAAAAGAAAAAGTGACACAAGAAATTGATAATTTTCTCAGAAAGAATTAAATGAGAAAAATGACTTGATTGCAAAATTGCAAAATGAATTGAAAAAAGTGAAAGCTGTTTCTTCTCCTGAAAAAGAAAAAGAAGAAAAATGACAAAAGGAAAAGAAAAGGGAAAAATTGAAAAAGAAAAAAATAGAAAAGTAAAAAGAAAAAAGAAAAAAGAAAAAAGAAAAAAGAACATCCATTCAAGATTCTCTTTTGATAAAAATTTGATCAAATTCACTGATGATGAACCTTTAACAGAAGAGGATTTGCAAATTTCTCAGATGAAAAATTCAAGTACCAATTCTGATGGTGAAACAATTGCAAATGGACTGAAAAAGAGAAAAATGAATTCGAACAATTAATACATAATCTGTATAAAAATAAAGACTATGGTATTAAAATTGTTGATTCCAGTTGTTTCAGAAAAATCCAGAGCAAATACTCCCTTCAGAAAAATCTTCATCGGATGAGCTGAAAAAATCAGTTCAACAAAAGGTTTGCAAAAAGAGAAAAATTCAAAGAAATGATATCAAGTGGGGAAGAAAAATTCCAGAGCAAGTGGGACATCAATCAAGTAGGAGACATCATGGAGACAAAGAAAGTGTAAGTTAGAGATAAATGTCACATCACTTTTGAATGGTTTCTTTTGTATTATTGTCTTTTACTTTTTATTTTGATTAGTCCTTACTTTTTTGTATTTTATTAAAAGTCCTTAGGTGGTCTATAAATAGAATCAAAATGGGTTTGTAATGGATACCTTTTCATTACTACATCTTTCAATCTTTGAAGAAAGCTCTCTAGCTCTCTTTGTAATTCTCTTTTGTAATCAAGGAGTTCTTATGCAATAGAAATTTCTTGGTTTCAAAACTTTCTCTTCTTTTCTTCAAGCAAGCTTCTCTTCCTTCTTTCTTCTTTTAAGTTTTTATATTTACAGGTTTATGCTAAGGATGTTAAGAAGTTCTTTCAAGTTCTTCCCTCCTGTTGTAAATTACTTTCAAAGTTTTGCACATAAATCTTGAAGATAAATGCTTCAAGATTAGAGAAAATAAGTAGTAAGTCCCTTACTATTTTATTTTTGTTTATTTAATTTTAATGTTTAAATTCCTGGTGTAAATTTGGTATCAAAGCTATGGAAGGCTAAGCCTCCTTTCGACTGTCATCGACATATTACCGGCTAAAAAGAGGACTTACAACATCATCAACCCCCTCATGAAACGCCGAACGCGACTTGGGTGTCGACCCACAAGATCATACCATAAGAAATTTGAAACCGTTCATTCTTTTAAGAGTCATTAGATTTAACATATAAAATAAGTTTTAACTAAGAAACAACTCCTTATTGTTATCAATATGAATAGATCTAAAACTTCATATTGTTAAGTCAAACTGAATAGATCTAAAACTTCTTGTTGTGAAACTATATGTTCAGATCCAAAGTTACGTTACCATAACTGCTAGTAATCCCCCCCGAAAGGAGGCTTAGCCTTCCACGGCTCTGATACCAAAATTACACCAGGAATTAAACATTAAAATTAAATAAACAAAAATAAAATAGCCATGGAAGGCTAAGCCTCCTTTCGGGGGGGATTACTAGCAGTTATGGTAACGTAACTTTGGATCTGAACATATGGTTTCACAACAAGAAGTTTTAGATCTATTCAGTTTTGACTTCACAATATGAAGTTTTAGATCTATTCATATTGAATAACAATAAGGCGTTGTTTCTTAGTTGAAACTTATTTTATATGTTAAGATCTAATGACTCTATAAAAGAATGAACGGTTTCAAATTTCTTATGTATGATCTTGTGGTGTCGACACCCAAGTCGCGTTCGGCGTTTCATGAGGCGGTTGATGATGTTGTAAAGTCCTCTTTTTAGCCGTAATATGTCGTTGACAGTCGAGCAAGATCATCCATAATAAAAATGAGACATGTTCTATCTTTTAATGGTCAAAAGATTGATATATAAACCAAAGTTTTGCTAAGTTTCATTAGCACAATAAGTTATCATGTGTGGAGAAATCTAAAATATTCAATAAGTGATATCAAAGTTTGGAGAAAATCTAAGATATTCAATACGTGATTCCATATGAAAGAAACTAAGTTATGTGTATTACTACCCATAAATCTGTTTAGTAAATCCTACCCGAAGCTCATTTAATTTTTCTTAAATTGCTCTTTTGAATTGTTTTAATTTTATTATCTGATAGTTTATTTTTTAATTTTTCTATGGAAAATAAACAAATAATTAAATTAGATTTAAAAGAAATAAAGTAAAATATGCGTTGAAGATTTTAATCTTCCTTATTATACATTATTTAGAACTTGGTTTCTTTAAGAACTCATGATTCTAATCAACAAAAAATATATTCAAAATGAATATTATGATTTTATTAAAAATAATGAAATTATATTTCTTTTATTGCATGGTTTTATAATTGAAAAAAGAGTAAATTACGTGCATGAAATTATCTAGTTTAATTATCATAGATAAGTCTTATCAAATTTTGGAAATTACCAAATAATAATTCTAAAAATGCAATTTATATTTTGCCAAAATCATAAAGAAGAAATTCATGAATACTCTTATGTTCAAAATAAAGAAATTGATATAATTCAAATAATAACTCTTTTATGTTGAAAATAAGAAAAATGAAGTAATTGAACATAATAATGGTCTTTTGTTAATAAAAATGAAATAATAGAACAAGAAAAATTACATAAATTGAAGTAAATTTGCATAAAAGTGACATAGAAAGAAAATAGTTCTAAAAATATTAATAAATATATAATATAGAATAATAATTCAAAAGTTAAAATTATTAAATCTTAAAAATATTGATAAAAATTGTAATTTTGAAATAGAAAATAGTTTAATAATAACTTTAGCATGAACAATTATTGAAAAATAAAATATTGATAAGGTAGAGTGAAAACTTGATAAAACTAAAATTGTTAGAAATAGATAAATTGAAATCAGTTAGAAATTTTACATTATGCTGGAAAATCATAAAAGGGATGTTAAATTATAATTAATGAAATTAAAGAAATCCTAGAAAAGAAATGCAATAATTTTTGAAATATATTTTTCAAAATAATTCCTTTACAAAATTGATTCTTTGCCATCTAATGAAAATTCGTTCTATCAAAACAATAATTCTTTAAATATAAAACGAAATAGATAAAGTAGACACTTCCTTAAAAGAAGATAAAATTACTTCACCTATATTAAAACAAGAAATTAATGAGTTAAAAACAGAAATTAAAATATTAAAAAATAAGACTTTAGAAGAAAAAGAACTTAATAAAATAGAAAAAATTTTTGATCAAAATTCTCAATTAAATACTTTAATTACTTCTCAAAAATATTACATTTTTGCAACTCTTATAATAAATAAAGAATATAAAATTAAATCAATAGCAATGGTAGATTCAGGTGCAGATTTAAATTGTATTAGAGAAGGAATAATACCTTCTAAATATTTTGAAAAAACTCAAGTCATACTAAATGCTGCACAAGGGGGAAAAATACAAGTAAATTATAAATTATCAAATGTGTGTATATTTTCTGAAGAAAATAATTATGTTTGTTGCCCATTTATTTTAGCTAAAACAATTAACCAACATATAATATTGGGAACTCCTTTCCTAAATTTAATGCATCCATATAAATGTGATGGTAAAACATTATCAAAAATTGATTCTGATTTATCATTTAAATTTATTACTTCTCCAAAAACTAGAGATCTTTGTTCTTTAAATTTGTCATCTTTACAAGAAAATATAAAATTAAAAAATAATCAAATTGATTTTCTTTCAAATGAGATTTTATCTTTAAAAATAGAAGAACAATTAAAATCTCCAAAATTACAAAATCAAATTAAAAATATTACGCAAGAAATTACTACAAAAATTTGTAGTGAATTGCCAAATGCTTTTTGGGAAAGAAAACAACATATTGTTGAATTACCATATGAAAAAGATTTTCATGAACAAAAAATACCAACAAAAGCAAGACCATCTCAAATGAATAAAGAAATGGTTGAATATTGTAAAAAAGAAATTGATGATTTGTTAAAAAAGAAAATAATTAGAAAAAGTTACTCTCCTTGGAGTTGTTCTGCATTTTATGTTAATAAAAATTCAGAAATAGAAAGAGGTGTTCCAAGATTAGTTATTAATTATAAACCCTTAAATACAGTCTTACAATGGATTAGATATCCAATTCCAAATAAAAAAGATTTATTAAATAGGACTTTTGGAGCAATGATATATTCTAAATTTGATTTAAAATCTGGATTTTGGCAAATACAAATTGCTGAAAAAGATAAATATAAAACTGCATTTACTGTTCCATTTGGTCATTATGAATGGAATGTAATGCCTTTTGGTCTCAAAAATGCTCCTTCTGAATTTCAACATATAATGAATGATATTTTTTCATCATATTCATTTATAATTGTTTATATTGATGATATTTTAATTTTTTCACAAAATATTGAACAACATTTTAACCATTTGAATATTTTTATTAAAATAGTTGTTAAAAATGGTTTAGTTGTTTCTGCTAAAAAATTAAAATTATTCCAATCTAAAATTAGATTCTTTGGATATGAATTAGAAAATGGTCAAATTACTCCAATTGCTAGAAGTATTGAATTTGCAAATAAATTTCCTGATGAATTAATAGATAAAAAACAATTACAAAGATTTTTAGGAAGTTTAAATTATATTGGTGAATATTATAAAAATTTAACAATTGATAGTAAACCTTTATATGATAGATTAAAGAAAAATCCTCTTGCATGGTCTGAAATTCATACAAATGCAGTAAAATTAATTAAACAAAAAGTAAAATTTTTACCATGTTTAAGTTTAGTAAATCCTGATTGGTTTAAAATTGTTGAAACTGATGCTTCTGATATTGGTTATGGAGGAATTTTAAAACAAAAAAATCCACAAACTAATAAAGAAGAATCAGTTAGATACTATTCTGGAACATGGAAAAATGCTCAAATAAATTATTCTACAATTAAAAAAGAAATTCTTAGTATAGTTCTTTGTATTTCTAAATTCCAAGATGATTTATTAAATCAAGAATTTTTACTTAGAGTTGACTGTAGTGCTGCAAAAGAAGTTTTACAGAAAGATGTAAAAAATATTGCATCTAAACAAATATTTGCTAGATGGCAAGCTATTTTATCTGTATTTGACTTTAAAATTGTCTATATTAAAGGTGAATTAAATTCTTTACCTGATTTTCTTACTAGAGAATTCTTACAAGGATAAAATTTTTTGCAGGTTATGAAACAACAAACTGAAGAAGAAATTGAAATTTTAAAAGAAAATTATTTAAAAGATTATCTTCAAAAAATTTCTAAAAAAGAAATTAGAATAAGAAATTATAATACAAAATCCTTAAAGGATCAAATTTTTATTCATCAAGTACAATATTACAGAATGGTAAGAGTAAAGAAATTCATACAAAAATCAGATTCACCAAATAACGAAGCTTATTATAGATTTATAAAATTTTTTGAAAGAAAATATATTTTGTTTAAAAAATCAAAGAATGGAAGAAAATTTTAAATTACAATGGTTAAAAGATTATATTGAAAATCCAGCTACAATTAAGAAAATTAGAAAAATTTATTCATTAAAAGAAAGGGTTCGACAAGATTCTGAATTTCCTCATGTTTATCATGTAGAAAATGTAAATGTTTTATCAATAAAACAACAAGTATTTTTACATCAAATGCAATACTACCAAATGTTGATTTCATATCACATAAATAAATCTAGAAGACATCCAATAATAAATCAATTTTTATGGAATCGTCTTGAAAATTTTAGAAAAGAAATTGCAATTATTTAAAATCTTTTTATTTTAAATTTTTTTGCAGGAAATGCAAGGTAGAGGTGGAAGAGGTCATAGACCTCAAATGGATTTTGGTTATGTTAGCCATTACAATTCCCAATATCCTCCACTATACTGGTCATCTCAAATGAGAGGTCAGTCTTCTTTAAATCAATCAAATTCCAAAAATAATTCTCTTGTTCCATTGGATCATATACCCACAGCCAAAAATGTCCTTCTTGATGAATCCTCAAATCAGGACCATGATTACATTAAAAATGGAATAATCGCACATTCAATTTTCATTTCTGAAACAGATCTCAAATTAGATTTGTATGCGATTATTCATAAATATTTCAATAATCCTTCTAATTCTCATTTCAGTTTAAGAGGACCACTTCCTCTAAAAACTCGGCATACTTATGCTGATTTTTTAAATTTTACCAAAATTGCTGATATAAATGACAGTCCCAGAACCAGTCGTCACCAAAATTGGTTTCCTACAACTGAAGACAATGAAATTGCTTTGTCTCAGATGTATATTCATAAAATACCATCTTATTCTGACTGGAATTCTTCTCTAATTCAAAACTCAAAAATTGTATTTTCAAGATATCAAGCAATTTTTGAATATTGCATTGTACGATACACAGATATGGTGGAAAGGTTTTCGAACAATGTCACACTTATTATCAAATTCTTCTTTACAAGCATACTCTGCGTGGATTCGGTGAATTTGGATGAAGCCAATTCAAATTAAAATTTATTCCAGGTTTGGTTTCCTTAATTTGTTTAAGAAATTCATGGATCCAAAAGAAGAAAACTTTCTTACCTGAAAAACTTGAAAAAGTTTGTTTATTTCAGGTTTTAACAATGTGTTATCGTGAAAGAATTTCAGCACTTCCAAAATTTCCAAAACAATCAATTTTTACTCTTTTTAATAAAATTTCAATTATTGCCATGGTTATCATGCTTGGAAATATGAAACTGGAGTACGAATACTGATGGAAATTTGTAAGCAGCTGCACAAGGAGTTGGGTACACTACAATGGTAGGCCAAAATGTCAAGTAGATTACGTTTGAAATTGAGGCGTCACTTGGTTTAAGTGCAAAAAGTTCTCTTGTAAAAAGAAAAAGTGACACAAGAAATTGATAATTTTTCTCAGAAAGAATTAAATGAGAAAAATGACTTTGATTGCAAAATTGCAAAATGAATTGAAAAAAGTGAAAGCTGTTTCTCTCCTGAAAAGAAAAGAAGAAAAAATGACAAAAGGAAAAAGAAAAGGAAAAATTGAAAAAAGAAAAATAGAAAAGAAAAAAAGAAAGTTGAGAAAAGAAAAAAGAAAAAAGAAAAAAGAACATCCAATTCAAGATTCTCTTTTGATAAAAATTTGATCAAATTCACTGATGATGAACCTTCAACAGAAGAGGATTTGAAAATTTCTTCAGATGAAAATTCAAGTACACAATTCTGATGGTGAAAAATTGCAAATGACAGAAAAAGAGAAAAATGAATTCGAACAATTAATACATAATCTGTATAAAAATAAAGACTATGTATTAAAATTGGTTGGATTCAGTTGTTCAGAAAAATCCAGAGCAAATACTCTTCAAGAAAATCTTCATCGGATGAAGCTGGAAAAATCAGTTCACAAAAGGTTGCAAAAAAGAAAAATTCAAAGAAATGATATCAAGTGGGAAGGAAAATTCCAAGCAAGTGGGGACATCAATCAAGTAGGAGACATCATGGAGACAAAGAAAAGTGAAGTTAGAAAAATGTCACATCACTTTTGAATGGTTGTCTTTTGTATTATTGTCTTTTACTTTTTTATTTTGTTATTAGTCCTTACTTTTTTGTATTTTATTTAAAAGTCCTTAGGTGGTCTATAAATAGAATCAAAATGGGTTGTAATGGACACCTTTTCATTACTACATCTTTCAATCTTTGAAGAAAGCTCTCTAGCTCTCTTTGTAATTCTCTTTTGTAATCAAGAGTTCTTATGCAATAGAAATTTCTTGGTTTCAAAACTTTCTCTTCTTTTCTTCAAGCAAGCTTCTCTTCTTCTTTCTTCTTTAAGTTTTTATATTTTACAGGTTTATGCTAAGGAGTTAAGAAGTTCTTTCAAGTTCTTCCCTCCTGTTGTAAATTACTTTCAAGTTTTGCACATAAAGCTTGAAGATAAATGCTTCAAGATTAGAGAAAATAAGTAGTAAGTCCCTTACTATTTTATTTTTATTTTATTTAATTTTGTTTAATTCCTGGTGCATTGAAGATTTTAATCTTCCTTATTATACATTATTTAGAACTTGGTTCTTTAGAACTCATGATTCTAATCAACAAAAATATATTCAAAATGAATATTATGATTTTATTAAAAATAATGAAATTATTATTTCTTTTATTGCATGGTTTTATAATGAAAAAAGAGTAAATTACGTGCATGAATTATCTAGTTTAATTATCATAGATAAGTCTTATAAAATTTGGAAATTACCAAATAATAAATTACTAAAATCAATTTATATTTTGCAAAAACATAAAGAAGAAATTATGAATTACTCTTATGTTCAAAATAAAGAAATTGATATAATTCAAAATAATAATCTCTTTTATGTTGAAAATAAGAAAATTGAAGTAATTGAACATAATAATGATTCTTTTGTTAATAAAAATGAAATAATAGAACAAGAAGAATTACATAAAATTGAAGTAAATTTGCATAAAAGTGACATAGAAGAAAATAGTTCTAAAAATATTAATAAATTATATAATATAGAAGATAATAATTCAAAAGTTAAAATTATTAAATCTAAAAATATTGATAAGGTAATTGAAACTGATAAAACTAAAATTGTTAAAAATAGAAAATTAAATCAGTTAGAAATTTTTACATTATCTGAAAATCATAAAATGATGTTAAATTTAATTAATGAAATTAAAAATCCTATAAAAAGAAATCAATATTTTGAAATATATTTTCAAAATAATTCTTTACAAAATTATTCTTTTCCATCTAATGAAAATTCTTTTCAAAACAATAATTCTTTAAATATAAAACAAATAGATAAAGTAGACACTTCCTTAAAAGAAGATAAAATTACTTCACCTATATTAAAACAAGAAATTAATGAGTTAAAAACAAAAATTAAAATATTAAAAAATAAGACTTTAGAAGAAAAAGAACTTAATAAAATAGAAAAAAATTTTGATCAAAATTCTCAATTAAATACTTTAATTACTTCTCAAAAATATTACATTTTTGCAACTCTTATAATAAATAAAGAATATAAAATTAAATCAATAGCAATGGTAGATTCAGTTGCAGATTTAAATTGTATTAGAGAAGGAATAATACCTTCTAAATATTTTGAAAAAACTCAAGTCATACTAAATGCTGCACAAGGGGGAAAAATACAAGTAAATTATAAATTATCAAATGTGTGTATATTTTCTGAAGAAAATAATTATGTTTGTTGCCCATTTATTTTAGCTAAAACAATTAACCAACATATAATATTGGGAACTCCTTTCCTAAATTTAATGCATCCATATAAATGTGATGGTAAAACATTATCAAAAATTGATTCTGATTTATCATTTAAATTTATTACTTCTCCAAAAACTAGAGATCTTTGTTCTTTAAATTTGTCATCTTTACAAGAAAATATAAAATTAAAAAATAATCAAATTGATTTTCTTTCAAATGAGATTTTATCTTTAAAATAGAAGAACAATTAAAATCTCCAAAATTACAAAATCAAATTAAAAATATTACGCAAGAAATTACTACAAAAATTTGTAGTGAATTGCCAAATGCTTTTTGGGAAAGAAAACAACATATTGTTGAATTACCATATGAAAAAGATTTTGATGAACAAAAAATACCAACAAAAGCAAGACCATCTCAAATGAATAAAGAAATGGTTGAATATTGTAAAAAAGAAATTGATGATTTGTTAAAAAAGAAAATAATTAGAAAAAGTTACTCTCCTTGGAGTTGTTCTGCATTTTATGTTAATAAAAATTCAGAAATAGAAAGAGGTGTTCCAAGATTAGTTATTAATTATAAACCCTTAAATACAGTCTTACAATGGATTAGATATCCAATTCCAAAATAAAAAAGATTTATTAAATAGGACTTTTGGAGCAATGATATATTCTAAATTTGATTTAAAATCTGGATTTTGGCAAATACAAATTGCTGAAAAAGATAAATATAAAACTGCATTTACTGTTCCATTTGGTCATTATGAATGGAATGTAATGCCTTTTGGTCTCAAAAATGCTCCTTCTGAATTTCAACATATAAGAATGATATTTTTTCATCAATATTCATCTTATAATTGTTTATATTGATGATATTTTAATTTTTTCACAAAATATTGAACAACATTTTAAACATTTGAATATTTTTATTAAAATAGTTGTTAAAATGTTTAGTTGTTTCTGCAAAAAATTAAATTATTCCAATCTAAATTAGTATCTTAGGATATGAATTAGAAAATGGTCAATTACTCAATTGCTAGAAGTATTGATTTGCAAATAAATTTCCTGATGAATTAATAGATAAAAAACAATTACAAAGATTTTTAGGAAGTTTAATTATATTGGTGAATATTATAAAAAATTTAGCAATTGATAGTAAACCTTTATATGATAGATTAAAAGAAAATCCTCTTGCATGGTCTGAAAATTCATACAAATGCAGTAAATTAATTAAACAAAAAGTAAAATTTTTACCATGTTTAAGTTAGTAAATCCTGATGGTTTAAAATTGTGAAACTGATGCTTCTGATATTGGTTATGGAGGATTTTAAAACAAAAGAATCCACAAACTAATAAAGAAGAATTAGTTAGATATTATTCTGGAACATGGAAAAATGCTCAAATAAATATTCTACAATTAAAAATGAAATTCTTAGTATAGTTCTTTGTATTTCTAAATTCCAAGATGATTTATTAAATCAAGAAATTTTTACTTAGAGTTGACTGTAGTGCTGCAAAAGAAGTTTTACAGAAAGATGTAAAAAATATTGCATCTAAACAAATATTTGCTAGATGGCAAGCTATTTTATCTGTATTTGACTTTAAAATTGTTTATATTAAAGGTGAATTAAATTCTTTTACCTGATTTTCTTACTAGAGAATTCTTACAAGGATAAAATTTTTTGCAGGTTATGAAACAACAAACTGAAGAAGAAATTGAAATTTTAAAAGAAAATTATTTAAAAGATTATCTTCAAAATTTTCTAAAAAAGAAATTAGAATAAGAAATTATAATACATAAATCCTTAAAGGATCAAATTTTTATTCATCAAGTACAATATTACAGAATGGTAAGAGTTAAAGAAATTCATTACAAAATCAGGATTCACCAATAACGAAGCTTATTATAGATTTATAAAATCTTTTGGAAAGAAAATATATTTTTGTTTAAAAATTCAAAGAATGGAAGAAAATTTTAAATTACAATGGTTAAAAGATTATATTGAAAATCCAGCTACAATTAAGAAAAATTAGAAAAATTTATTCATTAAAAGAAAGGGTTCGACAAGATTCTGAATTTCCTCATGTTTATCATGTAGAAAATGTAAATGTTTTATCAATAAAACAACAAGTATTTTTACATCAAATGAATACTACCAAATGTTGATTTCATATCACATAAATAAAATCTAGAAGACATCCAATAATAAATCAATTTTTATGGAATCGTCTTGAAAATTTTAGAAAAGAAATTGCTATTATTTAAAATCTTTATTTTAAAATTTTTTTGACAGGAAATGCAGGTAAGAGGTGGAAGAGGTCATAGACCTCAAATGGATTTTGGTTATGTTAGCCATTACAATCCCAATATCCTCCACTATACTGGGTCATCTCAAATGAGAGGTCAGTCTTCTTTAAATCAATCAAATTCCAAAAATAATTCTCTTGTTCCATTGGGTCATATACCCACAGCCAAAAATGTCCTTCTTGATGAATCCTCAAATCAGGACCATGATTACATTAAAAATGGAATAATCGCACATTCAATTTTCATTTCTGAAACAGATCTCAAATTAGATTTGTATGCGATTATTCATAAATATTTCAATAATCCTTCTAATTCTCATTTCAGTTTAAGAGGACCACTTCCTCTAAAAACTCGGCATACTTATGCTGATTTTTTAAATTTTACCAAAATTGCTGATATAAATGACAGTCCCAGAACCAGTCGTCACCAAAATTGGTTTCCTACAACTGAAGACAATGAAATTGCTTTGTCTCAGATGTATATTCATAAAATACCATCTTATTCTGACTGGAATTCTTCTCTAATTCAAACTCAAAATTTTATTTCAAGATATAACAATTTTGAATATGCATTTACGTACACAGATATAGTGGAAAGTTTTCACAATGTCCACTTATATCAAAATTCTTCTTACAAGCATACTTGGTGGATTCGTATTGATGAAGCCAATTTCAATAAAATTATTCCAGGTTGGTTTCTTAATTGGTTTAAAATTCATGGACCAAAAGAAGAAACTTTCTTACCTGAAAAATTGAAAAATTTGTTTATTCAGTTTAAAAATGTTTATTCTGAAAAATTTCAGTATTCAAAATTTCCAAAACAATCATTTTTACTCTTTTTAATAAAATTTCAAATTTCATGGTTATATGCTTGGAAATATGAAATTGGATACAATACTAATGGAATTTTACTGCTCACAAGAGTTGGGTACACTAAATGGTGGCCAAAATGTCAAGTAGATTACATTGAAATTGAGAAGTCACTTGTTAATGCAAAAAGTTCTCTTGAAAAAGAAAAAGTGACACAAGAAATTGATAATTTTTCTCAGAAAGAATTAAATGAGAAAAATGACTTGATTGCAAAATTGCAAAATGAATTGAAAAAAGTGAAAGCTGTTTCTTCTCCTGAAAAAGAAAAAGAAGAAAAAATGACAAAAGGAAAAGAAAAGGAAAAAATTGAAAAAGGAAAAATAGAAAAGAAAAAAGAAAGTGAGAAAAGGAAAAAGAAAAAAGAAAAAAGAACATCCATTTCAAGATTCTCTTTTGATAAAAATTTGATCAAATTCACTGATGATGAACCTTCAACAGAAGAGGATTTGCAAATTTCTTCAGATGAAAATTCAAGTACCAATTCTGATGGTGAACAATTGCAAATGACAGAAAAAGAGAAAAATGAATTCGAACAATTAATACATAATCTGTATAAAAATAAAGACTATGTATTAAAATTGTTGGATTCCAGTTGTTCAGAAAAATCCAGAGCAAATACTCATTCAAGAAAATCTTCATCGCATGAAGCTGGAAAAATCAGTTCACAAAAGGTTGCAAAAAAGAAAAATTCAAAGAAATGATATCAAGTGGGAAGGAAAATTCCAAGCAAGTGGGGACATCAATCAAGTAGGAGACATCATGGAGACAAAGAAAAGTGAAGTTAGAAAAATGTCACATCACTTTTGAATGGTTGTCTTTTGTATTATTGTCTTTTACTTTTTTATTTTGTTATTAGTCCTTACTTTTTTGTATTTTATTTAAAAGTCCTTAGGTGGTCTATAAATAGAATCAAAATGGGTTGTAATGGACACCTTTTCATTACTACATCTTTCAATCTTTGAAGAAAGCTCTCTAGCTCTCTTTGTAATTCTCTTTTGTAATCAAGAGTTCTTATGCAATAGAAATTTCTTGGTTTCAAAACTTTCTCTTCTTTTCTTCAAGCAAGCTTCTCTTCTTCTTTCTTCTTTAAGTTTTTATATTTTACAGGTTTATGCTAAGGAGTTAAGAAGTTCTTTCAAGTTCTTCCCTCCTGTTGTAAATTACTTTCAAGTTTTGCACATAAAGCTTGAAGATAAATGCTTCAAGATTAGAGAAAATAAGTAGTAAGTCCCTTACTATTTTATTTTTGTTTATTTAATTTTAATGTTTAATTCCTGGTGTAAATTTGGTATCAGAGCCATGGAAGGCTAAGCCTCCTTTCGGGGGTGGATTACTAACAGTTATGGTAACGTAACTTTGGATCTGAACATATGGTTTCACAACAAGAAGTTTTAGATCTATTCAGTTTGACTTCACAATATGAAGTTTTAGATCTATTCATATTGATAACAATAAGGCGTTGTTTCTTAGTTGAAACTTATTTTATATTTTAAATCTAATGACTCTTTAAAGAATGAACGGTTTCAAATTTATTATGGATGATCTTGCTCGACTGTCAACGACATATTACCGGCTAAAAAGAGGACTTACAACATCATCAACCGCCTCATGAAACGCCGAACGCGACTTGGGTGTCGACCCACAAGATCAATCAAGTAGGGACTTACTACTTATTTTACACCAGGAATTAAACATTAAAATTTACACCAGGAAGATTAATTTTATATTGACTTCACAAAATATAAAATTAAATGAATGAAAATGGTTGAGTTTTAAAATTAGGGTCTAGATTCTGGCAAATACAAATTGTTGAAAAAGATAAATATAAGACCGTATTTACTATTCCATTTGATTATTATGAATGGAATGTAATGCCTTTTGGCCTTAAAAATGCTCCTTTTGAATTTCAACATATAATGAATGATATTTTTTCACCATATTCCTTTATAATTGTTTATATTAATGACATTTTAATCTTTTCAAAAAATATTGAACAACATTTTAAGCACTTAAATGCTTTTATTAAAGTTGTTATTAAAAATGGTTTAGTTGTTTCTGCCAAAAAATTAAAATTATTTCAATCTAAAATTAGATTTCTAGGCTATGAATTAGAACATGGTCAAATTACACCAATTGCTAGAAGTATTGAATTTGCAAATAAATTTCCTGATGAATTAAAGGATAAAAAACAATTGCAAAGATTTTTAGGAAGTCTAAACTATATTGGGAAATATTTTAAAATTTTGGCCATTGATAATAAACCTTTATATGATAGGTTGAAGAAAGATCTACCTACATAGTCTGAAATTCATACTAATGTAGTAAAAATAATTAAACAAAAAGTTAAATTTTTGCCATGTTTAAGTTTAGAAAATCTTGATTGGTTTAAAATTGTCGAAACTGATTCTTTTGGTATTGGTTATGGAGGAATTTTGAAATAAAAGAATCCACAAACCAATAAAAAGGAATTAGTTAGATATTCTTCTGAAACATGAAAACAAAATGCTTAATTAAATTATTCTACAATTAAAAAAAAAGAAATTCTTAATATAGTGCTTTGTATTTCTAAATTTCAAGATGATTTATTAAATTAGGAATTTATTCCTAGAGTTGATTGTAGTACTGCAAAAGAAGTACTACAAAAGGATGTAAAAATATTGCATCTAAAAAAATATTTGCTAGATGGCAAGTTATTTTATCTGTATTTGATTTTAAATTTGTATATATTATAGGTGAATTAAATTCTTTGCCTGATTTTTTTACTCGAGAATTCTTACAAGGATAAAATCTCTTGCAGGATATAACAAAGCAATCTGGAGAAAATTTTAAATTACAATGGATAAAAGATTATGTTAAAAATTCAGCTACAATTGAAAAAAATAGAAGAATTTATGTATTAACAGACAGGGTTAGACCACATCATGAAATTCCAAATGCTTATATAGTAGAAGATATCAATGTTTTATCAATAAAATATCAAGCATTTCTTCATCAAATAAATTATTATAATTTACTAATTTCACATTTCACACATAAGTCAAGGAGAAGCCCATAAATAAAGCTGTGTGGTATCACCTTGAAGAATTTAGAAAAGAAATTTCCATTATCATTTAAAATCTTCTTATTTTGGCAGGAATGCAATGAAGAGGTGGAAGAGGTCATCGACCTGAAATGGATTTTGGCTGTATAAGCCATTATATTTCGCAATACCCTGGTCATCTCAAATGAGAGGAGAATCTTCCAACCAATCAAATTCTAAAAATACTACTCTTGTTCCGATAGGTTATAAACCTACAGCCTAAAATGTTCTTCTTGATGAGTCCTTAAATCAGAACTATGATTACGTCAGGAATGGAGTGAATATACATTCCATTTTTATTCTTGAAGCTGATCTTAAATTAGTTCTTTATGAAATAATTCAGAAATATTTCAATAATCATTCGAATTCACATTTTAGTCTAAAAGGCCCACTTCATGTAAAAACTCGGCATACTTATGCTGGTTTTTTAAATTTGACCAAAATTACTTATATCAATGATAGACCAAGATCTAGTCGTCACCAAAATTGGTTTCCAACAACTAAAGACAATGAAATTGCCTTGTCTCATATGTATATCCATAAAATACCATCATATTCTAACTGGAACTCTTTGCCCATTCAAACCCAAAATTTCATTTCACGACATAACAATTATGAGTATGAATATACATATTCAAATATGGTGGATAGTTTTCATAATGTCCACTTATATCAAAATTCTTTATATAAACATAACTGGTGGATTCGTATAGATGAAGCTAATTTTGACAAAATCATTCCAGGATGGTTTCTTAATTGTTTCAAAAATCATGGACCTAAAGAAAAAACTTTTTTACAAAATTGAAAAAAAAAATTATCCAGTTCAAAAATATTTATTCTGAAAAACTCCAAGATTCAAAATTTCAAAGACATTCATTCTTACTCATTTTGATAAAATTTCAAATCCCATGGATGTTTTCTTGGAAATTTGAAACTAGACACAACATTGATGAAATTCTACAGCTCAGAAGAGTAGTGTACACCAAATGGTGGCCAAAATGTCAAGTGAGATACGATGAAATTGAGAAGTCACTTGTTGCAGTAAAAACTTTACTTGCAAAAGGAAAGTTGTTACAAGAAATTGATACTTTTTCTAAAAAGGAGTTAAATGAAAATGAGAAAAATAATCAGATTGAAAAATTACAAAATGAATTAAAGAACATGAGAGCTATGTCTTCTCCTAAAAAAGAGAAAAAGGAAAAAAATAGCAAAAGAAAAAGAAAAGGAAAAATATTGAAAAAGAAAAAACTGAAAAAAATGAAAAAGAAAACATAAAAAAGAAGCGAGAAAAGAAAGAATAAAAAGGAAGAAAGAAAATAATCTATTACAAAAAAATTTTTTGACAAAGATTTGATCAAATTCACTGATGAAGAATCTACGACAGAAGAAGTTTGGAAATCTCCTTAGATGAAAATCCAAAAATCGATTCTGATGATGAGCAACAGAAAATGATAGAAAAGGAGAAAAATGAATTTGAACAATTAATACATAATTTATGTAATACTAAAGAATATGTATTAAAATTGTTAAATTCTAGTTCGGAAAAATCCCGAGTAAATACTCCAAGATCAACTCCAAGAAGAACATTGTCAGATGAAGCTTAGGAAATACGTTCCAAAAAGACTCCAAGGAAGAAAAAATCATAGAAATAATTTATGCCAAACTCTGCATAAATTATAATATTTGATTGTGCCAAAATAAGGAAAAAAAATCAAAAGTAGACAACCACAAGTGAGAGACACCATCAAAGCAAGGTGGAAGACATCACATCAAGACAAGTGGGAAATACCAAGATAAAGAGGAAAATATCACATCATGTGTAATTATTGTCTTTTGAAATTATGTCTTTTACTTTATTCATTGGTAGGGTTATGTCTTTTACTTTATTCATTGGTAGTTCTATAAATAGAACCAAAAATGGGTTGCAATGTAAGTTCAATTTTCTGCTCTCATTCTCTCTTTGTAATCAAGCTATTCTTATGCAATAGAATTTCCTTGGCTCTAAAACTCTCTCTTCTCTCTCCAAGCAACCTTTCTCTCTACTTTTTTCTTTAAGATTTTATGTTTTTACAGGTGCTAAAGAGTTAAGAAGTTGTTCTCTTCTTTTTTTATTATTTGATTTCTTATGCACAATGCTTCAAGATTAGAGAAAATAACTAGTATGTCCCTTACTAATTTATTTATTTTTGTTTATTTTATTTTATGTTTAATATCCTAGTGTAATTTTGGTAGCAGAGCTATGGAAGGCTAAACCTCCTTTCGGGCGGGGAGGGGGGGAGGGATTACTGGCAGCTATGGTAACGTAAAGAGAATCTGAAAATAAACAAGTAATTGATCAGTGGAAAAATAAAAAGAAATGTATTCTAGGGTATTGTTTGCCAAATCAAGCACATAGTGGTCAAGATCAACAGGCATGTAATCATTAGATATTTGATAAGCACGAAATAATGCAGTATTTGTGTATGCTTTTGAGTGCTTTGTGGGGTGAAACATGTGCTTAATTATGTTCTTTAATGCAGAATTTGGAAGTTTCCATGATGTGGGATTGCTGAGAGGAAAAGGTGAATTTAAAGGAGTTTTCTAGAAGATCAAAGACTTGGAGATGAAGTTGGAGAGATTTGGAAAGAAGAAGGAGTTTATATCTAGTAAAACTCAACCATTAGGGTCTAGTAGCTGGGTCTGCAGATTTTTGCAGCCCAGAATTTCATAGCTCGTCGTTTGCCCAAACGACGGGTTCTGGTTTGATAATTTTTATATTAATTTAATTTCTGTTTTATATTTTTATGCCTGCTTTGTTTTAATTATGTTTAGTGAGTAGTTCTTTATCTGGCTTTAGTAATGAAGCACTAATCATGCATAAATTTTGAGACCAAAGTGTTCTTTATAAACTTTCTCTTATTTAATTCCAAGAGTTTTCTAAGCCTAAAGTTAATTATCTAATTTAATTAAAGATTGATCACCTTTAATCTAATTAGGTAGAGCCAATTAATCCCTTATCAAGTCACTGGATTTGATAAGTAAGATTAATTAGTGGCGAAGCTACTGTCTCGATAGACGGAAATAATTGGCTAACAAATTGTTGCATGCTGATTCATGATATGGTTTGTTAGAGTTGGGTTCTTCACTTCGTAATGCTTTTATAACATTAAATCTGGTGTTCGGCTGATTCCTGTCGGGTTGTGTTATAAATAGGGAATTAATTGAGTCAAGCCGATACTTGTCAATTAACGAATAATTAAGGAAGAATTGGATTATGTCAGAGCCGATACTCGGTAATCTATAACTAATTGATTAAATAGAGATTGTTATCCTTGAGTCAATGAACAATTGAGTATTGATTAGTGTGGATTTATTTATAGCCGGATCTTTTCTTTTAATTAATTAATTTCTGAATTTTATTATTTTGTTATTGCTTATTTCGTAATTGATTCCTTACTTTACTTGTTTTAATCATTAATTATATTTGGTTACTATTGGCAAATTAATTGAATTAGGAAATAGTGTTGTTCCTCGTGGGATCGACCTTACTCACACTTTACTTGATTTATTGTTTGAGAGTAAGTAAATTAATTTGGTACAAAACGACACACCAAATTTTGGCGCCGTTGCCGGGGAGCAGCAATTATTTTCTTTTTAGTTAATTTGTATTTTTTATTTTATTTTATTTTACTTGGTAAATTTCCAGATTTTCTAACTCTAATATGTTTATCTTTAGATACTGAAAAAAATAGCACAGGTTGAGGAAAGAATTGAAGGAAAGACACCGAGAAACAATTTCGGGTTCTGAACAGTCTCGTCTGCCCAAACGGACGAACAAGGTAAACATGTTTTCTATTGAAAATAGATTAGATGC
Source organism: Ophiorrhiza pumila (assembly GCA_016586305.1). Lineage (NCBI taxonomy): Eukaryota > Viridiplantae > Streptophyta > Magnoliopsida > Gentianales > Rubiaceae > Ophiorrhiza > Ophiorrhiza pumila. The sequence goes on from BLIW01000011.1 coordinate 12,775,705, forward strand.
ATTGACCTCTTCAATGGAAAGATTAGTAGCAGGCTTAGGTGCTGTTCAACAGGAAAATTCACGAGGAATACATAGAAATTTTGGCCATCCTACAGCTAGGTATCAATTTGTTCAAGAGTATCCTGGGGAGCAATTCAATACAATTGGGAGTTTTCATCCACAATATTATCACAACCCGTATTCCAATGCATACAATTCAGAGTGGTGTAACTACCTAAACTACATTGATGAGAATACGGTGCAGCAACAGCCATCACTATGGACATGGCAACAGCAAGAATCAATGGTTTCTTTTGGCCAAAACATTGCAAGACCCACTACAAGTTCAGGTACATCTCTTGAAGAGCAAATGGTAAATTTAACTAACTCAGTAAAAAATATGCAGAGAGCCAATGTTCCAACACAAGATGATTTATTGCAACAAGAGATAATTCCATTCTCCCCACACTTGAATGCTCCTCCACAGAATTTTCAGCAAGACCCACATCAAACTGATCAAAACTTTGGTACAACAGTAAAGTCGGGAGTTCTTCTTGACGAAATGATGGGTGCTCTAACGAATAATGTCTCTTTAATTCTGAAAACCCAGGCACAGCACCAAGAGGAGTTTCATCAGTCTTGGCAAGAGACACTGGCAGCAATAAATGGGTTGAGTACCCAAATGACCCAGATGGCGAAACACTCCAATGAAATTCAAGAGGAGTTTCATCAGTCTTGGCAAGAGACACTGGCAGCAATAAATGGGTTGAGTACCCAAATGACCCAGATGGCGAAACACTCCAATGAAATTCAAGGTTCTCAAGGAAAGTTGCCCTCTCAAGTACAGATCAATCCATGTGAGAACGTCAGCCAAATCACATTGAGGAGTGATAAGCAACTTGAAGAACCAACTGCCATGGCAAGGGCTGAAGAACATATTTCAGAACTCACACCGTTCGACCATACAGCTAAAGAACAGATTTTAGAACCAGCATCGTTTGACCATACAACGCCTGGACAGCAAGCTGAGGTAAGTCCGAAATTGAAACTTTTAATTCCGGAGTTTAAAGTTCCTCCACCTTTTCCAAACAGGTTGAAGAAGAACGCCAAGGAGGAGGATTTGGATGACATCTTAACCATCTACGACGAGGTGGAGATTGCAGACGCTTTTCTTGAAGCAATTAGAACAATGCCAAAGTGTGCAAGATTTAAAAAAGATTTTCTGGTCAAGGAAAATCAACATCCAAAAGAGGAGATGGTTGTGGAATGTGATGATATGCCGAATGTTCTTGAGCATACATTACCCCGTGAATGTAAAGAACCAGATTTTGAAGTTAAAGAGTTGGAGGATGAGGAAATAATGGATGAGACACAATCAATACATGCGAAACAAGTGTTTCCAAGAAACCTAGAAAGTTCCCGTTTGCCTGAACGAGCTCCTGCTGAAACAATTTTTCCTATTCTTTTGCAAGTTCCAGTTCTGAAACTGAGATCCTTGAATAAACATCTGAAATCTGTGCTTTTGAGTGAGGAAAAGATGTTGCCCACTATCAAAAACAAGAATCTTCCTCAAAGCTCATGGATCAAATTGATTTGGTATCAAAGAAGAGACAAGGAAACTGGAGGAAAAACTTTGACTTGCATACAAGATGCACCTTCTCCAAGAACACCTCCGGAGCCTCCTCCAATGGTTTACTGAGTTTGACACATACTTGGTCTAGCCAAGGACATTAAAACAATGGCGCTTGTTGGGAGGCAACCCAATATTTCCTTTCCTTTTTAATTTTCATCTTTACTAGTTTACTTTTCATAGTTTTAATAAATTTGCTTTTGTTCCAGGTTCATTAAACACCTGTGGCTGAATAATGTTCCATTACAAGCTCCCCCGTAGTGATTCTAACGATTGTTTTCAGTAATGGGATGATTTTAGACGATTTGACCAAGTGGGTTGTTTAAAAATTCTTTCCTTTTACCATAATCACTTGGTGGTATCCTATTTTCTATGTCACTTGATCTTAGTTTGACACTTTAATATTTCTTTGAGATCTATTTGGCATAATATTTGTGAAGATAACCCAATTTCCATGTTGTGCTTGCAAACTTCTTATTTAAATTTTACTGATGTACTTGGAGCTCTTAAGTTTTGTGAGCCGCGGGATTCTCTTTTGAGCTAAATCACTTGGTGATATTGCTGATCTTCAAGAGGAGTTGATTGCTCGCGTTTCTTGGGTCTGCCATGGTCTTTACAATTCCTCTAAAATTGCAGTAGTCAAGATCCAATTCTGATATTCTCCAGTTTCTGCAGCCGTCGTTCGCACCACCGAACCCGCCACCATAAATCAGGCTGTCCATATTTCTTTTGCATTTTTTTCTGTGTTTCTGTTTCTTATTTTGTTTCTGTTCTGTTTTCGTTGTTAATCCTTTTATCACATGAGGACATGTGAATGTTTAAGTGTGGGGAGGGTTTGATGTGTTTAGTTGTTTTATTTTTCTTAAATTTTAAAAAAACAAAAAGAAAAAAAAATTCAGAAAATCTTGGATATTTCACAAAAAAACAGTTTACATTTTTAGTGTGTTTTAGGATTTGTTAGTTTTGTTTAACTTATTTTCACTTTATAAGCATTGTTTAGCCAAACAGTTTTTGAATAAGAAAAGTTTAGTTATGGCTTAATTCATAGTAATGGGTTGTGATAGTTGAGTATGATTCCAAGTATGATGACTATTGATTCTGAGCATTTTTAAAGTGAGGATTTTGAGCCAAGCATTGAATGACCACTTTGTTCATGCTTTGTATGAATTATTCTTTGAATTGAGTGCAAATCGCGCATAGTTGATTTCTTAAACTTGCTTTGTTGTGCATGGATGTCATTTGTTGGAATTGAATTTGAAAATGATAAAGGCACTTAGGATTTCACCCTTTCTGACTTTAGATTTCATTCCTACCTTTATTGACCCTTAGTTAACCCCTTTGAGCCTTGAACCTTTTCTTTGTGTTTAAACCCACTAAAAATTTCACCTAAGACCCATTTTAGCTTTCTTTTGGCCCTTAAGGTGTAAGTGTCTAAGTTTGTTATGATTTAGTTTCCCCTTGATTGAAAGAGAAGAGAATCGTATGTTCAAGTCTCTGTGAGGAAGTTATTTCAGTTTGTTCTGATGGAATTGAAAGGTTGAAGTTCACAGTTTGCCCAAACAATGTTGGGACAGAATGGAAAAATGAAAGAAAAATCAGCAGAATTCTGTTTGTACTATTTGCCCGAACAATACTGGGCAGAAGAAAAAAAGAAGAGAATGAAAATTCTGCAATACTGTGAGAATTTGTGTTGTTTGCCTAAACTGTGGCAGGAAAAAGAAAGAACAGCAGCAGTAGAAAAAGAAAAAAAATGATACAAAAAAATGTGAAAAAGCACGTAAAAAAATGAATGCTGTGCTGGAATTACTTTGAGTTATTTTGGAAATCAAAAGTTGAAACAAATTTTCCTATGAAGGGACGTAACACGTGGTTCATTAATCGCATAAAACTACTAGGCACGTTTGTCAACCCAAAAGGCATAACAAGCCACTCATACAAACCAAATTTCGTTTTAAAAGTGGTTTTCCACTCATCTCTCTCCTTCATACGAATTTGAAAATAACCATTTTTTAAATCAACTTTGGAAAACACACATGCACCATGCAATTCATCTAGCATGTCATCCAGACGAGGAATGGGATGGCAATACTTTACCGTTATCTTGTTGACCACTCGACAGTCCATACATATCCTCCAACTTGCATCCTTCTTGGGTACTAAAATGATGGGTACCACACATGGACTAAGGCTCTCCATCACAGTCCCCCTTTTCTAGCAAGTCCTTCACTTGAAGTTGAATCTCTTTAGACTCCTCCGGATTAGCTCGATATGCTGGAAGGTTTGGTGTAGAAGCATCGGGGATAAAGTCGATTTAGTGCTCTATCCCACGCAATGGTGGAAGTCCTGAAGGCAACTCCTTCGAAAAAACATCTTCGAACTCCTACAACAAAATCACCACTTCTAGAGGAAAAAGATCAAGCATTTCTGCATCAATCAAATATACATATTTATACAATAAAAGAAACACATAATTTCCCTCACTCAATTTCTATTTCACCTCTCTCTTTGTTGCAAAAACACTCATTTTCTTTGTCCATTTTTTGATTTTTCTTCCCTACACTTAAACGTTTCCTCTCGACTTTTATTCTCACTAGACTCTCCTTTTTCTTTCTTTTCAAAGTCTTTCACAATATGTACCTGATCTTCATGAGCCTCTCATAGCTTCAAAGGCACCAATGTGTTCTTGCGATTGTTCATCTCCAAGGTATATTTTTTAGTGTATCTATCATACACTACCTTTCGGTCAAACTGCCAAAGACGCCCCAGAAGAATATGCCAAACTTTCAAAGGCACTACATCACACAACACCTCATCCTTATACCTACCTATGACAAACTCGATTTTGACTTGTTTGTTCACCTTGGCTTCCCCGCTAGTACTCAACCATTGTAATTTATATTAAGGTGTTTGAGTGTTCTCTACTCTAACTTCTCTATCAACAATGCACTAGCTATGTTAGTATAACTTCCGCTGGCAAATATTAAGCTACACATCTTCCCTTGCACGTGGCACCTAGTACGGAAAATATTATCCCTTAGCACCAATTCTCCCTCAAGCTTAGTGCATTTAAGACCCTTAAATTGACACGTGCTTCTCCCCTCATTAGTAACTCTTCCTCATCGTCACTCTCCTCTACAATTAGTGTAATCCCCTCATCATCCGAGTGTTCACTCTCATACTCCCCATTAGGTAACAAAAACATGGTCCTTTTATTTGGACATTGAGACTGGATGTGCCCAACCCCTTGGTACTTAAAACACCTAATGTCTCTACTCTTTCCCATTGGTTTCTCCTCAACCTTCACCTTATCGGTTCCCCACTTTTGTTCTAACTGAGGTTTGTAATCGACACTAGAATTCCCAAATTTGGGTTTTGAAATTGGTTTAGTATCTTTCCAAGAACTCCTCTAAGTATTCTTCCCCCTAACCTTAACTATTCTCTCTACTTTCAAGGCTTTATGCAATAACTCCTCCATGTTAACATATTGTTGCATCTCTACTATATCAACTATATTCTTATTCAAACTCGCTAAAAATTTACCCATTGTAAACTCAGGATCCTCCTCTATGTTTGCCCGAATCAAGGATATCTTCATCTCCTAAAAATATTCCTCCACACTCATACTCCCTTGGGTCAAAGTTTGGAGTTTCCTCATCATATCCCTTTGATAATGATTAAGGACAAATCTCTTCCTCATAATCCTCTTAACCTCTTTCCAAGTCCTAACTGGTCTCTCCCTATACCACACTCTATTATGTACTAATTGGTCACACCAAATTGAGGCATTATGGGTAAACTCTAATACAGTCAATTTCACCTTTTTCTCCTCAGAATAATTGTGACAATCAAAAACATGATCTACCCTCTTTTCCCATTCTAGGTAAACCTTAGTATCATTCTTTCCTTGAAACTCTGAAATTTTCATCTTAATAGATCCCATTGGACTATCCTTCCTTCTATCATTTCTACATCTACCTAGTGTCCCCTCTTCTTTCTCCTCCGACATCTCCTCGTAATTTCTCCTATATATCAAACAAAGGATTCCTAGTAGCTCTATCCCTAGTGGGTTGTTCACTAAACTCTAAAAAGTTAAGCCTCATATTAATTTTATCGAATTGAGATTAAATGGCTTTGAAAGTAGTTTCAATATTAAACGAAATACTGCTTGTACCTTCCACACTCATGATAAATTTGGAATTAAAATTGCTCTTACCACTCTCTAAGTGTTTACACTCACACTCGTGTATCATTCAAAGATAATGAAACTCTCTAAACTTTCTTTGTGAGTTATTTGAGTTAACAACTACTTAATGCACCACCCAAGACACAAAATTTGATTAGGAATATTACAACATCAAGGAACAAGAATGATTAAAGACTCTAGAGCAATGTATGATTTTAGGCAACAAGAACAAGAATGTTACCACAAAAGAGCAATAATGATTCACAATAACATATGAATATTTTTATGGCACCAAGACTTGGTTTAAGCCAACAGCAGTAACTCAGCAATGGTAAATTACACTTCCCACCAATTTTAAGTACAATGAATAAATATTTTTCACTTCTAGTATTAGAGAACAAACAAAATTCTACAACTTTATGATTGAAAGAGAACAACAATTATTGATTAGGGTCAAGACACAACTTTTGCACTAGTTTGCAACAATTCAAGAATTGGAACTCAAGTTGTTACCTCAAAAGTTGTAGGGTCTTCAAGAAAGTTTGATGACCTTCTTCTTCTCCCTTTTTTTAAATGCTTTCTATCCCCTTTTTTCTATTACGGAGATTTTTTTTCTACTTTTTTTCCCCTGGCTAAAATCTGCAAATCAAAAGAATGGAAACAATTCGAACAACAAAAATAGAAACACTTCAAGAACAACTTTATTAGAAATTTAGAACCCAATCTTAATGTAAGCTAAGATTTGATAAGTAATCACTCAAATTGGCTTTGATACTAATCTAATTCAAACCTAGGACAATTAAGGAACCTAAGAACGTAACTCAAAGGATTAATTTGAGGATTAATTGTTTAGAACAAAGGAGGTAGCCCTAATTCAAAAAAATTATTAATCAAACTAACCTATCAATTAAAAGAAACGAACACCCTAAAAAGACATGCCCCTTAGAACCACCATTATCGAAATCCTAACATATCAATTGCCTCAAATGATTAGAATGGTTGTTCTTTGCAAAGAACGAAAGAAAGTCTACACTCTCTAGTTTTAGTTTAAAACCAATATTCAAATTATGTCTTATTCAATGACCGTTTTTGCCTATTATAGAAGGCTTACAATAATTAAATTAATTTGGAACCATGGGTTAAGACAACCTTTGAACCCTTAGCAAAACTAGCCAAATTACTTTTACTTTCTAACCTATAGGCTTAATATAATGTTTGGTTCGCAACCCAAAGTAAATAGAATTAATTAAATATGAAAAATAGAAAAATCAGCTAAATTCTGATGTTGACAAATTCCCACACATTGCGACGTCGGGGGTGCTCCACATCGCGACGTGGAAATAAATAACATAAAAAATAAACCTCTAGTGTGCCACGTCAAGATGTGGAAGGGGTTGGACATCAGCTAAATTCTGACATTGACGAATTCCCGCACGTCGTGATGTCAGGGTTGCTCCAGTCGGGATGCGAAAATAAATGACATAAAAAATAAACCTCCCATGTGCCACATCGCGACGTGAAAAGGGTTAGACGTCGCGATGTCATGGCATATCGCGACGTCAGAGATCGTATGTCGGGACATTAGCGATCTTCATCCGACTTCTCTCATTTTGTCCATGTCGCGACGTGGAAGTCCTTGGATGTCGTGACGTGGAGTTTTCTTATGCTCCTTGTCTATTATTTTCACCAACTCTTCCCTCCAATGCTTCATTTTGATCCACCAACCCAATGCACTCCTCTTGGAACACTTCTAAGCATGAAATGAACGTTACATCTTCTTCACAAACTTCACGAATTGATTCACAATCAAAAAGGTCCTCAATCAACGAATGTAGTGTCACCTACATTTGCTTAATTCTTAAACGAGTTAATGGACCCTCGACTCCTTGTAATGTATCATCCACGTGTCTTCTTGGCCCATTTTTATTGTCGGATTGGTTGGCTTCCTCATCAGCTTCTATATATTACAATTAGTTTTTATTTTACTCAATCACCTTCTGGGTTTTGATCAGATATATTTTATATATTTTTGAATTTGGATTTTTTTACTATAAACCTAAAATATCTTTGGAATAAATGACTGATTTTGTTAATTATATCTTTGTTGATGATAAAGTTGTATATGAGAATTCTGATTCGATTAAAGATCTTGGGTTGTATGAATTACTTGATGGAAATAAGATGATTGAAATTGTGAATGAAAATGAGGAAGAAAGAGAAAAAATTATCAATTTGGTGGAGGAAAAGAAAACCACATACATAGTTATAAGGTCTAAAAATATTATTGAAGATAGTGATATTGTTGATTTTAATGATAATTATATTGCTCATTTTATGTTCGATACGTGGGAGAATTTTTATAACGAATAGTAGAATTAAACTTCAATATTTGGAGTTACAAAATTTATTTCAAGTTACATGTAAAGATGACTATGAAGATAAAGACGAAAATCAAATACAATATTCAAACTGCAACAGAAATTTCTATGAAAATTGAAGCTAGTGAGCATGAAGGCATTAATCCTGCATGGAAAACCTAGTTTAAAGGAGGGTTTGTTGAAATATTAAACTATGCATTATTTAATTAATTAGTAGTTTCCTAAAAAATTTGTTTCTTGAAATATAAATTAGTTTCCAAATAGGTTTTGTTTCTTAATTAGTTTTTTTTTATGAATTAAGAAATTTCTTACTCTATAAATAAAGGGTCTTAGGGATTTTTGTAAGTAGAGAAGTTAGAAAAGAGACCTCAAAGATGTGAAAAAAAGTCATATGGTTTAGAGAAATTATGTGGATCACTGGTTGGTGTTGTTGTGAGCAGTTGTACAATACATATGTGATCTTGTAATTTTGTTCCTCTCATTCCAAACATTTATATAGTGCTTCCGTGTGTTTTTGTGTTATCAAATCGATATGCGACATTTTATCTTTAATGGTATCGGGGAGCCAACTACTATGTCTACAAACGAGCTTTTAGATGACAGGTATCTTGGCAGCCATGATGGCGGGTGTTTGTCAGTGTTATAGGGTTTAGGCAATTCTGATGTGATGACGGGATAGCGTGGGTCAAGAGGATTTAGATGAATAAGGGTGTGGATCGCTGCAAAGTTTGAGAGCATTTAGAAGACACGCGTGGGAACACACATTTGCAAGTTACTCAATTATATATCCTACTAAACTGTCAATTATGAGAAAGTCTCCAATGAACTGGTAGCATACATGAGACATACCACGACGCGTGTAATAATAATGATACGAGAATCAATGGTACTTTATACGTGAATAAAAAAGAGAGGGTGTTATATGCGGATCATAACCATGGGTATAACCTGGATGATTAATACGCGAATCAATGGTACTTTATACGCGAATCAATAGTACTTTATATGCGAATCAAAATTGGGCCGCGTTATATGCGGATCATAACCATGGGTACAACCTTGATGATTAATACACTAATTATTGATACTTTATATGCAAATAAAAAATTGGGCACGTTATATGCGGATCATAACAACTAGTACAACATTGATGATTGATACGCTAATTATAGGTACTTTATACGCGAATCAATAATACTTTATATGCAATTCAAAAATGGTACGTTATATATGAATCATAACCAAAAGAAGAGGTTTTGAAGGATGTTAAGGAATAAGTTATTGGCCAACCTGAACTCATGAAAAAAATATGTAAACAGTCTGAAAACAAAAGTAATAGGAGCAACGTTACCCACAAAGAATTAAAAGAAGGAAGAAATAATAACACATTTTACAACAATATAAGTGCTTTTGTACAATTTAGATTCTTATTTCTTAGTCTTATTATTGTGAATAACTTGATATTGTACCTACAAAAACTTTTGGGAATCACATTTGTATCAATGCAATATTTGAAATGTTGATACATTAAATGAGATTAAGTGACATTTTATACGTTATATGAGCAAGTGATAACGTCTTCATACTTCATATGTTATACGCCAGTCAAAATGATACTTTATACTTGAATTCTAGAGCTATTAGACTCTAACCTTTGTATTTTATACGCAAATTATTGATACGTTATATGTCAATTAAACTTACACTTTATACGTGAATGGGGAAGCTATTCAAATGCTAACTTTGGTAATCATACGCAAATTATTAATACGTTACTTCAATCAAAATGATACTTTATCTGTCAATCACAAAGCTATTCAAATGCTAATATAATGTCAGTTTATACGTCAATCCGCTAACTATGAATACGTTATACACGAATAATAATTACTACTCATTAATATGTTATACGTCAATCCATAATATGCGAATTATTGATACTTTGTACGCCAATTAAAATGATACTTTATACATTAATGGTAAAGCTATTCAAATGCTACTATAATGGCACTTTATACTACAATTCGCTAACTATTGATAAATTATACGCGAGTAATTATATTATTACTCATTTATATCTCATATGCCAATTTTTGATAATTTATACGTTAAGTGTAATAAATGTGCGTGTGGTGGTGAGTCAGTAATGACGTCACATACATGCCACGATCGCATATGAATTTTGTGATCAATTATATATCCAACTAAACTATCAATGCCTGGCGATATATTGCCATATTCAAAACTTTCCATTCTGGATTTTTGTAAAATGTTAGTCGACATTACCATAAATGAAATTTTTAATTTTTAATATATCATGCCCTTTTTCTAGATCGCACAATCCTTCTTTGGAAGCTTTCAACGAAATCTAAATTGGGAAAACGGATAACAAACAATTCAGTTCCAATTATAATTGAAACGACATCATTTCAAAAGTTATTGTATAGAGTGTGGTGTGTAGATTAAGTTTACTCATTGTTTTTACAATATCGATCAAGCATTATAACTCCACAGATAGGCAAAATAACGCAGATTCGGTTCTTAATCGAGAACTGGTCTGAAAATAATTTGACGGGTTTAAGAATAAATATTGGAATTGGTTCCACAATGTCAAAATTAAAATCAAAATTAACATGGCCAAAAAAAATTATACTACTAGAGTACTCTTAATATATTTGTACAAAATTGCAAGAAGATACCTTCATCCAGCCATCCCAATTGATTTTAGTTGGAATACTATTTGGACATCAACAATTCTCCACTGCTTGGAAGAATCAATTTATGATAGTCAAATACTATCAATATTAAAATGTAGCAAATTTGGAAAACTATTTACCCTGTGAATTGACTAATTATTGAATGTGATAAATTACACCAGAAAATTTTCAAATTTTTTATTTGTTGCACTAGAAAGAAACTTCATGCAGATAGGAGGCTTAACACCAGCTAAAGCTAGTATGGCAATAGGAACTGACGACAAAGATTCCCCACAAATCAATCCAGATGCCACGGCTGGTCCATATTCTTTGGCACTTTTCTTGTTTTTTAGATCCCAACAGAAGAGAATCAAGCTCCCAATACACATATCTATTGCGAAATATCCTCCAATATAGAATGGGATTGCCATGCACATTGCACTTGGAATGAATCGGTAAGTCCTGTATTTCTTATCAACATGCTTTAAAACCTCGGCAAAGATATTGAGGGCAATGGCACCGAAAAAGAATATGATTGACATTTTCAAGCAATGCTTGGGAAGGAAAGAGAAGCCCTCAACCCCAAGAAGTGCAATCCCGCGATATAGCGCAGCAAATGGTGCAGGGTAGCTTCCGTTACTGTCGCCAACCGGGTGCGTGCTGTAAAAGAACCAGAAAACTGCTGGAGTAATCAAAACACCCATCGCAGTACCAATCACTTGACTCGCAAACATGGTGCGAGGAGATGAAAGTGTTAAATATCCTGTCTTAAAATCTTGCATAAGATCAGAAGCTGTTGACACAATGTTCATCATGACACCACAAGCAGCAAGCCCAGCAATAACCCCACCATTATCAAGACCAACCCAAGCACTAATTACAAGGATGGCGATTTTTCCATAGTTTGAGGCAAGTGACCAGTCAGTGAGACCACAACCATAAGCATTACAAAATGCTAAACTTGGAGCAATCACATAGGCAGCCAATATGTGATACCATTTCAACCGTTGTTGGAAAATGAAGGGAGCTACTATCATACATAGTGCTGCTAGGCCAACATAACCAATCAGAGCAATGGAAGTTGGGATTTGGTCCTTCAAGAAATATTCAGTTCGTTTCTTCTCATCGTAGTTTTCAACCTGTGCATCCTTGGGTCGGTCCTCCTCGGTTGGGTTCACTGATGATGAGCCCTTTCTCTCTGATTTCATCAGTATGAAGCTTCGTATTGTCACAATGATCATATAGACCACATGGAAAAGACCATCTCCAAGCATGAGAGAAATAGTGAGAAATACCTTTCAAAATTAAAGTGTAATAAGACATGATTAGTAATAATATTAACCTTAACAAATAACGTAATATGCATTCTCAATTTTAAGCAAACAACATATATAGGATGATGGAAGAAACTCAATTAATTAAAGTCATGGTAATAGACATGTCAGACAATTATGATTATCATTTTTCCGCTTCTAACGCATTAGAAAAAAGAAGTCTAAACAAGCAAAACATTTAGATTAGATCCCTGCTTTATGCAACCATGATTAAACTACGTCAACAAGTAGGATGATATTTATGCTCTTCCACAACCTCTCAGGAGATGGATCTTATGTACAAGATTATCTTTTCTTATCCAATCTAAAATTAAAACTACGTTATAGGTTTACTCATTTCTTGGCTATGTTTTAATAATTATAGAATGATTTTACTTTTTAATCTCCACTTTTAATAAAACTCCGGAATTTTGAGCATTAAACATCAAAAAATTAGATAATCTTGGACATGAGATCCGGTCTCATCTCATAGTAGGCTAATATACCTATAAGTTAAATTACTTTAATCATCTCGTTCATTTTGAATTTGTACCCAATTTTTGAAAAGTTTTATTTTCGTTCATCATGTTGCAATTTTTGCTTTTAATGGTTATTTACTCACTTTTCATGTAAGAAAAATCTAATTTCAATAACTATTTAACGTGCATATGTCCAACTTTAATAGTTACGTATATTAGATTTTAAGTAAAGAAAATTGGATGAAGTAACTTAAATAGAAACATAAGGGATGAAAATAAATTTTTTTAAAAATTTGAGACAAAATCAAAATCAATTTCAAATTAAAGGACAATTAAAGTAATTTACTCCATATATATAATTCTGATCTGTGGTCAACTTAGTTAATCTGAGCAGATCCTCTATTCCACTATCTGTATTACAGCATGATTCAGGTTTTGCAAATAAAAAAATATTAAACAAGTAAAAGGACACGTGTTCCATTTTTAAAGCATTAAACAAGTATTCAAACAGAGGATTCCGTGTGCATAGTAATTTTTTTAGATATTCAAGAATAATTTATTCGTAAAAAATTTGCGTTATGCCCTATATCTTCAAAAATTTATTCTGTACAGATATTCAGAATGAAGAAAAGAAAGAAATTAATTCAAAGTCATACCCTATATCCTTGGATTCCTTGAAGACTTGGTGGATCTAATTTAGCACTATACCAGACGCCCTTCTTTTTCTCAATAAGGGGCCACATGATTCCCCAAGAGAGAATGCCGCCGAGGAGCATTGAGACATTTACCATGTATGGGCAGATCATCCCAACACCAACATATGTTGATGAGAAATCAAAATAAAACCTGAAAGTTTATATGATCAAAGGACTTAAAAATAAATTTTTTTGATGCAATTAAATAAATATATTTAATAATTAAACTTCTAAATTTATTATTATAAAAACTATAAAAATATAGAAATATAAACAATGATGAACTATTACTATCGTGTGACAAAGTTGAAGTAGTTGTATTTTACTCATTTGCATATGTTTAAAACATTGTAAAATTTGCTCATTTTCAATTAATTTCACACTCAATATATCTAATATAAATTTACACTCAAAATCTCTAAATTCTCTACTTCAAACACTAAAATTCCTAATTTTAATTCAAATAAAAAATAAAATGAATTTTAATAACCACAAATCCAAATTAGTCAAACACCTATATTAATTTATTAATTTACAAATTTAAATTTATAATTACCAAAATTTAGATAACAAAATTTTAAATAAAAAATTAACTTTGGCCAAAATAGAAAATTGAGCCACTAGCATGCATGAGCAAATACACAGAGACGAAAAAATGAATAGAGTGAGAAATAAAGAGGCTGGAGGAAGGGGATAATAGTTTAAATATAGATGAGTGACATTTGATGTTAAATGAAGAAGTAGCCTCGTAAAGGGCACTAGGGAAGGGAGAGAAGCTTTGTTTTATTTCATTGCAACAATTTTTTTTTAAAAAATTACATCAAAAACTCCAAATTCATCCCAAACTCATCCCATCATATGCTTATGTTAAAAGTTAAAACTAAAGCTGTATTTGGATTGAGGGAAAGTGACGGAAAGAAAAAGAAATGAAATAAATGAATTAGGATTTGTGCGTTTGGATATTTTTTTTTTTTGAGGGAGGGATTAGGAAGGATTAGATTTAAATGTTTGAGTCAATTTCTATTTCCGTGCCAGAAACGAAAAGAAACGATTCATTGTTAATAATTATCCATTATAAAGTATTTTTTTAACTTAAATTTTTGTTTAGAAATTATAACATAAACTTTTATGTGTAAATAACTTTTATAATTTGAGAAGTTTTAATCTCTTATATTCTATCTACTCTAAAGTTCTAATTTTATTAAAATTTAATTTGATTTTTACAAATTTAATAATTCTTCAAGTGAATGAATATGTAACTACAATATTATTCAAATTATTATGATATATTAATAAACTTGAGTTTCAATTTCTTACAAATTATACCCACTCACAAAATAATATTAGAGTTCTATTTTATTAGAATTTGATTTGATTTATAAAACTTTAATAATCTACCTACTTTTTTTAAAATTGAATCAACATTTAACTAAAAAAAATTTATGTTAAAAAAGTATTGTTATAAAATTTAGAATAATTATTTATTAATAAAAAATAATTTTTTATTTTTTATAAAAAAAATGACACGCTTATCTAAAATTAATATATTTTTTATTTGATAGTTATGTTTATATTTATTTATTTTATTTCCTCTATTATTTTTAAAATGGATAGTAGAAATAAGATTAAAAAGAAAAAAAAGTAAGTATGAATTGATTATTTTGATTTATTATATTAATTGGTAAATTAGTCATATATTCTAAACATTTTATCAATTTTTTCTTTTCCTTCGTATCTCCACTAATATTGTTAGTATATCATTTTCTTTCTTTTCCATCATATCCAAACATACAGGAGGGAAACTATTTTCTCTACTCTACTCTCTTTTCCTTTCCACTAGTTTTCTTTTCTTTCCTCTCCTTCCATTTCTCTCAATCCAAACATAGCCTAAAAGATTGGGCACTGGCCTGCCGCTACCATCAACAGCACTGTCACATTGAAATCTCACCTGGTCGTTTGGGGGTTAAAGCAAGGGTGGCCACTGGACGATCAGTCTAGAGCCCTCCTATTCCATTGCTCTAGTGAACTTGGTAATGGTTAAAGTCCCCTCCAACTCCCACCTAATTTTGCCTAATTTCGCCTCAATTGATGGTATATACAAGTAAATATCATATATTAGCATACATCTATTAATTTTCTATCGGAAGTCTTGTTTTAAAAAGAAGATACCTAGATCAATAGTTTATTGTGATTTTTATTGTACATTTTATCTTATCTTTATCGCAAATGCTTTTGCTGAATATAACAATAATAACTATTAATAGGCTCTATTTGGAAGGCATGAAATCACTGATTTATTTCACAATTACAAAATGAGTTGTTTGTTTTGTTCAATTTTTCTATCAAAATTTTTAAAAACAAAAACAATACTACAATAATTATTTTTGCTACAGTGTTTTTTATAAATAAAATATTAAATTTTAATTTTAAATTTAAATTTTAATAATAAACAATTCTTTTTAAGACAATTTCTATCAAAATAAATTAATAAAATAGTAATTCAAATTTAAATTTCAAACTTTTATCAATAAAAAAAATCTTCCATACAAATTCCAACAAAACAAAATCATTCATTCCAAATACTCGCAAAATATACTCTTCTCATAACAAATTCCAAGAAAAAAAATTCATGATATAATCCAAAAATACATCATCCAAACGGAGCCAAGCATTTATCACATGTGGGATCAACTACATGGATTATATTTTTTCATTATCTAATCTTTATATGCATATTTTTTATTGTTTATTTTCAATTCTTTTCAAATTTCTCCATTTCCTTTTAATTTAAATTAATATTTCTCTATTTCCTACACAACACGCTAATGCATCTAGAGGTCTTCTTTACATTGTGCAAATCATTTTTAAGTGTGTTTCTCTCAGTTTCTCATCTATAGGAGTTATAGTCACATTCTTTCTAATGCAATCATTACATATTCTATCTAATCTAGTGTCTAAATATATATCTTAACATTCCATTTGTACTACTTTTATTTTATATTCATACTCATATTAGTAGCTCAACATTCTAATCCATAAAGCATCGTTGATCTTATGGATATTTCATAAAATTTTTCTTTCATTTTAACGGTACTTTACGATCACAAAGTATAAATGAATCATTTATCTATTTGTTCTAGTTTGCTAATTCTATGTGTAGCATCTCTATCAATTTTTAAATTTTGCTACTTTTATTTTTTGTTCATACTCATATTTAGTCGCTCAACATTCTAATCCATAAAGTATCATTGATCTTATCAATGTTTGATAAAATTTTCTTTCATTTTAACGGTACTTTACGATCACAAAGTATAAATAATGCATTTATCTATTTGTTCTAGTCTACCTGAATTTTATGTGTAACATCTCTATCAATTTTTTAATTTTTCTTCAATAATAGATCCTGAATATATAAAACTAATAGATTCATTTAATTCATATCTACCAATTATCCTATTGTTATTTCTATGATTACTAAAGTGACATTCCATATTCATTTTTATCTTTACTTATTGTAAAATGTTTCGATTCTAATTTTTCCTTTAAAGTTTTTAACTTAGCAATTAAAACTATATCATATCCAAACAACATATATTCAAGAATGAGATTTTGTAAATGCTTAGTAATTTCGTCAATTACTAAATAAAATATATATAAGTTAAAGCGGATTCCTAATGCAGACCTATAGTATTCAATAAATCATTTTGATATCTCTACTAGAATCTTTACACAAGTTATTTTACCTTTACACATATTTTTATAACTCTTATATGCATCACTCCCACCTCTCTTTTTTATAGTACCCTCTACATTACTTCCCTATTGATTCTATCATATTGTTTTTTAGATCAATAAATACTATATGTGAGTTTTGTTTTGTTTTATTCTATGTATAGTTTTATACATATTTTTATAACTCTTATATGCATCACTCCCACCTCTCTTTTTTATAGTACCCTCTACATTACTTCCCTATTGATTCTATCATATTGTTTTTTAGATCAATAAATACTATATGTGAGTTTTGTTTTGTTTTATTCTATGTATAGTTTCCATTTTAAACATCTTTGATATAAAACTGAATTGATTATTCAAATCCTTTGTTTCTATTACTCTCTCCCATATTTTCTTAGTATGACTCATTTATTCAATACCCTTATAATTTGGGTCAGTTTTGTATGTTTTCTTTATTTTTATATACAGTTATCTATATACTTTTTCTGCACTATTTAGACATGTTTTTAGTTTTTATAATTACATTAAATAGATATGTAAACCATGTAATCCAAACTTTTTCAAGGCATATCAATGCATTAGAATATTATTGGGACAACAGTTTTACCATTTTTCATTTTGTTTAATGCTTTTTCTACTTCTAAATTTTTTTTTTAAACACCTAATTTGTGTTAAATCTCTATTTTTTTTAACACTCACGCATCCTCATATGCTTCCCTTAAGAATCGAACACTATACCTAGAGGTTAGGATGCTAACTCCCTAACCATTGGGCTACCCTCAATGGCTAAAATATTTTTTTTTATTTTCTCTTACCTTTGTTATTTTAAATATATATTATTCTCTTCTTCTTTAGTATATAATCTTTTATCAAACTCTTTCAACGCCTTTGTCTTTACCTTCTTTATTACTTTTTTCACCTCTTTCTTGACATTTTCATAACTTTTAATATTTCATCATTTTCAAAAGTATATAATGTTTTGTAATATTTCCTTTTTGTTTTCACTTTTTTCGTGAATTTCTTGATTCCATTATCATGATTATTTATCCAATTTATTGTCCTTTGACTCTCCTAATATACTTTTTGCAATTCTTTTTGTTTCATTAGTCCTATTTTGTCATGTATTGTTTACTTCTTTTTTCACTTTTCAATTAATAGATTTTAAAATATTTATAAAAATTTCTATTTTATTTTTATTCTTTAAGTCCCACCACTTAATTTTAGGTATATTGTATATCTTTCAATTTCTTAAAATTTGTACTATTAAGCATTATATAAAAAATTAATAACTTATATTGTGTCTTGAGACTTTTTTCAAGTATTACCTTACAATCTTTATATAATTTTTTATTTCTTTTTTGAATTTAAAAGTAGTCAATTTGTGATTTATTAGTATCACTTTTAAATGTAATTAAGCGTTCTTCTATATTTTTATAAAGTGTATTACCTATAACCAAATCGTAATTGATTACAAAATCTAAAATAGTTTTATTTTCATTATTCTCGACCCAAAACCATAACTCACATAAACCTTATCATACTCTTCATTACCCTCTCTCACATATATATTTAAATCTCGACCTATTATAATTATTTAGGAGTCGGAGGAAGATCTCTCATCTGATAACCCTTTGAGGAATTATTTAGATTAAAGATTTTGAATTTTTCCAAAATTTAGTTTTAATGCATTCATCTAATCTTATTTGAAGTGTATATGCACTAACTATATTTATATATTCCTTTCCTAAGATAATTCTTAGAGATATAACCCTGTCCTCTTTCTAACTATACCTATCATACGCTATATCAATTGTGAGTTTACAATTATAGCCACCACATTTCTATTTCTATCATCACTACTATACCAAAGGTTATGCTATGTGACATCCAAGACCTTAACTTTTTAACCTATACATTTAGTTTTTTGAAGACACGTAATAATGTGTCTTCTCCACATAATTTCTACCAACTCTGTCGTTTTATTCATCAAAGTAACAATATTCCAACTATCTATTTTAAAACTAATAACTTATGTTGTATCGTGGGACTTTTTTCAAGTATACCTTATAATCTTTATATAATTTTCTATTTCTCTTTTGAATTAAAAAGTAATTGATTTGTGATTTATTAGTATCATTTATAAATTTAATTAAGTGTTCTTCAATATTTTTGTACAATGTATTACCTATAACTAAATCGTAAATGATTACAAAATCTAAAATAGTTTTATTTTCATTATTCTCGACCAAAAACTATAACTCACATAAACCTTATCATACATTTCATCATCTTCTCCCATATATCTATTTAAATATCTACCTATGACAATTATTTAAGAGTCGGAGGAAGATCTCTCATCTAATATCCCTTTGAGGAATTATTTAGATTAAAGATTTTGGATTTTTTAAAAATTTAGTTTTAATGGATTCATCTAATGCCATTTGAAGTGTATATGCACTAACTATATTTATAGATTCCTTTCCAAAGACAATTCTTAGAGATATAACCCTATCATTTTTCTAACTACACCTATCATCTGCTTTATCAATTGTGAGTTTATAATTATACGCACCCCATTCCTATTTTTATCATCAGGACTATACCAAAGCTTATGCTATGTGACATGTAAAACCTTAACTTTTTCACCTATCTATTTAGTTTCTTGAAAACACATAATAATGTGTCTTCTAATCATAATTCCTACCAACTCAGTCATTTTACTCGTCGAAGTGACAATATTTCAACTATCTATTCAAAAACTAAAAACTTACGTTGTGTCGTGAGACTTTTACAAGTATTACATTACAATCTTTAAATAATTTTCTATTTCTCTTTTGAATTAAAAAGTAAATGATTTGTGATTTATTAGTATCACTTTTAAATGTAATTAAGTGTTCTTCTATATTTTTAAACAATGTACCTATAACTAAATCGTAAGCGATTACAAAATCTAAAATAGTTTTACCAAAACCATAACTCACATAAACCTTATCATATTTTTTATTACCCTCTCCCACATATCCATATAAATCTCCACCTATTACAATTATTTAAGAGTCGGAGGAAGATCTCTCATCTGATAATCCTATGAGGAATTATTTAGATTAACGATTTTGAATTTTTCCAAAATTTAGTTTTAATGGATTCATCTAATCCTATTTGAAGTGTATATGCATTAACTATATTTATAGATTCCTTTCCTAAGACAATTCTTAGAGATATAACCCTATCCCCTTTCTAACTATACCTATCATCCAACTCTATCCAAAATGCTTATGATGCGTGACATCCAAAACCTTAACTTTTTCACATATCCATTTAGTTTCTTGAAGGCACTTAATAATGTATCTTCTCATAATTTTTATTGACTCTGTCATTTTATTTGTCAAAGTAACAATATTCCAACTATATAATATGTTTGTCATGAGACTTTTTCGAAGTATTACCATACAATCTTTAAATAATTTTCCATTTTTATAAAAAAGAAAACTGACTTGATTGTAAGTAAATTTTTTAGACAAAATCTTATGGAAGTTCTCACTATTGTTGTTTTTAGAAGTTAAATAGTCTAGAATTTGGTCTCACAATACGCATGAGATTGGAATTCAAAACCCAACTTCTCACAAAATCAGATTTCAACCAAAGCAAATTATACTCCATCTCGCATTCGAATTACAGTTGAAGTGAGGAATGATATAATGATTTTTAGGTTGGAAAAAATGTATCACATCAAGTCGGAAGCAATACGTCACTTAAACTCAACTAAGGCCAAGGTATATTTTTTATGCTTTATCAATTGAGGCTATCTTTGGGAAATGAGAGCTTATGCCAAAAAGTGACTTTCATGATAAACTCTTTGAATAAAATCAATGGAAAACCTATCAGGAGACAAGGTGAAAGCTGGAGGATCTAAAGGGAAAAACGATCGCTGGCAAAAAAACAAAGCAATCACTTGATTCAGCACTTGGTATAGAAGCCTATGAGTTTTGACGAAAACCATGTTAGAAAGACTACTTCTCCTGTCAAAATTCCCAAAAGGAAGACTTGCTGCGATGGTGAATTTAATGGTCATAATGGTTTGCAACATAGTCTACAGAGGACTTCCATCCAAACTATAAGAAGTCCAAATAATGGTCATTGCCAATATGGAACAAAGTATTGAAATTCATTTGGCACTCGACAACGTGCGAAGCTGAATTCACTTAAAAGGTAAGCACATATCATCAATCCATGACTTATGTTTTATTTTATCTTTTGTTGTGTACGGTTAACAGTAAGAAGATTGGTAAAAATATAAATAAATATATATCTATACATTAGTTATAAGAGGGAGTTGTTGGAATTTGTAAGCAAGCTTCTCTTCAACATGCTTGCTTGTGGGGGTAAAGCTGCCTTTTCACCACATTGGATTTGCGCTTTACCGCTCCATTTTTGTCCCCCCTCCCCAGCAGATTCAAGGAGCTGTCTGTTTAGGATGGTGGTGTAAATGTCAGCTTGAAGGAGGAGCTGCCTATTTAGGATGGCCAACTTATTGCTGTAAATGTGAGATTGAACGCGTGTCAATTAACAAGACCACCATCTCACTTTCTGTTCTTCTATCGTTTCTTCACCGCTTTGAATACTATAATTTTTTCCTTTTTTTTTCCTCCTCTTACGATTAAATTGAGGGAACTATTATGAGCTTTGATGGCTAATTCTGGGAGCAAAAGAAATTCAAGAATTTTCATGGTGTATTCGACCAAAACAAATATAACTCTCCAAAGTTATTGAAATAATTTTTTGTTCTGTTTTACTGGGTTTAGTTGGAATCATTGGTCTTCATTACGTTGTATAGTTAGCTCCTGCTTTTCTTCCTCTTGCGATTTGTACTCTGTTGTTGTTCTTCCGTCATGAATTGATCACTATGAACGACACTTCAAATTATTTTTAGATCTTCATAAATTTCTGGTTATTTTCTATTTTTTTTTCTTTAAACTGGTTTTCAGATTCTTCATTGTTGTATGTATTTGGGCATTTTTTTGGGTTTTAATATTTCAGTAATTCCAGATTTGCTTCCTTTCTTTGTTGATTCTTAGAATTATCAATTTTAGCTTCCTTTCTTGATCTTTAGGTAAATTGTTTCTGAATTTATTAAAGGGGTTTACTTCATGTAGTTAGCTAAGTTTGGTTCTCCTCCAATGTTTGAGTAGCCTATTGTTTCAAGTTTGCTTCGCGTGTGAAGCTTTCTTCAAAGCTATGACTTTTATGTTATTTTAGGCATAGCTTTCTGGTGTTCTCTGCATATCTCTTAAGATCATTCTGCTTTTTTGTTTTAGAATTTTCACATTGCCTTAGGCAGTCCTGTGTCCTTTTAAATTGTCCTTCATGGTCATCGTAAAAAATTAGATTATTTTTTCTGGTTCGAGATGCCTTTTATAGCTTTGAGTTCCTAATTGATTTCCTTCAATTTACATTTTAGGAAATGTCTGAGCCTGTTGTTGACGGGAATGATGCAGTCACTGGCCACATTATTTGAACTACAATTGGAGGCAAAAATGGGGATCCGAAAAGGGTTGGTACCCAATTTTTAGCTTTTTATGTTTGATGTTTGTAACCGTCAGGTTAATGTAATTTTTATGAGATGCATGTAATTCTCTTCCAAAGGGATGCTTTCCTTGTTTCCGTTCGTCAAAAACTTTTTTAAAACTCTTGAATATTGACAAATTTTTTTATCTTTTATACAATTGTAACTGATACTTTTCGACAGCCAGCTGTTTAAAGAAACGTAAGTTATTTGTTTGTAATGTTTCTTTAACAGACCATCAGTTACATGGCCGAACGAGTTGTCCGAACAGGATCATTTGGAATTGTTTTCCAGGTATGCATACTTACCTGGTTTGATTGATAACTTTGTCTGACGTCACAAATACAGGCAAAATGCTTGGAAACTGGAGAGACTGTGGCAATCAAGAAGGTTTTGCAGGACAGAAGGTATAAAAACCGTGAGCTGCAATTGATGCGGGTGATCCATCAACCCGAATGTGATTTCTCTCAAGCACTGTTTCTTCTCTACAACAACTAGAGATGAACTTTTTCTCAATTTGGTCATGAAATATGTTCCTCAGACACTGTACAAGAATTTAAAGTATTATAGCAACTGAAATCAAAGGATGCCACTCATATATGTCAAACTTTACACATATCAGGTTAGACCCTTGTATTTTGTTCTTTCTCGTTTCTAGAACTTGGTATTTCCATGTTCATGATGTCTGATGAGGTAATCAATAATTATCAGATATTCAGGGGGCTTGCTTATATCCATGCTGTTCCTGGAGTTTGTCACAGAGATGTGAAACCTCAAAATATTTTTGTATGACTTATTCTAATTGCTTTATTGTGATTTCAATACAGCATTAATCTGAACTTACCTTTTGCGTTTCCTGCAGGTTGATCCTGTAACCTACCAGCTCAAGCTTTGTGACTTTGGAAGTGCAAAAGTTTTGGTATGACATTAACCTGCCTATATAAATTCTGGTTCAGATACACAGTTGAATTAAATAGGCATTGATATGGATGTTGTCTTTTTAATTATTGTGTATAAGATCTCAATAATTTTGCCTTGTATTGTTAGCTATGTAAAAAAAATTCTCATTGACTAAATCTGTTGTGATTAGATAAGGGGCGAAGCAAATATATCATACATCTGCTCTCGTTACTACCGGCCACCAGACCTTATATTTGCAGTTAAAAAGATGTCTTGTAACTTTGTACATATTACGCTTTTTTTGTTTCTTCAGATTTCATGCAGTACCCGTGATAAGCTTGTTCATATCCTTGCCCTCTTGAAGCTCGAGCTTGTTCAGAAGAAAGTTCTGATTTTTACCAATTCAATTGATGCAAGTTATAGACTGAAGCTATTCTTTGAGCAGGTACTTTGACTCTTTTATTTTGATGAATTGCAA
Source organism: Ophiorrhiza pumila (assembly GCA_016586305.1). Classification (NCBI taxonomy): domain Eukaryota; kingdom Viridiplantae; phylum Streptophyta; class Magnoliopsida; order Gentianales; family Rubiaceae; genus Ophiorrhiza; species Ophiorrhiza pumila. Next base: position 12,799,734 of record BLIW01000011.1, read on the forward strand.
TGAGTGTTCAGGGAGATATAGTGGGCTTGTGTTATGTATGACATCATTGATCAGGTTTCCTTCTCTGCAGTTTGGTATAAAATCTGCTGTTTTAAATGCGGAGTTGCCACAAAATTGACGTCTACATATTCTTGAGGTGAGATATAGTTTTGCTTGCAATGAATCCGATAAAACACCTTTCTTTCCATATTTATCACTATATGGTTATTCTTCTAGGGTTTATTTTAATATCTTATTGCCTATCTAATTAGGAATTCAATGCTGGCCTTTTCGATTATCTGATTGCAAGTGATGACACTCGATCACCAGAGAAAGAAAAGTTTGACAATGGTGGTAATACTGAACGGAAGAAAGCCAGGAACCATCCTAAGCAAAAACTGGATGCAGAATTTGGGTAGTGAGAGGCATAGATTTAAAAAATGTTCACACGGTAGGATCATGTTTTAGAGGATGTTTCCTTCAACAACTGTTTCCTTTATGTCATTTTCTTATAGTTTTCACCAGATAATGCGAGTCATGTTGCTCTATTAGCTGCATTTGGATCAATTGTTTGAGCTTTGTAAGGCTTTATTGGTGGTTCCTTCAGAACTTTGCTTCAAGTTATCTTTGTTGCTGTCCTGAAACTTTTACATTACATACCTGCAGCTTATTTATGAACTGATCATGTCATTCTGGAATGTTTATTACTGGAAAGTTTAATGTTGTTTCCACAAAACAGTACCGGTTGTTATTTCCTTACTTCATAAATTTGATTATGTTAGTTACAATCTGAATTGTATTTTGTCAAGGTGGCTACTAAGGTTTTTTTTAGGGGTAGAGTGGTAGGGTCGGGATTGGAAACTGTCATACCTTTTTTTTGGCTGGGTGATCTTCTTCTGATCTATGGTTTCTGCAAATATGCCTGGATATGGCCATATGTGGTGCACTATAACAGAAATACTCAGCATGCATTTACTTGTCTTGCTTCAACATCTTTGTTCTTAATTAAAGTAGTTATTGCGCCATTATGGGTTTACTAGGTGGAAAGTTGACCTCTTGATTGATTGATGTTCTTTGTTTATCGTTCTGCTTGAGCTTTCTTGTACAGAAGGTTAACTTTGCCAACATTTTATCCTTAATTTGCCCATGTTGTTGAGGTTGTTTAGTTTAACCACTTGCCCATGATGTTTCTGTTTCTTCTTTCAGGTCATAAATTTTGAGATGCCTCAAAGTGCTGCAGGATATGTTCATCGCATTGGACGTACAAGAAGGGTATATAACACTGGTGCATCTGTCTCTTTTGTAGTTTCTGAAAGAACTAATGGGTGCTGACCAATTCATACATCGATTCTTATAATGAAGGGCTAATTTCTTATCTTGAATCCATTTGACCTTTGTTATTTCAAATGCTGAACTGTTTAATTGTTGGATTGCTTAACATTGACTGTAGTCTTCACTAAATCAAGTGGTCACATATATACATATTATGGTGTACATATTTTTTGCTATTATTTTTTGAATTTTGGTTTCGGTGATAACTTATCTTGTGATAGTACAATAGTTTACCCATCTTGTTTACTATAATGCATATTGGTTCATATGATCTACGCTTTAGCGCTGGAATATGTTAGATTAGTCTATTCCTTTTATATATCAGAATGAAGTTAATGTCTTTGCAGGAACATGCTAACGGCAATATATTTTTGTAGTGATGTAAACATAATTGAAGTCCTTTTGTTTCGTGTGGCTTATTGTTCTCTTACTTGATCATCAAAAGGTTTCACCTGAGGAGAATGCCATTTTTGAAGACATTAAATCCATTATGGTTGAACATGATAGCAAGTACTCCGATTTTATAGCACCATTTCCTTTGCTGAATAAGAATGTTGTAGAGGCTTTGAGATATAGAACTGAGGTAAGCATGTGATTACCTTCATTAAAATTGGAGTACTTTCTTAAAGTTGTCAAGAATAAGGATTTGCTCTATGCTCTTTACGCTATTGATTTCTGTATATGTCCTGCTTAAATTCAGATCTTAAAAGATTTGCAGCTTCTGATAGGTATTGGATCAAATTTTGGAAATTTCATATTATATTGGAAGTGAAACTGATAATTAAATGCCATTTTGATGTTTCTAGAATTTATCTGCTCTTAACTTCAGTTTCCTAGAATTGTATGTTCATAATTCCTTCCATATTTATTTTTGGTTCCTTCTCTGACCGTGTGTTCATAAGTATAAAGTTGTTGGTTAGCTAACTTGCTTATTTGTATGATATTTCTAAAAAGGAGCAATTAAGTTTCAAACTGCTATATCTTAAGAGTGATGGACTAAATTGGATTTTGAGAATATGTCACGCACTATTTTGTAAAATTTCTGTTGTTGGATGCACAAAAGTATTGGCATAATTGATTCCTACACCTGAACTCGTGTGTAGGTCTTGGTTCTGCAAGACTCTTCCTGAAATTCTGGAACAATATTCTAATCATGGTTTCAAATTATTCTGGGGGTGTGTGGGGCACTTCTTCATCCCTGATCCATTTGAAATTGGATTTGCATATTCGATTGGATTATGTGATGCCATTTAGAGTCCTTTCAATCTTGTGAATGCGCAACATATAATGTAGTTGTGAACTCTGATTGGAATTGTAATGAGGTGCAAGTAAAAACATACTTTTGTCATTGTCAAGCCATGAACTGGAACACTGACATAGTTAATTTTTCAGGATGTGGCAAGGAGTGTGACAAAAGTTGCTGTTAGAGAATCTCGGGCACAGGATCTTAGGAACGAAATTCTCAATTTTAAAAAGTAAGTTGGTTTTTGATGATTTGTTTTGCCAGAAGATATTAGTTAATTGCATCATAGAATTGACATTCCAGTTCCCATAATCCATGACTCTATGTTAAAGTTGGTCAAGTATATATTATGAGCACTAACCACATTTTGTTGGTAGGAAATGATCAATTTTACTGTTGCATTTTACTTGGCATTCTTTCAGTAAACAGGAATTAAGCAGTCAAACATATCTGAATAAGCAATGTATTTATCAAGGATATATGGCTATTCAGCTTGATTTATTTTTCCTTGTCATCCTTTAGTGCTCGGAAGGATAGAGATCAATAATTTGCTGAGATATTTGTATCATATATCGATTATTTGCTGAGCTATGATGTCATGAATAGCTGAACCAGTCTGACCTGTTCGATGTCGTTTGAATTTGTTAAGATTTTGCCAGCTGCTGATTGATGCAGTCTTTTATGGTCTTTTGTGTCTAATGTAACTGGATTTTGTCAGGTTGAAGGCTCATTTCCAAGATAATCCAAAGGATTTAGGTAAGAAGAACTATTATGATCTGTAATTCACGTTAACTTACATATTTATTTTTGCTTGTAATGTGACATCCATGCTTGTTTGTTGAAGATCTTCTGAAACACGACAAGATTCTGAGTAAGAAGGATCCTGCTCCTCACTTACGTGATGTGCCTGAATACCTCTTGGATCCAACAACACAGGAAACCAGCAAGATTGTAAAGCTTGCTAGAGCTGCAATGGGAAATATTAACTCTGCTCCCCGCAAAGGATTTAGGGGCAAGTTTAGAACAATTTCCAGCAAGATGAAAAATATTTTGCCCCTACATTATTGGGAAAAATTCTTTCTACCCAACTTTTAGGTCTCTTTACCCCCACCCACGGGCACCTCCTGCTCCTTGCTGCGCCTTGCGCAGACTTCACACCTAGTATATATATATATTTAAATATATAAATGGTTGTGCGGTCGGCCAAAACAAAACAATTGACCGACAAAGTAAGCTAAAACAAAATAAAAGACCCCCCAAGTTGGACAAAATGAAAACAATTGAACGCGAAGTTGGCCAAAACAAAAGAAATGGCTGTGAAGTTGGCCAAAACAAAATAATTGGTCGTGAAGTCGGTCAAAATCAAACAAATACCTAAAGTCAGCCCAAAAAAAAAATGGCACCAAGGTTGGCCAAAATACAACAATTGGCCTCTAAGTTAGCCAAAACAAAACAAGTGGCCGTGTGGTCAGCCAAAATATAACAATTGGCTTCGAATTCGGCCAAAAATAAAACAATTGACTATGAAGTCGGCAAAAAAAATAAGTGGCAACGAAATCAGCTAAAATAAACATAATTGGCCTTGATTTCATAAAAAATAGTGGTCTTGAAATCGGCCAAATAATTTAATGCAAATTCAAGAAGGCTGCTCAAGTAAAAAACAATTGGTCTCAAACTCGGATAAAACAAAACAAATGGCCACAATGTCAGCCAAAATAATTGGCCTTGAGTTCGACCAAAATAATTGGCCTTGAGGTCAACCAAAATATAACACTGACTTCGAATTCTGGCAAAACAATACAAGTTGCTGCGAAGTTGGCCAAAGTAAAACAAATGGCTACAAAGTCGGCCAAAATAAAAATAATTGTCCTTGAGGTCTTCGAAATAAATGGCGAAAGTAACTTCATTCAAGCTCAATAAGGTTGGTAAAGTAAAGAATAAATTGCCACAAATCGGCCAAAATAATTGGTCTTGAGGTCGTCCAAAATAAACAATCTCAAAGTCGGCCAAAATAATTTAATACAAGGTCAAAAAGTTTGGTGAAGTAAAGAATAATTAGCCACAAGGTCAGCCAAAATAATTAGCCTTGAGGACATCCAAAATAAAAGTACTCAAAGTCGGCCGAAGTAACTTCATGCACTCTCAATAAGATTGGTGAAATAAAAAATAATTGGTTGCAAGGTCGGCCAAAACAAATTACCTTAGGATCAGCCAAACTTCATGCAAGTTCAAGAAGCTTTGTGAAGTAAAGAATAAATAGCTATAATGTCGGCCAAAAAATTGTAAAACATCATTGACGTGAATACATTCGAGTATTAAAATGGTCAATAAATGGAGACAAGATCGCAAAAATTGTAAAACATCATTATGCGAATGCTTTTGAGTGTCAAAATGGTTAACAAATGACTACAAGTTCGCAAATGAAAATTGAGATATTAAAAAAAAAAAAAAATTGAGATATTAAAAGACGGAAATGCTTCACTAATCTTTGCAAAGCTAAAAACCAATTTGGTTTTGACTGTTAACTAGAATACAGAAAAACTGCTTAAAAGAGTTAGCAATTCGAATACTTCTTGAAAAGAGATTATGAAGGCACAAATTTAGATTCGGTCAACCGAGTTCAAGATTGGAGTGACTAGTGGTATGCAGTATGCACAACCAGCGGTCTAATGAAGAAGCCATGACACGTGTGAAGTGATTGTGAGCAAAAAAATTGTACATGATATGATTCATAAACTTAGATGGAGTATTACAAAGGAAAGAGGCCAACCAACTAAAATATACAAAATTTGGTGCCAACATAGAGTGAACTGTTGAAATATACGAAAATTATGGTAAAAAATCTCTAACTCGGCTAACCGAGTCCAAGATTGGGGGTCTAAATGTTTGATAACATTTTAATAATTTATCGTATCCAAATAACAAGCCAACACATATACGTACAAGTCTTAATAAAAAGCCATGTACTCGAACGATGTAATGATATTAACCCTCTCTCAAGGAACATCAAAATGATGTATAGTTCTGAGTTCTTTATATTTTGAATGGGGGTTTTGAACCTATTTTCATAATAGAGAAAATCGACTTGATTGTCGAAACCTTCTCGAAATAAAATCCCATGGAAGTTCTTTATGTTGCTCTTATAAATTAAAGAATTTGGAACTTGGCCACACAATACAGATGAGATTTGAGCCCGAAACCGACTTCTCATGGAATGGGATTTCATCCAAAGAAAATTACACTTCATCCCGGTTTTGGATTACACTTGAAGTTAGGAATGATATAATGACTACCTCGAGGTCGAGCAAAACATATCACATAAAGTCAGAAGCAATATGTTGCTTGAACTCGGCCAAGACCAAGGTTACTTATGCTTTATCAATCCCCAAGTGCACCATGGAAATCGAGTTCAAGATCTACTATAAAAGGTAAACTACCAAAAGAAATCCATTTTAAAATTTTCAAATACAAATTTTTGTACTAATAAACCCCTTCAACTTTCAATCCTATGCCTTTAGAAATTTGAATTTAATTCTTAAAGTTGCTTGCAGAGATCAAATGCTCATTTTAACCATATAAAACAACATTTTTTAATCTTGAATTTCATACAGGTAGAAGATTTGAGATACCAACTACATGAAAGTAAACTATCAAACAGAAAAAATATATATTTTAGCTTTTTCAAAGAATACTGCTTTTCGAACTAATAAAACTTTCAGTTTTCAATCCTATGTTTTCAGAAATTTGAATTTAATTCTTAAAGTTTCTTAACACATATTAAATGCTCCTTTTAACTAGAAAAACCAACCCTTTGAATCATTAACTTGATACATGTAGAAAATTTGAGATGCCAACTACATGCAAGTCAGTAACAAGAGTCGGGTAAATATCTGAAGCACATAATCTCATAACATAATGGAAATCATGTCATTGCAAACAAGTTAATTAATTTATGTATTTCGAGAAGTATGAGATGTATACCTTTGTTGGTAGGCTTTCAGGCCGAACGTGGGGAAGCTAGAAAACCCACATCCATCACCAGCGGCGAAGAACCATTTGAAGCACCCAAACAGAAAGCTAAAACTGAACCAGTTGAACAACTGATGAACTTGTTTCCTGTAGTAGAACGATTAATTTGTTAGATAAAAGTATCAATATTTGTAGTTTAAGACAAATAAAAAGAGGTCAAGCAGAGAAGAATATTTGTGCACAATATGAAAGTAGTGTGCTATGCCATTGTAGAGGAGTTCAAATCCTCTGTCCAATATTTATCTAGTGCTATTATGTCTAAAGTTTAAAATTACGTAGTTTCATTAAAAGTAGGGATTAAATGCATAAATATCATTAAAATTACTTTAAAATTATTAGACCATAACCAAAATATTAGTGAACCCTACGACGTAGTTTTAATTAGGACATAATAAGACAGACAAAATCTTGGACAGAAGATCCCGTGTCATTGTAGGCAGTGGTGGAACCAGAAAGTTTTTTTTAGGGGGTGCTCAATTGTACTTAGAAAAAAAAATCTCATAAAATAAATATATACAACAACTAAAAGAAAATAAATAAATATTTTTCATAAACATTTTTAATTACGATAATCAATATAAAAAATATACAAAAAATTTTAAACATTACTAATATTAAAAATATATATAAAAACAAAAAAAATTAATGGAGAGAGGGGTCAAGAAAGGTGAGGTCATGAGCAAGGACTAAATTTCAAACGCAAAGAAAGAAGCAAGAGAGAGGAATTCGAAATTAGGGTGGGGATAAAATTTTTAAAAATTGGGATATCAAGATTTTTTTTATATATTTATAACACTTAAGTAAAACGACGTCGTTTTACTTCAGAGTAAATATTTTACTATTAAATAAAACAACGCCGTTTTACATAGGGTAAAATAAAAACACAGAGAAAGAGAAAGAAAACCGAAATGTCGTCTTCTTCGCTCAAATTTCTGTTAGTGGCGCCCGTGGTGACAAGGGTGCAAAACTGGCGGAATAGAGGACTGCAAAATAGCAGAGTCTATATACTTTTATTTCAAGTATATTTTTGACTGAAATAAATTTATCTACTTTTAAATTTGACTCATGGGTATTAGATATTGGGTCTAAACTCATATTTTGTATATATGCAGAGTCTAAAGAAAAGTAGAAAGATGGCTGAAAGGGAAGTGGACCTTCGAGTTGGCAACGGAGCAGAAATTGCTGCTTTTGTTGTAAATACTTATAGTCTTTCTCTGCATAGCGAATTTATTTTGGATTTAAATAATTGTTATTTTATTTACGTACTCATGAACGATATAATTTCTATCCACTACTACAAAATGGTGAATTTAAACCGCCCCTTTTAGAGCGGTTAAACATAACCCGCTCTAATTTATAAAAACGCGGTGGCATTATCGTAATATTAAACAAGAATTTGCACTTTTTCGGACTTTCTAGACCGGTTGCACTTGAACCGTGTTAGAAAAGTGAACATTTTCATTTTCTAACACGGTTAAGAGTTTAACCGTTCTAGAAAACTGAAATTTTAAATTATTTAGTACGGTTAGCGTGTAACCGGTGTAAATAAGTAGTGTAAAAGGGACCACTCATTTTCGCTTCTGCTCAAACTTCAGTAAGTTTATCCTTCCGGCGAAGAACAACGAATTTTTTACAAAAAGCTACGCACGAACTCTTTTTGAAGGCCAAATCAGAACTGCAGCAAATTATAACAGCCATCTGAGATAAGCCTGTTAGCCTGTTATATTGATCCATTGCATAATACAAATTTATTAATTATTACTGATTTTGTCCTTCATTGAATTTATGGTAGTAAATATTCATAGCAAAGTCGATTTGCCCCAAATATTCAACAGCAATTGATGACAGAAGACGAAATAACTTCTTCCGAAGAAGTAAATATTATAAAAGATTCTTTATCTCCAGAATCAATAGAAGCAAATGACCAACGAGATAACATCAATCTCCATATTGATGATGGACTTGAGTTGAATAAGATACACTTTGAGGAAGGAGAGCTAGATGCCGACCCAGAGATCCAAAAAGTTATTGTAACTATGCTGAAGATTATGTATCCGAAATTTTTCTAATCTGAAAATGTACTAATCATGTAGAAGTTTTATCAATTACCTTGTTTCTATGTTAGTTCCTAGCATATCAATTACCTTGTTTCTAATCTGAACAATGTATTAGCCTTTATACGTCTATTAATATTGTGATCTTATCATCTTCTCTAAAATGTTTGACTGGTGAGTAGTATAGAATAAGACGAATGTGGCTAATTATTGTAAAAAAGTTACCGAAATTCTAACTGATCGATACATTAGGAAAACGCAATCTTTCTAAAACGGTTACTTTATAACCGTGTTAGAAACTGCAGGATTGTTGATTTAAAATGGTCTATTTAAAACGGTTATTAAAAACCCGTTTTAGATAATTGGGGCGGTCGCATTTTTTCAATAGGAAATAGGAAAACGCAACCTTTCTAACACGGTTATACTATAACCGTGTTAGAAACTACAGCATATATAATTTAAAACGGTTTATTTGAAACGGTTATAGATAACCCGTTTTAGATAATTGGGAGCTCCGCAAACTTTCTAAAACGGTTACATTATACCCGTCTTACAAAAACTCTTGATGTCAGTTTCTAAAACGGTTAGGGAGACAACCGTTTTAGAAACTGTTATCATCTCCTTTTTAAGAACAGTTTCTAACTAACCGTTTTAGAAAACGTACCTATAAAAACCTCACCCATCATTTCAGGTCCTGTAGAACAGATCTGGGTATCGATGTGCAACTCTGAAGAAGTAAAAACCGAGCGGCGGGCTTATGTAGAAAGATACAACTACTTGCATTAAGTTCTTCCCAACTTTGAGAGGTTATATATTCTTTACATTCTTCGATATTGCTTCTCATTTGATAAACCGCATGTCGTCATGACTTTTGTATTTCAGACATTTTTTTGTGGGATTGAAAATTTCGTGTTGATTTGAATAATGATCGATATATGCTTCATAATGTGTTAATATTAATTTGATACATGCATGTAGTGATATAATTCCATAATAAATTGCACATTTATTCACTTATTTGACATAATGTTTGTTTTATTCAATTAAAATACATAATGTTCTTATGAAGTATGCATTCTATTCGGTTGGGTTTTTTATTATAAATCATGTCTTTTTATACTTTACAGTTTACTAAAGTAATAGACCGCAAAGATATACTATTTGGTGATCGGACAACAGATGCTTTTGAACATGAGGTTGAGAAATTTATTGAATTTGTTTTTAAGGATGTTAAGTTCGTATATTGCCCGTGTAAAGATTGTAAAAATTTTGCCGTATACGACAACCCTAATACGATACGGGACCATTTATATCGTAGAGGATTTGATCCTGGGTATAAAATTTGGAGATGGCACGGTGAGAGTGGAAGTTCATCAATTCAAGAAAATCATGAAGCACGTGATGATGAACCAATTAAGAAGGATCGATTGGATGACATGATGGATGATGTGGTCGGTGGTTTTGGTGATAAGCCCGAAGTGCTTGCTTCCCTATTAACTGATAGAGAAAAGCCTCTTTATCCTAGGTGTACAAAGTACACACGGTTGTCTGGAGTTTTGAAATTGTACCATCTGAAAGCGGCAAATGGGTAGACTGATACAAGTTTTACAGCTTTATTGAAGTTACTGAAGCACATATTACCGGATGGTAATGAATTGCCGGATCGCATTTATGAGGCTAAAAAAATTATGTGTCCTTTGGGCATGGAGTATAAAAGGATACATGCTTGCCCAAATGATTGCATACTGTTCAGAAATGAGTACGAGAAACTACAGGTATGTCCTAAGTGTCAGACATCTCGTTTCAAAAAACTTTATCTTCTGTCGATGGTCATGCACTGAGGAAAGCTTCTCCAGCAAAAGTATTATGGTATCTCCCTATAATACCGCGATTTAAACGATTGTTTGCCAATTCAGAAGATGCTAAAAATTTGACGTGGTATGCAAATCGGATTATTCCCCTGGAAGACAAGATGATAAGGCATCCTGCTGACTCGGATCAGTGGAAAAAGATTGATTCAATGTATCCGTCATTCGGTAGAGAGACGAGAAATTTGAGACTGGGTTTGTGTACAAATGGGATGAATCCTTATGGCAATCTAAGCACCACACATAGCTCTTGGCCAGTGATGTTGGTTGTTTACAATCTACCTCCTTACTTGTGCATGAAACGCAAGTATATACTTATGTCATTAATGATTCCAGGTCCACGGCAGCCAGGAAATGACATAGATGTTTATTTGGCCCCATTAATTGATGATTTGAAAAGGTTGTGGGATGAAGGGGAGTTGATATTTGATGCATATCGTCAGGAGTCATTCACTTTGCGTGCCATGGTATTCTGTACTATAAATGATTTTTTCTGCTTATGGTAATTTATCCGAATTTTCTGTCAAAGGACACAAAGCATGCCCTATATGTCAGGAGGGTATGAATTCCTGCCAGCTTGTGCATGGGAGCAAGACAGTGTATCTTGGGCATCGTAGATTTCTTCTTGATTCTCATCCGTATCGCCGAATGAAAAGAACTTTTAATGGGAAGCAAGATTTCAGGAACGCTCCATCTGCAGTGAGTGGTGAGACTATTTATTCTCGTGTTAAAGACATCAATGTAGAATTCGGCAAACAAACGAAGTCTCGTTTGGTGGATAAGAGTTGTTGGAAGAAAAAATCTATCTTTTTTGATCTTCCATATTGGGAGAAACTTGATGTTAGACACTATCTCGATGTAATGCATATTGAGAAGAACATATGTGATAGTTTGTTGGGTACTCTGTTGAACATACCTGGAAAAACAAAGGATGGTTATAAAGTGAGACTTGATTTAGTCGATATGGGCATACGGGCCTATCTAGCACGTACTTATTTAGATACATTACGTCGAAACCTGTGTTATTTGGATGATTTTTGGAACGTTCAACTGTTTTAGGCCTGTTTTGGGTTGATTATGTCGACACTTCACTTATTTGGTTGTTTTTTGCATTTTAAGACTGTTTTAAGCCTGTTTTGGGTTCATTACGACGACACTTCACTTATTTCGTTGTTGTCTGCAGTTTAGGACTGTTTTAGGACTTCTTCATGTTGATTAAGTGTAAACTTGGGTTATTTGGTTGGTTGTAGGAAATATCCAAGTGTTTTATGTTGAAATTAACTAACAACTTTTGGCTGTTCCGAAAACATTATAGTGTAATTTATTCAATGGGACCCAAAAAGCGCTCACGCACTTAGTCAAAAAATGATGAACCACAACAAGAAGATGGTAGGAAAGGGACAATTTGCAAAGAACTGTTGAACATGGGGGCCACGGGGAAAAAAGTACGGATCGAATTTGATAACTACGGCGAACCCTTGAGATCAAGAGCGTGAACCCAATGGATTAGCTTCATTGGATTGATGGCACGCAGTAAAGTAGATATTGTCAAATTCGAAGACTGGCCATCTGTTGAATAGCAGATAAATGATAACATATGGGAAGAAGTAGTGGTATATGTTTTAGATTTTATTGCCTAAGTTAGAATTGGTTGTTTCACTTTTATAGGTTTTAATTGTTTTGTAGTTATATTTATATTAAGAATGTTATATCGTATTTGGTGTAGGCCACATTTGAATTTCAGCCCACAGAGGAACTAAAAAGAAAGTGGTTATCAGCTGCGGGAGAACGTTGGAGGTCTTGGAAATTGAGCCTAAATCGATACATTTCTGGTTCGAAAAATGGAAAAGACCCATGTGTAGATTACAAGTTTCTCAATAAGGATTCATGGAATTTATTCTGTACTACTCGATCCACTAAAGAATGGCAGATAATGGAATTATGTTTTATTTTCATATATTGTTAATTCAATCTTTAACAAATACACACTTACAATTTTGGTTGCTTTGTTTTTTCAAATAGGTGCGGCGCAGTGCTAGTTTAGAGAGCTCCAATCAGAACAAACTCCGCCACACAATGTCTCGTGGTGGATATTCTTTGCTTGCCCACAGATTAAATGTTGAGAAATGGGAGAAGAAAATACAGATGAATATTGAGAAAGGTATGGCCGAGGAGGAGGCACGCGCGACAACTTCACCACCTTCACCAATTCCCTGCGCCATGTGCTATTTAAAGAAGGGCACAAAAAAAAGAGTGGTGAATACTCGACAGACGAGGCCAGAAATGTTAGCAGTGTTATTTGTAAGTATAATTCACCAATTTCCACATTGAACTATATAGTTTTATCTAGTTTATAAAATGTCATTACAAACTGAGGAATGTTATTGCGAAAATATTTAGGATGATTTGACGCTGCGCGAAAGTCAAGGAGAGACAATTGTGTCAAGAAAAGAAGACATTCTTGTTGTAGCGACGGGGAAAAAGGATCACCCCGGCCGTATTAGAGGTGTTGGTGGTCGGAAGCGAGTGCAAGAAGTATTTGGATCCCCGTCCTCTACCAATACTGAGATCAAAAACCCGTCAGCGGAGCTATTGGAATGCAAGGAGGAGCTCCGATTTTGGGAAGACGCGGTCAAAGAAATATTTCAGGCAATGGGTAAGCCAGTTCCAGTTTATAAAAAGGGACGGTCTAAGGCTGACACGAGCGATACGAGCCACACAGTTGAATCAGCCATGAACCTGAACGCCCAAAAGGATCCGACGCCTGTGACAGTGGGAGATGAAGTCTTGATAGAGCAAGTTGTGAGTTGTTCCAGTTCGTGCAATCCAGATTCACTCGGAGATTTTCAGGTAATGTATTCCTTTTTTTTATACACGTGGCTTTAAGAATTATTTTATCCCTGTATAATTTATGTTATTATTGAATTTTATCGTAGGACGGAGCTGAAGTTCGACTGTTTGTTAACAATGAACTTAAAGAGAGGTGTTTTGTGGCCACCGGCAGAGCGTATACTTTATCACTTCATCATGGAAAAGAGGTAACGGCTGATAAAGTGAGAGTCATCATATTGACCTCGCATGTTGCCAATGCTTTGGTACCATTTCCGGACGATTAGGCCAGACAGTGGGGGGAGCAGTCGGACAGATTTTGCTATGGCCAAGATCACTAGTTGAGCTTAGTTCAGGGCTACATGTTCAGGTTTTAATAAGATCCATAATAGTATTTAATACCTTACAACTGTCAATCTTTCTAATTACATTACAATTTTTTCGCAGGTGCCGAAGAAAGGGAGGAAAGGTTATACTCCCAAAAAGGCAAAGCAAACCCCTAAGCCCCAAACTTCGAAAGATGCCCACACAGAAGAAAAACAAGATGCAATTTCAAAATTGAAGGGCTCTTTACGACAGTTATATGACCTGGTACAAAACCATGCGAATGACATTGTTTACACAATATAGATGATACCAGAAATTGTGGGCCATGCATATGATCTATATATATCAAAGGAGAGCCTAAACGAATTTTTTAGGTTCGACAAGGTCACAAGTCATTGCATGCAAGTGTTAATTAAGTAAGTTAGAATTTATTGCAATACTTTACATATATATTTTGCAATTTCCATTTTGTTTACACACTCTACAGATTAATGAACTTAACTGTTATGTTTGTTTAATGTATTGTGTATAGGGCACTTTATACATTGGCTAATGAATTGGGTCAGACTGAAGTAGGGTTCATATCCCCAGACCATATAGTCAAACTTGGGAATAATGACACGGATAGGGCACAATATATGGCATCAGCCATGAAGAATAGCAAGAACAGCATCTACCTTGCGCCATATTTTCTAAGGTAATTCAACTTATATCAAATTAATTTACTATCAATCTTATAATGAATTTAATAATTGATATATATGTTGCATTTTCTTAAACAGTGATCACTGGATGTTAATGGCCATAATGCCACGGGATATGTCTGTTTATTGGTTTGATCCTGTACATTCGGAACCCCGAGACGATGCTAAGTTATTAATGAACACGTAGGTTATATTTGTGATTAACTTTTTAAAATATTATAATATGACACGCATTATTACTTGTTCATACACGTGGAGAGTTGATGCCCGTTTTTGCTTCTTTTTCGTTTTGCAGCTTTGCGAGGTTATATCATTCTATGTGTGAAGAAAGCTCAACCACAGAAACAGAAATTAATTGGATAGAGTTTAAAGTAAACTTGTGTTATTTTGTCAACTTGTTATATATTCGTAAGAAAATTTATTATCTGAAAAAATGATTTTTTTTTTGTTTGTAGCACAAGAGGCAAAGGGGAGATTGGGAGTGTGGATATTATGTCATGTGCTATATGCGAATGATCGCACTCTATCCAGGCATAGATCAGTTGAGTCTGAAAAAGGTATTCGGCTTGTTTTTCAATTTCATTATTAATGGTTGCATGTGTTATTATAATTTTCTTAATATCTCAATCAACTACAATGAACTATTATTTTTTTAATGTTTTAGCTCTTCAAGAAGGACGCGAAACCATTTCCAGACAAAGATTTGGAGAAGGTTCGAGAAATATGGGGCAAGTTTGTAATGAAATGTGAGCTCAAAGCATTCGCAATTGAATAGATTTCACCCTTCAGTTTGATAGAACATACTTGCAATTATGTACTGTTTTTCATTCATTACTATATATGATAGTATTTTTTCTGTAGATAATAGTATATTTGTTGTATATATATAGTTTATTTCTTGTATGTACGGCAATTGTTTTTTCAATTTGAAATGGATGTGTTATTCATATGTATGCTGTGTTGCGAACTTTAGGGAGCAGTCAATTATAAGAAAAAGTTCAAATAATATATATTTGATGTGTTATTCATAGACAGTGTTAAAAAACTGCCTTTTAACACGGTTCATGAACCGTGTTAAAAAACATACTTTTAAGAACGGTTCATGAACCGTGTTAGAAAACAGACTTTTAAGAACGGTTCATGAACAGTGTTAGAAAACACACTTTTAAGAACGGTTTATAAACCGAGTTAGAAAACAGACTTTTAAGAACGGTTCATAAACCGCGTTAGAAAACAGACTTTTAAGAACGGTTCATCAACCGTGGTAGAAAACAGACGTATAAGATTGGTTCATCAACCGTGTTAAAAATGATTTTAAAGACGGTTAACTTAAAATATCTAGAACGGTTATAAACCGTTGTGAAAAAATACTATTAAGAACGGTTTCTTAACCGTTTTAAAAAATGTAGGACTTTCTAGAACGCCCATATCTAAAACGGTTAGGAAAATCAAAAACCCGTTTTAAATAATTCATAATAACCGTTTTAGAAAGTGATTTTTGTAGTAGTGATCCCTTGTTTGGATTTGAATGGTTTCACAATAATTCAGAATAATAAATGTTGTTCAATTTATTGTGATAGTGTTTTTTTATTGTGCTTGTTATTTAAATAATTGTTTTTATATACTTGATATTGAAAATCCAATCTTTAACATAAACTCAAAAAAGTATAAAAAATTGATAATTTTAGAGAATCTTATCTTGGTATGATAGACTTGACAATATAAATGAGAAAGCATAACCAAATTACATTATGATAGACATTTGCTATCATCTAAATGTCCATCATATATTAAACTAATCTCCACATCAGTACCAATATTTAATTATCCGCACAATTTACTCACCGGAGATGTAATAGAAAACATCTAGTGAGTTTGATTGCATTTGAGTTACCAACCATTATTACAACTTAGAAGGTCACCTAAGAAGCTGACATGGTTCCTTTCCTTTTATTTAAAGGACAAGGTGACTAAAAACATACCTCGTGTGGTAATTGATGCTTAAGATGAAACAACTTTGTTCAAATCAGTATTATTAAAATTGGATCGGATCGGTCGGTCTGACCAGTCAAATTAAAAACTGGTAAGGTGTTCGATCCGAGTTAGTAAAAATAATGAAGGTTTAAAAACTGGTCAAACTCAGTAAAAAATCGGGTTCAACCAAGAATCAGTTAAAACCCAGTTTTTGGTTTTCTTCATTCTTTTTAAAACTTTTTTAACATTTACACCTACTTACTAGTTATAAATGTTTCTCAATCAATGCGTTACAACTGGCATTGATTATTCTAATTTACCATATTCCAAGGTGTAAATGGCCATAAATATTTTTCAATCAATGCATTACAATTGTCATGATTATTCCAATTTACCATATTCTAAAATTTTGAAATTTGAATACATCCCAATTGTCTAAAACACTTTAATTTACCATATTTCAATAATTTAATTATCATATTACATTCCGATTATCATAAATATTTTTAAATATTCTAATTATCGTAAATATTTCTAATTTATCATATTACAAGATTTTAAATAAATATAAAAATTATGTTTCTCATTAATATTTTTATAAATATTTTCACCTAACCACTTTTCTCAATTTGAATAAATATAAATTTTAAATATTGTCATATACTATTATTGTTTTTTTAGTTAATTATTGTCTTATAGTACACTAAATTAAATTCACAGCATGATATATCATAATTTTTCTAATTCACAAGTTTCACGTCTTGGAATGAGTAAATTGTATTGAGAACTATATTTTCTAACTTATTTTAATGAGATTTGATATTAAATTAATTAAAATTTTATTATTTCTCACGTGTTTTAATAAAATTTTATCAAGTTACAAACAAAGTAGTTATTAGCATTATTAAAAATTTAAAAGTAATAACTATAAAAATTGTGTTTAAAGTATAAAAAGTAATATTTTTATTTAATTATATTTTTAAGTTCCAAAAGAAAAAAAGATAGAACATGTTTTATCACCTTCTATTCATAATCAAAATAAAAAAAATATATATTAAAAAAATCACTATGCTTGGTTTTTTTATATTTTTTTTGTGCGTCAATTTTTCATTAACATTTACACTTGACCAAATATACAATTAAACATTTACAATTGAATTACCAATGCTTTTTTCTCCTTTTATAATTATTATGAATAAACAAAATTAAAACTAAAGAATTTATTTATGGTGTTTAACTAGTTAGGTTAGAATTTTCTTTTAATTGATGAAAAATAAGAATTTTATTAGTTTTATTATATAGTTTAATTGAATGTTACATTTTTATATAATTTAGTTATTTTGTTTTGACATAAGAATTAAGATATATTAATATTTAATAAATATATTTATATTAAATGTATTTATGACGTTATCCAGTTCGACAACTTCGACTAATTGACCCATAACCTAATAACTCTACCGAGTTTGAATACACTTGTTCAAATCAGCCAAGTGACCTAATACTTGAATTTGACTCATGATTTATGGTGTCAGAATGAATTACAAATACTTTAGTCCTTGGTCATTCTTAAGTGATCATCACAACTCACAAGTAAATATTTTCTGCTCTTGGAAAGAAACTCTTCCACAATCACATGTTCATGCATGCTCTCATACAAGTTACTTTTGTTGTTACATGGCATAAAGAAAACGCTTTGTTTCTCAACTAGCTACATTTAATTGTTTAAACTATGATGATTACACCCAAATATTGTATCTCACAACCCTGTTATATATCCAACGAAAATAAGGCCAGTTTGGATAGAGTATTTTTGAATTTTATTATGAAATTTTTTTTCTTGGGATTTGTTATGAGAAAGGAATATTTTGAGAGTGTTTGGATTAATGATTTTGTTTTGTTGGGATTTGTAGTATAAGAGATTATTTTATTGATAAAAAATTTGAAATTTAAATTTAAATTAATATTTTATTAGTTTGTTTTGGTGGGAATTGTGTTAGAAAGAATTGTTTATTATTAAAATTTAAAATTTAAAATTTAAAATTTAAAATTTAAAATTCAAATTTAATATTTTATTTATAAAAAATACTATAGCAAAAATAATTACTGTAACATCATTTTTAGTTTTAAAAAGTTTTGTAGAAAAATTCAAGAAAACAAACAAATTATTTTATAATTGTGAAATAAATAAAAAAAATACAACAAACAAACAGAGCCTAAACAATTTGAGAGAGAGAAAACGGTAAAAAAATATCACTTACTTTGCCAACTTTGCCCCTTTAGGTGTGTGGAAGCCGTTGATGAGGTATGCTGTAGCTGTTCCACTAGGATATGTGAGCTTGTACTTCAAAATCATCACCTGAATATAGCAAGTAAACAAGTAAACAACGTAAGTTTAGAGATAGTAGCTACTGGGAGTGAAATTAAGATTATATTTTAATTTTGGGGGAAAAGTGTAATGTTAATTCTTAAGATTTATAATTAATTATAACAACAACAACTAAACCTTCGTTCCACTAATTGAAGTCGGACATACGAATCATATTTTAACGTCATGTTCGATCTAGACTCCGTGTACTAGTATTTACAGGATTTCTAATGTGATTCATATCATAGAGTTTGACAAAAGTTTTATACAAAATATTGCAGCCTTTATTTTTTTCCAAACTTCAAATCCGCTAATTAATCTGAATATGACAAAATTTTATGTTAACTATTAACTTAATGTAACCTTCCAACTTTTTTCAGAGTTTGACAATCATTACTTATTGACAAACAAGTTGTTCAAAAGCCAGGAGTTAGTTGTTTTAAGAACATAAGTGTTCTAATTAAGTTCCTAATAGAAACTTTTTATTTTGGTTGGCTAGTGTTTTATGATACGATTGCTGTGCTGGTGAAAAGAATAAATCAATAACCATTTAAGTTTTGTACCTTCCTTAAGGGCACAATGGAGAACAGCCCAACAAAACTCACGAGAAATAGAAATGCATACATCCAAGAAAGACTGAGTTTCTTCACATTCATAGGGGTATTGGGAGTATCATCTTGAGAAGCAGTCCTTGCACCCATAGCCAGGATATAAGATGCTGTTCCACCTGGGAAAAATTGCAGTAAAATCTTTACTACTTTCACAATTAGACAGTAAAAGGAGTTTTGCACCAACAAGAACAAACTTACAACACATTGTAACATTTCAACAGTCATTCAATATTTATATCTAAATCTGTGAGTCCTCTGATCATCCAAAAACAAATGGGAAAAAGAAAAGAAAACAATATTATGATCAGTCTTCCATGTGCGTGGGATTCATGAATTTAACTATGGATATAACTAGCAATTTCCTTGACAATATTCTGCATTCAATTTGTGCACTTATGTAAGTGAAAATTTTTGCTTCCATTGATAGCTAATTGTTAATAATGATTGAAAGGATTGATGTTCTACCTGAATTGATAGAGCGTAATATTCAATGATTCATATATAGTATTGGCTTATAATATTCTTCAACTGCCACTTTTCCTCCCATGTTTTAATACTCTCTCGTTAACATCTATGATATTTTTTTTTAGTAAAAGCCATATTTCATTGATAATAATCAAAATTTTCATCATAGTCAAATTGGTTTAAAATACCTACAATTATGTTAACTAGGTAAGAATCTAAATACACTAAAGTATGAGGACACTATATTACCAACAATGTAAAAAATGGCCAAACCCAATTGAAAATGTTCAATCCATAATTATATAATTGTCAAAACATTACTGTCAAAATATAAGTAATCAATTGAAATTAAAATAAAATATCTTTTTCCTAATAACTTTAAATTAAAACTGAATGGACAAGCTAGTTAACTAATACACATTTCACTGATAACTAGTTGATTTGCTCAACAAAAAGAAACGGTAATACAGATTAAATTTGCAAAATAAAGCACTTCTAAATTAAGTTAGAAGAGATGATAAAAAAAATTATTCTATTGAAATATATCCCATATTTTTGTGCTCAAAATGAATATGTGCAATACAACATGACGTTAAGTCATTAACTCGAGTATAAGGAGGATGGAACCTCGATCATCAATACTTCCACAAGTTTGGAACTTCTGCATCTTTCATCTCAATCATAACCATAAATCACTGCTCTTATTAAGTTTCAATTCCTTTTGCCCATGAAAATAAATGAGCTACAAATCTAAAATAACGAGTATGCAAAACTGTGGAATTAAAACAATGAGTACGCAAAAAAGTGGGAGTTCCGCTTGAAAAATGGATGATATAAAATTTGTAAAAGGAAATGGAGAAAAATATAATTTTAGTCTAAAAAAGTTTTAAATAGTGACACGACGTGTTTAATACATGCTTAAACATATTTGTTAGTGGTCAACCTTCAACTATTTTTTTTTTATAAAAAATAAAAATCTTCTTTTTATACAATAAAAACAAATTCATCACTTAAATTAATTTAAGTTTCCATACCACTAAATGGATCAATGCAGAAAATGAGTCAATTATCTTATATAGGTCACAAATTAAAAGTGTACAAATTTGAAGTGTGATGATAATTAAGATTAGATCATCCAAATAATCACTTTGGGTTTTAAATCAATAGGGACCAAATCATTAATGACCAAAATATAGCTGTTTAAGACACTTGGAACAAAAATTATATTTCTCCAAAAAAAAATATTTGTTTTGTTTTTTAAAACATCTTTTGGGTTGTTTCCTCAGATGGATATCTTAGCAAAATATCCAAATAAACTTAGCTTGGCAGAATATGTCTCCAGATTCATAATACTTCTTATGAATGAACAAGTTACCATCTGAGGAAAAATGTATGTGAGTTCACAAAAATACAAAAACACTCTTACAACGTTAATTAACTAAAATATTTTTTTTTTCCATTTTAAATGTTTTCATTTTGAAAACAGCCCTACGCCGATCCGTCTCTGCACAGCCCTAAGAATTGTGTGATTTTCGACCTAATTTTGAGATACCAAAATACGAACAAACACGCAAAATGTCATACAACCCAACAAAACTGACCAAACAGAAAAATAAAAACAAAAAGAGTTTCTTGAATAATTGAATACATACTGCTGAACGCAATCCCAGACGATGCAACAACACAAGTCTGAATAACGGTGTTTTCTTGTCTGGTAAAGGGCTGTTTCAAAAGACCACATTTGCCTAACAATGTCGTGTAGAAATTCACAAATGCAAACCCCAATAATCCGGCTGCCACGTTTAGGGATGGGACGATACCCGTTGTTAAATTCAGCTTACAAACAGTAATGTTGAATACAACACTCAACACCGCGCTCGTGAAAACCGACCTACATGTTATTTGTTTCGTCCATGGAGGAACCGGCGAGCCCTTAAAGATTTGCTCTATGGAAAACTTATCTCTTCCGGCTGCGCCAGCTGCTCCTCCCTCTTCACCCCTACTCATTTCTTTTGTTGGGATTCTCACTGTTGATCGGAAACGTGGAATCCAAAGAGTCGAGTATGGAGATTTTGAGGGGAGAAAAATTGGAGATCTAAGAAAAGTAAAGATATGTATCAAAGAGCAGAATCCCGTTCCTAAAGTAATCTTAACTGGAATAAACTTGTTAATAATTAAGCTCAGAGTTTGCTACCCCCATCAGTATTGGCTTAATCTTTCGAGACTTTGAGTTGCAGTACAACACTAGGACTTCTATTCTTCTTATCCCCATTAACATGCAATGCACTTAATGGGTTGATTTTGAGTTGCACTAGGACTTGTTGCAATGCACTTACTTTTAAATCTTTGGATCATTAATTAAAAATAAGAGTTTAGGTCTACTGCTCCAGTTCACTAATTAACCATTAGGAATTTAATTTAATATTTAAAAATTAAACAACGAACTAAAAGTTCGCGTATAATTTTTTATAGAATGTTAGAGGGAATGACAAATGCCATGTGTTAAATGTTTTTTATAAAATATAATAGGCAATTTTTTTTTATAGAATACAAGAGGGAATGACAGATTAGCATTGAACAAGAAACTGATGTTGAATGCTGATGAGTCTCGAAAAGTCTCACGTTGTCCGGTAGGCCTTCAGGTCGTCCCGATCGTCTCGAGCACGATGAATACCTGCGAAAGTCCTCGGGATTGGTCCCAGGGAGTAAACTCCGATGCCTAAGTTAGTATCGAGCCTTAAGCAAATATCGATAAACAATTAAGAATACTTGAATCGAATCCCCCTTCAAAGTGATGGAGGAGAGGTATTTATAGAATACATACCTGAATTAGAGTTGTATTGAAACTCTAATAACATACCTTGAAGAAGGGTTTATTATAGTGTAAGAGTTGTAATAGGATTGTAACTCTTAGCACATAAATGAAATAGAAATAATAGCAGAGAAGGAGTTGGACTCCTATGAAGTGAACAGTACTTGTTGTATTAGGAGTCTATTTCTGAGGTATTATACTTATAGTAAAATTCAACCCTCATCAATAGCCCCCCAGGTCGGATTGAAATTGTTCATTCCGATCTGTATATTAAGTCGGGTATATCACCGATTTGACACACGTCCATCTCCTTGTGCTTCGTGCCCGAAAATCGCGCTTCCACATTTTCACAATTTCGACCACGATTTTCATGACAGACATCTCAGGCGGCACGTTCTCCCATTACAGCTGTCGTGCCCTTTCGAATTCCCACACCCTCTACTATAAATACGGCGTTTCAGAATTCATTTGTTACTCACTCCATTTAAAGCTCTCAAATTCCAGTTCGGTTTTCTGAAGATTTTTCAAGCATTTGTAACCAGCTTTCCCACCTTCCGAGCTCAACTTATCTTAAATCGTCTTCGTCTTCTTATTCACAAGTAAGTATGTCTGGATCAGAACATTCTAATTCTTCTTCTGAGATTCGATCTGAATCGAACTTGAGTAATTCTGATTCACCAGCACACGAATCTTCTCACTCCTCTGATTATGACAACTCTTCTTCCAATTCTTCTAACTCAAACACTAGCTCACACAGTCAAGCTAATCTAGCTAAAGAATTGAAGACTTCCAAGAAATATAATTTAGTTCATCTTGGTGAGGAAGATCTAGACAAACCTGAACATATAGCACTAAACGATTCAGTTCATCAAGAAGATGATTTAGAGGTAACCCCTGACCAGGTCATCTCTCATGCTATTCCTTTGTCCATAGAGTTTCCTGAAGAACTTCCTCCTTCTAATCGGTCAATCATTCAGAAATCCCAGAAGTCGAAATCATCTTCAAACCCTGTTGTCGTCAAGTTGGAGACTCTTAACTCAACCACCACTTCTTCCTCATTAGCAAGTACCCTTAGAGACTTCCACATCAGCCCCCAGGTAGAAACTAGGATTCCTCTAGAAGGAGAAGTAGCTAGCCGACCTCCCGAAGGTTTTGTAGGTGTTTTCGTAGAACATCTTAAAGCTGGACTGAGATTTCCTCTATCTCAGTTCATCAAAGATACCCTAGCTGACTACGGAATCAGCTTAACTCAACTGACTCCAAATGCGATCAGGATTCTGATCGAATTTGAGTTATTCTTCAAATTTTTGGATCATAAATATTCTGTGCCGTACTTTAGGTATTTTTTCTGTCTAAAGTCTTCCGGGAAAGACCCAGGCTGGTATTACTTCACCCGCCGATCTAGGAAACAACAACTCCTTAGTGGGAAGCCCAACTCTATCCATGAATGGAAAGACAAATTCTTCTTCCTTAGCCTCAAGTCGTTAGGGTGCGAGTGGTATTGGAAAGACGCTGGTCGCGTTTCTGATCCAATTCTTATGAAAAACCTTCCCAAGGAACTCGCTGAAAAATTGGACAAAGAAAAGCGAGTCCTTAATACCAATTTCTTCCCTGAACGAGTGTTGGTATCGGCGGGGATGAGTCCAGCTATTCTTCCATCTGACCACACAGATCATGTAGTGAACGAAAAGAAGGGTATAATTTTCAAATCTGACCAACTTTATTTTACATCTTCTATTTGTCAAATCTTAATGTAATATTCTTAATTCTTGATTTTTCATTTCAGTGGCCAATATCGACGACCTCATGGAGGATTTTCCAGAACCTTCAACTACCTTGAAGGAGCCTGCCACTGGTCGTAAGGAGAGTCTTGCCCCTGAAATCCCAGTTGATAAAATTCCCACCGACCAGACAAGGTCGGATAACAAAACGGGCCAACCCTCCTCATCGGCTAAAGGAAAGTCAAAAAAGCTTCCCCCAGGAACGGGAAAAGGCTTCAAAAGAGTCAAAGAAGTCCTGGGCAAAAGGAAACCAGTGACTGCCCGCGGCGGGGTTCAGAAGAAATCCCGAGACGCGAAGATTGAAACAAATGAAGCCGATGTGACTGGCCCTTCACTTCTCGGGGATGTCTTCGTCCCTTTCTCTAAAGTTCCTGAGGGCGAAGGTTCTTTCCCCCTGTCTTCCTTCCGTCGTGATGTTAAGATGGACATCAATGACAGGTTCACTGTCGAGACAGCTCCTGACTTTGTTTTCAACTCCATCCTGCGTCGGGACAGGAAGATGACAAGGAGGATGGACACTGCGTCTGTTCACCAACGCTTGTGTTTGGGCATTACACAGGTATTCAGCGTCTCTCCTTTGATTATTATTATTTCAAAATGTTATTACTTAAATAAACTTCCTTTCAGGTCATGTGCTTAGCTGCGGAGGTAATGGATCGTGGTGATGAGGCATCTGAGGACCTGGACAAGTTGTCTTCAGATCATGCCACCGAGATCGCAGCCCTTAAATCTTCATTCGAAGCGGAACAGAAGAAGACTTTAGAGCTGAAAAAGGAAATCGATCTTCTTCAGGATGACCTGAAGACGATTCGAGCATCTTGCGAAGGTCTGAACGCTCGTAACGAAGAATTAACCGTTCGTAACGAAGAATTGGCTGCTCGGGTCACGTTCTTAGAGGGTGAAGCTCCTCCCAGCTGATCTCAAACTACTTATCTTCCGAAGAAGGAAAGAGGTTACTCGTTCGCTTATGCACTCCAGCTCGCAACCTTGGCTACCACAAAGCTTTGGTTGCAATAAAAAAGAAATGCCCTGAACTTGACATTACCACTGAAAAGGGGTATAACGTTGATTCTCAGGAAGCTTTAAATCAAGCTTTTGCCGAGCTGAAAATCGTAAAAGTGAACGGTCAGCCATATGTCCCTCCAGCTTCCCAAGAGACCGATGGTGGAGAGCTAAGCTGAGCCTGCGAGCTCATACAACCTTTGTAATAGTATAGGTTTTTGTATTTAGATATTCTGAACAATAGTTGACCATTTTTCTGGTCTTTATGAATATTACCTTTAATTTTCAATGAAATCTTCCTTTGACGTCATCTTACTTACTTTCATGTCAGTGTAATTTAATTTGATCTAAGGTTGCATCTTGTTAAGTAATTCGAACTAAATCTGTTCAAATTAAAACAAGCTCGGTTTAACTCTTTATCAAACGAACTGTACGCTCTTAATTTATATCGACATTCAAACAGAATCGAACTTGGTATTTTTCCTTGTCTGCAGAAAATCAACGATATTAAGTTAATTCGAACCGAACTGAACTTAACATGTTAAATTTGATTTGTATCTTTCCTTTTTGGCTGAAAAACAATAATTTGATCTGAAATCTGCCAATTTGAACTAAATCCAACGTAGATTTGCATTTGATCTGGATGTTATCCTTTTTGACGGACAATTCATAAATAGACGTTGTATAACCCGACCAAAGCCAGAGTTGATAAATACGACAATACGACATATAAAATGAATGAACTGAAAACAAACTCAAGTTATAAGTATGGACTCATAAAGAGCCGTTTTATTCATGTGTAGCATTTAAGCTGAATTACACTTATTGAAGCATCAATGTGCTTGTTTTGACAAAAACGAACTGAAAGACTACAAGCTATTGGTGGTATCTACGCAAGTTGGTGATGTTCCACATCCTGGGGATAGTCTTTCCATCCAAAATATCCAACTTGTAACTTCCTGCGCCACCGACCTGAGCTACCTTGTAAGGTCCTTCCCAGTTCGGGTCGAGTTTCTTGAGTCCTTCAACTTGGCTTGCTTCATTTTTTTGCAAGACCAAATCTCCAGGCTGTAGCTGAGTTTTTCCAACTCGCCGATCATAATATCGGGCCATGTCAGATTTATACTTAGCTTCTTCAAGATGTGTTTTTTCACGTTTTTCTTCCAACAAATCCAAACTTAATTGTAGTTCGTCTGAATTTGTTTCTGAAATGTAGTGAATTGTTCTGGGGCTTGGGAGTCCGATTTTCGCAGGTATTACTGCTTCTGAACCGTAAACTAAGCTGAAAGGAGTTTCTCGAGTGGCCGTTCTTGGGGTAGTTCTGTACTCCCATAGAACATTTGGCAGCTCTTCCACCCAATCACCTTTAGCTTTTCCCAATCTCGTCTTCAAACCTTGAACAATTATTCGATTTGTGACATCGGTCTGTCCATTTGCTTGTGGATGTGCTACCGAGGTGAAATGCTGCTTGATGTTCAGCTCTTCGCACCAACTTCTGAACGGGTCGTTGGCAAACTGGGTACCATTATCTGATATGATTGTGTTCGGTATTCCAAATCTGCACACGATTTGTCTCCAGACGAACTTAACCATACTTCTTCCGGAAATTTACATAAGTGGTTCGGCTTCTACCCATTTTGTAAAGTAGTCAATAGCCACTACCAAGTGCTTAAGCAGTCCAGGGGCTTCTGGAAAAGGCCCAGCGATATCAATCCCCCATTAAGCAAATGGCCATGGACTTTGAATTGTAGTCATCTCAGTTTGTGGGATATGTCTAACGACGGCATGGATTTGACACTTGGGACATTTCTGCACCAATTCATGTGATTCCGAGCTCATCGTAGGCCAATAATATCCCGACCGCATTGCCTTCTTTGCCAATGTGCGTGCTCCGACATGACTCCCACATGATCCGAGATGGATTTCTTTTAGAACAAACTGCGCCTGTTCGGGTCCTATACAACGCAACCAAGGCATCAAATAACCTTTCTTAAATAGTACTCCATTTCTGATAGCGTACCTGGCTGATCACATAATCAATTTTCGAGCTGAAGTTTTGTCTTGCGGTAACTCTTCGTTTGTCAAAAAAATGATAATTGGAGTCATCCAAGTCTCTCCCAACTCTTCTATCACTAAACCTTGCAGCTCTTCAATGCTTCTAGTTGGCAAAACCTTCACCAGAACCTTTTTGGTGAGATGAACATGTGCAGCAGATGCCAACTTACTGAGCTCATCTGCGCGTTTGTTCTGAGATCGGGGCACTCGCTCTATCATGAACTCCTGAAAATTCTTCTTCAAGTCTTTAGTTTTATCCAAATATTTTTTCATATTCGGATCTCGGGCCTCATACTCCCAGTTACTTGGTTTACTATGAGCTGTAACTTTTTAACTCCCATTTGAGAAGCTAACTTCATTCCAGTTATTAATGCTTCATACTCTGCCTCATTGTTCGTAGATTTGAACTCAAAACGCAAAGCATACGTGAACTCTTTTCAATTGGGGTTAGTTAATATTAGCCCAGCACCTGATTCATCTTCACTTGATGCACCATCCATATATAAAACCCAGAAACCTTCTGTATTCTTGCAAGGGTTTCGCTGGTCGTTTTTTTTCACAAGGTCTTCCTCAGAAATTGGAATCTCTGCTATAAAATTTGCGAGCACTTGACCCTTCACTGCTTTCCGAGGTGAAAATGTGATGGCATATTCCCCCAACTCGATTGCCCACTTCATGAGCCTTCCTGAAGAATCGGGCTTTTGCAAGACCTGCCTTAGCGGTTTTTCAGTTAAAACATGAATTTTGTGTGCTTGGAAGTAGGGTTTCAGCCTTCTTGAAGCATTAATGAGTGCTAATGCCAATTTTTCCATAGTCGGATATCGCTGTTCTGCTCCTTGCAAAGCTCTGCTTGTATAGTACACAGGTTTCTGTGTTCCCTGGTCGTCCCTGACCAAAGCCGCACTAATTGCCGCATCACTTGCTGCCAAATAGACATACAAAATTTCTCCATGAACTGGGGTGGATAACACTTGTACGTTTGCTAGATACGCTTTCAATTCTTCAAATGCCTTGTTGCAGTTCGCATCCCACTTAAAGTTTTTTGCTTTCCTCGATGCTTTAAAGAACGGAAAACTGCGATCAGCCGATCTAGATAAGAATCTATTCAACGCAGCTAGGCGACCAGTAAGTCTCTAAACATCATTTAAGCTTTGTGGTGGTTTCATATCCAAAATGGCTTTGATCTTCTCCGAATTTGCTGCAATTCCTTGGCTTGAAACCATATGACCAAGAAATTTTCCTGAGCCAACACCAAATGTGCACTTCTTAGGATTCAACTTCAACCCTGTTTCTCGCAGTTTTGTCAAAGTTTCTTTCACATCATCCAAAAAGGTTGTTATTCTTTTGCTCTTAATCAGCATATCGTCAACATAGATTTCCATGTTTCGTCCAATCTGATCAGAGAAAATCTTGTCCACCAATCACTGGTATGTAGCACCAGCATTTTTCAAGCCAAAAGGCATTTTTGTATAGCAGAATGTACCCTTTTCAGTTATGAATGTTGTTTTTCCCGCGTCGTCTTCATCCATTTGAATTTGATGATAACCTTTATAGGCATCCAAAAAACATAAGACCTCAAAGCCGGAGGTCGCATCCACTTTTTGATCAATTATCGACAATGTATAACAATATTTTGGGCAAGCCTTATTCAGATCAATATAATCTATACACATCCGAAATGAAGTATCTGGCTTTGGAACCATAACAGGGTTGGCAAGCCAGGTTGGGTAGAACACCTCTTTGATTATCTTTGCCTTCAGCAATTTGTCGACTTCTTCAGATATGACCTTATTCCGATCTGGCGCATACTTCCTTTTCTTCTGTTTGATCACTTGAGCTGATCTGTCAATATTCAACTTATGAACCATCAGGTCGGGTGAAACTCCTTTCATGTCATTTGTGCTCCAAGCAAAAACATCTTTGAAATCCGACAAGAGATTCACCAGTGATTTTTTTGTTTCTATCGGTAATGATGATCTGATGAGAACTGTTTTTTCTGCCTGAGATTCATCTAAGCACACAACTTCTACCTGTTCTCTTAACATCACTGTTTCTGATCGGTTTTCTGTTTCTACGTAGTTCACATTTGCAACCTGTTGTTTTTTACTTCCCTTCAAAGCAATCATATGACACTCTCTTGCTAACTTTTGATCGCCTCGGATCGTGACAATTCCTACTTCAGTAGGAAATTTCATGACCAGATGGTATGGAGACCAGATTGCCTTTAATTGCACCATGGCAGGTCATCCCAGAATAACGTTGTATGAAGACGTGACGTTAAGAACGGTAAACTCAATGTATATGAGTCTTTCTTTGGGATATTCTCCCAATGTCACTGGCAGGTTTATCGTGCCAATAGGCATTGACGTTTCTCCTGAAAAGCCAATGAGGTGTGAATGACAAGGTTTTAACTGTTTCTTGTCAATACCCATTTTTTGGCAAGTTTCGTAATAGAGAATGTCAGTCGAACTGCTATCATCTACATATATTCTATGAACTTCCTTATTGGCGATGACTGCTTTAATCAGCAATATGTCGGCATGTGGAAATTTGGTCGGCACAGCATCTTCTTCTGAAAAGGTGATGGTGTCTGTCGATTTGAACTGTTTATGAACTGGTTCTTGTTCTGGAATTCCCCTGTTCTTCGATTTCTTGGAGGTCATAGAATCACCATCATATGGTCCCCCAATAATGGTGTGAATTACTTCTGTGACATTCTTATTCACTCCAGGATTTCTATCATCACCATTATCTCTCATTCTCTTTTCATCTGGAAGATCTGTGTCTTTCTTATCTTCAGATCGGTTTGAAGTATTTCTCAAAACAAACTCCTTTAGATGGCCGTTTTGAATCAATTCTTCTATATACTTCTTGAGATCTTTACAATGCTCAGTGTCATGACCATGCTGATTGTGAAACTTACAAAAGAACTTCTTACTTCTTTTGTTGTCGGGAGCTGTTGCGGATATGTCACATTTCCTCTATTTTCCAAGATTGCGAGCATATCGGTTTGCCTTTTATTCAACAAAGTGTAATTTCTATCCTCACCAACTGTGGTCAAGTTGTTGTGCACTTTGTCAAATTTATCAAACTTTTGTTTGCGATTTCTATTGCCAGACGCCTTGTTTTTGTCTTTTTTCTTCTTTTCAGGTCCTCTATCATTGTCTCGTTTTTTCTTATTTGCATATTCACATTTTGCGAATTTACGAGCTCGCTTCATCATTTCTTCAGTATTAGCTGGAGGATCTATGACAAAATCTTTGTACAATATCCCAGGTCGTAAACCATTGGTAAAGGCTCCAATGACTACTTCTTCCGACCTGTGCCCGATTTCTAAACTTTCGTTTATGAATCTGTCAACATAACATTGAGTAATTCAACACTTGTTTTCACAAATTTTTGTCTCTGCACAAATCTGTTTGTAAAAGCCGTTTTGATCTCACTAAATTTATGAAACCTTTTGGGCTGGAGATTGTCATACCACAACCTTGCAGTTCCCATCATAGTGATGCCAAAACATTTGCAAAGGACCTGGTCTGGATAGTTGTAAATTCTCATGCTCTGTACGTAATGATGTACATGTTCTGCCGGATCTCCTTCACCAGTATTATATAACAGAGTGGGCATTTTAAATTTTTGTGGAAGAGGGTAATTCTCCACATCATGCACAAAGAGAGATTTAATGTCCAAATCATCATCGTTTCGTTGTTGTTGGTTACGCGGTAGGTCGGATGGACCTATGTCTCCGAATCGCAAATCCTGATTCCTTTGCTGGTCGTACCTCACGTACATATTATCATCGACATGATATTCTGCTCTTGTACGCTGACGATAATGTGTACGTCTTTCATTTCTGTTCGGTGATCGTGAATCTCTTCTGCGAGACGAGACTGAAATATGATCCCAATTCTGATCCCGATTTTGATCTCCATAATACCTGTTAGCACGTTCTTCAGCTCTTATTTTGAGCTCATTGGCTTTCAATCTGAGCTCATGTTCTTTCTGAAGTTGTTGTCGCAGGTCTCGTTCACGATTCAAATAATTTTCACGAATCGCTTGTTCTCGATCTTGCTGTCTGATAGTACGATCTTCTTGTTCACTTGGATTACCTGTAGCATGATCTACTATCATAGCTTGAATTCACTGTCCATTGTTGAGCAGAAACTTGAGCACATCTGGCGAATCCAAATTAACAATGGGGATCGAACTTCCCTCTTGATTCGGAAGACCAGAACCTCGTCCGTCTTGATGAGGAGTCCTGGCAGGTGAATTCACGGGTACTTCCCCCAGAGGAGGATTGTTCGTCTCCTGAAGAGTAGGATCAGGAGGATTTTCACCTGGTTGCTGGTCACGTCTGGATGACTGCAAACGAGTAGTAGGAATATTGCTTTCTGCCCCACGGTGGGTGCCAATTGATGAGTCTCAAAAAGTCTCATGTCGTCCGGCAGGCCTTCAGGTCGTCCCGATCGTCTCGAGCACGATGAATACCTGCGAAAGTCCCTGGGATTGGTTCCAAGGAGTAAATTCTGATGCCTAAGTCAGTATCGAGCCTTAAGCAAATATCGATAAGCAATTGAGAATACTTGAATCAAATCCCCCTCCAAAGTGATGGAGGAGAGGTATTTATTGAATACATACCTGAATTAGAGTTGTATTGAAACTCTAATAACATACCTTGAAGAAGGGTTTATTATAGTGTAAGAGTTGTAATAGGATTGTAACTCTTAGCACATACATGAAATAGAAATAATAGCAGAGAAGGAGTTGGACTCCTATGAACTGAACAGTACTTGTTGTATTAGGAGTCTATTTCTGAGGTATTATACTTATAGTAAAATTCAACCCTCATCAAATGCATTTCACAAATGTAAACTCACTTTCTTTTCTTTGGTTTGGTTGGCAAGGAATCTAAATTGCGATGGGCTTTGTTTCAAACTGAAAAAGTAATTGTTTTCATGACTAATAAATTCTTGTGTTTGTTTCATCCTAAAGAAAGGATCTTCAACCAAGAAAAATAAGTGTAAGATTTCGGGATCATTAATCCTCTCTAAAAGTTGGTATTGTGATTACTTTCCTTAATATTTTAACTATATGAATCTTTTTTATATTTATTATTTATATTTTGAATTTCATATGTTTATTATTGTAAACTATAATTTATTTGGTCAAATAATTTTATTTTTTTATTTTTATTTTTTATTGATTCCCTACGTAACTGAAATTGAAATTTCACTAGTTTTTAAATTTCTTTATATTGACTTTTATAAAGGTAATTCAATGTAAAAGAGTAAAATAGATAGATAGTAATTTATCATTTTTTGCTTTTATTTTTTTATTAATTATTAACATTGTTGCTGGTATTTTTATATTTTTTTCCAAAAAAATCATAATTGTATGCATGTTGCTTTAGACTTTTTCTTTCATCTTTTTTACTTAGTTAAATTTTATACATTTTATATCTCTAATACTTATTGTTTAATATATGTTGGCTATTTTTGTTTATATTAATTTGTAAATTTATTTTTCATTTATTTAATCAACTATTAATTTGTTTAGTAATATTAATAAATAAAAAATTTATTTTAATATTTTTTACAAGATGTAGTTAATAGATTAATTATTTAATTAGTTAATAATGATAGTTTTTACCATAATGAATACATAAAACACAATAATAAGATATTTATCATAAGATAAAAATATAAAATTAAATTTCATAATATGATTTAGAATAAATCTATATAAATGCTGATATATATGTATAACATATAAATGGAATTGAAATAATATTATTTGATTAATAATTTAAATCATATAATAAAATAAGACTCATACTAACTTTTCTGATAATTTATCCAAACACAGGTTGAGTATTTAGATTCCTCACGATTAAATTTCTAAGAATAAGATGATCAGGAAAAATATTCATTTTTCTCAAAATTAAAATTTCAAGAATCGCATTCCTATTAAACTTTACTTTCTTTCCAATCAAACGAACCAAGAATGTGAATTTATTAAAAATAGTAATTTATAAAATATTATTTATTAAGTTTGAGTGTCAAAAATATTAGAAATTCACTATTTAAAAAGAATAGAATAATAATTATTTATTATTTCATTGAAATTATATTTATTCATTATTTTATTGAGTTCAAAATATTTTGCAAATGCAAACTCATTTTTTTAATTATAGAGTTCGCATGTGACATGTTAGAAATTCAAACTGTTAGGCCTAAAGGGGGTAATGTAAGAGGGAGGGGGAGGGGGGTGAATCAGGTAGGACAATTAAAAATCTTGCAATAAAAAAGTATGCTACACAAATGATTTTTTGAGAAATTTAAGCAACACTGTATTGCACGCGGTTGTGGATGTTGCAACCAATTTGCGAAATTAATCGATAGATGTAAAAATTGTTATTGAATGTAAGTTGCACTTTTTTTTATGGCATAATATCCTCTAATCGAGGTGGGTCGCCACTCCCTACTATATTAGAAAATGTTTTGGGTGATGGACATACCCTAATATCACCCACAAAAGTAGGTACCACTTGATCCTTTAACCATGTGTGAATGGTGAAATGATCAAGTGCATCAAACAAAAGTGGAGTGCTACTCCATTTACAACTGGTAATTGAATCTACATCAGCAAACCATACTAGTTTATGACTGTTCGTATCTAACCATAAGGTCTCGAGAACAAAATGGTAGCCCTGATCCTGTATTCTTGTAACCAAAGTTAAAGAGGCTACTGCCCTGGTAGGATCCAAGTGTGAATCTGATTGCTTCATCTCTTGCACATTCCTGCTAAAAGTGAAGCTCATATGTTTTGGTCCTTTTCCTAGATATGTATGGGCAATCTGATATGACAGCTTGGAGGAGTTTTTCGAGGTTGTCATTATTTGGCTCAGCATGTTGTGCCAAATATATAGTTGGTCTGTTGGTAGCCTTTGGAATGAGGGAAAAGGTGACTTGTCCTCTGATCTGCTACAGGAGCTGTTCCGACTTCCTGAATCTCCATGAGGTTTGTTGAAGGGCTTGATATAGCACTCGTGAATGAGCCTCAATAAAAATGTTGTGGAATTCTAGAGCTTTACACATCTTGATACCTTCTATATAGCATCTGATCTCCACCTGCAGATAATTTTCATGAGAGAGGCATACAAGTGAAGGAATCTGGAATAGAGGCTTACCTGTGGAGATCCTTGCCAATCCTCCTCCTTTTATTTGATCATTAGAGCTGGAGGAAGCAATGCTAATCTTTACAACCTGGGGGTCAGGGGGTATCCATTTAAAGAGGGAGATTCTTACTGATCTCCTTATCTTAAAAACATACAGCTATAAGCAGTTCCAATCCATAGTTTGAATCTCCTTAATTTGACATTTAAGGTACAGACTTTGCTTAACCATAAAGAGTATATTTTGAATAACTTCAGTTTGGTTAGGTTTAGCATTCTCAAAAATGATTTTATTCCTCATTTTCCAAGTTGCCCAGCAGATCAATGATGGAATGATCCTATACAGGAATGCTTGAATTTCAGCCTTTACCTCAGATGTTTACCAGTTATATAAGTTGCAATATAAGGAGCTAGAGTGAAAGAGGAAACCTGTTTCTGCACCAAAGGTTTTCCAGATATGAGAGGTAAAGTTATATGCAGTAAAAATATGAGTGATTATTTCCCCACAAGAACAGCAGAAAGGGCATTGGAAAGGGCCAAAGACACACACTCTATATAGCAAGTGGCCAAGGAGAATTATGTTCTAAGTTAATCTTAGCATAAAGAATGATACCTTAATGGGAATATGAGGATCCCATATGAATTTAGTGAAGGGGAATAAAAGGGCAGCGGCCCCTCTGATTACCTGGTATGCTGATTTCAAGTTGAACAAACCATTCTCTAATATACTCCAGATCAGCAAGTCAGGTCCATCAGATAGAGTTAAGGGCCTCAAGTTAAAAAATGAATTGGGAATCTGAGGGCAGATATCTCTGAGCTTCTGCA
Organism: Ophiorrhiza pumila; assembly: GCA_016586305.1. Lineage (NCBI taxonomy): Eukaryota > Viridiplantae > Streptophyta > Magnoliopsida > Gentianales > Rubiaceae > Ophiorrhiza > Ophiorrhiza pumila. Next base: position 12,835,166 of record BLIW01000011.1, read on the forward strand.
TGTCCAATCCCCTGGGCCCTATCACTTTATTAATTTTCTGCTGTCCTGAATAGTTGAACATTTCATAAATGCTTCCCTCTTCCATCCACCTATCAAGAAACATGCTGCATTCACCTGTTCCTGCTTGAAATAGGATGTGTTCCTCATCCTTCTGACCATGTTGGAGCATCCTTTTCCAAATGCTGGAAATCCCCCTTCTGGATTGGCATTGGAGGGGATGAGTTTCAGAATAGTATTTGGCCCACAGGAACTTGGCCCATAGGGAGTCTTTCTTCCTAAAATTCCATCACATCCTGAAGGTTTGGGCCTCCACTACAGAGTTCAAATCTCTGAAACCCAGTCCCCCCTCTTCTTGTGATAAGCATAGGGATTTCCAGCAAATCCAGTGGTACTTAGAGCTTCTGTCAGCAGCTGACCAAAGGAAATTGGCCATTATAGACTCTAGTTAGTGGATTATCTTCTTGGGGGGTTAAGGTTCATGGTGGTATATAGAGGGATAGAAAACAGGACACTTTTGATCAAGGTGATGCGCCCCCCCATAGACAAGAATTTAGAACTCCATCCCTGAATTTTGTGAACTATTTTCTATACTAGACAGCTGTAAGATGCAGTAGGGTTTATTTTGTAGTGAAGAGGGATACCTAAGTATGAGGATGGAAATGTGCCTCTAGGGAATTTGGTAAGTCTCCCAATAAGATGTTTTCGAGCTATGGGGAGCTTTTCATGAACCAAGAAACTGCTTTTAGAGGGATTTACTCTTTGGCCTGAGACCTCTTCATAGTGTCTTAATTTATCCATCACTGTTCTAATCATCTGAGGGTTGGAGGAGGAAAAAATAACCATGTCATCAGCGTACAAAAGGTGAGTGACCTTGGGGCATTGTCTTGGGACTCTAAAGCCTAGACCAATTGGACCATTATCATTGAGATCTCTAGACAAATACTCAGCCCATATAATGAACAAGAGAGGAGAGATGGGATCTCCTTGTCTGAGACCTCTAGTGGATTGGAAGCATCCCCTAGGGACTCCATTTACCAAGATAGACATCCATATATTTGAAAGAAGTCTCCACATTAAGTCTATCCACACTTCCCCAAAGCCCATTAATCTCATAACTTGGAGCAAGAAGTTCCATTCTAACATATCATATACCTTTTCCATATCTAGTTTGAGCACCACACTACCTTCCTTTCTCTTTCTGTTAATAGTTGAGACCAATTCACTTGCTAATAAATAGTTATCTGAAATGTTTCTACCCAACACAAAACCACTTTGATTTTCAAAAATTAGTGAGGGTAGTACAGTGGCGAGTCTACAAGCTAGTAATTTGGACTATCTTATTTATGAAGTTACATAAACTGATAGGTCTAAATTGTTGAAAAGAGGCAGGACTTTGGACTTTAGGAATCAAGACAATTGAGGTTGCAGTCACAGCTCTAGGCAATTCTCATCCATTCATAAAGCATTGGACTGCCTGGAGGAGGTTTTCTTTGATTATGTCCCAGGTTTTGAGATAAAATATGCCATTAAAACCATCGGGACCCGGGGCACTGTCTTTGTTCATGTTTAGAATCGTCTGGTGTATTTCTGCCATATCAGGTATGCTAGTTAGGAAGCTTCTATCACTATCAGTCAGGGTTTGTGGAATAAGGTTAGGTTTTATCCTCAGGTTATTGGGTTCAGAGGTGTATAAACTGGAAAAGTAGTTAATGGATAGGTCACTAATCTGGTTCTCCTCATCTACCCATCTACCATTTTGATCTTGCACCTTATGGATAAGTTTTTGGCTTGTCTCTGCCTCACGAAAGAGTGGAAAAACTTAGTATTTCGATCCCCCTCAGACACCCACTAGACATTTGCTTTTTGTTTCCAAAAATGTTCCTCTAGACTAAGCTGGAAATGGAGGTTAGCTTTGGCTATATTTAAAGTCTCCCTAGGGATTCCAGTTGTCTCATCCTCTTTTTCCAACCTTATGAGCTCCTTTTCAGCTTTATCTACATTTGAAAATATATCACCAAAAGTCTGTTTGTTCCAAGATTTTAAAGCCTTTTTTACTAATTTAAGTTTCTAACAAAATCTCATAATAGGATTTCCAAGGACCTGTACCTCCCAAACTGATTTAATCAGTGGGATACAATTATCATGGGTAAACCAGAAATTTTGGCATCTAAAGGGTTTCCCCTTATATTGGTCCTTCTTAATAATTTTTAAATGGAGTGGAGCATGATCCGATGGGGCTCTAGCAAAATGGTCAATACAAAGAGTTAAGGGACTGTTTAGAAGTTCAGAATTAGTGAGATACCTATCCAACTTCTTCCAGACTCTAGCCCTCCCTTCTCTATTATTACACCAAGTATATTTTGCCCCAAAAGGGGAGGTCTCACAAAGGTCTTGGGAGTTGACAAAATTAGAGAAATCCATGGCTTCTTTCTGAGTGAATGGTCTACCCCCCTTTTTTTCCTCACTAAACCTAATGCAATTCCAATCTCCCCAAAGCATCCAAGGCAAGTTTATCCTTTTAAGATTAGCAAGTGAGTTCCATAGTTCTTTTCTCTTCTGATCAGAGCAGCTAGCATAAATATTAGAGATTAATATGGGGAAAGGCAACAAAGGATGTGTGAAAGTTAGGGAAATATGTTGCACGGAAGTATTAACAAGCGTGTCATTATCCTTGCAAATTTAACCCTAAACTAATGTAGTAGCAATGAGTAGGGTATCGTGTCCACAGGGAAGGGGATGGTTCAAGAAACTTGATTAAAGTTGCTCTAATTGTGACCAGATCTGAAGGAAAAATTAAGTTCGAGTAACAAATCCAGGAGCTAGTAAAGAAATGTAACACAAATGCAACAAAAATAACAACACAACACAAAATTGAAGTCACGAGGTTAAACAGATGTCCCAGGGTTCAAATATCAGATGATTGCTAATTAAACTCTTGAGCTACGCTCTCGACTCCATGTAAACATTTTAGGAGGAGACAATAGCTGCCTAAGAGTCCAGAGAGTACTCGGCATGTCGACCACAATATTCTCTATTCTCTCGTACATCTTACCTTTCCCATGGCGAGGCCTAGGCAAGAAGATTAAAGTACCGCAACGACTCGACTACCTAACACTAGCTAGTAATTGTGCATAATCTTAAGTCTCCCATGGTGAGGCCCGACCTAAGTTCTTTTACTCTAACTAGCATCAATTAATCTTCTTTTACTTGATTCTTATAACTCAATGACCTTTAACTGGCATGGCGACCACATCTCTGATCACGAACAAAAGCAAATAAGCAAAGGAACTCCACACTGGTATATCTGATCCTCGTTTATGTGATTTATACTTCTAATGAGAACTCAAACCTCAATCTAGCATGGCGACCTCCATTAAAGTTCAATATCCCCAACAAAAGCATAAATTTCACAAATCATGATAGAATTAAGCAATTACGAGCATATACGATATCTCTCATGAAAGATGAGTCAATAGCATAACATTCACAATTTAATTAGACAATCATCTGTATAAAACCCTAGGACATCTCACGATCTAGCCAGAAATCTCCATTTCAAGTTCGCGATCAACAATTCTCAACATTAAGCAATTCATGTTCAATAATTGAAAAGATTAACATTAAGCAATTGATGTTCAATAATTGAAAAGATTATACTGATTAAATTGCTTCGGAAACTTCAATTCATAAGCGGATTACAATGTTTGGTTCAAATTCTCAATCGGAATTGAAATCGGAGATTGATCGGAGAAGAGAGAAACTAGTGAGAGAAAGTAAACGAAGAGAGAGAAAATTCCCGGTCCCAAAATCAAAAATCTGTTTTTCAAATTCTAGAATCCTCTCACGAAAATCTAACTAAATCCTCTATTTATAGAGGTTACAAAACGTAAATGATACGCAAACGTAAAATGACTACATTATTACAGACATACCCCTGCATCTATCAAATGGTCCATAAGTCATCTCGATCAATGTCTGGCTTCACGCCTTCAGTCCATAGTCCTCCACGCCTTTGGCATCATGAGCACGTCTTCGGTCCTTCAATGTACACGCCTTTGCAGAACCTTGCACAAGAAACAACGTCAACACTTAGTCTAATTTTAAGCTAGCAAAACCAAGGCCATTCAAGTGTTACCATGGCGAGGTCTCGCGGCGAGACCTCGCCGTGTAACTTGTTTGCTTGGCAAGATCTCGCGGTGAGGTCTCACTGTGCAAGTGTGTGCCGCGAAACCTCGCCGTGTGTTGTGTATGTATGGCGAGACCTCGTGGCGAGGTCTCGCCGTGCATTATGTGTGGTTGATGATGATTTGTGAGGTGTTGTAATAAACTGGGTTGAAATGTTAAGTGAAATGTGTTGTAAGATAAAGGTTGTGAAGTGAGAATAAGAATGAATACAATATGCAAAAGGAACTTACGCAAATGGATGAAGTGTTGAAGTGTTGAGGTACTGCCGTGCATAAACAAATGCTTAAAATATTGCGAGAAAAAAATACATGTAAATCATTTAAAACGGAAGCTAATATGTGAACACACATTCTCAAAGTAGGTAGAAGTATGAGTGAAATGTGTGTGGATTGTGATTACAAAAAGAAATTCATAAAGTGTGTGGGTGAAATGGAAGCTCGCCGCACGGTTATGCGGCGAGGTGCGTGCGTAGGGCTTGAGCTCACCGCATGAACCATGCTGCAAGGTGCATGTGTGCATAAGCTCGCCGCACATATGTGCGGCAAGGTGTGCGTGTGTGCGGTGAGACATGAGGGCTCGCCGCACAGCTTGTGCGGTGAGGTGTGTAATTGCTGCGCGCATCTGCGCGCAGCTCGTGCGAGACTGCCGCGTGCGGTGCGACAGTGCAACGCATGATTGCGCGCAGCGAGTGTGGGAGTGCTGCACTCGAGTACGTGCAGTGAGTTAAGAGTGTGCGCAAGCTCGCCGTACAGATGTGCGGCGAGGCGTGTGTGCTAGTGCGATGACCTCGCCGCCTGATCATGTGGCGAGGTGTGCGAGTGCGTGCCGTGAGATCGCCGCATGATCATGCGGCGAGGTGTGCGGTGCACACGCAGGCGCGTGTACGGTGTGTGCAGGCTGCCCGCATCCATGTGCGTGGTTGTACCATGCTGAGCGCGCTGTGCGCACAATGTGTATACGTGTTGTGCGCAGTGCATGTGCTGCGCCAACCCCAACATGCGCAAGAGACACCCTCCAAAGCCTTTTTATACCATTTTAACCAGTCCCATTATGCAATTCATGAACATACAACTCAACACATAATCTCAAAAACTTTACACCATTTTATGGTCATTTTCTTCATTTTAACACACCAAGTTGCAATCCACATTAATGTAGAAAATCACACATAAGAATACACAAATGCTTGTAAAACAAGTCAAAAGTTAAGTTAAATAACACATATAAGTTGGTATAAAACCAACTTATCAAATTCCCCCACACTTGAACTTTTGCTTGCCCTTAAGCAAAACTTTCATTTCATGTACGTTAATCACTTCAGCACTAGACCTTGCTCCCCTGTCCATCTTGCTCTCCTCTGAGTTCATCAAAATATTTTCATTCACATAACTCACAAAAAGTTCTCAGCACAATTACCAACCAAGGCACGATGAATAAAGACCAAAATGTCATGCATGCGAGTGTGTGCTAAAGAATTCCTGTCCCCCTATTTTTATGCATGCATTCCCCCTTTGTTCCAAGAACATCTCAATGCACAAACAATCACCTTATCCACACACAAGAACTCATAATCACACAAGATCAATGGCCGCACATTGGTGCTTCTTTTAATTGATTTCACCATTTCATAAGCCTTTTTGCACTTTGGTGCATTTCGCTTATCACACACATTGGTGCGTTTGCCTGGGTCTTGTGGCTCTTTTTTCCAACTTTTCGCTTGGGTTTTATAGCTATTTTTTCCCATAATTGCTTGCCCAGGGTATTTCGGCTTTTCATTCCCAATTGCCAAAGGCTTTTTCTCCATATCCCTTCTTGTGTGACTAAAAGTTCCTGAATGTCTTTAAGGGACTGTATGCAAGAGCACCCAAAACACCGAGGTCATGCATGTCAGCAAGAACAAAGTGAACCAAATTCCTCCTATGTCCAAGAATGATTTTGCATGGCATATCTATCTTACTTTAACATGATGCCTTGATTAATAAAATATACTGATCTCATCAAGATTGGAATCAAAGGAAAATAATTTCGCATGCAATACAAAGATAGGACTTGATGAACTAGAAATTTGAACATAGCTTAACAAGAGAACAAGACATAGTACAAAGTGTTCCATACTTCTACTTCCACTAACTACTCACAACCATTCACTCACATTCTAGACATTTATTCGAACCTCACATACAAGACTCAATACTAACAAGATTAAAAACACACTAAAACAGAATACACCCTAAAACCCGAATTCCATACTTCTCAACCCTACTCTCAAAGTATTCTTCACAGAACTTCAACAATTCAACAATCCATATCACACTTCACAAAGAAACTTGCCACAGATTTCAAAATTCAAACTAAGAACAACTCCACATCATGAACTTCGTCTTCTAGGCTCAGAAAAAATTTCTACACATCAGAACAACTTCAATAACCAAGATCAGGACAACTTCAATAACCAGAACCCCCCAATAATCAAAATAAGGAACCCGTATGCTAAAAAATATTTTCACCACCAAATGTAACCAAATGTAGCCCACCACCTCTTTTATAACAACAAATCCCAACAACTAGAACAGCAAACAAACACGGCACTTCCTCAAACATTAAGTCAATCATGAAGCACAGATCAAACCATCCAAATAGCATCATCTTCCACCCCCACACTTGAAGCATACATTGCCCCAAATGTAAAAGATTAAGAAGGAGGGGCTCCCTGGGAAGACGACGGTGCTGAAGAAGAAGGGGACGAGAATGAAGCCGTTGTGGAAAAAGAAGGACCGCTAAAAGGCTGTGCCACCCAATGGAAATGGCCAACAGTAGGTCCTTGAAGAGGCTGTCCAGTATTGATCATCGGAATCTTTGTATGCAGCATAAACTCAGGATCCGCCCTAAAAGTAGGGGTAGGAGGCATTGGTGGGATATGTCCAAATGTAGGTAGTGGGTTAAGTGAAGACATTGCGGGCACCCCTAGCGGCAGCTCATGAATGGCACCACTGATGACATCTCTTGACAAATTTGGGATCCGATATCTAGCCAACTGAGCAGAAGTTGGTGTTGGTTTAGGAGGACCAGGCTCAGAGTGATAATACACAGACATTTTGTTACAATGGTCTAACTCCATTTTCATTTTCAATTGCCTGTGATACAAAACCTCAAATTGTTGTTGCACAATAGAAGACATATTATCCAACTTTTCCAGCATATTATACGAATGTGAAGTCCAATCCTGATACATATCATTCATCTGTTCATGTATGCCTTTAAACCTTTCATCTAACTGCTGAAAACGAGTATCCACAAATTGTTGGAATTGTTGTAGTGCTCCTTGAAAGGAATGAAAATCATATGGCTGTTGTTCTTCACTCGATTCACAAGGTGAAGGACCAGACTTATCCCGAAGTTTATTAACCCTTGCTCCCTTTTCTTTCTTCATCTCCTTCTCCACACGCAGATATTTGATATACAATGATGTACCAATCGGGCCCGGATTCCTACGCCACTCTCCAGCTTCAGTATCAACCCCTTGAGTCAGACAGATTTCTTCAATCAAGACCGGAAAGTAAAGAGCTGCATTATCAGTGTCAATACCAGATTGTAAGCTAGAAAGAATTATACGACCAACATCAATCGATCTCCACCTACGAATGGCTGATATTAGGTATAACCGATCGCGTATCACTTCAGTCGATTGAGAACTCGGCATAAGACGCGACAAGACAAACATAAGCCATATCTTAACATCACTTCGTAACCATTCTCCACGAAGATGCTTACATTCACCATGTGTGTTTAGTTCCCATTTAGCTCCTGGCAAAGCTAGATCTTCCGTTAAAGCTTGGTCACAATCACCATCTTCCGAAAATGGCAAAGGATCCTGAGGAAAACTAGGAGTACCAAGATGAGTGTTAATGATTTCACTTATAAATTGCACCCATTTTCCCCTCACATACAATGCTCCAGCCGAATTTGGAAACTTGGCATTGGCATAAAACTCCCTCGCAAGACTGGCATTACAAAAACCTGGTGCACTCATGAGCTTCTGATCAAAACGGTGTAACTCCATCAATTCCTGAAATGGACCGCCTTCCACAGGGAATGCTCTTTCCAGATGTAACTTCTTCATACCCATCCCTCATTCCCAACGTTGTTGGACTTCCTTACTTTTAAACACCGATGGTTCCGAAGGTTGATCTGAGGAACCCTTCCTTTTTTTCGGAGTTGTCGCTTGCATCATATATGTCGGGGGATCCTCAAAAAGTGGTAAGTCCTCCTCGGGAAAATAGTCAGAGTCAGAGTCTTCAATAGGTTTCTGAGTTTTGCCTTTCCCCTTCTTTGAAGTGGTTGCTTTCTGTGAAATAGAGTCTTTTTTAGGCGCCATGTCTGCCAACAACAACCAAAAATAGTTAAGCTTCTCCGTACTTCTTTTACACAACATAGCAAGAATAATCCAAGAATTAAAACATCAAGACCAAATTCAAAAAAAAAAAAAACTATTCGTACACAAGAAACTGCAAACATGGAAGTCGATCATATTATCACAACACCCAGTGTTCACTAGTAAAGCACTTACAATATAGCTCTTCATCCATAAAACATAACAACAAAACATAGAAACTTGAAACCCCTCATCTAATGCATATATGGATACTTCAACTTCTACAAATAGACGCATGGCAAAACGGAACCATTTGCTCAAATCAAAATTTTAGTTTCACAATTTCCACTTAACCGAGACAATATTTAGCCAAACAGGTAGATTTAGTAAACATTCAAAACATTAAAGTTGTAGAACTAAACCTTTGGATAAATCGAGGAACTAGAATCACTCACATTAGACAAGAAATGACCAAGTTATAGTTGCAGTACTACACTAAGGCAAAGCTGGCAGAAAAAATTGTCTAACTTCAGCTTGCATCTTTATGAAGATATGCAGAACAACATGCTACAAAAATCGATTCAACCAAAACCTAAATCTTCAAAGTTACAGATCATGCTCTTATCTAAATGTGGGGACAAGAATCACTCAATTTGGACAAAAAATGAGCAAGTTATGGCCAAAACACCGAGACATGACAATGAGGACAAATCTAGAATTTCTCAAACGACACCAACAACATGAACATTGCCTTGTCTTCGAAACTAGACCACTTTCCAGTCACAAATGGCATAAGTGCCCAACATGAACATTGTAGGCCAATCTCTTAGCGAAATCTTCCAACTGGAATCAACCCATTTAGACAACTCATGCTCAAGTTATAGCCAAATTACAGAAACATGGTAAAGCTGAAACTGATTGAAATCATTTATACCCTTCCCCCACACTTAGCATGTACTTTACTCTTGGAAAAAAAACATGAAATTTCAAGTACTCACTATTTCCATCATCTCCACTCTCTTACCAACACCACATTGCACAATATCTGAAATCGTCAAATCTAAATTCAAAAGACATGAACATACCTCAAATGGGAAGCACAATGTAAGACTTGAAGGAAATAGACAATGGGAATGATAAATGATTGTAAAGAAATCTTGAGCAAAAATTGAGCTCGTCAAAGTGGTCTTCCTTGGTCCTGAAGTGTTAACAATGGTTGTTAGCATTTATAGAACAAAGATAAGCATTGACATTCAATCGTCCACTCAAAGCAAATATGTTCCCAACCAACACAAAGTTACAATCATGTCATGACAAAGATGGGTCCATACTTTATTCAATATATGTGAGCTATCTTATCTACCTTCTGCCAATTGAAAATAATGCATTCACATGTCACTACAAACCAACATTGAGTTTCATCTTTATGACACTCATTTCACGCCAAAGAGCAAGCCACTTTCTAATTCGGTTTAACAATTCAAGCTTCAAACATTTCATACCAAGCTTTCAAATATATTTCAAGATCACCAAGTCATGCTTAGGACCCTTACCAAACCTTACCATTTCCATGAATGATGCCCACTCTAGCTCAAATGTACTTGTGCCCATGAATAACAAAAGAAAACAACGAAGTTAGGCAACGTTTTTCAAAAATCATTAAGGCTCTAATTTCACATTTTTTTTACTAACGCAAAACATCCCGACAAAATGTCTATCACAAAAGCATAATCATCATGTATAGCCCCGAAATAAAACAAGCTAATGAGATAAAAGTTGGACAACAACCTCAACTTTACATCATTCAATTTGTGATATGCTTTTCGACATTAAATCATGAAAAGAGAAAGTAGAATTCAATATCCGCACTTGTTCATGCAAATCTATGACGGCAAAATGCAATCATGCTCATTACACACAAACATACACATTACATTATTAACTAATAAACTCAAACACAAAGAAACAACCTCAACACCTCACAACATAGAACTAATCTCATGAAAGCTATCATAACAACACACTACTTAAACACTACTACTACACTAAGTTCATTATGGCAATGGCAATTAGCACAATCTTCAACAATGACAATTAGCACAATCTTCAAATTCAAATCAAACATCCCCCACACTAGCATAAAGTCACGGTCCCCGGGGCAGAAAAAACATCAGTAAAGGAACCTGGCCTATGACAATCCTCGGGAGAGTCTTGCTACCCGTTCTTCCTCCAGAAATGCAGGCCATTGAGGTGTCCCCATAAGACCGAGAGAATGTTAAGGATTATCGTTCGAAGAAATATCAACTCCCGTATCTCGACCCATTGCTGTTAACAGAGCGGGAAAGAACATCGGGACAAATTCATTTTGTTGTGCCCGCCTAATGTACCCAAGCATTAGTTTTCCAATGTCAATAGAGAAGTCATGCTGAATAGCATAAATCAAGAGAACACGTTTCCGTGAAGCTATATTGGTGCGGCGAGTAGGCAGGAGCTTAGAGTTGATAAATAACAACCACATCTTTGCCTCCGCTGTCAGTTCACTTGTGGGTACATATAATGCTTCATTCCTGGCATTTTGCACCCAGGTAGCACCAGGCAATGCCACAGCAGCCAATAAATGATCTGTGTTATCTGCCCTCACCAAACGGCTGTATGTATCACTAGGGTAATCGGGAAGAAGATAATGCAAGTTAATGCTGTGGCGATTGACTTTCAAATACTTGCCCTGCACAAACACTGAGTGGACGCTGTCAGCACGTGAATTGGCATAGAACTCTCGAACTATCTCCTTGTTCACAACAACAGATGCTCTTGCGAAACGAGCCCAAGTGAGCCCCATAATCAACTCCTCAAATATGCGGGAAGGGTCTTCAAAAGGTCGTTCAATGATGAATTCTCTGTTGACTGACCTATTGTATAAGCTCTCCGCGTTAGCATTGACAAACAGTGGTGCCTTAGCAGGATCATAGTCAATCACCATATCTTCATCGGCTGAAGAAGAAGAAGACGAGGAAGAAGTAGTGCCCATATCCTCACTGAAGATTTCATACTCATAAGGATTTTGATGAGGAAAGTAAGCCATCACCTTATAAGGGAAAGTCACTCATAAAGGATACAGATTAGTAAACAAGATGCTAGGTATTTATAGGGAAGATGTGCAGCACATAGCATTTCCATGTTAGCTACCAGACGAACCCATGTGAACGAAAGAACCATACCCCTCATGTCATAACTTGTTGCACACTTCACTCAACTATTGGAATCATAACAAACCAACAAGCAAACAAGTTCACATGTCTAGCATCAATATGTACCTTAGATGCATTTACCTTTGTTGTAGAAAATGTGAAATCCATCTTACCCATTTTGGAGTGAATAACCGAGATTCACCATCTGCTTGGTCATTCATCATCATAATCCATATGATAAGCTACAAAAGCCAGCAACAATTATGAGGTTGTGCCATGAATTGTCAATGCACACTACACAAACTAAGAGCAAAAGTAAAAGTAAACAAAACAAACAAACAAAAACGTAGAATGAAAAATTTTGGTTGCCTCCCAGGAACGCTTGGTTTACGGTTAACAACCCAACCATGCTTCTTGTCTCACTGTGAATTTAAAGGATCATCCAAGAACAATTTATGTGGAGCTCGTGCTAACTCGGCGATGCCCTTCTCCTGAGTAGTCAAATATGGTTTGAGCCTGTGACCATTCACTTGCCATTTGTTACCATTTTTATCATTCTGGATCTCCACAACACCATATGGCTTGACATTGACAACTCGAAATGGACCACTCCAACGTGACCTTAATTTTCCAGGGAAAAGCCTTAAGCGGGAATTGTACACTAGAACCAACTGTCCTAGAGCAAAACTTTTTGATTGTATTTTTGCATCATGAAGTCTCTTTGTCCTCTTCTTATAAAGCTTAGAACTCATGTAAGCATTGAATCGAAACTCGTCCAAATCATTCAACTCCAGCATCCTCTTTGACTGAGCCCCATGTAAATCCATGTTCAACTTCTGAATTGCCCAGTAGGCCTTATGCTCCAACTCTATCGGGAGATGACACTCTTTCCCAAACACAAGCCGAAATGGAGAAGCCCCGATTGGTGTTTTGTAAGCAGCTCTGTACGCCCACAATGCATCATACAACTTCATGGCCCAATCCATTCGTCCTGCATTAACAACTTTTTCCAACACTCTCTTAATCTCCCGATTTGAAACTTCTGCCTGGCCGCTAGTTTGAGGATGGTATGCTGTGGATACTTTATGTTTCACTCCATACTTAGCCAACAGAGCTTCAAAATTCTTATTGCAAAAATGAGTGCCTCCATCACTTATGATTGCTCTAGGAGCTCCAAACCGATTGAAAATATGTTTCTTCAAGAAGGCAGCCACACTCTTAGCATCTTTGTGAGCGAGAGCTACGGCCTCAACCCATTTGGAAACATAGTCAACTGCCACCAAGATATATTCTATGCCTCGGGATTTCGGGAATGGACCCATAAAGTCAATGCCCCAAACATCGAATATTTCCACTTCAAGAATGTTGTTCAGAGGCATTTCATTCCTCCAAGAGATGTTCCCCGTCCTTTGGCATCGATCACATTTACCAACCCAAATTCTTGCATCCAAGAAAATATGAGGCTAATAGAAACCACATTGTAACACTTTGAATCCTGTTCTTGTAGAGCCAAAGTGTCTACCACAAGGTCCTTCATTGCATGTTCTCTGAATTTCTTCCTTCTCTTCCTCTTTGATGCACTGCTCCAAAAACCAGTAATTCGGTCCAACAACTACTCCAAAAATGGAAGTGGAAAATGATCCTTTCTTGTTGCCTTGTTAAGCTTCCTGTAGTCCATACAAACTCTCCCATGCACTTACAATTCTCACTGCGAGAAGCTCGTTGGCATTATTCTTCACAACTATGACTCTTCCATTCTTTGGAACGCATTGCACTGGACTTACCCACTCACTATCTAAAATAGGAAAAATCATGCCGAAGTCTAGAAACTTAATCACTTCCTTCTTGATAACCTCCATCATCTGCGGGTGAAGCCTTCTCTGTCTATCCCTCACGAGTATAGCATTTTCTTCCAAAAGAATCTTATGCATGCACAAGCTAGGACTTATGCCTTTTATATCCGCAATAGTCCATCCGATGGCTCTCTTGTATAATCTCAAAACCTCCAACAACTTCACTTCCTACCAAGCGTCCAATTTAGATGAAATCACTAATGGAAGTGTTTCATTTTCTCCTAGAAATGCATACTTTAAATAAGGAGGCAACGGCTTCAACTCAAGCTTTGGTGGTACCAAGATAGAAGGCATAAGCTTCTCATTCCTGCATAAAATCTCTTCCTTCCTCACCTTAGTGGGAGCACAAGTCTCATCAATTAGAATATGACACTTTTCATTATCTTTCATGTTCCTAATACACAATTCTTTTGTCATGTCTTCAACAACACATTCATGCATTTTAACTTCAACTACCTCATCTTGCAATTCAAAAATAGACTCATCTAACACACAACACTCAACAAGATTTTCAATTTCAGACACAGTTCTTCTATCCTCTTCATTTAATTCAACATTCTCAAACTTTTCCACAGAATCATTTAAATCATCCACCAATACAAAATCATGCTTAACATTTTCATCCTTTACACTCATAGAACATGCAACAGCTTGAATAGCAAAGCAAGACTCTACATTCATCAGATGTTTCATGGAATAATTCACATCAAAGACTACTTGTTCATTGTTAATTCGAAATGTAACAGTTTTATTTCTTACTCCAATTAAGGCATCTCCTATTGCAAGAAACGGGCGACCAAAGATTAAAGGCACCTCTGGGTCCTCCTTTATATCGAGCACAATAAAATCCACTGGGAGTGTAAACTTATCAATCCCCACCAGGACATCCTCAACCATTCCAGTAGGCTTGACAAAGGATCTATCAGCCAGTTGAAGAGTCACAGCTACTGGACGAATTCTCCCTTTGAGTCCCACATCAATGGCAATAGAAAGAGGCATTAGGTTAATTCCAGCACCTAAATCACACAAAACTTTCTCAAAGATCCTTGTTCAAATTTTGCATGGTATAGTGCAGCTGCCAGGATCTTTCCATTTAGGTGGCAACTTGTGCCCAAACCATGCTCCACTATACTCTGTGAGTGTCAACGGTACTTCACATCTTCAAATCTGTTCCTTGTTGGAAATCAAATCTTTGAGGAATTTTACATATTTGGGTACTGCAGTCACCAAGTCTAGTAAGGGTAAGCTCACATTAACTTGTCTCACCATGTCCAAAAATCTATCAAACTGAGGTCCCTTCATTGGCTTTGGCTTCACTCTCTCAGGAAACGGAGGTTTAGGTGCGTAGTCAGGAAAATTGTATGGACTAGGAGGTCCTCTAACTTTCTTGGTTCCTTCCCTCTCTCCACTCTCTCCATTATCTTGCACCCTCTCCTTCTTTGGTGCCATGTCCTCATTGGCACATTCTTGCTCAAGATCAGGATTGCCTTCCTCCATGTCTTCACAAATTTCATCTCCAGGTTTGATAGTTTTGTGCACTTGCTTTCCACTCCGTAATGTGATTGCATTACAAGTCTCCCTTCCTTTTGGATTTGGAATTGTATCACTAGGAAGTGATCCACTCGGTCTTTGATGAACAGCATTTGCAAGCTGACCCAGCTGCGTCTCAATATTCTTCATTGTAGCCTCATGATGCCGAACAGTGCTTTCCAAGCCTCCAAACCTTTGCTCGTTCTTGTCCATCTTCTCCATCAACTTATGAAATATATCTTCAACTGATGGCTTTCTCTGCTCTGAAGTATTAGCTTGATGATCAAAGCCAGGAGGTGTATTTGTTACTCTTCTTTGGTCATTTCCTTGATAGTATTGCCCTCCTTGGTTTTGGTTCTGTTGCCCCCAATTGCCTTGTCCGCCATTCTCAAAATTGACTGCGTAATGGTCACCAAAACGTGGTGCCCTCACTCCAGGATTAGCCATTTCTCTTTGTCTGGCTTGAATTCTCAAAGTCTTTTGCAATTCTAAATCTAATGCAAACTCAGGATCTCCAGAAGATCGTAGCCTGGGCATACAACAACACCAAAAGTAAAGTATAGCAGAAGTAAAACAGAATACAAAAGCAAGAACCTCAGATGTAAATAGTGAACAACAGAACAAAAACCACAAGCAACAACAATACAATGAAACAGAACAGAACAACACGAAATAAAATGATGAAATTCAAGAAACACTTAATCGAATTCCAGAAACCGTGCCTTCCCCGGCAACGGCTCCAAAAACTGACAAGCGTGTGTTATCCTTGCAATTTTAACCCTAAACTAATGTAGTAGCAATGAGTAGGGTTTCGTGTCCACAAGGAAGGGGATGGTTCAAGAAACTTGATTAAAGTTGCTCTAATTGTGACCAGATCTGAAGGAAAAATTAAGTTCGAGAAACAAATCCAAGAGCCAGTAAAGAAATGTAACACAAATGCAACAAAAATAACAACACAACACAAGATTGAAGTCACGAGGTTAAACAGATATCCCAAGGTTCAAATATCAGATGATTGCTAATTAAACTCTTGAGCTACGCTCTCGACTCCATGCAAACATTTTAGGAGGAGACAATAGCTGCCTAAGAGTCTAGAGAGTACTCGGCATGTTAACCACAATATTCTCGTACATCTAACCTTTCCCATGGCGAGGCCTAGGAAAGAAGATTAAAGTACCGCAACGACTCGACTACCTAACACTAGCTAGTAATTGTGCATAATCTTAAGTCTCTCATTGTGAGGCCCGACCTAAGTTTCTTTACTCTAACTAGCATAAATTAATCTTCCTTTACTTGATTCTTATAACTCAATGACCTTTAACTGGCATGGCGACCACATCTCTAATCACGAACAAAAGCAAATAAGCAAAGGAACTCCACACTCGTATATCTGATCCTCGTTTATGTGATTTATACATCTAATGAGAACTCAAACCTCAATCTAGTATGGCGACCTCCATTAAAGTTCAATATCCCCAACAAAAGCATAAATTTCACAAATAATGATAGAATTAAGCAATTACGAGCATATACGATATCTCTCGTGAAAGATGAGTCAATAGCATAACATTCACAGTTTAATTAGACAATCATCTGTATAAAACCCTAGGACATCTCACGATCTAGCCAGAAATCTCCATTTCAAGTTTGCGATCAACATTTCTCAACATTAAGCAATTCATGTTCAATAATTGAAAAGATTATACTGATTAAATTGCTTCGGAAGCTTCAATTCACAAGCGGATTACAATGTTCGGTTCAAATTCTCAATCGGAATTGAAATCGGAGATAGATCGGAGAAGAGAGAAACTAGTGAGAGAAAGTAAATGAAGAGAGAGAAAATTCCCGCGCTCCCAAAATCAAAAATCTGTTTTTCAAATTCTAGAATCCTCTCACTAAAGTCTAACTAAATCCTCTATTTATAGAGGTTACAAAACGTAAATAATACGCAAACGTAAAATGACTACATTATTACAGACATGCCACTGCATCTATCAAATGGTCCATATGTCATCTCGATCAATGTCTGGCTTCACACCTTCAGTCCATAGTCCTCCACGCCATTGGCATCATGAGCACGTCTTCGGTCCTTCCATGTACACGCCTTTGCAGAACCTTGCACAAGAAACAACTTCAACACTTAGTCAAATTTTAAGCTAGCAAAACCAAGGCCATTCAAGTGTTACTATAGCGAGGTCTCGCGGCAAGACCTCGCCTTGTAACTTGTTTGCGTGGCGAGACCTCGCGGCGAGGTTTCGCCGTGCAAGTGTGTGCATGGCGAGGTCTCACGGCGAGACCTCGCCATTGTTGTGTATGTATGGCGAGACCTTGCGGCGAGGTCTCGCCGTGCACTGTGTGTGGTTGATGATGATTTGTGAGGTGTTGTGATAAACTGGGTGGAAATGTTAAGTGAAATGTGTTGTAAGCTAAAGGTTGTGAAGTGAGAATAAGAATGAATACAATATGCAAAAGGAACTTTCGCAAATGGATGAAGTGTTGAAGTGTTGAGGTATTGCCGTGCATAAAAAAATGCTTGAAATATTGCGAGAAAAAATGCATGTAAAGCATTTAAAATGGAAGCTAATATGTGAACACACATTCTCAAAGTAGGTAGAAGTATGAGTGAAATGTGTGTGGACTGTGATTACAAAAGAAAATTCATGAAGTGTGTGGGTGAAATGGAAGCTTGCCACACGGTTGTGCGGCGAGGTGCGTGCGTAGGGCGAGAGCTCGCCGCATGAACCATGCGGCGAGGTGCATGTGTGCATAAGCTCGCCGCACGGATGCGCGGCGAGGTGTGCGTGTTTGCGGTGAGACATGAGGGCTCGCTGCACAGCTTGTGCGGCGAGGTGTTTAATTGCTGAACGCAGCTCGTGCGAGACTGCTGCACTCCAGCGTGCGGCAGGTGCGAGAGTCCTGCGCGCAATTGCGCGCAGCGAGTGCGGGAGTGCTGCGCGCGAGTGCGAGTGTGTGCAAGCTCGCCGCACAGATGTGCGGCGAGGCGTGTGTGCGAGTGCGATGACCTCGCCGTATGATCATGTGGCGATGTGTGCGAGTGCGTGCGGTGAGCTCGTCGCATGATCATGCGGTGAGGTGTACGGTGCGAGGGCAGGTGCGCGTACGGTGTGTGCAGGCTGCGCGAACCATGCGCTCAGCCCATGTGCGTGGTTGTGCCATGCTGCGCGCGCTGTACGCTGTGCATATGCTGCCCCAACCCCAACATGCACAAGAGACACATTCCAAAGCCTTTTTACACCATTTTAACCCGTCCCATTATGCAATTCATGAACATACAACTCAACACAATCTCAAAAACTTTACACCATTTTATGGTTATTTTCTTCATTTTAATACACCAAGTTGTAATCCACATTAATACACAAAATCACACATAACAACACACAAATGCTTGTAAAACAAGTCAAAAGTTAAGTGAAATAACGCATATAAGTTGGTATAAAACCAACTTATCAGTTATCCAGTATAGAACAAGTAAAAGGTGACCTGAACATAATCCAAATAGAACTAGAAGAATTACCTATAGCATGCTCAAAGTTCAATTTTTTCCTGATGGCATCCATTTTCATAGAATCAGCAAAAGGTTCAGCGACCACAAAGAAGTCACAATTATACTCTCTGATCATAGTAGTCAGTTTTCTGAAATTAGGTGACTTATTCACACTCCTAATATTCCAGTATATCATATTAATTATTGGAGGTATAAAGTGTGTTGACAGTACCTGTTCCTTGACTCCTCGTGGTTATGGAGGAGGGAAATTTAGCCTAGGACTTAGGATATGCGTCTTCGGAGTCAACCAATATAATATATTTTGAGGGGAGAGCCAACGCTACATCCACTCTTTGATCTTGCCTGTCTTCTGTTTCCACCATTTCTTCATCTGACGAGGTTTCCACTTCCTGCATATTAACACTAGACACAACATTTTGTATTGTAATAGGAGAGTTTGCATGAGGAATTACTAGTTCACCTATCAGGGGAATTGAGTCTATGTTAATAGCTTGAGGAATGGGAGGACCAGGTTCCTCATCCATTTTTTTATCTTTTTCCACAATATGAGACTCCTCAAATGACTCTTTGAGGATGATCACCTCTCGTTCAGAGGTCTCCCTCTCATTGATTTGACCCACCTCTAGTAGGTTAGGGGTGGGTCTCTGACCCAGCTCTAGAGTTTTTGCAAGAGGGGGAACCTGAGGTATGACCTTTGGTGAAGCAGTTCCTACCCCTCGGGTGTTATCTGAGGGTAGTATGGCCAAATGAGCTTCCAATTCTGTCTGAGATAAAGTCACTGGTGGGAGAGCCTTTTCTTTCAGATGGCTTGGAGCTTGGATATCACCCTGATTTGAGGTTTCTGGGATGTCAAGATGGAGTGAAGTCATCATCTCTTCGGCTTGGATCGGCTCTTTTCCTTTGGGTTCGTGAGTTCCTTGAGTCACCGACAATTTGCCTAACTGAGTGATCTTTCCTGAATGAGCAGAATTTCCTTTTCTCGTAACCAAAGTCCATTTTTTTGGTTGCTGCTTTGGATTCTTAGTATCTGATTTGAGTAGTGTTTTCGGCATCGGGGCCTTCTTGGTCAGCAGTTGGGGGTTACACTTCTTCGTGTCATGGCCTAATTTTTTGCAGTTCGTACAGTATTCCGGTATTTCCTACACCTTAAGTTGCTGCCATCTTCCATGGGCCCTGCTCCCAATCCAGATTCTTGATGGGGTAGGCTTAGTTACATCCATTTCGATGCACACTCTTGCTTCACTTGGGTGAACTAGATTAAAGGGTGTGGCTGTAGCGGCGTCAAGCTTAAGCGGCTTCCATGCTCCTAGAGCTAAGGAATAAAGGGTCTCTTTGTTGAAGAGGTGAAGTGGCAATAAAGGGAATCAAATCCAGACTGGAGCAATTGAAGGTTCAATGGAGGGATCGAAGTCCCTTGTCCATTTAAAGATTCGAGTAGAGAATCCGTTGAAATGCCATGTTTTCCTCATCCAGATTCTTTGGAAATCCTGCTCTTTGTCGAATTTGAGCAATACGTGTCGATTATCCAATAAACCAGTATGACATTCTCCAAGGAAAGTAGCCGCCAGGACGTCCTTTCTCAGATTTGCCATGGATGGATAGCCCCATGAGAATTTGGCTACCAAGGTCCATTGAAACTTTTCTGCAAGTTTATCTTCCTCCTCCTTTGATAGAAACAGAGACGGTTCTCCTTTGTGAAGGGATAGAGGGTTCTTAATTTGAAGTGAAGAGAATGAGATTTTATTTTCTTCGGTCGAGAGTTGCGGTTGACCTAGCGCTCCTTTGTAGGACGGCGGTGAAGGAGTGACCTCCACCTCCGCCATGGGCGGTAGTTTTTAGTAGGAGCAGATATCTAAATATTGTCGTTAGAGACAAGTTAGGAGTTAACAGTTGTGTACTAACCAATGTTCCAGCCGTCTATAGTATACTAGAGAGAAAATCGTCTAACTGAAGTTTTCGAATGTAAGTTGCACTTAAATGAGAATATATGACAGGTTTTGGGCTGATTGGTAGATTGGTGCAACTGGAAGGAAAGAATAGCGATTTAAAAGATGTGTGAGTGTTTTGGCATACAAAAGGAAGTTTTGGAGGGAAAGACATCTTTGATCCTACTTTGGAAACAATCAATATTGCAGAATATTGAGAAGATCTCTTATGATGCACAAAGATGGAAGGACATGCATATTAGGAAGAAGCAAGTTAGGGAACATGTTTGCATGTCTTGTTTATTGCCGCTTGTGGCACCTATTTGGAAACAAAAAGATTATTTCCTTATTTTGTTTTTTTTGAATATTTTAGTCAATACTTTTATTTCCTTAGAAGAGATTGTGCTTTTCCTACTTAAGGAGAGCACGGTAGTTAGTTAGACTCTCTTTTCTTTTCTTCGTTAGTTTTCGGTTTGCTTAAGTTCTGAAGTTGTTGCACACTTAGTCGCGATACGCCAAAATAGTGGTTAATTTCAGAAAACATATTATCAATTAATTCTTATTTCTTTATTTTATTATATGTTTGATTTCTTTGTTGTTAATAATGCGCAGTTAGTAGTTTACTTTTCCGACATTAAAGTGATGAAGCGCTAATTGATTAATAATCAAGAGACCAAATTAGTTCTATTAAAATGGTATTAATGAGTTTTGAAAGTTCTCTATATATAACGCTTATTATCTGGATTCTTTGAACCTTGATCACCTTTAATTAATTTAGGTAAAGTCAGTTAATCACCTATTATTTTACTGAATCTAGTAGATATGATTAATTAGTGACGAATCTATTATCTCAGTAGACAAAAATATTAGACTAATAAATTATCATTGCTGATTCTGATTATAATTTATTTGAGTTGGATTTCTATAAGTCTTAATGCTATTTTAACATTAAATTTGATGTTGGTTGATTCCAGTCGGCTTGTGTTAGAATTAGAGAAGTAGTTGACTAAGATGATTCTTGTCAACTATTGATTAACTAAAGAGAAATTGGGCTACGTCAGAGCTGATTCTCAGTAGCATATAACTGACTGATTTATGTGTATTAATTTATTTGTGCATCGATAATGATTAATAATTGATTAATGCAGATTAACTTTCCTTCCAGATCTTCTTTAATTAATTGAATATTGATTTAGTCATTTTTATTGCTCTCAATTTGTTTCATTGCTTTAATTACAATTCCAATTTTTAATAAACTTCAAATATTTTGTGACATTCATCCAAATTAACTAGACTAGGAAAGATATTATTGTTCTCTGTGGGAATGACCTAGCTTTTATATACTACTTAGTGTTGTTTAGGGAAGTATTTATTTTTTGGTGAATTAACGACATAACAAATTTTCGCACTGTTGCCACGGAACGACAATTATTTTCCTAATTTTAGTTAATTCTTTTTGTTCTTTTGTTTATGTCTAGATTGTCTAATACTAATATGTTATTTGATTCAAAGATTGAGAAGACAACTCGCAGACTAAGGAAAATGATAAAAGAGTAACGGCAAGGAACGATATCTGGCTCTGAAATCATCGCACTGTTTGTCCAAACAGAATCCCAAACAGAAATAGAATAATAGTTTTTAACCAACATCAACACCATGGTTGAACCACCCCCTGGTGAAAATCTGCCTCCTCCTGAGAATGCACAGGGCTAGCGTATCCCTCCAATCAACCCTCTTTACAAATTCAGGCTACTCAAGTCGATCATTCCTTAAGGGAGACGACTAATCCAGTGATTAATTATAGGCTATCTTGTATTGTTTTGCCTACACTTGCTGTTGATTATGAATTGAAACCTTCTTATCTGAACTTAATGCCTAAATTTCATTGTGATGTGGGGGAATATCCCCATAATTTCTTGCATAAATTTCTAAGGGTTTGTGAGACTGTGAATAATAGGGGAATATCACAAGAATGTATCACATTAGCTAGTTTTCCTTTTTCTCAAACTGAAACTGCTAATATTTGGTTTAAGAGTTTGACCCCTAATTCAATTACCATGTGGGATGACATGCAAATAATTTTTCTACAAAGCATTTTCCCTACAATTAAAATCGCATATGTTAGAAAAAAAATTGTGGGGATTAAACAAGAGTATGATGAGTCTTTGTCTGCATATTGGAATATATTTAAAAGATTATGTCAAAGTTATCCTCAACATCAAATCACTGATGAAATTGTAATTAAATATTTTTATAAAGGTTTGCAACCAAAGGAAAAGAGGACACTCCATGCTGTGAGTGGTTCAACATTCATGGATAATAATACAGCTAAAAAAAATCTAATTGCTCGAACTTGCGAATCTCACCTATAACATAAGATAGGCTACCGTACAACCAAACAAGTGAGTGAAGCAACCAATTAATCGATAGAAAGCAGGTTGGATGCTTTGACAACATGTGTGGAAAATCTTGTAACAAGTATGGGTTACGCTCAGGCAGAGAAACCATGTGGAATTTGTAATTATATTAGCCATTCGACCGACGTGTGTCAAGTAACCCATGACAAACTAGAAGCTGAAGTGAATACCGTCGGGGGATTCCAATATCGCTATGACCCATTTTCCAACACTTATAATTCAGGATGGCATGATCATCCTAACCTCAACTACAAGAATTGAGGTTAGCAAGAAGCACCTCAGTAACAAATATATCAGTAGTAGGAAATAGTACTGCCTGCCCAAACGAATCCCAATTTTGTAGCTACCACAAAGTCTGGAGTACATCTTAAGGACCTGATAGTAAATTTGACCACTTTTATGACCTTGATACAACAAAACCAAACACAAAATCATGGGGAATTTCAAAAGTTGCAACAAGAAACTAGGGCAAGCATTAATTGTTTGAGCACTAAAGTCACCCAGTTGAACATAAATGCAATGTAAGGCAATCAAGGGAAGTAACCTTCCGAAGTATAGGTTAATCCAAGGGAGAACGTAAGTCAGATGACATTAAGAAGTTGAAAGCAGATAGAAGAACCTCCAACAAAGTTCACAATTAAGGAGCGTAATAAGCCAAAAATGGAACTGTCGTTTGCCCATACAACAGAATCTTAAAAACTCAAGGTAAAATATGATTTGAATACACATATATCTGAGATTGAAATTCCTCCACCTTTTCATGGTAGATTGAAAAGGAATACAAAAGAGGATGATATGAGCAACATTTTGACAATCTTCAGCAAGTTGGAAATCAATGTACCCTTTTTATAAGCAATTCGAGGGACGCCAAAATGCGCTAAATTTTTAAGGACTTCATTTCAAAGAAAATTCTTTACCGAGAGAATGTGGTAAGGTGATCCTCACACGTGGTATATTAATTGTCGATATAGCACAAAATTCAATAAAAAAAACAAAGACATAAAAATAAAAAAGGATATTGAATGCAAATATTTGGATATTGATCCAAACTCTTGCGTTATACAAGCAAATTAACCTAAGTAATTTCAGCATTAAGCAAATTAACTTGGATTGCTCTCAATTAAGAGTGGGAAGATAAACTACCTAAGGTCATGCTTAGAAGTTTACTGGAATTTTATATTGGTTCACTTCTGATAATGAAGGTTTCTCAAAGAAAAAGTTAAAAGAGGTTTCTTTTAATTTTGTCAAAACTCTATTATTTCATAAAGAAGGTGCCTTTTAAATAGGCTACAAGATTAACCCTAACTTGCTAAACAAGTAGAGTAAATAGAAAAGAAATCTACAATAAACTAATCCAAATTAGGAAGGTTCCTATTTGGAAAAAAAAATTAAAACTCCTAAAATTTGTAAATGAAATAATAAGAGATTAGGAAAGTAATTATTTGGAATAACTTTCCCAAAATAAAACAAAAACATAACAATGTAAAACTGGACAAAAACCCCAATGTCAGGATATGGAGAGTCGCACATCGCCACGTAGATGGACGTCGCGATGTAGAAATGCTGGACATCGCGATATGGAGAAATTGACATTTTTCCACTCAAAACCAAAGACCAATGTCGTGATGTGGAGAGTGGTAGACATCGCAACATAGATGTCATCTATCACACGTTCGTCTTCTCAGCCACTGTTCACTATGATGCAAGTGGAATCTTGGAAAACACAAAATATTAAAGTTGTAGATATTTCTTTTAGCTTTCCAATGCCACTTGAATTAGAGTTAGAACTAGAGAGATATGAAAAGAATGCCAAAACATGGCAGAATCTCTCAACATTTAAGTTTTAACGCCTCTTGTCAGGTTTAACTTTGTTATTCCTCCTTGAAGTCTCGAGCCTACATGGAATCAACTTGAGACTTGATTTCCAAGATATCCCAGGTGATGCGTGTAAGGTAGCAAGGGATGTTTTGACTCCACCAACTTATGTAATAATTATAAGATCTAGCACATATTTTCAAATAAATAAGTGGAAACAAAATCAAAGATATGGAACTTGAGTTTTGAATATATACCTATCTAATCCCCATGCTATCACAAGGAATAAATTTAATCCAAGCAATCTTGAATCAAACCTATCCACTTGGCTTGCTCTCAACAAAGAGCAGTAAAAAAAATTCTATGGTTCACTCCCTAAGAAGGTTGGGTTTTAAAATTATGTTCACTCCCTAAATTGAAGAAAATAAACAAAGCTTAATGAATTCCTTGTTGAAAAATTCTTATTTTTCATTCATTCATGATAAAAACGTTTAGAGTGATGCCTTTTAATAGGCTACAAAAAGTGTCAATGGTTGGTATTTTCCCGATGTGGGATAATTGCCAATCATGTTTGATGCGAATGAGAGTTCAAGGATGTGTGTAGCAATCCACGTCCATCATCGCACGTCGCGACGTCCACAACGCGAGTAGTTTTTTTTAGGGTTTGTTCCCGACATCGCGACGTCGGGCTGTCCCCACATCGCGACGTGCGGGAAATAAATAGCGTTAATTAATTTCTATTTTTTGTAATTTAGGATTTAAGTTATTTAAAGTTTCCTTTTATGGTATAATTCGTCTAGGGTTTGTGTTAGGCCTATAAATAGGTGTTTTTATTCAGTTGTAAGGTAGAGAACAATATTTTGAGATATTTTAATAAGATTTCAGTGATTGATTTCTTACATATGAATTTGTATTCCTGCGAAGGGTTTGCTTGTTTACATTAATTGAGAACAGTTAGTTTGTGCGAAGCGGACTAATTTGTTGGTTCTTAATTTCCAACTCACGAGTTGTTGTGTTGTTCTTGTTCATCGATTTATATTCGACGGTCCTGTGAATTGCTTCTGTGACATACAAGCCGGAGTTTGGAGTGAATCGATCCGGGTTTCATATCAATTGGTATCAGAGAACGGTTATTCGAACAGAAATCAGGTTTTTTCAATTTTCTTTAAAAATTGAATTCAAGTTGTTTGATAATTGCAAGCTTAACATAGATCTTGATTTGTTTTGAGTATCAACGACTATATCTTGTGTGGTGTTATTTTTTGTATCGATATTATTGTTGGTTGAATTGTTTGTTGGAATTTCTGGATTTGATAACAAGAGCAAACAAAGTGATGCTAGTATTAATCAGAATATTGAGATGCAATTGGCTGCTGTGTTAAAACAGCTAACCAAGGTGTCTATTGATTATTAGCGGTTGTAAAGGCAGGTGGATCAATTGAGTTCACTAGCTACTAAACCTCCGCGAAAGCCTCTTTTTGAGGATATTGATGAAGTGGGATGTGAATATAAGGAGAGTTCTCATCGATTTACATCAAAAACTCCTACCACTGAAAAGGAGGGGAAGATAAGGGTGTCGACATTTACGGGCAGCGAGGATCATGAGGAATTTCTGCAATTGGTTCGTAAGACTAACCACATTTTTTACATCGATTAATATTTCGAGGAGATGCGGATCCGTCTCGCAATTATAGAGTTTTCAGGGTATGCTAATGTATGTTGGGATGATCTACGCGCTCATCGAGAGAGGATAGGAGAAAGGCCAATTCGGACTTGGGAGGATGTTAAGTCCATTATGCATAAGAGGTTTATTCCAGTCCACTATTACGGAGATCAGTGGTTGAAGTTACAAAATATGACTCAAGGGGATCGAAGTGTTGAGCTGTATTATAAGGACATACAGATAGTGATGAGTCGAGCCAAGGTTCATGAAGATAAAGATGCAACTATTGGTAGATTCATTAGTAGTTTGAATCGTGAAATTGCTAAGGTTATTTTCCTTTACCATTATTATGACCTTGATGATTTGGTTCATAAGGCCATGGAAGTGGAGAAACAATTAATGCTTGAGAGGGCCTCGATATCTAGTTCTTCTTCCCCGTGGAAGACTGTTATAGCAGAATCACCGCCAGTTAACCATTCTAAGGTTGAGGTGCAAGACAAAGTGGAAGCTTCTGGGAAGCCAAGTGCCAAGCTGCCTATGCGACATCGTCAGTATTACAGATGTCAGGGATTTGGACATGTTGCAGCTCAATGTCCTAGAAAAAATGCATTTGTCGTACGTCCAAATGGAATTGTGGTGGAAGAAACGGATTTAGAACCCGAAATGTAAGCTCTTGAAAAGTTCGAGAAAGTGTGCTGTGAGCCAGAAAATGGCAAACTCTTAGTGCTTCGACAGGTTTTAACATCACATCCGTTGTTGGAGACTGAAGATTACAAGCGTACACAACTTTTCCATACCCGAGGTACAATTAATGGTAAGACTTGAAATGTGCTCGTGGACAGTGGGAGTTGTACTAATATTGTTAGTACCTTGATGGTGAATAAGTTGCAGCTACCTGTGAAAGATCACCCTAATCCCTATAGATTGCAATGGATGCAACAAGAATCTTCGACAAAGGTTACTAAACAAGCTCTGATTCGTTGTCAATTGGAGCTTATCGGGATGACATATTATGTGATGTGGTTCATGACAGTTAGTCATGTGCTTCTTGAACTATTTACACAATTAGGGTTTAGGGTTGGGAAATGACCTAATTTACCATCTTTTGTATCTTTTGCACTTCCAATTCTTTCTTTATGCAATAAAGCTCCATGCTTGGCTTCTTTTGAAAATCTATCACATTGAAACACTTTTTGAACCATTAGCATAAACATAATTGTTTGTTAAACATCAAAATAAGTAAGATTAAGACCATGGTTTTCACAGATGTACATGAGCTTCATTGTTAGACAATCAGACTGATAATGCCCATAACCTTTGCATTTAAAGCACTGAACTTCCCATTGGCGTTGAATAGTCTTAGGTGTTGTTATTGGCGTTCTCATAGATTGTTTGCCTATGACCTTAGGAGCGGACTCCAGAACTATTAATTTTGGTTTAAATGGAGTCTTAGATGTGAAATATTTAAAATCCTTTTTCCAAGTTGGCTTGAAAGAAAAAAAAAGCTTGTCCCTTGAACGTCATGCATTTTTTGATCTTTACAGCTGTATGAAGTGTTTCTTTCATATCCAACGTATGATGTAAATCAACCTTATAAGCAAATCCTAGATTCAAACCTCCAACAAATCGATCCATTGTGGTTTCCGCATCCCCTTCTATATTGGCCTTAATCATTAATAACTCCATTTTTTGTAGTATTCCTCAACAGTCATACTTCCTTGGACCAAAGGTCACAAACTTCTTTTTAGATTTTTGATAATGAGTATGTATATATCTCTTTCCTTATTAATGACCTTATCTCACGCCATGATTGGATTGGTGGTTCGTTATTCATTCTCTTATTTCAAACCAATTGCTTCCACCGAACTCCTGCATAATTTTTAAGATGCATCCCAACCATACAGATTTTCTCCTCATCATCTAATCCACTGCCCTTGAACATTGAATCCATTATTCCGATCCATTTTAAGAACAGCTATGGATTAGATTTTTCATCAAAGATGGGAAAATAAACCCTAAATGTTTATATTTTAATTTCAGATTTCTTTGTTGTTTTGGGCTGGTGCGGTGTTTCTGCAGCCTCATCAAGGTCAAGATATCTTGGAGCCAGATTTTGCGTATTATGTGGTCAGTTGTGCTCTATAGTTGCCATGCGAACAGATAACTGCTTGACCATGTCCACAAGAGATGCAATTTGGGATTGCATATCCGTCAGTGTTTTAGAACTATCTTCCATCATAGTACCTGCAATGTTAGTAAAAATATAAGAAATAACAATAACAAGTTATTAAGATTCTTTCCGGGTTCTCACATTTTGGGCTGTAGGTACACTCCCCTCTTTGTTGGTAGTTTCTATCTTTATCCCTGACTACTCTCGAAATATATATCTATATACTAATCTAAACTCAGTCACTGCCCCAAATTGAGAAAAAGTAGTAAACAAGCCCGATTCAAAACCACTAGAACCAAATTTCATATGAGAAGCAAATATAGAAACTAGAGTAATTTATGAACACATGTAGGGGATAATTTGGATTAGCAATAAGAACCAATAATAATCAGAAGTACACAAAATAAAAAGAAGAAAAGAAAAAGAATCACTCAAATCATATGCAAAATGAAAAAGTTATGGTTGATAGAAATTTTTTCGAAAGCTTAAGGGACCCGTAAGTAAGCATGGCCGCGGTTTCGGAACCGACGGTTTTGGTTCTGATCCGGTTCCGGTTCTATCACAGTTCTTGTTCCGCCATAGTTCTGGTTCCGATTCCGATTTTATCTCGATTTTGGTTACAATTTTATTTTCGTTTTGAATTCGAAATCGATTTTCGAATTTCAATTTCAACCTCCAAATTTGATTTCAAAATACTAAATTTTAGGTACTTAGATTTTAGTAGTTACAACTTAGAAATACTAAATTTTACAAGTTAGAATGAAGAAACTACTAAATTTTATTCATTGAGATAGAAAAATTTACAAATTTGAAATTTTAAAAAAATTTACAAGTTAAGAATTTTAAATCATAAATTTACAAGTTAGAAATTAATAAATGAAGAAATTACTAAATTTTATTAACTGGATAGAAAATTTACAAGTTAAGATTTTTAAATCATAAATTTACGAGTTAGAAATTAATAACTGAAAAAACTACTAAATTTTATTCATTGGATGGACAAATTTACAAGTTAAGATTTTTAAATCATAAATTTACAAGTTAGAAATTAATAAATGAAGAAACTACTAAATTTTATTCATTGGATAGAAAAATTTACAAGTTAAGATTTTAAATCATAAATTTACAAGTTAGAAATTAATTAATGAAGAAACTACTAAATTTTATTCATAATTGATGGTTTAAACTTTAAATTTGAATAGCATTATAATACAATTGCAAAATATATTATGATATACAATAATACAACTATAGTGTTGATAAGTCAGTTTCATACTAACTAAAAAATCCTAGTATTACTTGACTTTTGTTTGCAGTGACTGCATTTTGTGCAAAATTGTGTGTAAAATGGTAAGTCTGTGTGATGAGCTATGTGGAGTATCTCTCGGTGAGAAAGACCCTAAATGGTGCACTTGTGTGTACACAAATGTGTAGGAAAGCACATTATTGTGATTGAGGACACAACACTCAGCATAAACTTGCTCACAGTTGTAGCGTACATCTCGCATGACCATCCATGACTCTCACACACACTTGTTGCACGATACATGTACTCATCGCATTTGCCTTGCACACCATGCGCTTTCATGCCGTATGTCTCACGCAAAGTCCTCGTACACATTCCGCACATTCTCTGCACAGAGCTTGTAGGCATCACTGGCGAGTCCCACACATCTAATGCACAAGGCTCGTATGCATCGCATGTGAGTTCCGTGCACTGCTCACAATCGATGGTGCACATAGTGCATGCACGCACAGCACACGCTGTGCGGGCTGATAAGTCGGTATTTCACCGACTTATTCGCTTGACTTTCTTTATCTTTTGCTATGGATTTTGTGTGAAAATGATGCTTGGTGTGTTGACAGTATGCTAAAACGTGCATGTTTGGAGATTGTTGTGAAAATGCCTAAGTGTTGGTAAAACAATGTGAAATTGCTGTGATCTTCGAACATGCAGGACGCTAACACAAGCACACCACTGACCTCCACAACACAAGCACACCACTGACCTCCTAACTTCATGGAAGTACACACTTTAGAGGTCCACAATCACTATTCACAAGTCCACCACTTCACTTAGCAGCACTCACACTTACTCTTGAGCTCACATCACTGACCTCCTCATGAAAGTCCACAACTAACTCACAACTCACAGCACTCACACTTACACTCTTGACCTTCACAACACACACAACATAACACTCACACAACACACTAACACACAAGCACACCACGGACCTCCTAGTGGAGGTCCACAACTACTCACACAACACACTTAGCATGCACAAACACTTCACACACGCACACAATACTTGGCGGTCGCACTATGCGACCGCCAGACACACGGCGGCGCACCATGCGCCCGCCTCACACACGCACGCACACAACACGGCGGGCGCACTAGGCGCCCGCCACACACACGGCGGTCGCACAGTGCGACCGCCACTCACACAGCGGGCGCACCACGCGCCCGCCTCACCTCACACACTCACTTTGCACAGTTTGCACATTTTGTTTCTTTCATGCATTTTCCCTTTGTTATATTTTTACTTAGTAATTTTCTCATGCATTTCATATACACTACACTTCACATTTGGTCCAAGCGCACTTAGCAGACATAGCATTCAATCTGTTTGATATTTTGCCTCACCACTCTTATTCGTTAAGTACACGTGTCTTCACTAAATTCTTGACTTATATTCACAGGGGCAAGTGTCAACATCTAGGCATAGAGGAGGAAACTTCCAGGAAGCTAACTTGGCTAGGATATGGAGAAAAAACTATAAAAGTAGGGGACAGCCCGGAGAGCCAAAAGGGGGAAAAGGCGGCCGCACACAACAGAACATAGCATTCTTTAGATTAGGGTTCATAGTTTAGCTTAGGATTTTCTCTCTCTTTTTCATTCTTTAGATCATACTGTCTTGAGGATCAATTGTGTGGATCTTTATCTTATTTGAGACATTCGTATTGCACATCATGTGTTTGATATTGTTTCATATAGCTTGTTGATGCTTTATTTCAATGCTTACTCACTCACGCCTAGGCCCTTCATATGACTTGCAGTACCACTGAGGTCAATCAAGTGCTATCAATGGAAATTGAAATAACATCACTAGAATAGGAAACAACTTGGATGAGTCCTATGATCTGTGTAAGGATGCAACATCAATTGTGCAGTACCACTGACAATTGAAGTTAATATAATGGAAAGACTTAGGATTGTTTGAACATTAGAACTCGGACTTTGGTTGACTGCCTTGTACAAGGGAGTTGGGGTTCTAGTGTCGGATAGGGATCGGGAATTAGGAAGCCGAGCCTAGGTCTTGCCCTACCAAGGGAAGATGAGAGGAGCATGGTGACTTAGGATTGTGAGTCTTATAAGGAGATCAACCCTAAGCTCACTAGAAGGTCGACCCCCTCATTCATGCTTTTACACTAGTCAATGATAATAGGCTGAGATCCATACCAATTGGTTCATCCTCAAGGCAGTGCTTGCATACTAACCTTACTTTTCTCATTTTTGCATTCATATTGTCTTGCATTTGTCCCATTTGCTTTGGTTTCTTGAACAAGTGATCTCTTGACATCCAAACCTTCCCTGTGGATACGATCCCAATTGCCACCTCTATATTAGTTGAGTAAGTTAGGGTATTTGACGAGGTCGAGCGACCGACCTCCGCTCACGCGCTCTCATGCACAATTCACACACATGCTGCATGTGCTCCCGCGCGCAGCCTTCGCATAAGCATGCTGGCACACACACACTCACACTACTGCAAGCACGGCGCAGCAGCCCTACACTGGCGGTGTGCCTTTGCGTGCGGCAGCACCAACACACTTGCGGCACTTAATGCACACATCTGCAGAACTCAATGTACACTTGCTGCACACTTTTGCTACACATCTCGCATGATCATCGCA
Source organism: Ophiorrhiza pumila (assembly GCA_016586305.1). Taxonomy (NCBI): domain Eukaryota; kingdom Viridiplantae; phylum Streptophyta; class Magnoliopsida; order Gentianales; family Rubiaceae; genus Ophiorrhiza; species Ophiorrhiza pumila. Next base: position 12,867,734 of record BLIW01000011.1, read on the forward strand.
TACACAAAGGCATATGCAGTACACTCTTGCTACACTTTATGCACTACACTGGGCACATCACATGCATTACTTGCATACACTCAAAGCACCCTATGCATTACACATGGGCTCTATACCTCTGCAAGCATACACAAAGCACTTCAAGCATGCATACAAGCACAACACATGTGCATACAATTATCACATTTGCACCAAAACGATTTCACAGTTGTCGTGAAAACATTTGTATGGCGCGATCGTGCAGTGAAAATTGTTACATGGCATGATCGCGCCGTATTAAGAATTTGTATAGCATGATCGCGTCGTGTAAATGTGAATTTTTTATGCTGAAATTTTGCTAAGTGTGAAACTCAACTTCACTTATCTGCAGGTCTTGGAAGCTTGGTCGATGGAAGTTCGGAGGCATGAGTTGTGGAGCGGAGGTGTGAAGGACTGACAAGCGTGTCGTTAACCTTGCAATTTTAACCCTAAAGTAATGTAGTTGCAATGAGTAGGGTATCGTATACACAGTGAAGGGGATAGTTCAAGAAATTTGATTAAAGTTTCTCTATTTGTGACCACATCAGAAGGAAAATTAAGTTCGAGTAGCAAATCCAGGAGCTAGTAAAAAAATGTAACACAAATGCAAAAAAGTAACAACACAACACAAGAATGAAAGTCACGAAGTTAAAACAGATGTCCCAGGGTTAAAATATCAGATGATCGCTAGGAGTCCAGAGAATACTCGGCATGTCGACCACAATATCCTCTATTCTCCCTTACGTCTTACCTTTCCCATGGCGAGGCCTAGGCAAGAAGATTAAAGTACCGCAACGACTCGACTACCTAACACTGGCTAGTAATCGTGCATAATCTTAAGTCTCCCATGGCAAGGCCCGACCTAAGTTCCTTTACTCTAACTAGCATCAAATAATCTTCCTTTACTTGATTCTTATAAATCAATGACCTTTAACTGGCATGGCGACCACATCTCTGATCATGAACAAAAGCAAATAAGCAAAGGAACTCCACACTCGTATATCTAATCCTCGTTTATATGATTTACACTTCCAATGAGAAATCAAACCTCAATCTAGCATGGCGACCTCCATTAAATTTCAATACGCCCAACAAAAGAATAAATTTCACAACTTTTGATAGAATTAACCAATTACGAACATATACGATATCTCTCGTGAAAGATGAGTCAATAGCATAACATTCACAGTTTAATTATGCAATCATCTGTATCAAACCATAGGACATCTCACGATCTAGCCAGAAATCTCCATTTCAAGTTCGCGATCAACACCTCTCAACGTTAAGCAATTCATATTCAATAATTGAAAAGATTATACCTATTAAATTGCTTCGGAAGCTTCAATTCACAAGCGAATTACAATGTTCGGATCAAATTCTCAATCGGAATTGAAATTGGAGATCAATCGGATAAGAGATAATCTAGTGAGAGAAAGTGAACGTAGAGAGAAAAAATTCCCGCTTACAAAATCAAAAATCGTTTTCTATTCTAGAATGATCTCTAAATTGGTTAACTAATCCTCTATATATAGAGGTTACAAAAAAAAATGTAAATGATACGCAAACGTAAAATGAGTATAAAACTACAAAAATGCCACTACGCGTATCAAACTAAATGTTCACGATAACTTGTGCATAAGTGTGAACCACGCCTCTGGGCCTTGAAGCTTCACGCATTCATCAGCCTCCCCGCGCCTTCAAGCCATCTGCTCGCACGCCTTCAGCCACCTCTTCACGCTCTTAAACCACTGACCACCACGCCTTCATCATTCTCTCCACAAGAGATCCAACAACCAGCACTTAGAAGAACTATCCATCCACAAACGCATGATGTTAAGAGTGTCTTCATGGCGAGGTCTCGCGGCGAGATCTCGCCGTTTGTGCGTTTGATTGGCGAGGTCTCGCGGCGAGACCTCGCCGTGCAATTGTGGGCGAGACCTCGCCATGAAGGTGTGTATGTGGTGAGGTCTCGCGGCGAGACCTCGCAATATGAGTGTGTGAGTGCTGATGATTTGTGAGGTATTGTGCTAAAAGTGAGTGTAAATGTCAAGTGAAGTGTATGAAGAGTGTTGTGAAATGAGGGTGAGAGTGAACACAAGTGAAAGGAATTTCCGCAATTGAAGTGTCAAAGTATGGAGTGTTGGCATGCACAAACGTATACTTGAACATTGTGAACAAATATGTAAAATCAATTGTGAAACCGTATAGTATCTCAGAATCTCTGGGAGAATGCTTCGAATGCTCGTTCAATATAGCAAAATCGATGACCTGGCCTTTGGAATTGTCTCTCAGCCAATGCATTAACGAACCTTGGAGATGTCACTGGCTCCCTATCCACTTCGATTTTTTCATTAGAGGAAGTGGAAGAGTCTGAACTGCCTGAGGATTCACTGGATATCTCATATTCACAGGGGTTCATGTGATAGGGATTTTCCTTATAGTCCTTGTTTCACTACAACTTGCACAATTCCAAAAACCACTACATGAGATTTATAGGGAAAATAGAAGACACAAGCATAAGAGGGTCATAGAAAACAAACAACTACATGTGAAGACAATTAATGGACACTGACAGCATCCACTTTGAACATATGCATGCGATCATTCACATGTGGGCCGTGCAAATACTCAGCTAAGCAATCATTTGAGCATTATATAAGGCACCCTCACGGGATGTGATTTGCTTACCACTTTCACACTATACGCTAAATTGCTTACCCCATCTTGGATGTCTTCTGTGAACAGTGCCAATCCATCCTCCTTGATATAGCATTGTGGGTGGGGGCATGTGTATCAGTACCTAGCAACAGAAAGAAGGTAATTGCATATGTGATCAACAGAAGGAGATTCACACTACACTTGGTCGAACTAACTTCAGGAATCTAAAATGAAATGAAAAATGAGTAAAAATGGAAGAAACATTAGGTTGCCTCCTAGGAGCGCTTGTTTTCAAGTCAACAGCCCGACCATGCTTCCTGTCACTCTGAACATAAAGGATCATCTAAGAATAACTCATGTGGAGCTTGAACCCTCTCGGTGTTGCTCTTTTCTTGACTTGTCAAATATAGCTTCAGTCGGTGACCATTCACTCGCCAAGTATTATTATTGTTTTCATTATGGATTTCCACAACACCATATGGCTTAACATTGACAACTCGAAATGGACCACTCTAACGTGATCTCAATTTCCCAGGAAACAACCTCAAGCGAGAATTGTACAGTAGAACCAGTTGCCCTGGAGCAAAACTTTTTGATTGGATGTTAGCATCATGGAGTTTCTTAGTCCTTTCTTTATAAAGCTTAGAGCTCATATATGCATTGAATCTAAACTCATCTAACTCCTTCAACTCCAGCATCCCCTTTGACTGAGCCCCATGTAAATCCATGTTCAACTTCTGAATTGCCCTGTAGGCCTTATGTTCCAACTCTATCGGGAGATGACACTCTTTCCCAAACACAAGCTAAAATAGGGAAGCACCGATAGGAGTTTTATATGCTGTTCTATACGCCCATAATGCATCATCCAACTTTATGGACCAATCCTTTCGTTCTGGGTTAACAACTTTTTCCAACACTCTCTTAATCTCCCGATTTGAAACTTCATCCTGGCCTCTAGTTTGAGGATGGTATGCTGTGGATACTTTATGTTTCACTCCATACTTAGCCAAAAGAGCTTCAAAAATCTTATTGCAGAAGTGAGTGCCTCCATCACTTATGATTGCTCTAGGGGCTCTAAACCGATTGAAAATGTGTTTCTTCAAGAAGGCAGCCACACTCTTAGCATCATTGTGAGCGAGAGCTACGGCCTCGACCCATTTTGAAACGTAATCAACTGCCACTAAGATATATTCCATGCCTCGGGATTTCGGGAATGGACCCATAAAGTCAATGCCCCAAACATCGAATATTTCCAATTCAAGAATGTTGTTCACATGCATTTCATTCCTCGAAGATATGTTCCCTGTCCTTTGGCATCGATCACATTTACCAACCCAAATTCTTGCATCTAAGAAAATATGAGGCCAATAGAAACCACATTGTAACACTTTAAATCCTGTTCTTGTAGAGCTAAAATGTCCACCACAAGGTCCTTCATGGCATGCTCTCAGAATGTCTTCCTTCACTTCCTCTTTGATGCAATTTCTAATGATTTGATCACTACAAATTTTGTACAAGGCATTGTCCTCCCAAAAATAATATTTTGCATCACTTCTCAGTTTCTTCTTTTGGTCACTAGAGAAATAAGAGGGTACTTGCCCAGCCACAACAAAATTGGCTATCTCTGCATACCAAGGCAATGACTTATCATCTACTCTAAACACTTGCTCATCTGGGAAATGCTCTTTTACCAAAATAGTTGATCCCTCTTGAGCTTCTGACTCCAACCTTGAGAGATGATCAGCTACCACATTTTCTGACCCTTTCCTGTCTCTGATTTCAACATCAAACTCTTGGAGTAACAATACCCATTTAATCAATCTTGGTTTGGCTTCTTTATTTGGTAGCAAATACTTTAAAACTGTGTGATCTGTATGTACAATCACTCTTGATCCAAGCAAGTATGCTCTAAACTTGTCAAACATAAAAACAACAGCCAACATTTCTTTCTCCGTTGTTGTGTAATTCAAATGAGCTTCATTTAGTAACTTACTGGCATAATAAATTGTGTGAAAAATTTTATCCCTTCTTTGGCCAAGAACAGCTCCTAATGCGTAATCACTTGCATCGTACATTATCTCAAATGGCTCACCCCAATGAGGGGTGATGATGATGGGAGCCTCCACCAATTTTGCCTTCAAAGTCTCAAAAGCATGAACACATTCCTCCCAAAACTCGAATTTCATGTTTTTCTCCAACAGGCTACACAATGGTCTAGCAATTTTTGAAAAATCCCTGATGAATCCCCTATAAAAGCCCGCATGTCGAAGGAAGCTCCTTATGCCTTTACGTTTGTTGGAGAAGGAAGCTTAGCAATGACATCGATTTTAGCTCTGTCAACCTCAATTCCTTTGTGAGAAATCTTGTGTCCCAGCACTATCCCTTCTTGGACCATAAACTGGCACTTCTCCCAGTTCAACACAAGATTAGTTTCCTCGCATCTCTTCAGTACTTTTGCTAGGTTCTCCAAGCAGCCTTCAAAAGTCATCCCAAAAACTGAGAAGTCATCCATGAATATTTCAATTATTGACTCCACCATGTCATGGAAGATCACTATCATACATCGCTGGAATGTGGCAGGGGCATTGCACAAGCCGAATGGCAATCTTTTGTACGCAAATGTGCCAAAAGGGCAAGTAAATGTAGTATTCTCCTGGTCCTTGGGGTCGATAGCTATCTGATTGTAACCAGAATATCCATCCAAGAAGCAGTAGAATAAGTAACCAGCAATTCGGTCCAGCAACTGCTCCAAAGAAGGAAGTGGAAAATGATCCTTTCTTGTAGCCTTGTTAAGCTTTCTGTAATCCACACAAACTCTTCATGCACTGACAACTCTCGCTGCGAGAAGCTCGTTGGCATCATACTTCACAACTATGACTCTTCCCTTCTTTGGAACACATTGCACTGGACTTACCCACTCACTATCTGAGATGAGAAAAATCATTCCAAATTCCAGCAATTTGATGACTTCCTTCTTGACCACCTCTATCATTTTTGGGTTTAATCTCCGCTGTTTATACCTTACTGGCATAGAATTGTCTTCCAAACGAATCTTATGCATGAACAAGCTAGGACTTATGCCCTTGATATCTGTAATGATCCATCCTATGGCTCTCTTGTATAATCTCAAAACCTCCAACGACTTCACTTCTTGCCAATCTTCCAGTTTAGATGAAATCACTACTGGAAGTGTTTCATTTTCTCCTAGAAATGCATACTTTAAATAAGGAGGCAATGGCTTCAACTCAAGCTTTGGTGGTACTAAGATAGAAAGCATTAGCATCTAATTCCTGCACAAAATTTCTTCCTTCCTCACCTCAGTGGGAGCACAAGTCTCATCAATTAGAATATGACACTCTTCATTATCTTCACATTCCTAACACACGATTCTTTTATCATGTCCTCAACAGTACATTCATGCATTTTAACTTCAACTACTTCATTTTGCAACTCAAATATGGACTCATCTAACACGCAGCACTCAATAAGATCCTCAATTTTGGACAAAATTCTTCTATCCTCTTCATTCAATTCAACATTCTCAAAATTTTCCACAGAATCATTTAAATCATCAACCAATACAAAATCATGTTTAACATTTTCATCATTTACACTCATAGAACATGCAACAGCTTGAATAGCAAAGCAAGACTCTACATTCATCGGATGTTTCATGGAATAATTTACATCGAAGACTACTGAAATGTAACAGTTTTATTTCTTACTCCAATTAAGGCATCTCCTGTTGCAAAAAATGGACGAACAAAGATTAAAGGTACCTCTGGATCCCCCTCAATGTCGAGCACAATAAAATTCGCTGGGAGTGTAAACTTATCAATCCCCACCAGGACATCCTCAACCATTCCTGTAGGCTTGACCAAGGATCTATCAGCCAGTTGAAGAGTCACAACTACTGGACGAATTCTCCCTTTGAGTCCCACATCAGTGGCAAGCTGACCCAGATGCGTCTCAATATTCTTCAATATAGTCTCATGATGCCGAACAGTGCTTTTCAAGCCTCCAAACCTTTTCTCGTTCTTGTCAACCTTCTCCATCAATTTATGGAACATATCTTCAACTGATGGATTTCTTTGCTCAAAAGTATTAGCTTGATGATCAAAGTCGGGAGGTGCTTTTATTGCTCTTCTTTGGTCATTTCCCTGATAATATTGCCCCCCTTGGTTTTTTTGTTGTCCCCAACTGCCTTGTCCCCTATTGTAAGGTCGATTTCCACCAGAGTAATTCCCTCCAGTATAATTGCCAACATACTGAGGTTTGTTGTTATAATTGCTCACATACTAAAGAGACTCAGTTGTGATGGCACACTCATCAGTGTGGTGTTCACCTTTACATTGACCACATGAAAGCATAGGAGCTTTAGCATGTGTAGCTTTCAAAGTTTGCACTTGCTTTGCTAAGGCTTCAAACTTGGCACTCAAAGACGTTTCCTCATCAAGATCCAACACTCCTCTCTGCCTTCTACTATGAGGTTTCCGTGTCTCAGGAAAAAGGTACTCATCTTCGGCAATTTGGTTAAACAATTCTCTAACCTCCGGCATACTGTTATCCTTTAATGCACTATTAGCACAAGCTTTTACCATCATAGAAGACTCAGCTGTGAGGCCTTTGAAAAATGTGTTCAACTCTCTGATTTCACCAAGGTCATGGTTAGGACATTGATAGATTAGATCATTGAAACGCTCCCATACTTCTCTAAATGACTCGCCATCCTGCTGCTGGAAGTTCATTATTTCCATTCTCCTTTTTTCCAATTTTGTAGGAGGAAAGTACTTGGCTAAAAATCTCTTATGCAATTCATCAAAGGACATTGCTGCATTTACTCCCCCAATACTCTTGAACCAATGCTTAGCTTTATCTCGCAATGATAGAGGAAACAAAATTCTATGTACTTCACCACGATCCACTCTTGGAAGCTTAAAAGTACTTTAGAGGTCTAAGAACCAATCGAGGTGATCATTGGGGTTTTCATTATCAAGCCCTTGAAAAAACTGCCCTTGTGTGATCATTGAGACAATTTGTGTTGGTATATAGTAACTCTCGACGTCTATATCTTGCTGATCGAATCCACTCTGGAAATTGATCGTGTAATGGTCACCAAATCGTGGAGCTCGTACTCCTGGATTAGCCATTTCTCTTTGTCTGGCTTGAATTCTCAAAGTTTTTTGCAATTCTAGATCTAATGCAAACTCAGGTTCTCCAGAAGATCGTAGCCTGGGCATGCAACAACACCAAAAGTGAAGTATAGCAGAAGTAAAACGGAACACAAAAGCAAAAACCTCATATGTAAACAGCAAACAATAGAACAAAAACCACAAGCAACAACAATAACAATGAAGCAGAACAGAATACAAGAATAAGAATAGAGTAAACTAAACAGAACAGAACAACACAAAATAAAACGATGAAATTCAAGAAACAATTGATCAATTTCCAGAAATCGTGCCCTCCCTAGTAACGGTGCCAAAAATTGACAAGCGTGTCGTTAACCTTGCAATTTTAACCCTAAACTAATGTAGTAGCAATGAGTAGGGTATCGTATCCATAGAAAAGGGGATGGTTCAAGAAATTTGATTAAAGTTGCTCTATTTGTGACCAGATCAGAAGGAAAATTAATTTCGAGTAGCAAATCTAGGAGCTAGTAAAGAAATGTCACACAAATGCAAAAAAGTAACAACACAACAGAAGAATGAAAGTCACGAGGTTAAAACAGATGTCCCAGGGTTCAAATATCAGATGATCGCTAATTAAACTCTTGTGCTAAGCTCTCGACTCTATTCAAAACACTTTAGGAGGAGACAATAGCTGCCTAGGAGTCCAGAGAATACTCGGAATGTTGACCACAATATCCTCTATTCTCTCTCACATATTACCTTTCCCATGGCGAGGCCTAGGCAAGAAGATTAAAGTACCGCAACGACTCGACTACCTAACACTTGCTAGTAATCATGCATAATCTTAAGTCTCCCATGGTGAGGCCCGACCTAAGTTCCTTTACTCTAACTAGCATAAAATAATCTTCCTTTACTTGATTCTTATAACTCAATGACCTTTAACTAGCATGGCGACCACATCTCTGATCACGAACAAAAGCAAATAAGCAAAGGAACTCCACACTCGTATATCTGATCCTCGTTTATATGATTTACACTTCCAATGAGAAATCAAACCTCAATCTAGCATGGCGACCTCCATTAAGAATATGCACTCGAATCTTATACTCTGATCCTCGATCTGGTCATAATTTTACATACGTAAAATTGCAAGGTTAACGAGGATCAGATATACGAGTGTGGAGTTCCTTTGCTTATTTTCTTTTGTTCGTGATTAGAGATGTGGTCGCCATGCTAGTTAAAGGTCATTGAGTTATAAGATCAAGTAAAGGAAGATTATTTAATGCTAGTTAGAGTAAAGGAACTTAGGTCGGGCCTCGCCATGGGAGACTTAAGATTATGCACGATTACTAGCCAGTGTTAGGTAGTCGAGTTGTTGCAGTACTTAATCTTCTTGCCTAGGCCTCGCCATGGGAAAGGTAAGATGTAAGGGAGAATAAAGGATATTGTGGTCGACATGCCGAGTATTCTCTGGACTCTTTGGCAGCTATTGTCTCCTCCTAAAGTGTTTTGCATGGAGTCGAGAGCATAGCACAAGAGTTTAATTAGTGATAATCTGATATTTGAACCATGGTACATCTGTTTTAACATTGTGACTTTCATTCTTGTGTTGTGTTGTTAGTTTTTTGCATTTGTGTTACATTTCTTTACTAGCTCATGGATTTGCTACTCGAACTTAATTTTCCTTCTGATTTGGTCACAAATAGAGCAACTTTAATCAAATTTCTTGAACCATCCCCTTCCCTGTGTATACGATACCCTACTCATTGCTACTACATTAGTTTAGGGTTAAAATTGCAAGGTTAACGACTCGCTTGTCAATTTTTGGCACCGTTGCAGGGGAGGGCACGGTTTCTGGAAATTGATAAATTGTTTCTTGAATTTCATCGTTTTATTTCGTGTTGTTCGGTTCTGTTTAGTTTACTCTGTTCTTATTCTTGTATTCTGTTCTGCTTCATTGTTATTGTTGTTGCTTGTGGTTTTTGTTCTGTTGTTTGCTGTTTACATCTGAGGTTCTTGCTTTTGTGTTCCGTTTTACTTCTTCTATATTTCACTTTTGGTGTTGTTGCATGCCTAGGCTACGATCTTCTGGAGAACATGAGTTTGCATTAGATCTAGAATTGCAAAAAACTTTGAGAATTCAAGCCAGACAAAGAGAAATGGATCAAGGAGTACGAGCTCCACGATTTGGTGACCATTACGCTATCAATTTCGAGAGTGGATTCGATCAGCAAGATATAGACGTCGAGAGTTACCATATACCAATACAAATTGTCTCAATGATCACTCAAGGGCAGTTTTTTCAAGGGCATGATAATGAAGACCCCAATGATCACCTAATTTGGTTCTTAGGCCTCTATAGTACTTTTAAGCTTCCAAGAGTGGATCGAGGTGAAGTACATAGAATTTTGTTTCCCCCATCATTGCGAGGTAAAGCTAAGCATTGGTTCAAGAGTATTGGGGGAACAAATGCAGCAATGTCCTTTGATGAATTGCAAAAGAGATTTTTAGCCAAGTACTTTCCTCCTATAAAATTGGAAAAAAGAAGAATGGAAATAATGAACTTCCAGCAGCAGGATGGCGAGTCATTTAGAGAAGCATTGGAGCGTTTCAATGATCTAATCTGTCAATGTCCTAACCATGACCATGGTGAAATCAGAGAGTTGAACACATTTTTCAAAGGCCAGAGATGAGTCTTCTATGATGGTGAAAGCTTGTGCTAATGGTGCATTAAAGGATAAGAGTATGCCGGAGGTTAGAGAATTGTTTAACCAAATTGCCGAAGATGAGTACCTTTTTCCTGAGACACGGAAACCTCATAGTAGAAGGCAGAGAGGAGTAATGGATCTTGATGAGGAAACGTCTTTGAGTGCCAAGTTCGAAGCTTTAGCAAAGCAAGTGCAAACTCTGAAAGCTACATATGGTAAAGCTCCTGTGCTTTCATGTGATCTATGTAAAGGCGAATACCACACTGATGAGTGTGCCATCACAACTGAGTCTCTTCAGTATGTGAGCAATTATAACCACAAACCTCAGTATGGTGGCAATTATTCTGGAAGGAATTACTCTGGTGGAAATCGACCTTACAATGGGGGCAAAGGCAGTTGGGGACAACAACAAAACCAAGGGGGGGCACTATTATCAAGGAAATGACCAAAGAAGAGCAACAAATGCACCTCCCGACTTTGATCATCAAGCTAATACTTCAAAGCAAAGAAAGCCATCAGTTGAAGATATGTTCCATAAGTTGATGGAGAAGATGGACAAGAACGAGCAAAGGTTTGGAGGCTTGGAAAGTACTGTTCGGCATCATGAGGCTACATTGAAGAATATTGAGACGCAGCTGGGTCAGCTTGCAAATGTTGTTCATCACAGACCGAGTGGATCACTTCCTAGTGATACAATTCCAAATCCAAAAGGAAAGGAGATTTATAATGCAATCACATTACGGAGTTGAAAGCAAGTACACAAATCTATCAAACCTGGAGATGAAATTTGTGAAGACAAGGAGGAAGGCAATCCTGATCCTGAGCAAGAATGTGCCAATGAGAACATGGCACCAAAGAAGGAAGAGGTGCAAGATAATGGAGAGAGAGAAGTGACCAAGAAGAGCCAAGGGCCTCCTAGCCCCTACAATTTTCCTGAATATGCACCTAAATCCCCATTTCCTGAGAGAGTAAAGCTAAAGCCAAAGAAGGGACCTCAGTTTGTTAGATTTTTGGACATGGTGAGACAAGTTAATGTGAGCTTACCTTTATTAGACTTGGTGACTGCAGTACCCAAATATGCAAAATTCCTCAAAGATTTGATATCCAACAAGGAACAGATTTTCAGATGTGAAGTGCCGTTGACGCTCACAGAGTATAGTGGAGCATAGTTTGGGCATAAGTTGCCACCCAAATGGAAAGATCCTGTCGGCTGCACTATACCTTGCAAAATTGGGTGCTGGCATTAACATAATGCCTCTTTCTATTGCCACTGATGTGGGACTCAAAGGGAGAATTCGTCCAGTAGCTGTGACTCTTAAACTAGCTGATAAATCCTTGGTCAAGCCTACTGGAATGGTTGATGATGTCTTGGTGGGGATTGATAAGTTTACGCTCCCAGTGGATTTTATTGTGCTCGACATGGAGGAGGATCCAGAGGTACCTTTAATCTTTGGTCACCCGTTTCTTGCAACAGGAGATGCCTTAATTGGAGTAAGAAATAAAACTGTTACATTTCGAATTAACAATGAACAAGTAGTCTTTGATATAAATTATTCCATGAAACTTCCGATAAATGTAGTGTCTTGCTTTGCTATTCAAGCTGTTGCATGTTCTATGAGTGTAAATGATGAAAATGTTAAACATGATTTTGTATTGGTTGATGATTTAAATGATTCTGTGGAAAAGTTTGAGAATGTTGAATTGAATGAAGAGGATAGAAGAATTGTGTCCGAAATTAAAGATCTTGTTGAGTGCTGCGTGTTAGATGAGTCCATATTTGAGTTGCAAAATGAAGTAGTTGAAGTTAAAATGCATGAATGTGCTGTTAAGGACATGATAAAAGAATCGTGTGTTAGGAATGTGAAAGATAATGAAGAGTGTCATATTCTAATTGATGAGACTTGTGCTCTCACTGAGGTGAGGAAGGAAGAAATTTTGGGCAGGAATGAGATGCTTATGCCTTCTATCTTAGTAGCACCAAAGCTAAAGTTGAAGCCATTGCCTCCTTATTTAAAGTATGCATTTCTAGGAGAAAATGAAACACTTCCAGTAATGATTTCATCTAAACTGGAAGTTTGGCAAGAAGTGAAGTTATTGGAGGTTTTGAGATTATACAAGAGAGTCATAGGATGGACCATTGCAGATATCAAGGGCATATGTCCTAGCTTATGCATGCATAAGATTCTTTTGGAAGACAATTCTGTGCCAGTAAGGGATAGACAGTGGAGATTAAACCCACAAATGATGGAGGTGGTCAAGAAGGAAGTCATCAAATTGCTGGAATTTGGAATGATTTTTCTCATCTCAGATAGTGAGTGGGTAAGTCCAGTGCAATGTGTTCCAAAAAAGGGAGGAGTCACAGTTGTGAAGAATGATGCCAACGAGCTTCTCGCAGACATGGTGAAGAATGGCAATCTTCCATGACATGGTGGAGTCAATAATTAAAATATTCATGGATGACTTCTCAGTCTTTGGGATGACTTTTGAAGGCTTCTTGGAGAACCTAGCCAAAGTGCTGAAGAGATGCGAGGAAACTAATCTTGTGTTGAACTAGGAGAGGTGCCAGTTTATGGTCCAAGAAGGGATAGTGCTGGGACACAAGATTTCTCACAAAGGAATTGAGGTTGACAGAGCTAAAATCGATGTCATTCCTAAGCTTCCTTCTCCAACAAACGTAAAAGGCATAAGGAGCTTCCTTGGACATGCGGGCTTTTATAGGCGATTCATCAGGGATTTTTCGAAAATTGCTAGACCATTGTGTAGCCTGTTGGAGAAGGACGTGAAATTCGAGTTTGGGGAGGAATGTGTTCATGCTTTTGAGACTTTGAAGGCAAAATTGGTGAAGGCTCCTATCATCATCACCCCTCATTATGGTGAGCCATTTGAGATAATGTGCGATGCAAGTGATTACGCATTAGGAGCTGTTCTTGGCCAAAGAAGAGATAAAATTTTTCACGCAATTTATTGTGCCAGTAAGTTACTAAATGAAGCTCAATTGAATTACACAACCACGGAGAAAGAAATCTTGGCTGTTGTTTTTGCGTTTGACAAGTTTAGAGCATACTTGCTGGGATCAAGAGTGATTGTACATACAGATCAAGCAGCTTTAAAGTATTTGCTAGCAAAGAAAGAAGCCAAACCAAGATTGATTCGATGGGTATTGTTACTCCAAGAGTTTGATGATGAAATCAAAGATAGGAAAGGGTCAGAAAATGTGGTAGCTGATCATCTCTCAAGGTTGGAGTCAGATGCTCAAGAAGGATCAACTATTTTGGTAAAAGAGCATTTCCCAGACGAGCAAGTGTTTAGAGTAGATGAGAAGTCATTGCCTTAGTATGCAGAGATAGCCAATTTTGTTGTGGCTGGGCAAGTACCCTCTTATTTCTCTAGTGACCAAAAGAAGAAACTAAGAAGTGATGCAAAGTATTATTTTTGGGAAGACAATGCCTTGTACAAAATTTGTAGTGATCAAATCATTAGAAAGTGCATCAAAGAGGAAGAGAAGGAAGACATTCTGAAGGTGAATCGTCATAGCATCAATTCTCATTACTTTCTTAATGATATTCCAAGAGATGTATATAGTAGGTTGTTGAAGGCCCCGAATACAGATCGATTGTTGGAAGGAGTGGCAATGCCGGGGGCTGATTGGGTAAGAGATGCTCGAAATGAGGCGACCCATGTCTTTACTAGTGAGTTAACAGCCGAGGCACGGATGTGGTTACTTTTCATTAATTCTAGGCTTTTGCCTGCCGATCAGAACATAATGGCCACAAAGGAGAAACTGCTCTTGATATATGCGATTCACCATAGAATGAAAGTTGATGTTGGCCGAGTGCTGATGAGGTACATTAAGCATGCCCAAAATTTAGAATTCTCACCAATATTCTTTCTTCATCTTCTCGCAGAGATGGCTCGAAGGCAGGGCGTGGTTATTGATGCTATAGAAGGCCAACCATCTTTTGACCCTATCGGATATGCGCAGTGGAACCATTATCAGGAGGAGGAAAGGGAAACCAGAATCAGAAGAGGATTGTGAACATGCTAGGTTCCTTTACCGATGTTATTTGCCACGGAGGCCGTGCCTTTATGCCAATGTGGGGGGAAATTGTGTTCAGCCTACTAGTTGTGGATGCGATGTGAGTGTTATTCTTCTGATAGGATTGATTGTTGTTGCACATGTGGTTATTGAATGAGCGTGATAGGAGATTATGCTATGTGAAATTGCCTTTGCTATGTTGCACTTAGGAAATTAGTTTGTTTGAGTAATGTGTTGTTATGATAGTTTTCATGAGATTAGTTTGTTAGTCTACTAGTTATGTTGTGAGGTGTTAAGGTTGTTTCGGTTGTGTGTGAGTTTATTAGCTAATAATGTAAGGGGTATGTTTGTGTTTAATGAGCATGATTGCACTTTGCCGTGGTAGATTTGCATGCACAAATGAGGATATTGAATACTACTTTCTCTGTTCATGGTTTAATATTCTAAAAACTGATCACAAATTGAATGATGTACACTATTTTAATTCGGGATGACTATTCATGATGATTATGCCATTGTGATAGACAGGTTGTCGAGATGTTTTGTGTTAGTGAACAAAGTGAAATTAGAGCCTTACTGATGGTTGAGAAACGTTGCCTAATCTCATTGTTTCTTTTGTTATTCATGGGAAAGCGTTCATTTGAGCTTGAGTGGGCATTATTCATAGAAATTCTAAGGTTTGGTAAGGGTTCTAAACATGACTTGATGATCTTGAAATATATTTGAAAGCTTGGTACGATGTGTTTGGAGAATTGTTAAACCAAATTAGAAATTGGCTTGCTCTTTGGCGTGAAATGAGTGTCATAAAGCTAAAACTCAATTTTGGTTTGTAGTGGCATGTGAATGTATTATTTTCATTTGGCAGAGGGTGGATAGAATAGATCACATGTATTGAATAAGCATGGTCCCACCTTTGTCATGACATGAATGTAAATTTGTGTTGGTTGGGAACATATTTGCTTTGAGTGGCCGATTGAATGTCAATGCATATCTTTGTTTTGTAAATGCCAACAACCATTGTTAACACTTTAAGGCCAAAGCAAGACAACTCTGACAAGCTAGGCATTTGATCAAGATTTCTCTGCAATCAATTATCACTCTCCAAATCCCATTTCCTCCAAGATTTGTCTAGTGTTCTTCACTTGAGGTATGTTTTTCTTGTTCGAATTTCCAGGTTGTCATTTTTATACCTTTTGTAATATGGTGTTGGTAAGAGCATGAACATGATGATGTTATTGTTAAGATAATGGAAATGATGAGTATATGATATTGGATATTGCTTAAGAGTAGATGCATGCTAAGTGTGGGGGAAGGGTTTAAATGATTTCAATTAGTTTCAGTTTTACCAGGTTTTTGTAATTTGGCCATAACTTGAACATGAGATGTCTAAATGAGTTGATTCCAGTTGGAAAATTTCGTAAGAGGTTGGCCTACAATGTTCATGTTGGGCACATTTGCCAAATGTGACTGGAATATGGTCTAGTTTCGAAGACAAGGCAGTGTCCATATTGTTGTTGTCGTTTGAGAAATTTTGGATTTGCCTTGATTGGTATGTCTCGGTTTTTTTGCCATAACTTGCTCTGTTGTGGTCCAAATTGAGTGATTCTTGTCCCCACATTTAGATAAGAGCGTGCTCTGTAACTTTGAAGTTTTAAGTTAGGGTTGATTCGATTTGTTTAATATGTTATTTTGCATATCTTCATGAGGATTCAAGCTGAAATTAGACAACCTTTTCTGCCATCTTTACCTTAGGGTAGTCATGCGACTATAACTTGGTCATTTCTTGTCTAATTTGAGTGAATCCAGTTCGTAGATTTAACCAAGGTTTAGTTCTACAACTTTGATGTGTTGACTATTTACTAAATCTACCTGTTTGGCATATTATTGTCTGGGATGTGTGAAAATTGTGAAACTAAAATTTTGTTTAGAGCAATGGGTTCCGTTTTGCCATGAGTCTATTTGTAGGAGTTGGAGTTGTCCATATATGCATTAGATGAGGAGATTGGAGCTGCTATGTTTTGTTGCTATGTTTTGTGGATGAAGAGTTATATTGTGTGTGCTTTACTTGTGAACAATGTGCTTTACTTGTGAACAATGTTTGAACAATGTTTTGTGGATGAAGAGTTATATTGTATGTGCTTTACTTGTGATATCATAATCAATTTCAATGTTTGATATTTCTTGTAAACGAATAGTTTTTTTTTTTGAATTTGGTCTTGATGTTTTAATTCTTGGATTATACTTGCTATGTTGTGTAAAAGAAGTACGGAGAAGCTTAGCTATTTTTGGTTGTTGTTGGCAGACATGGCGCCTAAAAAATACTCTACTTCACAGAAAGCAACCACTGCAAAGAAGGGGAAAGGCAAAACCCATAAATCTCTTCAAGACTCTGACTCTGACTATTATCCCGAGGGGACTTGCCACTCTTTCAGGAAACCCCAAAATATATGATGCAAGCGACAACTCCGAAAAAAATGAAGGGTTCCTCAGATCAACTTTCGGAACCATCGGTGTTTGTAAGTAAGGGAGCCCAACAACGTTGAGAACAAAGGATGGGTATGAAGAAGTTACATCTGGAAAGAGCATTCGCTGTGGAAGGAAGTCCATTTTAGGAATTGATGGAGTTCCACTGTTTTGATCAGAAGCTCATGAGTGCACCAGGTTTTTGTAATGCCAGTCTTGCAAGGGAGTTTTATGCCAATGCCAAGTTTTCAAATTCGGATGGAGCTTTTTATGTGAGGGGAAAATGGGTGCAATTTACAAGTGAAATCATTAACACTCATCTTGGTACTCCTAGTTTTCCTCAGGATACTTTGCCATTTCCGAAAGATGATGAGTGTGACCAAGCTTTAACAGAGGAGCTAGCTTTGCCAGGAGCTAAATGGGAACTAAACACACGGGGTGATCGTAAGCATCTTCGTGGTGAATGGTTACGAAGTGATGTTAAGATATGGCTTATGTTTGTCTTGTCGCGTCTTATACCGAGTTCTCAATCGACTGAAGTGATACAAGGTGTTGATACTGAAGCTGGGGAGTGGCGTAGGAATCCGGGCCCGATTGGTACCCCATTGTATATCAAATATCTGCGTGTGGAGAAGGAGATGAAGAAAGCAAAGGGAGCAAGGGTTAAAAAACTTCAGGATAAGTCTAAACCTTTACCTTGTGAATCAAGTGAAGAACAACAACCGTATGATTTTCGTTCCTTTCAAGGGGCGCTGCAAGAATTTCAACAATTGTGGATACTTGTTTTCAGCAGTTGGACGAAAGAAGGCATGCATGAACAGATGTATGATATGCATCAGGATTGGACTTCGCATTCGTTTAATATGATGGAAAATTTGGATGATATGTCTTCTATTGCGCAACAACAATTTGAGGTTTTGTACCACATGCAATTGAAAATGCAAATGGAGTTGGACCATTGTAACAAAATGTCGCTGTATTATCACTCTGAGCCTGGTCCTCCTAAACCAACACCAACTTTTGCCCAGTTGGCTGGATATCGGATCCTGAATTTGTCAAGAGATGTCATCAGTGGTGCCATTCATGAGCTGTCACCAGGGGTGCCCTCAATGTCTTCACTTAACCAATTGCCTACATTTAGATATATCCCAGCAATGACTCCCACCCCTACTTTTAGGGTGGATCCTGAGTTTATGCCACATACAAGGATTCCGATGATCAGTACGGGACAGCCTCTTCAAGGACCTACTGTTGGCCCTTTCCATTGGGTGGCACAGTCGTCTTCCCAGGGAGCCCCTCCTTCTTAATCTTTTACATTAGGGGCAATGTATGCTTCAAGTGTAGGGGTTAAGATGTTGTTATTTGGTTGGTTTGTACTGTGCTTCATGATTAGCTTATTGTTTGAGGAAGTGCCGTGCTTGTGTTCAGTTCCAGTTGTTGGGATTTGTTGTTATGAAGGATGTGGTGGGCTAAATTTGGTGACATTTTTTTAGCATGCACGTGCCTTATGTTGATTATGGGGGGTTCTGGTTGTTAAAGATATCTTGATGTGTTGATATTTTCCTGAGACTAGAAGATGTGATGTGATGTGTTGAGGAGTGGTTCTGAATTTTGCTTGAAGTCTGTGGCAAGTCTCTGTGAAGTGTGATATGAATTGTTGAAATTATTGAAGTTCTGTGAAGTATTCATTGTATGTAGGGTTGAGAACCATGGAATTCGGGTTTTAGGGTGTATTTTGTTTTACTGTGTTTTTAATTTTGTTAGTGTTGAGTCTTGTATGTGAGGGTTGAATAAATGTTTAGAATGTGAGTGAATAGTTGTGAGTAGTAAGTCGAAGTAGAAGTATGGAACACTTTGTACTATGCCGCTGTTCTCTTGTTAAGCTATGTTCAAATTTGTAGTTCATCAAGTTCTACCTTTATATTGCATACGAAATTGTTTTTCCTTTGATTCCAATCTTGATGAGATCAGTATATTTTATTAATCAAGGCATAATGTTAAAGTAAGATAGATATGCCATGCAAAATCATTCTTGGACATAGGAGGAATCTGGTTCAATTTGTTCTTGTTGTTATGCATGACCTCAGTGTTTTGGATGCTCTTGCATACGTAGTCCCTTAAAGACATCCAGGAACTTTTAGTCACATAGGAAAGGATATGGAGGAAAAGCCTTTGGCAATGGGGAATGAAAAGCCAAAATACCCTTGGCAACCTTAACGGGAAAAAAATAGCCTTAAAACCCGGGCAGTCAAATGGGAAAAAAGAGCCATAATACCCAGGCGGACACACCAATGTGTGTAATAAGCGAAATGCAGCAAAGAATAAAAAAAAAGGGAAAAATCAATTAATAGAAGCACCAATGTGCGACCATTGATCTTGTGTGATTATGAGTTCTTGTGTGTGGATATGGTGATTGTTTATGTAATGAGATGTTCTTGGAACAAAAAGGGAGAATGCATGCAAAAAGAATAGATAGACAGGTATTCCTAAGCACACACTTGCACGCATGACATTTTGGTCTTTATTCATCATGCCTTGGTTAATAATTTGTGCTAAAATTTGATAGTTTGGAGTCAAGAACCTTTTTCTGAGTTCTGTGCGTGAAAAACTTTTGTGATGAACTCAGAGGAGAACATGTGGATAGGAGAGTAAGGTTTAGTGCAAAAGTGGTTAACCTATTTGAAGTGTAATTTTGCTTGAGGGCAAGCAAAAGTTCAAGTGTGGGGGAAATTGATAAGTCAGTTTTATATGGACGTAATTGCATGGTTTTTCACTTGAATTTTGCATAATTGAGTGCATTTTGTGTAGTTTGAGTGTTGAATTGAGTAAAGGAGTCAAGAATGTGATAGAGCATGTTTTGGGCTAAATCTACTTGTTAGAGTGAAGTGTGTGTGGTTAGATGTGTTGTCTATATAGTTGGTGAGGTGAATATTGCTAAAAGCTATGTGATGAAGTGATTATGGTTTGCATATGGGTGGAAGGGAGGAAATGCTTTGGAATTGTTAGTATGATCTTTGTGGGAGTTGGTGTGAAGGTTTTTTGCACACAAGCAGTCATCCTGCCGCGCACATTTGCACATCTCGTCTCATGCATCGTGCGATGAGCTCGTGCACGACGCAAGAGCTTGCCGCATGGATGCGCAACACTCACGCACGAGCATCGCACTAGCTGTGTGCGCTTGCGCGCAGCATTTATGCATATGTAACACACGGGCTGCTCGCGCTTGCGTGCAGTGAGCTCGCACACCTCGCCTCAACATCATGCGGCGAGCACTCACACTTTGCTGCACACTCACACTCTCCTCGCTGCACTCATGCACACACCTCATGCACGACACTCGCGCACCTTGCCTTATGTTCATGCAGCGAGCTCCTCATTTCACCGCACACATGCGTACATCTCTAAGTGTGCGGCGAGCTCACACACCTCACCGCATGCTCATGCGGCGAGCTCCCTCTCATGCACACGCCTCGCCGCACGGATGTGCGGCGAGCTCTTACACACATCACTCATCTCGCCGCACGGATGTGCGTCGAGCTCACAAGCAGCACGCACCTCGCCGCACGCATGTGCGTCGAGATCACACACCTCGCCGCAAGGATGTGCGGCGGGCTCTCACTTTCCCCACACTCGTTTTTTTTATTTGTGTTTTGTTCTCACTTTACTTAATCTAGATGCAAGTTTGTGTTCCATGTGGTCGTTAAACCATTTGCTTTAAACTTCATGTTAGTATTCACTTTACTTCCATTGTGTTACATCTTCCATTCTGGGTTGTGCATTTTACATATTTGTTCACAATGTTCAAGTATACATTTGGGCATGCCAATACTCCATACTTTGACACTTCAATTGCGGAAATTCTTTTCACTTGTGTTCACTCTCACCCTCATTTCACAACACTCTTCATACACTTCACTTGACATTTACACTCACTTTTAGCACAACACCTCACAAATCATCAGCACTCACACACTCACATGGTGAGGTCTCGCCGCGAGACCTCGCCATATACACACCTTCACGACGAGGTCTCGCCGCGAGACCTTGCCACCACCACAATTGCACGGCGAGGTCTCGCGCAAACGCACAAACAGAGAGGTCTCGCCGCGAGACCTCGCCATGAAGACACTCTTAGCAACATGCGTTTGTGGATGGATATTTCTTCTAAGTGCTGGTTGTTGGATCTCTTGTGTAGAGAATGATGAAGGCGTGGTGGTCAGTGGCTTAAAAGCGTGAAGAGGCGGCTGAAGGCGTGCGAGCAGATGGCTTGAAGGCGCGGGGAGGCTGATGAAGGCGTGAAGCTTCAAGGCCCAGAGGCGTGGTTCACACTTATGCACAAGTTATCGTGAACATTTAGTTTGATACGCGTAGTGGCATTTTTGTAGTTTTATACTCATTTTACGTTTACGTATCATTTACGTTTTTTTATGTAACCTCTATATATAGAGGATTAGTTAACCAATTTAGAGATCATTCTAGAATAGAAACCGATTTTTGATTTTGTAAGCGGGAATTTTCTCTCTCTAGGTTCACTTTCTCTCACTAGATTATCTCTTATCCGATCGATCTCCAATTTCCATTCCGATTGAGAATTTGATACGAACATTGTAATCCGCTTGTGAATTGAAGCTTCCGAAGCAATTTAATCAATATAATCATTTCAATTATTGAATATGAATTGCTTAATGTTGAGAGGTGTTGATCGCAAACTTGAAATGGAGATTTCTGGCTAGATCGTGAGATGTCCTAGGGTTTGATATAGATGATTGCATAATTAAACTGTGAATGTTATGCTATTGACTCATCTTTCACGAGAGATATCGTATATGTTCGTAATTGTTTAATTCTATCAAAATTTGTGAAATTTCTGCTTTTGTTGGGGGTATTGAACTTTAATGGAGGTCGCCATGCTAGATTGAGGTTTGATTTATCATTGGAAGTGCAAATCACATAAACAAGGATAAGATATACGAGTGTATGAAGAGTGTTGTGAGCTAAGTGTTGTGAAATGAGGGTGAGAGTGAACACAAGTGAAAGGAATTTCCGCAATTGAAGTGTCAAAGTATGGAGTGTTGGCATGCACAAACGTATACTTGAACATTGTGAACAAATATGTAAAATGCACAACCGAGAATGGAAAATGTAACACAATGGAAGTAAAGTGAATACTGACATGAAGTTTAAAACAAATGGTTTAAAGACCACATGGAACACAAACTTGCATCTAGATTAAGTAAAGTGAGAACAAAACGCAAATAAAAAAAAATGAGTGTGAGTAAAGTGAGAGCTCGCCGCACATCCTTGCGACGAGGTGTGTGATCTCGCCGCACATGTGTGCGGCAAGGTGCGTGCTACTTCTGAGCTCGCCGCACATCCGTGCGGCGAGATGAGTAATATGTTTGAGAGCTCGCCGCACGGACGTGCTGCGAGGTGTGTGCATGAGAGGGAGCTCGCCGCATGAGCATGCAGCGAGGTGTTTGAGCTCGCCGCACAGGTGTGCGGCGAGGTACGAGAGATATGCGCGTGTGTGCGGTCAAATGAGTAAGCTCGCCGCATGAACATGCGGCGAGGTGCTCGAGTGTCGTGCATGAGGTGTGTGCGTGAGTGCAGCGAGGAGAGTGTGAGTGTGCAGCAAAGTGTGAGTGCTCGCCGCATGATATTGCGGCGAGGTGTGCGAGCTCGCAGCACACAAGCGCGCGCAGCCCGTGTATTGCATGTGCATGAATGCTGCCCGCAAGCGCGCACAACTAGTGTGATGCTCGTGCGTGAGTGCTATGCATCCATGCGGCGAGCTCTTGCAGCGTGCACGAGCTCATCGCACGATGCCTGCGACGAGATGTGCAAATGTGTGGCAGGATTATTGCATGTGTGCAAACAACCTTCACACCAACTCCCACAAAGATCATACTAACAATTCCAAATCATTTCCTCCCTTCTACCCATAGCTATTTTCAAAGATAGCCAGACCTTTGTGTAGTCTCTTAGAAAAAGATGTTAAGTTTGAGTTTGGAACAGAATGTGTTGAGGCATTTGAAACTTTGAAAACGAAATTGGTGGAAGCCCCCGTGATAGTCACTCCCCATTGGGGTGAACCCTTTGAAATTATGTGCGATGCCAGTGATTATGCCTTAGGAGCCGTCTTAGGCCAGAGAAGAGACAAAGTGTTTCACGCTATCTATTATGCTAGCAGGCTAATGAATGAGGTCCAAATGAATTATACAACTACTAAAAAGGAAATGCTAGCAGTGGTCTTCGCATTTGATAAATTCCGTGCTTACCTTTTGGGATCAAAGGTCATTGTTCATACGGACCATGCCGCATTGAAGTATTTGCTTGCAAAGAAGGAAGCAAAACCATGTTTGATTAGATGGGTTTTGTTGCTCCAGGAATTCGATGTGGAGATTAAAGATAGGAAAGGCTCAGAAAATGTTGTGGCAGATCACTTGTTAAGATTGGAATCTCAAGAGCAAGATTCACCTGACATTTCGGTTAAGGAACACTTCCCTGATGAGCAGGTGTTCAAAGTGGGTGAACAGACACTGCCTTGGTTCGCTGAGATTGCCAATTTTGTGGTTGCTGGCCAAATTCCATCTTATTATTCCAGTGACCAGAAGAAAAGATTGAGAAGTGATGCTAAATACTACTTCTGGGAAGACAATTCTTTATATAAAATCTGCAGTGATCAAGTGATAAGAAAGTGTGTCAAGGAAGAAGAAAAGGAGGACATCTTAAAGGCATGCCATGAAGGACCCTGTGGTGGTCATTTTGGATCAACTAGGACAGGCTTCAAAATCTTGCAATGTGGGTTCTATTGGCCACATATCTTCATGGATGCCAGAATTTGGGTTGGAAAATGTGATCGATGTCAACGAACTGGCAACATCTCTTCAAGAAATGAGATGCCCTTGAACAACATCTTGGAAGTAGAAATTTTTTATGTTTGGGGGATTGACTTCATGTGGCCTTTCCCTAAATCAAGAGGTATGGAATACATTCTGGTGGCAGTGGATTATGTTTCTAAATGGGTGGAAGCTATGGCTTTAGCTCATAACGATGCCAAAAGTGTAACTGCTTTCTTGAATAAATACATCTTTAACAGGTTTGGAGCACCCAGGGCTATAATAAGTGATGGAGGGACTCATTTCTGTAACAAGCTTTTTGAATATTTGTTGGCTAAATATGGTGTTACTCACAAAGTTTCAATAGCGTACCATCCACAGACTTCTGGTCAAGCTGAAATTTCCAATCGGGAGATAAAGAGAGTTCTTGAAAAAGTGGTAAATCCAGGCAGGAAAGATTTGTCTTTGAAGCTAGATGATGCATTGTGGGCATACAGAACAGCTTACAAGACTCCAATTGGAGCTTCTCATTTTCGTTTGGTTGTTGATAAAGAATGTCACTTGCCAGTCGAACTTGAACATAAGGCATATTGGGCAATTCAAACCTTGAACATGAATCTGTCTGAGGCTCAATCAAAAAGAATGTTGGAGTTGAATGAACTGGATGAATTCAGATTCAATGCTTACATGAGTGCCAAGTTGTACAAGGAAAGGACTAAAAGAATTCATGATGCAAAGCTTCAATACAAGATCTTTGTTCCAGGACAATTGGTATTGCTTTAAAACTCTAAACTTCGATTGTTTCCTGGCAAATTGAAATCAAGGTGGAGTGGGCCTTTTAGAGTGGTTGAGGTAAAACCATATGGGACAATTGAAATCAAGAATGACAAGAATGGAACTGTGTGGAAAGTGAATGGCCATCGTCTCAAGCCGTACTTAACTTCTCAGGACAAGGATAGCACTAATGTGGCACGAGATCCACATGAGCTATACTTGGATGATCCCATCATCTCTAACTGAGCTAGGTTGCACGGTCGGGCTGTGACTCTAAACCAAGCACTCCTGGGAGGCAACCCTGATTTTCTTCCTTTGTTTTATTTGTTGTGATTTCTTTTCTTTGTTAATCCTAGTTGAGTAGTATTGAGTAGCAAATTATGGCACAATCTCATAACATCACTTGGGTACATTTTTTTTGTAGAATCTCAGAAGGATGTTGGGCATTATTGAGAGAAGCAGGGAGTACAATTTCACTTTTCCATCCATGTGAGAAAGGGCATCCAGCTATGACCTGTCATTCACATGTGTTTGTTGGATAGTGAGTATGTTATCAATATATATTGCGCATCTTCTTTTTGCATACTCAGTACTATTTTCTTCATATTGCTTCCTTTGCTAGTCATTTTTCATTTTCAAAGCATGGATTTCTATTCTCCCCAACAGAATCCTTTTGAATATGCTATCTTTAGTGAAGATTCTGGAACCACATCTTCTCCTTCTTCATATTCTTCAGCTGATGAGGAGATGGTAATTGATTTTGAGCCAGCTACTTGTTCACTTTTTGTTAATGCTTCTGCTGAAAACTTTTATCATGGTTTTAATAATAGATCAGTCAGGATTAAGCGACCATTTCAGGAGCCTTCTAGGAGATTTGAGGATGTGATCTTCAGACAGTCGTGGTCTCATTTTGCTAGAGCCTCAGTTGTGGTGAATTTGGACATAGTTAGGGAATTTTATGCTAATTCCCGAGCTAGTGGTGTTCATTTAGTGTTCGTGATAGGAAAGTATTTGAGGATCACCCGCCATAGTATTAATAGGCTTTATCTTCTTGATGACTTTTCTCGTAACACATATTGTAGGTTGTTGAGAGCTGAGAATACCAATCATTTGTTGGCTTCAGTAACTTTACCTGGTGCTACGTGGGTGAGGAATGATCTACAAGAGGCTTTATATGTGCCTACTAGTGAACTCACAGCCGAGGCCAAAATATGGTTAATGTTTATCAATTCCAGGATTCTTCCTACTAACCGTACCAATATAGCATCTAGGGAACGAGTTCTGTTGATTTATGCTATTTTACATGATTTCTCTATTGATGTTGGGAAATTGATGTTAGAGTTTATCAGGCGGGCACAAAGAAGTGAGTTTGCACCGATGTATTTTCCAGCTCTGATAACAGCCATGGCTCGTAGCAAGGGAGTTGATATCACATCAAATGCTAATCCTCAAAATCCTGAAGGACTTCTGGGACCTCCTCAATGGCTTGAATTACAAGAAGGGGAAAGACTTGCCCGACTTTCTCGTGGTTTGTAAAGCAGTGGAAGGCCAGGTTTCTTTGTTCTTGATTGTTTCATTGTGTTTCACGGGGACCGTGTCATAGGCAAGTGTGGGGGAAGGCTTCGCCAAGATGTATTGATTTTTAGTTACATTCTGAATATGTATGGTTACCATGATGATGGTTAAGGAGATTGTTGGTCATAATGGAATTGCGTGTAATATTAGTAGTGTTAGTATTTTATTATTATGTTTAGTATGTTACATTTGGTCTTAGTGTTGTGTTGCGTTTGTGTTATATTTTTGAGTGTAGTGTTAAAGTGAAGAGATTTGTGTGCTAGTTTTGGTGTAAATATTTTTGTGTGATTGTTACAATTTTTGGTTCATGGTTTAGATTTCAATTTCACACACCTGCATTGAGGATAAGGATATCTGCATTTCTGAACATTTCTGAACATGAATTGAATTTTCTGAAAAGCTGAAAAAAATTGAAGTGGAATTGGATTGTTATTGAGTCTTGAATAGGAAATTGATATGCAATGAAAGAAAATTAGTCGAGTTCAAGAAAAATTCACGTGAAGATGAAATAGTGCTAGACTTTGTTTTGATGATTTTTGAAGCTTATTTTGTAAGTTTGCATGGTGTGTTGACCGAAGTGATAAGATAGCTTTGTCATTGCTGCTTTGTGTGATATGAATGCGTTGCTACCAAACAAAAGGCTGAAGAAGTCACATGCTTGAGTAAGAGAGGGGTCCCACCTTTGAGTGACTAGAGTGTTTGATAGTGTTTGGTGGAAGCATTTACTTTCTTTTGGTTTACCGATTTCATGCACTTTATGTTTATAAATGCATGAGAGCATGGCTGATACTTCATTTCAAAAGTCGGTACTAGTAAGAGCATAGTGTGGACATTGCATTTCACAACTCCAATTTTTTCTGCAAGACTACATTCGGTGCTCTTCATAAAGGTATGTTCACTATTATTAAAGCTTTGTGATTTTTGCTTAAGTTGTAGTATGTAAATTAGTTAAGGTGGTGAATGTATAGAGCATGGAAATGCCATTTTGTTGCCTAGATATTGGAAATGTTGAATAAGCAAGTTAAGATGTTGATTAGTCAAGGAACAAATGCATGATAAGTGTGGGGCGGGGGGGGGGGGGGGAGATTATAAATGCTGATTTCCAATTATTCCAGCTTTGCCACGTTTTAGAGCTTTAATCATAACTTGAGCTTGGGATTTTGAAACCGCATGATTCCAGTCCTAAAATTCAGCAAACATGCTAAGCTTCATTGTTTATGTTCTACATTTTTCCTAATATTGGTTGGAACATAGACTAAATTGGCCTAGAATGTGAAATACATGTTGAAAACAGGATTTGAATTGGAC
Organism: Ophiorrhiza pumila; assembly: GCA_016586305.1. NCBI lineage: Eukaryota > Viridiplantae > Streptophyta > Magnoliopsida > Gentianales > Rubiaceae > Ophiorrhiza > Ophiorrhiza pumila. The sequence continues at coordinate 12,895,245 of BLIW01000011.1, forward strand.
GAATCTGCCCAGCTTAACATGTCTCGGTATTTTGGGTATAACTTGCAACTGGAATGTCCAAATATGTTGATTCTAGTGGTGGATTTTAGCTAAGACTATGAGCTACAAAGTTTATTTTTGTCATTTTTGTTAGTTTTGGATGGAACATGGTCTAATTTTGAGGGCATGTGTGTATACGTGTTCTGAATTTTGAGTTTTTGGATGGAATACTAGATTGTAAATGCTTGGCATGTGCTTGATGGATTATTTTTCTATGACTATCATTTTTGTTTAAACATGATTTGGTTGTTATTGTCAGCAATGGCTCCTAAGAAGGACACTACTCCGAGAAAGGGACAAGGAAGTACTTCGGGGAAAGGGAAAGCCAAGCCGCGAGGAAAGGCACAAGTTTCCTCCGATGACTCTGATCCTGATTATAATGTTGAGGATGACTTGCCACTTTTCGAGGGACCTTTCGAGTACACTGTACAAGCACTAAAAAGGAAGAAGGGTTCTTTGGAACCAGATTTATTTGTGGAAGACGCAGCACAAGAACGATGGGCACATGTTATGGCTCTGAAGATGCTTCATATTGAGAGGGGTTTCACGGTGGACCAAGGTCCTTTCCAGTCCGTGATGGAATTCAACCGATTTGATAAAAAACTTACTGCAGCACCAGCTTATTGTAATGCAAGTCTTGCTCGGGAGTTTTATGCGAATGCAAAGTTTCCAAATACGGAAGGAGCCTACTATGTGAGAGGGAAGTGGGTACATATCACTAGTGAGATCATCAATGCTCATCTTGATACTCCGAACTTTCCGAAGGATCCTTTACAGTATCCAAAAAATGCAAACCTAGATGATGAATTGTTAGAGGAATTGGCTTTACCTGGTGCAGAATGAGTCTTGAACAAGAAGGGAGATCACTTGCATGTTCGTAATGAATCACTGAAGAGTGAAGTGAAAATATGGCAGAAGTTTGTGGTGTCTCGGTTGATGCCTAGTACTCAAACCACTGAGGTGTCACGGAAAAGGATGTTCCTGATGTCAGCGATCCGGGGGAAGAGGTCCATAGATGCAGGGAGAATTATTTTCTCATGCATTAGATCCGGTATTGACAATGAGAAGGCTGCCTTATACTTCCCGGTTCTATTAGAGGAGATTTGTGCCGCTCAAGGTGTGGATGTTGCGGCAGGTGATTGGAGAAGAAATCCAGGGCCGATTAACACGCCTTTATATCTAAAGTATATACATATTGAGAAGGAACTTCTACAAGCTCGGATAGCAATGGGTGATGCACCTCAGGGGGCAAACAGGCATGAACATGAAGCTGGGGAATCTGGGAATGCTTATCCACCTTTCAATTTTCAGTCTTTCCATGATTTATTTCAGGAATTTCAGCAATCGGTTGAACATCGGTTTTCCCACATAGATGAACAATTCACAAACATGGGTTCACGACTATCAAATATGGATGAGCGGTTGGAACGAATGCATGAAGGTTTTGATAATATGCACCAGGAGTGGACGTCGCAAGCTGTACGCATGGAGAGTAGATTTGATGATCTATCCATGGTAGCTCAGCAGCAATTTGAAGTATTATATCACAGGCAATTGTGCATACAGTGAGAGCTCGATAGGTGTAACAAGATGACGGTATATTACCATTCAGATTCAGGACCCCCGAAGCCAACTCCAACTTCGGCACAGTTAGCAGGATACCGAATCCCAAATCTGTCATGTGATATGGTTAGTGGTACAGTGCACGAGCTTCCACCTGGAGTGACAACAAGCCCTTCTTTACATCCGTTACCCACATTTGGTCGTATACCTCCTATGCCTCATACTCATACATTCATACCAAATCCAGAGTTTGCACCCGCTGCAAGGTTTCCATTGATAACATCAGGTCAACCTCTTCAAGGACCTGTGCATGGCCTTTTTCATTATGTGCCACAGTCAATTGGTGTGCCTTCATTTGCCACGGCTACTTTGGATGGACAATCTTTCTCTACAGCAGATGCATTTGGATCTCCTTCTGCCTCAGCTCCATCATCATTTTCTCAGGGAGTGCCTCCTTCATCCTAGCTTATAACATTGAGGACAATGTTTAATTTAAGTGTGGGGGAGGGGGTGGAATTTTGTGTGATGTATGCTGTGGTTGCTATGTTGTCTGATACTTTGTGTGTTGATTGTGTTGAGTGAAATTTTTTTTTATGCATACGGGTGCTTTATATTGTGAAAAGGGGGATTTGAAGTTGGGAGTGATTTTGAAGATTTCTGGACTTTCATGTTGATTGAGATATGCTGAGTTGAAGATTATGTGAAGTTTCTTGAAGTGAAGAATTTTGTGAAGTTGAAGAATGGAATTGTTCTACTTTGATGAACCTTGTGGAGTGGTGTTTTGCTAAAATTTGAAGTGTATCTTTGATGATTTGCTAATGCCATGGAGAAGGAAACGTTAAGAGCTTAGTGTGAAGTTTTTCTTATTGTATTGTTGAGTGATTAGAAAGCAGTATGCAGTTTGCTATTTGTAAGGGTTTTAAATGTATTATGTCTCTCGGGTTTGGTTGTGTGCAACATTTTGAATTAATGAAATTAAAGTGCGTAGTGTTGTGTGCAAGAGTTTGAATTATGATGAGAGTTGGTGAGAAGAAAACGATTTGGTAATGTTTTGAACCTATAGTCTTGATAAGAGGAAGAAGAGTACAAAAAGAGAGTGAATAAGGAAGATCAAATTGAGAAAATGAGTTATCACCCTGTATGTGAAACTTTGTTCTTAGTTCACTTTGGCTTATTCCAAGTTCATCACAAATAATTTTTTTTTTTTGAATCTTGCATGTGAAAATTTTTGTTCTTGGTACTAAGTTTGAAGAAATTGGTATATTTTGCTGACTAAGGCCCGATGTTAAAGTAAGATAGATATGCCATGCAAAACTCAATTGACATAGGAGGTAATGTGTATGAATTCGTTTCTGTTTGTTATGCATCTTTCTGGTGTCTCCAGAATTCATGCATGTTTAATCAATTTGAGATTCTTATGAACATGTGCTTGCACAAGAATTGATATGGAAGAAAAAGCCATATTGGCAACTGGGAAGGAAAAAGCCATAAGAACCTGGCAATCAAATTTGGAGAAAAAAGCCATAAAACCCAGGCATTATTTCAGTCATCAATATGTGCACCAATGTGCAGCACTAATGTGCAGAATAAGGGTAATGTCCCATAGAGTACCAATGTACGCATAGGTACCATTGATCTTGTGATTGCATATTCATAAGAGTGGACAAAGAGATTGGCATGTAGTGAATGGTATGTGAGACTAGCTAGAGGGTGTATAACGAAGGAATAGATGAAGTGCATGTTCCTCATCACACACTTGCACGCATGACATTTTGGTCTTTATTCATTGTGCCTTAGTTGATAATTTGTATTGAAATCTGAGAGTTAGGTACCATGAACCATCAAAGTATAAAGTTGTGTGTGTGAAAAAATGTTTTGATGAATTTGGATGTAGTTAGTGTGGATGAATGAACAAAGTGTTTGCATACGGGTGATGATAAGGGTTAAATTGTGTGTATCTTTGCTTGAGGGCAAGCAAAATTTCAAATGTGGGGGAATTTGATGAGTAGGTTTTATACCTACTTATATAGACTAATTCACTTAGCTTTTGGCTTGAATTGCATACATTTATGTGGTGAAATGTGCTATTTTGTGCATTTATGTGGTTCGTAACTTGATGTGCTAAAATGGTGAAAAAGACCACAAATGTTGTTAAAATGAGGCAAATGTGTGTTTGATGCTAAATGATAAGAGGAGAGTTAAAAAGAGCTAGAATGGTGAGTGAGAGTTTTGAAGAAGACCCTAAATTGTGCTTAAATTCTTGGACTTTGACTTGTGTTAGTGCAAATGTGTGGTGTTTTAGGTGTTTTTATGCATATATGTGTTGTGTTAATTGGTAATGTTGAAATGGTGAAAAGATAGTAAAAATGGTGGAAAATGGAGTTAAAAGTGTTAAGGAAAAGTGGAGGAACCGAAAATGCACAATTGGCCAAATTAGGGTTTTGGCAGCTTTGAGTGTGAAATTCATTTGAGTGTATCTCTTTCAATACTAATCCAAATGGTGATTCCTTTAGTGTTCTGGAAAGCTCTTTGTATGCACTACAATTCTTATGTTTCAATTATTAGCTAAATCTGTGTGCAAGACTATGAAATAGAAGTTTCTTTGCGAAATGCCATATTAGGGTTTTATGAGTATTGTTGCCACAGTTTGGTTAATTTTTAATAACTTGAGTTCCAGGCATTCAATGGTGTTGATTCTTGAACTGTTGAAAAGATGAGAGGTAGTTCTACAACTTTCGTGTTTTAAGTTTACTTGAATTCTCAATGCAACCTATTCAAATATTGACTTGAAGTTTCAGCACACACATGCATAAGCACTTGGGCACCATTGCTGCACACATGCATAGCCATTGCTGCACAACTCACACATTCTCGTCGCACACATGCGCACGGCGAAGCACACTTCGCCGCACTGTTTCCGCACACACTTCGTCGCATGCTCACTCACACACACTCGCACAAGCTCCACCACGTCTCACTGTTTTGGACATAACTCTTTTGTTTGAACTCCGATTTTAGTGATTTAAGAGGCTATGGAAAGCTGAGAAATATGGCTACAACTTTGATGTTTTAAGTTCCCTCAAATGCTCATAGCATTATGTTCGAATTTTGGCTGAAAGTTTGCTGGAATTTTTGAGTACTTGAGCATTCTAAGTGATTTTGATGTTGGTGATTGAACTCAATTTTGCATTCTCATTTTTTTGCACATAATCTTGTCCACAGCACTTCACATTGACAATGATCTATCTTTATGATTGAACACAATTCATTTGCAATTTTAGTTTGTTGATAGAATTTACATACATTTGTTTACAACACTTTCTTTTCATTTCATGTTATTTTCATTCCTCATTTGCAACATTTGATGAAGACTTCGTGACGAGATGAGAGCAATTGACGAGACTTCGTGAGCAATTGGTGAAGAGTTGGCGAGGCTTCGTGGATTTTGGCGAGGCTTCGGCAGGACTTCGTGAGAGTTGGCGAGGCTTCGTGGATTTTGGAGAAGCTTCGTCAAGCTGTGGTGGAAATGGCTGGAGAAATGGCTAAGTGTTGCTGCAAAGGTGCATAGGCGGAGAACACGTGCTCCTGGATGGCACAAAGGCGTGACGCGTAAGCGAGTGCAGAAGTCGGGAAACAAAAGGCGTGTTTTGCTACACTTATGAAGGCGTGTGTGCTGGGGTTTTGAAAGAAGCTGGGCAGAACCTGGAGGCGTGATTCTTGCTGAACTGAAGGCGTGCAGAAGCTGTTGAAGACGCTGAATGCTTGGCTCAAAGTCGTGGAGGCAGTAGTGGAAATCTTTCACTTTGAGCTTGTGACATTTATATTACTTGGGCATTTTTAGTAGTGGTAATCATGTAATATTTTAGTCATTATACGTTTGCGTACCATTTACGTTTCTTTTGTAACCTCTATATATAGAGGTATAGTCAACATTTTAAAAAAAAGGAGGAAGACTTTTCACTACTTACATTTTCCATATTGTAACCGACTTTTGATTTTAAAAAGAGCGGGAATTCTCATTTTCTCTCTCTAGATCTACTTTCTCTCACTAAACATATCTTCTCCGATCTACATTCTGATTGTGAATTTGGACTGGATTCTTCTTTCTTATTCTCAATTGACAAAGGAATCGACAATTCTCTCGATTTTATCAGTAAATTCTTCCAATTAAGTGAGAATGAGCTTATCAATGTTGGAATTTGTTGATTTTGAAATGAGAAAGATGTTTTCTGGCTAAATCTATGATATCTTAGGATTCTTAATGGATGAATAGGTGTTTTAGTTGATTGTATGCTATGCAATTGATCTAATTGTTGAGTATTGAAATCACATTTGAATTGAGCATAAACATATGTTGAATTTCATAATTCCTAGCTATTTTTGAATGGATCAAGCTTCAATTGTGGTCGACATGCTAAATTGAGGAGTGATTCATCAAAGTTAGCGAAGTTGCATGAATCGAGAACTAAATTGTGATTGTTTAAGTCTTTGCACTTGTTTTCTGTAATCAAATCAATTCTGAGACTCAGGCCTCGCCATAGGAAGTGTTAATGAATTGAAACATTAGGAAAAGTGTTAAAGGAGCTTTCGGTGTTAACAACGATGATATGTGAACCCTAGGATGGGCCTCGCCATGGGAGTTCTTAGGACTTTGCATGTTAGAGTAGTTAGCTTGGAAAGTTGAGACTTTGCGGAGCTTAAACCACCATTCTCAGGCCTCGCCATGGGATAGGATGGTGATTGGAGGTACAGGAGATGGTGTGGTTGCCATGCTAACCACAGCCTGAACTTCTAGGCAATTTAGGTCTCTAATGCGTTTAATTGCTATTTGACTGCATAGCATAGATTTACTAAGCCTGTGTTCATCCAATACAAGAATCCTGAGATATCTGTTTCATCCTTGCTTGTTGCTATATTTTGCATCTTTATTTTCGTTCTTCTGTGTTGAATTTACCTCTTTCCAATACTTAGATTCTGTGACAAGACTTTTAGAACAATTTGCTCAATATTCTTGACCTACGCCTTTCCTGTGGATTACGATCCCTACTTACGCTACTACATTAGTGTTTAGGGTAAAATTGACGAGGTGCGACACTCGACATCAGTAGGTTTACTTACAAAATCTGGAAAATTATGGGCTCTGAGGTAAGAAAATTTTCACAACCTATGTCCTTTCATAGGACCCTTCTTGATTGGTGGAACACTGAGGTTAAAGGCGAAATTCAGGCTTATCTCCAGAAAATAATCCCATCTTTAGTTTGCTGGTATATTTGGATAATGAGAAAACAAATCATTTTTGAAAATGCAATTCCTAATAAAGCTGCAGTAATCCAAGACATTTTCTCTATGCTGAAGCAGCTACTCTCTTTAAAATGTCATTTAGTGGATATTCAATATATGGACTGGTCTCTCTTTTGGTCTTCAATTCCACAGATTAGGAGAAAGGTTAAACTTACGATGTTGAAGTGGCAACCCCCTGAGCCCTTGCAGTTTAAGCTGAGCATTGCCTCTTCTATCTCAGCAAATCAAATCACTGGTGGAGGATTGGTCAGAAATTCAGAAGGTGAGATATTAAAGCTTCCCAAAGCTTCAAGTCTTATACTTGATAAACTGCAGGTGGAGATCAGATTATGCATAGAGGGAGTAATACTATGCCAAAGACAAGGTTTCCACAACATCATCATAGAAACTCACTCTACTAAGCTACAACAAGCATACAATCAGAGGGGAACGTGGAAATTCAGGAAATGAGAAGATGAACTACAGCAACTCAGAAGTCAAGCCACCCTCCTCCTGATTCCCAAAGGCGCCAACAAACCAGCTGTACACCTAGCACAACAAGAAGAATCAAACAAAACCACCTTGGAGAAGCTCATACAATTAGACAAATCAGCAGTCCCCTACATCTCAAGGACCAGGACCAAAGCATATGCATTCAGATGATCACCACCTATCATCAGGTTATGGATCTAGCAATTAGAAAACATAGAAGCTCCATAACTACACACCCAAGAAGTAAGGGTTTTGGTCTCAGTTTGCTGGCTTTAGGATACATGAATGGCATGGAACCTGCATTGAAGATGCAACCTCAACAAAGCCATGACTACATCAGAAGTTGCAGCACAGTCTTTTCTCAAAGCAAGACTCCAAAGAAGCTGAAAAGGATACACTTCATGGCACTCCGACTAAAATTGGACACTATGTCCTCAAGCTCGGGACCTTTTGCCACTCCTTGTGCCCAAAGGAGTCTTTTGTACCTTATACTAGTGACACCAATGTATTACTTACATGTAAATGGAAGTAGCATTTCAAGGTTAAGCAATCAATCCTCCTTGAATCTCGGTCCATTAGGCCAAGGGCTTGTAAATGGATCCGAGTTCAAGGGGTGCTTCTTTTGTAAGGATGATATTAGGATATTTCCATCATCCATCACGATTTTAATACATAGGGAGTGGTGACCCACCTCAATTAGAGGTTTTGCCAATTAAAAAAAAAATTCTTCCAATTAAACGAGATGAATTGTTCTTTGCTACAAGTGATACTTTTTGATGACTGTGAGTCAAAAATGGTGATCTCTGGCTAAATTCGTGATGTTTTAGGGTTCCAAACGGATGAATGCATAATTAGACGACTTGACACTATGTGAATGACATAATCCATAAAGAATGAAATCATACTCTATTTTGCTTGTAAATTTCATTAAGTTTCGTGAATTTTCATACTGTATTGTTGAATTGAACTTTAATTGTCGACATGCTGAGTTGAGGTTAGATTTATTGACATTTGTTGAGAATGCATGAAATGAGACCTGGAGTGTGATTATTGAGTCTTTCCACTAGCTCTGATTGTCCGTGTTCTGAGATGCAGTCGCCATGCCAGTTTGAGATTACTTGAAACATTAGGACAAAGTGAAAAGAGGCTCTTTGTTGCTAACGAAGACGTAAGGACCTAAGTCAGGAGACCTAAGGACCTAAGTCAGGCCTCGCCATGGGAAGATTTTAGGAAATGGATGCTAGAGTAGTTAGACATAGAGAGTTGAGACGTTGTGGTTGAATTTTGTCATTCTTAGGTTTCGCCATGGGAAAGAGCGATGTTAGGGAGGGTAGAGTGAAGTGTGGCCGACATGCTGACTGTAGGCTAGACTTCTAGGCAACTTAGATCTCCTCCCGTGTTGCACGTATGTCAATTGCATTGTGCGAGTCGTCTGAAGAGAATTCATCCGGTAAAAGATCCCTAGGACATCCACTCTCTACCTTGCTCTTAAATTTTACTTACTGTTCTTTGTTATTTCAATTCCTGTTCTTGTAATTTTGTTTTTGTGTCATCTGTTAGAACAATGACTAAATTATTGAAATCACTCCCTTCCCTGTGGAACGAAACCCTCTCACCTCTACTACAGTAGTGTTAGGGATAAATTGGTGAGGATACGACTTTAACCCATCAAGTGTATATAAATAAAACTATGACATTATTTATATAAACAAATATATAGATATGGAAATTATAATATTTGAAAAACATAATAAATTATTTCAAATTTTCAATATTCTAAAAATGTACAATGTGAAATTTTTCTTCATTTTAATAAACTAATAGTAGTCGTCGTCGTCGTTATTGGCTCTATCGGCATTAGTGATCGGTGAATTAATTATACAAGTAGAGCTACCATCGGTGGTGACGTCTAAATCTAAATAAAAATTTTCTTCTATATCTTGTTCTTGTTCTCTATAAGCGACTTTAGTCCAATCATATACTAAAGCTTGAATCTCCAAGGACATGGGGCTCAAAACACGATCGGTCTCATCCAAAATGTTGCCACCTTGACTAAAAGCTTGTCCCACGGCTACGGTTGATGTCGGGGCCACCAAAATTTATTTGGCTACCAAAGCGATGACGGGGCACATTGTTGTCTTCTTCTTCCACCATTCCAATATTTTGAAGTTCTCAATACTATCACATTCAAACTTGTTTACACTAAAATAAAAAAAGTGGTTAAATTTTCCTCAAGTTCCGAACTAGTAGTACCCTTGTGTTTTTTTAATGATTGAAACATTTCTAGTTCAGGAAGGATAAAGGACGACAAAAATCCAATATTTGAAGTTGAAAAACTATTGTGACTAGTGTTAGTGTTAATGGTACTACTAGTAGGAACTTGTTGTTGAAAATTAAAAGACTATTCTTCATATAATGCATTTATCATATCTTTAGTCTCATTTTTGTATCTACTTACATTTAAATGTAATTGCATACTGTTCAGATCTAATGATGGAAAACAGTCTTTTAACATATTATAATAAAACTTCAAATATTGGTCTAAACCTTGAAATTTAAAACGAGGATCAAGAACAACAGCAACTAAATATAAAATTGGAATTTCTTTATAATAACTAAGCCGTTTTTCTAGCATGTGAATAATACTTTGCGTCAAAGTTTCATCATTTATGTGCATTTTTAACACACCAACTATATTACACGATTCAACTAAAAATAAATGAGAAGTTGGATAATACACACGTGAAAAGGTACAGGTCGGATCCTTAAAAACTTTTAAACTTCTAACAATTTTAAACAAGAAGTCCAATGATTAGGAAGTAATACAATTCCAAGAAAAGAGTTATCAATGAAAAAATTACATAACAATGAACTATATTTAGAAGAATCACAAAGTAAATCATAAGTTGAATTCCAATGATTTGGAACATCCTTTTTAAATCATTTAGGCTTTTGTCCATGTTGTATACAATATTTTGCCCATGTTTTCATTAAACTTGGATGTCCAGTCAAATATTTAATTGCATCTTTAATTGATTTAATATGACTTTCTAATGCACTTAAACCATTTTGAACGGATAAATTTAAAATATGGCATACACATTTAATATGAAAAAATTTTCCACCTAAAATTGGTGCATAAATATTTTTTAATTCTACATTAGATGCATTATTAGCCGATGCATTATCAAAACCAATTGAAAATTTTTTATCATTTAAATTATATTCCCTTAAAATAATACTAATTGATCTAAGTATATTTATGGCAGAATGAGAATCATTAAAAATTCTAAATGTAATTACTCTTTTATGTAAAAATCAATTTGAATCTACCCAATGACAAGTTATACCCATATAACTATTCATTTGCTAATGATCACTCCAAATATCCGAACATATTGAAATACGAGAATCTAATTTTCAAAAATATTCCGATAGGTTATTTTTTTCTTTTTTATAAATTTTTTTAATATTACATGTTAAAGTTGTTCTAGGAATATGTTTAACTTGTGGATTTGCATTTTCTTGTACTAATCTCACAAAATTTGGTTTTTCACCAAATGAGAATGGTAAATGTTGTGCAAAAACAAATCTAGCTACACCATCTCTTCATTTTGAATTACTTAATTTAAATAAATTTAAATTATTAGAAGAAGAACCTTGTTGAGCAAAATCAGTTAATTGCACTTGTGACTTTTAAAGGCCGATATCTTGAGGATGTATTTTCTCCAAATGATTGGTTAGTGTACCATATCTGCTCCCAATATTGAAGGTGTATGATTTCTCGCAAAAATTGCATCGTGCTTTAATAAAAACTCCATCAGCATCAAAATTTTTTGTGAAATATTTCACAAACATTTTGGATTTTGGATTCGTTGGTGGACGACGACTTGATTGTGATGCATCACCAATATTAATTGGTTGGGATGAAGAACCAAAGCTATCCATTTTATAAAAAATTTAAAAAAGATTAAATAAGAATGAGAAATTGAAAGAATAATATATTAAAAATAATAATAAATAATTTAACTAATAATTATAATAGAAACAATAGTTAGAATTGAATTTTATAGAATTTTGATGCTTGAGAATAGAGAAGAAGAGAATTAGAATATTAAGAAAGAGGAGTAGAAATTGTGTGGGAAAAATGAAAAATAAAGGGGGTATTTATAGATTAGAAAATGTTAAAAAAATTTAAAAAAAAAGAATTGAGGAAATTAATCGTTCCTCAGCAAATTGTTTTTTGGACCGTTGCCATGTTGGCAACGGTCAACTAAACTACTACAACGGTCATTTGACCGTTGCATATATCTTTTTTGTTATAGGAGCGTGTGAAACATGCACCTGTATATTTTTTTTTAAATTTTTTAGGCGCGTGCTATGCACGTACCACGTGAAGTCAGCACAATATGCTGATGTGGCATCTATAATTTTTTTTTTATTCACGGGTTGGAACAGGAACCTGAACTGGCGGTTCCAGTTCCGTTGCTAAAAATTGGGAACTGTAACCGAACTATCCATAGGCAGTTCGGTTACCATTACTGTTATATGGGCCCACGATTTCGATTTCAAAACCGAAATCACCGGTTCGGAACTGGCAGTTCCGGAACCATGGGTTTGGCCATCCCAACCCGTAAAGTGATGAACACAAATGACAGAATTTGGCAATTATATAGCCAATGTCACCAAGAAAAGCCTAGTAAAAATTGTAGATCTTGTTGAGATATTCAAAACGGTATATTATGGGAAAAACAGAGTTTGTATGACACAGTTATGTCTGTTTTACCGAAAACATGTAAAAAATTGTTTTTATTTTCTACGATTTTTTTTTTCTGATTTTCTTTTTTACGATTTTTTTCTTATTTTTTTTACTCAAACAAAATTGATTTTTGTAGTGAAATTTACACCTAAATAATTAGATACAAATAGGAACCAAACAAAGCACAAGAATCACGAAAAACAAAACAAAATTTTAAAAAAATAGAATTGTGAGAATAACCTGAAAATTGTGCAACCGAATCTGTGATGCCATTTTGATGCATGTAAGGTAGCGAGAGTTTCGACCCCATCAACTTATGCAATAATTGTTAGACCTAGCACAGATTTTCAAACAAACAAGCGAAAATAAAATCAATGATATGGAACGTGAGTTTTGGATATATACCAATCCAAACCCCACGCTATTACAAGGAATAAATTTAATCCAAGTACTCTTGAATCAAACCTATCCACTTGGCTTGCTCTCAACAAAGAGCAGTAAACAAACATCTAAGGTTCACTCCCTAAGAAGATTGGGTTTTCAAATTAGGTTTACTCCCTAAATTGAAGAAAACAAGCAAAGCTTAATGAATTCCTTGTTGGAAAATTCTTATTCTACATTCATTCATGATAAAAATGTTGAGAGTAATGCCTTTAAATAGGCTACAAGAAGTGTCAATGGTTGCTATTTTCCCGATGTGGGATAATTTACAATCATGTTTCCTAATTCGAATTGGAATCGAATCCCACTTGTTTCGTAAAACCTACTATTATTAAAGTTTTCTAAAATTAATCCATCACATGCCTTTATCATGCAAGATATCTTGGTCCATATGATTATTAACTTAAAAACAAAATTTATAATTTAACAAGCCCAATAAAACGTTTTTTGGACTTTAACCAAATAATCTAAAACTCTGAAGAATTACTTAAAAGCGTGATTCAAAATTAAGACAAAAAGCACACCATCTTTAGGTCTTCATATGTGATTGCTTCTCTTGGATTATACTTCAATCCGAAATATCCTTGAGTTCTAAAATGCTAGGCACCATTGAATTATCTTCGATAAGCGCCAATGAAGAAATATTCCATAACACTCATTGCGTAGATGTTGGAGTGATGATCTCATTGAGTCCTTTAATATCCTTTCTAATCAACCCATTCAAGTTTTCATTCACTTGGTGTTGGATCTTATCATTGGGCTGCCAATGTCATTTAAAGGATTATATCCTTGGCCAAATTTGTATCATCAGATCTCCATATATGAGATTCATCTTGCATGTTACAAGAGGCACCCAAGTAGGGCTCATCGACAATACAAAAATCTTCATCCGATTCTCTTCAGAGAATGATTTCCACAGCTGTTGGGAAAAAAACACTCAGTTTATCCAAGGATTTTGTATCTGGGTTTGCAAATGGGTACCTGATTTCAAGCTGGAGTCCCAATCGTTGACGATTTCTGTCTGGATAGGGCTGTCTCTTCTTCCCCTCCATTACTTTGAGAAAGATCTTTTTTTTTGACATTGCCAAAATAATAGGCTCTCCTATTATGCTTGATAATGCCACTGCCACTCTCACAAGGCCAAATTTAGACCGTATTGCTATTCAAGTTTACCTTGGAAAATAGCTTCCACAAAAGATTTAGATTGAGACGTATAATGGTGTATCCAGGCAAAATGTGTGGTTTGAGATGGTGCCTCTTCTCTGATCATGCTGTCACAAAATTGGACACTCAGAAGAACAATGTAAAGGGAAGAAGTTAGAAAAGGCCACGAACTTTGGAAAAAAAGTGCAGGAAAAAGGGACAAAGCTCGTCCAAAGCAGCCCAGAAATTAAAGTGAATCTGTCGTCCATGAATTCCGTGACTGGAACTCATGTTTCAACTGTTTCTGATTTTGTGAGTTTGATATCCTTTTCTAATACAGGGATGTTGAATCGTGAGAAAAATGAGGCTGTTGCTCCTCAATCAAAAAATGAAAGAAATTTAGGTACAGAACAAACACGTCCAAATATTCAAGAAATTCATTCAATCTCAAATCAAAAAAACCAAAAGGAAACAAAGAAGATTCAAGTCCGTATAAAGAGCAAAAAGGCAAGGGAAAAAAGTGGAACGGCCTAGTCTGTACACCAGTTGACACAAGCAGAAAACCAAAAAAGCTACAGAGGTTAATTCTGGGAAGTATTTCCCAGTTGCGTCCAATTTATCAGAACCTATTGATGGTTAGGGACTTGATCCGTTTACAACCACTGCACCTGTGGATTCTGAGACATAATTGAAGATAAAAATGAGAAAGTCAACTCGGTAATACTGCAGAAGACCAAAGATTATGTGGGCAAGTCTCCTTTAGTGTTTGGAGTACAAGGGAAGTATAATCAAGGCCTATAACTTGAACTGTCCTACCAATCTGCACGAAAGGTACGGGAAAGGAAAAGCAAGATGGAGGAAAGGTTTCGTAGACTTACCAAAAGTAAAAAAAATTAGATAAGCAAATGGTGATGGAGTAGTGGAACTGTATGAATGGCTGGAACTGATGTTTTTAGGAAACAATTCTTTTGCCTGACTAAAAATAGATTAGAACTTGTGCGTAAGTTGGCTACTTATATTATAGGGGGAGTGGGGAGTTGAAACCTAAATTACGTTCTGTTATTGAGAGGGTTGTAATTGAACAAAATAGTTAGACTTGTGTGTGTGAAGAGTTTCGGGATGGTTGTGTAAGACAGACTAGAATTTGTGGCTTTCTATGGCTTAAATGATTAATTGGAAGTACTTGGTTCTGAAGTAACATTTTAGAGGAGGGTTCTACCCTGATGTTGTAGTATGATTTTCTAGGGTGCATAAGTTGGTTTGTAGCATAGGTTTCTCATTAAGTTGTCATGAAGGTGTATGTTAAATGCTGGCAAAGGTAGTGGTGAGATGTGGCATACTAGCGTATGAATGATGCAGAATGGATGTGCTTTTCATTAGAATGTGTTGTGGGAAAGGTGGAGATTGGAGTTTTCTAGAATGATCCATGTGGTACTTGGTTGTTGTGGAATGGTCAAGGAATAGGGTACTATGTTAAGCTGAATATGTGATTTTCTGTAATGGCGAGGCTCTTTTATATGGTGGCATTTCATCTAGTTTGTATAATGGTGAGGCTCTTTTATGTACTAATTATGTGGTTTAGAAGGCTAGGGCATTGGCTGCTCTATGGAATTGGATGTAGTTAGTCAGGATTCAAGTCTTAGCAATTAGGGTCTTTAGGTTTTCAAAAATGGTGGTTTAGTTTTTGGAAAGGGCACGTTGAAAGGTAGCTACTATTGGGGTGAAGGGATACTGGATAGTGTGGCAAATCTTATTACAATAGCTTGGAAAAGCTTCAAACTAACAATGTGTAGTGAATTTTTATTTCAATGGGGCTAAAATTAGTCATATATTGCGTAGTGAATTTTGTCTAGGATGAAGAAGGTTTCTACTTTAGATCTCTTGATCTAGAATAGATTGCTTCTTTGTTCATCCTATATATATAATTAGAAATTTCATGTGATGGATTAGTACTCCAAATTTATTTCTTTCAATCTTATAACAGTGTGTTTGGATATAACCAACACCATTTTTTTGTTTAAAATATATATTATCTATTTCCTTTAAAAAAACAAAGTACCAACATGTTTGGCTATTATACAGGTTCTTTAACAATACATGCTCTCTAAGCCATGATAGTCACACCTTTGGTGTAATGCTTCGAACCGGAAGATTGGGACATAACCATAGTTAACACAACCATGTTTTACACTTCAAAGCATTGAATATATTGTTGATGGCCGGTTTGCTATCATTCCCTTTCTTCTTAAAATATTCGACCTTGAATCTTGCAATCGAACATCTGGATCAAAAACTATTATTTTGAACTCATCATTAGCAAGATTAATGTGAAATTGGAACAAAACACCTTTCAAGTAACAACCCTGCACGTCCTGCGAAAACAAATATCCCATGTAAGCGAAATGAAAATAACATAAGATAAAACTTATTGTAAAACTATAATCCCTTACTAAATTAACAAGGTGGGTAAAACATGTGTACATGTTACAATTTTGACATGCATCAACATATTCATAACAATATAATATAAATGCATCTTTTAGTAAATATAAATCTGAAATATTTCAAAGAAACTAGACAAAAAATGTTTGCATGCTTTCCAATTAACCAAAAATGAATTGTGTCATCATCAAAATGCAAATCAACAAACATGATCTTATGAATGACATAATGATGTTTTTACACAAAATCTAACTCTATATGCAAATTCTGGTATGTTAACAAATTCTAACATATAAACTTTGTCCACAAGAGTTAAATTATCAAAATTTGAAGGAATATCAAAAAGAAATTTCCTTGACCAATATTCTTTATGAACAAAACTATTTAACTCATTAATTAACCAACTCATACCATTTTTATTTGAAATTTCATGGTTAATATTTTGAAATTATCACCATTCAAATCAAAATCACAAAACGTAAATTGAAAATGTAAATAATCCATATAAGAATCAATAACATCATGAATTAGCTCTTGTATATAAATATAAAGTGTAGAATGGGATAACTTACCAACCTCTTCTGTTACCACTTGATTACCTCTTTGAAGATGACTTACTTGGAGAGCATATGGATTGCTAACAAGTTGTGTAATATCATTAGCAAATAACCAAAAGAAATAATCAGTAGATTCATCAACTTGAACACTAAACAAAGGGTTTGGTATGTGTTCGAAATCATAAACATTAAAACCAGAATATAACTTACATAATAAGTAGATAAAATAACTAGTAAAAAAGCTATACATATGTTCACTCAATGAAAAATAATTTGATTTCATCACTGAAGAATCATGCAAAAAAATTTGTTCCTTAAAAACCAATCATATACCCTTTGAAAAATTTTGAACCATTTGTTAAAAAGAATAAGGAAGCTTTTGAAATTGATTAAGAACAGATTGTAAACTTTGAAACTTAACCAAATTGATAATAACAGTCTTCAACAGTCGTAATATCAAATTCAAGTGAAAACTTGCCTTGCTTACCTTGCAGAAAACATGTTACGGCAGATTGGACTTCTTCCAACTGAACACGAGTTGTTGGCAACTACAAGGATTGTCTAGAACTCCCAAAAATCTGCAAAACAAAATTGGTAGGAAGCAAATAATGCAAAAAGTGATCACTAAAATTTATAAGTACATGAGGATGTGGTTTAGCTTCTATTGATTTATCAACCTCACTCTTTCCATTACTCTCATTTTGCTCATGGCCTATGCTAACTATATCTCTCTTGTGATTTTCATTTTCTCGCTTTTGTTCTTTTCTCAATTTACATTCATTGAAAATCTTCTCTTGGTCCTCTTGTGATTTATGTGGATCTAATGGAGCAATCTTAAATCTTTGACCATTTTTATCCTCCACTATGTATCAATTTCAGAGATAACTATAAAACACCTTGGTAGAAAGTTTCCACAACTTTCCCAACAAAAGATGGGATGTTTTCATTGGAAATACATCACTTAGTACCTCATATTTGTATTTTTCAATAAAGAATGCAACTCCGACTTGCCTGTTATCCAAACTTCATCACAATCATCATTCCATTTTAGCTTGTAAGCATTTGGATGTTGAGTAGTTTGCATGTTCAATGTTTCTAACATTAACTCACTAGCAATGTTAGAATGCCTCCCACTATCAATTACCATGGAACACACTTTATTTTGGATGAGAAATCTTGTATAAAACATATTGACACATGAGGTAGATGTGGTTTTGGAACCATCGACTTCCATTGTATTAGTGAAAACAAAGAAAATAATAATAACAAGTATCAATAATCTCAAGGTTCCCACTTTGGGTAGTAAGTACTCTCCACTTTATGATGGTGGCTTTTCTCAATCAATGTATACCTTAACAACTATCAGTCCTATAATTTATCTTTAACCTTAATTCAAGAGCAAAAAAACTAACAAGCCCCACAATAAGAGAACAAGGATCAAGTATAGGATGTCAAGCAAGACATGAGAAACTAGAATATTTAAGAACATGTAAAGGGTACAATTTGAATCAACAAAAGGAAGCCAACAAAATAAGCACTTTGTAGAATTGAATTGCAACAAACTTTAATCGAATAAATTTGAAATTTTGCTACTCAATCTTGTGTTGAACAATCAAATTTTAATTTTGCCTTGGAACCAATTTTTTTTCTTGTCACTTTAGTGACTTTTTTTCTTAAGGCTTTAGCCTTTCTCTTTTTTTTTAAAGTATCGTTACCCTTTTTTAAGGCATCAACCTCAAATCACTTAGATAAGAAGATTGATATAGTAATTAACAACACAATTTCGAAATAAATAACAAGTAGCAATTTCCAACAATTTCAAGATTTTAACTTTTTGGATCTAATGAACTTTTCTCTTATGCAATTCACAAAATTTTTTCAAAATTGAAGAATTCAATCAAGAAAATTAAGAAAGTACAACACAATTAACCTATGAAAACACAAGAATCAAAATCAACTAAAAGAATTAATTTTGATAATAAAGACTCAACTTGGAAATAACAAAATTTAGAGCAAAATATCACAAATTATTTTTTGAACCCAAATTGACCAAGAAACACATTTAGCAAAAACTAGAGATCACAAGGAACACATAGCAACCGACAGATTTGAAATTAGATAAGAAACAAAGAAGTCATGAACAATATGATATTTGTTAGTTTTTTTTTTTGGTAAAACACAAACAAAAATTTTTTGTAATTTTTGAACTCTATTTTCATAATATAATAAGTAATAATGAAACTAGATAAAACGAGGAGAAGGACACAAAAAGAATTTTAGAAGATAGAATGCAAACGACAAAAATATGACAAAAACAAAAATTGCGAAAAGTTAAAGGATAACCTGAATTTGTGCAACATTTTCTCTGATACCACTTTGATAGCATGTGGTAAGGTGATCCTCACACATTATATATTAATTGTCAATCTAGCAAAAAATTTAGTTAACAAAAACAAAGACACAAAAAAGGATATTGAACGTAAATACTTGGATATTGATCCAAACCCTTATGGTATGCAAGAAAATTAACCTAACCCAAGTAATATTGGTATTAAGAAAATTAACTTGGCTTGCTCTCAATTAAGAGATGGAATGTAAACTACCTAAGTTCACGCTTAGAAGTTTTCTGAAATTCAATATTGGTTCACTCCCAATAATAAAGGTTTCTCAAAGCAAAACCTATAAGAGGTTTCTTTCAATTTCGTCAAAACTCTATTGTTTCATAAGGAAGATGGCTTTTATATAGGCTACAAGCTTAATCCTTACTTGATAAACAAGTAGAGTAAATAGAAAAAGAAACTAAAATAACTTAATCCAAATTAGGAAGGTTCCTATTTGGAAATAATTCAAACTCCTAAAATTCGTAAGGGAAATAATAAGAGATTGGGAAAGTAATTGTTTGGAATAACTTTCCTAAAATAAAACAAAAACATAACAATGTAAAACTGGACGGAAACCCCGACGTGGCGATGTGGGGAGTTTCGCATCGTAATGTGGATAGACGTCACGATGTGGAGATGTTGGACATCACGACGTGGAGAAATTGACATTTTTCCACGCAAAACCAGAGAGTGATGTCACGACGTAGAGAGTGCTAGACGTCATGATGTGGACATCATCTATCACACGTACGTCGTCTCAGCCACTTTTCATTATGATGCATGCAGAATCTTAGAAAATGCAAAACATGAAAGTTGTAGAAATTGCTTGTAAATTCCAATTCCACTTGAATCAGCCTATTCCAAGTTATACTGAGAGAGATATGCCAAGAATACCAAAATGTGTCAGAATCTCTCAGAATTTAACTTTTGACGCCTCTTGTCAAGTTTAACTTTCTTATTCCTCCTTGGAGTCTTAGACCTCCATAGAATCAACCTGAGACTTGATTTCGAAGATATCCCAAGCCTCTATATATGAGATTCATCATGAACACATGGAATTAGCACCTTGAACATCTAGCACATTAAGTACCAATATGTTTGGCTATCATACATGTTCTTTAAAATTACAT
This sequence comes from Ophiorrhiza pumila, assembly GCA_016586305.1. Lineage (NCBI taxonomy): Eukaryota > Viridiplantae > Streptophyta > Magnoliopsida > Gentianales > Rubiaceae > Ophiorrhiza > Ophiorrhiza pumila. Next base: position 12,915,472 of record BLIW01000011.1, read on the forward strand.
GTTCTTTAAGCCATGATAGACACTTCTTCGGTGTAATGCTTCGAACTGGAAGATTGGGACACAACCATGTTTTACAATTCAAAGCATTGAATATGTTGTGGATGGATGGTTTGTTATCAAGTACCCTAAGAAAGGAAAAGTGATAGTTGGTGATAATGTGCCTATGTAATTTAGAAGAAAATTCCTCCCAAATACAAGGACCCAGATATGTTTGCTATCTCATGTGTTATAGGAGAAAATAAAGTTGAAAGATGCATGTTAGATTTAGGTGCTTCAATAAATGTCATGCCACTTTTCACCTATAAGGGATTAAATATAAGACACTTAGCCAATACTCAAGTAGTTATCAAACTAGCTGATAGGTCCTTAGCATATCCACTTAGGCTTCTTGAAAATTTCTTGGTTAAAGTAAATAATTTTATATACCTTGCTAATTTTTATTTATTAGGCATGGGAAATTATCATTAAAAGAGTTATGTGGTGTTATTATTGGGTAGGTCTTTCATGAAAACTTCAAAACCCAAGATTGATGTAGACAAAAGTACACTTACATATGAATTCAATGGCGAGTTCATAACTTTCAATATTTTTGATGCTATGAGATACCCCATTGATATTGAGAATGTTAATTTTATTGATGTAATAGAACCTTTGGTCCATGAACATCTTGTTAGTGAATTTTGCAGGATAAATTGGAAGTTTCAGTCACAAGAAGTTTGACTAAAATCGAGGATAAGGACATAGAGAATGAAGAAGTTCAAGACATCATTATGTAACTGCATTCCTTAGAGGAATTTTCAATTAAAATAGAGAACCACTATCTGTCTAAACTAGACCTGACTAATAAACTTTTACCTTCTATTGTACAAGCTCCTGTCTTTGAACTAAAACCTCTACCCAAAAACATAAAATATGTGTATTTCGGTGACAAAAAGATGCTTCCAGTTATCATTAGCAAGCATCTCACACAAATCCAAGAGGAAATATTACTTTGAGTTACTAGGGAACATAAGGAAGCAATCGGATGAACTCTCGCTGATATTTAAGGAATAAAACTTGTGGTTTGTATGCACCAAATATTGCTTGAATCAGATGCAAAACCCATGTGAGACCAACAAAGAAAGCTTAACCCAAACATAAAAGAAGTGGTCCTAAATGAGATTCTTAAATTGATCGAACTAGGTATTATCTTCCCCATATCAGAGAGAAAGTGGGTAAGTCATTTACATGTTGTCTCAAAGAAATCTGGATTCGAAGTGGTAAAAAAATGATCTCATGCTTGCACGCCTTCAAATTTGATAGCATATCGAGTTTCTATGCAAAGTCCAAGGAGTTCAAGGTGCTATCTCTAGTTGTTTGTGATGAATCTCATGTATGGAACCCTGGGATAGGATGGTGAACAAGTCTCAAATTGGTTCCATAAAGGTCTAAGATTCCAAGAAGGGATAACCAAGGAAAACGAAAGACAAAGTCACTGGCAACAACCCACATTGTGACATCGAGCTAACGCATGTTCTGTCGTCGAGCTGACGCATGTCACAATGTCAAACTAATGCACGTCATAATGTCTACCCACGATGTGGTTTCCAGTATTGCACGTTGCAACATCTAGAATTTTTAGTTTTTATTTTTTTTGTGTTTTGATTGAGTCACAATGTGCGATACCGACGTCGCGACATCTAGGAAATAATGTTATTTTTTATTTTTTGTATTTGTAATTTTTGGGTTTTTGACTTGTTAAAGGTTTTCTTATTTGTTTAGTTCATTTAGGGTTTGTTTAAGCCTATAAATAGGCCTTTTCTTTCATTGTAATAGGGCGGAGAATGATTTTGAGACTTTGTAATAATAAGGAATTTTAGTGATTGGTTTCTTCATTGTGATCTTAATTTCTACAACTAGATTCAATATTACAATTTTGAGAATCAAATAGTTTACGTAAGGCATTCATTCAATTGGTGTTTTAATTCTAATCTACTCGTTAGATTGTTCTATTCCCTTTTATTTATTCAAAAGTGGTTTTACAATTTTTGCTTCTCTGACATATCAAAATCGAATTTTGAGCGAGTCGATCCAGATTTGCTATCAAGCTGTATCAAAGAAAAATGGTCTTTGATAAATTATGTTTTCTTCAATTTTTCCTGAAAAAAAGATTGAGTCTTTAAATTATTTGTCATACACAAACCTTGCATAATTTGTTATATTGTGTTGGGTGACAACAATTCTATCATTTTAGTTTTCATGGGTTCAGCTCAATTATATCAAGTGGTATAATTTGAGTTTGATGTTGAATTTATTTTGTGAAATGAAAAGACCAAAAGAATTGATTCTTTGTTGATATAAATCACTTGGTGCATATTTAGGATTTGTGTGACATGTCGAGGTATTCAAAAAGAAGGGAACTATTCGCCTTAACTTGGAATAATTCGAGTGAGATTAGGCTGCGTGAAATTATAATTGAACACATGTCTTATACAATAGCTCCAAAATTTGATGATGAAATTGAGAAAGAATTTTGGGATGATTTACGTGCATTGAAAAATCGTAAACCAAAACCAATTCATTGTTCCATATGTTATGGATATGGTCATGAAGATCAGTTTTATACTGACTTAATAATATTATTTTCACTTGATTATTGCTGTGTTCTAGTGTATTTCGTGAGGAAATTGTTTGTTGATTTGTAAGATTGTGTGATTGTCTGTGTGTAGAGTTATCTGATAAAAAAGGGCCGAATTTGGTGTGTTAGTGTTATGCACAAGTGTTGTATGAAAATTTAAGTATGTGTATGGAGACAAACATTGGGCATACACCTTGCATAACATATGCATACACTTGCTACACTATGCATGCATGCACCGCACAACACATGCACTACTTGCTGCACATGTATCGCACAACTTGTGCAAACTCATTGCACACACCATGCACGAATACCGTGCCCTCATCGGACGTAGTCGCTGCACACACGAGCACATATCGTATGCGTGCTGCCCACAATGCCTGCATGCAATCTTTGCACACATTTGCACACATCGCACACATTGGCCGCACAGCACGAGTGCATTCACCGCACACACCCACCGGACACTATGCATACAATTGCTGCACGTGCATGCAAGCACACATACACTCGAGCATCGGCACACACTTGCAGCATAGCATGCATGCACACACCGCACGAGCATTGGCACACACTTGCTGCATTAGTATACATGCTCACACTGTACACACCGTGCACTACCTGCTGCACATGCATCATACAACTCGCAGATCATCGCACCATAGCTTCCGGACATGCTTGCACACTATGCACACACTTGTGCACATTGCTTACCATCCTTGTTGCACTTCATCGCACACCTTGCACAGACTTGTGCACATGCATGCACACACTTGCTACACATCACTGCACTCATCACTCACAACTTAGGCGCACTTCATGCACAACTCATGTGTATTCATGCACCGAAAGCATTTCTTAGGCACACAACTCTCTAGCAACACATGCATGCACTTATGCACACACACAACTCCAGCCCACACATGCACCACAATGCATGGCTCAAATGCACACATGCACCATATGCACTACACATGCACACCCATTTTTTTGAACACTCTTGCTATACCAACGTGCTCACGTTCACTCAGTGCACCTCACATGCACATAAAACACAACACACGATGAGCACACCATGGAAATTGCATAGTGCGGTTGCCTCGGCCGGCCGCACTGTGAGAAAATTTCTATGGCACTGTGTAAACAATTTTCATGGTGCAGCCGTCTCGAGCGGGCACAACATGTATTTTCTCATGTTTTGTCTTGCAAAATATTCTAAGTGTTGGTTTCGTTCTTTTCATATGCAGGTTTTGAAGGCGTGCATTTGTGCGGCTTAGGAGCGTGATGGATAACATGAGAACGTGATTCATGCTGGCTCAAAGGCGCAGGATGCTGGACTGGATCCTGATGTGAAGACACAGCACACGTGCATATTTTGGACAGTTGATCTTTGCAGTGGTATTTCTGTAATTTAATGCTTATTTTACGTTTACATGAATAAGTTTTAGACCTCTATAAGAAGAGGAATTAGTCATTATTTTAGGGAGTTTTTCGAGACTTTTACGAGATTTTGGAATTCGTGAGCGGGAATTTTCTCTCCCCAACTTTCTCTCTCTAGAATTTTAGCTCAATTTTCGATTCCGATCAAAGCCTTGGACCAAGAACTGTAATCCAGTTCACAATTATGGAAGCTTTGAGAAATTCTCTTACGACTTTGAGCTCTTTGACACAATTCAATCGGTAAATTCTTTAAATTAAACAAGATGAATTGTTTTTTGCTACAATTGCTGCATTTTGATGAATATGAGTTGGAAATGGTGATGTCCGGCTAGATTCGTGATGTCCTAGGGTTTTAAAAGGATGAATACATGATATAGATGACTCGATGCTATGCGATTGACATAATCTCTAACGAATGAAATCATACTCGGAATTAATACTTGAATTCTGTTAAGTTTCATGAATTTGCACTGGTATTGAAGGAATTAAACTTTAATTGCGGTCGCCATGCTGAGTTAAGGTTAGATTCACCAATATATGTGAGAATGTATGAAATGAGATCCGAAAGTATGAACTTTTGATTCTTTTTACTTGCTTTGTTTGTTTGTATCCTGAGATGCGGTTGCCATGCCGCTTAAAGTACACTTGAAACATTATGAATAAGTGAGAAGAGGCTCTCTTGTGCTAACGAAAGTTAAGAACCTAGGTCAGGTCTCACCACGGGAAGTCTTTAGGAATTGCATGCTAAATCCGTTAGACTCAGAGAGTTGAGACGTTGCGGTGCGAATTTCAACATTCTTAGGCCTCGCCATAGAAAAGAATGGTGTTAAAAAGTGTAGAGTGTAGCACGGTCGACATGCCGGTTGCAGGCTAGGCTTATAGGCAACTTAGGTCTCCTCCGGTTTTTCATGTTGTCAATTGCATAGCGCGAGTTGTCTAATTTGCATTCATCCGGTTCAAGAACCCTAGGACAACAACTCTTTTCTTGATTACTCATCTCATTTACTGTTCTTATTATTTTCGTTACTTGTTATTCCTCTGTTCTTGTTGTAGTTTTCACTTGTAGCTGTAATTGCATTTTTGTGACGAAATATTGAATTCTTGAAATCACTCCCACCCCTGAGGAACGAAACCCTCTCACCACAACTACACTAGTGTTAGGGATAAATTGGTGTACATACACGATGACACACATCAATTTTTGGCGCCACTTCCGGGGAAGGCACGGTTTCTAGAATTTAATTGTTTTGTTCTATTTTTGTTCTGTTTTCTTTTGTCTATATTTTACATTCTTGTACTCTATCTGTTGCGTTTTTCTACTATCATACATTACTCTTGGTTTGTGAAGTGAATTCTATAGGATCATTTGTTGTGTATGCCCATATCTCATAGGTCTGTAGGAGAACCACAATATCTCCTCAAACTTGAGTTGGAAAGAACGCTAAGAATTCAAGAAAGAGAGAGAAGATTGGCTAATCCAGGAGCAAGACCACCAAGATTTGGTGATCATTATGCCATTAATTTTGAGAATGGTTTTGATCAACAGACATTGATGTGGAGAGCTATCATATTCCTACACAGATTGTGTCTATGATCACTCAACGGCAATTCTTTCAAGGACTTGATAATGAGGACCCAAATGAGCATTTGGACTGGTTTTTAGGGCTTTGCAGTACTTTCAAGTTTCAATGAGTGCCTCGAAGTGAAGTTCATAGAATTCTTTTTCCTTTATCTTTAAGAGGCAAGGCAAAGGACTGGTTCAAGTCTATTGGAGGCACTACGGCTGTGACAACTTTTGATGAATTCCAGAAGAAATTTTTGGCAAAGTACTTTCCACCTGCCAAATTAGAGAAGATGAGGATGGACATAATGAATTTTCAATAGCATTAGGTTGAGACATTTCGTGAAGCGTGAGAGAGGTTCAATGATTTGATCAGACAATGTTTCAATCATGACCTTGGCAAAATCAGAGAATTGAACACTTTCTTTAAAGGACTTACAACAGAGTCTTCAGTGATGGTTAAGGCTTGCGCCAATGGAGCCTTGAAGGATAACAGCATTCCAGAAGTAAGAGAGCTCTTTGACAAAATTGCTGAAGATGAGTATCTTTTTCCTGAGACAAGGAAGCCACATGGTAGGAAGTAACGAGGCATTCTGGAACTTGATGATGAAACTTCCCTAGGTGCTAAATTTGAGCCCTTTCAAAACAAGTACAGACATTGAAGGCCACACAAGCTAAAGCACCAGTGTTTTCTTCTGGCTTGTGCAAGGGAGAGCATCACACAAATGAGTGTGCTATTACTACATAGTCTTTGCAATATGTCAATAACTATAGCAAGCCGCAATACTATGGAAATTATTTTGGGGGTAATAGACCTTATGGTGGTGGCCAAAGAATTGGGGATAGCAAAATCAAAATCAAGAAGGCCAGTATTTTCAAGGTAATGATTAGAGACGATTTTCAAATTCACCTCCAGGGTTCAATCATCAGCCAAATGCACAAGAACCAAGAAGGCCGTCCATGGAAAACATGTTCCGTCGTATTATGGATAAGCTAGATAAAAGTGAACAAAAGTTTGCTGGGCTAGAAACTAGTGTTAAGCACCATGATGCCACAATTAAAAACATTGAGATACAGTTGGGGCAACAAGCTAATGCAGTGCATCATAGGCCCAGCGGATCACTCCTAAGTGACACAGTTCCAAATCCTAAGGGTAAAGAGGTTTGTAATGTTATAACCTTAAGGAGTTGTGAACAACTGCAAGGAAATCACACAGAAGACGAAGTTGATAAAAATGAAGCTAGAAGTGAAGTGGAAGATAATTGTCCACAGGAGACCGTAGCACCTGAAAATGAAAGGTGAAGGAAAATGAAGGAAGGGAGGTGACTAAGAAGGTTAGAGGCCACTAGGTCCCTACAATTATCCAGAATTTGCTCATTCTCATCCATTTCTAGAAAGAGTGAAACCACCACCGAAGAGAGGGCCAAAATTTGACCGATTCTTGAATGTGGTAAAACAAGTCAATGTTAGCTTGTCGTTGCTAGATTTGGTGAGTGCAGTTTCTAAGTATGCAAAATTTCTCAAGGATCTCATTTCAAACAAGGAACACATTCTTTAATGCGAAGCTCCAATGAAGCTCACGGAGTGTAGTCAGGTTTGGGTAGTGCACAATTTACCTCCTAAATTGAAGGATCCTGGTAGTTGCACCATTCCTTGCAGGATTGGCTCAAAATACTTTGAAAAAGCACACTGTGATTTTGGTATTGGAATCAATCTGTTGCTTCTCTCAATTGCGATAAATGTGGGTCTTAGTGGAAGAATTTGTCCTGTTGCTGTAACATTGCAACCGCCAGACAGATCTTTGGTTAAGCCTACAGGAATGTTGAAGACGTTTTGGTGATGATAGATAAATTCACTTTACCTGTGGATTTCATCGTGCTAGATATGGAGGAGGACCCTGAAGTACCTCTCATTTTTGGAAGACCATTTCTTGCCACTAGTGATGCCTTGATAGGAGCAAGAAGCAAAATGGTAACATTCCAAATTAACAATGAGCAAGTTGTGTTTGATGTTAATTATGTTATGAAACATCCCATGCATGTTGAGTCTTATTTTTCAATTAGAGCTATAGCGTGTTCCATGCATGTAGTGGAGGAAAATGTTAAAGTTGACTTTTTTGTATTGATGAATTGAATGTTTGTAATGAGGAATTGAGAATGAGAATGTAGAATTTTTTTTAGTTTGGCTGAACATCCATAATGAGGTGGGTCACCACTCCCAGTTTATTAGATACGTTGGAAGTTGATGGACATACCCTAATATCACCCATTACAAAATGTGACCATTTGAACACAACCCCATTTACATGTCAAGGCCTAATTGGAGGGTGTTCAAAGGGCTTATACGAAAATATAAATATGGAGTACTTCCTCTATTTACATAACTGAGCAAGCGAGAACCAAACAACAATGACAGATTTTTTCATGAAAGTAAATATGGAGTACTTACTCCATTTACATATTTGACCTACAAATTTTAGAATCACAACGTTAAAGAATGGCTTTCTCAGGAATTGTCATCGAGTTACAGGACAAAGGATATAGTTCAGCCATTTTATAAAGTGCCAACAAAATAATGCACAGTTATCCCTAGACGCAAAACTCTTTAGTAATGGAGAAGGATAACTCGAGTCGTCCATAAATGAGGGAAAGTGGCCTAACATCCACAACCACTGCCCTATTTTAACACATATTGTATCCCTTTGCACAAAACTCCTAAGTATAGGAGAGGGATGTATCAAACCCAAAGCAACGACGGGAAGGTGGCCTAACATCGGTAGCCACTGCCTTACATTTACAAACATGATCCTCACACATTGATAAAGACACGAGGGAAATTGGCCTAATGTTGGCAGCCAAGGCCCTTGATATTTACCTTTCATCAACATTACAATTAGTCCCGACAAGGTTTCCAATGTTCTCCAATTCTAAAATTGAATTTTCCAGCCAGCCCTATTTAGGGAAGGAGTAAGATTTGTTTCGTTTCCTGTAGATGAGTGGAGATCCCGAGGCATCCTCTTTGAGCAATGTGCGTAACCGAGCATCCTCTCCTTCGGTGTGTCCCCATTCGGCCAGCCATCTTCCTGGCCTATTCGCAGTTTTGGGGATGAGCACTACCTGAGCTTGGTTGATGACTTTTTCAATGTCGTGTTTGAAGTTCCACAGCTTCCATGAAGGATTAGTGAAACTTTTCACTAGATTTAAAGAATCCAGCTCGATGATTATACTTTGGGAGCTGATGTTCTTGCATCAAGCTAGTCCTTTTTTGTATATATTGAGAGTGACCTGCCAGTTGGAATTATCAGTAGCACAAGATTCAGTAGGAATGAAAAATAATAACTTACCTTCAGCGTTTCTAACCAAACCACTAGCCTGAACTCCCTTCTTACTTTTGACTGATGCAACATTTATCTTCAGCATGTCTTGCTCAGGAGGGAACCAATTAATGTAATTCAAGACGACTCTTCTTTTAGTTTTCAAGGCTGAATCCCAAAAGTGTCCCCAATTCATGGAATTGAACGAGCTGTTCTAAAATTTGGCACTTACGCTACCCTTAATCATGTCAAACAGATTTGATAAAGTAATATCTAAATCAGGCTTTGCATCATTAAAAACAATCTTGTTTCTCCTTTTCCAAATTGTCCAACATAACAAGGATTATTAATAGAAAGCATTGAGATTCATTTTTGCCTTTGTAATTCCACCATTGAGTCAAAGTACGAGAAATTGAATTAGAGTGAAAATAAATGACAAGTTCAGCCCCTATAATGTGCCATAATTTATTAGTAAAAGGGCAATTATCAAACAAGTGATTAAGTGTTTCCCTACTATCCCCACACAAGGGGCACCTAAAGGTGCCAACTAAAACCAACTTATATAGATTGCTACCCAATGGAATTCTTTTCAAAATGAGTTTAAGCATGAAAAAGGATACCTTAATTGGGATAGAAGTATCCCAAATGAATGCTATCAATATAGACTCGGGTATGTGGGGACCCCTAATGTGAGAATAGGATGAGTTATTGCTGAATTGGCCTGAATCCATAAGGGACCAGATCAATGAGTCTTCCTTCTTAATTTGCAACACATTAGCCGAAGCGAAAAAATCCGTTGGGACTTGGGGGCATATCCGATGAGGAAGCTAGTCCACGGAGTCATGTAGATGATTTATTGCAAGGAATTGGAGGTCCATCAACTCGTTCGAGGACTATGCGAATGAAGAGTGCACTACACGCGTTGATGAAGGACATTTTCGAGTGTGAATTAGTTCGTGAAGTTCGTGAGGAGGATACAATATTCATTTCTTATTTAGTAGTGACAAGAATGGAGATCAATGTTGTGGTGGACCAAAATGAAGCATTGGAAGGAAGCAGAAGCGCAAAAGATGGACAAGGAGCATAAGAGGCTCCACGTCGCAACGTCCATGGAGTTCCACGTCGCAACGTGGAGAAACACTTAAAGGAGTTCAGAAGAAATCGCCAGCGTCGCGAAGTGCGACCTTCGACGTTGCGACGTCCAGGCCCTTCCACGTCGCGCGACGTAACTCTCTGAAAGTTTTCAAGTTGGAAGAAAATTCACCAAAATTCGACATTAAATCAAGAATAATCCCTACGTTGCGTTGGCGACCAGAGACGTCACGACGTGCGGGAAAGACGGACTGTTTGTTTGAATTTTTGTTAGCCGTTATTTTTCTTAGGGTTTCCAACCTATAAAAGGAAACCTATTGTACGTTTTTCAGGAGACTATTTTGAATATTGAAATTTTGAGAGTTGTAAACTTTCTTGCGTTCTTTGTGAAGAACAATCGATTCCATTCAATTAAGAGTTTGATTGTGTGGGATTCTTGATAACAAAGGTTCTAAGGGCAGGTCTTCTTAGGGTGTTTGTTACGTGACAATTGATAGGTACGTTTCAATTTATTCATTAAATTTGGGGCTGCCTCCCTGCATTCTATTTATCTTTCAAATCGTTTAATTCCTCAATTGATCTTGGGATTGCATTCTTAGAGTCCATAAGGGTCTAGGATCGTATCAGTTTGGTATTAGAGCCTAATTGAAGAATTTTTCATCAAAGAATTGCATCTTTGATTGTTTTCTTGTGAATTTGACATATTGTGTCATTATTGCATTGTTGTTTCCATTGTTTGTTGATTGTGGCCAATTAAAACAAAAAAAAGTGCAGAAATGTTGTAAAAAAAACTGCAGAAAAAAAAGTGCAGAAACGATAAAGAAAAAGAAAAGAAGGCCAATTTGAGTTTTGATTCTTGAGTTTCAGTTTTGGTAACATTCAAGGTAACATTCTCACCTTGATTCCTTAGTAAATTTGTGGCTTTGGTTGAATTGCAAAATTGTCCAGAATTTCCTTATCAACATATGCTTATAAGTTGCTGCACTAAGTCAATTTAGGTTAGTGGAAAGTTTTTGTTGGTGTTGGGAAGTTAATTGTGTCTTGCCAACTTAAGTCATTGTGTTGCATTTGTGGAAACGTGATATTTGGACATTGCTGAAATTTGTTTTGGTTTAAGCCAACTCTTGTGTCCTATCATTATGAACCATTGTTCCATTATTTTTGCTTAAATTTTTGTGAGTCTTCAATTGTTAGTATTGGGTAACTTCCTTGTTCTTGTTGCCTAATTCCATTCCATTATTTAAGAGTCTTGTAATCATCCTTGTTCCTTAGAGTTTTCTATCTTCTTTACATATTCCCATTTAATTGAATTCTTGGTTGATGTGTGAGTATTTGTTCAACCCAAAGAACTTGTAAAGGATGTTGAGAGAGAGTTTCAATCTTTTGAGTGATACACGAGCGTGAGTGTAAACACTTAGGGAGTGGAAAGGATAAATTTATTGTTCCTAAATTCATCATGAGTGGGGAGGGAACAAGTAGTCCTTCTTTTAACATTGAAACTGTCTTTAAAGCCATTCAAGCCCAATTTGATAAAATTAATCTTCAGCTTAACTTCTTGGAATCCACTGAACAACCAACTAGGGAGAGAGTGGGTAGAAATCCATTGTTGGAGAGGGGAAATCATGAGGAAGAGTCGGAGGAGGAAGAAGAGGGAACATGGGGTAGAGATAGGAATAGTAGGAATGATAGGAGAAGGGACAATCACATGGGATCCATTAAGATGAAGATACCAAAATTTCAAGGGAAGAATGATCCTGAGGTTTACCTAGAGTGGGAAAGGAGGGTAGATCATGTATTTGATTGTCATAATTATTCGGAAGAGAAAAAGGTGAAGTTGGCGGTTGTAGAGTTTACCCATTATGCCTCAATTTGGTGGGACCAATTAGTACATAATAGGAGGAGATATGGGGAGAGACCAGTTACGACCTGGGAGGAGGTTAAGAGAATAATGAAGAAGAGATTTGTTCCTAATCATTACCAACGAGATGTGGTGAGGAAACTTCAAACCTTGACCAAGGGTAATAAGAGTGTAGAAGAGTATTTTCAGGAGATGGAGTCGCGTTAATTCGGGCTAATATAAAGGAGGATCCTGAGTTTACTATGGGTAGATTTGTAGCGGGTTTGAATAGGGAGATAGCTGATGTGGTAGAGTTGCAACAATATGTTGACATGGAAGAATTGTTGCATAAGGCCTTGAAAGTTGAGAGGATTGTTAAGGCTAGGGGGAAGAGTACTTGGAAGAGTTCTTGGAAGGATAACAAGCCAGTGTCAAACACTAAATTCGTAAATGCAAAGGTTGACTCCAAACCTAAGGTAGAACAAAAATGGGGAACCAGGAAGGAGAAGGTTGAGGAGAAAGCAGTTGGGAGGAGTCGGGACGTTAGGTGTTATAAATGCCAGGGGGTAGGGCATATTCAAACTCAATGTCCTAACAAAAGGACCATGTTCTTGTTACCTAATGGGGAGTATGAGAGTGAGCATTCCGATAACGAGGGAGATATACCATTGGGTCAGGAAAGTGATGGAGAGGAAGAGTTACCAATGGGGGGAGACGCACTAGTTAACTTAAGGGTTTTAAATGTTCAACCTAAGCTAGAGGGGGAATTGGTGCAAAGGGATAACATTTTTCATACTAGGTGCCATGTGCAAGGGAAGGTGCGTAGCTTGATCATAGAGAGTGGGAGTTGTACTAACATAGCTAGTACATTGTTGGTAGAGAAGTTGGGGTTAAAGACACTTAAACATCCTAAACCCTATAAGCTGCAATGGTTGTGATACGATCCTAGACCCGTATGAATTCTAAGAACGTAAATCCAAGATCAATTGAGGAATTTAATGAATGAATTGAATAAAATCAAACAGTAACAAAAGGAAGCAGCCCCAAATTCAATAATGAATTGAAACGTACCTATCAAATTAAGTAATGAACACCCTAAGAAAACCTGCTTCTTAGAACCTTCACTATCCAAGAATCCAAACAATCAAACACTTGATGGAATGGAATTGTTGTTCTTCACAAAGAACCAAAGAAAGTTTTGTAAAAACTCACAAAATTTGAATGTCAAAAGTCTCTAAAAAAAATCCCCCAATAACGTACATAAGATGGCCTTTTATAGGCTCCCAAAAACCCTAAAGAAAAGTCAAAAAATATTCAAAAATAACGTTCAGCAGATAGTTTCGGACGGCTGGAGTCGTCCGAACCCATTTAACTAGAAACATGCAAAATCTTGTCGCGCGACATTATTGGACGGCCGAAACTCAGCTGGAGCGTCCGATCCTAAGTTTCGGACTGCCGAAACTTCTCTGCAGCGTCCGAACCTAAACTTCTGAGGCTCATCATTTTCTTCAACATTTCGGACGGTTGGGGTCGTCCGAACCTAACTTTCGGACGGCCGAAAGTTTATTGAGGCGTCCGAACCTATCTGTTTTTCAGCTCTTCTTCTTTCCAATGCTCGATTTTGATCCACAACAACATTGTACTCCATTCGTGATGTTTCCAAACATGAAATAAATGTTGCATCCTTATCACGAACTTCACGAACTACTTCAAGATCAAAAACATCTTCAATCAATAAATATATATATTTTGCTTCTCTTATCCCCTTGGTTCTCCAATGCCTCTAAACCATCTTGAAAATATCCAATGCCTTCAAACCATCACGACATTCTCCTACATTCTCCTTGAGGTTGCCCATATTCTCTTCAGGTTGAGTACTAGTGGGGAGGCAAAGGTGAATAAGCAAGTGAAGGTTGAGTTTGTGATAGGGTGGTATAAGGATGTGGTGTTGGGTGATGTGGTGCCTATGGAAGCTGCCCATATTCTTTTGGGGCGTCCTTGGCAGTTTGATAGGAGGGTAGTATATGATGGTTACTCTAATAAGTACACGTTGGAGATGAACAATTACAAGCATACTTTGGTGCCTTTGAAACCTTGGGAGGCGCATGAAGATCAGATTAGGATTGTGAAAGATTTTGAAAAGAAAGAAAAAGGCGAATCTAGCAAGAGTAAAAGCCGAGAGGAAATCATCAAAAGTGAGGAAGAAAAATCAGAAAATGAGAAAAAGAAATTGAGTGTTTTTGCAACAAAAAGAGAGGTGAAAGAAACATTGAGTGAGGGAGAGAGTGTGTTTATTTTGTTGTATAAAGATGTGTTTTTGCTTGATGCTAAGATGCTTGATCTTTTGCCTCGAGAAGTGGTGTTTTTATTGCTGGAGTACGAGGATGTTTTTCCCGAGGAGTTGCCTGCAGGACTTCCACCATTGCGGGGGATAGAGCACCAAATCGACTTCATTCCCAGTGCTTCTATACCAAACCGTCCAGCCTATCGAGCTAATCAGGAGGAGTCTAAGGAGATTCAAACTCAAGTGGAGGAACTGTTGCAAAGGGGGCTGTGAGAGAAAGTCTTAGTCCGTGTGCGGTGCCCGTCATTTTGGTGCCCAAGAAGGACACGAGTTGGAGGATGTGTATGGACTGCCGAGCCGTCAACAAAATTACGGTAAAGTATCGTCATCCTATTCCTCGACTTGATGACATGTTGGATGAGTTGCATGGTGCATGCATATTTTCTAAGGTCGATTTGAAAAGTGGATATTTCCAAATTTGCATGAAAGAGGGAGATGAGTGGAAAACCACTTTCAAAACAAAATTTGGTTTATATGAGTGGCTTGTCATGCCTTTTGGTTTGACATTCATGAGATTAATGAACCATGTTTTGAGATCTTTCATAGGGAAGTTTGTTGTTGTTTATTTCGATGACATATTAATTTATAGTAAGTCATTGGATGAACATGTGTTGCATATAAGAGAAGTTTTCTTGGTGTTAAGAGAACATAAATTATATGCTAATTTGAAGAAATGTTCTTTTTGCATGGATTCAATTATTTTTCTTGGTTTTGTTGTGAGTGCTAACGGCATTAAGGTAGATGAAGAAAAGGTTAGTGCAATCAAGGAGTGGCCTACACCAAAGAATGCCAGTGAGGTCTGGAGCTTTCATGGTTTGGCGGGATTTTATCGAAGGTTTGTTAAAAATTTTAGCACTATTGCCGCACCATTGAATGATCTTGTTAAAAAGCATATTGTATTTAAATGGGAAAAAGTGCATGAAAAGGCTTTTAACATGTTGAAGGACAAACTCACACAAGCACCTGTTTTAATGTTGCCTGATTTCAACAAAATTTTTGAAGTTCAATGTGATGCCTCTGGGCTTGGGATTGGAGCTGTTTTGATGCAGGACTCGAAGCTGATAGTGTATTTCAGCGAGAAAATGCATGGGGCTATCTTGAACTATCCAACGTATGACAAAGAGCTTTAAGCTCTCGTGAGGGCGTTGCAAACTTGGCAACATTATTTGTGGCAAAAGGAGTTCGTTATCCACTCCGATCATGAACCACTCAAGCATTTGAAGTCTCAAGGGAAGCTGCACTGAAGACATGCTAGGAGGATGGAATTCATTGAATCTTTTCCTTACGTCATCAAGCACAAGAAGGGTATGGAAAATGTAGTGGCAGATGCTTTCTCACGAAGGTATGTGCTTCTTACTTTCTTGCAGTCGAAGTTGTTGGGAATTGATTTACTTAAGGGGTTGTATGCGGGTGATAGTGATTTTGGTGAAATCTTTGCTGAATGTTCACAAACTGCATGGAATGATTATTTTCAACATGTTGGATTTCTTTTTAAGAAAGGAAAATTGTGCGTGCCTAAGAGTTCTTATCGTGAATTGCTTGTTAGGGAGGCACATTGTGGGGGTCTTATGGGGCATTTTGGTATCACAAAGACACTAGACATATTGCATGAACATTTTTATTGGCCTAAAATGCGAAATGATGTTCAAAATATTTGTGCAAAATGTATCTCATGTCGTCAAGCAAAGTCTAAGGTCATGCCTCACGGGTTTTTATACCCCATTACCCGTTCCTAGTCATCCATGGGGTCGACATATCGATGGATTTTGTGTTAGGGTTACCTAGGATACAGTCGGGTCATGATAGCATATTTGTGCTAGTCGATCGTTTTAGCAAAATGGCGCATTTTATAGCATGCAATAAGACTAATGATGCATCGCATATTGCTGAATTGTTCTTTCGTGAATTAGTCAGATTGCATGCTATTCCAAAGACTATAGTTAGTGATCGGGATGTCAAGTTTTTGAGTCATTTTTGGCGCACATTGTGGTCTAGGTTAGGCACGAAGCTTTTGTTTTCCACGACTGCACATCCGCAAACGGATGGGCAAACTGAAGTTGTTAATCGAACACTAACAACCTTGCTTCGAGCTTTAATTCAGAAAAATTTGAAGAGTTGGGAAAAATGTTTGCCACATGTAGAATTTGCATATAATAGGGCCATGCATTCCACTACATCTTATTCTCCGTTTGAAGTGGTTTATGGGTTTAATCCACTAACGCCTTTAGATGTATTGCCTATTTCTACTAGTCACATTTTGGATTTAGATGGTAAGCAGAAGGAGGATCACATAAAGTAATTACATGCCAAGGTTCGAGCAAACATTGAGCGTTAAAATGAACAAGTTGCTAAGAGAGCAAGTCAGGGGAGAATCAAGGTTTCTTTTGAACCCGGAGATTGGGAGTGGGTTCATATGTGCAAAGAACGATTTCCACATCAACGAAAATCAAAGCTTCAACAAAGGGGAGATGGTCCATTTCAAGTTTTAGCTAAAATTAATGATAATACATATACTATTGAATTGCCTGGTGAATTTGGTAATATTTCTAGCATCTTTAATGTTAGTGATCTCTCATTGTATAACGTAGGTGATTCGAGGACGAATCCTTCTGAGGAACGGGGGAATGATGAGGAAGCCAGTCTACGGAGTCATGTAGATGATCCATTGCAAGGAATTGGAGGTCTATCAACTCGTTCGAGGACTAAGCGAATGAAGAGTCCACTACACGCATTTATGAAGGACATTTTCGAGCATGAATTAGTTCCTGAAGTTCATGAGGAGGATGAAACATTCGTTTCTTGTTTAGCAGTGACAAGAATGGAGATCAATGTTGTGGTGGACGAAAATGAAGCATTGGAAGCAAGCAGAAGCGCAAAAGATAGACATGGAGCATAAGAGGCTCCACGTCGCGAATTCCATGGAGTTCCATTTGTGGAGAAACACTTAAAGGAGTTCAGAAGAAATCGTCAGCGTCGCGACGTGCGACCTTCGACGTCACGACGTGCACCGACGTCGCGACGTCCAGACCCTTCCACGTCACGACATAACTCTCTGAAAGTTTTCAAGTTTGAAGAAAATTCACCGAAATTCGACATTAAATCAAGAATAATCCCTACGTCGCGACGTGCGACCATAGACGTCGCGACTTGCGGGAACGATGGACTGTTTGTTTGAATTTTTGTTAGCCGTTATTTTTCTTAGGGTTTCCAACCTATAAAAGGAAACCTATTGTACATTTTTTAGGAGACTAGTTTGAATATTGAAATTTTGAGAGTTGTAAACTTTCTTGTGTTCTTTGTGAAGAACAATCCATTCCATTCAATTAAGAGTTTGATTGTGTGGGATTCTTGATAACAAAGGTTCTAAGGGCAGGTCTTCTTAGGGTGTTTATTACCTGACATATGATAGGTATGTTTCAATTTATTCATTAAATTTGGGGCTACCTCCTTGCATTCTATTTATCTTTCAAATTGTTTAATTCCTCAATTGATCTTGGAATTGCGTTCTTAGAATCCATAAGGGTCTAGGATCGTATCAATATCTCACCAATCTTTTGATAGTTCCGGCCCCGTCTATCTCTAACCTCCTTAACCTTCTGAGGTCCCTTACAGCCAAAGAGATCAAAGATACTACCCTTTTCATTCCATTTATCGAAGAAAAAGCTGCAATCCCCGTCTCCTAGATGTACCCTTATATGTTGTTTTGCCAGGGGTGCTATATTCAGCAATCTTTTCCAAGTGGTGGACTGCCCTCTATGAGAAATACATTCAATCGGGTGAGCTTTAGAACAATATTTGGACATTAGAAATCTGGCCCAAATCGTCTTATGCCTAAATTTCCACCAAAGCCTAAAGGATAGGGCTGTAATTGAGTCATTCAAGTCTATAAATCCCAAACCTCCTTCATCCATGGACAGACACAATTTATCCCAACTTATCCAATGATATTTAGAGTTCCTATCGAAGGAGGGCCACAGGAAATTAGCCATTAAGGACTCTATTTGGTTGATTACTCCTTTAGGAGGATCAATGCTCATGCACATGTAGAATGGTAAAGAGGATAGAACACTTTTGATTAACGTGATTCTTCCTCCCATAGAAAGAAACTTCGTGCTCCATCCATTAATTTTCTGGCTTATTTTCTGAACTAATCCTCTATAAAAGGCTGCTGGGATTCTCTTGTAGTGAAGTGGGATTCCTAGGTATTGAATAGGGAAAGAACCTTTAGGGAAGTTTGTAAGCTTACCCACCAAATACTTCCTAGAGGGGGGCAGCTTCTCATGGACGAGAAAACGACTCTTAGAAGTATTCACTCTTTGTTCAGACACAATCTCATAATGGGACAACTTTTGCATCACCAGCCTAACTGTTTTAAGGTTGGAAGAAGTGAAGATGATGACATCATCGGCATAAGATAGGTGGGATACACTAGGGCAACTTCTAGGGATTCTGAAATCTAGGCCTCTTGAAGGGTTATCATTCAAGACTCTTGAAAGGTAGTCAGCCCCAATCACGAAAAGCATAGGAGATATAGGGTCTCCTTGTCTAAGACCTCTAGTCGATTTGAACCAACCCTTAGGGGAACCATTTATGAGAACGGACATCCACACATTGGATAAGAGTCTCCAAATAATGTCAATCCATATCTCACCAAAACCTAAGAGTCTCAAAATCTGTATTAAGAAGGTCCACTCTACCCTATCATATGCTTTTTCCATATCTAACTTTAGGACCAGGCTTCCTTCTTTTCTTTTCCTAGGCAATGAGGAAATTAGTTCACTTGCTAACAAATAATTATCAATAATATTCCTCCCAACCACAAATTCGCTCTGATTTTCTGAAATAATCTTGGGCAGCAAATGTTTAAGCCTATTTGCCAATAGTTTGGATATGATCTAATTAAGGAAATTGCATAGACTAATTGGCCTAAAGTGTTTAAGCAATGAAGGGTTTGGAGTTTTAGGGAGGAGGACTATAGATGTTGCTGTGAGAGCCTTAGGGAGTTCCCCTCCATTCATGAACCATTGGATGGCATCTAGCAAATCGAATCTAATGATATCCCAAGCTTTAAGATAAAAACTACCAGGGAAGTCATCTGGTCCCGGGGAGCTGTCCATATTCATGCTTTTGATAGTAGAGTAAACTTCTTCCATCCCAGGAATATTGGTAAGTCTAACTCTATCATCTTTATTCTGCAAAAAAGGGATAAGATTTGATTTTAATCTCCCACCAACCGGTTTTGAAGAGTATAGAGTGGTAAAGAACTTAATGGCCTGGTCTCCCACTTCCTCCTCACCTTCCATCCAATTCCCTATAGGTCTTGGATTCTAGAAATGTGGGATCTAGCATGTCTTTGTTTCAGATAGGAATGGAAAAATTTGGAGTTCCTATCACCCTCATGAAGCCATTTAATGTTGGTCTTTTGCTTCCATAATTGTTCCTCTAAGAGAAGTTGTCTATTTACTTTGGCTACAGCGAAGGATAAGGTTTCCCTAGGCAATGGGTGAATTTCATCCTCTCTCTCCAGCCTTTCTAATTCTGCCTCAGCAATGGCATCTCGGTTGAAAATGTTTCCAAAGGTGTGATTGTTCTAGGACTTGAGAGCTAGTTTGGTGAGTTTCAACTTTTCAAAAAATCTTCTTAGAGGGTCTCCTATTACCTTAGCCTCCCAGGTCTGTTTAATCAAAAGAAGACACTCGTGATGAGATAGACAGAAATTTTGGAACCTAAAAGATTTCTTATGGCTAAGATCCTTCTTTTTACCTTTTCAAAGGAGAGGAGAATGGTCTGAATGGGCTATAGCTAGGTGATGCACTGTAAAAGTCAAAGAACTATTAACAAGTGAAGCATTTGCAAGACATTTATCAAGTTTCTTCCAAACTCTCGCCCCGCAACCTATTATTACACCAAGTAAATCTAGACCCATAGGATTAAATTTCGATAAGTTCTTCGGAAGAAATAAACTCATTAAAATCCATAGCCTCTCTCAAGTAGAATGGCTTTCCGCCTTTCTTCTCCTCCTTTTTCCTTATACAATTCCAATCCCCCACTAGCATCCAGGGCAAGTTCAATGATCTAAATTTGGCCAAGGAATCCCACAACACCAACCTTTGGCTTCTAGAGCACATGGCATACACAGCTGAAACTAAGGTGGTCCCTAAAAGTCCTGGGTGTTCTAGTTTAAGTGTGATATGTTGTTCTGTTGATTCTAACAAGGTACAGGAGTCCGGAGGCCGACACATGATCCAGATTGAACTGTTAGAGTTACAAAAGGCATGTTCAAAGTTCAATTTTCTTTTCACTTTATCAAGTATGGATTCATTCATAAAAGGTTTTGCTAGCATAATCAAGTCACATTTGCCATTTTCTAATATTTTCTTCAATTTTCTGAAGTTCTGCTTTTTATTTATGCTTTGAATGTTCCAAAATAGCCAACTAATCATCAGAATGAGATACAGGAAGGACAGTACCTGATTCTTTACTTCTAGTATGACGATCGGATGGAAATTTGGCCCATGACCTAAGAGTTTTCTTCAAGGCAATGATCTGCGCGACAATGAATTAACTGGGAACTACGTTCCAGAATGTAGAGTCAGATGCTGAAGATTGCATGATTTTGTCTAAAATTGAAAATGTAGTTAAATGTTGTGTTTTGGATGAGTCAATTTTTGAGATGCAAAGTGAAGTATGTGAAATGAAAAATGAAATTGTAGTAGAAGCCACATTACAGGATGTGTGTGCTAGGGATTTGAAAAAGAATGATGAATGCATTGTTTTAACTAATGAGGCTTATGCTAAGACTTAGGTGAGGAATGAAGAAATTTTATGCAGAAATGAAAAGCTCATGCCTTCTATTATGGTGCCACCCAAGCTAGAACTTAAGCCCTTGCGCCACCATATTTGAAGTATGCTTTTTTGGGTGATAATGACACATTGCCAGTAGTGATTTCTTCAAAGCTAGAGGGTTGGCAAGAGGAGAAATTATTGGGTGTTTTGCAAAAATACAAGCAAGATACAGGGTGGACCATTGCAGACATAAAGGGAATCAGCCCTAACATATGTATGCATAAAATTTTGTTAGAGGAAAATACAGTGCATGTGCGTGATAGACAAAGAAGGCTTAATCCTCAAATGATGGAAGTTGTGAAGAAAGAAGTTATTAAGCTTTTGGATTTCTGGATGATCTTTCCAATTTCAGAAAGTGAATGGGTGAGCCCTGTGCAGTGTGTGCCTAAGAAAGGTGGTGTGACTGTGGTGAAAAATGATGCTAATGAACTCCTTGTAGCAAGAATCATTAGTGCTTGGCGCATATGTATGGACTACTGCAAGCTCAACAAAGCAACAAGGAATGATCATTTTCCACTACCTTTCTTGGAGCAACTCTTGGACAAGATTGCGGGATTTCTCTTCTATTGTTTCTTGGATGGATACTCAGGATACAACCAAATTTCGATTGACCCTAAGGATCAAGAGAAGACTATATTCACTTCCCTATTCAGCACATTTGCATACAAATGAATGCCTGTTGGCTTGTGCAACGCCCCTGCAACCTTTCAAAGATGTATGATGATCATATTTCATGACATGGTTGAATCCATCATTGACATTTTCATGGACAACTTCTCGGTGTTTGGCATGACCTTTAATGGATGCTTGGACAACTTGGGAAGAGTGTTGCAAAGATGTGAGGAAACCAACTTGGTGCTTAACTGGGAAAAATGCCAATTTATGGTGCAGGAGGGCATAATCTTGAGTCACAAGATTTCTCATAAGGGAATAGAAATGGATAGAGCTAAAGTTGATGTCATTGCCAAACTCCCACCGCCCACTAATGTCAAATGAATCAAAAGTTTCTTGGGGCATGCTATATTTTATCGAAGGTTTATCAAGGATTTCTCCAAGATTGTAAGGCCT
Organism: Ophiorrhiza pumila; assembly: GCA_016586305.1. Classification (NCBI taxonomy): domain Eukaryota; kingdom Viridiplantae; phylum Streptophyta; class Magnoliopsida; order Gentianales; family Rubiaceae; genus Ophiorrhiza; species Ophiorrhiza pumila. Next base: position 12,937,593 of record BLIW01000011.1, read on the forward strand.
TTGTGTAGTTTGTTAGAAAAGGATATGAAGTTCAACTTTGATAAAGAATGTTCAGAGGCATTTGAGTTGTTGAATAAGAAATTTGTGGAAGCCCCAGTTATTTTCACACCCTAATGGGGTGAACCTTTTGAGATCATGTGCGATGCGCGTGATTTCGCACTTGGGGTTATGCTTGGGCAAAGACGAAACAAAGTGTTCCACACAATCTACTATGCAAGCAAATTATTGAATGAGGCTTAAATGAACTACACCACGACCAAAACAGAGATACTGGCTGTAGTGTTTGCATTTATTAAGTTTCATTCTTATTTGCTAGCCTCAAAGGTGATTTTGCACACTGATCATGCAGCATTGAAATATTTGTTAGCCAAAAAGGAAGCCAAGCCAATGCTCATAAGATAGGTTTTGTTACTTCAGGAATTCGATGTTGAAATAAGGGATCGTAAAGGTTCAAAGAATGTTGTAGCTGACCATTTGACAAGGCTGGAGTCGAAGGCACAAGTTGACTCAAATGTGTGATACGAGAATGCTTCCCTGATGAGTAAGCGTTTAAGGTAGATAAGGAGGAGTTACCATAGTATGCTGAGATAGCAAATTTTGTTGTGGCTGGGCAAGTGCCTCATACTATTCCTATGAGCAAAGGAAGAAATTTAGGTATGATGCAAGGTATTTCTTCTTGGAGGACAATGCTCTCTTCAAGATATGTAGTGATCAAGTGATAAGGAAATGTGTAAAAGAAGGTGAGAAAGATGACATCTTGAAGGCTTGTCATGAAGGATAGTGTGGAGGCCATTTTAGTGCAACAAGGACTGGCTTTAAAGTGTTGCAAAGTGGATTTTATTGGCCCCATATCTTCGTAGATGCACGCATTTGGGTTGGACAATATGATAAATGTCAAAGAACCTGCAATATCTCTTCACATAATGAAATGCCCTTACACAACATCCTGGAAGTGGAGATTTTTTATGTGTGGGGCATTGACTTCATGTAACCTTTCCCAAAATCATGCGACATGGAGTACATCCTGGTTGGGGTAGATTACGTTTCAAAATAGGTTGAGGCCATTGTACTACCACACAATGATGCCCAAAGTGTAGCTGCATTTCCCAAAAAGCATATATTCAACAGGTTTGGAACTCCACGGGCAATAATAAGTGATGGAGGTTCACACTTCTGCAATAAGATTTTTGCATCACTTTTGGCCAAATATGGTGTAAAGCATAAAGTCTCTACTGCCTATCATCCACAAACTAATGGCCAGGCCGAATTCTTCACCCAAGAAATTAAGAGAGTTTTGGAAAAAGTGGTAGGACCAAGTAGGAAGGATTGGGCTCTTAAGCTGGATGATGCTCTGTGGGCATATTGCACAGCATACAAGACTCCTATTGGGGCTTAACCATTTTGGTTGGTTTTGGTAAGGAATGCCATTTGCAAGTGGAGTTGGAACACAGGGCTTTCTGGGCAATTCAACGGCTTAACATGGATTGGCAAGGGGCCCCAGATTTTTGTAATATTAGCATTGCTAGAGAATTTTATGCCAACAAAAAATTTCCAAACAAGGATGGTGCCATTTATGTTAGAGGGAAGTGGATTAACATTGATAGTGATGTGGTGAATGCATGCTTGGGTATACCTAACTATCCTAGCAATGATTTTGAGCATGTGGAAGATGAAGTTGCAGACCAAGCCCTGTTGAAAGAGCTCGCTCACCCTGGGTCTGAATGGGTGGTGAATCAACGTGGAGAGCGCAAGCACATCCTTCAACAGTTCTTGCAGAGTGATGTGAAAATATGGTTGATGTTCATCTTGTCGAGACTCATGCCCAGTTCCCACGTTATGAAGGTTATGCGTGGGCATTTATACTTGATTTCAGCGATTTGTAATCGGAAGCCTGTGGATGTTGGGCGCATTGTTATTGATCACATCAGAGCCAGCATTGATGAGGATAGTGCCGCAGTCTACTTCCTAGTGCTTATTGTCGAGATTTGTAGAGCTAAAGGGGTGGACGACGACATGGGTGCCGACTGGCACAAGGTCCAAAGACCTATTGCTACCCCCCTTTATGCAAAGTATGTGCGTCTGGAGAAGGAAATGGCTCGATCACCACCGTTCATGACTATGCCTGTGACTGATTCTTTTCCACCTCTTGGTCATCCTGCTGACCAACCTTCATCTTTTGATTTTACTACTTTCCATGGTGCCTTCCATGATTTCCAAAGCTCTATGGATACTCGGTTTCATGATTTCTAGAGTTCTGTGAATACTCGTTTCCAGCTTTTAGATGAGCACCTCGAGAGCATGCACGAACAAATCAATGATATGCATCAGGATTGAACTTCTCATGCTTAAACAATCGACTCTAAGTTGGATGACATAGCTTCTATAGCACAACAACAGTTTGAAGTACTCTATCATCGCCAGTTTAAAATGCAAGTGGATATTGACCAGTGCAACAAATTGGCGGTCTATTACCACACTCCCCCTGGACCGCTGAAACCACAGCCAACTTCTGCCGAGCTTGCAAGGTATCCAAGGCCTAATCTCACTATGGATGAGCACACACGGGTTGTCCATGAGCTTCCACCAGAGGTGTGTACCATGCCTTCTCTAAAATTGTTGCCGACTGTTACCACATACCTCCATTCCCCCCTACTCCAACATTTTTGGTTGATCCCGACTTCATGCCTGAGAAACGATTGCCAATATTTCATGATACTAGCAAGGTTTTCCCGGGATCTATCCATGGCCCCTTTATATGGCATTCACCTCTATTTAGCAGACCATCGTTTTTCACCAATGCATCGTTCTCAGCACCTTCATTGTCTTCCTTATCATCATCTTATTAGGGAGCCCCTCCTTCCTAGCACTTACATTGCAGACAATGTTTCTTTCAAGTGTGAGGGGGTTGTTTTGGTTATGCTTCCATGATACTAGGGGATGGTGGTGTTTGTTTATGAGTCAGTGTCATGTTGTTCATTTACGAGCTTTTGTTGAGTAGGTAATGTGATGCCATGATGCTTTGTTAATGTGCTGAAGTTGCTTTGGGATTGGGGTGCTATGCATGTGGGGAGGGGGTGATTTTGAAATAAGAGGGTGTCGTGCTATGTTGCTTTGCCATGAATGTTGTGGAGTTTCTTGTTTTGAAGTTTTTTGAAGTATGGAGCGAATGAGTGCTTAGTGTGATTGAGTGTTTACTCTGTTGTTTCCTTAAGTTTGTTGAAGTTGTTATGAGTATAAGTGTGTCTTATGGTAGTTTGTGTTGCAATGCAATGTAATGTAGTATGTGTGAAAATTAAGGCGTAGATGAGTTGTGCAAGTTTGAAATAAAGTGTAATATCATTTTGTGTTTTGAGCAGTTGTCTCCTGATTCACTATGCCATGCCTCAAGTTCATCACTTTAATTTTTTGTGTATGCATGTGAAAGGTTTTGCCTATGGTACTGAACTTGATGCATTTAGCGTATTTTGTTGGCCAAGGCGTGATGTTAAAGTAAGATAGATATGCCATGCAAAACAATATTGATCGACATAGGAGAAAGTCTGAATTGAGTTTGCCTTTTCCTATGTGTTTTCCTTATATTTTGGTGTTCTTGCATGGATAGTCCCTTGAAAACACATATGAACATGCAGTTACATGAGAAGGGATATGGGGAAAAAGCCTTTGGCAATTGGGAATAAAAAGCAATAAAACCCTGGCAAGCAAATATGGGAAAATATAGCTATAAAACCCAGGCAAAAAGTGGGAAAAAAGAGCCACAAGACCTATGCAGCCATGCACTAATGCGTGTGACGAATGAATGCACCAAAGTGCAAGATGAAAGAAAAAGAATAGTATCCAATAGAAGCACCAATGTTCATTAGGTTACCATTGATCTGGTGTGCTGTTTGTTCATGTGTGTGGACAAGAAGATTGTTGTGTAGTCAATGATTAGTCAAATACTGAGTGTACATAGAAAGAGAGCAAATGAAGTCAGTCTTCCTCGTCACACACTTGCATGCATGACATTTTGTTCTTTATTCATTATGCCTTAGTTGATAATGTGTGCTGAATTCTGAGAGTTTAGTACCATGGGAATTGTGGATAGTTTTTGGTGTGTGTGAAATTTTTTTTCATGAACTTGGGAATGGAAATGTGGATAGGGAACAATGTGATGAATGTAGATGATAGGTCGAATGTTGAAGAGAGGAGTGTGAGTTTTTGCTCGGGACTAGCAAAAGTCTAAGTGTTGGGGAAATTGATAAGTCAGTTTTATACTGACTTAATAATGTTATTTTCACTTGATTATTGTTGTGTTCTAGTGCATTTCACGAGGAAATAGTTTGTTGAGTTGTAAGATTGTGTGATTGTCTGTGTGTAGAGTTATTTGACGAAAAAGGGCCGAATTTGGTATGTTAGTGTTGTGCACAAGTGTTGCATGAAAACTTAAGTATGTCCATGGAGACATAACATTGGGCATACACCTTACATAACATATGCATGCACTTGTTACACTATGCATGCATGCACCGCACAACACATGCACTACTTGCTGCATATTGTGCAAACTCATCGCACACACCATGCACGAATACCCCTCACTCATCGCACGTAGTCGCCGCACAAACGATCACACATCGTATGCATGCTGCCAACAATGCCTGCAAGCAATCATTTCACACATGTGCACACATCGCACACACTAGCCGCATAGCATGACTGCATTCACTGCACACACCCACCGCACACCGTGCACACAATTGCTGCACGTATATGCAAGCACACACACACTCTAGCATCGACACACACTTTTCACATAGGATGCATGCACACACTGCACGAGCATTGGCACACACTTACCGCATAGTATGCATGCTCACACTGCACACACCATGCACTACCTGCTGCACATGCACCACAAAACTCGCACATCATCGCACCACAGCTGTCGCACATGCTTGCACACTATGCAGATACTTGTGCACATTGCTTGCGAGCCTTGTTGCACTTCACCGCACACCTTGCACACACTTGTGCACATTCATGCATACACTTGCTGCAAATCACCGCCACTTATCACTCATAACTAATGCACACTTCATGCACAACTTATGCACAACTCATACACATTCATGCACCACAAGCATATCTTAGGCACACAACTCTCTAGCAACACATGCATGCAGTTATGCATACACACAACTCTAGCCCACACATGTACCACAATGCATGGCTCAAATGCACACATGCACCATATGCACTACACATGCACACCCATTTTGTTGCACACTCTTGCCATACCAACGTGCACACGTTCACTCAGCACACCTCACATGCACATAAAACACAACACACGACGAGAACACCATGGAAATTGCTTGGTGCAGCCGCCCGTACCGTGAAAAAATTCTCATGGTGAGAAAATTTCAATGTTACGGCCGCATCGTGTAAACAATTTTCATAGTGTGGCCGCCTATTTCCTCATGTTTTGTCTTGCAAAATATTATAAGTGTTAGTTTCGTTCTTTTCATAAACAGGTTTTGAAGGCGTGTATTTGTGTGGCTTACGAGAGTGATGGATAAAATGAGAACATGATTCATGTTGGCTCAAAGGCGTATGATGCTGGACTGGATGTTGACGTGGAGACACAGCACACGTGCATATTTTGGACAGTTGATCTTTACAGTGGCATTTCTATAATTTAGTGCTTATTTTACGTTTGCATGTAGATTAAGCTTTCGACCTTTATAAGTAGAGGAATTAGTCATTATTTTAGGGAGTTTTTCGAGACTTTTACGAGATTTTGGAATTCGTGAGCGGGAATTTTCCCTCTCTAACTTTCTCTCTCTAGAATTTTAGCTCCGTTTTTTATTTCGATCGAAGCATTAGACCGATCACTGTAATCCGATTCACAATTAAGGAAGCTTTGAGCAATTCTCTTATGACTTTGAGCTCTTTAACACAATTCAATTGGTAAATTCTTCTAATTAAACAAGATGAATCATTCTTTGCTACAATTGCTGCATTTTGATGAATGTGAGTTAGAAATGGTGATGTTCGGCTAGATTCATGATGTCCTAGGATTTTAAATTGATGAATCCATGATTTAGATGACTCGATGCTATGTGATTGACATAATCTCTAATGAAGGAAATCATACTCGGAATTAATACTTGAATTCTGTTAAGTTTAATGAATTTGCACTGGTATTGAACGAATTGAACTTTAATTGCGGTTGCTACGCTGAGTTGAGGTTAGATCCACCAATATATATGAGAATGCATGAAATGAGAACTGAAAGTATGAATTGTTGAGTCTTTTCAATTGCTTCGTTTGTTCGTGTCCTGAGATGCGGCCGCCATACCAGTTAAAGTACACTTGAAACATTATGAATAAGTGAGAAGAGGCTCTCTTGTGCTAACAAAAGTTAAGGACCTATGTCAGGCCTCACCACGGGAAGTCTTTAGGAATTGCATGCTAAATCATTAGATTCAGATAGTTGAGACGTTGAGGTGCGAATTTTATCATTCTTAGGCCTCACCATGGGAAAGAATGGTGTTAGGAAGTGTAGAGTGTAGCGTGGTCGACATGCCGATTGCAGGCTAGGCTTCTAGGCAACTTAGGTCTCCTCCAGTTTTTCATGTTGTCAATTGCATAGCGCGAGTTGTCTAATTTTCATTCATCCAGTGTAAGAAGCCTAGGACAGCTACTCTTTTCTTGATTGCTCATCTTATTTACTGTTCTTGTTATTTTCGTTACTTCTTATTCCTCTGTTCTTGTTGTAGTTTTCACTTGTATCTGTAATTGCATTTTTGTGACGAAATATTGAATTCTTGAAATCACTTCCTGCCTTGAGGAATGAAACCCTCTCACCACAACTACACCAGTGTTAGGGATAAATTGATGAACATAAGCGACGACACGCATCAATCGTGAGTGCCTTAATCATTTTCTTGAGAAAAAGTTTGTGTTGTGATGTGTATGAGGTGTTTTGCAACTGGTCATAGTGCTATTAAATATCCAAGTTGGTATGATACACCAATTGAACCTCAAATTATAGAACCAAAATTGTTTTGTTCCCTTGGATTTATTCAAAAGTGGTTCTATAGTTTTTGCTTCTATGACATATCAAAATCAAATTTTGAGCGAGTCGATCCTGATTTGCTATCAAGTGGTATCACAGAAAAATTGTCTTTGATAAATTCGGTTTCTTCAATTTTCCATAAAAAATGATTGAATCTATAAATTATTTATCATACACAAACCTTGCATAATTTGTTATATTGTGTTGGGTGACAACAATTCTATCATTTAGTTTTCATGGGTTGTGCTCAATTATATCAAGTGGTATAATTTGAGTTTGATGTTGAATTGATTTTGTGAAAAGAAAAGACCAAAAGAATTGATTCTTTGTTGATTTAAATCACTTGGTGCATATTTTGGATCTGTGTGACATGCCGAGGTATTCAAAAAGAAGGGAACTATTTGCCTTAACTTGGAATGATTTGAGTGAGATTAGGCAGCGTGAAATTGTAATTAAATACATGTCTTATACAATAATTCCAAAATTTGATGATGAAATTGAGCAAGAATTTTGGGATGATTTACGTGCATTGAAAACTCGCAACCAAAACCAATTCATTGTTCCATATGTTGTGGATATGGTCATGAAGATCGTGAGTGCCTTAATCATTTTCTTGAAAAAAAGTTCGTGCTTTGATGTGTATGAGTTGTTTTGCAAGTGGTCATAGTGCTATTAAATATCCAAGTTGGTATGATACACCAATTGAACCTCAAATAAAAGAGCCGAAGGTTGAAGATGTTACTACAACAACTATGGAATGTGTTGAAGAAATTGTTAAGGCGATTGAGACGTAGGAGTATGGAATTTCTTTGAAGAAAATTCCTCCACCCATGGTAGAAGATGCACTTCATTTGATTTATTTTATTACTTTACATGGTTTTAATATTATTGATGATATTGTTGTGCACATGGAAAATCAAGACAAAGAAGAGATTATACAAGTGAAAATTGAGTGTTTTGTAGAAAAAGGCAACACTAAAAATCCATCGGGTGTAAAAGATTTCATTATTGTTGTTTCTTTTTGTTATCCTAACAATCTTGCAGGTAATATCTTAATTAGAGATCATACAAAAGTGAAAGATTTGATGACAAATCTTTTTAATGAGAGAGGGAATGATAGCATATCGAGTTGGTATGCAAAGTCCAAGGAGTTCAAGGTGTTATCTCCAATTTCTTGTGATGAATCTTATGTATGGAAGCCTGTGATAGGATAGTGAACAAGCTTCAAGCTGGTCCCTAATAAGGTGAAATATGTTCGCCTTATATGTGCTATTTTCACTTATCCTTTGCGCCGTCTTTGTGCTATTTAATGTGTTTTTAGTGTGTTTTGTAGTTTATTAGTCATGGAGGCCAAAATGAGAGGCAAAGATTGAGAAAGATAAAAAAAGATGTGATTTAGGCCCAAAAGGTGCCTTTCGTCACAAAGAAGCTGGTTCTTTTTTTACAAGATATTCAATGTATTAATTTCAATTGTTGATGATCAATCCTATGCTTTGAGACCTTGTATAGAGTGTAAAATAAGTTCCAAGTTGATCCTATGGAGGCTCGAGATTCCAAGAAGCGTTAACATCACAAAACACGTGGAAAGGTGATGAAAATCAAATGCTGAAGATATCTGCCAGGATTTAGTATTTCAATAATATCTCTTTCACTTTACGTTTAAATGGAGTGATTCAAGTGGCATTGAAAAGAAAAGGGATAGTGCTACAATTTTCATGTTTTGGGGTTTTCCAAATTCTGCCGGAATCATAGTGAAAAATGGTCGAAATCTGGATAACGCGATTTGGAGATGCTGCACATCGTGACGTGGCTCTCTATTTTCATTTTTTTCTAACAATTCAAGGACGTCGCGATGTGGGGAGCTAGATGTCACAACGTCCGAATACAAAATAGCATGAAAAGTTTCCTTTTTTTTAGTTTTTCATGTTTTTAGCATGTCTTTTTGTTATTTGTTTATTTCCTAATTTGTTTCTTACATGTTAGGGCCCAAAAATGTGCCATCTTATCATTGTTTTATAAGATTTTGAGTTTTTGCCTATATAAGACCATTTATTATATAATTTTCAAAGGGGAAGATCATATGAGATAATAGGGGAGTTCATAGTTTAGAATAGATTAGGGTTTCTATCTTTCTTTTTTAGGGTTTGGTATATTATTAGGGCGAGACAATTTTTAAAGCATTAAGCAAGAGTTTCTCTTTGTAATAGCTATGGTTTTTTCTTTGGCTATTGTATGGGGAATTGCAGCTATACAGAATTAGATCATCTGTTATTGAATTCATTAGTTTTGAGTTAAATATTTCTTTCGAGGATTTTACAATACAAGGTTTTATCTTTCTTCTCAAGTTATGTTTTCAATTATGAGCTTAATTGTTAATGTCATGATGTTCGGTTTAACCATGCTCGGTTAAATCTATTCTGCTCCCAATATTATTAATAAAAGTTTTTATGTTTAATTTACAAGTTTTATGTTCTATTTAATGGTCTTGGTTAGATGCGTTTTGATGTGTTCTTCATAATTATGCATGATATGTCGCGAGTGTTATATATGATGAATATACTTTTATTAGTGTAGTAAATTACTTAGAGATAACTTATTTTAATCTTGCCTCTTACCACATAGGGGGATTAGAGTAGGTTGTTTGAAATCTTCTGTGGGTTTGTTGTGAATTTATTAGGCAATTTTAACTTAGCTATTGTCTCTTACCATATGTGGGGAGTTTGGGGGATTAATTTAGCATTAGCGTGACTTGGTTTGCGATTGCCTCTTACTACATAGAAGCGGTTGAATTAGAGGGTTGGTTGTTGGTAGTTGCATTAGATTCCAGGTTAATTAAGGAAGTAAACCTTGCCTCTTACCCCAGAGGTAGGCTTAGAAAATTAGTTAATATCTGAGTAAGTAAATGCTTAAATCATTTCTTGCCTATTACCACATAGAGGGGCGTGAGTTATGTCATTTACCCTTATTTTGCATGACCATAGATAGGATGTGGTTGTTCTTTTAATAACCCTAAAATATAATTTCAGGAGTACACTTGCTTAATTGATATTTTAAATCACAGTCATTGTCTTATTTATTGTATTTTTTTCTTTTGCATTCTTGTCTTTATTTTCATGATATTAAAAATCCAAAAACATTTTCTATAGAATTTCAACATTACCCTTTCTCTGTGGGTACAAAGTTGTTGTACTATCACCGTTAGGGGTTGTTAAGCATTATTTTTTATTAGGGGTAGATAGTAACCACGAGCATATTTTATACATATATTTATGCCTATCAAATTTTGTCGTTGTTGCTGGGGAAAACAACCATGTTGAAATTTTTTTTGGTGAATACTAGTTGTAAATATTTTATTCATTTTTTTTATTTTATATTTTTTTTGTGTTTTGTGTTTTGCGTTTTTATTTTTTGTGTTTTATTTATTTATCTATCTGCAGTTTTAATTTCTACCCAAGTATGTCTAGAAGGTTTGTGAAATCCTTTAAAATTAATTTTGGCCCATCACATAGAGTGGATGACAAACAACTAAACTCTAGAGTATTTGGAGATTTTCACCATTTAGGATATGGGAAGACCAATGAATGGGGACATAGTAAACCTTCATGTGAAATAGTAAACCTTCATGTTATTTATCTTTACCTTGTTTTGAAGATCCATTAAAAAATTTGAACTTGTATGATAATGAACTACTTTGAGAATGAATATTGTTTCTTGTAGATTGTGCCAAGGAGATCATCCCACTTATCAATGCCCCTCTCAATTTGGGAATTCATGCAATTATCAAGGTGATTATGAACCATATTTCAGGAAGCAAGTATATATTTGAGGAAGCAAGTATCTCGCACGTGGGGAAGTAACAATCATTTTGGCAAATACTATTGATCTCATTCTCAATGAGGGTTTGGATATTATCCGGGCTATAATGGGGAGTGGTTGATTCAAGAACAAAAGAACAAAATGCATCTCAATGAGGAAATGGAAACACCACTAGAGGATATGCACTATAAACTCATGGAGAGAATAGATAAATTCTCATAGGTGCTAGATCAAAGATTTCCTGAATTGGAGACAATCATAAAAAGTCAAGATGACATATTAAGAGAGCGTGGTACCACAATGAAAAACTTAAAGGTACGTGATACGAATGGGTGAGGCTTAGAATCCTGGACCACTGAATCTCCACACCTTTGGACCATGTTGCACAATTCAACCAAAACAAGAACGAACAAAAAAACACAAACAAGCGGAACGAATTCAAGGGAAACGAAAATGTTAGATGTTGAGCCAACAACGTTATTACAAACAAATCAATTTAGCCGATGTAATAAAGAGATTAAACAAATTAGTTTGGGTTGTTCCTGAAATCAAGAATGGGTAGGCTAATCCTATAGCTCCTCACTAAAGGCTTCGCGGAAGGGTAAAAACACAACGTGTTTTCAAGACTTAACACAAGCTAAAATTCTTCTATATTTCATGATGAAAAAAACGTACAAATCATGCCTTTAAATAGGCTAAAAAACGTGAAAAATAATAAGCCCTAATGAAGAAGTCAATTTCTAATTGAACTTCACTAACGAACCAATCTAATTTAGGAAACTTTCTAAATTTGATTAGGAAACTAATAACTACTTACTTTCCTAAAAGATAGGAAAAGTCCTAAAAAATATGAAGCATGTCCTAAAAAGTAGGACACTCCTAAAAATTAGGAAGCTACTTTCCTAAACCTATTAAAGCCCATTACATGCCATTATCATGCAAGATAATTGGCCAAGTAATTAATTAACTAACAAATTAAAATATAAGCCCAAATTAATGTTTAATGGACTTAATTTATGACAAAGCAAATAAATCCTATTTAATTAAAAGTGGCGTGATCTATAAATGGCAAAACCCAAGCACGCCATCTGGGTCTTCAATTAGATTTATTTCTTCATGGACGAATATTCTTCAAGGCGGTCCATATAATTCCTTCTTGATATGTTGACGCCATCTTGTGAATGTTGTGAATGTCTTCAAAATCGTCCAAGGGATCAACATATGAAGTTGGGTTTGACACCATGGACACGGACATGGGCAGATTGCTATCATTCCCTCCTTCATCGGAAAGGATTCGTCCTCGAATCTAACAATTGAGTTCCTGGATCAAACACCAATATGACGAACTCCTTGCAAACTCGAGCCAAGTAAAATTGTGAAGGTGCACATCTCAAGCAATAATTGTTTATATTCTGCAAGAACAAAACAAGTGTATAAGGTAAAGGAAAATTCAATAATCTAGAACAATACGTTACATAAATTTCTATCACCAAAAGAATTGATCAGGCAAAATATAAATTCATGCTTAATACACTTAAGGAATCATTATTTTTAACAAGTTGTGAATGAGTCAAAATATTAAAGTCATGAAAAACATAACATGGGAAAGAAAATTCATATAAATTATGCAAATATACATTATGTAATAAATGCAAATCAGAAAAACTATTACGACAAGCATCACAAAACAATTTTAGAGAGAACACTTCATATAAATGCAAACTTAGAGGTTTCGACAATAAGAAAATATGCAAGACAAACTTACGAATAACATGCATGGACACTCTAACATAAAATATAACGTCACTAATATGTAACATAAGAAAAAGACACAAATAGTTACAATTGTATTCACATATATTATCCAAGGATTAAATGTAAATCACAATAAAGTTTTAAACATGTACTTTGCAAACATGTTAAAGTTATCAAATATGAAAATACTATTCCAAAGATGAGAAACAGAATGTAAACAAACTAATAAAGAGATGTAAACACAATACTTTACCTTTTGAAATTTAAAAGAAATTTGGAACTTAGATAACTTACCAAACAAGTGTTGAACTACCAAAGTACCTATTTAAACCTGATGGATTTGGATGTGTAATGAATTGACATCACGAACCAAATATTCAAAACAAAGGTTATTCCAGCAAATATAATTAACATAATTAACACATTGATTAGTGCACACAAAGGTTTGTTGTTGTTCAAAAATTATAAATATGAAATTCAGAATTCAACTCATGTAATAAATAAGCAACATAACACACTAACATGATATACATAGATTCATTCAATTCAAAGAATATTGATGTAACCATTGAAGAATTATGTAAATCAATTTGCTTATCAATACACAAGACATTAGAATTGTAAACACAATTTACAAAATTTTGAATCATTTGTTGAAAAGTGTAGGAAAGCTTTTGAAATTGATTAAAAATAGATTGAAAACCTTGAAACTTAACCAAATTAATAATAACAAAGTTCTTGACAGTTCTAAGATCAAAATCAATTGAAAACTTAACTAACTTACCTTGCTTACCTTGCGAAAAACAAGTCATGGCAGATTGAACTCCTTTCAATGGGTATTGAGTTATTTTCAACTCCATTAGATGTTTAGGAACTCCATAAATCTACAAAACAAAATTACTAGGCAACAAACAATATATTTCGTGATCACTATAATTCATAAGTACAAGATGTTGTTCAACTTTCAATGAACTCTTCTCTCTCTTTTGAGTTTGAATACTCATCTCACTTTCTGAATTTTTCAGCTCGTCACTCTTTTTATCACTCTTATTTTGCTCACAACCTATGCTAGTATTTACAATCTTTTGTTTCTCTTGCTCACTCTTTTCTTTTTCTTTTTCATCTCTCATATCACTATACGCTTTAGCAATTCTAGCTTGATCTTTTGAAATTTCACAAGGCGTTGAAGCATGGAGATTAAACTTTTTACTGTCCTTTACGAATGAATAGGAATATTTGAGATCATTATGAACACCCTTGTAAGCAAGTTGCCATGGATTTCCCAATAAAAGATGGGCTGTTTGAATAGGAAATATGTCAGATAGTACCTCATCTTTGTATTTGCCCACTGAGAATGTAATCTTGACTTGCATTGACACCCATACTTCACCACAATTATCAATCCATTGCAGCAAGTAAGGATTTGGATGTGGAGTGGTTTGCAAATTCAACCTTTCTACCATTAGCTCATTAGCAAAGTTAGAGCTTCTCCCACTATCAATCACCACAGCACACACTTTGTCTTGGACATCGCACCTTGTATAAAACTTTTGTACACAACTCCTTAATTTCATCACGAGGTTGTATCAATTTTCGGAGTATTTGTACTTTCTTTCACCATTGATTAATAAACCTGCAATGTTAGTGAAAAACAGCAAGAAAAAATAATAATATATTTCCTCACGGGTTCTCACTTTGGTGAATAGGTACACATCACTCTTTATAAGTAACTTTTCTCTTGTATACCCTAACTACACTCGTATTATTGAATCACCTAATCTATAAAAGACCTATCAGTTTGTTGATAAAAGTAACAAGTCTCAACTAACAAGTTCAATCAATCAAGACAAACACAAGATAAATCAATTAGAATATTTTTAGGTAAGAAACAGTAAAAAGTATTTAGATCATGCAGGGGTATAATTTGATTTAGCTACTGAAACTAAAAGAAACAGAAATGAGACAGAAAAACAAGAATTTGGCAACTTGAATCACTGAAATTGGAGTTGTAACGAAAACGTTATGGCAATTTCAATCTTGGTGGTTTTAAAGAAACAAACAAGAACACTTAGTTCTTTTTTGGGCTACGAATTATTTTGAATTGGTCCGATTTTTTTTTTTGTATTGGGCTTCTCTTTTTTTTTACGTTGACTTTTTTTTAAACGTTGCCCACTATTGTTTTTATTCGAACAAGCTAGGGTTTAAGACAGCCTAGGGTTTTAAGGTTGTTAACACTACTGCATAATTCACTTTCTAAAACGGTTAAAAGTAGTTATTTAAAATGGGTTTTAGATTTTCCAAACCATTTTAGATATGGGCGGACTAGAAAGTCCTAAATTTTTTTAAAACGGTTAAGAAACCGTTCTTAATACTATTTTTTAACACGTTTGATGAACCGTTCTTAAAAGTCTGTTTTTTAACACGGTTGATGAACCGTTCTTAAAAGTCTATTTTGTCTTTAAAATCAAATATTTATTTATTGAATTTTTTCTTGTAATTGACTATTCCCTAAAGTTCCAGTCGCATCTCTGAAGAAGGAGACTCAAGCAAGACAGAAACCATTCAACCAAAGACACAGAATTCTGATTCTTCGACCATTGCTACTATCCACATTCAGCCCAGTTCTTAGGTTATTTAGAGGAAGCAGCAAAGGTCCAAGATTATCAAAGAAACAACATCAATTCAGAACTAATAGCTGCAATTCAAATTCTGCAGTCTATGAAATAATTCGGCATTCATCATCAAAACAGACCAAAAGGTTGCAATCAAAGTTCAGTTCTAAGTCCAAGCAAGACTATATCCGCAATTCAGACCAATTTTGACATACGAAGCAACATAAAATAGCACAAGCAATACAGAAACAATATCAACAGAGCAATAATATACCACATGTAATCCACAAAGCTTCAGACCAAATCAAGTAAATTTTCATTATCAAAATCTACCGAACAGCTCCGAGGTCCAATCAGCGAGGAAAAAAAATTTAGCAAGAAATTCAGGGCAAGTAATCTGAAACTCTACACACTAGCATTGCACAGCCCCATGGCCCGCTGAGGCAGTCGAGGGAGAAATTCTGAGATCGAGGGAAGATCGGTGAGGTGAGGATCATCTCTTCGTTGGGTAAGCTCGAAGGAGATCTCCCATGAGAAGCCTTAAGGTTGAACAGTGAGAGCACATGTGGAGCAGTCTCTAGCGTTTTCCGGCCAGCAGATGCTTCCAATAATCAAGTCGGTGAAGTCAACGGATTCCCGATCGGGTTTGCCCACAGCAGATTGGAAAATTCTGGAGTCCAGTTTGGAGCTCGTAGCCACTGTCTCTATGGAATGGTCTGACATTTGAGGCCAATGGATTTCGATCTAAAGAGATCTGAATGAAGTCAGCCAAGATCTGCAGTCTTGGAGCCCGTCGCCTCAATCTCTATGGTGAAGACAGTGCTAGGAGGCAGATGAATTTCGATCGCCGTTTGCAAACCCGTTGAAGCTCCTGATCTGCTGAAATCCCGCTTGTAAAACTCCCCGCTTTGGTACTTTGAAGCTCCTGGTCTGCCAAGACTACAGTCTTGGTTTTAATCTAAATTACTGAAGAAAAGAAAAGTTGAAAGGAAGAAGATGTTGGGGGAGATTTTTATCGGTACATTTTCTAAAACGGTTAGTTAGAAACCGTTCTTAAAACGGAGATGATAACAGTTTCTAAAACGGTTGTCTCCCGAACCGTTTTAGAAACTAACATCAGGAAACTTTCTAACACGGTTATAATGTAACCGTTTTAGAAAGTTTACGTTTTCCTAATTCTTATTACAAAAATGCCACCGCCCCAATTATCTAAAATGGGTTATTAATAACCGTTTTAAATAGACCGTTTTAAATTATATATTCTGTAGTAGTGTAAGATAAAACCTAGGGTTTTTGTTTTGTCTTATGTTATATTAACCTTAAAATATTCAGCCACAAATATTAAACAAGAACTCACCAAATATTTCGAATTTCAATATGCCACAAAAACAAGATCTTCAAGATTTATGCCAAGGAACAAGAATATAGTTCAAGATCTCAAATTTGAGCAACTTTGAAATTCAAGAAAATTAAGAGCTTCAAGAAAGTGATCAAGAACTTATCTTTTCGACACGAAACAAAAACTTGACCAAAAGATAATTGATTATAGAAACAAAAAAGGACAATGGCAAAAAGAATGAAGCAAAACGGACAAGAAACAAAAAAGTTGGAATTTTAGGTCAAAACCCAAAACCCTAACCCTAGAATTTTTGACGATTTTGCAACTCAATCCTAAAGCATGCAATCCTATTCGGTTTCAGCACAAGAACAACACGAAATTGGGTAGAATAATAGCAGAACAGGACGAAACAATTGGGAAAATCTGAGAAGAAGTAAAGTTAACAAAATCGAAAACATGACCTGAATTTTGATGCAACAAACATGAGCTCTGATACCAATTGATACAAATGGACGAGGCTTAGAATTCTGGACCACCGAATCTCCACACCTTTGGACCGTGTTTCACAATTAAACCAAAACAAGAACAAACAAAAAAACGCAAACAAGCTGAACGAATTCAAGGGAAACGAAAAGGTTAGATGTTAAGCCATTCAAACCCCAAACGTTATTACAAACAAATCAATTTAGCTTATGTAATCAAGAGACTAAACAAATTAGTTTGGGTTGTTCCTGAAATCAAGAACGGGTAGGCTAATCCTATAGCTCCTCACTAAAGGCTTCGCAAAAGGGTAAAAACACAACGTGTTTTCAAGACTTAGCAAATGCTAAAATTCTTCTATATTTGATGATGAAAAAATCGTACAAATCATGGCTTTAAATAGGCTAAAAAACGTGAAAATAATGAGCCCTAATGAAGAAGTCAATTTCGAATTGAACTTCACTAACTAACCAATCTAATTTAGGAAACTTTCCAAATCGGATTAGGAAACTAATAACTACTTACTTTCCTAAAAGAATTACTTTTCCTAAAAGATAGGAAAGGTCCTAAAAAATTGGAAGCATGTCCTAAAAAGTAGGAAGCTACTTTCCTAAACCCATTAAAGCCCATTACATGCCATTATCATGCAAGATAATTGGGCCAAGTAATTAATCAACTAACAAACTAAAATGTAAGCCTAAATTAATGTTTAATGGACTTAATTAATTACAAATAAAATACATCCTATTTAATTAAAAGTGGCGTGATCTATAAATGGCAAAGCCTAAGCACGCCATCTTGGTCTTCAATGAGATTTATTTCTTCATAGACGAATATTCTTCAAGGCGGTCCATATATTTCCTTCTTGAGATGTTGACGCCATCTTGTGAATGTTGTGAATGTCTTCAGAATCGTCCAATGGATCAACATATGAAGTTGGGTTTAACACCATGGATACGGACATGGGCATATCGCTATCATTATGTAGTCGTGATTTTAGACTCCTTAATTTCATCATGAGTTTGTATCATATTTTAGAGTTTTTCCATCAATTCAGAAATCTCTAATTTAAGAGTATTTGTACTTTCTTTCACCATTGATTAATAGACCTGCAATGTTAGTGAAAAACAGCAAGAAAAAAATATATTTCCTCACGGATTCTCACTTCGAAACCAATTGATACAAATTGGCGAGGCTTAGAATCCTGGACCACCGAATCTCCACACCTTTGGACCGTGTTACATATTTCAACCAAAACAAGAACGAACAAAAAAACACGAACAAGCGGAACGAATTCAAGAGAAACGAAAAGGTTAGATATTAAGCCAATCAAACCCCAACGTTATTACAAACAAATCAATTTAACCTATGTAATCAAGAGACTAAACAAATTAGTTTGGGTTGTTCCTGAAATCAAGAACGGGTAGGCTAATCCTATAACTCCTCACTAAAGGCTTCGCGGAAGGGTAAAATCACAATGTGTTTTTAAGACTTAGCAAAAGCTAAAATTCTTCTATATTTGATGATGAAAAAAATGTACAAAACATGCCTTTAAATAGGCTAAAAAATGTGAAAATAATAAGCCCTAATGAAGAAGTTAATTTCGAATTGAACTTCACTAACTAACAAATCTAATTTAGGAAACTTTCCAAATTGGATTAGGAAACTAATAACTACTTACTTTCCTAAAAGAATTACTTTTCCTAAAAGATAGAAAAGGTCCTAAAAAATAGGAAGCATGTCCTAAAAAGTAGGACACTCTTAAAAAGTAGGAAGCTACTTTCCTAAACCTATTAAAGCCCATTACATGCCATTATCATGCAAGATAATTTGGCCAAGTAATTAATTAACTAAGAAACTGATAGCAATCTGCCCATGTCCTTGGTGCCAAAGCAGACTTCACATGATCCCTTGGCGAACCTTGATGGACCAATGACAAGATCAAGGAGCAAAAGGATGAAAGTCGCCTTGCAAACAATGTTGTCATTATATTGTGAAGATTTGAACAACATTGAAGATCACTTGGCATCTCCACCATCACCATCTCAACATGAAGATGTTTGCAACATTTCTTGCATCACAATTCATGAAGAAGTTCCTAGGAGTTCTACATTGGAGCTTAAGGAAATTCCACATTGAAGAAGCAATCATGAAGTACATGGAAGACCAAGATGGTGTGCTTGGATTTTCACATCTTGGATTCACGCCAGTTAAGTAAACTAGGTTTTAATTTCTTTGTAATAATTAAGTCCATTAACATTTAATTATGAACTTGAATTTTTGATTAAGTATTAATTACTTGGCCCAATTATCTTGCATGATAGTTAGGAAAGTAATCTCCTATTTTCTAAGAAAATTTAGGAAAGTAAACTCCTAAATTTTAGGGGCATAGCCGAAATCCTATTTTGTAGGAGATAGGCGTGTTTCTTGTTTTGTTTTGATTTAGGAAACTAGTTTGTTAGTTAGTTAAGAAGTCAAGTTGTAATTGGCTTTCACTAGGGTTTCCTAAACACCATGGCCGAATTTACTCCTATTTAAAGGAAGGTCATTGATGTTTTTTTAATATATGAAATTGAAAGAATTTTAGATATGCTAAAATGTGAAACACTTTGTGTTTTTAATTCCCTCGAACCCTTTAGTGAGGAGCTCTAGGTTTAGCCTATCCGTTCTTGAGATCAGGAACAGCCAAACTAATTAAGTTAGCTATTGAGTACATTAGCTAGGTTGATTATTTTGTAATAACGTTAGGGTTAGATTGGCTTAACATCAACCTTTTCGTTTCATATCTCTATTCTGCCTTTTTGTTGTTTTGTTTTCTTGTTTGTGTTGTTCGAATTTGCTAGCCAACAACTATCCAAAGAGTGTAGATTGGTGGTCCAGGATTCGAGCCTTGACCATTCATATCAATTGGTATCAAAGCCCCGGTTTGTTGCTCAAAATTCAGGTTACACTTTTTGGTTTTTGAGTCTTCTTTGTGTCGCGTTATACTTGTTATTTTGTCGTCAATTGTGCTGCTGTTTGTGCATTGTTCAGCTACTATTTTTGAATTCTTTCTTTCTGTTTTAGTTCGTGTCATATTCAGCTTTTAGTTCATTATTCTTGTGCTCAAAAATCGTATAAGAATACCTAGCTGAAATTGCTTCAAATTCATTTACCAAATTGCTGAAATTTTTGTGTCTATTGTGTCTTTCTTTTGCTGTTTTGTTCCGTTAATTGTTGCATCTTGTTTTGCTTCAATTCTGTTCGTTTTTGTGTCTTCTTTTGTGTTAAAAACCTCATAGGAATTGCATGCAATAGGGCTGAAATTTCGTTTTAGTCATCTTGCAAAAAGTTTTTGTAAAAACCCTTGTTGTTAGGGTTGGGGTTTTTGTTTCCAAATTCATCACTTCTTGTTGCCATCCGACTTGATCATTGTTGCGTTATTATTCCTGAAGTTTATACTACTGTTTTGTGACAATATTTGTGCTGAAACATTGAGCTAAGACAACACAATCTTTAAAACCCTAAAGTTGTCTTAAAATCCTAGTTGTCTGAAAAATTTAAAAAAAAGTGCCGTGATAAAAAAAGACCAGTGATATAAAAACAAAAAAAAACCAAGTAAAATATAGCCCAAAGGCAATTGGTCTGAATAAAAAAAAAGAAGAGAAAATTCGGACAATTAAGAGAACACCAAATTTGATTTCAAGAACTAAGTGTTCTTATTTTGTTTCCTAAAAGCACACTCAAATTGAAATTGTCATATCTTACTCAATATATATCAGAATAAGGTGATTCAAGTTCCCATCTTCGTTTTCTTCTTTCTATTTTTTGAATTCAGTAGTTTCCTAAGCCATATCAAATTGTACCCTTACGTGATCTTAAATACTCTTGCGGTTATTGCTTAAATAATCTAATTGACTTGTCTAGGGTAATTTTTGTGCTTGGCTTATTAGTTGAGATGAGTTCCTTCTCTCAACGAACTGTTAGGTCTAAATTAGACTAGGTTAATCATCACTAAGAGTATAGCTAGGGTATACACGAGGAAAACTACCCAAATAGAGTGGTGCGTACCTACTCGTTAAAGTGAGAACCCATGAGGATACTTTATAGTCTTCTTGCTATTTTGTTTTCAGTAACTTGTAGGTAGCATGGAGGGTGACAAGATCGTATCACAAGCATCACGACACATTGATAACGATATGCTCTTTGACATGCTTCAAAAGATGCAAATTCAACTTGATAGCTTAGCTTCGGATTCTAAGCGTCAAACCGCCTAGAACTCCACTTCAAAACATCTTGATTTTGATGAAGTTGCGTCTGATAATGAAGAAGAGGAATTCATTGGTTCTTCTAAAAGTGGTAAAAATCTGAATTGTCAATTGGTTCTGTTAAACTAATATTACCTACTTTTCATGGAAAGGCGATCATCCAAAGCATTCTTTGATTGGTACGAGACCTTGATCACTTCTTTGAAGGCAATGCTTATCTAGAGGATAAAAGGTACCGCCTAGCCTTCATGCATCTCAAGGATTATGCTAGTTTATGGTGGGATGAGGTAATGAAAAATAGACACCAAGATGGCGAAAGACCAGTCAATACTTGGAACCAAATGAAAGTTCTCATGAGGAAGAAATATGTGCCTTCACATTACAACTGTGAACTCAATAGAAAATTGCACTCTCTTGTGCAAGGAAGCCGATCCGTGAAAAAGTACTACCATGAGATAGAAGCACTCATGATTAAGGCTAATGTTCAAGAAGATTCGGATTCCACAATTGAAAGGTTTCTTCGAGGTATGAGTTCCGAGTTAGCTTATCATGTTGATCTTCAAAGTTATGTTGATATTAATGAGCTTTTTCATAAAGCTATTAAAATTGAAAGACACATGAAAGGAAAGGGCTGAACTAACCAATGTTTCACACAACCACAACCACCTTGGAGGAGAGATTCAAAGCCGAACACTACTCCTTACACTCTGCCATCAAAGCCGTTGACCTTCACTCCAAATCAGCTTTCAAGTGCACCATCCAACACCCAAAAATCAGCCCCAAAGACCGCCACTCCTATATCCCAAATGGCATCACAACCTACTCAAAGGTGAAGGGATATTAGATGTTTTAAATGTCAAGGCTATGGTCACATTCAATCTAATTGTCCTACTCATAAGTTGATGTTTATTAATGACAATGGAGAAGTTGTTAGTGATAATGATGATGATGAATGCATTGACATGCCCGAACATGAAGAGAAGTATGAAAGTGAAGAGAGTGAATCACATGATGCATACACTATTGGTAATTATTGTTTGGTAACTCGCCGAATCTTAAATGCACAACTACATTTTGATGATGATTAATTGCAGCGTGAGAACACATTTCATATACATTGTAAGGTTCAAGATAAAATTTGTACTGTGATCATTGATAGTGGGAGTTGCAAAAATGTGGCAAGTATGTTACTTGTCAAGAGGATGAACTTAACTTGCATGAAGCACCCAAAGCCATACCGACTTCAATGGCTTAGTCAATCAGCCAAGACAAGAGTGACCAAGCAAGTAAAGGTACCATTTAAAATTGGTAATTATGTCGATGAAGTGTTATGTGATGTTGTTCCAATGGAGGCCGGTCATATCCTTCTTGGAAGACCTTGGCAATTTGATCGAGATGTATTGTATCATGCCAAGAAGAATTACTACAGTTTTGAACATCAAGGCAAAAAGATCAACCTTAAAGCCATGAATCCGTCCCAAG
Organism: Ophiorrhiza pumila; assembly: GCA_016586305.1. Classification (NCBI taxonomy): domain Eukaryota; kingdom Viridiplantae; phylum Streptophyta; class Magnoliopsida; order Gentianales; family Rubiaceae; genus Ophiorrhiza; species Ophiorrhiza pumila. Next base: position 12,960,384 of record BLIW01000011.1, read on the forward strand.
CCTTTGAGGACCAAGTAAGACTTGCTAAGGCTTGTAGTAGTTTACGTGAAGAAGAAGCAAAAAAACGAAGTGAGAACAAGAAACAAAAGCTTGTAAACCCTAGCATAGGATGTGAATATGTAAATCCAAGTTGTAATAGCCGAGATAGGGTTAGCTCTAAATCTTGTTGTTTTGCTTCTAAAAGTGAGATTAAGAGAGAAATACTAGATAGGCAACCATTGTATTTACTTTTTCGCAGAGATTTACTTATTGATGATAGTGATCACCTTGCTTCTTTGCCTAGTGTTGTTTTGTCTCTTTTACAAGAATATAGAGATGTGTTTCCTGAGGACTTACCAATAGGTCTACCATCTATTCGAGGTATTGAGCACCAAATTAACTTCGTGCCAGGAGCTCAAATTCCAAACCGTCTAGTTTATAGAGCAAACCCTGAGAAAACAAAAGAGATTCAACGTCAAGTGGATGAACTCCTTGACAAAAGTGTTGTTCGAGAATCTCTTAGTCCATGTTTAGTTCCTGTTATTTTGGTCCCTAAAAAGGATGAATCTTGGAGAATGTGTGTTGATTGCCGTGCTATTAATAAAATCACCATTAAGTATAGACATCAAATTCCTAGATTAGATGATATACTTGATGAATTGCAAGGTTCTTGTATTTTTACCAAGATTGATTTGAAAAGTGGCAACTATCAAATTAGAATGAAAGAAGGTGATGAATGGAAAACAGCCTTTAAAACAAAGTATGGTTTGTATGAATGGTTAGTCATGCCTTTTGGTCTAACTAATGCACCTAGTACATTTATGAGGCTAATGAATTATTATTTTTAGATCTTTCATTGGAAAATTTGTTGTAGTTTATTTTGATAACATCCTTATTTATAGAAAATCACTTGATGAACATGTGGAGCATTTAAAACTCGTGTTTGCTATATTGCGTGAGAACAAATTATATGCTAACCTTAAAAAGTATTTTTTTTGCATGGAATCAATTATCTTTTTGGGTTATGTTGTAAGTTCTCAAGGTATTTCTGTTGATGAGTCAAAAATCAAGGCAATCATGGATTGGTCGAGACCTAAAAATGGTAGTGATGTTAGAAGTTTTCATGGTTTAGCAAGTTTTTGTTGATGGTTTGTTAAAGACTTTAGATCTATAGCTGCACCTTTAAATGAACTTGTTAAAAAGAATGTTACTTTTGAATGGAAAGAAGAACATGAAAACGCCTTTAACACATTAAAGCACAAATTGACTCACGCCCCTTTTCTTGCTTTGCCAACTTTTCATAAAGCTTTGAGATACACTGTGATGCCTCCGGGATAGGTATTGTTGCTGTTTTGATGCAGGAATCAAAGTCTATGGCTTACTTTAGTAAAAAGCTTAATGGGGCAGCCATGAAGTATGCAACTTATAATAAGGAGTTGTATGCTTTGGTAAGATCATTACAGGTTTGGCAACACTATCTACGGCCTAACAAATTCATTATTCATTCTGATCATAAAAGCTTGAAATTCTTGAAAAATCAAGGTAAATTGAATAAAAGGCAGGCTAAATGGTTGGAGTTTATTGAATCTTTTCCATATGTGATCAAGTATAAATCTGGTAAAGAAAATGTTGTAGCTGATGCATTATCTAGGAAGTACACGTTATTCACCTATATGCATGCTAAGTTACATGGTTTTGATTTGATTAAAGATTTGTACCAAAATGATCATGATTTTCACACCACCTTTGATCAATGTGTGAATAGACCGAATGGAGAATTTTATGTCCATGATGGTTTCTTGTTTAAGAAAGATAAATTATGCATACCCTTATGTTCCATTCGTGATTTACTTGTTAAAGAAACCCATGGGGGAGGGTTAATGGGGCACTTTGGCCTAACATGATTAAAGATGTTAAAAGTGTTTGTGAAAAATGCATTGTGTGTAAACAATCAAAATCAAAAGTGATGCCTCATGGTTTATATACACCTTTGCCTGTTCCTAGTCATCCTTGGATTGATATTTCTATGCATTTTGTGCTTGGTTTGCCTAGGTCACGCAATGGTCATGATAGCATATTTGTTGTAGTTGATAGATTTAGTAAGATGTCGCACTTCATTGCATGTTCTAAGTCTAATGATGCTATAGATATTGCTGATTTATTCTTTAAGAAAGTTGTAAGATTGCATGGCATTCCACAAAGTATTGTTAGTGATAGAGATGTTAAATTCTTGTCTCATTTTTGGCGTACTTTATGGAATAAGTTAGGCACTAAATTGTTGTTTTCTACTGTTGCACATCCACAAACTGATGGACAAACTGAAGTAGTTAATCGCGCACTTTATCCACCTTGCTTCGTGCCATTATCCAAAAGAACTTAAAGAATTGGGAAAGTTATTTACCTCATATTGAGTTTGCATGTAATCGGACTTTGCATAGTTCTACTAATTGCTCACCTTTGAATTTGTTTACGGATTTAATCCATTAACTCCACTTGATATTTTGCATATTCCTATTAATGAGTTTGTTAATGTCTAAGGTAAAAAGAAAGCTGATTTTGTGAAGGAGTTACATGAGAAAGTTCGAAATAATATTCAAAGACCTACTGAACAAGTTGCTAAGCAAGCCAATAAGGGTAGAAAACAAGCGATATTTGAACCGGGAGATCGGGTTTGGATTCACTTGAGGAAAGAGAGGTTTCCCGAGAAAAGAAAATTTAAGCTTCATCCAAGAGGAGATGGTCCTTTTCGAGTCTTGGAAAGGATTGGAGATAATGCTTACAAGATCGAATTACCAAGTGATTATGGCAATGTGTCATCTATATTTAATGTTTCTGATTTATCTTTGTATGATATAGGTGATTCGAGGACGAATCCTTTCTAGGAGGGAGGGAATGATAGCAATCCGCCCATGTCCTTGGTGCCAAAGACGACTTCACATGATCCCTTGGCGAACCTTGATGGTCCAATGACAAGATCAAGGAGCAAAATGATGAAACCCGCCTTGCAAACAATGTTGTCATTACATTGTGAAGATTTGAACAACATTGAAGATCACTTGGTGTCTCCACCATCACCATTTCAACATGAAGTTGTTTGGAACATTTCTTGCATCACAATTCATGAAGAAGTTCCTAGGAGTTCTAAATTGGAGCTTAAGGAAATTCCACCTTGAAGAAGCAATCATGAAGTACATGGAAGACCAAGATGGTGTGCTTGGATTTTCACATCTTGGATTCACGCCAGTTAAGTAAACTAGGTTTTAATTGCTTTGTAATAATTAAGTCCATTAACATTTAATTATGGGCTTGAATTTTCGATTAAGTGTTAATTACTTGGCCCAATTATCTTGCTTGATAATTAGGAAAGTAATCTCCTATTTTCTAGGAGAATTTAGGAAAGTAAACTCCTAAATTTTAGGGGCATAGCCGAAATCCTATTTTTTAGGAGATAGGCGTGTTTCTTATTTTTTTTTGATTTAGGAAACTAGTTTGTTACTTAGTTAAGAAGTCAAGTTGTAATTGGCTTTCACTAGGGTTTCCTAAACACCATGGCCAAATTTACTCCTATTTAAAGGAAGGCCATTGACGTTTTTTAATATATGAAATTGAAAGAATTTTAGCTTCGCTAAAAAGTGAAACACTTTGTGTTTTTAATTCATGCGAAGCCTTTAGTGAGGAGTTCTAGGTTTAGCCTATGCATTTTTGAGATCAGGAACAGCCAAACTAATTAAGTTAGCTATTGAGTACATTAGCTAGGTTGATTATTTTGTAATAACGTTAGGGTTTGATTGGGTTAATAGCAACCTTTTTGTTTCATATCTCTATTCTGCCTTCTTGTTGTTTTGTTTTCTTGTTTGTGTTGTTCGAATTTGGTAGCCAACAACGATCCAAAGAGTGTGGATTGGTGGTCCAGGATTCGAGTCTCGACCATTCATATCAGAAACTAAAATATATGCCCAAATAAATGTTTAATGGACGTAATTTATTACAAAGCAAATAAATCCTATTTAATTGAAAGTGGCTTGATCTATAAATGGCAAAACCCAAGCACGCTATCTTGGTCTTCAATTAGATTTATTTCTTCATTGACGAATATTCTTCAAGGCGGTCCATATAATTCCTTCTTGAGATGTTGACGCCATCTTGTGAATGTTGTGAATGTCTTCAAAATCGTCCAAGGGATCAACATATGAAGTTGGGTTTGACACCATGGACACGGACATGGGTAGATTGCTATCAGTACATGTAGAACAATTCATGGAAATTCTACACCATGAATCCCATGATTGTTTATCTAATGCAACATTGAGCAATAGTGAGGTACAACTGTCCAACACCTTATATCCCATCTTCTATCTCACAATATGATACGTTACATCATAGTGTCCAAACTTCTATGGATTGTGATTTTGAGTTTAATGATTCTCATGATGAATGTATTTCAAAGTGTCCTAGGGAGTTGAAATCTTTGTATCTTGTAGATAATTTAGAGGAATGCATTAATGATGAACCAATATTAAATGAATCCAATATTGTTTGTTTTGATAATGAAGAGTCCTCCCATCTTGACCCCTATGTTGGTTTATGTGATGAAGACATGTCTATTTGTAATAAAATAGCCGACGTAGTGAATTCTTGTGTTATTTTGAAATCTTATATGGAATATCATGGTTTAAATGATATGATAGATGTTATTAAAATGATACACACTAAGACGCCATTATTAGATAATAATATTGTTCAATGTGTTGATGATGTGGAGGTGCCTAAAACTAAATACCATGTTAGTTTAGATGAGAAAGACTTGCATATTTTTCGTGAAATAGCTAATATGATAGAGATTTGTTTTATTGATAAATCCATTTTTGAAATTATTGATGATTTCATTGAGACCATAGATGCAAGGCCTTTGGTGGATTCTTATAGTTCAAATAGGATGGAAAAAAAGTTGACATGGAAGGATGATGAACCATGGGAAATCCCAAAGTTATTGGTGAAAGAAGAAAACGACAAGCCTACCTTGGAGGAGCAAGAATGGTACAAATTTGAGTTTATTGAACTTGCTCCTCAAGTTCTTGAGCTCAAGTTCCTCCTCAAAGGGTTGCAAAAGAAGCTCTATGCTAGAAGAAGAAGTGCTTGTGAAAGAGCATTTTTTCGGTATAGGGATGGATATTCCGATTCTTGAAGGAGAAGGCCACAATAATAAGGTCTAGCTAGGGAAGAAATAAACCTAGAACTATTTTCTTACCTTTCTTTTAAATTAATAGTATTTATTATATTTTTGTTTTTAGTTGTTAGTTTGAATAAAGAAGAAGGATACTTGAGACATTTCCAAGACCTCAACCGCACAACAAGCTTGTCGGGAATGTCATGGTTAATAGGTGAAATTTTTACTTTTCTCACACATTGAGCACAATGTGTATTTTAAGTATGGGGGAGGGGGGATGAAATTCATGTTATTCATTTTCTGTTGTATTGTATGTCTTTATGCTCAATTTTCTGGGAGTTGAGGTGTGGATGTTATGCTTTGATTAATGGTTAATTAGCTTTACTTAGTAGTTTTGATTAGTTTTTTTTATTAATATTGTGTAAATTCTTGACGTGAACTCCTTTGAGCTATAATGAAATTTTTTTTTGTGAGCCCTATATTAAGTAAATGTGAAGTTTTTTTAATTGTTTTTTTAGTGTTCGTTTTTGTGTTTGTGTGTGTGTGTGTGTGTTCAATGTTTGTTTGTAGGCAACTAATAATAATTAAGAGATATCCAAAATAAAATTTTCAATTTTATTTGATAAGTTTTATGTTGCCAATGATAGATTTTTATCAAAAGATTTGATATGGGATAGGAAAATAATATGGTATCTAGAGGGAGTCAGGTCTTTGATGGAAAGTTTAGCATTTTGAGTCATTTATTTTTATGCATTTATGGAAACTACTAAGGGGATTGACGAGTTTGTAATCATTAAGTAGATTAGTGTGTTTTTAACGCTTTGTTTCGTTGAAACTTATATAACTCGCTTATATTGTGTTCTTTAATAAATGTGCTTGCAGAATTGTTTGCACTTAATGCTTTTACATTTTTAAGCTTGTTTTTCTCATACTATCATTCCTATGTAAGATCGATTTTAATAATAACCCTAAGAGAACTCATATGGATGGTAACAGAGATTAGACGCTATAAGACTCTTGCTTTATATTGTCACTCCTCTACAAAACTGCTCTGAAACAAAAAGTTAATGGAGAACTTGCATGAGTAGGAATGGGTATAAAACCCAAAGGTGAGATAGTAACTAAAGTGGATGTCACGGGTTTTCTTGTGAAATGCCCTTTGATTTGTGATAGTTTGGGGGAACGAGTGTTATTTTTTAAACCTAAAGGTTTTCCGAGAGAATCCTCATTGATATGAGTTTAATAATTGAATTAATATTATTAGTGATGAAAAGTTGAGATGAAGACTTAGTTGTTAGAACTTTGGCTTATGGCGTGGTTGTAGATGAGTTATGAATTGACGTGGAACCTATCGTACACACACATAATTGGCTCAACGTATTAAATTTGTAAATTAAGGTGCATGTTATGAGTACTTGACATTCGAGTTCATTAGATGTTGAGGCATATGCATAATACTTATCATGGGTTAACTGTTTTAAAGTTGGATACTTTATGTTACCATTTTGTCCGTTGAGTATACATTTTGTTTCGTTAGTGTTTGTTACGTTTTGTTTGTGCCTTGTTTTGGTTCTCAAGGATGAGTAAGGTTTAAGTCTGGGGGAAATTGATAAGGCGAAATATGTTCACCTTATATAAGCTATTTTCACTTATACTTTGCGCCATATTTTTTGCTATTTAATGTGTTTTTGGTTTATTTTGTAGGTTATTGATCATGAATGCCAAAATGAGAGCAAAAGATTGAGAAAGATCAAGAAAGATGTAATTTTGGCCAAAAAGGTGCCTTTAATCACAAAGAAGCTATTTCTGTATTTCACAAGATATTCAAGGTATTAAGTCCAATTTTTGATGATTAATCCTATGCTTTGAGACCTTAGATAGAGTGGAAAATAAGTTCCAAGCTGATACAATGGAGGCTCGAGACTCCAACAAAGGTTAATATTGCAAAATACGTAGAAAGGTGATGATGAACAAATGCTGAAGGAATCTGCCAAGATTTAGTATTCCAATTATATCTCTTTCACTTTACATTTAAATAGAGTGATTCAAGTGGCATTGGAAAGAAAAGGGATAGTGCTACAACTTTCATGCTTTGGGGTTTTCAAATTTTCACTGGGATCGTAGCAAAACATGGCCAAAACTAGGACATTGCGACGTGGCTCACTGTTTCATTTTTTTTCTAACAATTCATGGATGTTGACATGGGGAGCTAGACGTCATGACTCCTAGAAACGAAACAGTGTGAAAAGTTTCGTTTTTTGATTTTTTATGTTTTTAAAATGTCATTTTGTTATGGGTTGTTTCTTAACTTGTTCCTCACATGTTAGGGCCCAAAAACGTGCCATCTTATTATTGTTTTATAAGGTTTTGAATTGTTGCCTGTATAAGTCAATCGATTATGTAATTTTCAAAGGGAAGATCATTGGAGATAATAGGGTGTTCATAGTTTAGAATAAGGTTTATATTTTTCTTTTTTAGGGTTTCGTATATTTTTTGAGTGTGATAATTTTGAAAGCATTAAGCAATGGTTTCTCTTTGTAATAGCTAGGGTTTCTTCTTTGGCTATTGTACTGGGAATTGCAGCTATACGAAATTGAAATATCGGGTTACTGAATTCATCGATTTTGAGTCAAAGATTTCTTCTAAGGATTTTACAATCCAAGGTTTTATCTTTCTTTTCAAGTTATGTTTTAATTATGAGCTTAATTGTTAATGTTATGATATTTAGTTTAGTCATGCTCGGCTAAATCTATTGTTCTCTCAGGATTATGAATAAGGGTTTTTGTGTTTAATTTACAAGTTTTATGTTCTATTTAATGCTCTTGGTTAGATTAGTTTTGATGTGTTCTTCATAATTATGCATGATATGTCGCGAGTGTTATGTATGATGAATATACTTTTATTAGTGCAGTAAGTTACTTAGAGATAACTTTATTTAATCTTGACTCTTACCATATAGGGGGATTAGAGTAGGTTGTTTGGAAGCTTGTGTTGGTTTGTTATGAATTTCTTAGGCTAATTTTACCTTAACTCTTGCCTCTTACCACATAGGGAGAGTTTGGGGGTTAGTTTAGCATTAGTGAGACTTGGTTCGCTATTGCTGCTTACCACATATGAGCGATTGAATCAGAGGGTTGGTTGTTGGTAGTTACATTAAATTCCAGGTTAATTAAGGAAGTAAACCTTGTCTCTCACCCCATAGGAATGTTTAGCAAATTAGTTAATATCTGAGTAGATAAATGCCTAAATCATTCCTTGCCTATTACCACATAGGGGGCGTGAGTTATGTTATTTACCCTTGTTTTGTATAACCATAGATAAGATGTGCTTGTGCTATTTAATAACCCTAAAATATAATGTCGGGAGTACATTTGCTTAATTGATATTTTAAATCAAAGTAATCATCTTATTTATTGTGTTTTGTCTTTAGCATTCTTGTCTTTAGTTTGATAATATTAAAAATCCAAAAACATTTTCTATAGAATTTCAACATTTTCCTTTCCCTGTGAGTATGAACTTACTGTACTATAAACGTTAAGGGGTTGTTAGGCATTATTTTTTATTAGGGGTAGTTAGCAGCCACGAGAATATTTTATACATATATTTATGCCCTATCAGTCCTATAGAGGTTTGAGACTCCAATGAAGGATAACCAAGGAAAACGGAAGACAAAGACACAGGCAGCAACCCACGTCGCAACATTGAGTTAACGCACGTCGCAATGTCTAAAATTTTTAGTTATTATTTTTTTTTGTGTTTTGCCCGATGTAGTGACGTGCAACACCCGATATCATGACGTTCGAGAAATAATGTCATTTTTTATTTTCTATTTTCGTAATTTTTGGGTTTTTGACTTGTTAAAGGTTTTCTTATTTGTTTATTTCGTTTAGGATTTGTTTCAGCATATATATAGGTATTTTATTTCATTGTAATAGGCTGAAGAATAATTTCGAGACTTTGCGATAATAAGAAATTTTAGTGATTGGTTTCTTTATTGTGATCTTGTTTCCTACGACGGGTTTCAATATTACAAATTTGAGAATTGAATAATTTGTGTGGAGCTGCCATTTAATTGGTGTTCTAATTCTGATATATTCCTTAGATTGTTTTATTCCCTTGGATTTATTTCATGTTCCTACAGTTTTTGCATCCGTGGCATATCAAAATTGGGTTTTCAGCAAGTCAATTTGGATTTGATATCAAAATTGGTTGGCGTATTGTCGGAGCGAAAAAATATACACAAAAATGAATGTAAGAATGGGGGTATTTATATTAAAGGATGTGATGAGGAAGCCAACCCGAGAAGCCTTGTCAATGATCCATTCCAAGGAGTTGGAGGACCTTTGACGCGTGCAAGAACTAAGCGAATAAAGTCGGTGTTATATTCATTAATTGAAGATATTTTTTAATATGAATTAGTTCGTGAAGTTCGTGTCAAGAATGCAGTGTTCATTTCGTGTCAAGTATCACAAAAGGAGTACAATATTGTGGTGGATCGAAATGAAGCATTGGAGGAAAGAAGCGTTGAAGAAATTGGACAAAGAGCTTAGAAAAGCTCCACGTCGATGTCCAGAGACACTCGTCGCGACGTGGAGAATCACAAAAGGGTGCTCAGAGTCGAATCGCCAACGTCGCGACGTGCGACAACAGATGTCGCGACATACACCGACATCGCGACGTCCATGCCCTTCCACGTCGCGCGACGTGGCTCATTGGAAATTGCACAAAAAAATAGAACAAAGTAAATTCAACTTTTAATTGCAATTTAATTCCCCACATCGCGACATGGAGACACCGACGTCGCGACGTGCGGGAACGTGGCCTGTTTTGTTTTAAATTTATTAACCGTTATTTCTTTAGGGTTTTAAGCCTATTAAAGGCAACCTTTGTGTACGTTTTTAGGCAGACGATTTTGAATAATTAAACTTGAGAGTTGTAAACTTTCTTTTGTTCTTTGTGAAGAACAATCAATTCCATTCAATTAAGGGTTTGATTGGTGGGGATTCCTGATAACGAAGGTTCTAGGAAACAAGTATTCTTAGGGTATTCGTTGCTTAATTGGATAGGTAAGTTTCTAATTCCTATTGAATTTGGGGCTGCCTCCTTTGTTCTATTTCATCTATTATCAATTCATTCATCTAATTCCTCAATTGATCTTGGGTTTACGTTCTTAGAGTCTATAAGGGTCTAGGATCGTATCAGATTGGTATCAGAGCTAGTTTGGGGAATTTATTTTTCATCAAAGAATTGCATCTTTGATTGTTTTTCTTTGAGTTTTCCATATTGTGTTATTTTTTGTATTGTGTTCTTCTTATTGTTGTTTGCAGAATTGTGGCCAAGAGAAAAAAAACTGCAGAAAAAAAAGTGCAGAAAATTGAACAAAAAAAAAAAAAAAAAAGCCAATTTGAGTTTTAATTCCATAGTTTTCAGTTTGAGTTTCAAGGTAACATCTTCACCTTGATTTCTTAGAAAATTTATTGCATTTGTTGGATTACAAAGTGTGAAGAAAATTCCTTTTTTTCAATATATGCTTAGAAGTGTTGCACTAAATCAGTTGGGATTATTGCATAGTTTTTGTTGGTTTTTGGGGAAATTAGTTGTGTCTTGCAATCTTATGTCATTGTGTTGCCCTTGTGGAAAGGTGAATTCTTATCCTTGCTGAAATTTGTTTTGGTTTAAAGCCAATTCTGGTGTCATACCATTGTGAACCAATGTTTCATTGTCTTTTTTTTTTTTTTGTGAGTCTTTATTGTTATTATTGGGTAACATTTTGGTTCTTGTTGCCTAATATCATTCCATTGCTCAAGAGTTCTTGTAATCATTCTTGTTCCTTAGAGTCTTCTATTTTTCTTTAAATATTCTTATTCAATTGGATTCTTGGTTGGTGTCTGAGTATTTGTTCAACTCAAAGAACTTGTAAAGAAAGTTAAGAGAGCTTCAATACATTAAGCGATACACGAGAGTGAGTGTAAACACTAAGGGAGCGGAGAGGACAATTAATTTTCTCAAATTCATCATGAGTGGAGAAGGTACTAGTAATTCGTCATTCAACATTGAAACTCTCTTTAAAGCCATTCAAGCACAATTTGATAAAATTAATCTTAGGATTAACTTTTTAGAGTCTACTGAACCACAAACTAGGGAAAGATCGGGTAGGAATCCATTGTTTGAGAGGGGAAATCATGAGGAAGTGTTAGAGGAGGAAGAAGAAGGAACATGGGGTAGAGGTAGGAATGATAGGAGAAAGAATAGTTACATGGGATCCATTAAGATGAAACTTCTAGAATTTCAAGGGAAGAATGATCCTGAGGTTTACCTAGAATGGGAAAGGAGGGTAGATCATGTCTTTGACTGTCATAATTATTCGAAAGAGTAGAAGGTGAAGTTAGCGGTAGTTGAATTTACCCATTATGCCTCAATTTGGTAGGACCAATTAGTACATAATAGAAGGAGGTATGGGGAGAGACCAGTTAGGACTTGGGAGGAGGTTAAGATGATAATGAGAAAGAGATTTGTTCCCAATCATTACCAACGTGATGTAGTGAGAAAACTTCAAACTTTGACCCAAGGTGGTAAGAGTGTAGAAGAGTATATTTTCGGAGATAGAGGTAGCATTAATTTGGGCTAATATATAAGAGCATCCCGAATTTACAATAGGTAGATTTTTAGCGGGTTTGAATAGGGAGATAGCTGATGTGGTAGAGTTGCAATAATATGTTGACATGGAGGAATTATTGCATAAGGCCTTGAAAGTTGAGAGAATTGTTAAGGCTAGAGGGAAGAGTACTTGGAAGAGTCCTTGGAAGGATAATATACCAATGTCAAACAAAAAATTTGGGAATGCTAAAGCTGACTCCAAACCTAATGTAGAACAGAAATGGGGAACTGGGAAGGAGAAGGTTGAGGAGCAAACTGTTGGTAGGACTAAAGATATTAGGTGTTTTAAGTGCCAAGGGATAGGGCACATACAATCCCAATGTCCAAACAAAAAGACGATATTCTTGTTACCTAATGGGGATTATGATAGTGAGCATTCTGATGATGAGGATAATATGTCATTGGTTGAGGAGAGTGATGGAGAGGAAGAGCTACCAATGGGGGGAGAGGCTCTTGTCAATTTACGGGTTTTAAATACATAACTTAAGATAGAGGGAGAGTTGGTGCAAAAGGATAACATTTTTCACACTACGTGTCATGTGCAATGAAACTTGTGTAGCTTAATCATTGATAATGGGAGTTGTACTAACATAGCTAGTACATTGTTGGTAGAGAAGTTGGGGTTAAAAACACTTAAACATCCTAAACCCTATAAGCTACAATGGTTGAGTACTAGTGAGGAGGCCAAAGTGAATAAGCAAGTTAAAATTGAGTTTGTGATAGGTAAGTATAAGGATGAGGTGTTGTGTGATGTGGTGCCTATGCAAGCTGCCCATATTATTTTGGAGCGTCCTTGGCAGTTTGATCGACGGGTAGTGTATGATGGATACACTAATAAGTACACATTGGAGATGAACAATCGGAGGCATACATTGGAGCCTTTAAAGCCTTGGGAGGCACATGAAGATCAACTTCGCATTGTAAAAGATTTTGAAAAGAAAGAAAAAGGTGAATCTAGTGAGAATAAAAGTCGAGAGGAAATCATCAAGAGTGAGGTAGAAAAATCAGAAAATGGTAAAAAGAAAATGAGTGTTTTTGCAACAAAAAGAGAGGTGAAAGAATGATTTAGTGAGGGAAAGAGTGTGTTTATTTTATTGTATAAAGATGTGTTTTTAATTGATTCTAAAATGCTTGATCTTTTGCCTTGGGAAGTGGTGTTTTTATTGCTGGAGTTCGAGGATGTCTTTTCGGAGGAGTTGCCATCGGGACTTCCACCATTGAGAGGGATAGAGCACCAAATCGATTTCATTTCCGGTGCTGCTATACCAAACCGTCCAGCCTATCAAGCTAATCCGGAGGAGTTTAAGGAGATCCATGTTCAAGTGGAGGAGTTATTGCAAAAAGGGGCTGTGCGGGAGAGTCTTAGCCCGTGTACGGTGCCCATTATTTTGGTACCCAAGAAGGATGCACGTTGGAGGATGTGCATGGACTGCTGGGCGGTCAACAAGATTACGGTAAAGTATCGTCATCCTATTCCTCGACTTGATGATATGTTAGATGAGTTGCATGGTGCATGTGTATTTTCAAAGGTTGATTTAAAGAGTGGGTATTTTCAAATTCGAATGAAAGAGGGAGATGAGTGGAAAAATGCTTTCAAAACAAAATTTGTTTTATATGAGTGGCGTATCATGCCTTTTGGGTTGACAAATGCACCTAATGCATTTATGCGATTAATGAACCATGTTTTGAGGCCTTTTATTGGAAAGTTTGTTGTTGTTTACTTCGATGATATACTCATTTATAGTAAGTCGTTTGATGAACACATGTTGCATTTGAGAGAAATTTTTGTCATGTTAAGAGAACATCAATTATATGCTAATTTGAAGAAATGTTCTTTTTGCATGGATTCTATTGTATTTCTTGGTTTTTTTGTCAGTGCTAACGGTATTAAAGTATATGAAGAGAAGATTAGGGCAATGAAGGAGTGGCCTACACTGAAGAATGCCAGTGAGGTCTGAAGTTTTCATAGATTGGCGGGATTTTATCGAAGGTTTGTCAAAAACTTTAGTACTATTGCCGTACCATTGAACGAACTTGTTAAAAAGCATGTTGTATTTAAATGGGAAAAAGTGCATGAAAAAGCTTTTAACACGTTAAAGGACAAACTCACACAAGCACCTGTTTTGATGTTACCTGATTTTAATAAGGTTTTTGAAGTTCAATGTGATGCCTCTGGGCTTGGGATTGGAGCTTTTTTAATACAGGACTCAAAGCCAATCGCATATTTTAGTGAGAAGATGCATGGGGCCGTCCTGAATTACCCAACGTATGACAAAGAGCTATATGCTCTAGTGAGGGCATTACAAACCTAGCAGCATTATTTGAGGCCCAAGAAGTTCGTCATCCACTCCGATCATGAGCCACTCAAGCCCTTAAAGTCTCAAGGGAAACTACACCGAATACATGCTAGGTGGATGGAATTTATCGAGTCTTTTCCATACGTCATCAAGCATAAGGCTAGTAAGAAAAATGTAGTGGCAGATGCACTGTCACGAAGGTATGTGCTTCTAACACTTTTGCAATCGAAGTTGTTGGGCTTTGATTCGATTAAGGGGTTGTATGCTGATGATAGTGATTTTGGTAAAATCTTTGTTGAATGTGCACAAACTACATATGGTGATTATTTTCAGCATGATGGTTTTCTTTTCAAAAAAGGGAAATTATGTCTACCAAAAAGTTCATATCGTGAATTACCTATTAGGGAGGCACATTCTTGGGGTCTTATGGGGCACTTTGGAATCACAAAAACACTGGACATATTGCATGAGCATTTCTATTGGCCTAAGATTAGAATTGATGTTCAACATTTTTGTGCAAGGTGTATTTCGTGTCGTCAAGAAAATCTAAGGTTATGCCTCACGGTTTTTATACCCCATTACCAGTCCCTAGTCACCCATGGGTTGACATATCTATGGATTTTGTGTTAGGGTTTCCTAGGACACAGTCGGGTCATGATAGCATCTTTGTGGTAGTCGATCGTTTTAGCAAAATGGCGCATTTCATAGCATGCAATAAAAGTAACGATGCATCTCATATTGCCGAATTATTCTTTTGTCAGATAGATTGCATGGCATTCCAAAAACCATTGTTAGTAATCGAGATGTTAAGTTTTTTAGTCATTTTTGGCTCACATTGTGGTTTAAGTTAGGCACGATGCTTTTGTTTTCCACAGTCGCACATCCACAAACGGATGGGCAAACTGAAGTTGTTAATCAAACTTTAACAACATTGCTTCGAGCATTAATTCAAAAGAATTTGAAAAGTTGGGAAAAATGTTTGCCGCATGTAGATTTTGCATATAATAGGGCATCTTATTCTCCATTTGAAGTGGTTTATGGGTTTAATCCACAAATGCCTTTAAATGTTTTGCCTATTTCTACTAGTCACATTTTGGATTTAGATAGTAAATAGAAGGCTGATCACATCAAGGAAATGCATGCCAAGGTTCGAGCAAACATTGAGCGAAGGAATGATCAAGTAGCCAAACAAGCTAGCGGAGGAAGAATCAAAGTTTCTTTTGAACCCAGTGATTGGGTATGGGTTCATATGCGGAAGGAACGATTTCCAAATCAACGGAAATCTAAGCTCCAACAAAGGGGAGATGGTCCTTTTCAAGTTTTGGCTAAAATCAATGATAATGCTTATAAAATTGAATTACCTAGCGAATATGGTAATGTGTCTAGTACATTTAATGTTACTGATCTTTCGTTGTATGATCTAGGTGATTCGAGGACGAATCCTTTTGAGGAGGGGAGGAATGATGAGGAAGCCAACCTGAGAAGCCTTGTGGATGATCCATTGCAAGGAGTTGGAGGACCTTTGACACGTGCAAGGACTAAGCGAATGAAATCGGCGTTATATTTATTAATTGAAGATATTTTTGAACGTGAATTAGTTTATGAAGTTCGTGTCAAGGATGCAGCGTTCATTCATGCTTGGAAGTATCACAAAAGGAGTACAATATTGTGGTGGATCGAAATGAAGCATTGGAGGAAAGAAGTGTTGAAGAAATTGGACAAAGAGCTTAGAAAGCTACACGTCGCGATGTCTGGAGACCCACGTCGTGACGTGGAGAATCACAAAAGGGTGCTCAGAGTCGAATCGCTAGCGTCGCGATGTGTGACCACAGATGTCGCGACATGCACCAACGTCGCGACGTCCATACCCTTCCACGTCGCGACGTGGCTCACTGGAAATTGCACAAAAAATGGAACAAAATAAATTCGACTTTTAATTGCCATTTAATTCCCCACGTCGCACGATGTGGAGACACCAACGTCGCGACGTGAGGGAACGCGGCCTGTTTTGTTTTAAATTTGTTAACCGTTATTTCTTTAGGGATTTAAGCCTATAAAAGGCAACCTTTGTGTACGTTTTTAGGCATAAAATTTTGAATATTAAAACTTTAGACTTGTAAACTTCTTTTGTTCTTTGTGAAGAAGAATCAATTCCATCTAATTAAGGGTTTGATTGGTTGGGATTCTTGATAACGAATGTTCTAGGAAACAAGTATTCTTAGTGTTAACCCTGCAGGTACCGTTACAATCCTTGCTCTGCTGGATATAGACACCAAGGGAGTGAGTTTTTGCATTGAAAAAGGCTGGGACAACATTATACTGGAAACCAGTCATCACAGTTTCCACAAAGCAGTCAAAGGTACTAGGCAGGACGGCTGGTGCATTGCAAATGTGTGGTGGAAGGCAAAACTAATTTAGGACCATTGCCGGATTACCCATTGCCTGGCTGAAGAGAACCAAGCTGCAAGAAATATAGCACAACAAGGAGCTGAGAATACACAAGCTGCTGCAGAAAGAACTCTGAGAGCCCTACGGAGAGAAAAAGCTGGTATTCCCACATTCAGAAGGACCAGGGCACAGGATAACAACACTAGGGTTGATGTATAACAAAACTGACTTCAGGGAAACACTGTGGACAATCCTTGATGCTTCAACCTCACCAGGGCAGGTAAAGAAAATGAGTAAGTTAGCAGAATTGCTAGAGGGCATTGGTTGCCGTGTTAGGCCAATTTCCCAATGTACACATACGTAAATTTTGAAGGGCATTGGCTGCTGTGTTAGGTCAATTTCCCACTGAAGTAGGTGCTGTTGCATAGTTGGTTTTGGAAATTTTGGGCAGTCTTTTGTTATCATAGAAGCCATACGAAAAGCATATTTATGCCTCTCCTTTACTAAGGAGTTTTATACAAAGGGATTACATATCCTGCTTTTTGTTCCCCTGTTGGGTCATTTTGTAAACTGCAAACATGTATGATAGTTACTTTGGTGGTGAGGAAGCCCCAAAAATGCAACCCCACACTCTGTTTATGGATAATTAACTGTAATATTAGGGATTTGTGTAAATGGAGGAGTCCTCCACATTTATGGTTTTGCAAAAATCCTTTTGATCCCCTTCCCATTGGGCCGAGGGCATTTAAATGGATAGGGGATCAAATGGAACCAACATGTAAGGGTGGTATTAGGGTATGCCCATCACCCAAACCGGATTCAATACATTAGGGAGTGGCGACCCACCTCGCAATAGAGGTTAAGCCAATAAAAAAAAGTATTCTTAGGGTTTTCGTTGCTTAATTGGATAGGTAAATTTCTAATTCCTATTGAATTTGGGGCTGCCTCCTTTGTTTCTATTTCATCTATTATCAAATCATTCATCTAATTCCTCAATTGATCTTGGGTTTACATTCTTAGAGTCTATAAGGGTCTAGGATCGTATCAGGATGACTCGTTACTTTATTCCTGAAAATGACACCAACTTTTCGGTGAACAAAAACAAACACAAAAATGAATGTGTGAACAAGGGTATTTATGTATTAAAGAATGGCTTGCTACTTTATCCCCATCACAGTGACAACTTGTCAAATGTATGCTTTGGTCGATGTGTTTTGAGACTACAAGTAAATTTATAGTCTTGCCTCACCCTATAAAAGGGTGAGTAAGATGTCAAACCCACATAAAGGTACACAAGCTAAAGGATGTGATGTATTCAGAGGATTTGAAATAAGAAGTTAAATGCGTAGTTCAATCAAACAGTCAAGTAAATATGCAATAGACAGAGAACAAGTAAGGTATTCAAATGGAGAGAGAATGGTGTTCTTGGACTTATATTGTGAGAAATTCCATCTAGTGAACTAATAACCTTGTGTTGAGCTATGATGATTGATTTCATAGAGTAAAAGATTGTCCTCATGGAATGATCATAAGTCACCTTGGTAGACACACCTAGGTCGAAATTCATAAATTCTCCCCTTCCCTTGACAGTGATAAGTTTGAATTATTAATGAAAGTCACAACGTGTGACAATGGCCAACTACCCAACTAGTTTCATCTACATTTTTTAAGTGTTGAGAGAACTTAGGGTCCTCCTCTTGGTAGTGACAAGACCCCTTTCATCACAACTAAACCCAAGTATACTTTTATTCTTTACATGCAAATTTCTAAGCATCACAAATACAAAGATGACCTCGTCTACACATGTGTGATGGGAGCTCAAACAATCCTCATCAAATAATATTTATATTACCCTATCTACTCACTCATCTGAGGTGTATCAAGCCACCGTCATCTGAGGTGTATCAAGCCACAGGGAGGGTATCATCTAGTGATTTAGTGAACATGTGTGTTTTGTAGTGAAAAAAAGGCAAACAAAGAAATTCAAATGGAAGTAAGAAACTAAGCTATCTAATCTATCAAATAACTACAAATGAAAAGAAATGAAATACAATGCATCTTGAAAAGAGAAGACAAATAATTAAGTGTACCCTTGGATGGTTGGTTTTTCTAAGTGTGTGTCTTGTGTGGTACTTTGACTACCTCCCTGCTATAGTTTTCTACAAATTATAGGTGTTCCATCAAGAGTTAATAGATTATAAAGACCTACTACAGCTTCATAACATTATTGATTCGCCGATTGAGAATTAAAATTCTAACCACCAAGTCCCTTTTGGTGAGGAGAACATAATGTGCCAAAAACTAGCCGAATCTAGAGTTCACCTGCTCTTGACCACCTATGGAGTTAGAAATGTAGTCCCATGGCCTTGCAAAGAAGCCATGCAATAACCTTCACTCTATCGCATTATTACCAAGAATGAAATCGGTATCCTTTCAAAGACATTACCCAAGATCTTACTAGAATTCCTTTCTAGCAATCAAGGTTGGTTACTCTAGAGTTCAACTCCCTAACTAGCCTTCCTTTTTTTTGTGAGAGGTAGGTTTCACTAAGGTATCCTCAAACTATTGCATGCTACTAGTTAGAATCATTCATTAAACTAATGAAATCATCCATGGTTAGACCCTAGTCTACAAAAGTGCATTACTGATAGCAATCCATCCACATCCTTGGTGCCAAAATCGAGCTTACATGATCCTTTGATGAATCTTGATGGACCAATGACAAGATCAAGGAGCAAAAGGATGAAAGAAGTTTTGCACACTTTGTTGTCATCACACTTTGAAGACTTGGAGGCCGAGACATCTTTACCATCTCAACATGGAGTTCTTTGGCATGTTTCTTCAATAATCGTTCATGATGAAGTTTCTAGAAGTTCTACATTGGAGCTTAAGGAAATTCCACCTTGAAGAAATATTACATTGCCGAGTTGAAGTCCAATGGCAAGGCGTGTACTTGGGCTTTCATGTGAATCACGCCCTTAAGTAATTTTAGGGTTTTATTTTGTTGTTTATTAATTAAGTCCAAAACACTTAATATGGACTTTAATTAATTCATTAATAAGTTGCTTGGCCCAATTATCTTACATGATAATGGCAAGTATAAGTTTAGAAAACAAAGGTAGCAAAACCGTGTTTTGCTTCCTTGTGAAACCATTTTTATCAATCCTTTTTGGAAAAGGATTAGTTAGTTAGTTAGTTAATTAAGTAGTCAAGTTGTATTTTGCTAATACTAGGGTTTCTTGTTGACCGACTTTAAGCCTTTATTTAAAGGGGTCATTAACGATTTTTATTCAATAAGAAAGAAGAAGAATTTCGAGATGTTTAGCTTGCTAAAAATTGTGATTAACACTTTGTGTTGTCCAAAGCCTTGGAGAATTATTTAATTGTCCATTGTAGAAGATTACCTTTAGCGTAACCTATATGTCACTTCACCATTGTTCTTTATTTAAAGAGTAGGCCAAATTAACTTGTTTAACTAATTGAATTTTCATAGGTTAAATTGAGTTCATTTGTAATAAAGTGTGGGGTTTGATTTACTCAACACTTTGCGTTTTTCCCTTGAATCTTCATCCACCCGAGTTCTTGTTGTTTGTGTGTCTTGGAATAACCTTTGTGCAGCACGGTCCTACATTGTGGAGATCGAATTTGGTCCAGGAGCTAGAGCCTCGATCAACCATTCGCATCAATTGGTATCAGAGAACAAGTTGTTGCCCAAAAATTTCAGGTTAATCCGTCTAATTTCTTCCGCAAATTTTTGATTTTTGTGTGCGTCATTGCTGCCGTTTATTTTGTCAATTTCTGCAGATTTTCATGCATCTTTCTTGCTGCTATTATTTGTCCTTCTTTCTGTTCTAGGTCGAGTCATAATCATCTAGAAATTTCGACAAATTCGCATCTCAAATTGTTGATCAAATCTGCCCGAAATCACTCCTTTTGTGTTTTGCGTTTTTGTGATCTTTTTGTGTTGTTTATTGTTGCGTTTTCTTGCTGTTTTTTGTGTCTAAGTTCTGCATTGTTTTGTTCATCATCATAGTGTGGAATTCTTGTGTTTTCCTTGCTGTTTTCACGTCAAAGCATTGCTAGGGTTTTTGTGTCAAACTAGGGTTTATCAACTAGGGTTTTCTTGGTCAAGTTATCATAAGTTGCTCATTTCTTATCCGTTTCTTGATCTTTTTTTTGTGTTAGTTTCTTTATCTCATTCTTGATATAGTGTGTTTCGATCAAACTTTTATCACACTTGAAAAAGATAAGTTCTTGAACACTTTCTTGAACTTCTTGATTTTCTTGAAATTTCAAAAGTGTCCAAATTTGAATCTTGAGCCATATTCTTGATCCTTGTTGAAAATCTTGAATCTTTTGTGAAAGTGGCACATGCAATTTTTTTTCCTTGGTGAGATATTAAAGTTTGAAAATTTTAAGGTTGTTAAGGTTAAGACAAAAAGACAAAACATCCTTAAACCCTAATCCTAGGTTGTTGTCTTCAAACCTTAAACCTAAGTACTTTGTACTAGGTTCTTGTCTTAAAACCTTAAACCTAGTATCATTTAAGGTTCTTGTCCGAACCTAGTCTCTTGTTTTGTCCAAGGTTTGTGTCCAAACCTTAAACTTTTTGTTTTGTACTAGAATCTTGTCCGAGAAAAAAAAAAAGTCACGGTCAAAAAAAAAAGTGTGACCGATTCAAAAAAAAAAAGAAAAGAACAAAAAAATATATAAATTTAGATTCGGACTTTATTTTTATTTGTTTATTTCTATTATTTATTTTATTTTGAAGAACACATTGTTCTTAAGTTGTTATGTGAAAACCACCTTGGATTAAAAGTGCCATAACTTTCTCAATACAACTCGGAATTAAGTGATTCAAATTGCGTTCTCTTCGTCTTTGAGTCTATTTTCTGAATTTCTTAGTTTCTGGTGGTAAATCAGTTCTAACCCACACGTGTTCTTAAACCTCTTGTGACGTGATTTTCTTTGTTTAACTCTCTTGATTTTTTTTGTGAAAGTTTTATGTGGAACTTGTTGATTGAGACTTGCTATTAAAGTAATTGAACTTGGTGAGTCTTAATAACCCCAATACATTCATTAATTGAGAGTTTTAGCTAGGATAAACAAGAGAGAACACTACCTAAATAGAGTGGAGAGTACCTACTATCCAATAGTGAGGAACCCGAGAGGTATCTATATATATTCTTGTGTTTTCTTTACTAACTTGCAGGTAAAAATGGAGGAATCAAAAAGTGACAAACCTATAACTCAAGCCGAGCAAAAGTTTGCTAATGAAGTCCTTTTTGGTATGTTGCAAAAGATCAATCTCCGACTTGATAATTTGGAGTCATCATCTAAAAGCTCCACATCAAGGAAGCTTAAATTTGAAGATCATGATGAATTCGATGATGATAATGATGAGGAAAAAGAGAATGAGTACACGAGCTCTTCTAAAGGTGAAAAGTCTAAAATTTCCATTAATTCTGTTAAACTCACCATCTCTACCTTTCATGGCAAATCAGATCCCGAAGCTTTCTTTGATTGGGTTCGAGATTTAGAACACTTCTTTGAAGGTAATGATGTCCCCGAGAAAAAGCAATACCGAATTGCTTTTATGCACCTTAAAGATTATGCTAGTCTTTGGTGGGATGAAGTTGTTCGAAATAGACGACAAGATGGCGAAAGGCCAGTCAAGACTTGGAACCAAATGAATGCAATCATGAGGAAGAAGTATGTTCCCTCACATTATAATAGAGAGCTCAACCGAAAGTTACATACCCTTGTGCAAGGTAGCCGAACAGTTGAAGATTACTATCATGAGATGGAAGCATTGATGATAAAAGCCAATATTCATGAAGACCCCGACACAACCATTGAGAGGTTCCTTAGAGGTATGAATTCCGAATTGGCTTATCAAGTTGATCTTCAAAGTTACATTGATCATAATGAATTTGTTCACAAAGCTATCAAAATTGAGAAGCATATGAAGGGTAAAGGGCGAAATTTCCAACAACCATTGCCGCCTTGGAGGAGAGATCAAAAGCCAAATTACACCCCTCCTTCAAAGCCGAAAGTTTTCACCCCAAATCAGCCTTCAAACACTTCAAATAATGCTCCCAAAACAGTCCGCCAACTTGCTGAATCTTCAACCAAAGCAACGCCCAAACTGAATGAGAGATTGAGGGACATTAGATGTTATAAGTGTCAAGGTTATGGCCATTATCAAACTGACTGCCCAACCAGAAAATTGATGATAATTCGTGATAATGGAGAGGTTGAAAGTGATGAAGAATGTGCCGACATGCCACCACTTGAAGAGAAGTACCAAAATGATGAAGATAGTGAAGATCTTACTACATATGATTTTGGTGAATTCCCTTTAGTTACTCGCTGAGTCTTGAGTGCACAACCACTAATTGAAGATGATTTGTCTCAAAGAGAAAACATATTTCACACTCGATGCATGGTTCAAGGTAAGATTTGTAGTGTGATTGTTGATAGTGGTAGTTGTACAAATGTGGCAAGTACATTATTTGTTAAGAAGCTAAACTTGACTTGCATGAAACATCCAAACCCATATAAGCTTCAATGGCTTAATAACACTGCCGAGAGTAAAGTGACTAAACAAGTTAAATTTTCTTTAACCATTGGAAAGTATGTTGATGATATTGTATGTGATGTTGTACCAATGGAAGCTAGTCATATTTTACTTGGTCGTCCATGGCAATTTGATAGAGATGTTACATATCATGCAAAGAAGAATTATTATTCTTTTGATTATCATGGCCGAAAGTACAACCTTAGGGCATTGAGTCCAAGCCAAGCTTTTGAAGATCAATCAAGGATTGTGCAATCTTGCCGTGAGATGGAAGCAAAGGAGAAGAAAAAACAAGAAGATAAAAAGAATGTAACTAGTGTAGGCCGAAGCATTGATTCTAAATATTGTAATAGCCGAAATAGTGTTCCTTCTAAATCTTGTTATTTTGCTTCTAAGAGTGAGGTTAAGAGAGCAATACTAGATAGGCAATCATTGTATTTGATGATCCGCAAGGATTTTGTACTTATTGTTGATAGTGATCACCTTGCTTCTTTGCCTAGTGTTGTTTTATCTCTTTTGCAGGAATTTAGTGATGTGTTTCCCGAGGACTTACCCATTGGATTGCCGCCAATAAGAGGAATTGAACATCAAATTGATTTCATTCCTGGTGCACAAATTCCAAATCGTCCAGCATATAGAGCAAATCCTGAGGAAACAAAAGAGATTCAACGTCAAGTGGATGAACTCCTTGACAAAGGTATTGTGCGTGAATCTCTAAGTCCTTGTTCTGTTCCAGTAATTTTGGTACCTAAAAAGGATGAATCTTGGAGAATGTGTGTTGATTGTCGTGCCATAAACAAAATCACCATTAAGTATAGACATCCAATTCCTAGATTAGATGATATGCTTGATGAATTGTATGGTTCGTGTATTTTCCCCAAGATTGATTTAAAAAGTGGCTACTATCAAATTAGAATGAAAGAAGGTGATGAATGGAAAACAGCCTTTAAAACAAAGTATGATTTGTATGAATGGTTAGTCATGCCTTTTGGTCTAACTAATGCACCTAGTACTTTTATGAGGCTAATGAATCACGTATTTCGGTCTTTCATTGGTAAATTTGTTGTGGTCTATTTTGATGACATCCTTATTTATAGAAAATCACTTGATGAGCATGTTGAACATTTAACACAAGTGTTTGTTGTATTACGTGAGAACCGATTGTATGCTAACCTTAAAAAGTGTAATTTTTGCATGGAATCAATTGTCTTTTTGGGTTATATTGTTAGTTCTCAAGGTATTTCTGTTGATGAGTCAAAAGTCAAGGCTATAGAGGAGTGGCCGAGACCTAAAAATGCTAGTGAAGTTAGGAGTTTGCATGGAACATTTAACACAAGTGGCCGATACCTTTGCCCGAAAAAAAAAGCTAAACTAAGGTAAGGTGTGGGTCAAAGAAGGCTCTTAGGGTTTTTTCTCTCAAAACTAAACACTTTTCTCTTTTAATTCTTTAGGGTTTTTTGCATGACCGACCTTCATCCTTTGTTGGTGGGTCAACTCTGGCTGTCATTTCTCCTCAAAAATCATAAGCACAGCTATTACAATAGGTGTAAGAACCAAAGATTGCTCTTAAAAGCCTATAAATATACAAGGAGGAATTGGCAATTAGATTTTCTAAATAGGAGGTGAATTCTCTCTCAAAACCATTAAGATTAGCATTGGTGGTAAATTTCACATATTAAGCCCTCATTAGAGGATATAAGGAAATTTTTTGTTCGTTTGGATTTGAAATCAGCTGTAACTATTGGCCTAATTGATTACCTCCATGTACTGATTCGTTGCTATTTCTAAGAATGATTTTCATCATATCTGGGCATAGTGTCTCTAGTAAATTGGTACGCATCCTATGAGAGTGTTCAAGTGGAGTCCTAATTTTAGAATAGATAGGGAAACGTTATTGGTTCCTGTATGGTTTACCTTACTAGATTTACCATTATCAAGGTATAACGTAGCAAATTACTAGATTTACCATTACCATCCTATCTAGCATTGGTGCTCCATTATACCTTGATAATGCTACAATTAATTTGCTACGTTCAAGTATAACAATGGTGCGAGTTGAGATTGATTTGTTAAAGGAGATCCCTCATCGTATTTGGATTGATCAACCTGACTTTGGAGAAGGTTTTTGGCAAAACATTATTCCAAAAAATCTTCCATTGTATTGTGGAGAATGTTTTTGGCAAGGGCATGCTACTGTTGGTTGTAATCGGAAGTCCATGAATGATATTGTAGTACCAAAGAAGGTTTGGGTGGAAAAATCTAAACATGCTGCAATGCAGATTGGAGTTGAGTCTAGGTCTACACTACCTATCCAAGGGTCGAACAAAGAACATGGAACCAAACAAATCAAGAACAAACCTTTTGTGTTACGTGATAAGGATTTAGGCATTGTGGTTACATCATCCTTACAAGAACTGAATGATAAACAAGTAGTACAGGGCCTAAAGCAGGTGGTCATTGATAAGGTTGGTGATGAGTATGGTCTAGGCAGTGTGAAGAGTATTGGTGATGTACAATTGTTTATTTCAAATAATCATGCGAAGGACATAGTTGAGGTGCATCTAGATAAATCTCCATTGGAGTTGGCTAATGAGGACATTGTTATTTTTGCTGGGGAAAATATAATAAACCTGATGATCAAGTCCATATTACAAATGGCGAAGGTATTCCAATGGAGTCGATTGCGGTCTCTACTGATGATGATCATATAAAACATCAGGATACTCTAACACATAATAATGATGCAGTTGTTCCAGTTGGCAACTATGAGTTAACAGGCCATAAGGTGTCTAATTTGTAATTGGCAAGAGGTTTGTTAGAGCAAATAGCAAACAAGGTCTTAAAGGGAAAGAAGGATTTAGAGGAATCTGATTATGGTCTACTGCTTGAGGTTGTTGTGCAAAAAATTAATCTGGATCCAATTGCTATGGACACGTCTGTGTAGCAACCTAAAAAGTCTCAGAGAGTTCTTTGTTTGTCAAAGACGAAAGCTTAACATTTGCGATCAAGTAAGTCTCAATGATCGGTCTTTTGTGGAATATTCGGGGAATTGGTAATAAAATGTCGGTGAAACCATTTGCGTATATTAGTTACAAATCATGGTCTATCCTTTGTTTGTATTTGCGAAGCTTTGCTGGATTGTGTTCAATAGGTCTCCATCGGTAGGAAGATAGGGCTCCCAAATTTTGTTTCTAATATAGAGAGGTGTTTATGGTTCTTTAATAGTGACATATTACAATTTTAGATTGTTCAACAAAATGACCAGATTCTATCTTTAAAGGTAAACAGCTTGCAAGGTGGTGTTTTGATTTTGGTGTGTTCATGCTCTCTATACACGATTGGAGAGGATGGATCTTTGGCAGGTTTTACAGTCGCTTGGGTTGCAGAATATCCCTTGGTTATGTTTGGGGGATTTTAAATACATCTTAAATGGCAATGAAAAATGGGGAAGAGGGTAGGCTTTATGATTTTTTTGAAAGTGATGTATCAGAGTTTATGTCTCGAATGGCTTTGAACGATATGGGTTATGTTGGGGGTTCCTTTACTTGGTGCAGTAATTGGAGTAGGGCTCCAAGGATTTGAAAGATATTGGTTCGTGGTATGTGTAATCAACAGTAGGAGAATGTATTTGAATTCTCTACCAGGCATCTTAATCATGCTTGTTCAGATCATGTACCTCTTCTGGTGTCTTGGAAGCAGAAGAATGCTAAGGTTTATAAGCATTTTTTATTTCTAAACTTTTGGACTGGTAGGCAAGATTTTTTTACCATAGTTAAGAATTCTTGGGATATGCCTATTAGGGCTGGTAGTTGTCTATTTCAAGCTTTGGAGGTTAAGAGGTATTGTGGCCCAATGGAATAAAGATATCATTGGGAATTTTGTAAACCGAATTGAAGAGGCCGAGAAGAGACTTCAGCAACTTGAGAAAGAAATGATGGGGGCTGACTTAGTGGCTTACAAAGAAGAGGTTCAAATCTACGAGGCAAAGCTTAAATTGGCATTATCCGAGGAGGAAGTATTTTGGCAACAGAAGGCACGTGTTAAGTGGTTCAACTCGGGGGATTGTAACACCAAGTTTTTTCATTCTTTTGTTAGGTAGCATCATTCTAACTTGTTCATTAAGGGATTGATAATTGAGACTAGAGTTTGGTTAGATAATGGAGAGGAACGTAGGAAACATGCTATAATTTTTTACGAGTCTTTGTTATCACTGGAATCTTGGGAAAGGGTGTCCATCCCTGATAACATAATACTAAGATTGGTATCTTCATATGATAATGAGGTATTGGATCGAATTCCTTCTATGGATGAGGTGAGAAATGCATTGTTTGAGATAAATGGTGATAGTGCCCCCAGTCCAGATTGTAATTCGCTGAAGTTTTATTAGATTGCATGATCTATTATCTTAGCAGATTTATATCCGGTGGTCATTGGAGAATCTTGTTGGACCAATGACAAAATCAAGGAGCAAAAGGATGAAAGCCACCTTGCAAACTTTATTGTCAACACATTATGAAGCCTTGGACAACTTTGAGGAACACTTGGCGTCACCATCACCATCTCAATAACATGAAGTTGTTTGGAGCATTTCTTGCATTACAATTCATGAAGAAGTTCCTAGGAGTTCTACATTAGAGCTTAAGGAAATTCCACCTTGAAGAAGTGTTCATGAAATACATTGAAGACCAAGATGGTGTGCTTGGATTTTCACATTTTGGTTTCACGCCATTTCTTAAGTAATTAGGGTTTATTTTTTAGTTGTAATAATTAAGTCCATTAACAATTAATTATGGGCTTGGATTTTTGATTAAGTGTTAATTACTTGGCCTAATTATCTTGCATGAAATTAAAAAAGTAATCTCCTATTTTGTAGGAAAATTTAGGAAAATAAACTCCTAAATTTTAGGGAGCATGACTGAAACCCTACTTTGTAGGAGATTGGCGTGCTTTGTCTTTTGTTTTGATTTAGGAAACTAGTTTGTTAGTTCGTTAGGAAGTCAAGTTGTAATTGGCTTTCAATAGGGTTTCCTTTTTGTACTTGGCCGAATTTATTCCTATAAAAGGAAAAGGCCTTTGACGTTTTTTTAGTAGAGAATAATAAAGATTTTTGCCTTGCAAAAGCTGAAAACTCTTTATGTTTTTAAAACCCCGTGAAGCCTTTAGTGAGAAGCTATAGGATTAGCTTATCGTTCTTGATTTCAGGAACAAGCCGAACTTGGAAGTTAATCTATTTATTTACATTAGATTAATCATTCTTGTTTGTAATAACTTAAAGGGTTTGGTTGTCTAATACCAAGTCTTTTCCGTTTTCATTGAATTCACTTCCGCTATTGCTTGTTTTGTGTCTTTTGTCTTTGATTGTTGAATTGATTCGTGCAACACGGTCCTAAAGATTGTGAAGATTCGGTGGTCCAGGAGTTCAATCCTCGCCCAACCGTATCAATTGGTATCAAAGCCCAAGTTGTTGCTTCAAAATTTCAGGTTAAAAATTTCGTTTTTGCTGTCCTTAATTTCCTCGAATTTTTTTCGAAATTTTGCGTCATAGTGTCTTGCTGCGTTAGCATCAATTTTTCTGCTGTTGTTGCATCATTCAGCTGCTGTCTTTGAGTCGTCTTTACTGCTGTTCCATCGTGTCATATTCAGCTCTAGTTGTTCGTCAATTCTTGTGTTGAAATCAAGTCGAATAGCTAGCTGTTTTGCGAATTGTCTTGGTTCGGTTCTTGCTGAAATTTTCGTATCTTTTGTGTCTTTCTTTGTTGCTGTTTTTGTCCTGTTTTGTTGCGTCATTATTCTGTTCTAAATCTACCTATTTCGGGTCTTCTTTTAGTGATAAAACTGCATAGGAAATTGCATGTTTAGGTGCTGAATTCGTTTAGGGTTTTCCTTACTAAATTTTCATCCAAACCCTAGTTTTTAGGGTTAGGTTTTTGTTTCCAAATTCTTCACTTCTTGTTACTTAATTGACTTGATCATTGTTGCTTCATTATTCTGAAGTTTTGCTACTGATTTTGTGACAATACAAGTGCTGGAACATTGAGATAAGACAACACAACAATCAAAACAAAAAGTTGTTTCAAAACCCTAATTAGGGTTTGTTCGTAAAAAATAAATTCCGTGATAAAAAAAAAAGAGAGAGACCAAGTAGAAAACAGCCCAAAGGCAATTGGTCTAATTAAAAAAAAAAAATTCGGACAAGAAAGAAACAAAATTGTTTCCAAGAACTAAGTGTTCTTCTTTGTTTTCTAAAAGCACACTAAAGATAAAATTGTCATATCTTTTTCGTTATAATTCAGAATAAGGTGATTCAAGTCCTCATCTTCTTGTCTTTCTTTATACTTTCTAATTTTAGTAGTTTTCAAAGCTATATCAAGTTATACCTTTACGTGATCTTTTCAACTCTTTGCAATTTTGCTTCATTAATCTATTTGATTTGTCTTATGTTTTCTTGATTGATTGGATTTCTTAGTGGAGAATTGTTCATTTAATCAAAGAATTGATAGGTCTAATATAGAATAAGTAATTCATTAGAAGAGTGTAGATAGGGTATACACGAGAAAAAACTACTGAAATAGAGTGGTGAGTACCTACTCCCCAAAGTGATAAACCCGTGAGGTATATACATATATTTTCTTGTTTTTCACTAACGTGCTGGTACAAATGGAGGATGACAAATCCGTATCACAAGCCTTGCGAAAAATTGATGTTGAAGAACTTTTTCTCATGATTCAAAAGATCCAAGTCCAAGTTGATGAATTAGCTTCAAGACCTAAGCATCAAACCACTAAGAGTTCCACCTCGAGACTCATTGACTTTGATGAGGTTGCATCCGATAATGAAGAGGAGGACATAATTGGTTATTCTAAGCATTTTAAAACATCCGAGCTTACTGTTGGTTCTTTCAAATTAATATTACCTACTTTTCATGGAAAAGCAGATTTCGAAGCATATATTGATTGGGCACGAGACCTTGTTCATCAATTTGAAGGCAATAATTATCCCAAGGATAAGAGGTACCGCCTAGCCTTTATGCATTTCAAGGATTATGCTAGTTTATAGTGGGATGAGGTAATTAAATCTAGACGCCAAGATGGCAAAAGACCAGTCAAGACTTGGAGCCAAATAAAAGTTCTCATGAGAAAGAAATATGTGCCTTCACATTACCATTGTGAACTCAATCAAAAGTTGCACTATTTTGTTGAAGGAAGTTGAACTATTGAAGATTACTATCATGAGATGGAAGCACTTATGATTAAGACAAATATTCAAGAGGTTCCCGATTCCACCATTGAGAGGTTCCTTAGAGGTATGAATTCCAAATTGGCATATCATGTTGATCTTCAAAGTTATGTTGACATTAATGAGCTTGTTCATAAGGCTATTAAGATTGAGAAGCACATGAAATCAAAGTCTCGGTTCACACAACCACAACCACCTTGGAGAAGGGATGCAAAATCAAATTCCTCTCCAGTTGCTTCGCCTCCAAAACCATGGAGTTTCACGCAAAATCCACCTCAAAACACTTCGTCCAATGCACCAATGTTCACTCCTAAGGTTGCTGAATCTTCCCCACAATCGGCGTCAAAACCTCCAATAAGGTTGAGAGAAATTCGATGTTTTAAGGGTCAAGGCTATAGTCATATGTAATCCGATTGTCCTACCCAAAAATTGATGTATCTTAATGACAATGGAGAAGTGATTAGTGATGATGAATGTGATGACATGCCCGCACTTGAGGAGAAGTACCAAGATAAGGAGAGTGAAGTACTTGATAGTACTACATATTAGGTTGGCAATTATTCTTTAGTTTCTCGTCGAATTCTTAACACACAACCACTAGTCAATAATGATTTGATTCATACAGAGAACATCTTTCACACACGATGCATGGTATAA
Organism: Ophiorrhiza pumila; assembly: GCA_016586305.1. Taxonomy (NCBI): domain Eukaryota; kingdom Viridiplantae; phylum Streptophyta; class Magnoliopsida; order Gentianales; family Rubiaceae; genus Ophiorrhiza; species Ophiorrhiza pumila. The sequence goes on from BLIW01000011.1 coordinate 12,991,345, forward strand.
GATAAAGTTTGTAGTGTGATTGTTGATAGTGGAAGTTGTACTAATGTGTCAAGTACTTTACTTGTTAAGAGATTGAATTTTACTTGTGTGAAGCATCCTAAGCCATATAAACTCCAATGGCCTAATAATTCGGCTGAGACTAAAGTAACCAATCAAGTAACGGTTCCATTCACCATTAGGAATTATGTTGATAAAGTTGTGTGTGAAGTGGTTCTAATGGAAGCCGGCCATATACTTCTTGGAAGGCCTTGGCAATTTGATCGAAGCCTTGGCAATTTGATCGAAATGTTGTGTATTATGCCAAGCCAAATTACTATCACTTTGAGCATCAAGGTAAAAAGTTCAACTTAAGAGCCTTGAGTCCAACCCAAGTCTTTGAAGACCAAGCAAGGATGGCAAAAGCTTTCCGTGATATGTATGAAAAAGAAGCAAAAGATAAAAGTGAGCTTGAAAAGAAAAAGAATGTAAACAATAGTATAGGTCGAGAAATTGTACCTAGTGCTAAAGTTAGTTCTAAGTCTTGTCATTTTGCTTCTATGAGTGAGATAAAGAGAGCAATACTAGATAGGCAACCGTTGTACTTGTTGTATCGCAAAGATGTACTTATCATTGATAGTGATCACCTTAATTCTTTGCCTAGTGTTGTTTTGTCTCTTTTACAGGAATATGGAGATGTGTTTCCCGAGGACTTGCCTATAGGATTACCACCTATCCGTGGCATTGAACATCAAATTGACTTTGTCCCTGGAGCTTAAATTCCGAACCACCCAGCTTATAGAGCAAACCCTGAGGAAACAAAAGAGATTCAACATCAAGTGGATGAACTCCTCGACAAAGGTATTGTTTGAGAATCTCTTAGTCCATGTTCAGTTCCTGTTATCTTGGTTCCTAAAAAAGATGAATCTTGGAGAATGTGTGTTGATTGCCGTGCTATTAACAAAATCACCATTAAGTATAGACATCTATTTCCTAGATTAGATGATATGCTTGATGAATTGCATGGTTCTTGTATTTTTACCAAGATTGATTTGAAAAGTGGCTACTATCAAATTAGAATGAAGGATGGTGATGAATGGAAAACAGCCTTTAAAACAAAGTATGGTTTGTATGAATGGTTAGTTATGCCTTTTGGTTTATCTAATGCACCTAGTACTTTTATGAGGCTCATGAATCACATTTTTCGTCACTTCATTGGTAAATTTGTTGTAGTTTATTTTGATGACATCCTTACCTATAGCAAATCACTTCATGAACATGTTGAACATTTAAAATTCGTGTTTGCTATATTGCGAGAGAACAAATTGTATGCTAACCTTAACAAGTGTTCTTTTTGCATGGAATCAATTATCTTTTTAGGTTATGTTGTTAGTTCTCAAGGTATTTCTGTCGATGAGTCAAAAGTTAAGGCAATCATGGATTGGCCAAGACCTACATGTGCTAGCGATGCTAGAAGTTTTCATGGTTTAGCAAGTTTTTATAGGAGGTTTGTTAAGGACTTTAGTTCAATAGATGCACCTTTAAATGAACTTGTTAAAAAGAATGTCACTTTTGTATGGAACGAAGAACATGAAAACGGCTTTAACACATTAAAGAACAAATTGACTCACGCCCCTTTGTTGGTATTGCCGAATTTTCATAAAGCTTTTGAGATACACTGTGATGTCTCCGGGATAGGTATTGGTGCTGTTTTGATGCAGGAATCAAATCCGGTGGCTTATTTTAGTGAAAAGCTTAATGGGGCAGCCATGAAGTATGCGACTTATGACAAGGAGTTGTATGATTTGGTAAGATCATTATAGGTTTGGCAACACTATCTATGGCCTAAAGAATTCATTATTCATTCTGATCATGAAAGCCTTAAATTCTTGAAAACTCAAGGTAAATTAAATAAAAGGCATGCTAAATGGTTAGAGTTTATTGAATCTTTTTCATATGTGATCAAGTATAAATCTGGTAAAGAAAATGTTGTAGCTGATGCATTATCTAGGAGATAGACGTTATTCACCTATTTGCATGATAAGTTACTTGGTTTTGATTTGATTAAAGATTTGTACAAAGATGATCCTACTTTTTCCGCCACCTTTGATCTATGTTCTTCAAAGCCGAATGGTGAATTTTATGTGCATGATGGATTTTTGTTTAAGAAAGATAAATTATGCATACCCGTTTCTTCCATTCGTGTATTACTTGTTAAAGAGACCCATGGGGGAGGGTTAATAGGGCACTTTGGAATTGCTAAAACACTTGCTGTTTTAAATGAACACTTTTATTGGCCTAACATGATTAAAGATGTTAAAAGTGTTTGTGATAAATGCATTGTGTGTAAACAATCAAAATCGAAAGTGATGCCTCATGGATTGTACACACCTTTGCCTGTTCCTAGTGATCCTTGGATTGATATTTCTATGGATTTTGTACTTGGTTTGCCTAGGTCACGCACTGGTCATGATAGCATATTTGTTATAGTTGATAGATTTAGCAAAATGTCGCACTTCATTGTATGTTCTAAGTCTAATGATGCTACACATGTTGCTGATTTATTCTTTAAGGAAGTTGTTAGATTGCATGGCATTCCACAGAGTATTGCTAGTGATAGGGATGTTAAATTCTTGTCTAACTTTTGGCGTACTTTATGGAATAAGTTAGGCAATAAATTGTTGTTTTCTACTGTTGCACATCCACAAACTGATGGAAAAACTGAAGTAGTTAATCGCACTTTATCTACCCTACTTCATGCCATTATCCAAAAGAACTTAAAGAATTGGAAAAGTTGTTTACCTCATATTGAGTTTGCATATAATTGGACTTTGCATAGTTCTACCAATTGCTTACCTTTTGAAGTTGTTTACGGATTTAATCTATTAATTCCACTTGATATTTTTCCTCTTGCTATTAATGAGTTTGTTAATGTCGAAGGTAAAAAGAAAGCTAATTTTGTGAAGGAGTTACATGAGAAGGTTCGAAATAATATTCAAAGGCGTAATGAACAAATTGCCAAGCAAGCCAATAAGGGTAGAAAGCAAGTGATATTTGAACTGGGTGATTTGGTTTGGATTCACTTAAGAAAAGAAAGGTTTCCTGAGAAAAGGAAATCTAAGCTTCATCCAAGAGGAGATGGTCCTTTTCGAGTTTTGGAAAGGATTGGAGACAATGCTTGAAAGATAGAACTACCAAGTGAGTAAGGCAATGTGTCATCTACATTTAATGTTTCTGATTTATCTTTGTATGATGTAGGTGATTCGAGGACGAATCCTTTCGAGGAGGGAGGGAATGATAGCAATTCGGCCATGTCCATGGAGCAAAAGCGGACTTCACATGATCCATTGGAGAATCTTGATGGACCAATGACAAGATCAAGGAGCAAAAGGATGAAAGCCACCTTGCAAACTTTATTGTCAACACATTGTGAAGCCTTGGACAACTTTGAGGAACACTTGGCGTCACTATCACCATCTCAATCACACGAATTTGTTTGGAATATTTTTTGCATTACAATTCATGAAGAAGTTCCTAGGAGTTCTACATTGGAGCTTAAGGAAATTCCACCTTGAAGAAGTGTTCATGAAATACATTGAAGACCAAGACGATGTGCTTGGATTTTCACATTTTGGTTTCACGCCATTTCTTAAGTAATTAGGATTTATTTTTGAGTTGTAATAATTAAGTCCATTAACAATTAATTATGGGCTTGGATTTTCGATTAAGTGTTAATTACTTAGCTCAATTATCTTGCATGATAATTAGGAAGTAATCTCCTATTTTGTAGAAAAATTTAGGAAAGTAAACTCCTAAATTTTAAGGAGCATGACTGAAACCCTACTTTTTAGGAGATTGGCGTGTTTTGCCTTTTGTTTTGATTTAGGAAACTAGCTTGTTAGTTAGTTAGGAAGTCAAGTTATAATTGGCTTTCATTAGGGTTTCCTTTTTGTACTTGGCCGAATTTATTCCTATAAAAGGGAAAGGTCTTTGACATTTTTTTAGTAGAGAATAATAAAGATTTTTTCCTTGCAAAAGCTGAAATCACTTTGTGTTTTTAAAACCCCGCGAAGCCTTTAGTGAGAAGCTATAGGATTAGCTTATCGTTCTTGATTTCAGGAACAAGCCGAAGTTGGAAGTTAATCTCTTGATTTACATTAGATTAATCATTCTTGTTTGTAATAACGTAAAGGGTTTTGTTGGCTAATACCAAGTCTTTTCCGTTTCCTTTGAATTCATTTCCGCCATTGCTTATTTTGTGTCTTTTGTCTTTGATTGTTGAATTGATTCGTGCAACACGGTCCTAAAGATTGTGGAGATTCGGTGATCCAGGAGTTCGAGCCTCGCCCAACCGTGTCATCGTTTTTGGTTGATTGGTATGTTGGTGTAACTAGAAGGAAAGAATAATGATTTCAAAGATTTAGGAGTGTTTTGGCATATGAAAGGTAAGTTTTGGAAGGGAAGACATCTTTGATCCTACATTAGAAACAATCAAGATTGCAGAATATTGAGGATATCTCTTATGCGGCACAAAGATGGAAGGAGATGCAGAAGCAAATTAGGCAACAAGCTTGCATGCTTGGTTTATGGCCGCTTGTGCCACACATTTGGAAAGAAAAGGGCTATTTTCTTATTTTGGTTTTGGAAGATTTTAGTCAATACTTTTATTTCCTTAGAAGAGATTGTGTTTTTTCTACTTAAGGAGAGCACGTTAGTTAGTTAAACTCTCTCTACTTTTCTTTGTTACTTTTTGGTTTGTTTAATTTCTGAAGTTGTTGCAGACTTAGCCATCATCTGCCAGAACGGTGGTTAATTCCATACAGCATATGATCAATTAATTCTTATTTCTTAATTTCATTATATCTTTGATTTCTTTGTTGTTAATTGTGCATAGTGACTAGTTTATCTTTCCGGTATTAAAGTGATGAAGCACTAATTGATTAATAATTGTTAGACCAAATTGATTCTATTAAATTGGTATATATGAGTTCCAAAAGTTTTTTATGCATAACACTTATTATCTAGATTATTTGAAGTTTGATCACCTTTAATTAATTCAGGTAAAGCCAATTAATCTCCTATTATTTTACTAGATCTATTAGATAGGATTAATTAGTGGCGAATCTACTATTAATAAGCTAATAAATTATGACTGCTAATTTTGATTATAATTTATTATAGTCGAGTTTCTAACTTTTAATGCTATTTTAACATTAAATCTGGTGTTGGCTGATTTTAACCAGGTTGTGTTAGGATCAGAGAAGTAGTTGATTAATCTGATTCTTGTCAACTATCGATTAACTGAGAAATTAGGCTACATCGGATCTGATTCTTGGTATCCTATAACTTACTAATTTATGTGTACTAATTTATATGTACGTCGATGAATGATTAATAATTTATTAATGCGAATTTACTTGCTTTCCAGATCTTCTTTAATTAACTGAATATTGATATAGCCATTTTTATTGCTCTCAATCTATTTTATTGCTTAAATTACATTTAAACTTTTCAATAAATTTAAAATCTTTTGTGGCATTCATCTGAATTAATTAGAAATGGAAAGATATTGTTGTACTCTGTGGAATGATCTCACTTATATATACTGTTTAGTGTTGATTATGGAAGTATTTATTTTTGGTGAATTAACGACGTACCAAAAATCAATCAATATTTCTCAACATCTAATTCATAATAATTCAACAGTCATATGAAAAATGCAATGATCACAAGAAAATTAATTAATTCAATATAGCATAATATTGAAATAGCTAAACACAATGTATAAAAATGAACAAAGGATTTATAGTGTTTCAAATCTGCTATTGGAGTACTTTACATCCACTATTGATAAGCTGGTGTATCACCAAATTATTTACCTTATTTCATAAGAAATTTGTCTTAGTTCTCAATTAAAATGTGTCGTTTATTTTGGTTTATGTATTGTTTTAGGGGGAAGGACAAAAAGGGAGCACAAAAGAATAAAATAGACAAAAGAATTCAAAAAGGAACAAGAAGTAGTGAAAATGGACAGATGGTGAAACCAAGTGGTAAGTTGCGCCATTAGATGGTCACCCAAGGAGTAGCTTAAGTCTGCCACTGCCATGAAGAATAATGAATAGAGAGTAGGCCAATAACATAGCGTTGGAAACTACAAGCCACGCTATGAAAGATTTTAGAGCAACACGCCAAAAACATGCTTGAGTATCTAGCTGCGCCATGGGAAAATGATCGCCAAAATCCTGGCATAATCTGGAGCAACCTACACTAAGATGTGTTAAGAAGAAGGCTACAAGTTTGCAAGCATGTTGGTGCAAGGCAGAAAGTAAATAAAAGGAAGCTAGTGTAACAAACAAACACTTATGATGTGATAAAGATGCTCCAAGATTGTGCAATACAACCAGCGTTTTATCCTCATCAACAAGTGCTAAGTAGAGCTGAACACTCGAGTGAAAGTAGAGGCAAATGAAGATTTAGCGTGATCAAGGCCAATCCACACCATGGAGAAAGCTTGCTGAAGTATGTAGCATAGCCTGCTACAAACCGACTTTAAGGGGATCAGAAGTAGTGAGCGTATGCATCTTCAAGCCGCACCGTCGATTAGCCAACAAGGAAGTAGTGCAATCCACTACAAGCCACGTCGCTAAGTCTTTTGCGTAGAATTGCATTGCGTAACTGAAAGGCAACCTACACTATCTGACTCAATAATGTCCTATTGTACTTTTTGTATCCTTTTGCCATTTTGGTCCTTTCTTACCTATTTTTTGGGATTTAACTTGTATTTTTAACTTTCTAGAAGTAGGATTTAGCATTTCAAGAAGTTGTAAAGTATAAGTAGTGAGCTAAAAACAAAATTATGACAGCTTTTTGGGAGATTTGAAATCTTCATCTTGAGAAATATTGTACTCTTCTTCTTCCTTAGGAAGAAAAGTGAGAAGTGAACTCCAAAGACAAAAATCACTATCTTTTTTTTATTGAAGCTATGATCTTTGAAGTTAAATTTATTACAAGAAGTTATCTTTTTTTATTACAAAGATAGTGATTACAAGACGTTTCTTGTAACACATTACCTCTCATTCAAATCAACCATAACAATGAAGTATCCATAGTGTTGCCTTGAACCACCCATGTGATTAACCCCCATATGACCCATACTTTTTACATTATGCGATTCATTTATTGCACTTTCTATTGAAGATAGATGTGGTAAATTACTTATTTTTGGTTGTTGTTCAAATTTCTCCAAAATTCTCATGCTCAACAAACATTACACGTGACAAATATTTAACCAAACACTCCCTCCTAAGGGAATCATCCTAAAGCAATGCTAGAATGGTAGTTACAACTTACCTTTTATGCAGTAGTTGAGGTTAAAATTTGATGACGCTTGATTGAAAAATATTTGAGTGTTAAGTTCGCAACAACTACCCAACCTCTAAAATATAGGATTTCAACATTTTTCCTAAAAGGTGATCTCTTCTAGTAGTGAGATCAAAACAACTTACAAAAACCCTTTGAAGGATGAACCAATTTTAGTAACAACCTATGTTATAAAATTTGTTTTTTACTCTCCTCTTAAGAAACCTTTTAATACCCAAATTCTCTAATTTGGAATTTCACTCCATCACAAGTTTAGAGAGTTACAAGAAGGATTACACATTTTGTAATTATGATACTACGATGATAGCTCAAATGATAACTCAAGAAATTATTACAATTGAAAATGTTAGCTCAGAAGAACAAATTAAAAACTCAAACTTTGATCTCGATGGATGTTGATAAAATCTTTGTTCTTGAGATTTTTAGGTAGTGTCTTTTTTGCAAGGTTTTAAAGCTCTTGGATCCTCTTGTCGTCATAATATAATTTACAATAAAAAAGGAATTTTATGAATATACATATATATAAAGCTTTGAAATTATCCTCAATGGTAGGTGACCAATTTTAAGGATGATTGACTTTGGATTTGTCATTTATGTATGCAAATTTTGTGAAATTTAAGAAAGCAGCATATGTATGACATGTTTTTATAGGTAATGTTCCTTTCAAGCCAAAATGTGAATTTTATTTCTAAATATAAAAATCTTGAATGCCAATTCACTTATTATGATATGATAGACAGTTTTTTCAATAGATGTATTTACCAAAATTCTTTGAACAGACATATATGGTGGATTCGAATAGATGACACTATTTTTAAAAAATTCATTCCAAATTGGTTCCTTACTTGGTTCAAAAATATGGGACCAAAAGAAGAAAGTTTTCTACCAAAAACAAAATATATCATTTCTTTAACCAATTTCAATATATTCATTCCTCAAAATTCCAAAAGTCAAAAGTTTTTGGAGAATCCCTTCTACTTTTTCTAATAAAATTTCATATGCCATGACTATATGCATAGAAATATAAGGTAGGCTATGTAATTGATGGAATTCATCAAATAAGGAGAGTTTTATACACAAAATGCTGGCCAAAATTTCAAGTTATTATGACTCATTCAGAAAATCTTGACAACGAAAAATGTTCTCGCAAAAGAAACATTATTTGACATTACTCGTAATGTATCTTCTCTAAAAAGAAAAGATTCTATTGAAAACCAGAAAAAATAAATAATTGATCAAATGGAAATGGAAGTAGAAAAAAACCTTTGCTATCTCTACTCCACTCAAAGCAAAAGAGGAAAATTTAGTAAAAGAAAGACAAAAAAATTAGAGAAAGAAAAAAATGAAAAAGAAAAAAATTAATAATGATAAAAATAGAAAAGGCAAAGAAAAAAAATAAATGCATCCACTTCTCAAAGATAAGTAGAAGGTTTAATAAATTTTGATGATGATATTGAAGAAATTGACACTTCTATGTATTAAAATCGTGATTCTTATACGAAAAAGTCAAAAAAAAATTTGAATTTCAACAATTAAGACATATCTATATAAAAATAAAGAATATGTATTAAAAATTTTAGATTCAAATTCTAATAAATCCATAACAGTATCATCCATTTCTACACAAAGGACATTTTCATCATAAAAATCTCACAAAATGACAACAAGAATAAGTGGCATAAATTAATGAAATTTTACTACACAAAAAATAGAAGTTTCAATAAAATCAAGTGCATGCAAGAGTAAGTGGTAACATCAAATCATGTCTCTTATCTTTTATATAAATGAAATGCAAATTCATTTCAAATAAAAGGAAATGCAAATGTAATAGGATCTATAAATAGATCCCAAATTGGGTTATAAGTCAGGTTCCAATTTCAGGTTAAATTCTTAGTTCCAAGTGATAGGTTTATCACGTACCTTAACAATTTATCCCTATTCACTATGTAGTTGTGGTGAGAGGGTTTCGTTCCTCAGGGAAGGGGGTGATTTCAAGAATTCAAGTAACTGTTCTATTAAGTATCACACAAAAAAAACGAAATTTTAAGAATAATAACTAGTCTAACTCTGAGAACAAAGGAACAAGAAGAAACAACAACAAAATCAGTAAATGGGAGTGAATCAAATATAGAGTGAATGTCCTAAGGTTTTAGCACAGGATGAATGGACATTAGACTACTTGGCAATGCACTTGACACACATGCAAATCATGAGGAGACCTAGGTTGCCTAGGAGTCTAGTTAGCACCCAGCATGTCGACCGAAATGCTCTCTACACCCCCTGTCATCATACTTTCCCATGGCGAGGCCTAAGCATGACGGATGTAAACCCGCAACGTCTCAACTTTCTAGAAATAATTACTTTAGCATGTAGTTCCTAAGGTCTTCCCATGGCGCAAGGCCTGACCTAGGTTTGATAGTCTTCGTTAACCCTAGAAAGTATCTTTTCACTCTATTCTAGTAATTCAACGGACTTAAACCGGCATGGCAGCCGCATCTCAGTGCTTGAACATGAAAAGCAAGTGAGAAGACTCAACGAATCCTACTACTAGTCCTTGTTTCATGCAATTATTACTTATATCTGTGAATCCGCATTAACTCAGCATGGCAACTACAATCAATGTTCAATTCACTCAACAAAAGCATGAATTTACGAAACTTGACAGAAATCATGCATTTTTACCAAGTACGATTTCATTCTTCAGAAATTGAGTCAATTGCAAAGAATTACGTAGTCTAATTACACATTCATCCGGTTGAAACCCTAGAACATCGTGAATCTTGCCACGAATTTTCATTCTCATCTAACAATCAACAACTTGCAATAAGAAACAGTTCAATTCCATCAATTGGAAGAGTTTATCGGTTGAATTGCTTCAATTGCTTCAATTTCACGAAAGAATTATGAGAAGCCTCCTCAATTGAGTAGAGATTTACAATGATCGGCACAAAAGTGCGATCGAAATCGAGATCGGAGAAGAAACTTTAGAGGGAGAAAGAGAGAAAAATTCCCGCTCAAGATCAAAAGTCTGTTAAAATTCTAGAAGTGTCAAAAAGTTTAAGAAAAGTAAAAAAAAGTCCTGTAAATGATGACAAGACCCTCTATATAAAGAGGTCTAAAGCTTATCAAACATGCTACGTAAAATGAGTACAATATTACAGAAATACCACTAGCATGTAGAAAATGTCCCAAAAACTGTGCACGTGCATGAACTCCAAGTCAGCAATCATTCTGGAATCCAGCGCCTTCAAGCCATGACCAGTCACGTTTTCTGTTTATTCAGCAAGCTCCCGAGCCTTTAGTGTCCACGCCCTCATACCTTGTACACAGAAAGATAAAAATTTCACACTTAGAAAAATTTTGGGCATTTACAACCCTCTAATACATGGCACGATGCATCGCAATGATGCATCGGCGTGTAAGTTTCCCTATGGCGACGCATCGCTAAGTGCATGCATAGTGGTGAAGTGCCATGAGTACTTGAGAGGTGTGTTGTGGAATGCACTTGAGTGTGCATGAGCGTGCTTAAGTGTTGGTGAGTGTGTGAATACAGAGTGCCTAAGTGTGCAAGCTTGTGTGCTAGAGTTGCTGCATTGTGCGTGCTAAGTGTGCGGCGAGATGTGCAGCATCGCGTGGCGATGCGTGCAGCATCGTGGGGCAATGGACGCATGAACATACGGTGACGTGAGTGGGCTTGTGCGGTGAGTGATGTGCGATAGTGTGCATTGTGTGCACACATGCATGCATTTTTACCAAGTACAATTTCATTCTTCAGAAATTGAGTCAATTGCAAAGCATTACCTAGTCTAATTACAAATTCATCCAGTTGAAACCCTAGAACATCGTGAATCTAGCCACGAATTTTCATTCTCAGCTCATGATAAACAACTTGCAATAAGAAACAGTCCAATTCCATCAATTGGAAGAGTTTACCGGTTGAATTGCTTCAATTTCACAAAACAATTGTGAGAAGCCTCCTTAATTGAGTAGAGATTCACAATGATTGGCTCAAAAGTGCGATCGGAATCGAGATCGAAGAAGAAACTTTAGAGAGAGAAACTCTAGAGAGAAAGAGAGAAACATTTTGGCTCAAGATCAAAAGTCTGTTAAAATTCTAGAAGTGTCAAAAAGTCTAAGAAAAGTAAAAAAAGTCCCTTAAATGATGACAAGACCCTCTATATAAAGAGGTCTAAAGCTTGTCAAACACGCTACGTAAAATGAGTACAATATTACAGAAATGCCACTGTCATGTAGAAAATGTCCCAAAAACTGTGCACGTGCATGAACTCCAAGTCAGCAATCATGCTGGATCCAGCACCTTCAAGCCATGACTAGTCATGTTTTTAGTCATTCAGCACGGTCCCGAGCCTTCAGTGTCCACGCCTTCATACCTTGTACACACAATGATAAGAATTCCATACTTAGAAAAATTTTGGCATTTACAAGTTATTTTCGCCATTCAGAGAAGCACATGGCGACGCATCGCATCGTTGTTACTTCCCCTATGGCAACGCATTGCTACGATGCGTCGCCGTGTGCTTCTCTGAATGGCGACGCATCGCAGCAATGCATTGCCGTGTAAGTTCATGCATAGTGGTGAAGTGCAGTGAGTGCTTGAGAGGTGTGCTGTGGAACGCCCTTGAGTGTGCATGAGCATGCTTAAGTGTTGGTGAGTGTGTGTATGCTGAGTGCCTAAATGTGCAAGCCTGTGAGCTAGAGTTGCTGCATTGTGCGTGCTGAGTGTAGGCGAGATATGCAGCATCGCGCGGCGATGCGTGCAGCATTGTGCGGCGATCCACGCATGAACATGCGGCGACGCGAGTGGGCTTATGCAGTGAGTGTTGTGCGATGGTGTGCATGTGTGCACGCATGCGTAGCAATATCGTGCGACAGGTTCGTGCAGGTGTACAGCCAAGGTATACGGCGATGTGTGCCTGTTCGTGCAAGCTCGTGCGGCGATGCGTGCAGGTGTGTGCGGCGATGCGTGCTGGTGATGTGCGGCCTTGCGGGCTTTTCTTGAGCGAGGTGTGTGCATGTGTTGTGCGGCGATACACGCAGCATCGTGCGATGATGTGTGTGCATGTGTGCGTGCTTCCAGTGCCCTCATGCAATCACTCCATGCACAATTGCAGAAACTTGAGCTCTTCTTCTACTGAATAACACCTCACACATTTCTTCATATAAACTCACGAATCACACATAATTCCACACAGATTGCCACTAACACCACAAAACTAAATAAAGCACACACACATTACATATTTACCACTTTCATCAAATAGAAGTTCACACCATTCTTTACACAAACTCACTCATCGCTACATTATTTCTACATATAGTGCACTAGAATATACAAAAGCCAAGCGAAATCAACAGTATTAAGTCAGTACAAAACTAACTTATCACCAAGTTCCATCTTTTTTATTCAAGCTTTCTTAAGCAATAAATTTCTCTTTTATTTCTCTAAACCTTTTGATGGGGAGCAAATATGTGTAATAAATTGTGATCGTGGTTGTTATTTACCCCTACTCAAAAATAATGCTAAACAACCCCGTGAAGGTGATAGTATAGCAAGTTCGTTCCCACGAGGAAAGGATTGTGTTGAAACTTTAAGAAAATATTTTTGGTTTTTTTAATGTTTATCAAAATAAATAATAAGTAAGCAAAGAACAAATAACTAAAACAAAGAAGGTGATTTGATTTAAAATTCAAGTTAAGCAAGTGTACTCCCGAGATTATATTTTAGGGTTACATAAAAAGCACATACATCAAGCTAACAAATTCACAACCAACCCATAATAGATCCCAAATAACCTACTCTAATCCTCCTATTAGGCTAAAGGTAAGATTAAAGCAAGTAATATCTAAGTAATTTACTGCACTTTAAACAAATATTCATCATACATAATACTCGCGATATATCATGCATAATTATCAAGAACACAGCAAAACTTATTCCACAAAGACGATAAGATAGAACTTAGCATGTAAATTAAGCACAAAAACCCTTATTCATAATCCAGGGAGCACAATAAGTTTAGCAAAGAATGGCTAAATCAAACATCATAATAATATTAATATTTAAGCACAATATTGAAAACATAAATTAAAAAGAAAGAAAACACCTTGAATAGCGAATCCGTAGATGAAATCTTTGTCTTTAAATAAATGAATTCAATAATGAATGATGTATGTTCCCAATCCGTAGAGCTGCAATTCTCCGTAAATAGCTAAGAGAATGAAACCCTAGCTATTACAAAGAATGAAACCCTTGCTTAAACTCTCTCAAAGTTGACACCACTTAAAAGCTGTAACCCTAGCCTTATTTATAGTTATTCTATGAAAATATTCGCACATAAGTCCTTCATGAAAGCCTTCTCGGAAAAGAAAACTCGAAGTGGGCCAAAATCGTAAATTTTCAAAATTAGGTCGTAAACCTGCGTATTTCCAGACGTCGCGACGTCAATGATCGCGCGTCAAAACGTCCACGCACGTCGCGATGTCCAATGTCTGACATCGCGACGTCGGGGCACGTCGCGATGTGGAAGGGGTCCCGACGTCGCGACGTAACTCTCTAGAAATTTCTCAAAATTCGTCCAAAAATTCAACCAAAAATCACATTTTTGACGTCGCGACGTGGAGGGTGTACATAGCGACGTGCACCCACGTCGAGACGTGAAAGGTACAGACGTCGCGACGTGGAGGTTGCTCTTCAATAATTTCGCGATCTTTCTTCCATTTTCCTCCGCTTTGCAACTGATTTGACTCCATTGTGATTTCCCTCTTCCAAGAATACACCATGGTCAACAAACCTACAATTAAAACACTGAAACGAATAAAAACGAACAAGAATTAAGTATAAACCCTACATAAACGTTGAATAAATTCACCTCATCAATTTCCCCCACACTTAACCTTTGTTCGTCCCCGAACAAACTAAATCACAAAATAACAAACCTAAACAAAAGTCTAACACAAAGACCCTAACAAAATTCTAACACATAACAACAAAACGCATCCAACTTCATCAATTTGATCTAAGAACAAATGTCATGTAAATGCCTCATACTCTCAAGTATTCAAATGTCAAGTACACAAAATATATGTCCCCAAAAGTTATCAAAGTACATTAATGTACTCATTTAGACACGTTGAGCCAACTATGTGTTTGTGTGCGATAGGTTCCACCTCAATTCATAACTCATCTACAATCACGCCATAAATCAGGGTTCAAACAACTAAGTCTTCGTCTCAACTTTTCCTTACTAACATATTAACAATTCATTATTAAGCTCATATAAATGAGGATTTGCTCAGCAAACCTTTAGGTTTATAAATAAAACACTCGTTTCCCCAGACTGTCACACTTAATTAGGGTATTTCATTGGAAATCCCGTGACATCCACCTGGAGTACTGTCTCACCTTCGGGTTTTAGACCCATTCCCACTCCTACAAGTTCTCCATTAACTTTTCGTTTAAGAGCAGTCTCGCAGAGGAGTGGCAATACGAAGCCAGAGTCTTACGACTTCTAATCTCCGTTACCATCCATATGAGTTCTCTTAGGGTTTTTATTAAAAGCAATCTCATAGAGGGATGATAGTATGAGCATAACAAGCTTAAAAATGCAAAAGCATTAAGTGCAAAAGATTATGCAAGCACATTTATTAAAGAACACATTTTAAGCGAGTTATATAAGTTTCAACTAAACAAAGCGTTAAAAACACACCAACCTACTTAATGATTACAAACTCGTCAATTCCCTCAGTAGTTCCCGTAAGTGCATAAAAATGGTCGACTCAAAATGCTAAACTTTCCATCAAAGACCCGACTCCCTCTAGATAGTATATTATTTTCCTATCCCACATTGAATCTTTCGATAAAATCCAATCATTGGCAACATAATATTTATCACAACAAGATCAAAATTTCAAAAATTGGATACTACACGAAAAATTCCTAAAACCATGGTGTAATTATGCAAAGAGTTATCATTACCGACTTACTTATTTACGAGCTAAGGTTAACTCAAGGAATAACTAATACGAATGGGACATCATAACAAATTTAAAATAAATACTAATTCCATTAACTTAATTGCCTTAATTTTGTGCAAAATAACAAGAAAAACAACAAAATGAAAACAACAAAAGAAAAGAAAAATAACATCTAAATAACATCTAAATAACAACCAAATAAAGGAAACAGAACAAATAGAAAAACAAAAGAACATAACTCCCCCCCACACTTAAAATCCACATTGTCCTCATTGTGGGCAAGGAGAAACACCTCCTAATCCTACTGCATGTCGTCATGTGGAGGAGGCTGCGAACTAGTTCCCTCTCCTCTGGAAATCTGCCAGTATTTGCTCATCTGGCGAACCATATCAGAAATCTGCGACATCTGATGAGATAAGTTGGCATACGTCATCTCCATCTGGTCAAATCGCTCATCGAAATGCGTCGCCTGCTGCACCATCATAGCCTCCATGTCATCCATGTGTATATAGATGCCCGCAATATTCATTACATGGCGAGGTGGGGGTGGAGAAATGGGATCCTCGTCCTGCTGCTGCTCCTGTTACTGCTCCTGGCCCTGCTCCTGCTGCTGTCCTTCCTCCTGTTGTGGCTGTTGTTGCGGTGGTGGCACTGGAGGTTGTCCTACTATCTCATAGGAACTGATCTTATATCCATTATACTGGGAAGTGGTGATGACATCACGCACTCCACAAAGCTCATCTGTGCCCAATGCTGGCACCCAGCAGCGTAGCAAATGGCTGTGATCGCAGACGGATAATACAGTCCTGTCCGTTGGAAGCGACGCGCCTTTCGGATCTCAATGTCCATTATCTCCCCAACATCGATTGAGAGGCTTGTCTGAATAGCGTAATTCAGAACAGCCTTGTCGTCGTCACAGGTTGCCTGATGGACGCTGGGGATGAGCTTGCCGATGATGAAATAATGCCAAACTTTGGTGATCTTGGTCATTTGAGCTAACTTGAGCTCAGATATGCGGTGCGTCCGTGTAACTTGAGCAAGTGGTTGAGCTGTGATAATGGACAATATTTGTTGACGGGGAATTTCATGGTCATACATGGTGCGGTATGCACTGGCCTCAATGTCGCTCAATCCGTAGTACTCATTGAACATTGTGCGGCTGACGGGCACATTTACTCCTCGCATGCGCAAAATACCCTGCTGTGCATAGGGGTAGTTTGCATAGAACTCTCGCACAAATGTAGCGTTGCCGCCTATCGGTTGACGGCAAAATTGTTGCCATCGACGATTCCTGATTTGAGTCGCAATTGGTGCGGCTGTGACCTGGATACCGCGTTCCTCTACCATGGCCTTCAGTGCCAGATGCTCGTCATGGTATTTCTCCGCTTCTAAGCACATGAAGCGGAAATTATCGAACCCCGCCGGATTGGGCTGTGGCTGTGGTGGAGGAGGTGGTGGTGGTGGCGCATCACCAGCGGTATTGCTGCGTGTCCTCTTGGGTGCCATATCTGTCAATACAAGTATATTAAATACAAACCATAAACTAATTGACAAGATAATTACCAACACAATTCGCACAATGAAATAACACCATTACTAAATAACATGTCCCCCCACACTTAAGGCAAAACACAATCTCAACACTAGGCATGAAATACAAATGCTAGTACCACAATAATGCAAGAACAACAAACTAATCACAAAACACCAAAAATCTAAATAACTACTCATTAGAAACAAAAATTTCTGCTCCACAATGTACATAAGTTGAAGATCACAATTTTCACAACGTTAAGACAATCAAGAGTTGGTTTGAAGTCAAAAGAATACCATAGAATCATTATAACAAACACATGACATTCATGTGATGTTCAAGCATAAGAAGGTATGGCAAATTCAAAAGAAAAACGCATTGAAGAATTTTAACAAACACCTTGTATGCAGTAATATTTCAATCATATTAAACCAACTATCCAAAGCAATTGTCCAACAAAACCACAACAATGCATATCATTATAACAACATTATCAAAATTAACCAATCAAATATGAATCTATTCGTATGTCAAATCACAATTAAATAATAAAAACAAACAACGTCCAAACAATGACTAAACTGTGAATTGGTACTGTTCCAAAAATTCTACAAACCCAACCTTGCATCAATTCATCGCACAATTTGCTCAATACTATGAATAGAACATGTAAAGCACGATTAAACACAAGATTAAAACAAAAATAAGGGGAAAAATTCGAAATTTACCTCTTGATGAGCAAAAATCAAAATGCAAAAATTGTGTGTTTGGTGATGAAGTAGAGCCCTCTACACCTTCCCAACGTCTCCTAGAACGGATTGGAACCACCAAACTCTAACGAATGTCACTAGAAATTCGAATTTTTTAATTTATGTGTTTCGAGAAAAATTTCAAAATTTTGAGAAATTTGATGTTTTGATCGGTCAATTTGTGTGGTTTCGATGTTAATGTGCTCCTAACTCAACCTATAACACTAATGTGGAGTGAATTTGTAGAAACAATTGGAGAAGAAAAAAAGGGTTGGAGAGGATTTTTTGATTTTGTGTGTATGCGGGTGAAAAAGAATGAAACTGTTGTTCGTTTAAAACCCAATTTTTGCCCGACGTCGCGATGTGTATCACTGGACATCGCGACGTGGATGAACCCTAGTTTTTTATTAAACGTACCTGGAAGTCGCGACGTGCGATCATGCACGTCACGACGTGGGAGAATTCTGCACCAATTTTTCAACCATTCGGGACGTCGCGACGTGCGATCGTGCACGTCGCGACGTTGGCGATTTTCTCCACATTTTTGCCAATTTAATCCTCCAAATTTCCCTTAATCCTTTCTCCAACCTACAAAATAAAACATTTGCACAAAAAGACTATAAGTTAATGGAATTTTTAGCCTAATTTCTAAATAAACTTAAATGAAACTTAAAAATATAAAATATAAACTTGGGTTGCCTCCCAAGAAGCTCTTTATTTATCGTCGAAAGCTCGACGCTTGTTTCTTATTCTTCCCTCGGTGACTCTTCAAGAGTCACCTTTTCAACAATGCGGAAAATCTTTTTGCCTTGAGAAAAATAAATCTTCAACCTATGCCCATTGACGATAAAAGAATTTCCAGTACTTTCATTCAGAAGCTCCACTGTGCCATAAGGAAACACTGTCTTAACCCTGAATGGACCATTCCATCTTGACTTAAGCTTGCCTGGAAAAAGTTTCAGCTTAGAATTATACAGTAAAACCAGCTTCTCGGGTTCAAACTTTTTATGTAGGATGCGTTTATCATGCCACTTTTTTGTTCTCTCTTTATAGAGAGATGCACTTTAGTATGCATCAAATGTAAACTCATCGAAATCATTGAATTCCAACAACCGTTGCTCAGCTGCCTTCCTATAATCCATTTTCAACTCCTTTAATGCCCAAAAAGTCTTGTACTCAAGCTCAATTGGTAAATGATAAGCCTTACCAAAATCCATGCGATATGGAGATGTACCAATAGAGGTTTTAAAAGCTATGTGATATGCCCATAGAGAATCATCCAATTTTGTTGTCCAATCCTTCCGAGAAGGTTTCACAACCTTTTCTAAAATTCTCTTGATCTCTCGATTTGATATCTCCACTTGTCCACTTGTTTGAGGATGGTAAGGGGTTGCCACTTTATGCCGGACTCCATATTTGGTCAATAAGGCTTCAAAAGCTTTGTTACAAAAATGTGTGCCTCCATAACTGATAATAGCCTTTGGGGTTCCATAACGAGTGAAAATGTACTTCTTGATGAACCCCACCACACTTTTTGCATCACAATTTGGCAAAGCAATTGCTTCTATCCATTTAGAAATATAATCCACAGCCACAAGAATGTAAGATTGACCATTAGATTTTGGGAATGGTCCCATGAAGTCTATGCCCCAAACGTCGAAAATTTCCACCTCCATAATATTGTTTAAAGGCATCTCATTCCTCCATGAAATATTTCCTGTCCTTTGGCATTCATCACAATGTTTGATCCACTTTTGAGTGTCATGGAATAGTTTGGACCAATAATACCCCAACTGCAGCACTTTGTAAGCTGTTCTTTGCCCCCCCCCCAAAATGTCCTCCATAATCAGATTCATGGCATGACTGAAGAATTCCTTTTTGATACTCCTCAGGAACACATCTTTGAATAGCTTGGTCACTGTATACCTTGAAAAGATAAGGCTCATCCCAATAGTAGTAGCTTGCATCGTGGATGAGTTTTTTCCTTTGTTGGATAGACAAATTGGGTGGAATTTGTTGTGAAACCACATAATTTGCAATGTCGGCGTACCATGGAACCTTTTTAGCTTCTTCCACTTGAAACAATTGCTCATCCGGGAATATCTCCTTAATTTGAACATTACTGTCTTCTTCCAAATGCTAATGCTTTTCCAAACGAGAAAGGTGGTCAGCAACATGATTTTTAGCTCCCTTCTTATCACGGATTTCCAAGTCAAACTCTTGTAGAAGTAGAACCCATCGAATCAACCTCGGTTTTGAATCCTTCTTGGCCATTAAGTAACGAATTACTGCATGATCAGTGTAAATAATCACTTTGGCTCTCATCAAATAAGAACGGAATCTATCCACAGCAAATACAACTGTCAACATCTCCTTTTCGGTTGTAGTGTAATTACACTGAGCTGGATCGAGTAGACGGCTGGCATAATGAATAGTATGGAAAATTCTGTTTGTCCTTTGACCGAGAACTACCCCACAACAAAATCACTCGCATCGCACATAATCTCGAGGGGGCTCCCCAATTGGGAGGTTTAATGACCGGAGCTACTACAAGTTGGCCTATAAGAAAATCAAATGCTTCTTTACAGTCATCATTAAAGTTGAATACCGCATCTTTCTCCAAGAGATGACACAAGGGCTTGGTGATTTCAGAGAAATCCCGAATGAATTTGCGGTAGAACCCGGCATAGCCCAAAAAACTTCTTACTCCCTTGACATTTATAGTATATGGTAGCTTCGCAATGAGATCCAATTTTGCTTTATCCACTTCCATGCCTTTAACTGAGATCTTGTGGCCAAGGACAATTCCTTCTTGCACCATAAATTGGCATTTCTCCCAATTCAAAACTAGATTAGTCTCTACGCATCTTTCAAGAACCTTAGCCAAATTATCCAAGCACCGATCAAAAGAATGGCCAAAAACTGAGAAATCATCCATGAATACCTCAATAATATCTTCTACCATGTCATGGAAGATAGCCATCATACACCTTTGAAATGTTGCGGGTGCATTGCATAACCCAAAAGGCATCCTCTTAAATGCTAAAGTACCAAAAGGGCAAGTGAATGTTGTCTTATCCTGATCTTTTGGGTCAATAGTGATCTGATTATACCCGGAGTAACCATCCAAGAAGCAATAAAATAGATAACCAGCAATTTTGTCCAAAACTTGATCAAGGAATGGTAGAGGAAAATGATCTTTGCGGGTTGCCTTGTTGAGCTTGCGATAATCTATACAAACTCGCCATGCAGTAATAATACGGGTTGCCAACAACTCGTCATTATCAGTCTTGACCACTGTCACCCCACTCTTCTTTGGGACACATTGGACTGGACTTACCCATTCACTATCAGATATAGCATAAATCATCCCAAAATCCAAAAGTTTGATCACCTCTTTTTTTACCACATCCATCATTGCTGGATTTAAGCGACGTTGCCTATCACGTACTGGAATTGCATCATCTTCCAAAAGAATTTTATGCATGCAAATTGATGGACTAATTCCCTTAATGTCAGCAATAGTCCACCCAATTGCTCCTTGATACATTTTCAGCACCATAATAAGCTTCTCTTCTTGCCATGGTTCCAATGTAGCTGAAATCACTACTGGCAAAGCGTTAATTTCCCCCAAGAAGGCATATTTGAGATGTGAAGGGAGTCGCTTGAGCTCCAATATTGGAGGTTCTTCAACTGAAGGTTTCAACCTATTTTCACTGCAATCATTGACTTCAATTGGTCCTCACCTCAATGGGCTCCTCACAAACAGAATCAGTTAGCTCATAAATGGAAGCATCAAGATAAACATTTTCAACCATACTTTGTAACTCTAATGCTATATTTTCATCAATCAAAAGCAACTTAGAATTAGACATATGCATTAAAGAGTCCTTATCATTAATCTACATGTTTTCATGGGATTGCATGCAATAACTGAAGTTTCAACCACATCCATGAAAAAACAAGTATTAATATCCCTAGGATACTTCATAGCAAAATTCACATTAAATGTCACCTCTTCGCCATTGACACGAAAAGTGATTGTCTTGCTACGTACGCCTATTAAAGCATCTCCAGTTGCCAAGAATGGTCTTCCAAATATGAGAGGAACCTCTTCATCCTCCTCCATGACCAAGATAATAAAGTCCACTGAAATTGTGAACTTATCAACTACTACCAAAACATCTTCAATGATACCCATAAGAGTGATGATGGATCTATCAGCTAACTAAAGAGTTATAGCCACTGGTTTGATTTGCTCACCCATTCCCACACTGACAGCAATGGAATAAGGCATCATGTTAATACCAGCCCCCAAATCACACAATGCCTTAGCAAAATATCTTGCGCCAATTCTACATGGGATTGTGCAGCTTTCTGGATCTTTAAGCTTAGGGGGAAGATTTTTCTTCATTAAGAATTGCCCAACCTCATTCAATTGGATTACCTCCTCACATTGCAAAATCTGCTCCTTATTTAAAATTAGATCTTTCAAGAATTTTGTATAAGTAGGAACTGTCTTCACCAAATCCAACAAGGGTATTTCCACATGGAGCTGCTTAATCATCTCAGCAAATTTACTGAACAAGATCTTCTTTTTTGATGGTTGAATCCTTTGAGGAAAAGGTAATGGTGGAGCACATTCTGGAAAATTAAAGGCACTTGGAGGATTTTTCTTTCTCCCTTTACTTGCACTAACATCCTTATGTTCAGCTTGCTTGGATAAATCTTCCTTCTCAATTTGAACCTTGATAGCTTCTTGATCATCTGTTGGAGATTGTTCTTCATTAAGAATTGGAGATGATAATTCCTTACCACTTCGAAGTGTAACCGCATGGCATTGCTCTTTTCCATTTGGATTGGGGAAAGTATCACTTGGTAAAGTTCCTGCTGGTCTATTGTGCACTTCATTGGCGAGTTGGCCTATTTGAGTCTCCATATTCTTAAGGAGAGCTTTATGCTCCCTAAACATTCCATCATATACCTCCATTCTTTTCTCCACATTGGCTTGTTTCTGTTGACATTCTCCAAAAAGCTTTTCCATCTTGGCCCCCAACACAGTTATAACATCATTAATTGTTGCTTATGAATTACCACCTTCTGTGTGTTGTTGATTTCCATAGCCAGGCGGATAAGTTGGTCTTGATAAATTATACTGTGGGCGATTTTGTCCTCCTTGAGACCACTTATTTCCACCGGATGGTTTTCATTGATTTGAAATAGTATTCCGGTTGTAATTGACATACTGGACTGGATCATTAGTGACTTGAGGGCATTCATCCATATGATGCACTCCTTGGCATAATCCACAAGATGGCGTGACTTTGTTTGTCAAGGATGCATGAATACTAGCAAGTTGGCTCTGCATGGCTGTCATTTGTGCTTCCAAGTTGGTTGTTTTATCCAACTCTAACATTCCAATTTACCGTCTTCCATGGTTACTTCTTGCAGTGGGCAACATCAGCTCATTACTTGCTATACGCTCAAAAATCTCTTCAACTTCTTCTGGTGATTTATCACGCAAATTTCCTCCAGCTTAAAGATTTACCAAATGCATAGTATCAAAATTGAGTCCATTGCAAAAGAAATTTAGCTCTCTTCCCGGTTCCAACCCACTGTTTGGGCATTTATTAAAAAGCTCCCGAAATCTATCTCATGCTTTAGTGAATGACTCATTTTCTCCTTGACGAAACTGCATGAAATCCATCCGGATCTTGTCCATTCGGGATGGAGGAAAGTATTTAGTCATGAACCTCTTCGCAACTTCATCAAAAATTTCAATTCGTGCCCCATTAAAAGAGTCATACCATCTCTCAACTGCTCATTGAAGAGAAAAAGGAAACAACATTCTCTTTAAAACATCATGTGGGATATGTGGAAGATTGCTCGTGTTACACACCTTAAGGAATGTCCTTAAATGTGCATGTGGATCCTCAGTACTCAATCCATGGAAAACCTGGCCATTTTGAATCAAATTTTTGAAAGTCGGCGGGATTTGAAAGTGCTCTCCAGTGTCAATAAACGACGAATCCAAGTTATCCATTCGAGGCTCATAATGATCACCATACCGACGCCGCGGTACCACTGGTTGTGCTTGTGGAATTCCGGAAGGTTCCCCCTCTAGAGGATCTACACCTGCTGGAGGTATGTCCACATTGGGCTGATTACCATGTGCAATCATTGCTTCAAATTCCAATTTCTTCTTAACGCGCAAAGTGCGTGCAAGTTCCGGGTCGTATGGAAATTCCACTAGACCAAGAGATCTTGTCCTAGGCATGCAAAGAAAAGAATAGCAACAGTACTAAAAGGATGTAAGAAAATTAAAACTAAAACTAACAAAATAAAATAAAATTTCAACACGACAGCTTTCCCCGGCAATGGCGCCAAAATTTGATGGGGAGCAAATATGTGTAATAAATTGTGATCATGGTTGCTATTTACCCCTACTCAAAATTAATGCTAAACAACCCCGTGAAGGTGATAGTATAGCAAGTTCGTTCCCACGAGGAAAGGACTGTGTTGAAACTTTAAGAAAATATTTTTGGTTTTTTTAATGTTTATCAAAATAAATAATAAGTAAGCAAAGAACAAATAACTAAAACAAAGAAGGTGATTTGATTTAAAATTCAAGTTAAGCAAGTGTACTCCCGAGATTATATTTTAGGGTTACATACTATACATCCTATCTATGGTCATGCAAAATAAGGGTAAATAATATAACTCACACCCCCTATTAGGATAAAGGAAAGCAATGATTTACGCACTTACCTACTTAGATATTAACTAATTCGTTAAACCCTCCTATATGGCGAAAGGTAAGGTTTACTTCCTTAATTAACCTGGAATCTAGTGCAACTACCAACTCAACCAAACCCTCAAGTTTAACCGCTCCATTAGGCTAAGGCAACGCCCAAACCAGTCACGCTAATGCTAAACTAATCCCCTTAATTCCTCCTATTAGGCTAAAGGTAACAATTAAGGTAAATCAAGCTAACAAATTCACAATCATCCCACAATAGATCCCAAACAACCTACTCTAATCCTCCTATTAGTCTAAAGGTAAGATTAAAGCAAGTAATCTCTAAGTAATTTACTGCACTTTAAACAAATATTCATCATACATAATACTCGCGACATATCATGCATAATTATGAAGAACACAGCAAAATTTATTCCACAAAGACCATAAGATAGAACTTAGCATGTAAATTAAGCACAAAAACCCTTATTCATAATCCCGGGAGCACAATAAGTTTAGACGAGCATGGCTAAATCAAACATCATAATAATATTAATATTTAAGCACAATATTGAAAACATAAATTAAAAAGAAACACCTTGAATAGCGAATCCGTAGATGAAATCTTTGTCTATAAATAAATGAATTCAATAATGAATGATGTATGTTCCCAATCCGTACAGCTGCAATTCTCCGTAAATAGCTAAGAGAATGAAACCCTAGCTATTACAAAGAATGAAACCCTTGCTTAAGCTCTCTCAAAGTTGACACCACTTAAAAGCTGTAATACTAGCCTTATTTATAGTTATTCTATGAAAATATTCGCACATAAGTCCTTCATAAAAGCCTTGTCGGAAAAGAAAACTCGAAGTGGGCCAAAATCGTAAATTTCCAAAATTAGGTCGTAAACATGCTTATTTCCCGACGTCGCGACGTCAATGATCGTGCGTCAAAACGTCCACGCACGTCGCGATGTCCAGGGTCTGACATCACTACGTCACGGCACGTCGTGACGTGGAAGGGGTCCCGACGTCGCGACGTGGAGGGTCTACATCGCGACGTGCACCCACGTCGCGACGTGAAAGTTACAGACGTTGCGACGTGGAGGTTGCTTTTCAATAATTTCGCGATCTTTCATCCATTTTCCTCCACTTTGCATCCGATTTGACTCCCTTGTGATTTTCCTCTTCCAAGAATACACCATGGTCAACAAACCTACAATTAAAACACTGAAACGAATAAAAACGAACAAGAACGTCCAAAGAATTAAGTATAAACCCTACATAAACGGTGAATAAATTCACCTCATCACCTTTCTCTCTCTAGTTTCTATCTTTGTTCATAATTCTTCGACATGTACAAGCTAGGAAGTTCTCTCTCCCTCTGGAATTCTTTCTTTTATTCATATGCTTGGGGTTTAATGCCTGAAGGTTGGTGAAGAAAATAAATAGTAAGTTCTTTTTATGTTAATTTATGTTATTTAATTTAATTATGGTGTAGTTTTGGTATTAGGGCCATGGAAGGCTAAACCCCATTTTAGGGGGGATTACTTGTAGAAATGGTTACATAATTCTAGATCTAAATATATGGTTTCACAATAAGAAGTTTTAGATATATTCTTATTGATAACAATAAAACATTGCTACTTGTTTTAACCAAAAGTGATATCTATTTTCATTGGAAAAAATCCTCAAACTTACAACATTAGCCAACTAGCTGTAGATCTACTTGGTCCACCTAGACAAACCATGGAGGGAATTGGTAAGACTAATCCCAGTACACTTTGCAATCACATGCTAAGCTAGCAAGTAAGTAACGAACACTATTATACTTGCGACTAATCCATAAAATATAATATGAAATAAAATTTTTCTTCAACAAGAAGATATCCTCAGTTATAATTGCAACATCTAAAGAGAGAGCTGTTTCTTTTGTTAATCTAACAACTATAGCTTTAGTATCTAACTATATATTAGATTTCCTCCATCCTTGTTATATTGCCTTTTAAATGCAAATCTAACTGCCATTAGTTCCACAGCCATTGGAGTGTATTTTCCTTCCCTAGCATGGGACCATGCTTGCACCACCCTAGCATTCTCATTCTTTGCAACCAAACCAAAACCAATCGTCAGATGTCATACATTGTAACTAGTTCTTATGTTAATTCATATCACACCTTGTTCTGGGCATGTCCATCTATGTTCCAACTCAAATGCATTCTCTTGACTTTTGTCTTAAATTCTATTTTGTTGCCAAATGAAATTCCTGCCATTCTATCAAAGCCATTCTGACTATGTCTTGCTCCTACAGTTTTAGTTTTCACACTCCATTTAGTTCCTTGATTTCCAAATATGCCAAAACAAGTATGCAGTCACTTCAATTCTATCCTCAAGTCCCAGGACATTGTTCAAGTTGTTGAGCTTGAAACACCAATTCTTAAAGCTCTCAGTAAGTACATCAAGTCCTTGCCACTGTACTAAAAAGAGTTTCCAGATTATTTTAGATGTTGGATAGTGAAAGAAAATGGGTTCTAGATTTTCCTTCTCTCTACACTGTTAACATTTCCATTCAACTTCTATTCCTCTCCTGATCAGGTTTGTTTTTGTTGGCAAACTATCGTGCAGACATCTCCAAAGAAAATGCTTTATTTCCATATCTTCTTCCAGCCCTCTCCTTCCAACCTTCTATTCTCATTTGTTTCAATCTGATTAACTATTTGAAATCCCAACAGGTGAGCTATTTTATAGTTAGGCTTAACTTTATATTCTCCTTATTTTGTGTGGTGCCAAACTACTCTATCTTTAGCATTATCATGGCTGATCGGTATTTTGAGTATATTAGAAGGTTTGTTTGATTAGCCTATGGTTCTAGTCATTATTTCTAGGGAGCAATAATTTGTTCATTGTTTCCAATTCACACCCCCTTGGTTTAGGGGTTAATATCAACCTTTGGTTAAATTCAAAAATCAACATCTCAGTTCATATTTTAATGTTGTATCCACCTCCAACTCTTTTCCTACAGCTTTTCTACAAAAGATACTTAGCACCCATCCAACTTCTCCAAATCCAATAACAGTTTGGCTTAACTTCAACTTCCAGTAGAGGTTGATTAGGGAAGGACTTGTGCTTCAGGCCTTGCTTATTGATAAATTTGGATGATTCTAAACCCTCCAAAGCTGGTTTGCCAATAGTGCATAATTGAAAACACTCAAGTTCCTCAACCCCAACCCACCCTTTTGTATGTTTTATCAACTTTTTCCACCCTATCCATTTTGTGTGTTTCCCTCTTTTCTTGTGCTCCACCAAAATTGAGACATGGATGTAGTGATTGGTTTACAAATCCCTTGAATGAGATTGAAACATGATATCGTATGAACAGGACGAGCCATTGGCAATGCTTTAAGAAGTACTTCATTTCTAGTCTTGTAGAGAAAGAAACTCTTCCAATTTCCAATTTTTTTTGACATGTTCAACCATAAACTTGAACACTTGACCCTTGTATCTTCCAATGACTAGAAAAAGTCCTAAGTACCTTTTACTGAGATATTTCACAATTCCATTAAGCTCAATGCATATCTCTCATTCTCAAATCTTGACTATTCTTGCTAAAGAAAATAGATGATTTACCAAGGTTGATTACTTGGCCAGAACACTGAGCATATTTTTGTAGTATATTTTTTTATGCATTATGTATTTCTGATATAAGCCTTGTAGTAGACAAGTGTATCGTCCGCAAAAAAAAATTGAGATCCTTGGACCCTCTTATTAATTATGAGCCATGTTAGCAAACAATCTATTTCTGCCACTTTGAAAAGATTAGATAATCCTTTAGTACAAAGTAAGAACAAGTAAGGAGATAAGGAATGTCCTTGTCTAATTCCTCTCAATGGTTTCACAAATCCAACTGCACTTTCATTCACATTAAATGCAAAGGATGATGACTTCATATAGCTAAGGATCCAATTCACAAAAGTACAATTAAATCCTAATTTCTTTGTTATAGTAACAATAAACTTCCATTCAACCCTATCATAATCTTAAAAAATGTCTAATTTGATTGCTATGTATGCATTGTCCCCTCACCTAAGGTTGTTAAGATAGTGAATATATTCTTATGCTATAATTATATTATCCAAGATTTGCCTTCCAAGAACAAAAGCTTGTTGGTTTAGGGTGACATAAGCTTATAAGCAGGGTTTAAGCCTATTTGGCTCGGATTTTGCTATGTTATTATAGACAATATTACATAAACTAATAGGCCTTTATGTGAAATAGTGTAGGAATTCTTTATTTTAGGGATCAAAGAAACAAGTGTATGGTTCAGGGCCATAAGCATAAATCCATTTTCAAAAAAACTTCAAACAACATTTCAAACATCATGCTCAACAATATACAAAAATTTTTGGAGAAAGATTTATTTAGGTGCATTAAGAAAAGTGCTTGTCTGATATCCTCTATTTCTACAGGTTTGGTTAAGTCTCTATTCATAGAATCTGTCATCTTGTTGGGGATTCCTGATGGGGGCAAATTATGTGTATAAAAAAGCGATCGAAGTTGCTATTTACCCCTACTCAAAATTAATGCTAAACAACCCCTTAATGGTGATAGTATAGCAAGTTTGTTCCCACGGGGAAAGGACTGTGTTGAAATTCTAAGAAAATATTTTTGGTTTTTTTATATTATCAAATTAAACTAAAGATAAAAATGCAAAATATCAAATAACTAAAAAAAGATGGTGATTTGATTTAAATTACCAATTAAGCAAGTGTACTCCCGAGATTACATTTTAGGGTTATATAAAAAAACACACATATATCCTATCTATGGTCATGCTAAACAAAGGTAAATCACATAACTCACGCCCTCCAATGTGGTAAGAGGCAAGGAATGACTTAGGCATTTACCTATTTAGATATTAATTAATTCATTAAACCCTCCTATGTGGTAAGAGGCAAGGTTTACTACCTTAATTAACCCGGAATCTAATGCAACTACCCACTCAAACAAACACTCAAGTTCAGCCCCTCCTTTATGGCGGAGGCAATGCCCGCACCAGTCACGCTAATGTTAAAATAATCCCCCTAACTCCTCCTATGTGGTAAGAGGCAAGAGCTAAGGTAAAATTAATCTAACAAATTCACAACCAACCCACAAAAGATTCCAAACAACCCACTCTAATCCTCCTTTGTGGTAAGAGACAAGATTAAAGCAAGTTATCTCTAAATAATTTACTGCACTTTAAGCAAATATTCATCATACATAATCCGGCCAAATCACGCATAATTATGAAGAACACAGCAAAACTTATTCCACAAAGACGATAAGATAGAACATAGCATGTAAATTAAGCACAAAAACCCTTATTCATAATCCCGAGAGCACAATAAATTTAGCCGAGCATGGCTAAATCAAACATCATTATCATATTAATAATTAAGCACAATATTGAAAACATAAACTAAAAGAAAATAAAACACCTTGAATTGTAAATCCATAGATGAAATCTTTGTCTCTAAATAAATAAATCTAATAATCAATGATATTCCCAATCTGTACAGCTGCAATTCCCCTTAGATAGCCAAAATAATGAAACCCTAGCTATTACAAAGAAGAAAAACCCTTGCTTTAATTCTCTTAAAGTTGTCACACCTCAAAAAGCTGTAACCCTAGCTCTATTTATAGTAATTCTATACAAATATTAGAAAGCAGGTCCTTAACGAAAACCATCTCAAATAAGAAGTCTCAAAGTGGGCAAAAATCGCAAATTTCCAAAATTAAATAGTAAATTCACGCGTTTCTCGATGTCGTGACGTCCAAGGTCGCGCGTCAAAACGTGATTGCACGTCGCGACGTCCACCCACGTCGCGACGTGGAAGGGGTCACGACGTCGCGACGTGGCTTACTGGAAATTTCTCAAAAATCGTCGAAAAAATCATCCAAAAATCAACTTTAATTCGGATTTTTGACTCGCGTCGTAGAGCAGATCTTCAATAAATTCACAAACTTTCTTTAATTTCTCCTCCAATTTATATCCGATTTGGCTCCCATATGATTTTCCTCTTCCAAGCATACACCATGATCGACAAACCTACAAATAAAACACTAAAACGAATGAAAACGAACAAGAACGACCAAAGAATTAAGTATAAACACTACATAAAAGGTGAATAAATTCACCTTATCAATTTTCCCCACACTTAACCTTTGTTCGTCCCCGAACAAACTAAACAAAACAAGACAAATCTAAACCAAAAACCTAACATAAAGATCCTAACAAAATACTAACACGTAACAACAAAATGCATCCAACTTTGTCAAATCGATCTAAAGACAAATGTTATGTAAATACCTCATAATCTCAAGTGTTCAAATTTCAAGTACACATAATATACATCCCCAAAAGTTATCAAAGTACATTAATGTACTGATTTAGGCACGTTGAGCAAATCATGTGTGTGTGTGCGATAGGTTCCACCTCAGTTCATAATTCATCTACAATCACGCCATAAATCAGGGTTCCAACAAAAAAGTATTCGTCTCAATTTTTCCTCACTAACATATTAAAAATTCATTATTATACTAATATTAATGAGGATTCGCTCAGCAAACCTTAAGGTTTATAAATAAAACACTCATTCCCCCAGACTATCACACTTAATTAGGGTATTTCATTGGAAAACCCGTGACATCCACCTGGAGTACTGTCTCACCTTCGGGTTTTAAACCCATTCTCACTCATGCAAGTTCTCCATTAACTTTCCATTTAAGAGCAGTCTCACAGAGGAGTGACAATATGAAGCCAGAGTCTTACGGCTTCTAATCTCCGTTACCATCCATATGAGTTCTCTTTGGGTTATTATTAAAAGCAATCTCATAGAGGGATGATAGTATGAGCAAAACAAGATTCAAAATGCAAAAGCATTAAGTGCAAACAATTATGCAAGCATAGTTATTAAAGAACACAATTTAATCGAGTTATATAAGTTTCAACTAAACAAAGCGTTAAAAACACACCAACATACTTAATGATTACAAACTCATCAATCCCCTCAGTAGTTCCCCTAAGTGCATAAAAATGATTGACTCAAAATGCTAAATTTTCCATAAAAAACCCGACTCCTTCTAGTGAGCATATTATTTTCCTATCCCACATCGAATCTTTCAATAAAATCCAATCATTGGCAATATAACACTTATCACAACACGATCAAATTTTTCAAAAATTGGATATAACACAAAAATACCTAAAACCATGGTGTAACTATGAAAATAATTATCATTACCGAATTACTTATTTACGAGCTAAGGTTAACTCAAGGGAATAACTAATACGAATGGGACATAATTACAATCTAAAATAAATCCTAATTCCATTAACTTAATTGTCTTAATATTGCGCAAATTGAAGAGAAAAATAACAAAATGACAGAAAAAAACAAGAAAATAAAATAACATCGAAACAAAGAAAACATAAAAATAGACAAAACATAAAAACAGAAAAAATAGGACCACTCTCATAACTCCCCCCTCCCACACTTAAAATCCGCATTGTCCTCAATGTGGACAAAGAAAAACACCACCTAATCGTGCTGCATGTCATCACTCGGAGAGGCTACGAGCTGGATCCCTCGCCTCTCGAAATCCTCAACTAACGACTTATTTGTTGAACCATGTTGGATATTTGAGTCATCTGATGCGACAGGCTGGCATATGCCATCTCCATCTGATTAAACTTGTCGTCGAAATGAGTCGTCTGTTGGGCCATCAGTGCCTCCATCTCATCCATGCGAGCATGCACGCCCACAAATGTAAGTAGGCAGCGGGGTGGGGGTGGTGGTAGAGAATTCGGCTCCTCGTCCTGTTCTCAGCTATCGAGAACATCAACGAGGCGTGGGCAAGGGGTTGAGTTGTGATGGTGGCGTAGACTCGTGGAACTGGAAGTATACCTCCCACCATGATGCGATAACCACAATCTATAATGTCGCGCAATCCGTAGTACTCATTGAATTGAGTACGGCTGACCGACACATTTACTCCACGGATGCGCAAGATGCCTTGCTGTGCAAAAGGGTAGTTTGCATAGAACTCCCATACCAATGTAGCATTTCCACCGACCGGTTGTTGGAAAAATTGTTGCCAACAACAATTCCTTATCTGATTAGTAATGGGCGCAGCTGTGACTTCTATACCTCTTTCCTCTAAAATAGCTTTCAATGTAAGCTTCTCATTATGGAACTTCTCAGCTTTGAGGCACATAAAGAGGAAGTCATCGAACCCTGCTGGATTTGGCAATGGCGGTGGTAGAGGAGGTGGTGGTAGTGGGTTACCGCGTGATCTCTTTGGTGGCATATCTGTCAATATTAGAATATTAAACACAAACCATAAAATCAATTGACAAATTAATGTGAGATTAAGATATTACATATCTAAGCACAACTTCTCACAATTAAACAACACCACTATAATAATATGTTCCCCCACACTTAATGCAAAGCATAACCTCAATTAAAACCATGTAATGCATATACTAGTTCCATTCGTAGGCAAGAACAAAAACTAACTAATATTGAAACAAAAAAACAAAAGACAAAAACACATTACAACAAACAAATGCAATCTCCACAATGTATATAAATTCAAGATCATAATTTCTACAACCATAAGACAGTATATATTTGGTGTTAAGTCAATAGGATACCATATAAGCATTATAGTAAACACATGACATGCATGTTCTGTTCAAGCATACTTAGGTGTGTCAAATTCACAAAATGAATCATTAAGGCATTTTAACAAACACCTAGTATGCATTAATATTTTGATCCTATTAAACCAACAATCCACAACAATTGTCCGACAAAACCACCACAATTCATAAATTATAACAACATGGTTAAGATTCAATCTGCAATTTATCACAGAAAGCACGTATGTATTCTCATAAATCACATAAAGCAAAAACTGTCCAAACCCGTGGCTATAATATTCAAAAAATTCAACAAATCAATGATTGAATCTATTCATCATCACAATTCACCAAATAGTGTAAATGTAACATATAAAGCACATTCAAACACAAGATTACAACAAAATTAAAAGAAAAATTCGAAATTTACCTCTTGAAGCACAAAATCAAAATGCAAAAATCTTGTGTTTTGTGATGAAATATCACCCTCTACACCTTACCAGTGTGTCCTAGAATGAATTGGAGCCCTCTAACGCTAACAAATTTCAGTAGAAATTCGGATTTTTGACTTTGTGGGTTTTGAAAAAATTTTCAAAATATGATGAATTTTGGAGTTTTAACCGGTGAATTTGTGTTGTTTTGATGTTAAAATGATCCTTATTCAATGTATAGCACTAATGTGGAGTGAATTTGTCGAAAAAACGAGAGAAGAAAAGATGGAGTAGAGAGGATTTTGGGTTTTGTATGTTCGTTTGAAAAACATTGACGTCTGTTCTTTATTTTAAAATCAAACTTGCCCAACGTCGACGTGGAGCACTGGACATCGCGACGTGGGTAAACCTAGAATTTTTTTTAATTAAACAAACCTGGACGTCGTGACCTACGACCATGCACGTCGCGACGTGGAGCAAATTTCCACGTTTGTGCTAAAAAGCATTGACGTCGCAACGTGCGACTGTGCACGTCGCGATGTTGGCAAATTTTCTATGTTTTTGCACTTTTGATCCTCCAAATCTCCCTTATTCCTTTCTCCAACCTACAAAACAAAACATTTGCACAAAATAGACTATTAGTTAATGGAATTTTTAGCCTAAATTCTAAATAGAAACTGAATTAACTAAATGAAAATTAAAAATATAAAATATAAACTTGGGTTGCCTCCCAAGAAGCGCTTTATTTATCGTTGAAAGCTCGACACCTGTTGCTTATTCTTCCCTTGGTGACTCATCAAGAGTCACCTTTTCAACATTGCGGAAAATCTTTTCGCCTTGAGAAAAATAAATCTTCAACCTATGCCCATTGACGATAAAAGAATTTCCCGTCTTCTCATTCAGAAGCTCCACTGTGCCATAAGAAAACACTGTCTTCACCCTATATGGACCATACCATCTTGACTTGAGCTTTCCTGGAAAAAGTCTCAATTTAGAATTATAAAGTAAAACCAGCTGCCCGGGCTCAAACTTTTTATGTAGGATGTAATTATCATGCCATTTTTTAGTTCTCTCTTTATAGAGAGATGCAATTTGATATGCATCAAATCGAAACTTATCCAAATCATTGAATTCCAACAACCATTGTTCAGCTGCCTTCCTATAATCTATTTTCAGCTCCTTTAATGCCCAGAAAGTTTTGTACTCAAGCTCAATAGGTAAATGACAAGCCTTACCAAAAACCATTCGATATGGAGATGTACCAATTGGGGGTTTTAAAACCTGTACGATAAGCCCATAGAGAATCATCCAGTTTTGTTGCCTAATCCTTTCGAGAAGGTTTCACAATCTTTTCTAAAATTCTCTTGATCTCCCTATTTGATATCTCCACTTGACCACTTGTTTGGGAATGGTAAGGGGTTGCCACTTTATGCCAGACTCCATATTTGGTCAATAAAGCTTGAAAAGCCTTGTTACAAAAATGTGAGCCTCCATCACTGATAATAGCCCTTACGGTCCCATAACGAGTGAAAATGTATGTCTTGATAAACCCGACCATACTTTTCGCATCGCAAGTCGGTAATGCAATTGCTTCAATCCATTTAGAAACATAATCCACGGCCACAAGAATGTAAGAGTTACCGTTAGATTTGGGGAATGGTCCCATGAAGTCTATGCCCCAAACATCGAAAAGTTCAACCTCCACAATATTGTTTAATGGCATCTCATTCCTTCATGAAATGTTCCCTGTCCTTTGGTATTCATCACCGTGTTTGATCCACTCTTGAGTGTCATGGAATAGTTTTGGCCAATAATACCCCGACTGCAACACTTTGTATGCTGTTCTTCGCCCCCCAAAATGTCCTCTATAATCAGATTCATAGCATGACCGAAGAATGTCTTTTTGATACTCCTCAGGAACACATCTTCTAATAGCTTTGTCACTGCATACCTTGAAAAGATAAAGTTCATCCCAATAGTAGTAGCTTGCATCATAGATGAGTCTTTTCCGTTGTTGAACAGACAATTTGTGCAGAATTTGTTTTGAAACCACATAATTTGCAATTTCGGCGTACCATGGAGCTTTTTCTGCTTTTTCCACTAAAACCAACTGTTCATCTGGGAAGATTTCCTTAATTTGGACATTAATGTCCTCTTCCAAATGCTCATGCTTTTCCAATCGAGAAAGGTGTTCGGCGACATGATTTTCAGCTCCCTTCTTATCACGAATTTCCAAGTCAAATTCTTGTAGAAGTAGAACCCATCGAATCAACCTCGGTTTTGCATCTTTCTTGGCCATTAAATGACTGATAGCTGCTTGATATGTGTAAATAATCACATTGGCGCCCAACAAATACGAATGGAATCTATCCACAGTAAAAACAACTGCCAACATCTCTTTTCGGTTGTAGAGTAATTACACTGAGCTGGATCAAGTCAATGGCTGGCATAATGAATATTATGGAAAATTCTGTCTGTCCTCTGATCAAGAAATGCCCCCACAGCAAAATCACTCGCAACACACATAATCTCGAATGGGGCTCCCCAATTTAGAGGTTTAATAACTCGAGCTGCTACAAGTTGGCCCTTAAGAAAATCAAATGCTGCTTTACAGTCATCATCAAAGTTGAATACCGCATCTTTTTCTAAGAGATGACACAAGGGTTTTGTGAATTTAGAGAAATCCTGAATGAATCTGCGATAGAACTTAGCATGGCCCAAAAAGCTTCTTACTCCTTTGACATTAATTGGATATGGTAGCTTTGTAATTAGATCCAATTTTGCTTTATCCACATCCATGCCTTTGGCTGAGATCTTGTGGCCTATGACAAGTCCTTATTGCACCATAAATTGGCATTTCTCTCAATTCAAAACCAAATTTGTTTCTACGCATCTTTCAAGCACCTTAGCTAGATTATCCAAGCACTTATCAAAAGAATGACCAAAAATTGAGAAATCATCCATAAATACCTCAATAATGTCTTCCACCATGTCATGGAAGATGGCCATCATACATCGTTGAAATGTTTCAGGTGCATTGCATAACCCAAAAGGCATTCTCTTAAATGCAAAAGTACCAAAAGGGCAAGTGAATGTTGTTTTGTCCTGATCCTTTGGGTCAATTGTGATCTAATTGTATCCTGAGTAACCATCCAAGAAGCAATAAAATAGATAACCAGCAATTCTATCAATTCTTGATCAAGGAATGGTAGAGGAAAATGATCTTTGTGGGTTACCTTGTTTAGCTTAAGATAATCCATACAAACTCGCCATGCATTAATGATACGGGTTGCTGACAACTCGTCATTATCAGTCTTTACAACTGTCACTCCACTCTTCTTTGGAACACATTGGACTGGACTTACCCATTCACTATCAGATATAGCATAAATCATCCCAAAGTCCAACAGTTTGATCATCTCCTTTTAACCACATCCATCATTGCTGGATTCAATCGGTGTTGCCGATCTCGTACTGGAATTGCATCATCATCCAAAAGAATCTTGTGCATACAGATTGATGGACTAATTCCCTTAATGTTAGCTATAGTCCACCCAATTGCTCCTTGATACATTTTTAACACTATAATAAGCTTCTCTTCTTGCCATGGTTCCAATGTAGCTGAGATCACTACGGGCAAAGTGTTATTATCTCCCAAGAAAGCGTATTTGAGATATGAAGGGAGTGGTTTGAGCTCAAATTTTTGTGGTTTTTCAGCCGAAGGTTTCATCCTATTTTCACTGCAATCAAGGACTTCAATCAGCCTCACCTCAATGGGCTCCTCACAAACATTATCAGCTAGCTCATAAATGGAAGTATCAATAAAAACACCTTCGACTATGTTTTGCAACTCTAATGCTATATTCTCATCAATTTTAAGCAACTCAAAATTAGATATATGCATTAAAGAGTCATTATCATTAACACTACATGTTTTCATAGGATTACATGCAATAACTGAAATTTCAACCACATCCATGAAAAAACAAGTATTAATGTCCCTAGGATGCTTCATAGCGTAATTCACATTAAATGTTACCTCTTCTCCATTGACACGAAAAGTGATTGTCTTGCTGCGTACGCTAATTAAAGCATCTCTAGTTGCCAA
This sequence comes from Ophiorrhiza pumila, assembly GCA_016586305.1. Classification (NCBI taxonomy): domain Eukaryota; kingdom Viridiplantae; phylum Streptophyta; class Magnoliopsida; order Gentianales; family Rubiaceae; genus Ophiorrhiza; species Ophiorrhiza pumila. The sequence continues at coordinate 13,028,942 of BLIW01000011.1, forward strand.
GAATGGTCTTCCAAATATGAGAGGAACCTCTTCATCCTCCTCCATGTCCAAGATAATAAAGTCCACCGGAATTGTGAACTTATCAACTGCTACCAAAACATCCTCAATGATACTTATAGGAGTGATAATTGATCTATCAGCCAACTGAAGAGTTATAGCCACCAGTTTGATTTGCTCGCCCATTCCCCCACTGATAGCTATAGAATAAGGCATCAAATTGATATCAGCCCCCAAATCACATAATGCCTTAGCAAAATATCTTGACCCAATTCTACATGGGATTGTGCCACTTCCTGGATCTTTAAGCTTAAGGGGAAGATTTTTCTTCATTAAGCATTACCCAACCTCATTTAATTGAATAACCTCCTCATATTGCAAAATCTGCTCTTTATTGAAATAAGATCCTTCAAGAATTTCGTATAAGTAGGTGCCGTCTTCACCAAATCCAACAAAGGTATTTCCACATGGAGCTGCTTAATCATCTCAGCAAATTTGCTGAACAAAATCTTCTTCTTTGATGGTTGTATCCTTTGAGGAAAAGGTAAGGTGGAGCACATTCCGGAAAATTAAAAGCACTTGGAGGATTTTTCTTCCTCTCTTTACTTGCACTACCTTCCTTGTGTTCATCTTGCTTTGGAACATCTTCCGTCTCAATTGGAACCTTAACAGCATCTTGATCATCCTTTGGAGAATCTTCTTCATTAATAGTTAAAGATTTCAATTCCATCCCACTTCGAAGTGTAACCACATGGTATTGCTCCTTCCCCTTTGGATTTAGGAAGGTATCACTCGGTAAAGTTCCTACTGGTCTATTATATATTTCATTTGCGAGTTGGCCTATTTGAGTCTCCATATTCTTAAGAAGAGCTTTATGCTCCCTGAACATTCCTGAATAAATCTCCATTGTTTTGTCCACATTATCCTGTCGCTATTGGCATTCTCCAAAAATATTTTCCATCTTGGCCTGCAACACTATTATAACATCATCAATTATTGCTTGTGAGGTACCACTCTGTGTATTTGGCTAATTTCGATAGCCAGGTGGATAAGTTGGTCTTGATGCATTATACTGTGGGCGATTTTGTCCTCCTTGATACCACTGATTCCCACTGGATGGCTTCCATTAATTAGAATTAGTATTCAGGTTGAAATTGACGTATTGCACTGGTTCATTAGTGACTTGAGGGCATTCATCCATATGATGTTCTCCTTGGCATAATCTACAAGATGGCGTGATTTTGTTAGTCAAGGTTGCCTGAATACTGGATAGTTGGCTTTGCATGGCTGTCATTTGTGCTTCAAAGTTGGCTGTTTTATCCAACTCTAACATTCCAATTTGCCATCTTACATGGTTACTTCTTACTGTGGGCAACATCAGTTCATTACTTACTATGCGCTCAAAAATCTCTTCAACTTCTTCTGGTGATTTATCACGCAAATTTCCTCCAGCTGAAAGATTTACCAAATGCATAGTTTCAAAATTAAGTCCATTGCAAAAGAAATTTAGCTCTCTTCCCGGCTCCAACCCACTGTTTGGGCATTTATTGAAAAGTTCACGAAATCTATCCCAAGCTTCTGTGAATGACTCATTGTCACCTTGACGAAACTGCATGAAATTCATCCGGATCTTGTCCAATAGGGATGGACGAAAGTTTTTAGTTATGAACCTCTTTGCAACCTCATCAAAAGTTTCAATCCTTGCCCCATTAATAGAGTAATACCATCTCTCAGCTACTCCTTGAAGAGAGAAAGAGAACAACATTCTCTTTAAAACATCATGCAGGATATGTGGAAGATTGCTCGTGTTACGCACTTTAAGAAAATATTTTTGATTTTTTATATTATCAAATTAAACTAAAGATAAAAATGCCAAATATCAAATAACTAAAACAAAGACAGTGATTTGATTTAAATTACCAATTAAGCAAGTGTACTCCCGATATTATATTTTAGGGTTATATAAAAAAACACACACATATATCCTATCTATGGTCATGCTAAACAAGGGTAAATCACATAACTCACACCCTCTTATGTGGTAAGAGACAAGGAATGACTTAAGCATTTACCTATTTAGATATTAATTAATTCATTAAACCCTCATATGTGGTAAGAGGCAAGGTTTACTCCCTTAACTAACCAAGAATCTAATGCAACTACCCACTCAACCAAACACTACAGTTTAGCCGCTCCTTTATGGCGGAGGCAACGCCCGAACCAGTCACGCTAATGTTAAACTAATCCCCCTAACTCCTCCAATATTGTAAGAGGCAAAAGCTAAGGTAAAATTAATCTAACAAATTCACAACCAACCCACAAATTAAGATTCCAAACAACCCACTCTAATCCACCTTTGGGGTAAGAGGCAAGATTAAAGCAAGATTAAAGCAAGTTATCACTAAATAATTTACTGCACTTTATGCAAATATTCATCATACATAATCCGGGCAAATCATGCATAATTATGAAGAACACAGCAAAACTTATTCCACAAAGACGATAAGATAGAACATAGCATGTAAGATAAGCACAAAAACCTTTATTCATAATCCCGAGAGCACAATAAATTTAGCCGAGTATGGCTAAATCAAACATCATTATCATATTAATAATTAAGCACAATATTAAAAACATAAATTAAAAGGAAAGAAAACACCTTGAATTGTAAATCCGTAGATTAAATCTTTGTCTCTAAATAAATGAATCCAATAATCAATGATGTTCCCAATCCGTACAGCTGCAATTCCCTTTAGATAGCCAAAATAATGAAACCCTAGCTATTACAAAGAAGAAAAACCCTTGCTTTAATTCTCTCAAAGTTGTCACACCTCAAAAATCTGTAACCCTAGCTCTATTTATTGTAATTCTATACAAATATTAGCAAACAAGTTTTAACGAAAACCATCTCGGATAAGAAGCCTCAAAGTGGGCCAAAATCGTAAATTTTCAAAATTAAATCGTAAAATCACTTGTTTCCTGACGTCGCGACGTCCAAGGTCGTGCGTCAAAACACACGCACGTCGCGATGTCCACCTACGTCGCGCGACGTGTAAGGGTCCCGACGTCGCGACGTGGCTTACTGGAAATTTCTCAAAAATCGTCAAAAAAATCATCCAAAAATCAACTTTAATTCAGATTTTCGACGTCGCGACATGGAGAGTCTCACGTTGCGACGTCCACCCACGTCACGATGTAGAGGTACCGACATCACGACGTGGAGCAGATCTTCAATAAATTCACAAACTTTCTTCAATTTCTCCTCCACTTTACATCCGATTTGGCTCCCATATGATTTTCCTCTTCCAAGCATACACCATGATCGACAAACCTACAAATAAAACACTAAAACGAATAAAAGTGAACAAGAACAACCAAAGAATTAATAATAAACACTACATAAAAGGTGAATAAATTCACCTTATCAATTCCCCCAAGTACCTCTTCAATGCAGTCGGGGCTAAACAAGTGAATAGGCTTTTAAAAGTTTCAATTATCTCATCTACTACCTTCTTCTTATTATCAAAACTTTCATCGGATTGGTTTATTAGGAACTCTATCTAGTTTTTTTTCCTCCTCTAGACTGTGGTGGTATGGAAGAATTTTGTGTTACGATCTCCCTTTTTAAACCAGTTGATCCTAACTCTTTGACTTCAAAATTTTTCCTTAGAAGAGTATGCTTGATCTAGCTGCATTTGTAAGACTGTCCCTTGCTTCCAATCTCTATCACCCCTTGATCCTACATTTGTTCTAATTTTTTCTTTAGCATTGTTAATCAAAGATTTCTTACTCCTCTCACGTTGGTTGGATCTGAAAGCTTGGCTATCACATCCACTTTGGCTCTCTCTACCTCTAATTCTGCTTTGGAAATTTTGTGTCCCAGCACAACACCCTCATTCACCATGAACTGACATTTTTCCCAATTTAAGACCAAGTTGGTGTCCACACTTCTCTTTAGCACAAGTGACAAATTCTCCAAGCATCCTTCAAATGTTATTCTAAAAACGGATAAATCATCCATAAAGATCTCTATGATAATTTTTACCATATCTTGTAATATAGCCATCATGCATCTTTGAAATGTGGCTAGAGCATTACGAAGGCCAAATGGCATCCTCTCGTAGGCATATGTTCAAAATGGGCAAGTGAAAGTGGTTTTCTCCTGGTTTTTTGGATCAATGGCAATTTGATTGTACCCGGAATATCCATCAAGGAAGCAATAAAATAGGAACCCAGCTATCTTATCCAAAAGTTGTTCAAGGAAAGGAAAAGGAAAGTGATCTTTTTGGTGGCCTTGTTCAACTTCCTATAATCCATGCATACCCTCCAAGCATTGATGATCCTGGTGGCTAGCAACTCATTTGCCTCATTTGTAACCACGGTCACCCCTCCTTTCTTGGGTACACATTGTACTAGATTGACCCATTCACTATCAGATATAGAAAATATCGTTCCAAAGTCAAGTAGCTTGATGATCTCCTTTTTTACCACTTCCATCATTTGTGGGTTCAGCCTTCCTTGCCTATCCCTTATGGGAATAGCACCCTCTTCCAACTGTATTTTGTGCATACACACACTGGGGCTTATTCCCTTAATGTCTTCTATTGTCTATTCGATTGCCTCCTTGTGCATTCTCAAAACATCCAGCAACTTTTCTTCTTGCCATTTTTCCAATTTGGATGAGATAACCACTGGAAGAGTCTCATTCTCTCCCAGAAATACATACTTTAGAGGGGAGGAAGAAGCTTCAACTCCAATTTGGGTGGCTTCACAATTGAAGGCATCAACTTCTCATTCCTATTTTCACAAATCTTAGGCCTCACCTCAGTGGGCACAACATTAACATTTTCATTAACTTCAATAACAGTATTTGACAAAATTTCACACGGTTCAGCACTTTCAGCATTTTCATCAAACTCAATCTCAAAATTCATTTCTAAGATAGACTCATCTATCACACAACATTCAATCGAGTTTTCTAATTCATTCAAAATCACATTGTCTTCATCATTCAAAGAAAACTCATGTTCCTCATTCTTTTTGTGATTTGAAGATTCAAGTAAAGTAATAGAAAACTTTTGTTTATGCTCCAGATCAAGTAGGTGATGGTTACCTTCCACAGGATGTGCAAAAAAGCATTGTTCCACTGAATTGGGGTATTTCATTGTATAGTCTACATTGAAGACCACTTGCCCTCCATTGACTCTGAATATGATGTTCTTGCTTTTGACACCTATAAGAGCATCTCCAGTAGCTAAGAAGATTCTGCCAAAAACTAGAGGAACCTCCAGATCTTCCTCCATGTCCAAAATAATGAAATCAACTGGCAGCACGAATTTGTCTACAAATACCAACACATCTTCAATCATACCCATGGGTTGTACAAGGGATCTATTAGCCAATTGAAGAAGCACAGATACTGGTTTGATTTTCTTATCCAGTCCTACGTTCTCTGCAATGGAGAGTGGCATCAACTTTATCCCCACTCCAAGATCACATAAAGCCTTGTTGAAGAATTTTTCCCCGATTGTGCATGGCATCGTACAACTCCCAATGATACAAATGTTGTATGGCCGAGGCTCCAACTCCTAGACCAAGATTCAATCACCACAATTTAGGACCGTGCTGCACAAACAAGTTATTCCATGGACACAAACAACCAAACAAGGCGGGCGGAATTCAAAGGGCAAAACGCAAAAGATGAAGTAAATCAACCCCACGTTTTTAATACAAATGGACTCGACTCAACTCATGAAAATTCATGAAATAAACTTTGTCAATTTGGCGAGTTCTCGAAATCAAGAACAATGGTGAAATTACCTAAAGGTCACGCTAGAGGTAAAGCTTCTACAATGGTGAATTAAATAATTCAACAAGGCTTAGACAACACAAAGTGTTAATCTCAATTTCAGCAAGCTAAAATTCTCAAAATTCAACTTATTATTTCATGCGAAAAACTCACCTATAAATAGGCTACAAAAACATGAAACCCTAACTCAAGTCAAGTACAACTTGACTTCTAAGCTATCTAACTTTCCAAATTGGAATTGGAAACTAACAACAAACAAACTAATCCTTTTCCAAAAAGGATTAATGCACACGATTTTGCAAAGGTAGCCAAACACTTTTTGGCTTCCTTTGTTTCCTAAACTTTTACTTGCCTTTATCATGCCAGATAATTGGGTCAAGTAATTAACTTAAACACTTAAATGAAAAATGCCAATTTAAGCCCATTATAATGTTAAGTGGACTTAATTAAAAACAACACAATAAATCCTAAACTTAAGGAATAGGCGTGATCCATCGTCAAGCCCAAAACACGCCTCTTCTTGGACTTCTTTATGAATTCTGCAATGCAAGCTTCTTCAAGATGGAATTTCCTTAAGTTCCAATGTAGAACTTTGAGGAACATCTTCATGAATTGTTATTGAAGAAACATGCCAAAAGACTCCATGTTGAGATGGTTCGGCCTCCAAGTGATCTTCACAATGTGTTGATAACAAGCTTTGCAAGGCTTGTTTCATCCTTTTGCTCCTTTGTCTTGTCATTGGTCCATCAAGATTCTCCAATAGATCATGCAAGCTCGGCTTTGGAACCATGGACATGGATGGATTGCTATCATTCTCTCCCTCGAAATGATTCATCCTCGAATCACCTACATCATACAAAGACAAATTAGAAACATTGAATGTAGATGAAACATTGCCATACTCACTTGGGAGCTCAATTTTATAAGCATTGTCGCCTATCCTTTCCAAGACTCGAAAAGGACCATCTCCTCTTGGATGAAGTTTGGATTTCCTTTTGTCATGAAACCTTTCTTTTCTCAAGTGAATCCAAACCCAATCTCCTGGTTCGAAAACCACTAGTCTTCTACCTTTATTGGCTTGCTTAGCATATTTCTCATTACGCCTTATTATGTTTTCACGAACTTTCTCATGTAACCCCTTAACAAAGTCAGCTTTCTTTTTACCTTCAATATTAACAAACTCATTAATAGGTAAAGGCAAAATATCCAAAGGAGTTAATGGATTGAAACCATATACAATCTCAAAAGGCGAAAAAGTAGTAGAGCTATGCACGGTTCGATTATAAGCAAACTCAATGTGTGGTAAACACCCTTCCCAGTTCTTTAAATTTTTCTGTATAAGAGCACACAGTAAGGTAGACAGTGTCCTATTAACTACCTCAGTTTGCCCATCAGTTTGTGGGTGTGCAACAGTAGAAAACAGTAATTTAGTACCCAACTTATTCCAAAGAGTACGCCAAAAATGAGATAAAAACTTTACGTCTCTATCACTAACAATACTCTTAGGCATTCCATGCAACCTTAGAATTTCTTTAAAGAACAAGTCAGCAATTTGAGTAGCATCATTAAACTTAGAACAAGCAATAAATTGTCCCATCTTACTAAATCTATCAACTACCACGAAAATATTATCATGACCATTGCGTGATCTAGGCAATCCAAGCACAAAATCCATAGAAATATCAATCCAATGATGACTAGGAACAGGCAAAGGTTGATACAAACCATGAGGCATTACTTTAGATTTTGATTGTTTACACACAATGCATTTTTCACAAACACTTTTAACATCTTTAATTATGTTAGGCCAATAAAAGTGCTCATTTAAAAAAGCAAGTGTTTTAGCAACACCAAAGTGCCCCATTAACCCTCCCCCATGGGTTTCCTTAATAAGTAAATCACGAATGGAACTTTGGGGAATGCACAATTTATCTTTTCAAAACAAGAAACCATCATGCACATAAAATTCACCATTCGGCTTCACTACACATGCATTATAGGTGGCGTTAAAATCATGATCATGCTGGTACAAGTCTTTAATCAAATCAAAACCAAGTAACTTAGCATGCAAGTAAGTAAACAAAGCATACTTTCTAGACAGTGCATCAGCTACAACATTATCTTTATCAAACTTATACTTAATCACATATGGAAAAGATTCAATGAATTCTAACCATTTAGCATGCCTCTTATTCAACTTACCTTGGGTCTTCGAGAATTTAAGGCTTTCATGATCAGAATGAATTATGAATTCTTTAGGCCATAAGTAATGTTGCCAAACCTGTAATGACCTTACCAAAGCATACAACTCTTTGTCATAAGTTGCATGCTTCAAAGCTGCCCCATTGAGCTTTTCACTAAAATAAGCCACGGGTTTAGATTCCTGCATTAAAACAGCACCAATACCAATCCCGGAGGCATCACAGTGTATCTCAAAAGCTTTATTAAAATTTGGCAAAGCAAGAAGAGGGGCGTGAGTCAACATGTACTTAAGCTTGTTAAAGGCGTTTTCATGCTCTTCTTTCCATTCAAAAACAACATTCTTTTTAACAAGTTCATTCAAAGGTGCAGCTATAGAACTAAAGTCTTTAACAAACCTTCTATAAAAACTTGCCAAACTATGAAAACTCCTAACTTGACTAGCATTAAGAGGTCTCGGCCAATCCATGATTGCCTTGACTTTTGACTCATCAACAGATATACCTTGAGAACTCACAACATAACCCAAAAAGATAATTGATTCAAGACAAAATGAACACTTTTTAAGGTTAGCATAAAGCTTGTTCTCACGAAACACAGCAAACACCAATTTTAAATGTTCAACATGCTCAATAAGTGATTTTCTATACACAAGGATATCATCAAAGTAGACTACCACGAATTTTCCAACAAAGTGACGAAAAACATGATTCATAAGTCTCATAAAAGTACTAGGTACATTAGATAAACCAAAAGGCATAACTAACCATTCATACAACCCATACTTTGTTTTGAAAGCAGTTTTCCATTCATCACCTCTTTCATGCGAATTTGGTAGTATCCACTTTTCAAATCAATCTTGGTGAAAATACATGAACCATACAACTCATCAAGAATATCATCTAATCTAGGAATTGGATGTCTATACTTAATTGTGATTTTACTTATGGCTCGACAATCAACACACATTCTCCAAGATTCATCTTTTTTAGAGACTAATATAACAGGAATAGAACATGGACTAAGAGATTCACGCACAATACCTTTGTTAAGGAGTTCATCCACTTGACGTTGAATCTCTTTTGTTTCCTCAAGATTCGCTCTATAAGGTGGACGATTTGGAATTTGTGCACCAGGAATGAAATCAATTTGATGTTCAATTCCTCTTATTGGCGGCAATCCAATGGGTAAGTCCTCTGGAAACACATCTTGATATTCCTGCAAAAGAGAGTAAACAGCACTAGGCAAAGAAGCAAGGTGATCACTATCAACAATAAGTACAAAATCCTTGCGAATCATTAAGTACAAAGACTGCCTATCAACTAATGCTCTCTTAATCTCGTTAGAAGAAGCAAAATAACAAGAACTAATGCCATCACTATTTCGGCTATTACATGTTCTAGAAACAATGCTTCGGCCTACACTAGCTGTTACATCATTCTTATTCTCGTTTTCAATTTTCTCCTTTGATTCTTGTTCATTCAATTCACGCATGACTTGAACAATTCGTGCATGATCTTCAAACACTTTAAAAGGACTCAATGCTCTAAGATTGTATTTTCGACCTTCAAAGTCAAAAGAATAGTAATTCTTCTTACCATGATATGTAACATCTCGATCATATTGCCAAGGCCTTCCAAGAAGAATATGACTAGCTTCCATGGGAACCACATCACATAAGATCTTATCAACATACTTCCCAATGGTAAACGAAAATTTCACTTGTTTAGTCACTTTACTTTCAGCAGTGTTATTCAATCATTGAAGTTTGTACGATTTTGGATGCTTCATGCAAGTCAACTTCAACTTCTTAACAAGTAAAGTACTAGCCACATTTGTACAACTACCACTATCAACAATCACACTACAAATTTTCCCTTGAACCATGCATCTAGTGTGAAATATGTTATCTCTTTGTGACAAATCATCAATTTGTGGTTGTGTACTAAGAACTTGGCGTGAAACTAACGAAAACTTACCATCACCAACGTCATATGAATCAAGATCTTCACTACCTTTACTTTGATATTTTTCCTCAAGGGGTGGCATGTCGGCACATTCTTCATCACTTTCCACTTCTCCATTATCAAGAATAATCATCAATTTTCGAGTTGGACAGTCGGACTGATAATGGCCATACCCTTGACACTTTTAACATCGAACGTCCCTTAACCTTTTGCTAGGTTTAGGTGCCGATTTTAAAGAAGAATCAACAACTTGGCGGACTGATTTGGAAGCATTGGAGGACATGTTTTGAGGTTATTGGGGCGTGAATTGCTTCGGCTTGTGAGGCGGAGTGAATGGTGTGAAACTCGGCTTCACATCTCTCTTCCAAGGTGGATTCGGTTGAGTGAAATTTCGACCCTTTCCCTTCATGTGTTTCTCAATTTTGATAGCTTTGTGAACAAGTTCATTAATATCAACATAGCTTTGTAAATCCACATGATAAGCCAATTCGGAATGCATACCTCGAAGGAACCTCTCTATGGTAGAGTCGGGATCCTCTTGAACATTGGCCTTAATCATCAAAGCTTCCATCTCATGATAATATTCTTCAACTGTTCGGCTACCTTGCACAAGGGAGTGCAACTTCCGGTTGAGCTCTCTATTATAATGGGAAGGAACATACTTTTTCCTCATAAGTGCTTTCAATTGACTCCAAGTTTTAACTGGTTTCTCACCGTCTTGACGTGTAGAATGGATAACATCATCCCACCATAAACTAGCATAATCCTTGAGGTGCATGAAGGCAAGTCGGTACTTCTCCTTCTCGGGGTAGTCATGGCCTTCAAAGAGGTGATCTAGGTCTCTAACCCAATTAAAATAAGCTTCGGGATCTGCCTTTCCATGAAAAGTATGAATGGTTAGCTTAACAGAAGCAATTGAAATTTTTGACTTTTCACCTTCTTAAAAGAACTCGTGGTCTCCTCCTCCTCTTTCTCATCATTATCATCATCGGACTCATCATGATCTTCAAACTTAAGCTTCCTCGATGTGGAGCTTTTAGTTGCCGACTCCAAACTATCAAGTCGGAGATTGATCTTTTGCAACATACCAAAAAGTACTTCATTAGGAACTTTTGCTCGGCTTATGATATAGATATATCACTTTTGTTTTCCTCCATTAGTACCTGCAAGTTAGTAAAGACAAACGCAAGAATATATGTAGAAAAATCCTCACGGGTTCCTCACTTTGGGAAGTAGGTACTCTCCACTCTATTTATGTAGTGTTCTCTCTTGTTTATCCTATCTAATACTCTCAAATGATGAATTTGTTAGGACTAATGTAACTTACCAAGCCCAATGATTAAGATAACAAGTCTCAATCAACAAGTTCCTCACAATAAACTTTCACAAGTAAAATCAAGAGAATTATCAAAGAAAACACGTCACAAGAGATTTAAGAACACGTGTGGGTTAAAACTGATTTAACTTCAGAAACTACAAAAATCAAAAAGTAGATTTCAAGAGAAGAGAATGCAATTTGAATCACCTAATTCCGAGTTGTATTGAGCAAGATATGGCACTTTCAATATAAGGTGGTTTTCAAGTAACAAGTAAGTTTTGTCCTTTGTAAAAATTAAATAAAATAAAATAAATGAAATAAAACTAAGTCCGAATATATTCTGTTTTTTTTCTTTTTTTTTTGTATAATTGACCGTATTTTTTTTTTGATTCGGCCTTTTTTTTTTCTCTTCTCTTTTTTTTGTTCAGACAACCTAGTACAAAACAAAAAGTTTAAGGTTTGAACACAAACCTTGGACAAAACAAAGAGTTAAGGTTCGGACAAGAACCTAGGACAAAACAAAATTTAAGGTCTTAGATTTCAAGACACAATCCTAGGATTTAAGGTTGTTTGTCTTATGTTGTTCAAACAAACCTAGAATTAAGGTTTTGGTCTTGTCTTAACCTTAAAATTTCAGAATTTTAAAACCTTAATAACTCACCAAATATCAAAAATTTAAAGATGCCACTGTAACTAAAGATTCAAGATTTATCAAGAAGATCAAGAATCTAACTCAAGAATAGAATTTTGACCACTTTAGATTTTCAAGAAGTTCAAGAAAGTGTTCAAGAACTTGTCTTTTTGAGATGGTGAAAAAGTTTAATCAAAACTCAAGATGATGTAGAGACAATAACGAAGACAACTCAAAAGAAAGAAATCAATTCGGATCAAAATCAAGGAAGTTATGAATTTTGGACCGAGAAACCCTAGAATGAAACCCTAGTTTGGACGAAATTTTCCCTAACAATTTTGACGTGTTGGACAGCAATGAAACACCAAGAATTCAACACTATGAAGACAAACAAATTAGTGCAGAATTTTAAACAAAAAGACAGCAGCAAACACGAAAAAAACTGCAAGAAATCTGACACAACAAAACACAAAACACGAACAAGAGCTAAGAACAATTTTTGGGCAGATTGTGTGCAATGTGTAGCATGCGATTTTGACGAATTTAATAGGTGAACCTAAGAGGAACTAGCACAGCAAGAGAGACTCAAAAACAGCAGCAAAAAAGACACAAAAACTGCAGCAAAAACGACTCACGAACAGCAAGAAGACGACAGCAAGAATGTGGAAAAACAAGAAACGGATTAACCTGAATTTTGACGGCAACAACCTTTGCTCTGATACCAATTTGATACGAATGTTGTATGGCCGAGGCTCCAACTCCTGGACCAAGATTCAATCACCACAAATTAGGACCGTGATGCACAAACAACTTATTCCACAGACATAAACAACCAGACAAGGCGGGCGGAATTCAAAGGGAAAAACGCAAAAGATGAAGTAAATCAACCCCACGTTTTTTATACAAATGGACTCAACTCAACTCATGAAAATTCATGAATTAAACTTTGTCAATTTGGTGAGTTCTCGAAATCAAGAACAATGGTGAAGTTACCTAAAGGTCACGCTAGAGGTAAAGCTTCTACAATGGTGAATTAAATAATTCAACAAGGCTTAGACAACACAAAGTGTTAATCTCAATTTCATCAAGATAAAATTCTCAAAATTCAACTTATTATTTCATGTGAAAAACTCACCTATAAATAGGCTACAAAAACATGAAACCCTAACTCAAGTCAAGTACAACTTGACTTCTAAGCTATTTAACTTTCCAAATTGGAATTGGAAACTAACAACTAACAAACTAATCCTTTTCCAAAAAGGATTAATGCACACGATTTTGCAAAGGTAGCCAAACACGTTTTGGCTTCCTTTGTTTCCTAAACTTTTACTTGCCTTTATCATGCCAGATAATTGGGCCAAGTAATTAACTTAAACACTTAAATGAAAAATGCCAATTTAAGCCCATTATAATGTTAAGTGGACTTAATTAAAAACAACACAATAAATCCTAAACTTAAGGAATAGGCGTGATCCATCGTCAAGCCCAAAACACGCCTCTTCTTGGACTTCTTTATGAATTTGGCCATGCAAGCTTCTTCAAGGTGGAATTTCCTTAAGTTCCAATGTAGAACTTTGAGGAACATCTTCATGAATTGTTATTGAAGAAACATGCCAAAGGACTCCATGTTGAGATGGTTCGGCCTCCAAGTGATCTTCACAATGTGTTGATAACAAGCTTTGCAAGGCTTGTTTCATCCTTTTGCTCCTTTGTCTTGTCATTGGTCCATCAAGATTCTCCAATGGATCATGCAAGCTCGGCTTTGGCACCATGGACATGGATGGATGGAGCCCACCGATGGATCAATGCAAGCTCGGCTTTGGCACCATGGACATGGATGGATTGCTATCACCCAAGATCCTTCAACTTTGGTGGCAATTCATTGTTCATCCATTCCTAACTCTCCTCTGTGAGTGGAATTGGTACTTCACATTAAAGGATTTGTTCCTTGTTAGCAATCAGGTCCTTCAAGAACTTTGCATATCTGGGCACAACTATGACTAAATCCTGAAATGGTACATTCACATTCTTGACCATGTCAAGAAATCTTGTAAATTAAGCTCCCTTTTTGGCTGGGGTGGAACTCTTTGAGGGAAATGAGATAGTGGTGCAAACTCTGGATAGTTGTATGGGCTTGGAGGCCCTCTCTTTCTCTTAGGCTCCGGTGCCTTCACACTCTCTCCTTCAACTTTTCTCTCAGGCTTCTCCTCAACATTCTCAACCATTGTCTCCTCGTTGACCTCTTCCATTGGAGTCATTTCCATTTTGTCTTTCTTGTTTCCATGAGTTCCTTTTCACATCTTAAGGTTATAGCATTACACACTTCCTTGCCTTTTGGATTTGGTTCAGTGTCACTTGGAAGAGTCCCTTCGGGTCTCTGATGTATTGCTTTGGCTAATTGGCCCAATTAAACTTTAATATTTTTTATAGAAGCGTCATGGTTTTTCCACTGAGTCTCTATGCCTGCTATTATTTGATTATTCTTATCCAGTTTCTCTATAATCTTATGGAGCATGTCTTCCATGTTAGACCTTCTAGGCTCTCTATTACTTGACTCTCTTCCTTGATAAACTTGTCCATTTTTGTTGCTCTGAGTGTTGTGCCCCAGCTTCCACCTTGTCCTCCTTGGTTTCCGTAGCCTCCATATTGCTGTCTATTGTAATTTTTGACATATTGTACAGATTCTTTTGTGAGCTCACACTCATTCGTATGGTGCTCCCCTTTACATAGACCACAAGACAAGACTTGAGTGGTTTTGGGTGATTTCAACGTTTGAACCTGCCTGGTCAAGGCCTCTATTATGGCTTTCAAAGATGTATTTTCGTCCAAGTTTAGAACTCCTATGTGCCTCCTGATGGTTGGCATTCTTGCTTTTGGGAACAGATAGTCGTCATCAGCTATGGAATTAAACAACTCTCTCACTTCTGGTACACTTTTATCCTTTAAAGCCCCATTTGCACAAGCTTTTACCATAAGTGATGATTCAGGTGATAATCCCTTGAAGAATGTATTCAGTTCCCTCACTTCTCTCAAATCATTATTGGGGCATTGTCTAAGCAAATCATTAAATCTATCCCAAGCTTCCTTGAACATCTCTCCATCCTGTTGTTGAAAACTTCTGATCTCTAGCCTCATTTGTTCCAACTTTGATTGGAGAAAATACTTTGCCAAAAACTTTCTCTCTAGCTCTTCAAAAATAGCTATGGATGATCCTCCAATTGATTTGAACCAGTGTTTGGCTTTCCCTTTCAATGATAGTGGAAAAAGGACTCTCCTCACCTAATCATGGGGAACTCTTTGCAACTTGAAAGTTTTTTTTTTTTTGGCTAATCAGAAAGGGGCGCCACTCCCATTATTATTAATAGATCCAAAGATACAATCTCAAGAACCAATCCAAATGCTCATTTGGATCATCATCACTCAACCCTTGAAATATTTGCCCATGTGTTATCATGGACACAATCTGAGTTGGGATCTGATAACTTTCCACATCAATTCCTTGATGGTTGTTTCTCTTTACAAAGTTCACAGCAAAGTGATCCCCAAATCTTTGGGGTGGAGGTCTAGGCCTCTCTTCTCCTTGTTCAGCCATTTCTAGAGCTCTTCTTCTCTGTCTTAAGGTCCTTTGAACTTCAAGGTCAAGTTCAAATTTCGAATCTATTCCACAAAGACGTGCTTCTCTGTGCATAAACTAAATCGCCTACACAAATCAAGAACACTTCCAACGTAGATAGATTAACAGAACAAAATCAAGCAGCAGAAATGAATTGAATGACTCAACAACATAATCTCAAACTCAACAAAATCACAAAATCAAAACAATAAATGTACGAACAAGTAACGAAAAAAAACACAAAACTATCACAAATCAATCCCTAACACCTTGCCTCTCCCCGATAGCTGCGCCAAAAATTGGCCGGAGCAGCTGTAGGCTCACCAATTTTACCCAGCAACACTAAATATCTAGTATCGATAAATGGGATCATTTCCATAGAGAGAGGGTTATGTCATGGAATTGATCTAATGATAGAATAAGCAGGTAAAATGTAATCAATTAACCGAAACAAACACACAAAACTAAACAATGCAAAAGGATAGTATTGCCTTAAGGGGGGTCAACTAGTACGGATCTCTACCTATTATCACTGATTTGTGTGCATGCATGAGGGGACTTTCTGCTAGTGTCATGAAATCAATTAACCTGGTAGTTCTCTCAATTCTACTTCACTGACTCCTCAAACTTCTCCGGGTGGGGCAAGTTCTTGGCACAAATTAAGAACCCAGATCCTTATTCTGTTCAACAATTCTAGTTCAATTCTTGGTCATCCCCCTTAGTTGGGCAGCTAACCAATTCATGTGTTCAAATCGCTCTACCAGAATAATCTTAAGTCTTTTCAAAGAATTAGATCTCAATTATCAAGCAAGACTTTTACTAGAATTTCATACAAAAGCTCAAGTATTCATAGCATATAAGTTGGTATAAACCCGACTTATCAAGCATCAACTCAAGCTAGAGAATTCAAGCATGAGAGTAACAAAATAAAAGGTAGTTCAAAAACCTTTTTGCCAATATCCTCTGTTGTGATGTTAGTAGTTTAGACTTGCCTCTAAGTAATTATCAAGTTAAAGTGTCACTTTTATTCATTATGGTTTTCAAAAAAAAACATTTCACCTATTCAATAGTTCAACTATTCCCAAAAGTTCCTCATGTAAGTTCTTATTAATAAAGTTTTTTAAAACTTGAACTTTTCATACTTAGTGTCCATAATCATTATTTGTTTTAGTGGCAAACCACCCTTTTATGGTTGGGGGGATGCCAGTCCCAACTATTATTAAAATTGATTCTGGTAAAAAAGTGTTCACGATGGACATAAAATAGTTGAGCAATAAGATAAAACGTTTAGCCAAATAAAATAAATAAGGGATACTAACCCCTTACAACATTACATCTATATAAGCATAAAAAATGAGTACTTACTCCCTTACATCAACTCACACGAAATAAAAAAATTTGGAAAAGTAAACCTCTCAAGATTAATCAAACCCCTAACTTGCTACGGTAAACTAAGAAAATCACGAGACTCAATATGTCTTCCTTTCATAAACCCACATTTTCAAGCGCATATGTTGGACCATTGCCCTCTCTAAAGATATGAGATATAGATAGGCAAAAATTAATAGACAAAATATCATGGACTGATATCTTAATCCGTCAAATGACATGTTTCACCTTCTGAACTAAAATCTCCTTAAGAAACAATGATTCAACCTTCACAATCACAAAGACCCACTGATATTTCAAGCATAGTGGTAAACCCTTCCAAAAATCCTATGCTTCGACCTCTAGGCTTGTAACATTATGAAACACAGTCGCAATAGCTCCCAACAACTTTTCTTGACTATTTTGAACTAATGCTGATAAAGATGTAGATCGAGGCTTGATGTCTTGGATCTCCGAAACCACACTTCTTTGGATCGTTGTTAGCAAAACTCGATCAAGACTCAAAACAACAAAAGCGGAATTAACAAACAAGAACAAGAAAGATATGAAAAATGAAAAGGAATGACTTGAAGCAATCAAACCCCTACGCCTTTTACAAAGAATTTGGCTCAACCCGTGTAAATCATGAGTTAAACTAAATTGATTTGGCTTGTTCTTAAAATCAAGAACTTGATTAAGCTCACCTAAAGGTCACGCTAAAGGTTTGCAAAATTACAATGAAGAGCAAATTTGAACTTCAAGGTTTTGACAACACATTGTTAATCGGAATTAGCAAAGCTGAAATTCTCAAAATTCTCTATCTTATTTTCACGAAAAACTTACCTATAAATAGGCTACAAAAACGTGAAACCCTAATGGTAATCAAGTACAACGTGACTTCTTAACTAGCTAACTAACAAACTAGTTTCCTAAACCAACTAACAAAGCAAGAGTCGGTTTTTCCCTTTAGAAGCAAAACACAATTTTGCTTTCTAAAAACAATGACTTTGCTATCTAAATTACTTTCCATTATCATGCAAGATAATTGGGCCAAGTAATTAACTCAATTAAAAACGCAAAGGATTAAGCCCTCAAAAACGTTATTGGACTTAATTAAAACAACATAATAATAAACCCTAATTATTAAACAATGACGTGATCCAACAATGTAAAGCCCAAGTTCACTACTTCTTGGTCTTCCATTCAGCCATGTGAATTTCTTCAAGGTGGAATTTCCTTAAGTTCCAATGTAAAACTCTTAGAAACATCTTCAAGAATTGTTATTGAAGAAACATGCCATAAAAATCCATGTTGAGATGGTTCGGCCTCCATGTGATGAAAATCTCCAAAAGCTTCACAATGTGTTGACAATAAGTTGTGCAAGGCTGCCTTCATCCTTTTACTCCTTGATCTTGTCATTGGTCCATCAAGATTCTCCAATGGATCATTCGAACTCGTCCTTGGCACCATGGACATGGACGGAATGCTGTCAAATGCCCAACACTCCCCCCCTCCCCCTCTTGGCCAATGGTATGTTTGACACAGTCATTTGAATTTAACTTAAACAATTAAATGGGTGGCCTATTAAATACCACTCTAAAGACCTTCATAATGGGACATGCATCTAGCTGTCTAATCATAAACTCAGACCAATCTCCACCCCACTCCTCCACGCCAAAGGAATTACTCAAGCAAAATTTTAAATCAAACCATATACGTGAATAAATATCTTTGTAATTCCAATGTTTAGCATAAAATATCACTTTAGTACACCTCTTTCAAATGGGCCACAACACCAAGCATTGAAGGAAGTAATGTACAAAAGTAGCAACCTTGCTACCTCTAAGTGCTAGCATAGGAAAATTAGTCGGAATACCACAAACACAAGAAAATGAATTCCACACTAAAGATGCAAAATCACATATCCCAAAGCAATGCCGCACACTATCACTCTCCTTCCAATAACCCATACAAATAAATAAACCATTAAAGTTCATTCTGTATGAACATTCCATAAAAGGTAACCTACTAGAGCTCAACTGAAGTATAAAATTAGATATTTTCACCATAATAGCCTTGTTCCAAAAACCTGCTAATGTCAGTATGGGAGAACCATTTTCCCGAAGTTGTTACACCATCAATGATAGTATAAATTCCCTCGTAGAAACTAGACACCAAATGATTCCTTTCTCACAAGTCCTTCCCAATCGAACCATTGTCACCACCTCAACAACATCCAACGGTAATAATCTAGAAAGCTTATGAAACAGCCACTGCCCATCTTTATAAAACTGAGTAATTAGTGTATATTCCCTATAAGATATGAATTCAAAAAGAACTCTATCCCCTAGCCATCTATCATGAAAAAAATCCACATCTTGACTTAAAGAAACCACCCAATTATAGGCTCTACCAAGTCACAAACAGCTGACATACGTCTCCAAGTAAAAGAATCTGATGTTTGAGCCTGAACACAAATCAGATGACAGTCCTTACAATATTTACCTTGCATAAACTTTGACCAAATGGAATAAGAACTATGAAGGTTCCACCACAATATTCCTACAAAACTATTAGCAATCAAAACAATATTCTACAACCCTGAATCCCCTTCCACCATTGACCTACGTAATTGAGACCAACTAATCCAATGACAACATCTAGAATCCACAGCAAAACCCAATAATCTCTACTTAGTAATGAGTTCTTCCTTAAGAATTTATTCAAAAACTATATCACTTTAGGCATATCAATCTACTTTATATATTAGTGAACTTTTAAATAATCTAACACAATTTTAAGCCAAATAGTCATTAACACAAAATACATATTGCATATATTCATAATCACATCACCTGACACAATTAAAACAAACTACTTAGGGTTTTAACCTTAAGCCTACTCTAAACAAAACAAAATCCTTGAAAATTAAACATAATCTAACACAAAGCATTAATTCATTATTCTTGCATAATTAAGGCACCATCTTGAGCACATTCTTTTACTTCAAGCACAAGATCTTCACTTCACAAGTAAGCACACATCTTCACTTCAAATGGAATAGCATAGAAATAAAATCACATCTTAACAATAATCACACTCCCCCCTCTCTCACACTTAATATCTTTAAATGTCTTTAAAAAAAGAGATTAAGTGTGAAAATTGACTCCCTGCAAATATCAAGAGGTTTGCACATCCACAGTTTGCTCAAGTGGAGTAGATGTTGCTTCCTTTTTACCTGTGGAATATGGGTTGCTCTTGTTGATAATTAAGTTTTATGCTGACTTATAGATGCTATTTTCACTTGCTTTTGTTGTGTTTCAATACAACTTGTATGAAATTATGTGCTGATTCGTGAGTTATGTGTTGCATTATGTGTAGCGCTAATTTGGGAAAAAAGGTCATGATTTGTGTACTAGTATGCATATAAGTGTCTGCACCTGCTACATATGCTGTACACACCTTGCACACACCACACCTAAGCTACGAGCACAGCACGCGTACCACCCATGCACGCTACGAGCACACGGGCTGCACGTATGGTGCGCACAGCCCTTGTACGCTGTGCACGAGCAGCCCTTGTATGCTGCGCACACACCGCACACAGCAGCCCTCGCACGCTACGCACATAGTACGCGCAGTACATACACTACATGCACTACACTAAGGCACACAATATGCACACTAAGGCACATTACATGCATTACTTGCACACACTCAGGAGCACCATAGGCACAACATGCACACATGCAGTCAACCAGGCACTACACTCAAGCACACAGCATGCACATTAAGATACACCACATGCACTACACCTGAACGGAACTTTTGCACACCACACTACACTTGCATGCATACACACAGCACTCCGAGCATTAGAAGCACAACATGCACACTCTTCACCACACAAGCACAAGCATGAACACTCATGAGCACACCAACACCAACACTTGCACACCTGCACAACACATATTGCACACACCATACATGAGTTTTCCATGCCCCGCGCGACCGCACTGTGGAAACTTTTTACATGTATCGTGGAAATTTTTGCATGGTGAAACCGCGTCCCGCGGCTGTAATGTGTAATGATTTTGTATGGTACGGCTACGAGACGTGGCCGCACCATGCTTTCTTGACTTTTTTATGCCAAATATTTTGTAAGGGTTGGGATCTCCATTTTGTTGTACAGGGGGTGAAAGCGCATAGATTATGGCTCAGAGACGTGAAGTGCTAGATTGGGCTGGTGACATGGAATACAGTGCATATGCGCATTTGGGATAATTCTTTCTCATAGTGGCATTTTTGTAAATAAGTGCTTACTTTATGTTGAAACTTACCATTTGTCATAACAAATGTGTGCTATAACTCAGGGCTTCTCTCTCTTACTCAAATGCTCTTCCTCATCTCTAAATCCATCACTTAATAAAACTCAAATCTATCTAAATCCAAAGTGAAAACAGACTTGGCTCCGGTTCGACAAGAAGATTAGACCCTTCAACCTCCTGCTGAATGGTTCGATACAAATGGGGAATGAGGATGAGGTTTCATCAGAATCTAACTTTGGAACAGGAGTGCACATCATGAGAAGGCTATTTATCTCATGCAGGAGGAGAAAAATAGGCTATTGGAGACTTTCAACCTAGCTATGATCAGAATTTTCTACAAAAAGAGATCCCAAATTGGGAAAATTAAGTAATTTTTTCACGCTACTCATCAGTGGATGATTTCAATAATTTGAGAATGAAAGGAACGTGGTTCATTGATGGAAGCCGCATTCGTGTTGTAAAGTATACAGTGGAAAATTTCCACAAATCTGAAATTGAGATTGCTCCGATTTGGATTGAGCTGCCAAGTTTACCTCTCCATCTCTTTAATGAGACCTTTCTTTTTTCTGCAGCTAGGGATATTAGGGATCCTATTACTCTAGACAATGCTACTAAGATGTTATCAAGATCGAGTTGTGCACGCTTATGTGTTGATTGCTCACTAGCAAAATCATTGCCCCATAGACTATGGATCCAGGAATCTATCGGTGGATTTTGGTAGCCGCTAAAATATGCAAAGATCCTAGCTTTTCGCAATGTCTGCTCTACTTTGGGGCACACATGTAATGCCTATAGAAGAGGGGTGAATTTGATCCTTCAAAAGCAAAGCCTGGTCTTGAGCAATCAGAGATCAAAGATACGGATTTACCAAAAATAAAGGAACCTACAGATGAAGACTAACAAATAGTCCTATTTCAGGCTCACAATGATCTTCAATCAGCAATGATTCCAACTATATTTGAGGAAGACCAGGCACTACTTGGCTGATTGGAGAAATCTTCAGCAAAGGCAAATTCCATTGACCTTTTTAGATCTGTCTCATGTCCATCATTGACTAAGTATAACAATCTTGTGGCATTTACTATGTTAAGGGATACCTAGTGGAGATTTAGTCCATTACAAGAATAGTGGATGAAAAAAGAGCCATGGTTATAGATATTCTAGTCCAGGATAACACCACTGCACCTATTACGTAGAAGTCAAATAACAATAGGGAATTAATTGCAGTTCCTCAACCTGTGTCTACCGATCCTACAATCACTGTGGAGGTACAAATTGAGGGTCAAAAATCTCTGAACGACACCAATGGAAATAGAAAAGGTAGGATAATATATCGGACTAAAAAGGAAATACAGAGAAGAAGAGAATCAAAAGAAGCAAGAAAAAAGTAGTCTAAATTTAACAGGAAAGATTATTTGTATGGTTGGGATTCTAATACCCCTTATGCTGCCTTTTAACTAATCTATTTTTTATGTTTTGATGTTTGATTTAGTGTTATTGGTTGGGAAGTCTATGGAGAACCCTCATGATCTTCGCCTTGTGACTTGGTTGAGACTGTTTTGCTTTATATTGTGTCAATGGTAAAAAGTTTGTGCTATGTCCGATGTGAGGTAAATAAGTGGAGTGACTAGATAGTGGAGGGGAGCTGTAGGGGGACTGCAATTAACTGTGATGAAATGTTGTTATTTGCTGGATTGAAGTAAGGTGCTTGGTATGACTTTGTGATAAATGATGAATAATATTGTTCCCTATTAGTGGTGTGATTTACTAAAATGCATGGACTGTAATTAGATGGAGTCTTTGTTTTTTAGCTCCATCGTGAAATGATATGGCTTGGCTGCTTGAATTTTGGTTGAACTTTTGTTCTGTTGAGAATATCTTCAATCTATTGAACTGTATTTGTTCTGTTGAGAATATCTTCCTATGATGGGTGTTATGAAATTATGATGCTGCAATTAGAGGGATATTGGAAGGCTCTACATTTACAGCTATGACCTGATGCATGTTAATAATAGATTGTTGGTGAATGTGGTGAAGTTTTGCTGGAACAGCTTGGTTAGGTAGGTATGTCTAAAGCAAAACTGGTAACACAAGTTCTGTACTTACCTGATGGTGATGGGAGAAGGGTGTGTGTTGTCTTGTTGAGGCCTTGTAACATGGTAGTGGTGGTTGGAATTTCTAATGGGATGTCTTTGTTGTTAGTGATGTGGATACTATGAGTTGGGGAAGGTTTGGTCAGATTAATGGTTAGTACGTTTTCTATTGATTGGTGATATAATGAGGAAGTGTGGAGTGATAAGAGGAATAAGGACAGTGTTTAACAACTAGGTTTATTTGGAGCTGCCAGGTCTTTGAAGAAAAATGTTGAATGTTTAGACAGAATGGAAGAGCAATTACTATTGCATTGTTTGAGGGGCGTGAAAGAGTGGTAAATGAGGACTCTTATCTCTGGCTAATTTTGAATCATAGTAAGTTTATAGCATTCATGTACTATGTTCTGGATTTTTTTAAGTGGAAAATAGAAAGCTTCTACTCTAGATCTTTTAGCCGAAAGTAGATCTTTTCTTAATCTACCATTTAAACATATAATTAGAAAAGAATGTAATGGAGTAGTAATTCAACTTTATTGCTTTTAATTAGGTGTCAAATCCTATTTTAGCATGTAGTATACAGCTAGTAGGAACATGTAATGGAGTACTACTCCAAGTTTACAGCTTTTGCTCCTGTAACGGTGTGTTTGGTATATCAAGCATTGTATTTTGTCCAATTTTAATATAATTAGGTTTTTTTAAAAAAAAGTTCTTACTTTACGTTTGTGTGTTATTTAAGTTTTTAACCTCTATAAATAGAGATATTTATCATTATTTTGGGGAGGTGGAGAGATTAATCTAGAAACTTGTGAGCGAGAAATTTCTCTCTCTAAAAATTTCCCTCTCTAGAATTTTCTCTCTCTAGAATTTGATCTTCGATTAAGATTTCGTTCGGAATTTTGGACTGATAATTGCAATCCAATTCTCAATTAATGAAGTATTGAACAATTCTCTTGCAATTTAATCGGTAAATTCTTCCAATTTATGAAGATAAATTGTTTAATACTAGACTTTGTTGACTGCGAGTTGAGAATGATTTTCTCTGGCTAAATTCACGATGTTCTAGGGTTCTGATTGATGAATACTTATTTAGATGACTTATTACGGTGCATTTAACATGATCTATAATGAAGGAAAACATACTCTATTTTGCTTTATGAAATCTGTTAAATTTCATGAAGTCACACTGATATTGTTGAATTGAACTTTAGTTGCAGTCTTCATGTTGAATTGAAGCGAGATTCACTAATATTTGTTGAGAATTTGTGAGATAAGAACTGGAGTATGAAATGAAGTCTTTGCACTTGTTTTACTTGGTTTGTTTTCTAAAATGCAGTCGTCATGTTGAGTTTGGATTTCGGAATCTTTAGATCAAAGTGTAAGGAAATTCTCTGGTCTTAATGAAGACATAAGAACCTAAATTCAGGCCTCTCCATGGGAAGTCTTTAGGAAATAATTTCTAGAGTAATTAGAAACAGATAATTGAGAAGTTGCGGTGTAAATGCATTGTCTTAGGCCTCGCCATGGGAAAAGAATGATGATAGGAAACCTAAGATGCAGTGTGGTTGCCATGCTGACTGTAGGTTAGGTATTCAATCATCTTAGACCTCGCCATGGAAAAAGAATGATGACAGGAAACCTAAGATGCAGTGTGGTTGCCATACTGACTGTAGGTTAGGTATTCAGGCAACAATTTCTCATTTGGTTTTCCATACATGTTAATTGCACTGCATGAGTTGTTTAGGTGAGCATTCATCCGGAGAAGGAACCCTAAGACAATCTCTTCTCTCTATTTGAATTACATCTAGATTGTTGTTCTTGTTGCTTTGTTCTTGTGTCAACATTTAGAGTAACTTTCAGAATTTCTTGAAACCACCCTTCTCTGAGGAACGATACCCTACCACTACTACTATAGTTAGTTAGGGATAAATTGGTACACATATGACGAACACATCATTTTTTTGTGCTGTTACTAGGGAAGGCACGATTTCTTTGAATTTTTGTTTTTCTTTGTTTTAGTTTTGTTTTTTCTCTTGCTTACTCATATTCTCAATTCTTGTTTCTCTGTTTGTTTGAGCTACTCTACTACCAGTTCATTACTTTTGGTGCATGAGTGGTGTTTTACAGGATTACTAGTCTTGCATGCCTAGATTTTATACGTCTGGAAGAGAACCAGAGTATCACCTTGACCTTGAGTTGGAGAGAACTTTGAGGAATCATCAAAGAGATATACGAATGGCTAATTAGGAAGCAAGACTAACAAGATTTGGCAACCATTATGCTATCAACTTTGAAAATGGATTTGATCATCAAGACATCGATGTGGAGAGTTATCATATTCCCACTAAAATTGTGTCGATGGTTACTCAAGGACAATTTTTCTATGGAATGGATAATGAGGATCCAAATGAGCATCTAGATTGGTTTTTTGGATTATACAGCACCTTTAAACTTCAACGTGTACCTCAGAGTGAAGTGCATAAAATTCTCTTTCCTCTGTCTCTGAGAGGCAAGGCCAAACACTGGTTTAAGTCTATAGGAGGCACAGCTGCAGTAACATCCTTTGAGGAACTTCAGAAGAAATTCTTGGCCAAATACTTCCCACCTACCAAGTTAGAAAATATGAGGATGGACATTATGAATTTTTAGCAACATGAAGGAGAGACATTTCGTGAATTTTAGGAGCGTTCAATGACTTGATCAGACAATGTCCAAACCATGACCTTGGTGAAATTAGAGAGCTAAACACCTTCTTTAAGGGACTTTGACCAGAATCTTCGTTAATGGTCAAGGATTGTGCCAATGTAGCTTTGGAAGATAAAAGTGTTCCAGATGTGAGAGAGCTTTTTGATAAAATTGCTAAGGATAAATATCTCTTCCCTAAGACAAGAAAGCCACATATACAGAAGCAACGAGGAATCTTGGACCTTGATGATGAAACTTCCTTGGGAGCTAAATTTGAAGCTCTTGCAAAACAAGTCCAAACACTTAACGCCACACAAGCCAAAACTCCAGTGTTATCTTATGGACTGTGCAAAGGAGAGCACCACACCGATGAATGTGCTATCACCACCAAGTCATTGAAATATGTCAACAATTACAACAAGCCTCAGTACTCTGGTAATAGGCCATATGGCGGTGGTCCAAGTAATTAGGGCAAACAAAATCAAGGAGGCCAATATTACAAAGGCAATGATAAAAGAAGGTCTTCAAACCCACCTCCTGGGTTTGATCATCAACCTAATGTACAAGAGCTAAGGAAGCCTTCCATGGAGGATATGTTTCACTGTATCATGGACAAGCTAGAAAAAAGCGAACAAAGATTTGCTGGCTTGGAGACAAGCGTTAAACACCATGATGCAACAATCAAAAATATTGAAATGCAGTTGGGGCAATTAGCCAATGTAGTGCATCACAGACCCAGTGGATCTCTCCTGAGTGATACAATCCCTAATCCTAAGGGCAATGAGGTTTGTAATGCCATTACCTTGAGGAGTGGAAAACAATTGCAAGGAACTACTACAGGAGGAGACCAAGAGCATCATGACGCTGTAGTTGAGGAGGTTCAATTGAACCACACACCTAGTGTGCAAGTATGTGTGTGTGGTTCAATTTAGGGAGGGGTTGGAGTGAGGAGAGAGAAAATGCAAGGTGTGTTTGAAAATATAAGGTAGAGGGAAAATGTGAGATCACTTAAAGCATTTGACTTAAGTGCTTGAATTTTGACTTCCAAGTCAAAATTGAGTCTTTCACTTAAAGTCTTATCACAACTTACCAACATTCTTCACATTACCTCACCATGTTTTCATATTCTATTATCTTGATTCAACACATGTGCACATGTATTTTCTATTAACTCATGCTTTGGAAATGCCATAAAAACAATGCATTGAGCAAGACAAGTTTTTCACCAAAATTTATACTTAGCTTTAAGTGAGCACACCCCTTGAACTATTCTCTTGCACATGACCACCCAATACATTGATTTCTTCATTTTCTTCACCCTGCTCAAATCTATGTATCTTCTTTTTCCTATAAATAAAACACTACAAGTTATTAAAAAGTAATAAATTTAACCAACTAGACTAAATCTACCAATTATTCAAAAATAAGAGTGAGCAACAAAGTAGTTCTTGATTTCTTTAGTCTCCAGTTAGAATTTATTCTTGTGGCTTCCCCCTTCAAAACTTTAGATAACCATCCTTATACTATAAAAATACCCTTTCATCTGCACTCCTCTTTCTTGTGTAGGGCTTGGTTATATGCAAGCTAGATTTTATTCTTGTGGCTTCCTCCTTCAAGACTCACAATAACTATTCTTCTACCAGAAAAATGTCTATCATATGCACTCCTATTTTTTGTGTAGGTTTGGTCATATATATCCCTTTGAGGTGGTGCTTGAGCTCAAATACATGAGGAATGTATGAACTCAAATTTGAACCATCAGAGTTTCTCCACTGTATGCACCTCCTAATTTTCTATCACTATGACTTTTGGGAATGCCAATGATTTCTTCTCTTCTTTCAAGGCCTCCTCCTTCACTGTGTTTCCCAATAATTCCCTGAAAGGCTCAACCAATGGTTTGCATCCAAGGTCTAAACCAAATTATTAGAAATTTCAAAATTAGATGCATGAACAAATCACTTTCCAACCATGATAGCTATTTCATGACAAATTAACAAATCCACATCCTCTAAGCTAACATGGGAAACACTTTGAGACTCTTCTTTTTTAGCAACAAATGAAACATTATCATTAGTTACTAAGGTTGTCTCTTTCACCACCATTTGCATGATATCATTAAGAACATCAAACACCTTAGTAAATTCAAGAAATAATGCCTTCACAAAATTTTCATTCACTATGTTAGCATTTTCATTAGCAACCACAATATCAATACCATCTACACTAGCACAGTGATCAAGGTGGAGTGTCTCATCATCATTAACGAGGAATGCCATCTAATGAATGTCCCTTGGTATCTTGGGATTTATACAATTTCATTGAATCAAGGAAAGAAACATCATTAGATAAACCTCCCCTCTTATGGAAAAATTGATAAAAAGCCACAGTTGTTCCATTCATCATTACAACATGAGTAATAATTCTCATTTGTGCAAATATTAACCTTAGACTCATGTAACAAAGGTTTATCAACAATTCATTCATCTATGATATTCACAACAATTGATGATTCCACTTTCTTAGGATACTTTTTCTCACATTCAATATCATCATGAACTTTAAAATGATTGTCCACAGAAGTTGGAACACTAGAACATAAAGAGGTACCTTGTGATGAAAATAACTTGCTTGGGCTTCCTTAATGGCATGCTTTGTTCTTTATATGACCATTGATCATTATAACTCATGTGATGTTCAAACTCCAATTGTGAATAGGGAAAATAATTTGATCCAATTTGACCATCTTTTCTCCCCAAGTTATGTCTTGCTCCTCTCCATTTGGTTCATAATAATTTTAGCCATTACAACCATGTCCAAATCAAGAAGGGTGAGTATTCAAGTGACATTCACTAGCAAAGTGGTCGTTCCCTTGGCAAATCCTACATGAATCACAAATCTATGAACAGGAGTTTGTTCATCATTAGTTATGGTAGTCATATT
Source organism: Ophiorrhiza pumila (assembly GCA_016586305.1). NCBI lineage: Eukaryota > Viridiplantae > Streptophyta > Magnoliopsida > Gentianales > Rubiaceae > Ophiorrhiza > Ophiorrhiza pumila. Next base: position 13,057,887 of record BLIW01000011.1, read on the forward strand.
GGCCATTGGATTACACTCAAAGGATTCCCAATATCTTAGTGAATAGAAGTCACCAAATAATCTAGTTGTTGGTTGTGTGTGATCCACCACATTTGGTGGGTCAACGTGATGAGGCTCAAAGTAATCCCCAAGCAATCTAGACATATCTGGACATAAATCAAAAGATAACCAAAACAAAAGAAACTAAAATAAAACTATACAATATTTACAAAATGCTATAGACAACCATTAACACTAATTAAATAACCTAATTTAAAACTCAATAAATACTTCACAACAATTAGCTTACCAATATTTCCTCGGCAAAGGTGCCAACTTGTCAATAACACGTGTATTCAATCGTGTGTTCCGGTATACTTTTGGACTACAAGTAAATTTAGTAATCATTTCCCACCTTGTAGAAGCTGAGTAAGGTATCGATTCCACAGGCTGGTACACTAGTTATTTGTGTGATGTGTTTAAAGATATTTGAAAAGTTGAGTTGATTTAAAATAATGAAAACAAGTAAAAACAAGTAATCAAATAGAAAGAGAGGTTTTTTTATCTTGCTATGGGAAATGTAATACAATGACTTAATTACCTTATGTTGGACCAATAATCATCAATTTTCATGGGGTATAAGATTGTCCTCATAGACTAGTCTTAAGTTGACTTCGTAGACACACCTAAGTCTAGATCTCATCAATTCTTACCTTCTCTTAGCAGAGACAAATCCAAATTATTAATTAAAGTTTCAATTTGTGACCTAGTCATCTACCTAACTAGTTTTCTCTACATTAATCAAGTGTTAAGAGAAATCAGTCTTTTCCTTGGCAAAGACAAGACCACTTTGGCCTTAACCCTAATTAAGTATCCTTATAGTCTTTACATATAAGTTTCTAAGCATCACAAGTACCTAGGTGATATTCTTCTACACATGTGTAAAGTGATAAACTCATTCCAAGTACACAAACTCAATTTCATTTATGTTAGTCTATGCTTTAAATGAATAATCTACTATAAAATTTACCTTAATTCACATGTAAGGTAATTTGGCAATTACAAAGACACATGAAAAGCATATATTCCTTGGATTCATTCATTCCAAGTAAGAGATCTTGACATTAAGACCTTAGATCCATAATTCCAACCATTCAAAACACATTAAATGGATCAATGGTCATTTTCCTCGACACTAAAGTCACAAATTCACATAGATCTCATATACCCAGCAATTAATCCAAGAACACCATGGAAATTTAGCCTTTTATGGCTAGATCCAAGCACAAAAATGCCAAATTAAAACAAGACAAAGTAATAAAAGAGGGAATCAAGAGATTACCCATCAAAATAAGAAGATTAAATCTTAGAATTCAATAATACATTCAAATATCCAAGCTTTGTCTTTTATTAAAAATTATCCTTATGCAGAGGTTTCTAGAAAAGCTCTAGATCTAGGTCTCAAGGATCTAGTTTAATCTCTCAAATTGGTTTACTCTCCCCAAGATGATTATTCATAAAAGCTAAGAAACAACTATTATTAAGTTGTATAAAACTTGAAGAGAAAGAAATCTCTAACTTTCTACTTATTACAAAAAGTATCCCGTGCTTGTACAGAAAGTCTTCATTTTTGGTCCTTCACCCTTGGTTGACATCATTAGCGTATACACCTTGGCTTGAACTCCTCCATGATGGATAGCTTTGGATAAGTGTCATATCCAACCTTACAATACAATCAAGGTCAAGATCAAAGGATACAAGTATAGACAAAGAATAAAACTTGGCCTATGTGACAAAACTAGAAGGTTCCTATAGTTTCTAAGGGTGTTTTCTAGGGTTTCTAAGGTGAAATCACCAAACCGACCCTAACTAGACAAAGTTAAATCTAATTTAGAGTTAATATGACTCACTTAAGATAAACTAGTGTAAGTTAACCAATTCTAGTCACTTTAGATCAAACTAAGTCACACTAGGTCAAACTAGTCAAACTTAACCTAAATAAGGTGAACTATGATCACATTAATGGTGAATTAGTTAAGCTAAGTCAAACTATTGTTGACTAGGTCAAACTAGCCACACTAGTACTAAACTATCCTAACTACAGTTAACTAGAGTTTTCTAGGGTTACGAGTTAGGTAGAATAGCTGTATTCTTTGGATGCCAATCGTCGATGGGAAGTTCATCATAAAATTAGCTTTTGACATGATAAGACATATTCGGTAGATTCATGTAATTTGCAATCGGTTATAGGATTCACATATTCCGACTCATTTATCATTTTTTGGCCTTCGACTACATTTGGGTAGGTTGCCGCTTGAGGAATGGCTAGTTGGGATTAGGATCTCCCCATGTCTTTGTTGTGGATTTTTGGAGTCAAAATCTTTGAATCATATTTTTGGAGAGGGTTCTTTTGCAAGTACAGTTTGGTTAACTCTGGCAGATGCATGTGGGATACGAAAGTAAGGAGTTGGCTGACAATATTGGTGGAATGCATGGTTGGCAAGCCTAGGTATATTGATGTTGCGATATATATCGGATTAGCCCATTGGTGATTTGTTGGCACTTATGAAAGAGAAGAAATCTGGCATATTTTGAAGGAAAGTTTTTTTCTGTCAAGGTGGTCATTGCACGAATTGTGTATGATATTTATCAGGCTGTGGTTTCCAAGTTTATGGACCATGGATTACAATTTTGTGAGTATCTTGATATAGTGGATAAGATGAAGATTTGGAGGAAGACAACCAAGATTAAAAGGGAATGTTGGACTAAGTCTGTTGCACAATGGGTCAAAATCAATTCTTATAGTTGTAGAAGAGGTGATATGTTTGGAGAGGGAGCCATTGTGTGGGACGCTGGGGGGGATTTTGTCTGGGTGATTTGACTTCATTCGGGTATATCTTAAATGGATGCTAAAACAAGGGTGATTTATGTGGCTTTGAACTTCTATATTCAAAGGGGTTGGCAAGTAGCACTAGAAGTGGCATCGGCTGATTTGGTGAAGATGATTAAGGGTACTAAGAGCTCTTCATGGGTGATTAGAGATGTTATTCATAAAATAGCATAGTATCCTTGTGGTTTGGAGGTGGTTCATGTTCATAAGAAAGCAAATTCAGTGGTTGCGAGTTTGGCAAAAATGGGAAGTGGTAGTCAATTCACTCTATCGAAGACTTTGCCACAGCGGGTTCAAGGGTCTATTATGATGGATAGATTGGCTTTGAATTCATTTAGACTTTATTAATGTATTCCTTAAATTTGATAGCAAATAGGCATGATATAATGGAGGAGTCTTTCTATACTTTTAATTCTACGTGTACTAATAGTTGTAGGTAAGTCCACCATCAACTTATTTACGTTATTTAATAAATTGTTAGTGGTGGCCCCTCCCGAGTTTGGGATGTTAGCCTTAAAATAAGGCTAACTAGTCCTAATTTGGCCAAATTAGTGTTAATCATGTGAAACTAGTGTTAACTAGTCAAACTAGTCAATCCTAAGGGTTCTAGCCTAGGTTGGGTAATTCTAGAGCATATGGTTCATGTGGGTTTATGGTGGGTATGAACCAAGTCCTATGGTCCATGTAGGGAAAGTTAGATAGTGGTCCCAGGATATGTGTCTTGGTATGAGATAAAAGACAAAATATGCTTAATGATAAGTCAGTTTTATACCGACTTATATGTGTTATTTCGCTTAGCTTTTGACTTTTTTTCATGCAATTGTGTAGTGTTATGTGTCAATTTGTGCATTTTATATGGGTTACAACTTGGAGTGCTACAATGAAGAAAAAGACCAAAAATGTTGACTAAATGATACAAATGTGTGTTTTAGGTTAAAGAACGAGGAAAGAATACAAAAAGGCTTGAAATAATGCTTGTGGAGTTTGAAGAATCCCTTAACATGCTTATTACGTATTTGGGTAGAACAGATAATTTACTTCAATTGAGTGTATCTTTCTTAATACCAATATAAATAAGGAGATGTTGGATGTTTCGGAAAGCTCTTTTAGTATACTTCAATTCTTATGTTTTGACTTTCTTCCAATTCAGTGTGTAAGTATGAGAAACAGGGGCATCTTTGTGATCATTCCTTCAGTTTTTGAGTGTTGAGTTCACTGCCTTAGTTTAGTAGAATGCCAATATCTTGAGCTACTGACCTCCAGCATTGATGAATCTTGAACCTATGGAAACCCAAGAAAAAGATCTACAACTCTTATGTTTACTCTGAGCTCTAATTTGGAAGCAAAGACACACATAAATTGCATATGCATGCGCGCGGGCTATGTTCGAGGACATACACTGCATGCACATGCGCGCAGCAGCACCAACACACAAGCACGCCATTTGCTATACTTGTTGCACACTACATGCACTACACTAAGGCATACTACATGCACTACACTAAGGCACACATCATGCACTACACTAAGGCACACATCATGCACACTAAGGCATATTACATGCATTACTTGCAGACACTCAAGAGCACCATATGCACAACATGCACACATGTACTCAACCATGCACACCACCAACACCCACATACACAAAGCAACATACGCGCACCACACACACAAAGCACAACACCTCTCTTGCCGCACATTGCACCACTACATGCACACAGCAACACAAGCATACATAAGCGTTCTTCATGCACATGCACACCCTCATGCACACTTGCACCAATATATGCACCACAATGCACATATGCACTCAACCGTTCACAACTCCAGCACACACAAGCACTATAGCATATGCAGCACACCACAAGCATGCTAGTACAAGCTTATTCACCACAAGCATAACACAACACAAGTACACTTCAGCACACATCAATGCACGCACCAACACTTGCATGAGCACTTGCACACTTGCACACACACTGCACACCATGCACAACTTTTACATGGACCGTGAAAAGAATTACATAGGGCGGCCTCACTGTGGAAACATTTGTATGGTACGACCGTCTTGGGCTGCCGCACAGTGTAAAAAAAGTGCACGGAGGAGGCCGCACCAGGTAAAAAATGTGCATGGTGCGGCAACCTATGTAATTACCCTTATTATGATTGGAAATTTTTCCAAGTGTTGATATTTGCCTTTTCTTTTGCAGATTATAGAAGTGTGTTACGGTGTGGCTTGGAAATGTGAAGTGTGAAGTGGAAACGTGAAGTGTGATGGCTCAAAGGGGTGAGATGCTGGAGTGGTTACTGACGTGGAGCACAATGCACGTCCATATTTTGGATAATTTTTCCTCATAGTGGCATTTCTATAATTAAGTGCTTAGTGTATGTTTGGGTGTAGATTAAGCTTTAGACCTCTATAAATAGAGGAATTTGTCATTATATTGATGGGCTGGAGAGATTAATCTAGAAACTTGAGAGCGGAAAAGTTTCTCTCTCTAAAATTTTCTCTCTCTAGAATTTGTTCTTCGATTGCGATTCTGTTCGAACTTTTGGACCGATCGGTGGAATTCAATTCTCAATTAAGGAAGCATTGGACAATTTTCTAGTGATTTCGAGCTTTTTGAGGTAATTTAATAAGTAAATTCTTCCAATTTAACGATGATGAATTGTTTAATACTGTGCTTTGTGGATCACGAGATGAGAATGAATTCTTCCGGCTAAACTTGTGGTGTTCTAGGGTTCCGATGGATGAATACTCCATTTAGACAACTTTATGCAGTGCAATTAACGTGATCTACGAAGAATGAAATCATACTTTGTTTTGCTTTGTGAATTCTGTTAAATTTCATGAATTTGCTCCGGTATTGTTGAATTGAACTTTAGTTGCCGTCGACATGCTAAATTGAAGCTAGATTCACTAATATTTGTTGAGAATTTGTGAAATGAGAACTGGAGTATGAAAAGAAGTCTTTGCACTTATTTTGAATTGTTTGATTTCTAGAATGTTGTCGACATGCTGATTTTGGAACTCAGAATCTTTAGATCAAAGTGTAAAGAAATTCTCTAGTGCTAATAAAAACTTAAGAATCTAGATTCAGGCCTCGCCATGGGAAGTTTCTAGTAAATGAATGATAGAGTAATTAGAAGCAGAGAATTGAGAAGTTGTGGTGTAAATGCATTATTCTTAGGCCTCGCCATGGGAAAGAATGATGACAGGGAACCTAGGATGCAGTGTGGTCGACATGCTAACTGTAGGTTAGGTTTTCAAGCAACTATTTCTTTTTTGGATTTGCACACACGTCAATTGCACTGCGTGAGTTGTTTAGGTGACCATTCATCCGGAGAAGGAACCCTAGGACATCCTACTCTCTCTATTTGCATTCATATTTTAATCACTTTCTTGTTGTTTTGTTCTTGTGACAACATTTAGAGTAACTTTTAGAATTTCTTGAAACCACTCTTTCCTGTGGAACGAGCCCTATCACCACTACTATAGTTAATTAGGGATAAATTGATATGCACACGACGAACGCATTACTTAACTAAGGCAAAACTTAGAGAGAGATTTTTATGTGTATTGATATTGTGGCACCCATGCCATGACATCAATGGCCAAGAAATAGGGGTTTTTAAGGGGAGAAAGATTTCATATATATTGATGTCGTGGATGGCATAAATAGGCATAGTTTTAGGGGTTTAAGAGTTTGTGAGGTTTGAGAGTTTTTGGTTTGTAATGATTGATAAGTCGGTATTTCACCGACTTATTCTCTTGACTTTCTTTATCTTTTGCTATGGATTTTGTGCGAAAATGATACTTGGTGTGTTGACAGTATGCTAGAACGTGCATGTTTTGGAAATTGTTAAAAAGTGGCTAAGTGTTGTAAAACAGTGTGAAAGTGCCGTGATCTTTGGATATGAAAAACACTTAGTCCTGCACGCCACTGACCTCCAAGTTGTCCTGCACGCCACTGACCTCCAAGTTGTCATGTACATCACTGACCTCCAAGTCTTCATGGAGGTCCACAATTCACTATGCAAGAGTCCATGATTTGGAGGTCCACATGGAGGTCCACACTTTAGAGGTCCACAATTCACTATGCACAAGTTCATGATTTAGAAGTCCACAATTCACTATTCACAAAGTCAGCACTCACACTTACGTTATTCTCACAACACGCAAACACATCACTGACCTCCTAGTGAAAGTCCACAACTTTGCACTGCACTCACACTTTGCACTGCACTCACACTTTGCACAAACATTTTCACAAACTCACACTTCACACGCCACACACATGGCGGGCGCACCACGCGCCCGCCTCACACACGGCTGTCGCACTAGGCGACCGCCACACACACGGCGCGCCCGCCTCACACTCGCACACACACAACACGGCGAGCGCAAACAGCGCCCGCCACAAGCACGGCTGTCGCCCACGGCAACCGCCACTCACACGACGGGCGCACCACGCTCCCGCCACACTCTCAGCACACACGTTGCACAGTTTGCACATTTTATCCTTTCTTTCATATTTTTCCTTTGTTACATTTTTAGTTAGGAATTCTTTCATACATTTTGTATACACTACACTCCACACTTGCTCCACACACATTTAGCAAACACCGCATCCAATATGTTTGAGATTTTGCCTCGTCATTCTTATTTGTCAAATACACGTGTCTTCACTAAATTCTTAGCTTATATTCACAGGAGCACGTGTCAACATCCGGGCATAGAAAGGAAACTTCCAGGAAGCTCACTTGGCTAGGATATGGAGAAAAAACTATAAAAGCAGGGGACAGCCCGGAGAGCCTGAGAAAGGGAGCAGGCGGCCACACAACACAACATAGCATTCTTTAGATTAGGGTTCATAGCTTAGCTTAGGATTTTCTCTCTCTTTTTCCTTCTTTAGATCATACTTTCTTGAGGATCAATTGTGTGGATCTTTACCTTATTTGAGACATTCGTATTGCACATCATGTGTTTGATATTGTTTCATATATCTTGTTGATACTTTATTTCAATGCTTACTCACTCACGCCTAGGCCCTTCATATGACTTGCAGTACCACTGAGGTCAATCTAGTGCTATCAATGGAAATTGAAATAACATCACTAGAATAGGGAACAACTTGGATGAGTCCTATGATATGTGTAAGGATGCAACGTCAATTGTGCAGTACCACTGACAATTGAAGTTAATATAATGGAAAGACTTAGGATTGTTTGAACATTAGAACTCGGACTTTGGTTGACTGTCTTGTCCAAGGGAGTTGGGGTTCTAGTGTCGGATAGGGATCGGGAATTAGGAAGTCGAGCCTAGGTCTTGCCCTACCAAGGGAAGATGAGAGGAGCATGGTGACTTAGTGATGTCGAGTGTCGCACCTCGTCAATTTTACCCTAAACACTAATGTAGTAGCGTGAGTAGGGATCGTAATCCACAGGGAAGGCGTAGGTCAAGAATATTGAGCAAATCATTCTAAAAGTCTTGTCACAGAATCTAAGTACTGGAAAAAGGAAAATTCAACACAAAAGAACGAAAACAAAGATGCAAAATATAGCAACAAGCAAGGATGAAACAGATATCTCAGGATTCTTGTATTGGATGAACACAGGCTTAGTAAATCTATGCTATGCAATCAGTAAACAATTAAATGCAATAGAGACCTAAATTGCCTAGAAGTCCAAGCTGTGGTCAGCATGGCGACCACACCACTGCTTGTACCCCCAAATCACCAGCCTCTCCCATGGCGAGGCCCGAGAATGGTGGAAGAAGCTCCGCAAAGTCTCAACTCTCCCAGCTAACTACTCTAACATGCAAAGTCCTAAGAACTCCCATGGCGAGGCCCATCCTAGGGTTCGCATATCATCTTTGTTAACACAGAAAGCTCCTTTAACACTTTTCCTAATGTTTCAATTCATTAACACTTCCTATGGCGAGGCCTGAGTCTCAGAATTGATTTGATTACAGAAAACAAGTGCAAGGACTTAAACAATCACAATTTAGTTCTCGATTCATGCAACTTCGCTAACCTTGATTAATCACTCCTCAATTTAGCATGTCGACCACAATTGAAGCTTGATCTATTCAAGATTAGCTAGGAATTATGAAATTCAACATATGTTTATGCTCAATTCAAATGTGATTTCAATACTCAACAACTAGATCGATTGCATAGCATACAATCTACTAAAACACGTATTCATCCATTAAGAATCCTAAGATATCATAGATTTAGCCAGAAAACATCTTTCTCATTTCAAAATCAACAAATTCCAACATTGATAAGCTCATTCTCACTTAATTGGAAGAATTTACCGATTAAATCGAGAGAATTGTTGATTCCTTTGTCAATTGAGAATAAGAAAGAAGAATCCAGTCCAAATTCACAATCGGAGTTGAGATTGGAGAAGAAATGTCTAGTGAGAGAAAGTAGATCTAGAGAGAGAAAATGAGAATTCCCGCGCTCTAATTCAAAGATAGTTCTAAAATCTCCAATAATCCTCCCTCTCTCCAAAAAATCCCCCAAAAAAATTCCTCTCCCTTACATGTTAGCTACCTTCCCTATATATAGAGTTGGGAAAACGTAACTAATACGCAACATAAAATGTATAAAGTATTACATAAGTGTCCTTGAATAGAGAGGCCAAAAATAAGCCTAAAAATGTGACAAATCAAACTTTGGAGCAAACTTCCAGCAACGCTGCGCCTTCAAGCCAACAGCCGCGCGCCTTCACATAGCCTCCACGCCTTCCAGCTGCTGCAGTCCACGCCTTCATCGCTTGGAAGTTGAGTGCAGGATTCAGAGTCGAATCACGCCTTTGAGCCTGAGCGGATCACGCTTTCAATGGCCTCGCAATCCTTCTAGCAGTCCAGCTCTCCAGGAACCACGCCTTCAAGCCTTGAGACTTCACGCCTTCAGCTGCCTGGAAATTCAGAAAATCAAACTTTCATACTTAGCCATTTTTCTGGAAACCCATTAACATCACAAAACTGGCAGCAACTTCCAGCCAGATTTCAACCACGATGCATCGTGAATTTGGAAAAGCTTAAAAGACCAAAGTTATAGCCCTATGTGTTAGCTTTCCACAGCCTTTTGAATCATCCAATTCGAACTTCGGAAGAGAAAGTTATGGCCGAAATACTAAAGTGTGGCAGAGAGAAGTTTCAGCTCCACGAAGTCTCGCCTATTCTCACGAAGCCTCGCCAATTCCCACGAAGTCTCGCCAACTTTTGACTAAGTCTCGCCAATTTTGACAAAGTCTCGCCATCTTTGATCATGTGTGAAGTGCTGTGGAAGAGATTATGTACAAAGTGAGAATGCAAAAGTGATTTCAAACACAAACATCAAACTTATTGGAATGCTCAAGTTGTTCAAGTATTCAGCAATCTCCCAACCGAAATTCGAATATTCTGCTGTAGGAATTTGAGAAAACTTGAAACATGAAAGTTATAGCCCCAAATCTTAGCTTTCTAAAGCTTTTTGAATCACTCAAATCGGAGCTAAGACGAAAACGTTATGCCCAAAATGGTGAAGTGTGGTCAAGCTGTGCAAGTGTGTGCGAGTGAGCGCGCGACGAAGTGTGCGGCGAGGTGCACTTCGTCGTGCGCGTGTGTGCGGCGTCGTGCAGCAATGGCCGTGCATGTGTGTGCGGCGAAGTGGACTTCGTCGCATGCATGTGTGCAGCGAAGTGTGCTTCGTCGCATGCATGTGTGCACGAGAGTGTGTGCTTGTGCGCGATGCCACCATTTCAGAACCAACAAACAACTTCCAAGCGAAATTCGTGTGTCTTAACATCTGAATTGGACTTTGTGGTAAACATAAAACTTTTATCTCGTTCTCTTGGCTTTCCATTGGTTCAAGAATCAACATCATGGGAGGTATGTAGCTTAAGATATACTAATTCTACCAAAATGTGGCAATATGAAATCAAAGATGAAAACCTGGAGTAGCAATTGGAAAGATGCCCCTGTTTCTCATACTTTTGCACAGAATTAGAAGAAAGTTAAAACATGAGAAATGAAGTACACGCAAAGATCTTTCCAGAACATCCAAGATCTCATCATTTGGACTAGTAAGGAAGAAGTTATGCTCAAACCAATTTCACACTCAAAGCTGCCAAAACCCTAAAATAGCCAATTGTGCATTTTCGGTTCCTCCACTTTTCCTTAACCCTTTTTAACTCCATTTACCACCATTTTTACTCTCTTTTCACCATTTCAACATTACCAATTAACACAACACATATATGCATAGAAACACCTAAAACACCACACATTTGCACTAACACAAGACAAAGTCCAAGAATTTAAGCACAAAATAGTTGGTATAAAACCAACTCATCAAATTCCCCCACACTTGAACTTTTGCTTGCCCTCAAGTAAAAACACAACACAAAACTCACATTTCAAAACCACTTAACACTAGACCTCACTCCTCTGTCAAGCTTGTTCTCATCTAAGTTCATCAAAATTCATTTTTCATGCATAAAATTCATAACATGTCTTTAATCCCATCCAACAAATTTCAACACAAGTTATTAATCAAGGCACGATGAATAAAGACCAAAATGTCATGGAGCAAGTGTGTGTGAGGAATCTTAATTCATCCATTCTTATGCATGCATTATATCTTTTGTTCCAAAACATCTCTTTGCATAACAATCACAATGTCAACATTCAAGAACTAAAAATCACACAAGATCAATGGTGCACATTGGTGCTTTTCATATTTGACTTCACATTCCACTTACTTTTGCACTTTAGTGCTTTTCTCTTCTTTCTTTCTTTCATTGCACACATTGGTGCTCCTGCCTTGGGTTTTATGGCTCTTATTTCCCTTTAGCTGCCTGAGTTTTATGGCTGTTTCTTTCTCAATTATGCTTGCCAAGGGTATTTCGGCTTTTCATTCCCAACTGCCAAAGGCTTTTTCTCCATATCATTTCTTGTGTGACTAAAAGTTCTTAAATGTCTCTAAAAGATTATGCATGCAAGAGCATCCAAAACAACCGAAATAATGTATAACAAATGGAACGTTTTGAATCATTTTCCTCTTATGTCCAAGAATAATTTTTCATGGCATATCTATCTTACATTAACATGATGCCTTGACCAACAAAATGTGCCAATTTCATCAAGATTGGAACCAAAGGAAACAAAACATTTTCGCATGCAAAGCATTAATAGAAATTGGATGAACTCAAATTTTGAACATAGCCTAACAAAAGAACAAAGCATAGCACAAAGTGTTACTGCCCTTGCACTCACTTTCACCACACTCTTGTTTCTTTCATTACACATTTGACACCTTATTGCTCACTCACACTCCTTAACACTTTAGAAACTTCATCCCACTAAAAACACACCACTCACACCAAAACTTTCACTTATTCACCAAATTTTCAAATTTCACCAAAATTTTAAATTTTCCTCAATACATGAAAAACTTGCACAAAACATGGAAAACACCACACATACGGGTAATAAACTCAAACTAACACAACAAAACTAACATTACAAGCAAAAGTCTCAAAGCAACACATATTTTCACTAAAAATTAATGAGAAGAAAGTAAGCATAACAAATCAACCCACACAACACAAAAAAAAAAACAAAACAAAATGCATATAACTCAAAAATTAAAATTTTCAAAACAGCATACAAAGCACAAAAAGAAGACAAACCACAGCAACATTCCCTCCCCCACACTTAAAACTTACATTGTCCTCAATGTAAAGTAAAGAGATAGGTTCAGAAGCTCCCTGATATTGGTAAGTCATGAAGTCCAATGTTTGCTCTGTGGATTGTCTTTTTCCATTGTTCCTTCTCTGAATGAGAACTTTCTCCCCCACACTTAGCCTCAAGTAAGCATGGCATGTTTTCTTTGCAAATCCCTTCCTGAACATATTCATTTATCATGAGTGGCCTTGTTGAATAACATCAAGATAAAAGAAAACGTAAAAACTAATTGAACCAAACTACTTTATTAGAACCAAGGGAAAAAAAGTAGTTCTGGATTTAAATAGTCTCCAGCTAGACTTTATTCTTCCACAACGTATGTCTTGGTCATGAAAAGAACTCAGTAAATCCATCTCTGCTCCACACAAAAGATGAACTCTCATAAGCATGCTCATCCTTCCCAGAAGACATTGGAGTGTTGAGGAAATGTGTAAGCACAGGATCATGAGAAAATTTTTCTCCAAATATCTCATTCATTTGCAGCACATCATAACCCTCTTTTACTACACTATCCATAGTAGTCCTGCTAGGTTCAACCAAGGAATGCAAATCCATGGTCTCAACAAGTTCATCAGGAAGTTCAAAAGTAAAAGTCTCAAATTCACAATTATCTATCTCGTTGTTCACTTGTTGTGAAGTGTCCATTACATTCACGGTTTCCAGAGTAGGTGCTTCACACAAAATCTCATGCGATGTGTTAACATTCTCAAAAGTAAGTGCAACATTTTCACTCATAATACCACAATGCTCAGCAAGGTGAGTCTCTATACAAGTGATTAAATCATCAAGGAAAGACCTATCCACAAAATGACTATCAACATCATCAATGATAGCATGGCATTCATTATCATGTGGGAAACATGCTTCCTGTGAGGGATGTTCTACCAACACTTCATCTTGAAATTCAAAGCTTGATTCTTTTATTGGACAAATTGAACAACAATCTACCACAGATGAATTGTCAGGAAAAATCATGCAATCTTCCTTATCATGCTCTTCCAAATCAATTTCTTCATCCTCAACAAATTTATCAACAGAAATGTAGTCATGCTTAATACCCTCATCAACTAAAGTTGTAGAACACTCAACAACTTGAATGGAACACAAAGACTCTGTGTGCATGGGTTGTTTCATGGCATAGTTCACATCAAAAACTACTTTCTCATTATTAATCCTGAAGGTGACAGTTTTATTTCGAACTCCGATTAATGCATCACCAGTGGCCAGGAAAGGACGACCAAAAATGAGAGGTACCTCAGGGTCCTCTTCCATATCAAGTATAATGAAATCAACAGGCAAAGTGAATTTATCAATACTTACCAAAACGTCTTCTACCAAACCTGTGGGAGTCACTAATGATCAAACTTATTGGAATGCTCAAGTTGTTCAAGTATTCAGAAATCTCCCAACCGAAATTCGAATATGCTGCTGTAGGAATTTGAGAAAACTTAAAACAATAAAGTTATAGCCCCAAATCTTAGCTTTCTACAGCTTTTTGAATCACTCAAATCGGAGATAAGACGAAAACGTTATGCCCAAAATGGTGAAGTGTGGTCAAGCTGTGCAAGTGTGTACGAGTGAGCGCGCGACGAAGTGCGCTTCGTCGCATGCATGTGTGCGGCGAGGTGCACTTCGTCGTGCGCGTATGTGCGGCGTCGTGCAGCAATGGCCATGCATGTGTGTGCGGCGAAGTGGACTTCGTCGCATGCATGTGTGCAGCGAAGTGTGCTTCGTCGCATGCATGTGTGCACGAGAGTGTGTGCTTGTGCGCGATGCCACCATTTCAGAACCAACAAACAACTTCCAAGTGAAATTCGTGTGTCATAACATCTGAATTGGACTTTGTGGTAAACATAAAAGTTTTAGCTCTTTCTCTTGGCTTTCCATTGGTTCAAGAATCAGCATCATTGGAGGTCTGTATCTCACGATATACTAATTCAACCAAAATGTGGCAATATGAAATCAAAGATGAAAACCTGGAGTAGCAATTGGAAAGATGCCCCTGTTTCTCATATTGCGCACAGCATTAGAAGAAAGTTAAAACATGAGAAATGAAGTACACTCAAAGATCTTTCCAGAACATCCCAGATCTCATCAGTTGGACTAGTAATGAAGAAGTTATGCTCAAAAACATGTCACACTCAAAGCTGCCAAAACCCTAAAATAGCCAATTGTGCATTTTCAGTTCCTCCACTTTTCGTTAACCCTTTTTAACTCCATTTACCACCATTTTTACTCTCTTTTCACCATTTCAACATTACCAATTAACACAACACATATATGCATAGAAACACCTAAAACACCACACATTTGCACTAACACAAGACAAAGTCCAAGAATTTAAGCACAAAATAGTTGGTATAAAACCAACTCATCACTTAGGATTGTGAGTCTTATAAGGAGATCAACCCTAAGCTCACTAAAAGGTTGACCCCCTCATTCATGCTTTTACACAAGTCAATGATAATAGGCTGAGATCCATACCAATTGGTTCATCCACAAGGCAGTGCTTGCATACTAACCTTGCATTTCTCATTTTTGCATTCATATTGTCTTGCATTTGTCCCATTTTCTTTGGTTTCTTGAACAAGTGATCTCTTGACATCCAAACCTTCCCTGTGGATACGATCCCATTTGCCACCTCTACATTAGTTGAGTAAGTTTGGGTATTTGACGAGGTCGAGCGACCGACCTCCGCTCAAAATGGCGCCGTTGCCGGGGAAGGCACGGTTGTGAGAGATTGTTTGTTTGCTTGATTTGTGATTTTTTTGTGATTTTGTCATTCTATTTTTGTGTGATTTTCTTATTTTTGTGTGTTAGTATTTGTGTTAGTAAATTTCATTTTTTGGTGTTCTGAGCTATAGTTTGCTGTGTTCACGTTGTGGTAAGTGCTGGGGATTTTGGATTTCACTTAAATTGAATTGTGCACACCACAAGAGACCAAATATGTCTAGGTGGTTTGGGGACTCTGTTGAGCCTCATTATGATTATCCACCAGATTGGATGGATGACAGTCGACCAACCCCTGGAGTATTTGATAACTTCTCTCCACCCAGATATTTTGAATCATGGCACGACCAACCACCAAGCAGTGAGGCTTATTTTGAAGAAGATGAAAAAGTGCGAAACATGTTGTCCCAGATTTTGGACAGACTGGATAGAGAGGAAAAAAGGATGGCTCAGTTGGCAGAGAAGGCTCAAGAGCCACAACAGGGATGTGAACAAATCAGTGCCTCAACGAGTGACATAATGAAACAACTTGAGACACCAGTTTCAGATGCTCAAGACAACTTGGAAGGTACACCCCTTCTTATTAGAACGCCAACTCTTGAGGTCAATGATTTTGATATAACTGCCAATGCTTTCTGTGCTTTAAAATGTCAAAATGAATTGGAGTCTCCAATTGTTAGAGATGTTATACATGAATGCTCTGTTGATGAATCTCTTGTGCATGAACATTTGAGTCCTTCTGATGAGAACGATGTCTCTTGTGATGAGTTTACTTATGAGGAATTTAGGGCATTTTGGTTTCTTACTGCCAGAATGGGGAGATACTTTCATGAGCAAAATTATGCTGTTGGACTTCCATTAGATAATTCTCCTTCACTTGCATGCCCTATACCATGTGCAGAGACTCTCATCAATCCTTGTGTGAGCATAAATGAAACCAAAATTGCACTTGATAAAGAAAAAGACAACATGACCATTAAGCACTTTGTTGAGACACCAAATCTGAAAATTATGCATGAATCTGTAATTGTGAATGGAGTCCAACAAAAAGAGATCAATGAGATGCCTTTGTTAAGTGTGCATAGTGAACCGAATTTTGTTAACAAAGGAATAACTCAAATTGATCCATATGTTAGTTTGAGTTACGATGATTTAATTCTTTGTAAAGAAATTTCTAACATGGTGGAGAATTGCTTTGTTGATGAATCTATTTTTGAAATTACTGATAATTTTTTTGAGACTATGGATGCACAAGCTGTGGTTGAGCCTTGCAGGGTCTTAGAGCAAAAGTTGGTGGGAGAAGTGAAAGAGGTGAGACCTGCGGGGGAACATACATGGTACAAGATGGAGTTTACTGAGATTGTTCCCCATGAGCATGAGCTCCATCACCTTTTTCTGAAAAACAATTGTCCAGTTCCATACTGGAGAAAAAAGAGTGATCATGAAAAAGGATTCTTCTGGTACAGGGATGGATACTCTGAATCTTGAAGAAGGAAGCTTCATGAATAAAGTCTAGCTGGAGACTGAATAAATCCAGAACTACTTAATCCACTTCTCTTGAATAAATTGATATTTGATGATTTTAGTCACTTTTGCTTGTGTTTTGTTTATGTAGTAGTTGTCTCTTGTGTGCAGGAGCCTCAAGCAAAGGCCTCTTAAATGCCAAGCGTGGAGGTCCAAGTGTGGAGGTGTTGGCAAAGTGCTATTAACTGGACATACTATACACCACCATGACTCGAGGTCATGGTGTGGCACTCACTTTCACACCACACTCATTTGCTAATCTCTCTTGCACATCACAAGTCACAGCTCACACACACGCACAGTAGGTTAGGTAGCACCACCACTTTAACACCAAGTTTCCAACAAGTCAATATTCACTCATATTTGCACAGTATAAGGTATGAGCTCATTCCCTTCTGATTTATTGGACTCTATTATTTGTGGGGAATACCTTATGGAACTTTCATGATTTATTTGAGGTGAATGTTGTCTAGTTGGTTGAATTCTCATGCATATTGTAGAAAAGGTGAAGTGGTGACCATGTGAAGTTTAAAATTGCCATGAACCTAATACATTATTGGGACGCCTTTATTGCATGAAGTTCTACTCTAGTATGGGAAGCATGGTTAGTGTGCTTACATGAATATAAGTTTTATACTTTGTATAGTGACTTGTGTATTTTTGATGCAAGGATTCACAAGCACGAGAGTGGTCATGCAGCAAGGGGTGAGCTCCAACGCTGGATCCAGAAATGCGCAACCCTCTCCTCCTGGATTCTCTTGATTTTCCAACCAACCTCCGCTTCCTGGAACATAAACTTGGTAGTCTCTTTCCTTTTTCCACAATGGGGACCATTGTTGATTTTAAGTGTGGGGGGAGACTTGCATGCTCCGAAGGTCCATGTGTGGTTGTCCATGCTCTGGGGGTCCATGGGTGGTTGTCTAGTCTCTGTGTGGTTTTGGTTGATGCTTGTGATTATGATGCTTGGTGCATTTACTTTGAACTGCTTCGAATTGTTTGTGTGCTTGCTTATGTGTTGCAGGGATCAGTGGTATGATTTTATTGCAAGGATCAGTGGTGTGCTATTATATTAGTTGTAGGGGGTGTTTTGTTTTTATTTCTTAGTTTTTTTCCTTTCTCTCGTGTTGTTGTGGGAATGAAAAACAAGGCAGTGACTAGCACTGACCTTGTAGTGTGCTTTCCATTTCAAAAGTTGTGATGTAGTGTGCTTTGATTTCCAGTTGTTATGAATGTAAGAGTGTGATGTTGTGTTGTGCAAAGATTGCCACTATCCATCTAACACACTTGCACAATCCATTACATTCGCACTTCCAATTTTATCAACAAATCCACCAATCCACAAACTGTTCAATGTATGCGAAAATTTTTGAGTTTTACTGAATTCATTCGATTGTATACGATGTTGATGGGTAAAGTGTGGTGTTAATGTAAGATAGAAACTCTAGCACAAAAATTTGACATAGGAGGGAGCTTATGTTTCTTTGTTTGTATGTGCTTTCTACTCGTAAACACTTTTTCTTGCATTTGTGTATATAGTCTCTTGAAGACACACACGAACATGGATTGCGACGAATAAAGGGAAAAAATAGCCACAAAACCCTGGCAGCCAAGCACCAAAGTGCGGCATGAGTTTCGAAAAGAAAGCAATAAGCACGAATGTGCATTGAATAAGGGGAAATCCCCAGTAAGCTTAGTGAAGTCTTTGTCTTTCATTTTAGTATGAAGTGTTTGTGTGTGTGGACAAAAGACTGTAGTGCAAGAATTCTTAACTAAAGTGCCTACTTGAGTACTCTGCATAGACAGAATAAGGAGACATATGTATCTCTCAGCACACACTTGCACGCTGACGGTTTGGTCTTTATTCACAGCACCTTACTTGATAACTTGTATGAAGTAGAATAAACTGTAAACTCAATCAAATGTTTTCCTTTGCATGCGAAAATTTTAAGTGGATAGCTGATGATGTTGAAAGTGTTGAATGTGGGGGTGGACAGTGGTTATACTTTGCTCGGGACTAGCAAAGATTTAAGTATGGGGGGATGATAAGTGGGTATTTCACCGACTTATTCGCTTGACTTTCTTTATTTTTTGCTATGGATTTTGTGCGAAAATGATACTTGGTGTGTTGACAGTATGCTAGAACGTGTATGTTTTGGAAATTGTTAAAAAGTGGCTAAGTGTTGTAAAACAGTGTGAAAGTGCCGTGATCTTTGGATATGAAAAACACTTAGTCCTGCACGCCACTGACCTCCAAGTTGTCCTGCACGCCACTGACCTCCAAGTTGTCATGTACATCACTGACCTCCAAGTCTTCATGGAGGTCCACAATTCACTATGCAAGAGTCCATGATTTGGAGGTCCACACTTTAGAGGTCCACGATTCACTATGCACAAGTTCATGATTTAGAAGTCCACAATTCACTATTCACAAAGTCAGCACTCACACTTACGTTATTCTCACAACACGCACAACACATCACTGACCTCCTAGTGAAAGTCCACAACTTTGCACTGCACTCACACTTTGCACTGCACTCACACTTTGCACAAACATTTGCACAAACTCACACTTCACACACCACCCACATGGCGGGAGCACCACGCGCCCGCCTCACACACGGCTGTCGCACTAGGCGACCGCCACACACACGGCGCGCCCGCCTCACACTCGCACACACACAACACGGCGGGGGCACCACGCGCCCGCCACACTCTCAGCATACACGTTGCACAGTTTGCACATTTTATCCTTTCTTTCATATTTTTCCTTTGTTACATTTTTAGTTAGGAATTCTTTCATACATTTTGTATACACTACACTCCACACTTGCTCCACACATATTTAGCAAACACCGCATCCAATATGTTTGAGATTTTGCCTCATCATTCTTATTTGTCAAATACACGTGTCTTCACTAAATTCTTGGCTTATATTCACAGGAGCACGTGTCAACATCCGGGCATAGAAAGGAAACTTCCAGGAAGCTCACTTGGCTAGGATATGGAGAAAAAAAAATAAAAGCAGGGGACAGCCCGGAGAGCCTGAGAAAGGGAGCAGGCGGCCACACAACACAACATAGCATTCTTTAGATTAGGGTTCATAGTTTAGCTTAGGATTTTCTCTCTCTTTTTCCTTCTTTAGATCATACTGTCTTGAGGATCAATTGTGTGGATCTTTAGCTTATTTGAGACATTCGTATTGCACATCATGTGTTTGATATTGTTTCATATATCTTGTTGATGCTTTATTTCAATGCTTACTCACTCACGCCTAGGCCCTTCATATGACTTGCAGTACTACTGAGGTTAATCTAGTGCTATCAATGGAAATTGAAATAACATCACTAGAATAGGGAACAACTTGGATGAGTCCTATGATCTGTGTAAGGATGCAACGTCAATTGTGCAGTACCACTGACAATTGAAGTTAATATAATGGAAAGACTTAGGATTGTTTGAACATTAGAACTCGGACTTTGGTTGACTGTCTTGTCCAAGGGAGTTGGGGTTCTAGTGTCGGATAGGGATCGAGAATTAGGAAGCCGAGCCTAGGTCTTGCCCTACTAAGGGAAGATGAGAGGAGCATGGTGAATTAGGATTGTGAGTCTTATAAGGAGATCAACCCTAAGCTCACTAGAAGGTTGACCCCCTCATTCATGCTTTTACACAAGTCAATGATAATAGGCTGAGATTCATACCAATTGGTTCATCCTCATGGCATTGCTTGCATACTAACCTTGCATTTCTCATTTTTGCATTCATATTGTCTTGCATTTGTCCCATTTGCTTTGGTTTCTTGAACAAGTGATCTCTTGACATCCAAACCTTCCCTGTGGATACGATCCCACTTGCCACCTCTACATTAGTTGAGTAAGTTTGGGTATTTGACGAGGTCGAGCGACCGACCTCCGCTCAATGATGTCGTGGCATCCATGTCATATTATCAATTGCCTAGAAATTGTATTGTACTCTAGTTTTCTATCCTAGGGTGTTAGTTCTAAGTCCTAGGTTGTTGGTTCTAAAGTTTTCCTAATGGTGTGTGAGGTTAGTGCTAGATATAGGTTTGTTAGAAGGTTTCTAAGCGTTTAAAGGTAGAAAGTTAGGTTCTACTTGGTCTAACACCTAAAAACACACAACAACAGACAAAATAAGAAGTAAGAAGTGGAAAACTAGTGTATTGATGCCATGGCATGCAGTGAGGAGAGAGAGTGCAAGTGTGAGATATGAGGGTTTTCAAGGCCATTGATGTCATGGTGTGCAAGTGTGAGATGTGATGGTTTTCAAGGCTACTAATGCAGTGGCATGGATTCCACAGTATCAACGGCCTTGAGAGTGAAGTGTGTGTGTGTATGTGTGTGTGTGTGTGTAAAATGTGATGTTTGCGTGTGTGAGTTTTTAGTTTATTGATGATGTTGTATCATCAATTGCCTAAAACCTAGTGTTTTGAGTGCAGTGAGTGAGAATGACTGAAATCTAGTGTATTAATGTCATGGCATGGATGCCACAACATCAACGGGCTAAGGAGGGGGAAGATTATGAATTTTGTGTGAAAATAGTGAGGACGTAGTGTATTGAGGTCGTGGCATTCATGCCACACTATCATTGTTCATGAAATAAGGAGAGAGAGAGAGAGAGAGAGAGAGATTGAGAAAATAGTGCTTTTGAGGTTTGAGTGAAAAATCAAGGCTATTAATGCCATGGCATGGATGCCACGATCAATTGCCTTGAAGTGTGTGTACATGTGTGTACGTGTGTGTTGTGTGTGTATGTGTTTTGTGTGTGCTCGGTGTGTCTTAGTTTGGATTTTAAGTGTTAGTGGTGATCTAGTTGCTAGTTGTGAATGCCTAAGGGTTGCTATGGTGAAGTAAAGTTAGGTTGAGTGCTAGGCCCAAGGTTTGTGCATGTGTGTGCAAGGTGTGGTTCCTTGTTGGTATGCTAGAGTCAGTTCCTAGGTCAAGACCTTGGCTACTTGCCTTGGTGGTGGCCTTGGGTATCCTAATGTGCTAGGTTTTTGTGTATTCATTCTATAAAATGGCTCTAAATAGTTGCGGCTATATGCTTTGGCCAAAGAGGGTTTGGTGCTAAGGTACAATTCCTAAGGCAAAACACAAGTTAATGATGTGCGGTATTTTGGAGCTAGGGTCTAATACTAAGGCTTAACCGAATCAAATAAATTTATTACCCTAATCCTCACGCATTTAAGGTGCATCAAGACACCGACGTTTCGTAGCTAGAGGAAGTAGGGGTCGATCCCACGGGGAAGGAATGAGTCTATGAAATTAGTGAAAATGTGTGTGTTGTAGTGGAAGTAAAAATAAGCCAAGGAAAATATTCTAAACTATACTAATATTATCAAGTAAATATGTAAATGTGTGGAAGAAGATTCAAGTAATTAAAGTACACCCTTGGATTTGGTTATCTCAAATGTAAGTGTTATGTGTGGTTTGCATAAAGAGTACATGCATACATCCTACCTATGGTAATGCAAAATAAGGATAAACAACATATCTCATACCTTCCTTGTGGCTATTAAGGTAAGATTTGATTTAGTTATTTATCTATTTAAGTGTTAATCAATTCTTTAAACCTTCCTTGTGGCTATTAAGGCAAGATTTATTTCATTAATTAACCTAAAATCTTGTGTAACATCCAACTTAACAAACACTCAAATTCAATTGATCCTTGTGGCTATTAAGGTAACAATTGAACTAGTCACACTTATGTTGGATTATTTTACTTTTACTCTCCCTTGTGGCTATTAAGGTAAGAGCTAACTAAAATTGATCCAACAAATTCACAACAAACCACACAAGATTCTAAACAATCTACTCTAATCCTCCTTGTGGCTATTAAGGTAAGATTAGAACAAATTATCCTTAAATAATTTACTGCACTTTTATAAAATATTCATTGTATATAATCCGGCCAAATCATGCACAATTATGAAGAACACAACAAAACTTATTCCACAAAAACCACAAGATAAATCTTAACATATAAATTAGGCACAAAAACCACACATTAACACAATATATCAACAACCCATAACCATAATCCAAGGGTGATAGCAAATTAGCACATCAAAGCTTCTAAGAACATCACAATAAATTAATTAAAGCAAGGAATTAATAAAAGAAATACAAAGAGTAGCACTCCCCTTGAAGATTCAAGCCCAAAGTTCCAAGCTTTCTTTACAAATCAAGTCATTAGATCCAAGACTTTACAAGAACTCTTCTCCAATGGATGCTATTTACATCAAAAACACACAATAGTTGTGTGTTCTTGTGGAAGAACTAAAGAGAAATGCTCTCTAATCTAACAGAACTAATCTAACTAATGGTGGAGACTTTTTCCTCCTTGGTTAGCTGTTTTTTTCCAGCTCCTTCTCTGTGTATTTAACACCCAAAAGTCGTCCAAATGGAGCCCCTACCGACACTCTACTGACACATGCACCTATAATGATGGTTGGAGAGTCATTTTCAGCATTTTTGAGCTGCAGACCCTCCGCGTCGTGACGCCCATCACTCGAGCGTCGCGACACGGAGGAACAAACATTCTGCCAACTTTTTTGCTTCTCCGCGTCGCGACGCGGAGGAATGCCCTCCGAGAAGGTCACTTGCAAGCCATTTTTCGATATCCTCCAGTCCGAATTAGGAAACACGTAAAACATGAAAGTTGTAGCTCTTCCTCTTAGCTTGCCAATGGTACCAGAATCATTTCATTTGGAGTTAAATTGAGAGGGATATGATCAAAATACAAAATACTAGCAGATTTTTTCAGCATTTGTTCTTCAGCACTCCTTTGGCCTAAATCACACCTTTCTTGATCTTTCTCAATCTTTTCTTCCATTTTTGCATCCAATTTGACTCTCATATGATTTCCATCTTCCAAGCATCCACCATGGTAGATAATACTACAAATAAAACACTAAAACCAATAAAAAGGAACAAGAACGACCAAAGAATTAAGGATAAACATTACATAAAAGGTGAATAAATTCACCTCATCAGTTAACCATGTCAATTCTTACTTTAATTTTTTAACCTTTACCTCCTAAAAGAGGGCTCAACTTGGCCAAGGTCTACCACCATGTCTCTTTGCATAACTGAACTTCAACCCTTGGCTTGGTCAACCCTAGGGTTTAGGGTTTGTCCTACTTGATTTGTTGACTTTTCTTTGACTTATTGACTTTTTGTTGACATGTTGACTTATTGGTCAAAACTGCTTTAAATAAGCCTTTTTAATACTTTAACCTCTCCATATTATAAAACCTACAAATTAAGCCAAAAAGAACTTAAGTACCGAATAAACACTGGAAAACAAAGCAAAAACCCTAAGAAAAAAGAGATTAAAGGTAGTTTAAGACAGACTCTATAAAGGAGGAAATGTGAAAGTAATACCAATAATTATTTGAAGACTGAGGCAATAATTATGATGTCTCCAATGACATTCCTAATTTTGAGGATGAAATTTCCGTAAGAATGGAAGGGTGTGAAATAAGGAGTATGACTGATATTGGGATTGATGTCTAAGTTACCATAGGAATAGAAATAAGGAGTATCATTACATGTCTAGCTTGACCCAATTCAAGTTTGGAAGGAATCCAAGGTGTAAGAATGTCGAAAAAAGAAGAGGATACCTTAAAAAAATTAGAAAAGTATTCTGATCACCCGCCAAGGCAGAGTTCCTAAACGGGTAGAAGCTCTGAATATCCATATCGGCGGGTAGAGGCTTTGAGTATTAACCTTGGCGGAGCGCCTAGGCAACATAACCTTCTGAGACTTGATATTTGGGCAAAATAGGTCCCCTAGGAAACTTTCAAAATCACTTTTCAAAAATTAAAGTTCTTTGTTTATCTTGTTGATATGGCGACTAGGTGTTGTTGTTTCGATACCCTTGAGCATAATGATGGAATGACACGATAATGAAGGGACAATGTATGAAGTGGTAAAACCATGTTAATCATTGATTAAAGGATTTGATGAAACAACATAATCACCATAGGGTTAAAACAAGAGTTAAGGGTAAGTTGTTAACTTGAGTGATTACGGTTTCCATAACTTGATCATCTAAGTTAATAATCTCTTATCCAATAAAAAGAGTGAATTACATCAAAAAAAAATTCTCATTTTCAAATTATGTTATTTTCTAAAATATTTATAATTCATGAAATTAAGCATTATAATAATTAATAAGAAATTTGAAATTCTCAAAATATTTTGAAAATTATACATTATCACTAAAGATCTCTTAATTAAAAATCAACATAAATCTCTATTTGGATAAGGTATTTTCTGATTTTGCAAATGAATCTTTTTTCTTATGATTTTTTATGATAGATTAATATTTTATGTTTTTAGATTGCTTAATTTATTTTGGTTAAATTTATGTGGTTGAATATTTTATTATTAATATTTCAATTTTTTAAAGCTAAAATTAATATTATTATAAGTCCTAAATCTTTGTTAAAAAGTCAATAAAATCATGTCCATTTTGAAAAGGAAATGCTAAATAAGATTTCAGGAGAAAATACCTCAAGACAAGTATTTTTTTCAAAATATAAGTGATATTAGTGTGGGATCATTTTACGTTGTTAAGTCGACTAAGATCTTCACTTTAAAAGTGGTAACAAAACTCAATATAAGAGAATAGTTTTTTTTTAACCTAGTATATATACATATTTTGGATAAAATACAGTGTTGGATATACCCAATCACACCATTACAAAGTGAAAACAGTAAATTTAGAGTACTACTCTATTACATGTAATTTTTCACACATATATTTGTAAAGGGAAATAAGAGAAGGGCTACTTTAGGCCAACCTCTAAAGTAGACAAGCTCTATTTTTTAGCTAATGTTCCTACATTATATATACCTGAATAATCTAACTAAGTACTGGCTTGATTGTATATATCCAATTGGCCTTTCAATAGGCAAGATAAGTCCCTGGTATCCTTAAGCTTGATATCCCCGAAAGATCATAAAAATGCAGCCAAGCTTCACAGTACCCATTTGAAGTCCATTGCTTAGTTTAAAGGCATCAAACCTCCAAGTCATCGCTGCCAGTCATCACCCAGGTATGCCACAAATGCAAGTTTACTGGTTTATTACACTTTGTAATAGAACCAGCCATTAATCACACAATCCCAATCACTCAAATTACCATTCAGCCAATCCTAAAGTATCTATAATATGCACTTAGCACCAACACACCAATACTGTCTCCTTCATAGCCACTAAGCAGCATTTACCATCCCATTCAAATCCTAATAAAATAGTCCAGTGAAGCACAAACTCCTCTGAAACAATGCTAAACATCGCAATTGATTCTTGGATAGAAATGGCCATTGAGACTAGACTACATAGCCAAAATCTCTAGAGCTTAAAAGCATTAGGACCGAATCCCTGTCCTCAACTTCCCTAACTGGACACCATGATCACTCCTTACAATTCTCCGGTCAGGCAACAAAAGCATGCACAAAATTGGCCAAACTGATGTGAACTTCGGTAATAAGGGCCCACAATATAATTAAAGCATAAAAGCCCAAACTTATCTAACAACAGCAATCAGGAGCCAACAAACTACCTGTAAAAGAGAATAGTTTAATGCACAACAATAGAGGACATGCATGCTGCCACGACTGGGCTTTGTAATAAAATTGGCTGATGTATTAAAATAAGCCTTAGGGGTTATTTCAATAATTAATAACAATTGATATTAGGCTTGGGGTTTAAGGTTCACTGTGATTAATAAAGTCTATTAGTGGGAAATTATGTCATTGGTGGGTTGAGTGCTAGGGTGTATAAGTAGCTGAGTAGGCAAAAGCAGTGGACGGCTTTTGGTATTTACAGTATGTAGCTCATTTTTCTCTCTCCTCAATACAATTCCTCTTTATTTCTAATTTTCCATCTTTTTTGGTTAAAAATTCTTGTTTCAATAAATCAATTGGATCTGGATTATTAAAAATTGATATCAGAGCTTGTGTTACTTGGCAAGAAAGTGATAATGGCAAAAGGCATGAGGTTCAAACAATGGAAGGACACGTCAAGGGTCATAAGGCCAAAATGCACGATCTCATGGAAGGATTCCAAAACCAGTTGTAGGAAATAAAGTCTAATCAATAAACAATAGAAGCATCAGTGGATGAAAACACAAGCCATATAGACTCCTTCATGACGAGCATGGAGCAGGAATTCAATTTTCATAAAGATTTTAGGCAAAAAGGAATAGGGAAGCACGAGACTATAAATATGAATCAATCACCATTACTGCAGACTCTTGTTCGAAGGATGAAGGAAATTGGGGAATCTTCTCAATTGGTGCGCAAACAAGGTAAAATATTTCTGATGAATCCTCCACATCTTGAATTACCTATATTTCAAATTGACTAGCCAAGAGAGTGGATCTGGAAATGCCATAAATTTTTTCATATATATCAAATTCCAAATTATTTGCATCTAGATTCCATAGAGCTATATTTGGATAAGAAGGTGGATGTTTGGTATCAAAGTTTAAAATTGGTTAGGCAGAACTTAAGTTGGGAGAAATTCTCAGATGAATTGAACTATGGATTCAGTAATAGGAGTTTTAAGAATGAAACTGAGGAGTTCAATAAATTTCATCAAAAAAGTACGGTGATGGAGTATCACGAGTAGTTTGAAGAACTGGGAGCAGTTATGTTGTCCAAATACCCACATCTCACTGAAGCCTATTTCATATCAACATTTGTTAGTGGGGGTTAAGGAAGAGATGATAGGTCAGATTTATACTGACTTATATGTGCTATTTCACTTAGCTTTTGACTTGTTTTTTATGCAATTGTGTAGTATTATCTGTCATTTTTTGTATTTTATATGAGATACAACTTGGAGTGCTAAAATTAAGAAAAAGACCAAAAATATTGATTTAAGGAGACAAATGTGTGTTTTAGATTAAAGAACAGGGAAAGAAATCAAAAGGGTTTAAAATGATGCTTGTGGAGTTTGAAGAATCCCTTAACATGCTTATTTCGTATTTGGGCAGAACGGATAGTCTATTTCAATTGAGTGTATCTTTCTTAATACTAATCCAAATGAAAAGATCTAGGATGTTCTGAAAAGGTCTTTCGATATCCTTCAATTCTTATGTTTTGGCTTTCTTCCAATTCAGTGTGCACGTCTAAGAAATGGGAGCATCTTTGTGATCGCTACTTCAGTTTTTGAGTGTTGAGTTCACTACCATAGTTTGGTAGAATGCCAATATCTTGAGCTAAAGACCTTAAAAATTGATGATTTTTGAATTTATGGAAATCCAAGAGAAAGATATACAATTCTTATGTTTACCCCAAGCTCCAATTTGGAAGCGAAGACACACATAAATTGTATAGAAGTGAAACACTATGCTGAAAAGTGGAAATCACACGGGGCAGCCACCACATGAGAAAAATTACATTGGCTGGCCGCCACTTGAAACACTTTACACGGGGCGACCGTCCAGGGCCGCCTCACCATGAAATCTCTTCCTCGACGCAGTTTACTGTTCTGACCATAACTTTGTCATCCAAGCTCCGAATTAAGTGATTAAAAAAGATATAGATAGTAAGACATAGGGATACAAAGTTTATGCTTTAGGTTTTGCCGAATTCAAAATGCATCAGGGCCACATTTTGGTTGCAAGATGATGGTTTGTTATTTTTGAAGCTTTAGAGATGAAAAGTTCCAATCTCGTATCTTTGTAATACATGCTTGTGTTTTCCTTACATCTTTGAGATGAATTTGATGCACACATTTGTTGTTTATCTTACACAAGTTGATGTCCATTTGTTATACACAACACTTTGCACATTTGTGGCACACGTAAACGTAGGTGCGCGCTGCCTGCACAGCACTCACACATGTTGTGCGCACGGCGCGCACAGTAGCCATGCATATTTAGCGCACACCTCGCACAACATGGCACACCCATGCACATGGGATGCGCAGCACTCGCACATGACACTCGCACGCTGCGTATACATCGCCTGCAGCACCTTCACATATAGCCCGTGCACATACTCACATGCATGCACACACGCTGCGCGCACCATGCGGGCAATCTCGCACATATACTGCTACGCGCTCGGTGCAGCAGCCTAACACATGCTGCACACCAGCACGCGGGGGACGCACACACACGTACACCCTGTCAGCACCATGCGCACAGCATACACACACTGTTGAGCACATGCGCGTAGCAGCTTGGCACTAGCTGCGCGCGCGTGCTCATGGTAGCATGCACACAGGCCGCGCTCCGGTGTGCGCAACAGCACTCCCATGCATGAACGTGGCACGCGACACTTGCATTTGCTACATACTCTTGCCACACTTGTTGTACACTCTTGCTACCCTACATGCACTACACTAAGGCACATCACATGCATCACATGTGCAACACCACACACACTTCATGCACAACATTTGCACAAAGGCACCAACATCCACAAGAGCTCACATGCATCATTTACACACATTCAAGTGCACCGTAGGCACACATATACACATGCACTCGCGGCTTTCTTAGGGGCCGTCTCATGGAAAGGAATACACGGGATGGCTACCTTAGGCAGCCGCCCCATGAAAAAACATTGAACTGGGCGGCTGCCTTAAGGGTTGCCCCATGAAAATAACATGTGTGGGGGCGGCTGCCTAATGTATTGGTGTGTTTTCTTTTGCAAAATTTTTCTAAGTGTTCAAACTCTTCCTCTTCTTTTGTGCAGACTCTGAATGTGCATTTGCTTTTGCTCAAAGGCGCGATGTGCAAAGCGAAAACGCGAAATGTGCTAGCTCAAAAGCGTGAAATACTGGAATGCACGTGCATATTTTGGACAGTTTATTCCACCCAGTGGAATTTCTGTAATTAAGTGCTGAGTTTACGTTTGCGTGTAGATTAAGCTTTAGACCTCTATAAATAGAGGAATATGTCATTATTTTGGATTGGGGGGAAGAGTTTTGGATTCGACAGATTAATCTAGAAACTTGTGAGTGAGAAATTCTTTCTTTAACTTCCTCTCTCTAGAATTTTCTCTCTCTAGAATTTGATCTCTAATTGTGATTCCGTTTGAACTTTTGGACCGATCGTTGGGATTCAACTCTCAATTAAGGAAGCTTTGAACAATTCTCTTGTGTTTAATCGGTAAATTCTTCCAATTTAATGAAGATGAATTGTTCATTGTTGCACTTGAATGATTATGAGATAAGAATGAGTTCCTCCAGCTAAACTTGCGATGTTCTAGGATTTTGATGGATGAATGCTTAATTTAAACAACTTTTTGTTGTGCAATTACATAATATATAAAGAAATGGAATCATACTCTGTTTGCTCTATGAATTTAGTTAAATTTCATGATTTGTACTGGTATTGTTGAATCGAACTTTAGTGGTGATCGACATGCTAAATTAAAGCTTAATTCACTACTGTTTGTTGAGAATTTTGTGAAATGCGAACTGGAGTCTGAAATGAGTCTTTACACTTGCTTTGATTGTTCGTTTTTTGAAATACGGTTGCCTTGCTGATTTTGGATCACGAAAGCTTTAGGACAAAGTGTAAAGAGATTCTCAGGTGCTAATGAAAGCTTAAGAACCTAAATTCAGGCCTCGCCATGGGAAGTCTTTAGGAGATGATTGCTAGAGTAGTTAGAAATAGGGAATTGAGACGTTGCGACGTGAATACATTATTCTTAGGCCTTGCCATGGGAAAGAATGATGACAAGAAGCTTAGGTTACATTGCGGTCGACATGCCGACTGTAGGTTGGGTTTCTAGGCAACGAGTTCTCCTCTAATTTTGCACGCACGTTAATTGCATAGCGTGAGTTGTTTAGGTGAGCATTCATCCGATGAAGGAACCCTAGGACATCCTTTCCTCTCCATTTGCATTTACATTCTATTTTTTGTGCTTGTTGTTCTGTTTTTGTGACAATATCTAGAGTAACTTTCTGAATTCTTGAACCACCCTTCCCTGAGGAACGAAACTCTACCACCACTTGCTATAGTTAATTAGGGATAAATTGATACGCACGTGACTAAATGCATCAAGAGATTAAGCCAATGTTGAAACTACTGAAACCAATTACTTTGTTGGAGGTCTTAGAGATTGTTGTGTTACAAAAGATATTAGTAAGAAGACTAGAGAGGAATTGTAGGATTAAACTAAATCCTAATAAGTTTGGTGTTTTTAATTAATTAGTTGTATTTTTTATTTAGAAAACAGAATTGTATATGTGCATCCAAGCCATTCGGCTTGAAGAAATAAAAAGCTTGCCTCTGTAAGTTTGTTTTCTTCATATAAGTGTGGTCCCAGTATTGCCTTTAATATTCAAGCAATATTGTTTGATATAAACTAAAGCTCGATAATTGATTTTTGGGTTGAATAAGTTTTATAGCTTATTCATATTTTGGACATCTTTATTTGTGGATTTTGGTTAATTAGATTAATTTGATTCTACAAATTAGTATCAGAGCTTGGTCATTAATAATTAACCATGACTAGAAATATAATTTGTGTTGTTCCTAAACTCATGGGAAAACAAAATTATAATTATTGAAGAATTCAAATGGAAACCCATCTGGAAGCCTTTGATTTAGTCAAATATATTGAAGCAAAATTATCCAAAGATGTTGATGCAAGTGCAAGGAAGAAGGAAAGGTTGGCGTTGTCCCAAATTCATCAAGCAATTGATATATCAGTATTTGAGAAAATCTCAACGATCAAAAGTGCAATAAAACAATTTGATGATGTTGAAACAAAAGTTTGAGCTTTGCATAATGTAGAAGATAGAATCCATCGAATCATATTTTTCTCGTCTGCCAGTGATCAAAGACAAGATGGAATCAAATGGGCATATATTAACAGATGAAATCTTTGTTGAGAAAGTTCTCAACACACTGTCCATAAAATTTGATCATGTTGTTGTTGTCACACAAGAGACCAAGGATTTGTCTATATTAACAATTGAAGAATTACATGGTTCATTAATTCTTCATGAACAGAGAATTAATGGAAAGTTGAATGATCCTATAGAGGTGGAGACTACGGAGAAGGCGTTGAAAGTCCAAACAGATAAATTTAAGAATAACTCCAATGCTGCTGAAACCAATGCACATGGCCATAATTTTAAATGTAGATGTGGTAGAAACAATTATCGAGGTCGCAGTAGAGGTAACCAATTCTTTCAGGAAAGAGAAAATAATAGATTTAATTTTCAGCAATCTAATAATTCTCAAAATAGTAAAATACAATATTATAATTGTGGAAAATTTGGTCATTATAAAAAAGATTGTTGAGGTGCAAAATCTGATGTGCATGTCCAAGTTGATGAGACTAATTGGAATGAGAATAAACAAGATGTTTTATTTTCTACTGTTAAACTGAACAAACAAAGAATAGTAATTGGTATGTGAATTCTAGTTGTAGTAATCACATGAGTGGGAAGAAGGAGTTATTTTTTGATTTGGATGAATCTTTTAAAACTACAGTTAAATTTGGTAATAATACTATTGTTCCTGTTCTTTGAAAGGGGAGAATACCCATTATTTTGAAAAATTGGTCTACAAGTTTTATTGGAGATGTCTTTTATGTGCCCAATCTTTACCAAAATTTATTGAGTCTTAGCCAAATATCTGAAATGAGGTATGGTATAAATTTTAAGTATGGTGTTTGCATGATCAGTGATGTAAGGTTGGGATTAATTGCTAAAGTGAATATGAACCATAGTAGGTTATTCCCTATATCTCTAAACTATGGTGATTCTACTTGCTTTAGTTCCACTATTTCTAATGATACTTGGTTGTGGCACATGAGATTTGGTCATTTTAATTTGGGTAGCTTGGATTTTCTTTCCAAGAAAAATATGGTTTTGGGATTGCCTTCTATTGATTTTCTCCAAGACAGTGTGACTCTTGTATGAAGGGAAAGAAATACAGACATTCTTTTCAAAAAGGTAAGGCTTGGATGGCTAATCATCTGTTAGAACTGGTTCACTTAGACTTGTGCTCCGTTGAGGTACCTTCTCACGGTGGTAGTAAGTATTTTATTACCTTTATTGATGATTTTAGCAGGAAATCATAGGTTTATTTTTTGAAAAATAAATCTGATGCTTGTGATATTTTCAAAAAATTCAAGGTATATGTAGAAAATCATAGTGGATACTACATTAAGACTTTGAGAACTGATAGAGTACAAAATACACTGTATGTGATAATTTCTTGATGAATCATGGAATTAAACATCAAATGACAATTATGTACACTCCTCAACAAAATAGGGTGGCAGAAAGGAAAAAAGAACAGTGATGGATTTGGTAAGATCCATGATGGTGGCAAAAACTATGCCCAAGGAATTTTGGGCTGAAGCAGATTCTAGTGTTGTTTATATTTTGAACAAGTGTGGTACGAGATGTAATCGTGAGATTACTCTATACGAGGTTTGGTCAGGTAAAAAACCAAATATCAGTCACTTAACAGTATTTGATTGTCTTGCATATTCTCATATTCCAAATATCTTGAGGAAGAAACTAGATGATAAGGCGGAGAAGTGCATTTTTGTTGGTTATAGTCTACAAACAAAATGCTATAAGCTTTTTAATCCTAATACAGGGAAGATGATTGTGAGTAGAGATGTCACTTTTGATGAACAAGGAGCATGGGATTGGTCTTCTGAAGAACCAACAATATCAGTTTTTCAACCACCATTACCTTTATTAATTGAAGAAGAAGAAGAAAACGGACAGCAGAAAGAACATGTTGAACAACTACCAAAACCATCTCAAGATCCTTCATCTTCAAGTGTGCAAAGAACTCCTGCACTATTTAGTCGACCACAACGGCAACGACAATTACCAGCTCGATTGCAAGATTATGTTGTGGGTGATAATCTAATGATAATAATGATTTATCTGATAAAGATGTTGTGAATTTTGCATTATTTGCATATTGTGACCCAGTTGATTTTAAGATGTTGCTCGTGATAATTGTTGGATAAAAGCAATATGGGTAAATAAATTCATGTCATTAAGAAGAATGATACTTGATGATAATGATCTCGCCACGCTCCTCATGTAGATTGATGCGTTGTTGCAAAAAAGTATCCACGATTTTTCGTAAATCAATGTGATTAAATCAAATCACCTTATGCGTGTAGTCGTATATGTCACCAATTTTACCCTAACACTACTGTAGTAGTGGTGAGAGGGATTGATCCATAGGGAAGGAGTGGTTTCAAGAATTTAGTAGTTTGTCACAAAAATCAATCACAAGAACATAATGAAATCAACAGCAAGAAGAGATGTACAAATGGTAACAACTACAAGTCCAGTAAATGCAAAGGAATGAAATAAAAAGTTTGAGTTAGATGTCCTAGGGTTCTTATACCGGATGACTGCGCATTAGACAACTTCTTCAATGCAATTGACATTCATGTAAAACATGAGGAGATCAAGCTACCTAGGAGCCTAGCCTATAGCCAGCATGGCGAACGCACCACATTCTACACTCCCTGACATCACTCTTTCCCATGGCGAGGCCTAAGAGCGATGGTTGTAACCCGCAAGGTCTCAACTTCCCAAGACTAACTACTCTAGCATGCAAATCCTAAGGTCTTCACATGGCGAGGCCTGACCTAGGTTTCGTTTGTCTTCGTTAGATTACATTTAATGATAATGAATTGCTTGATGTTACAAATTGACGATCGCGAATTCAAAATGGAGTTCTCTGGCTAGAATCATGATGTTCTAGGGTTTGAACTGGATGATTGTGTAATTAGACTACGCACTGCTCTGCAATTGACACAATCCATAAAGAATAAAATTGTACTGAGAATTAATGCATGAATCTTGTTAAGTTTCATAAATTCACATGCTTATTGACTAAATTGTGCTTCAATTGTGGCTGCCATGCTGAGTTGAGGTTAGATTCATTGATATGTGTGAGAATGCATGAGATGGGAACTTAAAGTATGATTATTGAGATTTGCTTCAAAAGCTTCAATTTCACAAGAGAATCGTGAATTGCCTCCTTAATTGAGGAAAGATTTACAATGAACGGACCAAAGCTTCGATCGGAATCAAAAACGGAGCTAAAATGCTAGAGAGAGAAAATTCTAGAGAGAGAAAGTTAGAGAGAAAATTCCCACTCACGAATTCTAAAAATCTGGTAAAATCTAGAAGTGTCCGAATCCCCCAAAATAATGACAAATTCCTCTATATATAGAAGTCTAAAACTTATTCTATACGCTAACGTAAAATAAGCACCTATTTACCGAAATACTACTGCAATATAGAAAATGTCTCAAAAACTGTACACGTGCATGAACTCCAAGTCAGCACAAAATTCCAGCTCCACGCCTTCAGCATCAGCTCTTCACGCCACCATCACACGTTCCACGCTCTTGAGCCTTCCGTGTCCATGCCTTCACACCCTGCACAAACAGAAAGAAGAGTTTCACACTTAGCCAAAATCTCGACACTGCACACTTAGCCGTGCAAAATTTTTCATGGCGATGCATAGCCGTACATTTTTTCCTTTAGAGATGCATCGCCATGAAGAGGCTTTCATGGCAATGCATCGTGGAAACAAGCCTGCAGCCCGTGTGTGAAGTAATGTGTGTGCTTAGGGAGTTCGTGCATGAAAGGTGCAAATGTGTGCCTATGTATTGTGCATGGAATGCCTGTGCATGTAACGTGAAAATGTGTGTGTAGTATGCATGATGTGCCTCAAGTGTGTGCATGGAGTGTGCTGTGAAGTGCCCATGTGTGTGCATGAAGTGTGCTGTGAAGTGCCCATGTTTGTGCACGAAGTGTGCTGGTGTGTGCGGCGATGCTTGTGCTGTGAGCGACAATGTTGTGCATGTGTGCGGCGATGTGTGCATGTGTGCGGCGATGTGGTGCTGGAGTTGTGCGGCAATGTGTGCATGTGTGTGGCGATGTAGTGCTGGAGTCGTGCGGCGATGTGTGCATGTGTGCGACGATGTAGTGCTAGAGTGTGTGCGATAGTGTGTTCTAGCCCCTCGTCACCTTCCAACCAAAATCTGACCCTGATGCATTGTGAATTTGGCAAACCCTAACACGTGAAAGTTGTAGCCCTAAGTCTTAGCTGTCTATAGCCTTTTGAATCACTCAATTTAGAGCTTGAACAAGAAGTTTATTGCCAAAATACGGAACTGTGGCGAGGAGAGATTTCATGGCGATGCATCGCCATGCAATCTGTTTCCATGGCGATGCATCACCATGCAATTTTTCTTTCCAGCACAAAGTTCCACTTATATGCAATATATGTGTGTCTTAGCCTCTGAACTGGACTTTGTGGTAAACATAAAAGTTTTTTATCTTTCTCTTGGTTTTCCATAGTTTCAAGAATCGGGCATCATTAGAGGTCTGTAGCTCAAGATATTGGCATTATACCAAACTGTGGCAATGAAGTCAACAATGAAAACTTGAAGCATCGATTGCAACGATGCTCTCGTTTCTCATACTTGCACACTGAATTGGAAGAGAGTTAGACCATATGAATTGAATTAAACTCAAAGAGCTTTCCAGAACATCCAAGATCTCCTCATTTGGATTAGTATTGAGAAAGATACACTCAATTAAAGTAGCATATCTGTTCTGCCCAAACACAAAATAAGCATTTTAAGGTATTCTTCAAACTCCACAAGCATCTTTTCAAGCCTTTTGAATTCTTTCCTTGTTCTTTAACTTAAGACACACATTTGTTTCATTTAATCAATATTTTTTATCTTTTTCTCATTTTAGCACACCAAGTTGTAATCCACATAAATGCACAAAATGATACATAACACTACACAATTGCATGAAAAACAAATCAAAAGCTAAGTGAAATAAGACATATAAGTTGGTATAAAACCAACTTATCATCACCCTATCTCCGTAGGATGACAATATGCACAGTTATAAGATGGCTCCTCATCAATAAATAATAAGACAGTCACGTAAGATTTAATCCCCTCCTCAGGAACTAAAACCCAAAATGTAAATTGGAATCCCTCCTCAGGAAAACAACTCAAGTAAAAAGAAAAACAACTCTATGTTTAACTCAATTATCATTAATTTCATATCTGAATAATACATAGACATAATAGTCTTTTTATAGGCCTACAAAATAAAACCGTAACTTTATAAAAAGATGAAACTCTAGCTTTCTAACAGATTGACTAAACAAAAGCCCAAAATTAACACTCAACTTAAACTCATACTAAACAATAATTAGTAGACATGTTTTTGGGCCCTAACATCTTAGAAACACTTTAGGAAACAGCCCAAAATAACAAACAAGAAAAAAACACAAAAAATGAAAAATTGAAAATCTCAAAATTTGACCGCGTTGTGATGTGATGTACGGCTTCATGGCGTGTTTTCACCTTGATCCCATCATAA
This sequence comes from Ophiorrhiza pumila, assembly GCA_016586305.1. Lineage (NCBI taxonomy): Eukaryota > Viridiplantae > Streptophyta > Magnoliopsida > Gentianales > Rubiaceae > Ophiorrhiza > Ophiorrhiza pumila. Next base: position 13,095,160 of record BLIW01000011.1, read on the forward strand.
TTAAAACGTTGTAAAATCTCTCAGCAAACAATATTCAACGTCTCTTGTCATGATTCCTTTGTTATCCTATTTTGGAGTCTCGGACCTCCTTGTGACCAACATGAGGCTTATTCATCATCCTATTCCATGCTTCTATACATGAGATTCATCTTTCACAATTGGAACAAGCACCTTGAATCTTTTGGAACATGTGATCACACATGATTTCGTATCATTCCATTCCACTTGAAAAATATTTTCCCTCAAAACTTGTTGATTTTTTTTTTTAGACTTTAATTTTGAGTTTGATTAGTGCAGATGGTACATTACAAGTTCATATACTGCATAGAGCGTTTGCTATTAAACAACATGCATAATAAGTGGCAATCTTGTTTTGATACTCTGCGGCTGAGTTCAATGCCTGTAAGAAACTGCTTCAGCACTGGCCTTGCAGTTAAGGTGAGTTTTGTTTCTGGACTACAATTTACAGCACCGTGCTCAACTAGTCAATTATACAATCGAGTTATAACAAAGGAAAAGATGACCAGCTTTGCTCTGCAAAAGAATTTTAAGCTAAAACAAATTCATGTATTACCTTCTCCCTAGTATTACTAGGTTGCAGGTGGCATAAGTGAGTAACAATCTAAAACACAACTGTCCATATAAGTATAGGTGATATACACCGTGAGTATTCCACTGGTAAAACCAGCTCATAGTTTTAAGTGTTTGCTGTCATTCTTAAAAACATATTCTACTGGTGCTAACTTGACAACCAAAGCTTTCCCCATGCAGCTTGAACAAGGGTATGCTGATGAAACTGCTCATCTTAATCCTCCCCACAGATTCGTACCATGGGTGCTTGTCAACAATCTACCTCTTCAAGAAGTTCTGTCTCTCTCTCTCTCTCTCTCTCTCTCACACACACACACACACACAATGCCACAAAAACACCCCATATGTTATTTTCGCTTGACACATTTGAAGGGGCAAATTGAACAAAGTTGGGGCTAAGGCTTGCTTGATTTGTAGAGGGTGATGGCTCCATTTAGATGGCCCCAGATGCTCTTCATCTTTTGGAATTGTAAGAAGTTCCATGTACCTATTCTTCCTCTATTTCTTGCCCAAACAAGGCAAGACTCTTGCCACTTCATCCAATTCCTCTTTGTTCACCTAATCCAAGAATTCTTTATCATCTACTTTACAGATGTCATAAAACTTATTAATAGACTCTCTTTCAATTTTCACGTGCAAGCCTCTAAAACACACTCCTTCTTCGGTTTCCTCCACGGCATTAGAATAACATCACTATGGCTAGGACATATAAGGAATGTCACACTCAACATGTTTCCTCTCTTTGCGTTTTGCTACAAATCTCACCTCAAGGCGTTTTCCTTGCAAATCATTACTCAATTATTTTTCTTGCTTATCATGATATACAACAAATTTTTCAATTAATGCACAATCACTTAAAATAATAAAAGAATTTATATCACAAGAAGGTTCTTCAAGAGTAATAATTTGATCAACCTCTTCCTTTTGATTTGTCTTTGTTGATGACAAAGCTTCCTCCAATATGGGTGAGTGAATTTCCTGCAAAGAAGCTTTATCTTACTTGGATTCATTATCCTCAATAGTAGGCTCAATATCCTCCAAAATAACCTTTGGCCAAGGCATATTCGAAAGAAATTGCCTTCACATTCGGGCTCAATAATGATCTCTTCAATTGTGTTTGCCACATTTGGTTGTGAAATGGCATCAACCCATGCCCATGTAGAAGGATCATCAATAACATAGGATTTTGGATCCTTAAATTTAGCAACCCCATCAACAATAACCAATTCCAATTAACTTGAAAATTTAATCTCAGTATGACCATAGCCAAGACATGTACCACATCTAGGTATTTTTGGTTTGTGATTTTTCAAGGCACGTAAACCATCCCAAAATTCTTTATCAAGTTCATCATTAGTTTTAGGAGGTAAGGAATACGACAAATACCTTGTATTCCCAACTCAAATCATTCCAAGTTAAAGTAACACCCATGTCACAATATCCAAATACACCACTTGATGTCTACCAATAAGAACCAATTTTTTTGGTATTTTTTTGTCGTTAATGTTCTCAATACAAAATTTAAAAGATATAATTGTTGTAACCAATACACAATAATCAAATCATGCAAGGCTGCGCATAACAACAATTTAGGGTTTCAATTTTAAGGAAAAATAGAAAAACCTGATTTCAAAAATCCCTTGATCTCTAATACCACTATATAATGATATCGTCATGCTCCTCACGTAGATTGATACGTTGTTGCAAAAAAGTATCCACTATCTTTTTGTAAATCAATTTGATTAAGTCAAATCACCCTATCTCTGTAGGATGACAATATACACGTTTATAAGATGGCTCCTTACCAACAAAAAACAAGACAGTCATGCAATATTTAATCCCCTCCTCAAGAACTAAAACCCACAATGTAAATTGAAATCCCTCCTCAGAAAAATAACTCACGTAAAAAGAAAAATAACTCTGTGTTTAATTCAATTCTCATTAATTTCAAATATGAATAATACATAAACATAATAGCCTTTTTATAGGCCTACAAAATAAAACCCTAACTTTCTAAAAAGATAAAACCTTAGCTTTCTAACAGATGGACTAAACAAAAGCCCATAATTAAAACTCAACTTAAAATCCTACTAAACAATAATTAGAAGATATGTTTTTGGGCCCTAACATCTTAGAAACACTTTAGGAAATAGCCCAAAATAACAAACACGAAAATAAACAAAAAAATTGAAAAACTGAAAATCTCGAAATCTGACTGCATCGTGACGTGATGTATGGCTTCATGTCGTGTTTTCACCTTGATCCCATCAAAATTAAAACGTGGCAGAATCTTTTAGCAAACAATATTCGACGCCTCTTGTCATGATTTCCTTTGTTATCCCATTTTAGAGTCTCGGACCTCTATGGGACCAATATGAGGCTTATTTATCATCCTATTTTAGGCCTCCATACATGAGATTCATCTTTCACAATTGAAATGAGCACCTTGAATTTTTTGGAACATGCAATCACACGTGATTTCATATCACTTGGGAGTTTACAAATCGTCCAAGTGAGAAGAAAGCAATTGGAGTGAAGTGGGTTTATAAGACAAAATATAAACCTAATGGAGAAGTTGATAGATACAAGGTGAGTCTTGTTGCTAAAGATTACAAACAGAAACCTGGCATTGACTATTTTGAGGTATTTGCTCTTGTTGCAAGACTTGATACTGTTCGTTTGATAATTTCTTTATCTGCAAATAATTGGAGGATTTATCAAATGGATGTTAAATCTACATTTTTAAATGGTGTTCTTGAAGAAGAAGTATATGTTGAGCTATCTACAGGTTTTGTCAGAAAATGTCAAGAAAATAAGGTTTACAAGTTAAAGAAGGCTTTATATGGCTTAAAACAATCTCCAAGGGCGTGGAATACACGCATTGATTCTTTCTTTATGGATCATGGGTTTTAAAGGTGTCCATATGAGCATACTTTATATGTGAAATTATTTTGTCCAGGTGATGTTCTTTTGATATGCTTGTATGTAGATGATTTGATTTTTATAGGCAACAATCAGGAGATGATTGTTGAGTTTAGAGAGGCCATAATTAAACAGTTTGAGATGACTGATTTGGGTCTTATGTCATATTTTCTTGGAATTGAGGTTTTGTAGTTTGATCAAGACATATTTATCTCTCATAAAAAATACGTAGGAGATATCTTGAAAAAATTCAAGATGGATGGAGCAAAACCAATATTGACTTCAGTTGAGGAAAAGTTAAAGTTAACAAAAGAATAGACAGGAGGACCTGTAAATCCAACATAATTTAAAAGAATAGTTAGAAGTTTGAGATATTCAACTTCTACAGGACCGAATATTACTTTCAGTGTTTGTTTGATTAGCTGGTTTATGAAAACTCCACACGACAGTCACATTTGCAAGCAGCAAAGAGAATTTTGAGGTACATTAAAGGTACTCAAGGAGATAGAATTCTTTATTCATCTGGTGATCCAATTGAACTTTTTGGATTTACAGACAGTGATTGGGCTGCAATTCAAAGGAATAGTACTTCTGGATATGCATTTTTTACTGGATCGGGTGTGTTTTCTTGGAGTTCAAAGAAACAACAAGTGGTTGCATTATCTAATGCAGAGGCAGAATATATTGCAGCGGCAAATAGTGCTACTTAAGCATTATGGTTAAGGAGGATACTTGAGTTTCTTCAACATAAACAAGATGGTCCGACTAGTTCGTGGACGGAGCAAGCATTATGACGAAAAATCCAGTGTTTCATGGACGGAGCAAGCACATCGATATCAAGTTTCTCTTTATATGTGAACTAGTTCGAAACAAGGAGATTGCAATTAACTATTGCAAGTTTGAAGATCAAGTGGCGCACATTTTCACAAAATCATTGAAGATGGAGACGTTCGTGACGTTGAAGACGATTTTGGCCATGTTCAATCATGCAAATTTAGTTTAAGGAAGGCAACTGTAGGATTAAACTAAATTCTAATAGGTTTAGTGTTTTTAATTAATTAGCTGTGTTTTTTATTTAGAAAACAGAATTGTATATGTGCGTCAAAGCCATTCAGTTTGAAGAAAAAAAAAGTTTGCCTCTATATGTTTGTTTTCATCATATAAGTTTGGTCAAGGTATTGCCTTTAATATTCAAGCAATATTGTTTGCTGCATTCTTTTTAAGTCTTACTATTGTGATATAAACTAAAGCTTGATAATTGATTTTTGGGTTGAAAAAGTTTTACAACTTATTCATATTTTGGGCATCTTTATTTGTGAGTTTTGGTGTACTGATATTGGTCAAGCGAGTTTGAACAACAAGAATGTGACAATTATGCAGAGAGGGTTTGAGCATAGATCAATATTCAAAGAAGGGGGAACAAGCAGAGAGAATGTCCAGAAAATTTCTCAACAAGAGATTCAGTACATGTGCAATAATCATTTGTGTTTCAAATGTCGAGAAAAGTATACTCTTAATCACCAATGCAAGTTTGGACATCTTAATTTCTTGGTAGCTGATGAAGATGAAGAACTAGAAGAAATGGCTGAAGTCGAGGAACATGTGAGACCCATTGAAACTCAAGGCTAACCAATTGAGGTAACTCTACATTCTCTTCTACCTCTTTGGAAATAAAGACAAGCACATTTCAAGGTAGATTGAAAGGCAAAATTATTAATGTGTTGGTAGATACTGGTAGTTCTAATAGTTTTCTGGATTATATGTTAGTTGAAGAGCTATAGTTAAGTCATAAATCAACTTATCCTCTCTTGGCTACGATGGCAGATAGTAGCATGATTACTAGTTATGGCATTTGATGGGAGCAAATATGTATATGAAAATGCGATCGTGGTTGCTATTCACCCCTTCTCAAAAATAATGCTAAACAACCCCCGTGAAGGTGATAGTAAAGCGAGTTCGTTCTCTCAGGGAAAGGACTATGTTGAAGTTTAAATAAAATCTTTTGATGTTTTAACAATGATTAAACAGAAAATAACTAAAGTAATGACAATAACAGGACTAAGGTGGTGAATTGAGTAAATATCAAGTTCAGCAAATGTACTCCCGATATTATATGATAGGGTTACATAAAAGACAACATCTTCATTCTATCTATGGTCATGCAAAATAAGGATAACTACACTTACTCACACCCTCCTATATAGCGGTAGGAAAGGAGTGATTGATGCACTTACCTATTTAGATATTAACTAACTCATTGAACACTCCTATATGGCGGTAGGCACAGTTCACTTCCTTAATTAACCCGGAATCTATTGCAACTACCAACTCAACCAAACCCTTAAGTTCAACCGCTCATTTATGGCCGAGGCAACGCCGGAACCAGTCACGCTAATGCCAAACTAACCCCCCAAATTCCTCCTATATAGCGGTAGGAAAGAATTAAGGTGAATTAATCTAAAAAATTCACAACCAGCCCACAATAGATTCCAATCAACTTCCTCTAACCCTCCTATATAGCGATAGGAAAGATAAAAACAAGTTATCTCTAAACAATTTACTGCACTTTGTGAAGATATTCATCATACATAATTAAGGCCTTAAATCATGTATAATTATGAAGAACACAGTAAAACTCATTTACAAAGACCATAGAGTAGAACTTAGAATGTAAATTAAGCACAAAAACCCTTATTCATAATCTCGGGAGCACAATAGATTTAGCCAAGCATGGCTAAATCGCACATCATGATATATTAAAGCACAATATTGAATTCATTAAGTAAAAGAAAGACAACACCTTGAATCCAGAAATACTCGGAAGAAATCTTTACTCTTAAATAAATAGATCCAATGTTAATGATGTTCCCGAAAAAATTCTCCTTGCGCAATAACCAAAGAAAAACCCTAGCTGTTACAAAGAAGAATTCTTTTTCTCGAAAAAATAATCAACAACCTTTAAAGCTGTAACCCTGCCCTATATATAGTAATTCTATGAAAGTATTTGCAAATACGTCCTTCACAAAAGTCTTATTGAAAAAGGCAACTCAAAGTGGGTCAAAATCGTAAGTTTCCAAAAATGAGACGAAAATCAGCGTATTACGTCGATCCCCGACGTCGCGACGTACGACAGTGCACGTCGCGACGTGCACCGACGTCGCAACGGGGAAGAGATCCCCACGTCGCGACGTGCGTGGCTGTGACTTCCTCAAAATCTGCTAAATCTGGACGTCGCGACGTGGAAGGGATCCCCACGTCGCGACGTGAGCGGCTGTCTTGACGATTTTCTCAACTTTTCCTCCACTTTTGCATCCAATTCAACTTTTGCATGATTTCTTCCTTCCCAGAACACCATTGTTGACAAACCTACAAATAAAACACTAAAACAACTCAAAATGAACAAGAACGAGCAAGGAATCAAGTATAAAACCACAGATAAAAGGTGAATAAATTCACCTCATCAAATTCCCCCACACTTAACCTTTGTTCGTCCCGAACAAACTAAGCCAAACACGATAATACTAAAAACAAAAACTTAACACAAAAACTCTTAACAAATAGATCTAACACAAAACAACAAATGTATCCAATTCATCAATCCGATCTAAGAACAAGTGCCATGTATTATCCTCATAATCGCGCAAGTATTCAAATGCCAAGTACACATAATATGAGTCCCCAAAAGTTATCAAAGTGCATTGACATACTCATTTAGACACGTTGAGCCAACCATGTGTGTGTGTGCGATAGGTTCCACCTTAGTTCATAAATCATCCACAACCACGCCATAAGCCAGGGCTCCAACAACTAAGTCTTTGTCTCAACTTTTTCTCACTAATCATATTAAAAATTCATTATTCAGCTCATATTAATGAGAATTCACTCAGCAAATCCTTAGGTTTATATATAACACTCGTTCCCCCAGACTGTCACACTTAATTAGAGTATTTCATTGGATTTCCCGTGACATCCACCTGGAGTACTGTCTCACCTTCGGGTTTTAGACCCATTCCCACTCATGCAAGTTCTCCATTGACTTTTCGTTTAAGAGCAGTCTCGCAAAGGAGTGACAATATGAAGCCAGAGTCTTATGGCTTCTAGTCTCCATTACCATCCATATGAGTTCTCTTAGGGTTATTATTAAAAGCAATCTCATAGAGGGACGATAGTATGAGCATAACAAGCTTAAAAACTTAACAGCATTAAGTGCGAACAATTATGCAAGCACATTTATTAAGAGCACATCATAAGCGAGTTATATGAGTTTCAACTAAACAAAGTGTTAAAAGCACTCCAACCACTTAATGATTACGAACTCATCAATCCCCTTAGTAGTTCCCCTAAGTGCATGAATATGGTCGACTCAAAATGCTAAAATTTCTATCAAAGACCCAACTTCCTCTAGATAGCATATTACTTTCCTATCCCACATCGAATCTTTTGACAAAATCTCATCATTGGCCACATGACACTCATCATAACAAGATCAAAATTTTAAAATTGGACACAAGACATAACACAGAAAAAAAAACAACTCAAAAAAAACATATAACAGCCATGGATTACCTATGAAAAGAATTAGCATCCCAGAATTACTTTTTGTTCTTTACTAGGCAAGATTTTTTTACTCGGTAAGATTTACGCAAGGGAAATAATTTAAAACTAATGGGACATCTCTAGTGGGACATCTAGAGAATCTAAAATTAAATCCTAACTTCCATTAACGTAAGTATCTTAATAACGCGCAAATTAACAACAGAAATAACAAAACAACAACCTTATAACATCCTAAACAAAACAACAAAAATAACATCAAAAACACCAAATAAAACAGAAAACAACAATAAAACAAGAAAACAAGACAACAAATAACTCCCCCCCACACTTAAATGTCACATTGTCCTCAATGTGGGAAAGGAGAAACACGACCTAGGCTTGATGGGTATCATCACGCGGAGGAGGTTGCGAACTGGATCCTTCATCACGAGATATCTGCCACTGACGATTCATATGCTGGAGAAGCTCGGAAATGTTGGTCATCTGACTCGACAAGGTGGCAAAACCTATCTCCAGCTGATCAAACCGCTCATCGAAGTGCGTCGTCTGTTGGGCCATGAGCCCCTCCATCTCATCCAACCGAGTATGCACCCCCGTAAAAGTCAAAAGGCGACGGGGTGGTGGTGGAGGCGGTGGGTGGATCGGCTCCGCATCCGCTGGCTCTGGGTCGGGCTCGTCGTCCTGCTCAGGCTCTGACAGAGGGTCTGGAATGTAGCCTTCTTGCTCATAGGAACTGACCTTATAGGCATTGAACATTGACGTGGTGATGACATCCCGCACCCCACAGAGCTCGTCAGTCCCTAATGCGGGCACCCCCGCGGCATAACAGATAGCCGTGATCGCGGAAGGATAATACAAGTCGGTGCGCATAAAACGACGGGCCTTCTTAATCTCAATTTCCATGAGCTCGCCAACATCAATGGTAAGACCTGTCTGGATGGCGTAATTGAGTACAGCCTTGTCATTGTCACACGAAGCCTGATGGACACTGGGAATGAGCTTCCCAATGATGAAATAGTGCCAGGCCTTGGTGAGCTTGGTCATCTTGGCGAGCTTCAGCTCCGCAATCTTGAAGTGTGACCGGACAGCGGCAAGTAGCTTGCCAGTGATACGAGAGTAGATCTGCAGAGTGGAAGACCGAAACCCACCTCCTGCCAATCCTCGATAGCCACTATCCACAATGTCATGCAGGCCATAGTACTCATTGAACCGAGTACGACCGATCAGGACATCAACTCCACGCATGCGCAAGATTTCTTGCTGGGCAAAAGGATAATTGGCATAAAACTCGCGCACCAAAGTAGCATTCCCGCCAGCTGGTTGTTGGCAAAGTGTTTGCCAACGACGTTGCCGAATTTGAGTGGTAATTGGCGTAGCGGTGACTGCTATACCGTGCTCCTCAACCATGACTTTACTTGCCAGCCTCTCATTATGGAAGGTCTCCGCCTCTAAACACATAAACCGAAAATTATCAAAGCCGGCGGGGTTGGGCTGCGGCGGTGGTGGAGGTGGTGGTGGAGCATCAGCAGTGAGGCGTGGTCGCTTTGGGGCTATTCCTATCAATAGATTACAATGAGAACAAACCAGAAAAGCCATTAACCCAATAATGTCACAACATGTAAACATCACCATGAGTTAATACATCCCCCCACACTTGACGCAAACCAAATCCACAAGCCGAAACATGTAATGCATAAACCAAGACCACACTTTAACAAACAGAAAAACAACTATGAGTGAAACACAACAATTTAAAACATAACACATAACAACAATCACTTCAAGCTCCACAATATGACTAAGTACAAGATCGCACTTTGTATAACCTTAAAACAATCGAAAGTTGATGTTAACTCAACAGGAAGCTAATCAAGCATTGTAACAAACAGGTAACATGCACGAAATTCTACGCATGCATAGGTGTGTTTAATTCAAAATATGAATCATTGAAGCATTTAAACAAACACCTAGCATGCACCACTAGTTTGATTCTTTCAACACCAATTCTCAACTACAATTACCCAACAACAACCACAACAATTAACAACACTATCCAATTCACCAATGTAATTGAATAACAACACGTATGTCATAGCACGAATCAAAGGAATTCCAAATTGTGCAAACTATGACAAAAATGCGATCAAACATCCAAAAATTCAACCCAATCCAACATTGAAGCAATTCATCATCGCAATGCACCAAATAGATTATATAGAATGCATAGAAAACAATTAAACACAAGAGTATAACAACATTAAGAGCAAAATTTTCGAAATTACCTTTCGGAGACAAAATCGAAATCCTACAAAACTTGTGTTATGTGATGATGTGAAGCCCCCTACACCTTCCAAATGTGTCCTAGAACGCAATGGAAGCACCAAACTTGCACGAATTTCACTTGGAATCCGGATTTTGAAGTTTTTGGGTTTGGTGAAAATATTCAAAATTGGGCCAATTTTTCTTGTTTCAATCGGTGAATGTGTGTGGGTGTTGTGTTAAAGTGATCTAAATCTTAACTATGACACTACTATGGAGCTAATTAACAGAAAAAACGAGAAAGAAAAAGATGGAGTAGAGAGAATTTTAGGGTTTTTGGTGTGTGCGTGTGAAGAACAATGAGATGTTCTTGTTTTAATTGCAAAAGTTGCCCGACGTCGCAACGTGGAGACTCTGGACGTCGCGACGTGGGTGTCTGAAATTTTTTTTTTCGCTTACAAACCTGGACGTCGCGACGTGGATGCCCGTGCACGTCGCGACGTGGGTGACTGATGAACGATTTTGTTGAAGATCCTGGACGTCGCGACGTGGAGCCTCTGGACGTCACGACGTGGAGCCTCTGGACGTCGCGACGTGGGTGACTGTACACGATTTTGCACTTGAATCTTCAAGATCTCCCTCATTCTCTTCTCCACTCTTCAAAACACAAATTTGCACAAAATAAACTACTAGTTAATGGAATTTTTTAGCCTAAAATCTAACTAGAAACATAAAAATAAATGTAATTAAAAGAAGAACATAAAAATAAACTTGGGTTGCCTCCCAAGAAGCGCTTTATTTATCGTCGAAAACTCGACGCATTTTGCTTATTCTTCCCTTGGTGACTCGTCAAGAGTCACCTTGTCAACTGTGCGGTAAATCTTTTCGCCTTGAGAAAGATAGATTTTCAACCTATGACCATTGACGATGAAAGAATTTCCTGACTTCTCATTTAAAAGCTCGATTGTACCATAAGGAAACACTGTCTTCACCCTAAAAGGACCAGTCCACCTTGACTTCAGCTTGCCTGGGAAAAGACTTAACCTTGAATTGTAAAGTAAAACCAGTTGTCCTGCCTCAAACTTTTTATGTAAGATGCGTTTATCATGCCATTTCTTCGTTCTCTCTTTATAGAGAGATGCACTCTGATATGCATCAAATCGAAACTCATCCAAATCATTGAATTCTAATAACCTTTGCTCAGCTGCCTTTCCATAATCCATCTTTAACTCCTTTAAGGCCCAGAAAGTCTTGTACTCAAGCTCAATAGGTAAATGGCACGCCTTACCAAACACCATGCGATATGGAGATGTACCAATATTGGTTTTGAAAGCTGTTCGATAAGCCCATAGAGAATCATCCAATTTGATTGTCCAATCCTTGCGAGAAGGTCTCACAACTTTTTCCAAGATTTTCTTTATCTCCCGATTTGATACCTCCACTTGACCGCTTGTCTGAGGGTGGTAGGGTGTTGCCACTTTATGCCGGACTCCATATTTGGTCAGTAATGCTTGAAAGGCCTTGTTGCAAAAATAAGATCCTCCATCACTAATTATAGCCTTTGGGGTTCCATAACGTGTGAAAATATACTTCTTAATAAACCCCACAACACTCTCCGCATCGTTAGTCGGTAATGCAATAGCTTCAATCCATTTAGAAACATAATCCACAGCTACAAGAATGTATGAGTTACCATAAGATTTTGAGAATGGTCCCATGAAGTCTATGCCCCAAACATCGAAAATCTCTACCTCCATAATGTTGTTTAATGGCATCTCATTCCTCCATGAAATATTTCCAGTTCTTTGGCATTCATTACAGTGTTTGATCCACTCTTGAGTGTCATAGAAAAGTCTCAGCCAGTATTACCCCGACTGCAACACTTTGTAAGCTGTCCGTTGCCCTCCAAAATGTCCTCCATAATCAGATTCATGGCATGAACGGAGAATGTCCGCTTGATGTTCCTCTGGAACACATCTTCTTATCACTTGATCACTGCATACCTTGAAAAGATAAGGCTCATCCCAAAAGTAGTAGCTTGCATCATGGATGATTTTTTTCCTTTGCTGAGTGGACAAATTAGGCGGAACTTTCTGGGAGACAACATAATTGGTAATGTCAGCATACCAAGGAGCTTTTGCTGCTTCCCCCATCTGAAATAACTGCTCATCTGGGAAGACCTCGTGAACTTGTACATTAATGTCCTCTTCCAAATGTTCATGATTTTCCAATCGAGAAAGATGATCTGCCACATGATTCTCAGCACCCTTCTTATCACGGATTTCCAAGTCAAACTCTTGGAGCAATAGAACCCATAGGATTAATCTCGGTTTCGCATCCTTCTTGGCCATCAAATACCGAATTGCCGCATGATCTGTGTAAATAATCACTTTGGCTCCCAGTAAATAAGAACGGAACTTGTCCACCGCAAAAATAACTGCCAACATCTCCTTTTCTGTGGTAGTATAATTACACTGAGCTGGATCAAGTAAACGGCTGGCATAATGAATAGTGTGGAAAATTCTGTCTGTCCTCTGACCAAGAACTGCCCCCACAGCAAAATCACTGGCATACACATAATCTCGAAGGGGGCACCCCAATTTGGTGCTTGAATCACAGGGGTTGCTACAAGTTGGCCTTTAAGAAAATCAAAAGCAGCCTTACAGTCATCGTCAAATTTAAATGTAGCATCCTTCTCTAGAAGATGACATAAAGGCTTCGTGATCTTCGAGAAATCCTTAATGAATCTGCGGTAGAACCCGGCATGGCCCAAAAAACTTCTAACTCCCTTGACATTTATTGGATAAGGTAGCTTTGCAATGAGATCCAATTTTGCCTTATCAACCTCCATGCCTTTAGATGAGATCTTGTGGCCTAGGACAATTCCTTCTTGTACCATGAATTGGCATTTTTCCCAATTCAAAACCAAATTTGTCTTTTCACATCTTTCAAGTACCTTAGCCAGATTATCCAAGCATTGATCGAATGAATGACCAAAAACTGAGAAATCATCCATGAATACCTCAATAATGTCTTCCACCATGTCATGGAATATGGCCATCATACACCTTTGGAAAGTTGCGGGTGCATTGCATAACCCAAAAGGCATTCTCTTAAATGCAAAGGTACCAAAAGGGCACGTGAAGGTTGTCTTGTCCTGATACTTTGGGTCAATGGTGATCTGATTGTATCCGGAGTAACCATCCAAGAAGCAATAAAATAGATAACCAGTTATTCTATCCAACACTTGATCAAGGAATGGTAGAGGGAAATGATCTTTGCGGGTTGCCTTGTTGAGCTTGCGATAATCCATACAAACCCGGCATGCATTAATGATACGTGTTGCTAACAACTCATCCTTCTCATTCTTGACCACTGTTACTCCACTCTTCTTTGGTACACATTGGACTGGACTCACCCATTCGCTATCAGATATAGCATAAATTATCCCAAAGTCCAACAGTTTGATTACCTCCTTCTTGACCACATCCATCATTACTGGATTCAACCGACGTTGCCTATCACGTACTGGAACTGTATCATCTTCTAAAAGAATCTTGTGCATACAGATTGACGGACTAATTCCCTTAATGTCAACAATAGTCCATCCAATTGCTCCTTGATACTGTTTCAGCAAACTAACAAGCTTCTCTTCTTGCCACGGTTCCAATGTCGCGGAAATCACTACAGGCAAAGTGTGATTATCACCCAAGAAAGCATACTTGAGATTGGAGGGGAGTGGTTTAAGCTCCAACTTTGGGGCCTCTTCAACTGAAGGTTTCAGTTTATTTTCCCTGCATTCAAGAAAATCAATTGGCCTCATCGCAATGGGCTCCTCACATACATCATCAGTTATCACATCACTAGGAGCATCAATGCAAACACTTTCCACCCTCTGTTCTAAATCTAATGCAATAATTTTATCAATGTTACACTGTTCAGAGTTAGAAATATGCATTACAGATTCATTATCATTACCACCAAATATTTTCAAAGGGTTGAATGCAATAACTGTAGATTCGACAATATCCATAAAAAACAAGCATTTATGTCTCTAGGATGCTTCATAGCGTAATTCACATTAAATGTTACCTCTTTGACATTGACACGAAATGTGATGGTCTTGCTGCGTACGCCAATTAAAGCATCTCCAGTAGCCAAGAAAGGTCTGCCGAAAATGAGAGGAACCTCCTCATCCTCCTCCATGTCTAAGATAATAAAGTCCACCGGAATTGTGAACTTATCAACAATTACCAAGACATCCTCAATTATGCCCATAGGAGTAATGATGGATCTATCAGCCAACTGAAGAGTTATCCCCACTTGTTTTATATGCTCCCCCATGCCCACACTGACGGAAATAGAATAAGGCATTAAATTAATGCCAGCTCCCAAATCACATAATGCCTTAGCAAAATATCTCGAACCAATCTTGCATAGAATGGTGCAACTTCCTGGATCTTTTAGCTTAGGTGGAAGATTTGATTTCCTTAAACATGTGCCAACCTCATTCACTTGGATCACCTCCTCACATTGCAAAATTTGCTCCTTATTAGAGATAAGGTCTTTCAAGAATTTTGTGCAGGTAGGTGATATCTTGACCAAATCCATCAAAGGTATGTCCACGTGGAGCTGCTTAATCATCTCAGCAAATTTGCTGAACAAAATCTTCTTCTTAGATGGCTGCATCCTTTGAGGAAAAGGCAATGGTGGAACACAATCAGGAAAATTGAAACCACTTGGCGGATTTTTCTTGCTTCCTTTACCATGAATTCCCTCCTTCTTCTCTGCTTTCTTGGGTTCATCATTCACCTTTGTCTGAACTTCGTCAGCCTCTTGATCATCCTTTGGAGACTCCTCTTCAGAAATTTTTGGAGATTGCAGTTCCTTACCACTTCGTTGTGTCACAGCATTGCAATGCTCTCTTCCCTTGGGATTGGGAAAAGTATCACTGGGTAAAGCTCCATCTGGCCTATTATGAACTTCCTTTGCTAGTTGGCCCAATTGAATCTCCACATTCTTAAGGATAGCATTGTGTTCCCTTAACATACCTCCTTGAAGCTCCACTGTTTTCTTCAAATTGTCTGTTCTTTGTTGACATTCTCCAAAAAACTTGTCCATCTTACCACCCAACACTGTGATAACATCCTCCAGTGATGCTTGTGATTTAACATTCTATGTGTTCTGCTGGTTTCCATAACCAGGTGGATAAGTTGGTCTTGATGTATACTGTGGGCGATTCTGTCCTCCTTGATATCCTTGATTTCCACCGGAAGGCTTCCACTGATTTGAATTATTATTCCGATCGTAGTTGACGTACTGCACTTGCTCATTAGTAACTTGAGGACACTGATCCATGTGATGTTCCCCTTGACATAAACCACAAGTTGGTGTGGTTTTGTTTGTCAATGCTGCCTGAATACTAGCCAGTTGATTCTGCATGGCTGTCATCTGTGCTTCCCAGTTGGTTGTTTTATCCAACTCTAACATACCAATCTGCCGTCTTCCATGGTTGCTTCTCCCAGAAGGCAACATCAGCTCATTGCTTACTATATGATCAAAAATCTCTTCAACCTCTTCTGGGGTTTTATCTCGCAGGTTTCCACCAGCTGAAAGATTCATTAAATGCATAGTATCCACATTCAGTCCATTGCAAAAGAAATTCAACTCTCGTCCCGGCTCCAACCCACTGTTTGGGCATTTATTGAACAGTTCCCTGAATCGACCCCAAGCTTCTGTGAATGACTCACCATCACCTTGACGAAACTGCATGAAATCCATTCTGATCTTGTCCATTCGAGAAGGAGGGAAGTATTTGGTCATAAATCTCTTTGCAACCTCATCAAACGTTTCAATCCTCTCCCCATTAATAGAGTCATACCATCTCACAGCTGCTCCTTGAAGAGAGAAAGGGAACAACATTCTCTTCAAAACATCATTAGGGATATGTGGGAGATTACTTGTGTTACACACTTTAAGGAATGTCCTTAAATGTGCATGTGGATCTTCAGAACTCATCCCATGAAAAATCTGGCCATTTTGAACCAAATTAATGAACGCCAGTGGGATTTGAAAATGCTCTCCAGTGTTAATAAAAGGTGAATTCAAGTTGTCCATTCGAGGCTCATAATGATCACCATATCGACGACGAGGTGCTTCTGGTTGGACTGGTGGAATTCCCTGTTGCTCCCTTGGAGGGTCAACCACATTTTGCTGATTTCCTTGATTTTCTAATCCAGCCATTGCTGCACAATCCAGCTTCTTTCTTAGCACGTAAAGTTTTAGCAAGTTCTGGATCGTACTGATACTCAACTAGTCTAGATGATCTCGTCCTGCGCATACAAAGAGAAATAAGGAAAAATAGAAAGAATATGAAAAACAAATAAAAGCAAATAAAAATAAAACTTCAACACGACTGCTTTTCCCGGCAACGGCGCCAAAATTTGATGGGAGCAAATATGTATATGAAAATGCGATCGTGGTTGCTATTCACCCCTTCTCAAAAATAATGCTAAACAACCCCCGTGAAGGTGATAGTAAAGCGAGTTTGTTCTCTCAAGGAAAGGACTATGTTGAAGTTTAAATAAAATCTTTTGATGTTTTAACAATGATTAAACAGAAAATAACTAAAGTAATGACAATAACAGAACTAAGGTGGTGAATTGAGTAAATATCAAGTTCAGCAAATGACTCCCGAGATTATATGATAGGGTTACATAAAAGACAACACCTTCATTCTATCTATGGTCATGCAAAATAAGGATAACTACACTTACTCACACCCTCCTATATAGCGGTAGGAAAGGAGTGATTGATGCACTTACCTATTTAGATATTAACTAACTCATTAAACACTCCTATATGGCGGTAGGCACAGTTCACTTCCTTAATTAACCCAGAATCTATTGCAACTACCAACTCAACCAAACCCTCAAGTTCAACCGCTCCTTTATGGCCGAGGCAACGCCGGAACCAGTCACGCTAATAACTACACTTACTCACACCCAACTATATAGCGGTAGGAAAGAATTAAGGTGAATTAATCTAACAAATTTACAACCAACCCACAATAGATTCCAAACAACTTCCTCTAACCCTCCTATATAGCGGTAGGAAAGATTAAAACAAGTTATCTCTAAACAATTTACTGCACTTTGTGAAGATATTCATCATACATAATTAAGGCCTTAAATCATGTATAATTATGAAGAACACAGTAAAACTCATTTACAAAGACTATAGAGTAGAACTTAGAATGTAAATTAAGCACAAAAACCCTTATTCATAATCTCGGGAGCACAATAGATTTAGCCAAGCATGGCTAAATCGCACATCATGATATATATATTAAAGCACAATATTGAATTCATTAAGTAAAAGAAAGACAACACCTTGAATCCAGAAATCCTCGAAAGAAATCTTTACTCTTAAATAAATAGATCCAATGTTAATGATGTTCCCGAACAAATTCTCCTTGCGCAATAACCAAAGAAAAACCCTAGCTGTTACAAAGAAGAATTCTTTTTCTCGAAAAAATAATCAACAACCTTTAAAGCTGTAACCCTGCCCTATATATAGTAATTCTATGAAAGTATTTGCAAATAAGTCCTTCACAAAAGTCTTGTTGAAAAAGGCAACTCAAAGTGGGTCAAAATCGTAAGTTTCTAAAAATGAGACGAAAATCAGCGTATTACGTCGATCCCCGACGTCGCGACGTGCGACAGTGCACGTCGCGACGTGCACCAACATCGCGACGGGGAAGAGATCCCCACGTCGCGACGTGCGTGGCTGTGACTTCCTCAAAATCTGCTAAATCTGGACGTCGCGACGTGGAAGGGATCCCCACGTCGACGTGAGCGGCTGTCTTGACGATTTTCTCAACTTTTCCTCCACTTTTGCATCCAATTCACCTTTTGCATGATTTCTTCCTTCCCAGAACACCATGGTTGACAAACCTACAAATAAAACACTAAAACAACTCAAAAAGAACAAGAACGAGCAAGGAATCAAGTATAAAACCACAGATAAAAGGTGAATAAATTCACCTCATCAGCATTCATCCTGAAGTTAGCTAGGAAATACAAGGAAAACATCAGTCTATATTTGATCTGTGGATATTGAAAATAGGGCATGGGATGTAATTCTAGGAGTTGATTGGATGTATCAATATAATCCCATTAGTTTTGACTTTCAGTAATTGAACATTGTTCTATCTGATTGGAGACAAGATATTAATTTGCATGGGACTGTCAACTATCCAATTATGAAACTAATAAGAGGAAAAGTTGTTAAGGAATTTCGAGACAACAAATCACAGCTTTATCCATTTTGTCCCTGCGGTCTGATGAAAGGGAGACTACTGAGAATGAACTTAACATTTCTGAGTTGTTAGCACAGTTCTCCGATGTCTTTTCCATACCTACAACTCTACCTTGTGGAGAAATTCAATACTTTTCTCCACATTTGAATAGTGGTCATATTGAATTTGTAGTCATGCCTTTTGGCTTGACTAATGCACAAGCTACCTTAAAGTTTTAATGAACCAACTTTTTAAGCCTTACCTTAGAAAATTTGTCTTAGTTTTTTTTTCATGATATCTTAGTATATAGTTCCACTCTAGAACAATACCTTACACACTTGGAGATTGTGCTAACTACTCTACAAAATGATAAGTTGTATGCAAAGATGTTGAAATGTGCTTTTGGACAACAAAGGATAGAATTCTTGGGACACATAATCTCAACACAAGGTGTAGCGATGGATAGTGCCAATGTGGAAGGTATGATGTCGTGGCCTACCCCTACAAATTTTAAAGCATTAAAAGGTTTCTTGGGATTAATCGGATACTATCGAAGGTTTATGAAAGGATATGGCTTGCTGACTAAACCATTGACTTATATCCTCAGAAATGATGCATTTCAGTGGACTACAAAGACTGAACAAGCCTTTCAGAACCTAAAAAGTATTATGTGTAAGTCTCTAGTGTTGAGGCTTCCTAACTTCACTAAACCTTTGTTGTGGAAATGAATTCATGTATCAAGGGCATTGGAGTCATATTGATGCAAGGAGGCTAACCTATAGTATATCTCAGCAAGGCATTTAGTCCCAATAACATAGGGCTCTCCATATATGAAAATGAGTTGACAACTGTTGTCATGGCAGTGATGAAGTGAAAACATGATCTGGAAAGATATGACTTTGTGATCAAGACTGATCAACAAAGTTTAAGGTTTTTATTGGAGCAAAAATTGTCTACCACACTACAGTACAAATGCTTTACTAAGCTATTTGGACTGGGCTATGAGATACAATTCAAACAAAGGTGGAAAATAAGGTTCCATATGCACTGTCTAGGAAGGATTTTCAAAATGATTATGTGGCAAAAGCATGTGTTATATCCAGTGTTAAACCACTATGGATGCATGAGGTGGAGAGAAGTGATGAGGGATGATCAATGCACTCAATTAATGGCACATCTGTTGATTGATCCTTAAGGGCTACTAGATTATCAGCTCTTAGAAGGTATTCTATGATTTAAGAACAATGTGTATGTTGAAAATAGTGGTGATGTGAGAAATCAGATCCTAGCCCGTATGCATGCATCATCAGTGGGAGGGCATTCAAGACAACAATGTAGATTTCAAATTATCAAATCCATGTTTTTTCTGGCCAACCTTGAAGGCATGCGTAATAGAATTTGTCAGAACCTGTGATATATGCTAGAGAAACAAACATGAGAATGTAGCATATCCAGGATTGTTGCAACCTATGCCCATTCCAATTTTAGCTTGGTTGCTGATAAGTATGGACTTTTTAGAAAGCCTCCCATTGTCTAAAGGTTACGGAACTATTTTAGTTGTGGTTGACAGATTGACAAAGTTTGCTCATTTCTTAACTTTGCAACATCTCTTTACAGCAAAAACAGTGGCTCAACTCTTCCTGGATCAAGTATATTGATTGCATGGGGTCCCTGATATGATTGTGTCTGACATAGACAAACTATTTACCAGCAACTTTTGGAAAGAGTTTTTCACCTTATTGGAAACATAGTTACGCTTGAGGACAGCCTACCATCCCCAAATTGACAAACAAAGTGAGAGGGTGATCCAATGTTTAGAATGTTATCTACGATGTATGACTGGGATAGACCTCATAATTGGAAACAGTGGCTACCTATGACGAAATGATGATATAACACTAACTATCATTCCAGGATTAAGACCACTCCTTTTGAGGCATTCAATAGCTATCAACCAACACAGATTCCCTTTGGACCTCTAATTCCCGTTTCAACCCTTGCTGCTTCTAGTATGATAAGGGACGGACAAGTTCTGTTACAACTACTGAAAGATCACCTTCAGCAAGCTCAGGAGCACATGAAATTGTTTGCTGGCCAAAACATGACTGAAAGGCAGTTTAATGTGGGCAATATGGTATATTTGAAGCTCCAGCATTACAGGCAGCAGACAGTGGAAATCCGAAGACAACTGAAGCTTTCAGCTAAGTTCTATGGACCTTTTCGTATTATTGAACGCAGTGGCAAAACTAGAATGTTTTTTTAGGGGGGCTTAACCGTATTTAGGGAAAAAAAATTCAGCGCTAAATTATCAAATTAATAATCATAATAATAAAAATATAATATATACACATATCAATAAAATACTTATTTTTTAATTAAATAATTATAATTTATAAATTTAAAATTAATTAATCACAATTCACTAATAAATTATTAATAAATATTTAATTATGATAATTAATTATAATTTACAAAAATATGCACACAAAAATTTAAATATTACCAAAAAATAAAAATATAAAAAACTTACTTACATATATTACTAAAAACTTGCATAAAAAATTTAAATATTAATAAAAACTTAAATATTGAAAAATAAACATAAAAACATACAAAATTACTTCAAGATATTACATTATTACTAATTACTAAAAGTTTAAAAGCTAACATAAAAAATTTAAATATAAGTAAAAATTTAAATATTAAAAATATAAGACTGGTGAAATGTGCATTTGTAAGGCTGATTGCATTTGGTTTGGGCTTCTGATTTTGAGGCATGGTCTGCATGGAAACAAGGGCTTCTGGTTTGGGCTACAGATTCTGATTAAAAAAAACACTTAAGTAAAACGACGTCAGTTTACTTAAGTGTAAAAAAAATTGAAACAGTCTTCATCTTCTTCAAAAGGCTGGGCGGCGGCGAAGGGCGGACGTGGCGGGACAGTGGGTGCTAGGGGGTGGAATATAGATACCACCCCCTTGCTCCCCAAAACGGTGCGCTCGCCCCCCCCCCCCCCCCCCCCCCCACCCTAGTTCCGCCACTGATTGAATGGGTAGGAGAGGTTGCCTACAGATTGCAATTGCATGGTGGAACCTAAATCCATTTGACAGCATAAAATTATTTCTAGGAATTGCCAACAAGTTCCCCAAACTTTAGTCCGATAGTTGAACCTTAGTCCCGAAGAATCCACCTAGGAAGATTAGGACTTTATCTGCAGACAATTTCCACAATCCCATCATTGAGTACAAGGATATTTTGAGAGGGGGGATTTTGTCATGACTGGGCTTTTGTAATAAACGGGCTGCTATATTGAAACAGGACTTAGGAGTTATTTCAAGAATTAATAATAATTGAGATTGGGATTGGGATTTGAGGTCTGTTGTGATTTATAAAGTCCATTAGTGAGAAATTATGTCATTGGTGGGTTGAGTAGGTAAATGAAGTGGACAGTTTTTGGTAGTTACAGTGTACAGCTCATTTTTCTCTCTCCTCAATACAATTCCTCTTTCTTTCTAATTTTCCCTCTTTTGTGGTTAATGATTTCTTGTTTCAAGAAATCAATTGGATCTGAATTGTTACACTTGCCTACAAGGGGTGGTGAATGATTGAACATTTGGTGTTTAAATAAAGCTGCAACTGCTGCACCAAAAGATCCAAAACATTCCCGCTAAAAAATTTAAACGGAACAGTTCGACAGAAAAAGAAAAGGAATTGTCAATACAAGAAAGTGTTTCCCAGTCAGATTCTAAAGCACAAGTTGAACATGAAAAATAAACAAATGAAAAAAAAAGGATTAAATGAAACTGAGGAATTTAATCACTAAAATGTTGATTACAACACTGAAAAATAAACATGTTAACAACTCATATTGAATAGAAATTCATACAAAATTGTGCAAAATATACAAGAAATACTTAAAGCCTATTCTTCTATTGCCTTCTATCTATGGCACTACATTACAGAAAATTATGTCAGTCAATCTCTCTAATGTATATGAGGGAATAAAGTAATGTGAGATTTGAACCTAATGAAACACTATTTCTATCTCGCAGTTTCTGCTCTCTCTCCCCCAAAAGAATGAAATCATCTGAGTCTGTTACTAATATTAGTTTCAAAAACCGAAAGGGGCTTTTCTCCGACTCCCACCCTCACCATACTGTTCATTCCACTTCCTCAACTCATTCATGCTAGTAGCATCATATGCTACCGAAGGGCCAACCTGAATAAATTTGGAGCAGCAAATATATTAGATAGAGATTACGGCAAAAAAACTAAAAAAACAAATTAAAGTTGCTAATCAAAGTGAAAATGAAAATGAAAATCACTATAAATCACATGCAAGCTTAGGTGACAATTATCCATTAAATATCCTCCTCAAAACCTAGAATCCCAGTCCTATCTTCCAATTAACCAATGCCCCATTGTTGGGACAGTCATGAAAGACTAGAATAATCTTAGCGTGACGTTCTCCATCCGAAACGTTGTCAAACAATCATTTTCCATTTGCAAGAATTTATGAATGCTTTAGGTACTATCATAAAAGTCAATGCAACTAGCGTTTGACATTATCAGGCAAACCTTGAGCATGTTCCTGTAAAACATACTCAAAAGTGCAAGCCAAATAAGACCTAAAATCTCATAGATACTCTTAGTTTTGAACCTTTTAAACTCAAACCAGGAGAATATATTTCCTATTTTCCGTATGCTTGATCCTTTTGCCTATGTTTGCATTAGGATGGCTTTTTGAAAGTGAACCTACAAGTACCGAACTTTGGAAGGAGAATAGCGGCAGTAAGAGCACAGAACTCATCGCATAACAAATTTCTAGAACCACAAATTGAACCATCACCCAGGTCTTATCAGAGTCTCAAACTGTATAGCAAGGACTCAGGTACGGATTTCCTGTGCCGATGTCTACGTGTCTGACTCATTAATTTTCTAAAATAGGGTATCAATTTTCTAAAATAGGGTATCAGGAACACTGGTAAAGTCGGATGCCCGGTGCTTGGGTAACCTAAGCATGTGTTCACTTGTATTTTTCAAATGTTCTCCTCGAACATACACAAACATCATAGTTTAACAAAATATCACATCAAATGTTCCAAATGGAGGTAGGGATAATTAGTTTGGCAAAAGATTCAGTTGCTTAAAACAAGAATATATCTAGTTCCAAAACCAGTCCAAGTTGTTTGTATCCCTTTCAAAATTACATACGAGAGATAAATATAGAATCATTGATAGTCTAACAGATGTGGCAATCCCCATCTAATTTCACAAGACCAACATGCTTGTCCCATCTTTAACAATGTGGGATTCTACAACTTTTTTTTTGTGTTCAAACTCTCCACCCTCTATCATCTTTATCAAGGTATAAGTTCCAGCTTTTGGGAAACAACCAATGTAAATGAGAATTTTACTCAAAATCAAAAACAAAGCACCACTTTCCTTTTACCAGATCCTGTAACGCTCCCATACCAGTACCCATGTCATTTCGTGCCGACACGGATACTTGGCCATGATGTGCCAAATCCGGGCAACAGAGGTCTCACAGTAAATCATCCATGCTACCTTTGTTCAGGTTTGTGCTTTTATTTGTTAAATCTCTTACTGTTTAGCAGGTTAGGCAGTATGAATGGTGGGAGTTGAAGTTTTCAAACTAAATAGAAGCAGACGTTTAAACTGAGACAAATCAGAAAACTCATCTGCTACTGGATTCTGACTCGGACAATATGATAAAACAGGGGAAAACTCGTATTGTTTGCTGACTAAAAAAATTAAAATGATATGTAGCTTTGATTGCATTTTATGTTCCACGTCTTTTTTTTTCCCCTCTTATTCTTGGTTGGCAATTGAAATGTGCACTTAGAAGTAGTCGTAGGTCAATGTAGCTTTAACTCCAAGATTTCTTTCACCTTCGCAATAAGATCAAGATCTAAAATGCTAAATGGTAGCTTACCTTTGCCTTTGACTGAATAAAATCTTCTAGATTCAGTGGCCTTAACTTTGGGCTGACATCATTTTTGCCTCCCTATAATATAGATCAGTGTTATAAGCATGAAGAATTAACCGTATATTCAAATCCACAGAAAAAGTAAACAATGTGATTACGAAAAGAAAGAGAGAACATACTACAGATCTGCCATTTTAGTGTCAGGGAAAAGGAACCCCCATCACAATCTTTCGCAAAACAAAATAACCAACATCTTGGAAAACAGATAATTTAGACATTTGAAGACTAGGCTAACTGATCAAAATTAGTAAAGGGTACCAAAAGAACCATTAACGAGTTTGGAAATATAGTTCAAAATCATCTTCTTTTGCTACTTTTCACATGATACTCACACAATACACTTCATCTACTTTCTAATCTCATTTCTTTCACTTAGAAAATTATGAAGGATAAGGACAAAGAAAGCAAGTCATCCATTGCAATAAAAAGTACAATGCACAATCCCTCAGCAGGCCTTAAATCTTCTACAATCTGCGTGAGAAGCATCAATTAAAGATGCTCTTTTTATACAGATAGAAGCAATCAATATAGAGGCAGGCAAAACAGTCATAAGTGGAAAATCACAGCTCATAATTAGAGTTTATAATAGGTAGAAATATGTGGAATTTAGGACCAACTTTCACTGGGGATAGGAGAAGAATGAAACACTGTTACACCAAGATTTGCCACTACAACACCGTCAACATTTACATGCAATTTCTTTCTCATTATGTGGAAAGTGTGAAATGCAGGTATTCAAATATGTGTAAGAGTAGCATGAGCCAAATAATAACTAGCAATATACCATTACCTCTTCCTCAAGAAGCTTTTGAACAGGCCTATATGCCGCAGCAACACAGAGGTTCTGCAAGATTCATTTCAAATATACTGAAAACAACAGAAAGTGTACATCACAATTCAGGTTAGTACATCAACCAGTACATTACCTTCAAATCACTCCCTGAATAACCTTCAGTTGCATTTGCAAGATGGTCAAATAGGAAATCAGGTTCAAGATTTTCCTGAGCAAGAATTATCTTAAGTATCTTCAGACGATTTTCAGCATCTGGTAGGTCCACGTATATCCTATATAGCAATTGACAACTAATAATTACATAAAGATACTTGACTCGTACACATCCATATTTCTTTTCCTCTTCACAAGTGAATGTTTACTCGAAACTAAAATAGTTGAACCACCAAGAACAACCCTATTACGCATTAGCTTGAAAAAGCATGTCATTGAGATGAATAGAAGAGTCAAAATGTCAGCCTTAATTCTTCACAAAATATCTTAGCAAAACGCAGAGTAACCATTTCACAGAATGCTACCTTCTAGGTAAGCGGCGGATAACTGCATCATCAAGGTCAAATGGTCGATTTGTAGCACCAAGAATGAGGATCCTCTGGCTGTCCTTTGACCTTAGTCCATCCCAGGCTGCCATAAATTCATTTCGCATTCTTCTAGTAGCCTCATGCTCAAAAGCACCCCCACGAGCACCGAGCAAGCTGTCAACCTGCTTGTCCAAGTACAAAATCAGTGGACGCAATAATAGACATAAGTTGAATCTATTTAAACCAAATAAGAAGCAGACACCACTGCAGGGAATGGGGTGGGAGTTACTTGCATGAGGTTTGGAAGCCAAAGAGGTATACATATATGAATATAAATATGTTATAAATATGTATATTGTTAAATAAGTATATATACATTAATGTGTGTTTGTGTGTACATATAGGGGGCTTGGCAGATCATGCTCTATCTGCAACCTATTATAATTATATCAATTTCAAACCTATCTAATTATTCAAGATATTCAACTTCCTGAAATATTTTGATCAATTCTTTTCCTCCGTTTATCTACCCAAAACCCTATAAACTTAAAAAAATTGACCTTATTTATCAAATACCGTTAAACTCGTACTATAGGACAAGTTTCAGACATCAATACCAATTATTTGGTAAACTTTTCTTGTATTATGACAAGAATGCTGACAACTATAGGCTGATGGTTTCTTCACTATATTTAAACCTTATCAAAGTGTTTTCCTTAGTTTCAAAAGAGAAAACAACTAGCAGACTTAACACGTCGACATCTGACCAAAAATTACTTCTTATCAATGAGTAATAGATAAATCTAGAACGCTAAGTATGGTCAGAGGTACTCGAAGACACAAAGCATTTAGCTTCAGCGGTTTTCTTCTTTTCTTGTTTTCTAAAGATTTGGAATAAACTTGTACCAATAGGTGCCACGACTATACACTATACAATTTTAATATACTTCTGAAGTTCTGTTCCAGAACACTAATTATAAATAGTTTTACCCAAAAATCTATGAAAGAATACACAAAAGTGGTGAAATTAGTAATAAATTTCAGTTAGGCAATGCTTCAGTCAACTTTGCTTTCAAAATCATGATTTGCCACCACAAAAAACATCCACCATCATTCATGGTGGTGACTTCAACAATCCCAATTTTTCTAAAAGTGATGTTCCCAAGAGAAGCAGGATATGATGAACTACTCTCCTATGGTGGGAGAACAAGGCTTTCACAACCAGAATAAATTGCTAGCTGAAAGTATGATATCAATTTGAAGGATTAAACAAAGAAAATTTTGCTAAAGACTGTATATATGTTATTGTCCCTACTCTATGGTTAAATGGGCAAGTGTGTAAACAGCCTGTAAGGTTCTCTTATTCTCCCTACCCCAGCAAATATTCTCCCTACCCAGACAAATAATCTATATCTTGGAAATAAATTATCACAAGAAAAAAAGGCAACCTAGAAGTAAACTCTGCTGCAATTGTGGCAGGAAAAGAGATGATAATTGCAAATAATGACAAAAGAACAAGAGAGCAATTAGAAGTCCTAATAGAAAGAGAAGAAAGAAAAGAAGTATAAAAGGAGAGAGCTTCATTAAGTGCCTAAACTAAACACGGTAACCAAGCTTGACAGTTACTCCAGCCAATGGTAGAACTAAAACCATCCAAATACCTATAAGAGTCTCAAGCATAAACAACTTACGAGTTTTTTTTATTCTTTTTTCCATAAATTTTGAAATAACCAGTATTTATGACAGTACATTTAATAATTATAAGAAACTAAAGGATTAAGGAAATTCAGTGCCTTCCAAGCTAACAATTCGGAAAAAAATAAAAAATAAAAACAACAAAGCTAAAAATTGAAATTGAAATTGACAAGCCATTCATTCTTCTCAGATCAATACATATTAAAAATAACCAAACCTCAAGACTTCATGGATTCCTGATTTGGAACTTGAGTTCTAAAGCAAAATGGAAATTAATAGATAATGCTGAAAATGTGACATGTTGTTTTTAGACAAAGCTATTTAGGGTACATTCTAGATAGGAATTGCTATCATAATCTAATTACTTGAATATCTGTAGCACATCCACCATTTAACTCCCACATGGTTGCCTGTTCTAGGTTCATGGGTAGTGTCTACTTTATCAAAGAATGTAATTTGATCAATCATTTAACACTTTGAAGATGCATAATCAGTAGGAAACAAAAACTACCAATAAACTATGAAAGTGCCGTTAATGCATTAGTTTTACCAAAAGCATTACCACATATTAATCAAATTCCCAGACAACAAAATATTAGGTCAAACATCGAACATTTAGTAGATGATATCAAAATGTAATATCAACTAATAATAAGGAAAACTTAGTCATGACATTTATAGGTACAAGGACATAAATCAATGGAAAAAATGATAGGTCCAACCTCATCAACAAAAATTATTACAGGAGACAATTTACTGGCAAAAGAGAAGAGAGCCTTTGTAAGCTTTTCAGCATCTCCAAACCACTGTAAGAGAAAGCAACAAAACAATAAATTAGACGTTCGCAAAATATGTAAGAAAAGGTTCTTCACAAGAATATGACTTGAATTCACCACAATTGCCTTTTCTTCAGTCCTTTTTCATCCCAATGAGCACAAAGAAACCATACATATAATTTCATTTAAACAAAGTCCGAGCTACTTGTAAGAAAAAGGTGACTGGAAAAGAACACTAGCGAACAACTTATATGAAACAAGCAACATTTCCGTAAACATTTGTATGAAAAAAGTGATAGAAATGCAAAAGAGAAAGAAGAGTAGGTAAAATAAAGCATGAAGCTTTTTGTATGAAGAAAGTGATGGAAATGCAAAAGAGAAAGAAGAGTAGGTAAAATAGGTTATATTCCCAACTCTAATCCCTACTTTGTGTAATTGACTCAAGAAAAAGCTTCTCTTTCAAGGCTCAAATAAAATTGTTTTCAAAATATCTTTTAAAAGGAGTTTAAAAGAGATAATTTAGCTAGAATCATGTTTATGAAGTCAAGTATACTTGCACAAAATATTTTTAAAAATGATAATAAGTTTGAAATTTAGGATCGGACATCTCAGAAAAATTTCACTTGTTTGATATGTCTTGAACAAAATAAGAAACTTCAAAAATTTAGGTTCGAACACCTCAGGGAAATTTCGTCTGTCAAATATTTATAAACAAAATAAAAAGCTTCGAAAGTTTAGGTTCGGATGCCTCACGGAAATTTCGGTTCCATGAAATTTCAGCCGTCCGATAATGTCGTGAATTGATAATGTCTCCATAAATTTCGATTTGGACAGCTCAAGTGTCCGATCTAGCCTCCAATATTTGATTTTCTGCAACAGCTATTATTTTTTGGAGCATTTAAGGTAATACTATTTTTGACCAAATTTGAGTCATTTAAAAACAAAGGTGTTACTCTTGATTCCTAGAGCTTCAATATTGAAAAACTCTCTCAAAACATCTTCCGAAAAAGCTTTGAAACAACATCAATTGCTAAAATCAAAAGCTTGAGATTTTATTAAGTTTTTTATTCGTTTTGAGCTAAATAGATTGAGATGTATTCATTACTTCAGGAATCATCTTATGAGAATTCACTTGTGTTATCTACCCTACTAGAGGGCATTTATTTCTCTATTAACATTTATTGTGAGTGTTGGAAAAAGGTTTCTGAATACGGTGGCGAAATGTGATCCATATAGCCAACCTTACTTAGTGGAATAACAGCTTAGTTGTTGGTGGCGGTGTTGTTGTTGTTGTTGTTGTTCTGGTTGTGGTTTGAAAAAGGTTTCTGAAGGGAGAGTACAAGCCTAAAACTCGAAGGTTTGAATAGCTAGTAAGGTTGAACCTTTTGAGTGGTTGTAAGAAGTGGTTTTGATCTCACCACAAGAAGAAATCATTTTAGAGAAGTTGGTTGAAATCCTAAGTTGGAGAAGGATGTAGAGTGCTCTACGGGGAAACTTAAACCACTATAAATTCTTTGTGTTCCTCTTTCCCTGTTTTTCAATTTCCTTCTTACGTTACACTTTCTCTATTTATTAATTTCTTTCCTTGTGGTCATTAAATAGATATTGCTTAATTAGTGTTTGATTGGGTATCTTGATTTGGAATATACACATTTGTACACTACACTACTCTTCACTCTCACAACTCATCACATGGCATGTATCTCTGTTTTTTATTAGGTGTGCTTAAAATCTTTAGAAACCTATTTCACACCCCTCTCCCCACACCTCTTCTTGGGTTGCTTTAGGGCCAACAACATTAGATGTCCATAGCAAGTGACTGTTAATTTACCAGATGACGATCAATTTCATAGGAATAAAGCATCCCCATGGACAACAAAATTGTCACTGGACTTTTATGGAAAATATATCTACCAAGTTTGCCATACCAACTGCCCTCATAATTGATAATTAAATCAATGTAAAACATTTAGCAATTATCTCTTTTGCGTTCTCTCAACCACATTATGCATTCAGATTTTATCCAGGTCTTCAATAGTAAAATCCGCTGCAAGCTAGATTTGTAGTTTCAAGCAAAAACCACATTATCAACCCCTATAACCAGCAAGAGAATGATCCAGACAACAAAGAGCTCAAGGAAGTGAAGTTCAGAATTCAAGATTTAACAGTCAAGATTCAATGAGGCACAACTAGGAAGATAAATTGGTCACTCTAAGAGTCTATTTTCAAGTAAAATCTAACAGAAACTTATTTTGTGGTTGGTTTTCTTCTGGGCTTTTTATTATGAATAATTTGCTGTTTTGCAGAAAGAGCCCAATGACAAGTGAAGGATTTCCAGAATTATGCAAAAGCTTCAATTAGGCACTCCTACAAATATAAGAAACATGCTTGGAAGCAAAGCTACAAATTGTAAGTTTAAGATTCTTTCTCTAATAAATTCTAGGAGGAACTTAAGTTTTATGGTTTGTTAGTCTTTCTGGGCCTTTGGTTCTGAAGATCGTTTACATAATTTTGTGGTTAGCAGGAATCCATTCGATCAAGAATAATTTTGCACTACAGTTTAGTCTTAATTGATATTCAGCATTTCTTGCCTAGTTTGAATTTCATCCAGCTAATAAGTCCAAGTCCAACACAACTGTAAAGAAATGAAAGTTAAAGCATAACTTACAGCAAGAACAACACATTTAAACATCAAGCAGATGAATCATAGTGATCCTGAAGTCTATCACAACAGTGATTACAACTATTTCTACTGATTCCAGAAATAGAGCAGAAGAAGACGAATTAATCCAATCCTTGAGTGCACCAAATAGGATAGCAACTTGTGTAACCTCAAAGAAAAAGTTAAAAGTGAAAATATATGGCATTATCAGAGAAACATACAGCAATTCAGAAAATATAAATGAATAAATATATGAATTACCTTGGATGTAAGCGTGGAACCAGTAATGCTGATAAAATTAGCACCTGCTTCCGTGGCGAGGGCCTTGGCAAGGAGGGTTTTCCCAGTGCCAGGGGGTCCAAAAAGCAGTATTCCTTTGCAAGGCTGAGAATAGCTTCAAAAGTTACATTGCAGAAAGCAGCATATCTATTGCAGCCAATTAAGAGGTCAAGGAAAAATAAGAACTAAAGTTATCTAAAACTTGCTCAAGTTTCACTTCAGCACACATTGGAGGATAAGCAGCGGATCTGGGAACAAGGATAGGATAGTTTAGGAACTTTATTTAAAGCATATAATGGAATTCTAATTTCATGTCTTGTAAATTCTTCTGAAATTTTTAGTAGTGAAGCACTTAGGGAATTTTTCTATTTTGTAGGAACTGTATTATTTTAGTAACAAAGACTACAGCATCGGTGTAAGAATCGAAACAGAAATCCTTTTACAGGTAGCATTTAGTTCTAGTATTATTTCAGAGAAATCCTATCCTTATTGTAAGTAGCAGATATATCCTACTAGTTTGTGGATTAGTTAATTTAGTTAGATAGACAAAATGTCCCTTCGTTTCGTTTTCGTCACGTTTTATGTAAAAGGGGTAGTACCCCTGCTTTATATCTGATGCTTCAATGTTGTACCAATTTTGGCAATGGGCCTTTTTTTGAGGAAATATATGATTTACAGCTTTGATTTGAGGGATTAGAATTAGATTGATTTGTTTCTTAGAATAAAGGATATGGTCTTATCCTTTAAATTAATTACCTACCTAGGTTGATGATTGTTGTATTTCAGGAGAGTCTTATCCTTCTCTACTATTTTATATACATGTACTGACTAATCAGAAAATAAGAGAATTATTATCTTGGTTGTCTATAATTCTTTACGGTATCAGAGCCACTCTCTGAACCTCTAATAACTTCCAATGACTAATTACGGAATGGCCATGGAAGGACAAACATCATACTCATCAGAGGTAAATTTGGGATCTGAAATCCCTACATGATCACAAATCATGGTGGATCTATTTCTACAGAATCTGTCCCATTCATTAAAGAACAACTTGAAGTACTGAAACAAATGTTCACTCAGCAACACCTTGTCCAAGGTACTGTTGCAACAGGGTCAGTAGCACAAAAAGGTTCTTACCTTAATTCTCTTAGTGTAAATTCAGGAAAAATGAGTGCATGGATTGTAGATTCTGGAGCATCTGACCATAGGAGATGTCACACTTTTCACAAATACAATCCATGCAAAGAGAACCTTACGGTGAAAATAGCTGATCAATCTTTGACTAAAGTGGTTGGAACAGGTTCTATATATATTTCAAAGAATCTAACTCTAAAATCAGTCCTCCATGTCCCAACATGGACTGTAATCTCTTGTCAGTCACTCGAGACCATAATTGTGTAGCTAATTTTTCCTCGAATTTGTGTAAATTTCAGGATTTAGATTCGGGGAGGATGCTTGTCAGTGTTAAGGTGCGCTCAAGACTTTATCTTCTGCATAGTGAGGAATCTACTACAAAGCAAACCCTTAATGCAATGTGTTCAGTCAAAGAGTCAGCTAGATAAAAGCCTTGTTAATTAAAAATTTCCAACAAAGATAGTGCAATCATGCTGTGGCACTATTGTTTGGGTCATCCAAATTTCTTGTATCTTCAAAAGTTGCTTCCATCTTTATTCAGAAATAAAAGTCCAAAATTATTTCAATGTGAGGTGTGCCAATTTTCAAAACATTTTCGTGATCCTTATCTCAGCATTCCATATAAGCCGTCACGTCCTTTTTCAATGATTCATAGTGACGTATGGGGTTCATCTAGAGTAAAACATATCACAGGTGTTAGATGGTTTTGTCCTCTGTAGATGATCACACTAAA
This sequence comes from Ophiorrhiza pumila, assembly GCA_016586305.1. NCBI lineage: Eukaryota > Viridiplantae > Streptophyta > Magnoliopsida > Gentianales > Rubiaceae > Ophiorrhiza > Ophiorrhiza pumila. The sequence continues at coordinate 13,128,392 of BLIW01000011.1, forward strand.
CTCACATGGCTATTCATCATAAAAGAAAAATCAGAAGTGGGCCATATTTTCAAGCAATTCAATACAATGGTTCAAACCCAATTCCACATCAAAATATAAGTGTTGAAAAATGACAATGCAAAAGAATACTTTCCGTTTTGGGAGAATATCTTTTGGGTCAAGGTATTATTCATGTGAGTTCTTGTGTCGACACACCCCAACAAAATGGAATTTGCATAAAGGAAAAACAGACACTTTCTTGAAGTTGCTAGTCATTAATGTTCACCACTAATGTTCCTAAGTTTTTCTGGGGTGAAGCAATCCTGACAGCAACTTATCTCATAAATAGAACGCCCTCCAGAGTCCTGAATTTCCAAACACCTTGTCAAATCATCCTCAAAGATTTGAGATAAAAGATTTGGGTAACCTCAAGTATTTTCTTGGCATGGACGTAGCACGGTCAAAGAAAGGAATTTCAATCTCACAAAGGAAATGTGTTAGATATTTTGAAAGAGACAAGGATGCTTGTATGCAAGCCTGCTGATACTCCTATGGATTTCAAACCCAAAATAGGAAGTAAAGATGATAGTGTATTAATTGACAAAGGCAGGTATCAAAGGTTGGTTGGAAAACTCATTTATCTATCACACACCAGACCAAATATCAGTTTTGCCATAAGTGTGGTAAGTCAATTCATGACCAAACCAACAGAAAAACACATGGAAGCTGTATACAGGATTTTAAGGTACTTGGATTCTAAGGTACTTGAAGAAGACACCTGGTCAGGGACTGCTCTTCAAAAAGGGAACAAAATTAATATTTTTACTAATGCAGATTGGGCAGGATCTATGACTGATAAAAGATCAGCTTTAGCGTACTACACCTATGTTTGAGGAAATTTAGTTACGTGGTGGAGTAAAAAGCAATCAGTGGTATCCTGAAGCAGTACAAAAGCAGAGTTTAGGGCATTGGCCCAGGGAATCTGTGAAGGAATGGGCTAAAACGGGTAATCAATGAGTTTAACATTCCAACAGAAGGTTCAATGAAACTATTTTGTGATAATCAGTCCATGATCAGCATAGCCAAGGATCCAGTAAATCATGATAGGATGAAACATGAGGAGATTGACAGACACTTTATCAAAGAAAAATTAGAGACATGCATTATATCACTTTTATATATGCCAACCAATCAGCAAGTTGCAAACATCCTAACTAAAGCCTTGAGCAGAAAGACATTTGAGGAGCTCAATTCCAAGCTAAGTTAAATCAACATCTACAACCTAGCTTGAGGGGGAGTGTGGAAATATGTGATTTACAGCCTTGATTTTAGGGATTAGAATTAGATTGATTTGTTTCCTAGAATAAAGGACATGGTCTTATCCTTTAAATTATTTACCTACCTAGGTTGATTGCTGTATTTCAGGAAAGTTTTGTCCTTTCTGCTATTTTATATACATGTACTGACTAGTCAGAGAAAATTATTATCTTGGTTCTCTATAATTCTTCACTGTTCATTCTATCAATAATAATGGGGCTGGCGTCCTCCCTGTGAACTGGGGTTAGCTGTTAAAAAAAAGATATATCCTACTAAAGGGTAGAGAAGTTTTAGAAGCCAATAAATCCTGTACTTCTTTTCAAAGGAGACACAGCTTTAGGCTTTAACAAAAGAATCCAACAGAATGACTTCTAGAGTGTTTCTGAAGCAACATAGCCTCGGCTATGATGCCTAAAGGTTTCTCAAAGCTATTCCCAGAACTTTCTTATTCTTTAGTCTTCCTTCTTTCAGGTTTAGAGCAGTTCTCCCCCGTTTATCGGTATTGCTTACTGTCTAATTACTACTTACTGCACTTTCCAATCCTTAAGAATTTGCCCTCAAGACCAGTTTGCCTACTGTTGGATTGGTGCTGCAACAAAAGCAGGAAAACAATGCACATAAATAAATAGGTTAAATTACCCGCAACAAATTTCCATGAGAGAAAAGCTCAGGTCTCCGCATGGGGAGAATTACAAGTTCGTTTAGTGCTTTTTTCACATCTTCAAGGGCACCAATGTCATCAAACTTGACACCAATTTCCCCTGGCGGGACAACAGCTGAAACGAAGTTGCTCTCATACTCATCTTTGGCCAAATTCTGCACATTTTACTTTATGGTGACAAAAAGCCAAGAAAGTTCAGAACAAACAATGTGAAGATAAATACCTTTAAACTTTGAGAAGGCTTCTTGGTTTCATTTTCCTGCTCCTTGAACCTCAAAATTGCAATTTCAAGGCTTCGAAAGAGAGAAAAAAACAGATAAAACAACCTCAAGGTTGATACATCAAATTTGAAATCAGAGACACAAAACAAGCTACTTACCTTTCACGAGGTACATGTAGTCGATCCCCCTTAATGCAAGGAAGTAGGCACGAGGCCAAGTAATGATTTTTTGCCCACCCAACAACCACCTCGGCTTCTGTAGCCAAAAATCTAATATGAGCTTAACAAGTTCGGAAAATGAAAGTATTTCAATCACAAATTTTAGGAGCTTCAGTTTCTTTTCACATAATTAAATTTCGTGTCATGGAATTGGAGACTTAGTTGCCAGAACTTTCTATATTCTAGACAGAAAGGCAAAAATTACTCAAGTGGAAGGTGGTCTTAGAATGGGGATGGATCAAAGAGTTTTCCCTTCAATTTCACTCAAATCCTCCTACCCCTCCCTTAAAGTCATCAACATACGCAACACTTCACATAGTATATTGAGTATGTTAGATAGCTCACAAGTACAAAAATGTAAAGCAAATTAAATTTGAAAATGTGGAGAAGAAACTTTTGTAAGTGCTCCTACAGTATTAATACCACAACCAGACATGCATGTATGAAGTATACATTATCACTTGGAATTTGAATTTGGAACCAATCAAATTTCTTCATCATACTATCCCTTCAATGTGCTTGCCCAATATCACTTTCCAATCATGGACGCGTCTACCTAACCCTGATGCTGCTCTTCTGGTTGACATCCCATATATTGAAGCAGCAATAGGGAACAATTCAAGAATGAAAAGGAAAAAGGAAAGCAAAGGAAAGCAAAGGAAAGCCACAATCTTGATCTAAACCTAGAAGGTAATCTTTATTACGTTCAGTAATGCATCAAAACAACTTTTGAAGTGTAGCAATAAACAAGAACAAAGTTGACTAACAAATAAGCGAAGTCTTCAATCAAATAAACACATAGTCAAGTTAATAACTTACTCCGCTTAGTCAGTATTACACCATCAGTGTTTACATGTAAAAGGTCCATGCATGATAGCTCATTTTCTTCAAGAACCTGAAATAGACGCAAGTCCAGCAAATGAATCGAAATATTAGATAATAACTGTAATTATCAACTCATACAAATATATAGCAAAACAAGTGCCTTATCAATTTACAAACATTATTCAGGACAGTAACAAATACTAATTAAACAAGCTTCAAAAGACAGCATCTTTAATGACAATCCATCTATCTACCTGATTCAATTCATTTAAGTTGCTTCGAGATATCACAATTCTCCTGTCTTCTTCAACTTGTTTATTGAATGTCCTAAGAACATCTTCCTCCTGTAAACAACAAGAATTTTGGCGGCACAAAACACCAAGTACTTTCATGAACACCGATTTATTGCACACAACACTAACAGTCACAAGAATCCAATACTTTCCTATGAAAGTTACTACCCTTGACTGCATTAGATTTATCCATTGTAATGCTAAAGAATGCCAACCACATTATGTACTTAATTTTCTCGTATATAAATCTCAGGCTTTTGCTTGTATCTGCCTTTTCTTGATTTAGCAAACTTAGAATCTTGGATTACACTTTTGTTCTTCATTACATGTGTTCTCAAAAGATGTCAGGAACATGCCAACATATTGACTTTTAGTTTCCAGAAACATATCCAAGAGTATCCTACACATGCCTGGCACTAAATAGGTATTGGTTTAGCATTTTTAGTACTTCGCATCAGATCTAGGTTGTCCCAGAGAAGCAGCTTTAACATATTTAGCTTCCCCCTTTTCACAGAGTTTCTTGCATTTCTCTGGCTCCGGATGTGAATCCATCAACAAAAAATTCCTTACCACATAAACTGAAAATTCATAATAAAAGAAGCTTCAGGCATCACTGGTTAATTGTTCTAGTTTCTCTTTGTGCTCCTTTATGGTTCCCTCTTTCCCAAACTTAAAATCAAGATCATATTTTTAAACTTGCAAATTATGTCATGAAAAGAATGGCAACAAGGATTACAATGGTAAATCTGAAAGGATCATAAAATACCATGGTGAAAATTTTATACTTTAATTATAAACCATAATTAAAAAATTACAACTCTTGAGTCTTTATCCCACTATGTGGCATAATGAAAAATGTGACAAAGTTTTATGTTGATGGTAAGACATTGCTTTCCCAAAATGTAAAAAAATAATTGCTTTCCACAACATCAATTCTAAGGAAAGCACCACAATGGTAAATGCATGAACATAGCGAGTTGTGTGCATCTGCACAAAGAAAGCACAAAATTGCATAAACAAGCAAAGGTATTGAGCTTCAAGGCAAAGCTTTATTATAGAAAATCTTGTGAATGATTATCTTTGCTACCATTAAGTTACAAGGAACACTCAACAAGCAACTAGCTTCATTACTAACAATGACAAACAGAAGTAAGATCAAAATTATTACAAGAAAAATAAGCAAGAGAAGCAAAGCTGAATCATGCTAGCGATGAAGGCAATGCCCTTATGATTAACATAAATTGTAGTAATTCTGGCAAATCATACCTTTGGGGGATATATACACAGAATATTGGTGAAGAGCTTATAGATTTCATCATCCACAGATCGTTTTGTTTCTTTTAATCCTTCCGTAAGCCGCTTCAAAGAAAGAGGCTGCAAAATAGTGTATATGAATTCTTATTGGAATCAACAGCCCCTAGAAAGTCAAAAATAACAACGGGAAGCAATGACAAGTAATTTCTTTGTACAATAATTTGTATGAGAGAGCAGTTTTGGCTTAGGGTTTTCTAAACTTTAAAAAGCAAATATAAATCATAAAAATGGATCCATAATGGGAACAACATATCTAAACAATGCACGAGTCAGTTGAACCACATAAACAAGGGTGCTAAGAGAAGGAGAAAACAAAATAAAGTGCTTGACTAGTACTAGAGTAAAAGCCAAAATGTTCTCTTAATATATATACGTCTGTCTGTGTATACGCATGGCTGCCAGCAAATATTTTGACTTATGTTATATACATACATAAATATTCCAGAAAATATATTTTTTCCCTCACTAGCTTTTCACAATCTCTCCAATATCCAACAGTAGTAGTCGGATACAATCAAATAAGAACCGAGGACAGATTTTACCTTGCTCACAGTAAGGTAATGCTAATGCCAGGGACAAAGGCAGTGGCCGTAGGAGAAACCTCCATAGTGAAGATGGAGCAGAACTAATCTAGGTGGAATCAGTAAAACACAGGATGGTAAATTATGAAACAAAGATGGCCATATCAGTTTACAATGGTGTGGAGATGAATATGATGGCAGTATAACTAGTGGTGGAGAATTAGTAGGGGTATCAGCAGCAGCAGATGCTTCAACATAATTCCTGATAAATGGTATTAGTGTTGATGATTGTCACATAGTTTTGGTGTGGTCAAGGAAGGGTAAGAAAGGTTGGGTATTAGAGAAGATTCCATGGCTATGACAGTTCGTGTAATTCTAATGCTACATGTAAAAATTACCTAAATTCCCAATGATTATATTCTTTTACTGTTATCACATCATGATACAAGACTTCACAAAGGACATCAGTTAATTGACTTGCCTGAAACCTCTTAACAAATATTTACTAATTCGATATCTAAAAAATGTTCTCGCATTTCATGACACTTACTAATACAAAATATAAGATCTCATCCAATAGCGAAACTTTAGCTGCACGAGACATTTATTAGGTGTACAGTACAAAATTTAGTATATGATCATGCTAGCTACTAATTGCTTCACATATCCAGCCACTCAAATTGCAATTTGCCTCAGAAAGCATCCATCTATTATTTCTTAAAATTTGTTAAAGGATTTCCAGGGCAGATTGCAGAAGGATGTTTACTCGTGGTTAGTACCATAAAATCATACTGAATCACCTTCTTTGCCGAGAAAGCCTGTCTATAATTGATCAAATATATCATTCTGGGAATTCTAATTTTTTAACAGGCAGAAGAAGAATCTCTTCAGAATGATATTAACTGAAATAAACACCATCTGAAACTTTTTAGTAGCTCCACTAGTAATGCATATATTTCTTCAATAGACATCCCTCCATGTTCATTTAATGTGCATTAATGAAATTTTATGTCCCATTGAAAGCATATAGTATCCACCTTATCATATAAGGTTGCGTGAAACAAATGTTTTCTCTCCATTTTCATTACTCTGAGTCTCCAACCTAAGAATTTTATAAATTTTACAAAGGTTATTTACATTCAAATACTTGGGCGAGAGTAGTACTAGAATGGTGACCCCTGGGAAGTCCTCAGGTTGCACCACTTTGTTACCATGTAGTCATCCCCACGTAGTGGGATAAAGACTTAGTTGTAGTTGTATTTATATTCAAATACAAAATCCTTAAGAATGTGACATATAATACTTACTATATTTCAGAAGTGAGTGTCTCTGCTGCAGATTATAAATATCTACATATATATAGCCATTTCATGCGCTTTATTTCAACAACAACAAAACATTTTAAGCATCTTTCTCTCATTTTCTCATATATTGGAGTTATCCCTACTTTCTTTCTAATACACTCGTAACTTACTCTATCTAGTCCAGTGTGTCCACAAATCCATTTCAAAATTCTCATTTCTGCTACCCTCATTTTTTGTCATGTTCAAATTTAGTCGCCCAACACTCTAAACCATAAAGCATAGCTGGCCTAACGGCTGTTTTATAACATTTTCCTTTCAATTTCAGCGGTATTTTATGATCATAGAGTATAGAGGACACACTTCTCGATAAATGCTGAGAATGAAACAGTCTTGGCAAAATCAGGCATCGACTTATAGCAAAATGCCAGGAATCGAGCCATTACCAGACTGTAAAACTTATTCATTGTAGTATATATTTTACCAATAATTAAGATCAAACAATACTGCATGAGACATTATTCACAGTTGTACGCATTCAACCAATAATTCAGAAATTATAGCTATTTTCAGCAAGTTCTATGCCCCAAGATCTGGTCACAACACATGACAGCAAAGATATGAAATGTGCACCAATGAAAATCTAAGTCGGTTTTCATTACGCTTGGCTTTTCAATTGAGTTGGACAATGCAAAAAAGTATTGTTAAGTTCTTTTGAGCTGAAGTCTAAGTAGATTAGGATGTGACTTTTGTATTTGTCCTACCACTTAAATCCGTATTGTCAGGAAAGAGAGAATTGCTGAGCTTTTGATGGAAAGGAGAACAATATCTAAAAGTGGACAATGGTTTTCTTCAGGAAATGCAGATTACCAACCTCACAGTCATCATAGTTTTGCAAAGCTTCGGCAAGGTACTACTTACAAATGCATTTTTTCTTTTGTAATGATTATATCCAACTTGGTTCTGTTGTTAATCAAAAAACCTTAACTATGTAAAAAGAAAGTGAAATGCATTTGAAACAAATTGTGAAAAGCTTGGTTACCTAACCATTAGCTTATGTATTACAAAAAGAGAGAAATAAAGGGAAAAAGAAAGAGGGAGGAAAAAGGTACAGATAAACAAAGAAAGCATTGTAGAGAACACCAAATGATCAAGCTATAACATGGAAGTTATTAAAGATAAGAGACTAACAGAAGGTTATGAAAAATACCAATTTAGCCAGGCGGCCCAAATTTGGAAGTATCATCGTCTGTCAACAACAATGGAAATGAAGTCAAAACAAACCAACCAACAAGGCAATGAGCAAGGAAAAATAAGTTTGTGAACTTACAAATCTCTCTTTTTCTTTTGATCCAGTTTCAACTTTATTTTGACCACAGATCAAGACAACAGGTCCTACTAATTGCTCAAACATTTCGCCCACTTTCTGGACAAACTCTTTGCGGTTTGACTTGGACACAGCTCTTGATAGCCACAGAGATGAATCTGGAAAATAGACAATAAGCGGTTGCACAGAAAGCAACACCTGCAAACAATGTGAAATGGCAAGTCACGGAAGACCGCATATTTTTGCTCAAAGAGTTTTGCAGATAATAGATGAAACATAGTACCTCATGAAGTGCCTTAATAGCGATGTAACAGTCTTCAGACTGAGCATCTAGATCATGCTCAACATCCTTTACTGCATATAAAAGCAGCTGTAAGTTTGGATCCAATCATGGGAAGATACTGATATAATAAATGGAAGAAAAAAGAGATTCATTGGTTTGACAAGAGTATAGGCACCAAAATGCAAAAATTTATTCATAAAACTGAAACAAAAGCAGCACAGTGCTGCTCGTAAAATTAAAGCTAGTGATAACTGATTAACGAAGCTTTTAGGACGTGCATATTTGAGTTAAGCAAGTGGATCAAAAGTGGGATGTTTGGATTATGGAAGCCAAGGACTTGCACTCTCTTTCATGAAATCAACACTAGACAAAGACCTGAGCAATCCCATTTTTCCTGTCTTCTTTTCAAGTGTGTCATCTTTGTGAGGTTCCACATAAGACACTAGATTCAGATAATGATGATGGTCACATTTGATTTCTAAAACTTATTTGACATCCCACATACAACATCTGGAACCTGCCACATGCCTAAACTCTTCAGTGAGCATTATTACGTATTTCTGTCAAGGCCCTATCACCTAACTTCAGGAATCTTCTCTTTTTTCCCTCATAACAACATACACCAACCTTGTGCCCTTTTATTTCCTTTTATGTCCTACAAATGCAACAAACTTCTATGTTAAAAGGAAGATCATAAGAGTCAGAAAATTTCCTCAACAGGGAATCTGGTGAACATTGATAATACAAAAATAGTTCAGTTGATATCATACAACAAATGTCATCTTAGGATTGGGGATCAAGATGGTATAGATTCAGGGGTTAAACAGAATTTTATTAAGTTACTTTCTAGAGGAAGGAATGCACATTCTCATTTCTTTCAGATTTCATAATTTAAAATCTTCAGTACTGGTAATAATTCTTCATTTATTCCTAACATTAGGAAAGATCTATAAGTTGGGCCAATATTTTCTCAACTTGATGGAAAATCCATTTCCTTACCACCAAAATCAAACATATCTCCACCCAAAGAACCTAGTAACATTATCAATCTCAAGAAACCTCCATAAATTTATTAGACATCAGTAAGTGGGCATCTTCAAACATAAAACAAACAAGAAGCATCAGGTAAAATTGATAAAACAAGAAACAATGCAATTCTCCAAAAGTGATCCAAGCAATTGGACAAGGTAAGATCTGATTTTTTGAGCATCTTATGCTTGTGATATACTGCACCCATTCAGTTTTTGAAAAATATGAACATTAGAAGATTTACTACATCGACTACAATGGCCTGCTGCCATGAATTCTACAGGTTTCTTATCATAGAAGAACTTCCACTATCTTTAAAAGACTCATTAAATAACTGGGTTCCTAAAATATGTTGGCTTTTTCATCAAGTCATGGGATTGTTCATATGTATATTAGTAGAGAATAGCAATAGCCAAAATCCATCCCCTACCTCCATCTAAAAGAGACAATAAAAAAAGAATAGAAGAGAAAGAAAGAAGACATGAAACAAAACAGTGCACTGACAAAAAGGACAACTGAGAGGAACAAAATACCTATCTTACAGATCTAAGCTCCTATAAAGAACATGAAATATTAAATGCCCTCAAACTAGAACCACAACCAAAGAGGTATGACTGTCAGTATCTCCCCCAAACCTTCTTCCATTGTGATTCCTTCATTTGGGAAAACACCGTATGCACCCAGACACATATAAGTCTAGGCAAACTACTAAATAGTTGGTCAACCATCTGATTCTTCAAATTTAGAAGGAGACCATGTATCAAATCCACAAAAGAACATACAGATAGAATTCAAAAAGTTATATTTATGACTATATTATTCAGGTAACATACTCTGCATCCAATATATTGATGGTTTTGCAGCTTCTGAAGCGAGTTTCTCTTCATTTTCCCCTTCCTTGTTGGTCTCACTAACATCCAAGATGACTGCAACTTCATCGCCATTCACCTCATACACCTCCCCTCGTTGTCCACTGGACAAAGGCCTGTAAGGACAAATAATTCCATTTAAGATGTTCATTGAATGTCTGAAACAACAACAAAAGACTTCAGATAACATCCTTTAATTGAGACAAATGACAAACGAGAAAACAAAAGAAAATGAAAAAAGAAATTAACAATTCAAATAGTGTGAAAAGAGATTAAGCTCTAAAGTGCCAATAAAAATTAAAATTACAACCACAGAGGAGTTTTGATCCATCCAAAGGCACAAGTATTACAAGCATTCAACCAAGACCAATCAAGAATGGACACCAATGGGAGCAAAAACAAAGAAAACAATTACCATACTATTTAGTCACTAGAAGTTGTGACCTAGATTTCCTTAAGATGTATGTCACCAGGGTGGAGATAGTAATGTAGTAATCAGGTTCTGATCATAAGATTTCATGATACCAGTATATTTAAGGCACGGGAAATCAATTTAGTCAACAGAAGTTGTGACCTAGATTTCCATCAGATGCATGTCACCAGGTGGAGATAGTAATACAGTAATCAGGTTCTGATCAAAAGATTTCATGATACCAGTATATTTAAGGTACGGAAAATCATTTAAGACATTGCACCTTGAAATAAAGATCGATAGTGTAATTTGCCACTCATTAATGCAAGCCACCATCATGAATAGACAAGAGAAGAAATGTAAGAAAGTAGTCAAGGAAAAGCAAAGAAAGAATGCAATCCCATATGAAAGAACTAAGAAGCATCATCAAGGATTTCAGCTTCCAACGCCTTTTCTTGAGAATCAAAAAAATTTACCACAGAAATACCATTAAATAATTGTTTCCTAGCGATCAAGTTCAGTCACAAGAAGTTGTCAATCTAAAACTGAAAAAACATTTAAGGCCTAGGATGATAACAAAATGTTGCAATTCTAAGTAATGCTTGTCCACTCATGCCAAACAGCCTTGTATATACTTTCAAGGAGCGGCGCCTCTATTGACTTTCCTCATTTCAATAAGAAAGAAATTAGGAAATGATGTTAACTAGAATACGCCTATTTTTCTCACCGATGAATATTTTGTAAAAGTAAAAAGTGTAAAAATGAACGAAGAAAAACTACTACCATGATAATTCAACCTTTGAAACTCTTTAATGAATTTAACCAAGGTTCCAAAATGTCCAGACATCAGCAAAAAGTTGCGAAGTGAGGAAATTGATAGTACAATAACGACAAATGCCTAAATAATATGATTAGCTTGGAACATGAAACATTCATTTAAGAGCATATGACAACAAACACTCGTAACTCCTAAACTCATATAAAATACGAGGCAATCATATATCACTGGTTATCAGCTCTCAGGGGAACCAGGGCTACATTCATAAGTAGCAACATAAAATGGATTAGGATTAACAAATATGCAGGCCATGGAGCACAATATGACGAAACTCTTTATCAAACTTATTATGAAAAAGTAAAAAGGGTCTACTCCAATTCTTTATCTGATTTTCCCTCAATCTTGGAGTTTAGTCAACCTTTTCATACTAATACAGGAAATTTTCAAAACTTACAAATTGATCTGGTGGAGGGTGCAATCGATGGAATAATTTTAATAAATCTAAATTCTAGGGCTATCCCAAAGGTTTCAAAGCATGAGGGGGAGAAATCCCCAACTGAAAAGCCATGTGGTTGCACAAATGGCTGTAGCAATGTAGGGCAGTGGATAGCAATTCAAGATTCAACTATTATTTCCCTGTGAAGAACTTTCACCCCACAAAATAATGTATATGCTCTTTCCATTGGACAAATTACATGTATTATCCCTGAGGAAGGGAGAAAAACAAGACAATAGCATTTATTCGAGAACCAAAGTAAAACTCATCCTTATCCCAGCATACTGTCAATCTTATAATAGACAATCCAGTGCACAATGAGAGGGTTAATTTATTTGGCATTTTTACTTTGGGTATATGATATGGAATTTACATTAACTATCCCATCCAGTGAGAGGCCACTTAAACATGAATAGACTGGGTTTCTACCACTTCCATAGGCCTTGAATTTTTTAAATTTTTTTCAGACTAAATGCTTTTACATCCCTTCTACTCTGTTTTTATACATTTTAATAAAAATAGGTAATAATTGTCTAAACCTTCAACTAGTTAGTTGTTGCGACCTGCCCATGCAAAGTAAGATCTTCTTAACACAGCAAATAAATGCAGAGTGTAGGTGATGTCATCTGGAAGCAGTGCCCTCCCTGCTTATAGATAAGATATACTTGATCCAAAACTGTCAAGCAAGAAATTGAATACATTAGCTGATATCGTCCATACCAAACCCCCTATTTATCTCCACGTGTTATTGCCCCCTCAAACAAAAAATTAATAAATAAATAATTGCACTAACTTTCAGTATAATATGTGATACTTCCAGTATAATATGTGATACTTCCAGTTATGCTACAATTTACTTAGTAATTGCAAAGCCAGCTTCAGCCTCCAAAAACACAACCTAGTTATAAAACTAAAGGAATTACAAATTCGAAGCATTAATAAATGCAAGTACTACAGGATCAAATTTTATCGAGAAAGGAAAGACTTTCCAAGCCTCTAAATCCTCGACTTATTAATGTGGACATATGTTACTTCCAACCTTGCGGTTGGCAATGCAAAAGTTGGAGGTTTGACCAAATTCCACACAACTTAACTATCTAACATAACACAACCCCCTCCCACCCACACCCCCCCCCCCCAAAGTTTCAATCCTTTAGAAGCTATGATAAATTACAACTTCCAATTTTATAAATCATGTAGTAGACAAAAAAGAGTGTCTACCAGTTGCATGTATGCAAATGGATACAATTTTACTAGCTTGACATTAACTCAATGTGTTTCCTGCCTTTTTAAACAAAAATGCATTAATATATTTGCTTCTGACTTCAGAAATTTCAGCTCCAAGACCAATACTACAACAACAACAACTAATCCTTCATCCCACTATGTAGGGTAGGCTACATGGATCATATTTCGCCATCGTATTCTATCATTATACACGTTTTTATTTATATTTAAGTATATCATATCTTTTTTAATCGTTTCATTCCAATTCTTTTTAGCTCCATGACCAATATTCTTTAAATTTCTGTCGTTACAATTGAAGCCAATAAGACGCAAATGGAATTACTAAGATGACCAATTCATCCAAGTTTTGGTTGATTAAACATTACGAATAGAACTCCATAAACCTTGACAACTGGTGGCATTAATTTTCTTGTAGACATATCCCACAATAATGTGTCCTTTCACGTATCTTGATCCAAATAATTTTTCTTAACACAAGGAGGGCATTAAGAAACAAAAGAAAGAAGGATCATATTTCACAAAACACCAAAAGTAGACAACATATTCCTAGAACTTATCAGGGCAACTTACCAACCCACCTGCCATGAATAACAGTATAAGCTTTTGTTGGACCATCAGATGTTGGTATCTTCCCCAATACAATCCTGTGATTAATTGGACGTCACTGATCAGGTGCACTAAAATGAAAGTACATCTGCCCTTCTAGATTTACACGATTCAAAAAGAAAATTCTCCCGACTTCATGCTCCTTTACCCCCAAAACCAATGAAATAATATAAAATTAAAAAGAATGGTTATGCTATCTTTGAAAAAAGCTGTGAAAAGAATGCCCCACTCCTGAAGGACGAGGAAATAAAGGCACGAAACTGCTGACAAAAACTTCTAACCCCAGATCCCAAATAAAATTGCCGAAAATTCTGATTCAGTCCCCTTACAAGAGATTCCCAAAGAGATTAAACTCAGCCTAAAGACTTCGAAAGATACTTAAATATCTTAGTTCAGTCCCTTGGAAATGCAAACAGTAGAGACTGGTAGATTACAAAATATAAATATAAAGTTGCACAGAAGTATTACTTAACAAAACAAAGCAGAAAAGAACATGAATAAGCATTTAAAAAAATCATTAGCATTCAACAGAACTACAAGTTAGTCATACTGAATAGTTTATAATTCAAATGTACCACTCACAAAAAATAGTCAAAATATCAAAGAATTAATAAGGTTGCAATGACCAATCAAACATTTGAAATATCAAAGAATTAATAAGGTAGCAATGACCAATCAAAAATTTGAAAATTTGGCATGGATGTACCAAAAAGCCATTGTCCAAGAAGGTAGAAAGGTAATAACCTCTTATCAGCTCCAAGGCAAGCAGAAGGGCCAATGTATTTTACTCGATCCCCTGGCAACAAGTAATAATTTTTTTTCATTATTATGAAAGAAAACGAAGACCAATTTCATTACTGAAGATCAACAGAATCAAGTCAAAATAACTGACAGAATCAAAGATTTGAATTCAAGATCTGACAATTCCTAAACTTAACAAATTTGAAACTTTGTTTCCTGACCTTCTGACCCATTGCAATTCACGTTCACCAAACTCTCAAAGCAAACATTTGACATCATCTAAAAAAAGGACCTAGAACAGAAATTTCCTTCTTGTGCCCTACCAAAGCCTTAATAATCATTGCTGCATCACCCTCGAAAATTAATAGATTTAGCTGAATCTGCTTGGCCATGATAATTTCCTCTTTAACAGCTAAAATGAACTAATTATGGACATGAAAAAATAATAAACAGTCCAGAAAGACAAAGCATGAAAACTTAACAAAGTTATCCATCCATGTGTAATAGAAATTGACAAATTTACTCCCTCAATAATATTGCTACTGTTATGCTTCCCTTTTTGTACCATCACTAAAATTTGAGTTACCTTGAAATCAAGAGTAAGTTTCATTTTTTTCCAGTACAGGCAGGATCAGTGTCAACCAGGTCTAAATAACAGTGTAGAATCCTATTGGACTCGGCAGATAAAAAGAACCTTTGCTTGAATTCTCTGACAGTACATTGCACCAACCTTGTATCCATGTGTATTTGGAGAGTCCCTAAGGGGCCACTAAAAGAACATGTTTTCATCTTTTGGAGGAAAGTCCACTTACTGAACAAGACATATTTCGGTTTCTTCTTTCAGGAACTTCCAGGAATCTAAGAACTAGAGAAGTTAAATGACACCTATAGGGATAACCAAAAAACTACTTGCCATCCTCTGCTTGACCTTTTTGGACATTTATATAGACTTAAAGATGTTCACAAGTCAAGGAAAACTCTTACATACAACAACAACTAAGCCTTTATCTCACTATGCAGGGTCAGCTACATAGATCATATTTCCCCATCGTATTCTATCTATACACATATTTTCATTTACATTTAAGTATATCATATCTTTTTATATTTTTTCTTTCCAATTCATTTTAGGTCTCCTCCTTCCCCTTTTAATTTGAGTTAATGTTTTTCCATTTTCTACGCGCCGCATTGGTGCATCTAGAGGTCTCCTATGCACATGTCCAAACCATCTTAAAGGTGTTTCTCATTTTTTTCATCTATTGGAGCTACCCCCACTATCTTTCGAATGCATTCATTAGTTATTCTATGCAACATGTTCACATATTCATCTTAGCATTCTCATTTCTCTCTTTTTCTCATTTCTGCCACCCACATATCCAAGGAAAACTCTGGCATAATTTTTTAAAATAAACAACATGCCGCACAGGCCAGAACTTTGACTTCTCCAGTACAACTATGACTAACTTTTATCGTTCACCACATTTCGTACCATATTTCACCTCAAAACATCTAAAGGAACACCCTACACATGTCAAAGCTCAAATTGTGATTGCAAGGGGCATTAGCAATCTCCATTAGAGATGTTATGAGACGCAACACAGATGACGACAATTGTAAAAGACAAAAATATTGGAAATAAAATTCTATATGTTAAAGCTGATATGAATAATTACTAAACCATTTCACAATAGGACATGCACTACAATTGCATTGGAGGTTTGCTAGCTAAATTGTAGCACGTTTGATTTAGAAAAAAGAAGGTGCAGATATTCCATAACTCTTTTAGGCTCTTCAATATACCATCCTCACAAAGAACTATCAACTCTTAAACATGGACCACACTCAATTTCCTAATATCCCTGTCAACATGCATATGCACTTCAATCTAAATCTGTTTTGAAGTCAGGAAATGGAGCAAATAAACACTACATATCTATGTTTCCTTCTCCCCTCGTTCATTTGGCTCTGAGGTCATACAGAAGTCTGTTACAAACTTCCGTCTTATTTGTAAGTGGTCAGATCTTCCTGCAAATGTATTCTATAACACATGATATTCCTTTGCCAAATTTCAACTATTGCAAGTCATGTAAACCATTCCAGAGGGGTAGTTCAAGGAGTGCACCTTATTTTGCAGTAGATGACTAAAGACACAGCTAATTTTACAAATTAAGTTACAGGCAGGAAAAGTTTGTATAGATTTAATTTCACCTTTCTTTAAAGGCTGCTTGCCCTTCTCAAAATGCTCATTGACCTCCGATTGTGATGATTCCGCGACACTTTCAGATTCCCCAGAAACTCTCTGCAAATACATTTGAATTAATTTACAATGAGAAAAGCAGCCTAATGTCAAGCGTCCTAAAATCTGACAGATCTTCCAAACCACCAATGTCTTGTTCAACTAAATCCAACGTTTAACAATGAAAAATCTAAAAAGACGTCAGGCTCAGAACTCTATTCTCATATTACTCCTTTTGGACGGCCTCTATATCCACATATTAATATTAATAAAGCTAATTGACAGAGAAGTACCTCATGCAATCTAAGAAAATCAATCAGTCACCTGCTTTTTTCTATTCAAAGAGAAGTCGACAGTTTCAGTGTTAATTAAAATTTTAGGTAATGGCTATGTTTCTTAAACCTGTACCTTCTCAAACTCTTCAAGATTGTGTGGAACAAGCTTCTTCAAGGCTTCAGCAGAAGCTTGAACATCAACTTCGTCATCATCACTGATTTCTGTTTTTGCCTCACCACCGCTTGTCCATTCATCTTCATTACTTGCATCATTTTCATCATCGACTTCTGACTCTGTGGTACAATCTTCACCTGATTCTGCATTGTCATCATCTGACTCAGTTTCAGAAGAGCAATCCTGACTGAAGTCCTGCATAAAGTCAATTAGGCAATCACCTGAATTATGAAAACTGTGATACACAGGGACATCAAGGAAAATACAATTCTATTCTGAACTCTCTCATTACTACATCTCATATTGTCATTTTAAAAACTTCCCTTGAACCATTGACGTTTTATTCTCTGAAACAGGTATAGATTAACACTGCATGTCTATGAATTATAGAAGAGAACTTGAGCCATTTTTATCAATGTGGGACCACGATCTTTTTCCCTGAAGATATTCCCCCAATCAAAACATTTCTCTTCCTTTTTCCAGTCACAAAAGCCATTCCAACCCGATGAAGAAGTTCTCCTTAAATAGTTTATGATGAAGTTGAAACATGAATTTCATTCTCACAAGAAAAACAATAGTTTAAAATAGAGTATGGAAAACCTAGGCAACACACCTAGGGTTTACTCAGAATAACGCCTAGTAACAGCAAGGAATCACTCAAGCAATTTAGGGTTAATAACTAAAGATTGGTTTGTACTCTCCTCCAACAAGCACCATTTCCCTTTGCAAATTACCCAGCCTAACTCTCATTCCCACAACTAGATTTGCCATTTTTCATGAAACAAAAATTTATACTAACATACTTTGTTTCAAAAGAAGAAAAATATGCAAGCACAAGTACGGATCAAATAAGTATAAGAACCAAGTATGCCTAAAATACTTTTTAGAAAGAAAAAAGGATTGGCATATGTTAAGAGAGCAGTGTGCTATGCTAAACATTAATCAATCTACACCTATGTTTCTCTATGGTGTAAAGAATAGTTTCGTTTGGAAGATAGTATTTTCTGAAATCACAAATTTACAAGTCACAGCAAGCAAGGCCATCTCATCTTTGCCCTTTAATATCCTTTTAATTCCCTTCGCATTTTAAATATTAAGTGTTTCATGTGAATGTGTCAAAATCACAGATATACTGCGCCACTAATCATATATCAAGGAGGATTACATTTATCCCCACAACGAAAAACTACTTTTAATGTTCTCCATTTTTGAGAAAAAAAAAAGAACCTAAAGGAAAAGGAATAGCAGCTTACAAAAGGAGCTAGAACACTGCTGTCCAGCACTAACAATGGAACCTGAAGATCCTGTGCAAGAGCTTTGACCAATCTTTCACGATAAAGCTCAGTACCTGAGACAAGACACCAGTTCTTTCCATTATCAGAAATTTGTGCTCCAAATTTTTTAGAAATACCATCTCATGTAGAATTGGAATACAAAAGACCTAAAAATGCTGGACTACATATTAACCTGGAGTGCTCTGAAGAAGGATTCTTCCACTTGAAGAAGTTAAACGGCTGCCAAAAGCTGTAGTGGACTTCTTATGCTTTACATGAGAAGCAGCACATTCCACCAAAAGGTTTTTGGTGTGCTCACTGTAAGATAACAGTTTCGATCAAAAAAACAAACTAGCATAAACTGCAGTGAAAAGAGAGAGCATTTGAAAATATTACTTACTGGATATAATACGGAAATGTTTCCCATGAAACTGTAATTTTTTCCCACGGGACAACCCGCCGCAGAAACTCATTTTTAAATCTCTCCCGTCTTGTCAAAAAAGGGGATTCTCTCTTTCTACTTTCTATTGCCAGCTTCTCATTACTAAGCCAATCCTTTTGGTCTTCTTCCCCAAGTCGAGCATGTGAATCAAAATGGCTCACATCATCTCCATTTTTCTCCTTTCTCATCTTCCCCCTCTCAGGATTGGCTCCATCTTTCACAGATGCATGTTTATCCTCACTCGCATTCCTTCCATCACCTTCAGAGCTATAGAACCTAAACAAACAATTTCTACAGCTCCCAATTGTTCTCCCTTGTGAATTGGTATGCCATCTTTCCAAAGAAACACCAGATGGACAAGAACGCTCTAACAAATATCTTCTAATCAAACTACCTTGGAAACTGTAGCTCCCAGCTGTTTGTGTGCAGTTTAAAGAATGATATGAGGAATACTCCCGGCAATTATAACAAGAAGAATATTTTACCCTTTGAAGCACAAGATTCCACTTATTAGTAGTACCCTTTATTTTCCTTGCATACATTGCAATTTCTTACCCCAAGTGCAATCACCTAATGCAGAACAAAACTAATCAAATTTGATAATTCATCACAAAAAAGAAAATACAATCAATCTCCTAAACCCTTCTAACTCTAGCACCAATTGATTAATTGACACTAAAGCTCATAAATTTGGGTTAGCAGATTGTTCATTTCCTTCTATCACAAACATTGCAAAGATTTGAAACAAAACTGTACTTACAACAACATACAATATCAACTAAAATTACGTTAGATAAATGGAATTGAAATCATTGCAAGCCACCTACATGACAAAAATTTCTCTATAAACTTTCTACTTCCATTCACCCACTTTCGACAATTTGAGTCGAAACAAAAGCATCTATATGAACTACAAGTCCTATCATTGAAAATGACTGTTTCCAGTATATGATTACTTGCAAAGAACTACTAAACACAAAATTCTCATTTTGTATCCATGCAACCATTACAAAAAGCTTAAAACAGAGCTATAATTAAACCTAATTTGATCAATAAAAACTGGTAAACTTTTCCATATTTATAGGCCTTTAAGTATCGAAAAAAACAAGAAAATCATGAATTCTTATATCTTTCTAATAACAATCAAATATTGATATCCAATTTTACAACACAGTAATAGCTTAGCAGTGTCATTGAAATGCATCAGGCCCTTCTAATTAATGAAAAAACCTTATGAGCACGTTCTCTGCCGTTGAAACTTGAAGCCCAGATCGTTTTGGCTCGCATATAAACAAAAATATTTCTCCACGCAAAATGAATGTATGCGGAAGTGAATATATATATATATATATATATATATATATATATATAAGAGAGGCAGAGAGAGCAAAAGGGTTGTTCAGAGAAAATCTCAGCAGTATAGAGAGCTCGTTAAAAATTGTAAAAATAGACAGAGATGGTTGAGGCCGAGGATCGTGTCCGTCAAAAAGGGAGGGAGGGAGGCTAGATGGTGCACATGAGGTGTTTGAAAGAATGTAAATGGGCAAAAAACTACGAGTGAAGGATCTTGTGGGAAGGTGGGAAAAAGTAGAATATATTAGGCTTAGGCATTTCATAAAACTAAAGGGAAATTGATTGAGTAGCTGTAGCTGTTTGATAAAATAAGGGTACGCTTGGATGGGTGTTTTTTGGTTTTATTTATGAAATGATTTTATTGGGATTTGTTACGAAAAAGGAATATTTATAAAATAATTAGATGTGTTTGGATAGATAAAATTTGGTTAATTTATTGATGATTGTGTATAGAAAAAATGATTATTATATATATAATAATAATTTTATATATTGTTATATAATTAATTAATTAATTTTATTTGGGACCCACGTGGTGTTTTTGTCAAAATATCAGTCAAAAAACCATTGGTCAACAAAAAATAATATTATGAAATTGTGTGGGATCCATTATAATCACCTTGTCATTTGTCAAGTCACGCAGCATGTTGCAGAGTTTGCAAAAACATGTCAACAAACAATAAAATAAAAACAGGTCTACAAATTATGTGAGACCCACGTATTTTGCAGTTGTAATTGCAAACAACTGAGAAAGGAGGTGCCAAACACAATTTATTTTGGTATTACAAAAAGTTTGATAATTTAAGGAATAAGATTTTTGAGATGTTAAATTTGAAATAATTGAGAATATGAATTTTTTTACTATCAAACAATCAATTTTAAATGTTTGAATTTTCATGTTAAAAAAATTAAAGTGGTTTCATAAAAACATTAATCTCATGACCGAATGATTCAAATAGTGTAATTTTGTCCTACATATGTTTATTTTCTTAATAAATTTGCAATATATTACTTTATTTAACAACTAATCAAAAATATTATAAAAAACTATATACAATATAATTTTGTAGACAATTAAAAATAACAAAATTTAATAATTTTGAGTGTAAAAATATTATCATAGAAATGCAAATATTTGTGACCTCTACATATTTATGGTATTCTATTATATCAGATGTTAACTTTTAAAGATTTTGAAAATATAATTTTTAATTAACCAAAACTTGATTAAAAAAACATTGAAAAGATTAATCAAATTGTAAAAATTCGTTATTAAAACATGTATACTAAATAAAAATATTAAAATATAGAAGGAATGTATATTGAATAAAAATATTAGCATATAAAGGGAAGAAATAAAGTGTATTGATTAAAAATATTAGAATGTAAAAGTAATAATGAAATTGAGATGGTCGAATAGATTAAAGAGATATTATGGAAAATTATGTCACGTTATAGAGATATTATAGATAATTATGGTATATCGAATTTATTTTAAAACCTTTCACCTAAGTACGTTGTGAGATTAAGTGATAAATTAGATTTTATAGTTTAAAATCATACAAGAATTTTGCCTTTATTTTTCAAGGCTATTAACTCATTAAAACATTCAACTTTTAGTTATCAAACAAACTTATTTAGTCAAAATTTGAATCAATTAATTTTCATACTTTAGGTGAATTATCAAATAGGCCCGGAATGTGACATCTAAAATCTAAAAATATTTGATAACCTTATTCATGTTTGAAAATTAATTAATTCAAATTTGAAACCATTAAACTTGTTTGATAACCACACGTTAGATATTTTAATGGATTAAGAGGATATGAAAATACGAACAAAATTATGATAAAATTTTAAACGATAAAATCTGTGTGAATTTGCTTAATTTGAGAGTAAGATCAAACATAGAGTTTTACACAGTATGTATAAATATATGATGTTTGTAAATATGTATAATATGTAAAAATATGTTTAATATGTGTAAATATGTGGTAGGTGAATATGTGTAGTATATGTAAAAATATTTGTATTATGTGTAATTATGTGTAGTTTGTGAAAATATATGTAGTATGTGTAAATATGTATAATATATAAGAATATATGTAGTATCTATAAATTTGTGAAGTATAAAAATGTGTCTAGTATATATATGTGTGTGTAATGTGTGAAAGTGTGTGTAGTACGTTTAAATATATGGTGTGTGAAAATGTGTAGTATGTGTAAATATGTACAGTGTGTAAGTAGTCGGTGTAAATATATATAGTATGTGAAAATGTGTGTGGTGGGTGTAAATATTTGAATATGTGAAAATACTTATAGTGTGTGTAATTACATGTGAAAAGAAAAAATTAAACCGTGTTAATTATGTCATACTAAAAATATTTTAAACTTCTAGTTAACCATGAGATGAGATTCACTGTCCAATGTTATTTTATCTTATTATGTGCAACATTCAAAACAATGTCGTTACACTAAAACCAATAGCTAAAAGTATAAATAGGATTTACTCATACTTGGATTATTGCATAATAATTGTAAATTTAATTTTAGTTATATTTATGCTTTTTGTCATTGACTTTAGTAAAACACCATTGTTTTGAACATTTGACACAATAAAACAGAATAATCTTGGACAAAGAATCCAATCTCTTTGATCATACTCTCAAATCAAGAAAATTAAGTTAGATTGTATCATTTAAATTTCTATCATGATTTTGTTTTTATTTTCAAATCCTTTTAATCCATTAAAATGTGCAATGTGGGTTTTCAAATAAATTTAATTTGTTCAAATATGAATTAATTAATTTTCAAAATTAAATGAAATTATCAAACAATCCCTTAGTTAAAAATTTTTTAGAGCTTTCAAAGCGTGTGGCTGTATAATGTGCACATAGTTTCTCTACAGATTGCGTTTTGAAGAAGTGTTTCAACAAAATTATATTTTAGGGAAAATTTGTATTAAGGACGTATTACATTTCGTTATTATTAACTAGGGCGCAACTTTAATGTATTTATTATTAAGGGCGTCAAAATAACTTTATTATTATTTTAATTAGTTAAAGACTTTATTACCCCTCATTTTACCCAATATTAATTCTACTGTTAAACAAATAATATGTTTATGAAATTATTATTCTAAATTCAAAACCTAATCCCTAATTTTAAAACTCTTAAATCCAATTGCCCTTATAACTGGTATTTTCAATTGAAGACCATCATGATGATGTTCTTTAATGAACCTTAAGAGCTGATCAAATACTGCCTTTACATCCATAGAATTTGTATAAGATGCCCTGCTCAGATCATGTCATTCAACTGCAACTGTTATCACCACGATTGTCATCAACGAATTAAACAGCAATTGATCACCTTGTTCCTTCTCAAGGATCCTAGCCAAACAGAGCAACCCTTTTGTCTCCAGTATCCTCCTACTATTCAACACGTTACCCCTAACAAGCATCCGCAATGGTTCAGCACAACTAGTCTTCAAACTAAGCTGATTAACTTCCAATGTCTCATTCGATAACTGCATAGACAATGATGATACCAACACTGGCCCGTGCAACTCATCTGTAAAACTATCAATTGACAATAATAGCGTTACAAACTGCTCCATCACATTGGCCGTGCCAAAATCTGCCTGAGCAAGCTTAGACTGCTCAGCCATCCTAGCCACTAAATTAGCCAATTTAATTTGAACCTCCATTGTGGAATCCCCTAATGCCTGAACAATGATTGAAACACCAAGCTCATTTCTAATCACATCAAGCCGCAATTTGAACATCAACAGCAAAATTATCTTTCATTATTAATTTCAATAAAGGTGCAACCCCACATTCTTCAACAATATACTCCTTATTCCTATCATTATCTTTGGCCAGGGATGCCAGTCCATTGGCAGTCTCAACTTTATCACTCATTTGTCCCATGTACAAAGGAAGCAATAAAAGTTCAAACCCAGGAAATTATAGGATCATTACCAGCAATTGAACTGGGAGTAACTGCTGCCACAGCCGCCACCAAAGAGGTTTAGGAGCCATGTCATATCAACAACGGAATTCTGGAGTTGGGTTTGGAGATTTATGAAATTAGCCGCGGAGACCACAGTAGTAGGAATTAGATAGCGGAGTACAATGCTCCATTTTGATTTACATGCCTTGACAAGAAAGTGTATTTTTGACAACCGATGATTCCCTCCGTTACGATTTTTCGAATGGACCGTTGGAAAATTGCACTGCGACCAATTTCTTGGACGATGCGACAAATGGAACCGATCATTCCGTCAATAACCTAAACTACATTTTTTCACAAACAACACTCGTTTTGGAAATACTTAACCTTTGCAGCGGCCTAAAAATTTTATATGAACGAATATATGCGAATTTAAAAAATCTTTGGCAGTTCTGCTTCCACTAAAATATATATATACTATTTGGATTTAATATGAGAAGCAACAGAACCCGTTATACTTTCAGATTGGCTGACTTAGATCACTCGAACTCTCAGAAAGTTGAGAAAGAGAAATGGCAGCTCGTTTTTTGATTATTAAACAAAAATTTGATTATTGAAGAGTTTTAAAATTAGGAATTAGGGTTTGAATTCAGAATAATAATTTCATAAACGTAGTATTTGTTTAACGATAGAATTAATATTGGGTAAAAGGAGGGGTAATAAAGTCTTTAACTAATTAAAATAATAATAAAGTTATTTTGACGCCCTTAACAATAAATACATTAAAGTTGCGCCCTAATTAATAATAACGAAATGTAATACGCCATTAATGCAAATTTTCCCTTTATTTTATACATATTTTAATAAAGGGTTAATTAAACAAAAAAAACTTTATATTTTATGAACATACAAGTTACATTTATGTGATTTAGTTTTAAAAAAAATAAAGAAAAAATTAAGGATTTTAAACAAAATTTACTTTAGATGGACAAAAAATAGCAGAACTTATAAACTGACAAATAGATTGATACATAATAGTATATTAAAATTAAAAATTTGCGTATTTCTTTTAAAAAATATATAAGGAAGTAACTCATAAATTATAAATCATTAAAAATGATTTAAAAATCTCCAAAACTTTAAGGAGATTTATTGTAATTTACCCTTCAACAAATGAAAGTTTTATTCAAAAATATGGCCACAACCTATATAGAATATCACACCAATTTGTATTAATATTGAGATACTTAAAATTTTGATGATAAACAAATAATTATGTTTACTAATGGTTCAACAAAATTTTTGTAAGATATAGATATGCAAAGATGCAAAAGGAAGATTAAAGGCGTGAAAAAGATGAAAAATTGAAAGCTAAACGAATTAGGGTTAACTCCTAACCCCAAATCCCTAAACAAGTAAGTTAGCTCGTGAATTTATCTAACTAGTTAAAACCTCATAAAATGAAAATTGGAATTTAAATGCTACATTTTCTAAAACAAAGTTTTCTCAAAAGTAGTTTTCATTCTTTCTCAAAAAATTTTAAGAAAAAGAAAAGTTTAGAAAAGTTAAAAAATATATATGCGAACGACCCCTTAGTTTTCAGTCGTCTGGATCTAAGTTATATTTTCAAAATTCCCTAGAATTTAGATTCGAATAACCTTGGCATTGGAAATTGAAACTCAAATTTTTCTTAAGCATTTGTAATCCGGACGATTCCTTGGAGTTTTGGTCATCTGAAAGCTGTTTTGAGAAGTTTGAAAGTTTTTTTAGAATGTACATTCAGATAACCTCAAAGGGTTTCGACCGTCAATAGTAGTTTTTGAGAAAGTTGAGTTTTTTTTTTGGAATTTACATCCGCACGACCACTTAGAGTTTTGGCAATCTAAAACAGTCACGATTTGAAATCTAGAGTTTTCAAAATTAGTTTCGAATGTTCAAAACCTAAGGAAGGTCATCCAAACCAAAAATTTTTCATGAATAGTGGATAGTTTTTAAGCACTTAATACTTTCTGATTTTGTGGACCATTTTGGTTCATATAAATTGTAAAAATCTTTTGGAAACAAAAGACACAATTAAGTCAAAATGAAGTAGTTAATAAGGCTTTGTCAACTTTATTTCGTGCTATCATTCAAACGAATTTGAAGAATTGCAAGTCTTGTTTACCTCATATTGAGTTTACATATTATAGGACTATCCATAGTTCTACTAATTGCTCACCGTTTGAGATTATCTAAGGTTTTAATCCTTCTACTTCTTTACATATTTTTCTTTTCCTACTAATGAGTTTGTTCATCAAGAAGAAAAAAGAAAAGTTGAATTTGTGAAGGAATTGCATGAGAGGTGCGAAACAACATTGAGAGATGCAAAGAGCATATTGCAAGTCAAGTCAATAGAGGTCGACGTCAAGTTGTGTTCAAACCTAGTGATTGGGTTTTGGATACACAATGCTTATCACATTGAGTTACCAAGTGATTTTGGCAATATTTCTTCTACTTTATTTTAATGTTGTTGTATCTTTAATTCTTTGTTTGATCTAGGTGATTTGAGGACGAATCCTTTCGGGGTGAGAGGAATGATACAAATCGAGCGTAGGAAGATAATCCTAGTGAGAATAGGATTAACTCTAGTGATCCTTTGAATGACATTGACATCTCAATGACAAGATCAAAGACCAAGCAAATAAAAGCTTACTTGAATAAGTTGCTTAGCAGGGCTATTGAAGGGTTCGAGATCGTCATTCCAACTTCTTCACAAGGAGTTTTGTAGAATATTTCTTCATTGAAGATCATATGAGAAAACCCAATGGTTCCTAACACTTTGGAACTTAAGGATATTCCAGATTGAATAATATTTTATATGGAGATCAATCATACTTGACGACTTAAAGATAGCGTACTTTTTGTCTTACTTTTGATAAGCTAATACGCTAAAGTGAAAATGTGATAATTTTGTACGCTAAAGTGAAAATTTATAACACTAAAGTGAAAATTTGTTACGCTAATCTTTTATTCTTGATATGCTAATACTGGATTTATTACGCTAAAGTGAAAATTTATTTTGCTAAAGTAAAAATTTGCTACACGTTTTATACTTGATATGCTAATACTAAATTTGTTACACTAAAGTGA
Organism: Ophiorrhiza pumila; assembly: GCA_016586305.1. Lineage (NCBI taxonomy): Eukaryota > Viridiplantae > Streptophyta > Magnoliopsida > Gentianales > Rubiaceae > Ophiorrhiza > Ophiorrhiza pumila. The sequence goes on from BLIW01000011.1 coordinate 13,155,669, forward strand.
AAATTTGTCACATTTTAAAGTGAAAATTTGTTGCGCAAAAGTGAAATTTTGTTATGCTAATATTTTATACTTTATACTCCAATTTTGGATTGGTACTTTATACGTAAAATTAATACTTTATATGCTAATTTTTAAATTAATACGCAATGTATACAGGAGTATAGTCCAAAAGAAAATATATACGTCTTGGCCGTGTTGTAGTATATAAATTATTACATGGTAAATTACTGTCAACCTTCCTGTAGTATATCCAACCAACCTATAATCCCCTAATATATGAAAATCCACTTTTTACCCCTTTATAGTATTGACAAAAGTGCAAACATAATATTTTTCATTAAAATTAATGGTGTGTTGTAAAATATCACTTTTATCCACATAAATAAAATAAGAAAAATAAACAAAAATCATCATTTATGCAAAATTTTCTTTTTGGTTTCTCCTAATTGGCTGAATTATGTAAAAATGATGATTTTGGTTTTTTTTTATTACTTTATATACTTGGATAAAAGTGACATTTCACAATACACCGTTAGTTTTAATGGAAAATGTTATATTTACACTTTTGTCAATAGCAAAAAGGGGTAAAAAGTATATTTTTATACATTCAAAGGGTTATGAATTGGTTAGGTATACTACAGGGGGATTGACAGTAATTTACCCATTACTAAACATTATGCATAAAAGTTTTAATGATCACTTTGCGTTGTTTTAACTTTGGAAAAAATTAAAAAAAAATTACAAGATTTTAGAGGGGTTATAAACAAAAAAAAAAAACTACAACCCTTAAAACTTTGCAGAATTTTGGAGTTATTTCTTAAAATAAGATTGTTTTACAAAAAGTTTTTGACACTATGATTCTTTTCAACCCTATTTTTAGAAATAAGATCTTCACATTTACCGAATATGAATTCTATGAAATCGCATTAGCAGAATGAGAACATAAGAAAGAAAAAAGAAACAAAAAACAAAATAATAAATATTAAAATAATAAATTAAATATAATATAATAAAATAATAACAAATATATAGTTTTAACAAAAAATTGAAAAAACAAAAAGAAAGGGCTGGACAATACAACATTATCCCAGACGTTAGTCCGAATAAAACAGGGGAAATCCGGAAGTTTAAAATTTAATAATAAAAATATTTCTAAACAATCATAAAAGATTCATTTCTCATAACACAAAAAAAAAAAACTTTCTATAATAAAAAAATACTCTATTCAAATGAAGCCTAACTTTTTGTGTGGTAAACTACTTCAATCTAGACATGACCACAGTTCAAAACCGTCAGTTTACGGTTCTACAAAGGGTGGAACCAGAATCAGCCCTTGGCCTCACGGTTGTGGTTATGATTCGTGAACTGTCGGTTCACGGTTCCGTTTCGATTCTGCTTTCGTCTCTATTCTGATTCCGATTTGGTACGATTTTTTTACGGTTCGACTTTTCAGAAAAAATAAAAATAAAAAGTTTGATATAGTTGAAAATTTTACAAATTTACCATGTAAAAAATAAGAAGTTTGATATAATATGTACGAATTTACAAGTTTGATATAATTTAAAAATACTTCATTTTATTATTGAAATATAAAATTTTGGTCTACATTGAATTTCGAGTTGGTCATTTATATATATGAATCATGATACAACATTTACTAAAATGAAAAAATTTCATTTATAAAAGTAATTTGAGTTCAAGTTAATTGATATAAATTTTAATCATCTAACTCTTCAACGTCAACATCGGGATCGAGATGGACGAAATTCGTGAAATAGGAAACTCCAGTTGAATATCCGGTTGTACAAGCATTGCTCGTTTCGAAAATATTGGTGTCATAATCTAAATCAATATCATTTGTCTTGTCTATTTCTTGTGCTCTAACAAATGCCTTGTGCCAATCATCTACTAATGCTTTGATTTCTAATGATTTTGGTAATAATCAAGACCGGTGCTTGTCTAAAATGCTCCCTCCCACACTAAAAGCTTACTCCACCGCTACGGTTGATGCCGGAATTGCGAGAATATGTCTTGTGATAATAGAAATGATTGGATAATCCTTCTCGTTTCCCTTCCACCATTCTAACATGAACCGCTCGTGAAAATCCCTATTTTCATCACAAACCTTAAAAGTAGTTGTTAAATACATATCAAGTTCCGTCTCAATACAAGATCTTGGTTTTTGGTGTGAAGAATATACAGATTTACCGAGTTTACGTAGTGCTATAGAAAACATTGATGTAGTACTAGTAGTATTTTGGCGTGATGCACAACTAGTAGAACCATTAATATTAGATCCGGTATTAAGAGGAACTTGACTACCATATTTAGAATGAAATTCATTAAATAAATCACGAAGAAGAAATTTTACTTCTCTAATTTTCATAGTACCTTCATCTTTATAACCTTCATTGTCAGAAAAAAAATGAATCTACATAACTATTATATGCATTAATATATTCATCTAAAATATTAATTTTTTGACGTGGATAAAAAACAAAAGCAATTAAATATATAGATGGAATTTTTCGATAATAGTGAAGCCATTTTATTAACATATAATATATAAGAAGTGAGAAAATAAGGTCATCTTTGAATTGTTGTAAACTACCAACAACATCAGATGCAATGTGAATAAATAAATGAGAAGTAGGATAATAAACACTAGATAAAATTTCAATAGCTAGCATCTTTAAAGGTTGTAATAATTTACAATAAATGTCCCACATATATTAGGATGCAAAGCAATATTTTCTACATGATTTTGCATAAAAAAGTACGTAACAAAGTACTATATTGTGCAGATGAATTCAATAATTTAAAATTTTTTAGTGATGGTGGATGTTTGTCCTTCAAATGTTGCGACAAAATTCCACAGCACAATCTTTTCTTTAAAGCATATAATTTATTTTCGGGATAATAATTGCATTTCGCCTTAATTGGTTGTTGGTTGGAATTTAATATCTTTGTGTAGTACTTTTTGAACATTATCCGATTTTAGCCTTTCTTCAATATTGAGACTTTCGATTTCTCCACCATTACTAAAAATTTGCTCACTTTGGTTAGTACCAAATTGTGAGTTACCAACAATATCTCTATTAAAACTATCCATTTTATAGCAAATTAAAATAAAGTAATTGAATAAATATAAATAATTAGATAAATAGAATTATAAGTATATAATAAAAGTATTTAAATAAATAGAAATAATTCAAATAATAAAAACTAATATTGAGGATTCAATATTAAATAAAATAAATAATTTTAAAAAATAATTAGCTAAAGATTTGAATAAATAAAATAAATTAACGTAAATAATTGAATTTTGAATATAATGAATTAATGAGTAAAAAAAAGTTAATGATAATAAAGAAAAGTAAATAATATAAATGATAATTGAGAGAATTAATAGAATTGCAAGAATTGAGATTGAGAAAGTATTAAGAGTATGGTGAAAAAAATTAATTTGGGGGTGGGGGGGGGGGGGGTGGTGTTTGGTATTAATAGAAGGAAAAAAAATAAAAATAAAAGCCATGCCCGTTGGCTTTCCAATGATCTGAATTCTGACCGTTGGATTGCCAACGGTCAACTGTGCAACGGCCATTAGAATTTATTTTTTATTTTTATTTTTATTTTTTTTAGTCCCACCTTCAGATCAAGCAACGGCTAGAAAATTCTAGCCATTGGATTTATTTATTTAAAAACTAACGGTTTCGAACCACCGGTTCACGGTTTGCAAAAGCATGAACTATATAATCGGCCCGCTTGGGCCGGTTATGGTTCACAGTTTGCTCCCAACAGGTGCCAATTCCAGTTCCGAGCTCGACCAGCTGAGTTTGTTCCAGGCCGATTTCGGTTAAAACCAGAACCATGACCATGTCTTCTTCAATCCTCTATAAATTTTGATGTACATTTCACTTTGTTCCCAATTTTTAAAAAATTATATTTTCATCTCTCATGTTACAATATGGATATCAACTCATTTTTTATCTATTTTTTGTTCACTTGAAATCTAATTTGAACAACTATTTAGCATACATATAACAAATAAATGGACATAAAAATTGATTAGTTAGATATGCATGTTAATTGGAATTGATTTTTTTTTTTGCATGAAATATGAACAAAAGAACTATTGCAAATCAAAATTTTAATATGAGAGATGAAAATAAAACTTTTTAAAAATTAAGAGCAAAAAGGAATACTCAAGTTGATGGACCAATTGAAATAATTTACCATTTTTGTACTGACTAAACCACTCCTAATACTTGCCACTAATTAGAATATGTCATTAATGTTCTCAGTATTCCTCCTTTTACATAGAATTCCTAATTCCATTGTTAGACACTAATTATGTGAGACATTGATTTTGAAAAATCGAATTTAAGAAAATTTATTTTATGAAGCCAATTAAAATCATCCACATTTCTTTAATTTTTGAATAAACGTGTTCATATTATTATTGTAAAAATATCCTTGCAAACCAGTACAACCAATTTATATCCAGTCTTACATTAATAATAATAACAATAATAACAACAATAACAACAATAATTAATTATTATTAATTAATAAACAACAACAACAACAATAATTAATTATTATTAATTAATAAACAACAACAATAATAATAATAATAAGGGTCATTTTTTTGAAACCGTCCTAACTCCCATATATATATATGACTTGCGTATGAATTTTAATTTAATGTATAAAATATTAAAAATTATTATATAAAGTATAAAAAATTAAAGTATTAACATATAATTATCAATTATTATGTATAATTATCGTGAAACGGTATTACAAAGAGTTTTTGCCTAATAATAATAATAATAATAATATAATCATAATAATAATAATAATAATAATAATAATAATAATAATAATAATAGTAATAATAATAATAATAATAATAATAATAATAATAAAAATGAGAATGGTGTAAGCAGGTCAAGTGAAAAACTTGAAAAAAGGGTTTCCTAAAAAAAGAATTAGAAAAAAGCCCTAGTCCACAAGCGGAACTTGATTGCGAACGCCATATTTTCATATAAATATATCTTTTCAGCCATTCTCTCAGTATCTCTTTCTCTCTTCGCCTCCTTAAACCCTAGTTCTAGGGTTTATCTTCCGTACTCTCTTTTCTATACTGTTGATCAACCTTGGTTCTGTTTTTGATTTTGAATTTCTTTTGGGTTTTACAAAATGGGTAAATCCTCCAAGAAATCCGCCTCAAAAGTAAGCTTCTTTGTCATTGTGATTTTTTTATTTGTATTTTTCTATACCATATGATGATGTTTTTGGTTTAATTTGTTTAGGTTGATTCTGCTCCCCCTGTTTCAGCAACCCCCACTAAGCAACTGAAGAAAGGTTCGATTGTTGTTGTTTTAGAAGTTAATTTTGTTTTTGAATTTTTGCTTAAGTGAGATTTTATTCAGATATGTTGAAATCCCATGAAGAAAGATCCAATATTTTTCAACTTTGGACCTTTTTGCGTTAATTTTTAATGGGGATTGTGCGTATTAAAGATGGATGGTAGATGATTTTTTGGGGTTCTCTCTTTCCCAAAAAAAATTCATGTTTTGGTTGTGTGTGTTTTTTATTTTTTCGATTTCCTATTCCAGATTTTCAATGATTGATATGTGTATGTGCGTAGGTAAGAGAGAAGCTGAGGAGTTGATTGAGAAGGAAGTGAGTGTAAAGAAGCAGAAGAAAGGTGTGATAGAGGAGACTATGAAAAAGAAGACTGAAGTCAAGAAGACAAAGGTTGAGGAAACCAGTTCCTCTGAGGACACTTCTTCAGACTCCGTGGAAGAGCTGAAGGTCTATTCCATAATCTACTTCACGAGCAATTTCGTAAAAGCTGTTTATGCTTTACTATTTGTTGGTTCTTGGTGGAAAATACAAGCTCTATGGAGTCTTTTATGTGGAACGTAATTGTGCTTGCCTTGTTGAATTTGTGGGTCTATATCTGTTGGTTTCATGATGTTTCAAGAATTAGTGTTTCGTTTTAAGATTTTTTTTGGGCACTAACAGGTTTTTTTTCTTGTTGACCTGCTAATTTAGTCACAAGAAGAAAAAAGAAAATGGAAAGGAAATCATTATAGTTAGTTTTGGATAAAAATTTAATATGGACTTGCAGACTATATATTTAAATTACATGTTTCTACCAATTTTTTTTTTTCAATTATGCACTTTTTTCTTTTCCCTCCATGGGCTAAATTTGTGTGAATATGTCTTATGTGCTTCAGATATTAAATGCTAAGGGGAAAGTCTGTGTAACATAGAGGATAAGAAAATGAGGCAGATTTACATTTATTTTGAATCAATCTCATACCAAGTGATCTTGTTTTTGGGTCTTTTTAATGATTTGGAATGTGCTAGCTGTAGTATTTGCTCCATTCCTTGAAGTTGCATGTTGTCTTTAAGTTGTGAGCTGAAAATGTAGGCCAAGAAAGGTATAAAGTCAGTGAAAGTATCTGCAAAAGATTCTGAGTCAATCCTCTACTTCTGACAATGTTGCTTTCTGTTCCGTTTTTGCTTAATTGTAGCCTCGAACTTTATTCCTAAGGTATTACTTTGTGTTTTCATTCAGAAGCCTTCCAAAGCCGTTCAACTTCCTAAGAATCAACAGTTTCCTGGCAAAAAAAATGGCCCTGCAAAAAAGGGGAAGCTGTCTTGTAGTTCAGATGACAGCGAATCTGATGAGGATGAGGTGAGTATCCTGCTTAACTTTACTAACCTATTCCAGTTCCTATATCAATTTCAAAGACTAATTTGGGTTCTTATTGTGTTTTCCATGGGTTGGTTGCGTAGATTGATAAAAGCAAGTCTATAGGCGCAGCTAAAAATGGTCTTGCAGCCGGCCAGAAGAAAAATGAGTCAAGTGAATCTGACTCTGAAGACGAAGGTAGCGATTCAGATCAGGATGCTGATGTAACAAAGAAGTTGCAAGCTTTTGCTAAGAACGGAGCAGATACAACTGCCAAGAAGAACGTCGATTCCGATTCAGAGGATGAAAGTAGCACTTCAGAAGATGAGAAGGCACCTGCCATGGCAGCAAAGAATGGTCCTCCTGGTGCTATAAAAAAGTCTGATGATTCTGAATCAGAAGAAGAGAGCAGCAGCTCAGACGATGATGGTCCTGCTGCTAAGTTGCCTGTTGCAGCTGTTGCTAAAGGTGGGCCAGGCTCCATCAAGAGAAATGAGTCTAGTGATGATTCTGATTCTGATGATGAAACAAGTGGCTCAGATGATGATGTAAGTACAATGGTTTTCCCAAATTAAAAGGGTTGTGGAGGCTTTACTTTGCTTATCCTTATCTTCCCATTCTGTCCCTTTGATTGTTACTTTTGGGGTATGCCAGTGAAAATTTGACTTAAGAATAAAGCAGCGTAAAGATGGTGGTAAAAGCTGATTCATTATAAGTAAACTAATTTTCAATGAATGTTAGAAGCGTTGAAGAATTCCAATCAAGGAGGATTTATATATTCTTTATTACTACCGACATTATCTACAAAATTTGGCTCATTGTCATGTTTTGGGTTGATTGCTGTCTCATGTTTACTTCTTTTCTTTGGAGTTCTTGTCGTTCTCTTCTCTCTTCAACTCCCAAGCATAGGACTTATGTTGCTTTACCTTTATCATGGGCGCGCCATAGTCTAAATAACTTATGCTATTTTGAGCAAGTCAGTTCTTGGGTATTTTGTTCAATAATGTTTGCTCCCTCCAAGAAAAGAACAGGAAATTTGTTTACCTCTTTAGAATTGCAGAAGTTGATTTCTTGTGAGTATGGTAAGGGCTTGAGTTTCAACTTGTATTAAGAGATGATTATAGTTGAGGAAAGAACTATGTTATGCATTGAGTTGTCATCCTTGGGTTCTTTAAAACATTTTATCACTTCAACATTTATTATATGATGTGTTACTTTTTGGAAGGGTTCTTGTTACTTTTAACCTTTTTGTTTTTCTCTTTTTTTCCTCCCCTTTGTAAAGAAACTTTCTTATTTAGCTTCTTTATTCAGGCTCCCCCACCTAAAACTGTACCTCCCAAGAGGCCATCCTTTGCAGCTGAAAGCAAGAAGGTATTTGTTTTTTTTTTTCAAAAATTTGCACAGCAGGCGTTCCCTTGCATGTCCATTTTATTTTATTTTATTTTTGGTCTCATCTGAGCAGGTAGTTTACCAATTTTGACTTTTTCCGATTGCAGGATAAAGAAGAGAGCAGTGAGGATGATAGTTCTGATGAGGAAAGCGAAGGCGAGGAGCCTCAGAAGAAGAAGAGTAAAGTTGAGGTATGTTACTATCAAGTAGAGATTGGTTCATAGCCTTTTGTGATGTTAGTTTTGTTTTTTTAATTGTTCCTTTTCATAATGTTCACTAGCCCACTGCTATTGCGAAGGTTGTGAAACCTAAATCTGGAAAAGAGGAGAGTAGCAGTGAAGAGGAAAGTTCAGATGATGAAACTCCGAAGGCAAAAGTAGTAAAGAAGGTACTAGATGTATGAATTATAGTGGCTGTTGGGTGTTATTTTGCCTTTGATGCTTGATTCATTGGAGTAATGGTTGGGTTTATCTTGACATCCTGTTCTCTCTCAGAAAAGCAGCTCAGATGATTCTTCTTCTGAAGATGAAGAAGAATCTTCTGAAGAAGAGGAGGAACTAAGCAAGACCCCTCTTAAAAAGGTAATGTATGGTTTCATACTAAATTCTGCTTGTTGTTCAGCCCCCTCCCCTCTCTGAACCATCCTTAGAGGAAGGAAGCAAGGATAAGGGTATAGGAGTTTACTCCTCCATAGAATTATTTCTCATCAGTTGACAGTTTTCTGTTGTGATCTTGAATGACCTTTGCTTGACAATTCTGGAATGTTTTAAACTGTTACACATGCCTTAATTCTTAGACGATAGGACATACATCACTAAACTCTCTGATGAATATCACTTAGCTTGTAGACTGAAACTGGAAGAAGTCGTGCTTGATTTAGCAGTTTGCGGGGTCATTATGCACAAATTTATTTATTTATGGTGGCGGTCAAATAACCTTGGATGTAGCATTGGGTTGGTTTAGCAGTCAATATACTGAGCCTAATTTTCTACTTGTTTCCTTGATTGCAGGATACAGCAGTAGAAATGGTTGACACATTGCCAGAAAAGGGGGGTTTCTCAACTGAAAAGACTGTAAGTGTCTATGGTAAAATTGTTGATGTGATTGTTGATTCTAGTCTCAATTAACAACTATTAACTTGTAGCCCAAGACTCCTGCCACTCCTCAGTCCCAAGCGTCAGGATCCAAGACCTTGTTTGTCGGAAATCTTTCTTACTCCATTGAGCAGGCTGATGTGTATGTTCTTTGTCTTCTGGATTGCTATCATAAATTTACGTTGGAAGCTATCTAATATGAGTAAATTACAGGGAGAACTTCTTCAAAAATTGTGGAGAACTTGTGGACGTTCGCTTTGCCACTCACCCAGATGGCGCATTTAAAGGCTATGGCCATGTTGAGTTTGCTACTGCTGAAGCTGCTCAAAAGGTTTAATTTTGGTGACCAATCGGTTAATTTGTCATGATGATGAGTTTTTATAGTTACAGGGCATCTTCTCCTTGTTGAAATTTTTGTCATTATGCAATATACGGCATACTGGTTGCTTGTGTGATTTTCTCAGCCCATCTTTGGAGCTTAATAAGTCTGTTCATTGGATGCACATTCGTGGTGTTTATGGCATCTTTTAGTATCTTACGTGGTCATTTGCTCCATTGGTTTGTAGTTTTATTGATTTTTTTAATTTTATGTTTTGTGGTTTCTAAACTTCATGACTGCTTTCTGTATTTGACTTTCTACTGAAGCTGCAAAGAAGAGTGTTGTGGTGTTTTGTGGGGGGTCATCTATTTCTATATATGGCGCTTTAATTTTATAGTGGAAAGAAAGAAGGTAATTATTTGCAGTAGTAGTGAAGTATGGTTTGTTTATACATTCTGTCATGGGACTGAATTCTTTTCATGAGATTGAAGTTTATGTAGCTGTTGAAGGAAATTAAATCTCCATGGTGTTAGTCAGTATCTCCTGGAAGAATTATATTTTCCCCTTTTTGAATGTTAGTTTCCTCATTGAAATTCTTGACTGTTTCGATGACTGATTAAAACAGCAAGTTTCAGTTGCCTCTTTTTGATATTTTGGTGGTTGAGAAAGCTTTGTGATTCACGATGTTTCTCATCATATCCTTGATCTTTACTTCATTTTTCATCCTTTATGCCAAGTCCATATAGAACATTGTTTCTGCCAAGTGTAATCTACCTTCACATGGATGTGTTTGTTTTATTTATATTTTATTCTGTCTTTGTGACATTATTAAGGTGGCTGAACTTGTCAATTGTGTTGAAACTCTTGTTCTTTCCATTGTGTTTTATTGTTTAACAGGCTCTTAAAGAGTTGAATGGCCAAGATTTGTTGGGACGTGCAGTAAGGCTTGACCTTGCTGTTGAGAGGGGATCATATACTCCACAAAGCGGGTATAACTTGAATTTTTATTTTTTCTTAAGGTTTGCTATAGCTTGACTGGCTAAGCTCTTCGTGTTGTCTTGAATGCTGAAATAGAGGTTTTAGTTAGTATGATTAATAGTTGTGTATTTTCATGTAATTTCAGCAACGAGAGAAATTCATTCCATAGGGGATTTGGATCTCAAGGGCGAACAACAATATTTGTCCGTGGCGTTGGCACAGATGTTGATGAATATGAAGTATGTTTTCACTCATTTTTCTCTTTAGTCATCCACTCTTTTGTATCCAAAGTATTTCTGTATGTACTAAGCACAAGTTATTCATGTTTTCAGTTGAAGGATGCATTGAGAGAGCATTTTCAGTCATGTGGAGACATAACAAGAATATCTGTTCCAAAGGGTGACAATGGTTTGAAAGGGTCGGTTCTTCATGTTCTTATTTGGAAGCCTTGTGTTACTGGATCAAGTTTATGATCGTTTGTCTTGATTACGGTTCCATTGCCATTTATGATTTATTTTGCTTCTCAATTGAACTTGTGTTGCCAAATAGGAGTCTAGTTTTCATGGATCATTCCGCTGATTCATTCCCTTCTCCTTACTGCCACTAGTTCATCCCTTTGTTATAAATGTGCTGTGTTATTTTATGTTACATTCGCACATTGTGTTCTATAATCTTGTTTGAATATCAAGAGTGCTTCTTCCGTGTGTTGTCTGTCCGCACTTGAACATGTTTTTCCATGTTCCAACTTATACAAAGTTTGTTGCTTTCTTACATATTAGAAATATGTCCTGTATCTCATTGTTTTATGATTTTATTATCTTCTTTCAAGCTATTATATGTAACTTAGTTTCAGATTGTGCAAACAGTCTGCAGAGCATTTATGGAAGCTCAACTTGAGCCTCATGTTTAAGATTTTGATCATAGTAATTTGAAGTTTGATTGAAGTGGTACTTATTGTCAATTCTTAAAATTACATATTTTTATGATAATGTTTTGGATGTCTGCTTTTATGCTTTATCATCTTTTGGTTTTTTGAGGGAAGTGTTGATGTGCGTTCCCTTCTGCAGCTGAAAAGTGTTCAGTTATTATTTATTGTTTTGCCTCTCTATTTTAAAATAGATATATGTGCCAATGTTGACTATGTTTTAATGTACAGGTTTGCTTATATTGACTTTGCGAGCAGTGATTCCCTTGACAAAGCCCTGGAATTCGATAACTCCAATCTTAATGATTATACTATTCAAGTAGAAGAGGCAAAGCCAAAAGGTGACAATCCTGGTGGTGGAAGAGATGGTAGGAGTGGTGGACGTGGACGTGATGGTGGCCGCCGCGGACGTGGACGTGATGGTGGCCGCTTTAATGGTCGTGGCCGCTTTAATGGATCTGGTGATCGTGGTGGACGTTTTGGTAGAGGTCGTGGAAACTTCAACAAGCCTAGCATGGCTACAGCTGGTACTGGTAGGTTGACAATTAGTTTTGTTTATTGCTTTTCTGCAAGAATTCAATTGAAAGTTTGTCTATTGAACCATATCAAACTGGAATGGCACTTGTTATCTAGTGGTGTTGCTTTAGGATTGCTTTGATTGCTGTTACAGATGTTGTTTGGTGATTGTTGTTGCACCTTCTGCATTTCTTAAATCTAGTGTGCCATTAAAAACAGCTGGGTGGTTTCGAAATCTCTTGGGACTTTATGCTGGTTTGACTGTGATGTTTTATCTGCAACATTTTCTGATTACAGTCTTTGTATCCATGTGTTTTGTTTGTGTTTGTTCTTACAGCCGCTGTTGTTTGGTAATTGTTGTGACAGAAAGCCAGTGGATTGTTTCAAAGATGTCGAGGGGGGGGGGGGGAAGGGGGGGGTATGTGTGACAGTTTGGCAATATAATGTTTTATTTGCGACAGCCTGAATATTTTTTTACAACATGATAGCTTATCATTGTTGATATCTTGTGTTAGTCTTTTTCCTTTTGGATAGTGTTATCTGCATGTCATTTATTATTTTTGCCATTAAGAGTTTGTAAACTTCCTTTGTATGGTTTTGTACGTTTTACGGGCCATAATCATGAATCTAATGATTATAATATGCATTCTTTTTCTTCTTGCAGGCAAGAAAACTACCTTTGATGATTAGTCAGGCGTGGATTATTACTCTTTGCATCTCTCCCTCTCCCTCTCAGCATGTTTTTTGTTTTATCAGTTTGAGCTGAATGTTTTTGAATTTTGAGTTTGTTAAGTTAGAATTTTGGGTTCTAGCACCTATTGGAGGTTCAAGATATCTTTTGTTTGTTTGGATTCATAATATATATGACTAATAGATGCAATTATTGCTCTACCAAACATTTCATGATCCCTCCGGTGGAAGTTTTGCTTCTTTTTATCGTATTCGACCCCCACAGTTTACATCCTATCAATTGCAATCAAGTGCTATATCTAATTGTTTTTATAGCGAAAGTAAAGCAGGGTTAGTGTGAAGTATATTTTTTTCTAAGCTGTTTGGTAAAAGCAATACCCTATTATAGGTTTAAATAAAAGCCTTTTTCGATCACATTCTGCAATATAATAATTAATGATTACATTCCGCATAATCACACTATCACTATGGGTTTATATCATTAATTTTATCATGTATAGATGAAATATGAGTTTATACCATTAATACCATCATGTTTGGCTTATCATGTATGGATGAAGTATGAGTTTATACTATTAACTATCATGTTTGGTTAAAGTATGGGTTTATACCATTACTTTACTTGAAGAGTGGAATGAGATTCATTTCTATTTAAGTTGTTTGGTTTGTTTATCTTTTGTAATTTTATATTCAAAAAATGTAAAATAAAATATATGCAAAAGATAATAACGTTTTCACTGTAAGTATTTTCACATATTACACTTATGTACACAAACTATGCACATTTTTCACACTTTACACGTACTACACACATTTTTACATATTATATTATGTGTACACACACACACATGTTTATACACATATTACACACATTTTCACACTTTATACATATTAAACATATTTTACAGATATTATACATGTTTTCATACATTACATATTTTACAAATACTACACACATTTTCACATATTATATATTTTATCTATATTACACATTTTTTACATTACCCACATTTTTAACACACATTACACATATTTTACAAGTCATATACATGTTCTTATACATTACACATTTTACACGTATTACACACATTCTATACATATTTTACACACTACACATATTTTTCCTAAATTATTTTAGGTTTTTTAATTATGATCTATTTAGGAAATTTATATTAAGTTATTCAACTTAATTTAATATTAACTTTGTTTTATTTAATTATGTCAAGAAAATTAAGAGTAGCTAGTTTCTTAAATTTTTTGGTTTGCTAATTATATTTAATAGTTTAATTGAGTTTCCTAATTATAATCTATTTACAAGATTTATTTAATTAATCTCCATTTTTTATTTCTTCAGGTAAAGTTAGTTTTATAAATTGTTTTGGTTTTCTAATTTTAACTATATTTAGAAAATTTATATTAATCATGTTATACTTAGTATTTTTTTATCATGTTTAATTATCTATGTGAAAATGTGTTTAGTGTGTGTAAAATATATATAGTGTTGAAAATGTGTGTAGTGTGAGTAATATTCGTATAGTGTGTAAAACTATGTAATATGTGAAAATGTTTGTAGCGTGTGTAAAATATGTGTAGTATGTAAAAATGTTTAGCGTATATAAAATATGTGCAATATGTGAAAATGTGTAGCATGGGTAAAATATGTGTAGTATGTGTAGTACGTGTAAATATGTGTAATGAGTGAAAATATGTGTTGTAGGTAAAATGTGTGTAGTGTGTAAAATATGTATAATGTGTGTAAAACATGTGTAGTTATCACATTTACCTTAGTGATAGAGGGTTAATCAAAACTGATAATAGGCAAATTAGTTGGTAATCAAAATTGGGTAATAGAGTGATTGAATTATAGTGATAGGGGTTAACCAAACAATATTTATTACGTTAAGGAGCCATTTGGTAATAGATAATCACTATTATTCAATCATTACCATATATGCTGTTCTAAAATCTCTATCATTCAATCACTTTGATACCCATTTATCATTACCTACTAATTTGTCTACTATCAAATTTGATTAACCCCTTAATTAATCACTTATCTATCCCCACACATATATTCTCATATTACACATTTACACATATTTTACACACATTTTTCACACACTACACATATTACACACATTTATACACACTACGCATATTTTCACATACTATACATATTTTACACAATAAATATATTTTACACACATTATATATCTTTTACATACTATACATATTAAATATATTTTATACACACTACATATATTTTGCACAAATTACACATATTTTACACACTGTACGTATTTTCACACACTACATATATTTTACACACTACATACATTTTCACACATAACACATATTTTGTATATTAAGACTGTTGATTGTTTATTTTAAATATTTTGAAAATGAAAATTTGAAATCCATTACCAAAGATAAACAAACTAAACACTTGTGATATAAATGTAACTCTTTACACTCTTCAACCAAACATGATGGTGTTAATGGTATAAACCTATAGTGATAGTGAAGTTAGTTATTCCCATTAACATTCCAATTGAGAAATGCGAACCAAACGGCTTCTAAAGGTAATGAAATTCATAAAAAGGTTTTGATTGCCCCTTGTCAAATACCACCTTAAAACTATAGTGTTTGGTTGGCAAAATTGGAAACATGAAACAGAATGAAATGTTTTATTTATTAAATAATTAGGAAATAAGAAAATTCACTGAATTGGTGGGTTATTTTATTTTATTTTTTATTTGGAAGGAAAATAACTCTTCTCATTGTTCTCCTTTATGTTCCCTCTACACAATTTTTCTATATTTTCCTCATAAAAAATCATTCATTCTTCCAATTCTCTCTTTTCATCTTTTTTTTTCATTTTCATCAAACTTAAATTTATTTATTAAGAAGCAATTTTTTTAAGTTTAAAAATTCGGGAAAATTGCAAAAAACATCCCTTATATTTGCTTGAAAAACTTTTTTCGTCCCTGACATTTCAAATGATACAAATTCATCCCTCACATTTGTTTGAAAAATGTTTTTAATCCCTAACATTTCAAACGATGCAAATTCATCTTTCACATTAAAATAGTGTATCAAATTGGTCATTCTATTCATTCATGTGTCTTTCATTAACAAAAGAGGTTAAATAATTGTTTTGTGACAATTTTTCACGAGCAAATTTAGAATCACAATTCATTTCCCCAAATTTTTAGTTAGAATCTACATTTTTGGGTATTGAAAAATTGTCACAGGACAAGCATGTGACCTCTTTATGTTAAAAATAAGATACATGAATGGATGGAATGACAAATTTGGTACATGATTTTAATGTCAGGGACGAATTTGCATTATTTGAAATGTTAGGGACAAAAAAAGTTTTTCTACCAAATGTGAGGAATGAATTTGCATCATTTAAAATGTCGGGGATGGAAAAAGTTTTTCAAGCTAAAAGGATGTTTTTTACAATTTCCCAAAAAATTTTAATAAAAAATGTTAAATTTGTTTTTGTAAAATACTTTTCAAGTTGTTA
Source organism: Ophiorrhiza pumila (assembly GCA_016586305.1). Taxonomy (NCBI): domain Eukaryota; kingdom Viridiplantae; phylum Streptophyta; class Magnoliopsida; order Gentianales; family Rubiaceae; genus Ophiorrhiza; species Ophiorrhiza pumila. The sequence goes on from BLIW01000011.1 coordinate 13,171,824, forward strand.
AAGGTTATTTCAACTAATTTTTATCAAAAGTGTCAAATGATAGTGAAAGACCTAGTGTCTTAAATCTACTTGTTTGAATGATTAACAAACAATTATGTATACTAATGTTTCAACAACCTTCTTGAAGTTATAGGTATGCAAATTGGCAAAGGTGAAACTTAAAGTGTTGAAGAAATAGAAACTAGGTAAATTAGGGTAGATTCCCCAACCCCAAACCTAGTTGTACATTACCTCATAACATGATTGAATCATTTAAAATCTCATGTAAAATGAATCCAAAATAAAAATTGAAAATTTGTCTTTTCGTAAACCAAGATTTTACAAAAGTTGTTTTTTATTTTTCTCAAAATATTTTAATAAAATGAAAAGTTATAAATTTGAGAAAAAGATAGATTCGAACGACCCCTAAGGGTTTCGGCCGTCCGAACCTTGGTTTTAAATGATTTGGAAAATTCTCTAAAAATTAGATTCAGATGACCTCTTTGAGTTTCGGTCGTCTGAACCTTGCATTTGAAACTTGTAAAATAGATTTGGACGACCTACTTGAGTTTTGGCCATTTGAAATTATGGATTTCAATTTTCTCAAGTTTTTTTGAAAAGTATATTCGGATGCCTCCTAGGAGTTTCTTCCCTCCGAAATATAGATTTGGACTACCCCTTGGAGTTTCGGCCGTCCAAATTACCTAGATTTGTGAGTAATGACTAGTTTTCTAAAAAATCAATTTTTTGTCCATTTTTCCTCACAAATCATTTATATAAATGCCTTGAACTTTTATAACAGTATTCCAATGATCATTGAGAAAAATCTTGCCTACAAACAATCTCCAAAACATCAAAGAAAAGAGATTTGATAATCAATCGAAAGGATAAAAAATCTTGAGCTTTAATCTTGTTCTTCATCTGTCTTGAGCCAATAATTTTCTCTTGTAAAAACCATTATTTGAGAGGAATTGTGTGAGAGCTTTAATTTTAATTATCCACCTTAGAAAGAGGTTTTTCAAGAGTTGTAATCTAAAAATTAGTAAGATTGAAAGGTTTCTCCAACAGAGAGAGAGAGAGAGAGAGAGAGAGAGAGAGAGAGAGAGTAAAATCGATTCTTATAGCATTGGTTGCTAGTAAGATTAGTTTAACTTTCAAAGGTTTGTAAATGTTTGGATCTCATATTTGGTGAAGATATCCCTATTTAGTGGATTGGTGAAATACTAATCTTGTGGGTTTAAATAGTGGATGCAGAGTGTTCCAAAGGGAGACTTAAACCACTATAAATTTCTCGTCTCTATTTAATTGAATTATTGATATTTATAGTGGATTGGTGAAATACTATGTTTTGTTGATATTTATAGTGAAATTGTGATCATTACTTGGTGCATATATTTAATTGAATTATTGTGTTGATGTGGTGTAAATTAGTTTGATAGATTTAATAGATTTCATAGACCTCACAACCGTCACACATGCACACATAAAGTATTTTGATAAATTTCCTTAAAGAGACATTGATTAAGGAAAAACAGTTTTAGATAAGATTTTTAATTGGATAACCTAATTCACCACTCTCTTAGGTTGCATATAGGGCTAACAAGTGGTATCAGAGTCTAATCTCTATACATTTAGGATTAAAATCCTTAGAGAACGATTATGACAACTAATAATGTTATGTTTTTAGAGGGGAAATCAAACTTAAGACCTCACTTGTTTAATGGAACCAACTATGTAACTTGTTTAATGGAACCAACCATGAATCCATAGATTCAATGTATTGTAGGTTCAATAGCTTGATAAAAGACTTAGAAACTTGGAAACAATATACCCTTTAGGTGTACAAAATAGAAAAATCTTGAATGCCTTGCCTAAAGAATGGGAATCAAAAGTCATAGTAATTGAAAAAGCCAAGAATTTAAGAGAATTACCTGTTGATCAATTAATTGGCTCACTTATGTCTTTTGAATTAAAAATTAGGTCCAAAATCAAGGAGGAGAAGCTAAAGGCGAAAAAGAGAATTGCTCTTAAAACTCACTATGATGAAAGTGATGAAGAGGAAGGAGTTTCTTACATGTGTTTTATGGGATTTGAAGACTATGAGGTAAGCTCCTCTTGCAATAATGATGAGTATAATAGTGATTATAATGATGACCTTGAATTGTATGTGGCTAAGTTGATTGATGAACTTAAGAAGAGTCAAAGCCAAAATAAGAGGCTTAAGGTAAAACTAGAAAAAGTTACAAATTGCAATCAAGACTCAATCATAAAATGTGACAGTTTAATGAAAGAGAATGACCAATTGAAATGTGAAAAATGAAAAACTAGCTTTGGAAAACATCAGAGTCAAGAAAGAAATTAAGAAATATGATGAGGTAAAGAAAGAGCATGTAGATATAAAAAAATAGGATTAAGGATCTTAGCATTTGCTTAGCTAAGTTTCTTCAAAAAAAAAAAAAGAGAAAATTTAGAGAAGCTCTTAGAAAGTAAATAGTTAGGGAGTAATAGATATGGATTAGGGTATGCACATAGTGAAGGTACACAAAACTCAACCTCTAGGTTTGTTAGATCTAACCATAGCTCATATTATCACCATTGTGTATTTGTGATAATAGAGTGAAAAACTCTAAAAATGATTCACACTATCATAGTTATGGATTTCAAATGCATAAATCACACCATCACCACCTTGGAAGAAAAATTCAAAACTCAAAAACAAGGTATGGTGATAGTAGGATAAATTCATACCATAGAGTAAAGATTACCACTAGCTGGTTCTGAAATCAGAACCAGAACCGTGGCCCCATCAGAAGCAGAACCAAGACCGTAATCGGCTGTAAGGTTTCTTTTTCGGTTCCTAAAAACGTGGAATCGGAACCAGCAAACTTTTTTTTTTATTTTTATAATTCTATAAATATTTTAATATCTCTTTATTTCCATCACATAATTCTTCTCCTAATATTATTTCTTACTTTTCTAATCTTTATATTTTAGATTTAAAAGTTTATACTTTAGAGTTTAGTATATAGTGTTTAGGGTTTAGGGTATCAACTTTTCTAAATAATTATTCTAATTCTATTATTATATTATACTAATATGCTATTTGAATTCCAATTAATAGTTGTAGAGTCCGTTTTAGACTACATCTAACCTCTCTTTTCTTAAGGATTTTGCCTTGTTTTTAAGTATTTTTGTGGTACTTAAGTTCTTTTTGGGCTTAATTGTAAACTTTACAAGGTGGAGAGCTTAAAGTGCTAAAAAGGCTTATTTGGAGGCTATTTTGACCAAAAAGTCAACAAGTCAAAATAGAAGTGAAAAGGTGAGGAGGAGAAACCTTAACCCTAGGATTTGCCCTAAGGGTTGAGCTAGGTTTTTTGTGCACAACTCATGGTAAAGATGACTTTGGCCAAATTATTGCACTTTTTGGAGGTAAAGGTTCATATTTGAGTAAAGACTTAGCATGTTTTATAGACTATGTATTGCCTTAAGAAGATCACCTTAGCACCACACCCTCTAGACCAAGGCACATAGCCAAGGCCTAAGTTGTAAGCACTTAGGGCCAACACTTAGCACACATGCACCAAAACCTCTCCCTTAGGATGCTTAACGCCAATACCAAGGCACATAGCCAATGTCTTGGACTAGAACCTAATACTAGCACACTACACACATGCACAACCTAGCACACCTTAGGCACAAACCCTAGGACTCTCACTAAAACCCTAATGCATAGGCTAGTTTTCCTACCTTAAAGCACATTAGGCAACCACAAACCCTTAGAACCCAAACTAGGACACATCGAACACACAAAACACAAAAAAGAAACACACACACACACACACACACAATAAGCATACTTCTGCCGCGGCATAGGTGCCACAGCGGAAATGCACTAGAAAGTGCATGTTTTGCACTTTTTCCTCACTTCACCTCATTTCCTCATTTTCATTTGTATTTTGACCGTGGCATAGAAATACACTAGATTTCATCAATTTTCACCTTAAACTTCATTCTTAGGTATCCTAGGTTAGTTTGGTCATGGCATAGATGCAACGACAATAATACACTAATATTTCACACACTTTGCACGTTTAGGGATTTTTAGGACTTCTTAGGTAGCTTTTATGCATAATTCTGTCGTGGAATCTATGCCATGCTAGAAATACACATTAAACTCGCACACACCACATTAGAATCATAAAACACACACACCCTAGCACACTTTTGCTGTGGCATAGATGCCACAACAGAAATACAGTTAAACACACCCACACTTGCATTTCCATGTAGTTTTGGAGCATTTCATGCATTGTTCTGATGCCACGACAGAAATGCATGTAACATTCACTCTCACACACAAAAACTCACAAAACATATGCACACAAGCAAATTTCTTCCATGGCATCTATGCCATGACATAAATACACTTCACTCTCACACACTTTCACCAATTCATGTAGTTTTAGGTTTTTAGGCATAGTTATGCTTTTGCATCTATGACATGGCATAAATGCACTTCATTTTGCATGTTTTCATCTTGTTTTGTGTAAAAGATTGTGTGTGTTAGGTGTTAGCACATGTAGGACCCATCTCTCTACCTCTAGGTACTTAGAATCTCTCTAAGAAACCTATCTCAAACCAAGACACATAGTCTTGGAACCATCTCTTAACCTTCCCAACATGGACCATAAGGCATGGTCCATGACCAACATGAACCCACATAAACCATAGACTCCCTAGTAGACCCCACTTAAGTTAGAACCCTTAACCTTGGCAAGTCTCACTAGTTTCCACTAGTGGCACCTAGTTAACACTAGTTTGGCCAAAATAAGACTAGTTTAATATAATTAGCCCTAGTTTAGTCAAATTAACAGTAGTTGATCTAGTTTGACCTAGTTTGACTAGTTAAACCTAACCAACCATAGTTAAATTAAAAAACCTTAGAAAATCTTAGTTAATCCTAGTTAGGGTAGTTTAACCCTAGTGTGACTAGTTTGACTTAGGTTGACCTAGTTTAACTAGTTTGACCTAAGTTGACCAAGTTTGACCTAGTTTGACCAATAACCCTTAATGAAACCCTAGTTAAAGCTTATTTAGAGAGCTAGTTTGAATTAGTGTTACTTAGTTTACCCTAGAGTGGCTAGAATAACCTAAGTCTTATTAGTTTAGGCTAAAAGTGTACACTTAACCACTCAATAAGGTACAAGTTGGTTTGGTTAGTTGATTTGGTTATTTTTCACACTAGAAACCCTCAGGAGTCCTTTAGTCTTGGCACATAGGCCATTATTCATGATTTTTCTTTACTTGTGTATTATGATCTTAACCTTTATTTCTCCTGTGAGAGTGCAAATAATACTTAAGTCAATGATCATCATAAGGAAGAGCTCAACCCAAGGTGTATACGTAAGGGATAACATCCAAATATCCAAAAACTTAAGGAATAACTTTAAAGAGGAAAGAAACGTCATAGATGACATCCTAGAGAAGAGCTAAAGAAAAAAACTTGCTCCCTAAGGAGGACCACCTTGTGAATAAATTGTACTAGGATAGGTACCTTTTTGTAAAATATAGAAGCATATTTTCTTTCTCTCCAAGTTTCATGATTAGTATAAATAGAAGCTCTCAAGACTATTTTTTAATTTTTGCTTTTTATTTTCCTAATTTAGAGAGTTAGTTGGTTCCAGAACTCCATTTTTGGCCAGGAAGCAAGAGCTTAGGCCTTAGAACTAGACTAATAGTAAGGCTCAAATTGGAGAGAGAGAACTTGTGCTCTTATTGTAATACCTTTATAAGGATTGCCTTAATACAAGTGAAGCTTGGATCTTTCATTGACTTAATTGAATTTTAAGAATTATTCATTCTCTGTGATGGGTAATTTCTTGTTTTCCTTACCTTTTACTTTGACTTGTGATGATTTTGGCCATGAGAGGCTAAATCACTATGGTATTCTTGGATAAATTGTTGTGAGTTATGAAATCTAAGTGAAATAGTAGTCCTATATTGAGAATAATGATGATTGATTCATTTATGTGTTCTAAATAATGATGGAATTGTGAAAACCGGATTCATTAATTCATAATTTGTTACTTTGAGGGTTGAATTCAAGGGGTTCATGTTTGTTATGTATTTGATTAATTGCCAAGTTAACTAACATGTAATTGAGAGTTGAATCTTATTGTGAATTACTCTAGAGAAGCATAGAACACCATAAATGGGTTAAGTTTGTATGCTTTAAATGAATTTATCATTGTATTCAGTTTGAACGAATGGCCCCCGAGTAGTGATGCTTAGGAATTTGAATGTAAAGACTAGAAGGATACTTAGTTTTGATTGTGATCAAAGGGGCCTTGTTTTTGCCAAGAAGGGGACCCTGACTTCTCTCAATACTTAATCAACATAAAGGAAACTAGTTGGGTAGTTGGCCATTGTCATGGGTTGTGGCGTTAACTAATAATTCAAACTTATCTCTGTCAAGGAAAGGGGAGAATTGACGAGTTTCGACCTAGGTGCATCTGCCAAGATGACTTAGGACTGTTCCATGAGGACAATCTTTTACTCTATAAATCAATCATCATAGCTCAACATAAGGTTATTAGTCCACTAGATGGAATTTCTCAGAACACTAGTCTAAGAACACCATTCTCTCTCTATTTGATTACCTTACTACTCTCTGTGATTGCCTTGTTATTTAGTTATTGTCGATTTGCACATCTTACTATTTACTTCAGGTTCATTGAATATTTCACATCATATAGCTAGTGTACCTCCCTGTGGGATCGATACATTACTCACCCTTCTACAAAGTAGGGTAAGATTACAAATTTACTTATAGTCTCTAAACACATCGATCAAAGCATACATTTGACAAGTTGGTGCCGTGCCAGGGATAAAGTAACGAGCCATCATTTTGATTAATATTCCATTTGTGACTTCTTTGTTAGTGTGTGTCGGCAAGCGACAATAGTTCAATCATTCTTTCAATACTCTTATCATTTATATATATATATATATATATATTTCTTTCTCACTTATCTAATTCTTCATAATTCTATTTTTCTAAAACCTTTATACATTAGTTCAATTTTAATTATTAATCCAATTATATTATGTATCAACTTTTGCAATTTATATTATCATAATTCTATTATTATATTATGCTAATATACTAATTAAATTTCAATTAATAGTTCGATCATTCTCTCTATATATACTTTTATTCTTTATATATCTGATAGGGGAAAATATACTTATAAAATACGATCTCACCACATGTTCCAGAAAATCCAAGGTACTTGTTCCAATTGTTAAAGATGAATCTCATGTATGGAGGCCAGGAATAGAATGAAGAATAAGCCTCATATTAGTCCTAAGGAGGTCTGAGACTCCAAAATGGGATAACAAAGGAAATCATGACAAGAGGCGTCGAATATTGTTTGCTGAGATTCTGCCAAGTTTTAGTAATCTACCCATAACGCTCTTAATTTAACTCGGAATTGGTTGATTCTAGTGGCATTAGAAAGTAAGCTCTAGAGCTAAATATTTGATGTTTTTCAGTTTTCCAGATTCTAAAAGGATCAAGGTGAAAATATGCCATAAAGCCACACGTTACGTCATAACACGGTCAAATTTCGAGATTTTTAGTTTTTCATTTTTTTTGTGTTTTTTATTTCGGGCTCTTTCTTAAAGTGTTCCTAAGATGTTAGGGCCAAGAAACATGTCTTCTAATTATTATTTATTAGGAGTTTAAGTTGAGTTTTAATTTTGGGCTTTTGTTTAGTCCATCTAGTTGGAAAGCTAGGGTTTTATCTTTTTAGAAAGTTAGGGTTTTTGTAAGCCTATAAAAAGGCTATTAGGTTACGTATTATTCAGATTTGAAGTGAATGAGAATTGTGTTAAATACGGAGTTGTTTTTCTTTTTACGTGAGTTGTTTTCCTGAGGAGGGATTCCAATTTACATTGTGGGTTTTAGTTCCTGAGGAGGGGATTAAATCTTGCGTGACTGCCTTGTTATTTTTTGGTGAGGAGCTGGCAAGGAGCGTCGTCTACCTTTGCAATTTTACCCAATATCACCAAAACAAGTAGTAGTGGCAAGCGGGATCGTATCCAACAGGGAGAGGATTGAATTAAGAATTGTAGAGGTGATAGAATAAAAAGTGTTCAATAAAACAAGCAGCAAGTATGAGCAAATACGTAAGTCAATCAAGAAGTGAAATGGTGTTGCCTTGAGGTAGGTCAGTGTGACGACTCTATTTGATTATCCTTGACTAGTGTAAGAACATGAATGAGGGGTCGTTGTTCTAGTGAACTTAGGGTTGATCTCCTTATAAGACTCACAATCCTAATTCACCCTGCTCCTCTCACCTTCCCTTGGTAGTGTAAGACCTAGGCTCAGCTTCCTAATTCCCGATCCCTACCTGACACTAGAACCCCAACTCCCTTGGAGAAGAAAGTCAACCAAAGTTCGAGTTCTAATGTTTAAATAATCCTAAGTCTTTCCATTACATTAACTTCAATTGTCATTGGTAATGCACAACTGACGTTGCATCCTTAAACAGATCATAGGACTCATTCAAGTTGTTCCTTATTCCAGTGATGTTATTTCATTTCCATTAATAGCACTAAACTGACCTCAGTGGTACTGCAAGTCATATAAAGGGCCTAGGCGTGAGTGAGTAAGTTTTGAAATAAAGCATCAACAAGATATAAGAAACAATATCAAACACGTAATATGCAAAACAAATGTCTCAAATCAATTTAGAATCATCACACTTAATCCCTCAAAGCAACAACCTAATGTTTAGCCAATCATGTTGATCGGCTTTGAAAACAAGTTTGACAAAGCCAGATCAAACATAGCTATTACAGAAAGATAAAATGGAATGATCTCGACTCTGATCTCCTTTTTCTCTTGAAACCCTAGCTCTCTTGATTGATCTCCGTTTCTGGCTCTTCAAAAGCTCTCTCCGTCAAAAGCTCCTTTCTTCTTGCCCTCCTCTGGCTTTTATAGTTTTCTCTTCATGTCCTTGCCAAGTGAGCTTCCTGGAAGTTTCCTTGCTATGCCCGGATGTTGACACGTGCTCCTGTAACATAAGCCAAGAATGTAGTGAAGACACGTGTATTTGACAAATAAGAATGACGAGGCAAAATATCAAATAGATTGGGTGCGGTGTTTGCTACGTGCACTTGGACCAAATGTGAAGTGGAGTGTATATTAGATGCATGATAAAATCCCTAAGTAAAAATCTAACAAAGGAAAAGTATAACAAAGAACGAAAATATGAAAAAGGAAAAATATAACAAAGAACAGATTGTATGAAATTATCAAGTGTGCACAGTGTGCAAATGTGAGTGAGGCGGGCGCGTGGTGCGCCCGCCGTGTGAGTGGCGGGCGCCATGTGCGCCCGCCGTGTTGTGTGTGTGCGTGTGTGAGGCGGGCGCGTAGTGCGCCCGCCGTGTGTGTGGCGGCCGCCGTGTGTGAGGCGGGCGCCTAGTGCGCCCGCCATGTGCGTGGCGTGTGTGCATGTTATGTGTGCAAGTGTTTGTGCAAAGTGTGTGCGAGTGTTTGGCAAAGTGTGAGTGCTGTGCAACTGTTGTGGTTGTGGACTTCCTAAAAGGCTTGGAGGTCAGCGACTCGCAGGGTGGCTCGGAGGTCGATGTTGTGCATGACCAAGTGTTGTGCCTATTTCAAACATCAAAGCATCTTTACGTTGTTTTGCAACACTTAGCCATTTTCACCCCAATTTCCAAAACATGCAGTTTTAGCACACGGTCACCATAACAAGCATCATTTCCACACAAAGTCCATAGCAAAATATAAGGAAATTCACACAAATAAGTCGGCAAAATACCGACTTATCATCCCCCTACACTTAAGTCTTTGCTAGTCCCGAGCAAAGCATAACCAACTGTCCACCCTCACATTCAACACTCTCAATATCATCAGTTCTCCACTTAAAATTTTCGCATGCAAAGGAAACATTTGGTAAAGTTTACAGTTCATTCGACCTCATACAAGTTATCAAGTAAGGTGCAGTGAATAAAGACCAAACCTTCAGCGTGCAAGTGTGTGCTGAGAGATGCATATTTCCCTTTAGTCTGTCTATGCAAAGTACTCAAGTAGGCACTTTAGTTAATAATTCTTGCACTACAGTCTTTTGTCCACACACACGAACACTTCATACTAAAATGAAAGACAAGAACTTAACTAAGCTTACTGGGGATTTCCCCTTATTCAATGCACATTGGTGCTTATTGCTTTCTTTTCGAAACTTGGCCGCCAGGGTTTTGTGGCTATTTTTTTCCCTTTATTCGTCGCAATCCATGTTCGTGTGTGTCTTCAAGAGACTATATATATAAATGCAAGAAAAAGTGCTTACGAGTAGAAAACACATACAAACAAAGAAATATAAGCTCCCTCCTATGTCAAATTGTGGTGGCATTTCTATCTTACATTAACACAGCACTTCACTCATCAACATCGTTTGCAATCGAATGAATACCGTAAAACTCAAAAATTTTCGCATACATTGAACAGTTTGTGTATTGGTGGATTTTGCTGATAAAATTGGAAGTGCGAATGTAATGGATAGTGCAAGTGTGTTAAATGGATAGTGGCAATCTTTGCACAACACAACATCACACTCTTACATTTATAACAACTTTGAAACGAAAAGCACACTACATCACAACTTTGAAATGGAAAGCAAGCACTACAAGGTCAGTGCTAGTCACTGCCTTGTTTTTCATTCCCACAACAGCACAAAGAAAAGAAGAAAATAAAACGAAATAAAAACACCTCCTAATACTAATATAAGGACACACCACCTCTGATCCCTGCAACACATAACAAACACACGACAATTCAAGGCAATTCAAAGTAAAGGCAAAGTAAGGATTTGATAACCACACATCACACATGGACCTCCAGAGCAACAACCACGCATGGACCTCCAGAGCATGCAAGACGAACTCCCCCCACACTTAGAATCAACAATGGTCCCCATTGTGTGAAAAGGAAAGAGTCTACCCAGTTTATGCGTCGCGCTGGGCCCGTTCTTGCTGTTCCGCTTCCAGATAGATTTGCCATTGTGGGTTGCCGATTGTGCTGAGAGAGTGTCGGGATTCCTCCGTTGGAGATATTCCAATTCCTTGGCTCCTCGCCATTTGCGACAGTAAGTATGGGAAATATATAGGTGTGCCAGTGCATTTTTTCGCCCGATCGATGGATGCCATGATCACCCTCCCCACATCGATCGTCATCCGATGCTGGATGGCATAGATTAGAAGCACTCTTTCTCTGGTTGCTCTTCTGTTTTGGCTTGTGGGTATAAGCTTTGAGTTTATGAACATTAGCCACAGGCGGGCCTCTGTAGTCAGGTCCCTGGTGTTAACACAAACTGCTTCAGAGTTGGCGTTACGCACCCAGGAGGCTCCAGGTAGCCCAACATATTCAATTAAGTAGTCCACATTGGCTGCTCCTACCAACTGTTCAAATTCATTCTCTTGATAATCTGGTAGTTGATAGTGCTCATTTATTGCGTGGCTTGTCACCATGAGAAAGGTCCCTCTCAGATAAACTCCATCATGGTTGTTCGAGTTTGTGTAACTTGCATGGGCATTGGCATAGTATTCCCTGGCTACTTCCACATTGGATGCTGCTGGGGCGTAGGTGAGAGGTTCCCATTTGTAGAAGCTGATTGCTTCTTTGAATGTGTGTTCTGGGGCCTCAAATTTTCGTTCCACCAGGATATGCCTGTAGGCGGATCTCTCAAACCGTCTCACCACCCTGTCGTTGACGAACCGTAGGGGAGAGTCAGGGGTGTACTTTTCGTCCTCTTCAGAGTCCCAGTCGGGTGGATCTGGAATGCCCAGGACTCCCCGCAGGTATGCCGTGTAGTCACTATCGTTATTTGCCATGTGCCTACAATGAAGTTAATTTAGAGTGCAACTGACCATGCGACAATTGGTGGTATTTATAGAATTCTCCTCTGCATGGCCTGGTGGGTTAGAGCTAGAGGACGCACCCCGTGACTTAGCTAGAGGACAAATCATAAAGCTGTAATGTGCATGCAAACAAATTATGTGTAGTCTATCTTGACATGTCATGCAATTGTCTTGTCGCTCTTTATCAGCTTATGCATATGTGTGGCTTACTTGTACACAGAGTCGCTCCTCCGACATTTCTCTCAGAAGCATTGAGATACTCAAGGAATCAAATATTCATTACCTGTATTGGTGTAAGCTCTTGGATTTTATTCCTTGTCCATGTCAGAACATAGATGATTCTTGGCGTGTTTACCTTTGTTTCCCGTGATCACGGGTTTGCTTACCAAAATCTCATGCTTCTCGTGCTCCAGAAATGTACCTTCCAGTGCCCACTGTGGTGCTTTCCATGCTCGCCGTATTGACTTCCTGCGTAGAGTAGAGTTGGGAGAATTTAGATTCACTGGTTATTGCAAACTTAATACCAAAAGAAAAAAAACGAAATGACAAAATAAAAGAAATTAGACTGTCGGGTTGCCTCCCCACGAGCGCTTGGTTTAGTGTCCTCAGCCAGACATGGAAATGTTTCACTGAGGTGGTAGGAGGTCGAGGCATTGAGCTTGCCCATTGTCGTCGCCTGCGGGGGGGGGGGGGGGGTTGAAGACCTTCACCCTGTGCCCATTGACCTTCCAACTCTCTCTTGAGGACTCATTGTAGACCTCGAGGGTTCTATAAGGGGAGACTCTCGTGACGACCATAGGTCCAACCCACCTAGTCCTTAGTTTGCCCGGAAAAAGCTTAAGCTTAGCGTCGAACACAAGCACTTGCTGCCCCACCTCAAATTCTTTGACTTTAATCTTAGTATCATGCCATTTCTTTGTCCTTTTCTTGTAAAGACTCGCGCTGGTATATGAGTTACATCTGAACTCATCCAGCTCGTTCAACATCATCATGCGGGCTTCCTGAGTCAAGTCGAGTTCCATGTTCAATTTTTGTATCGCCCAGTATGCCCTGTGCTCTAATTCGACTGGGAGGTGGCATTCTTTCCCAAACACTAGTCTAAAGGGTGAGGCTCCAATCGGGGTCTTATATGCTGTCCTGTATGCCCAGAGTACATCGTCTAATTTGAGGGCCCAATCCTTTCTCCCCAGATTCACGACCTTTTCCAAGATGCCTTTGATCTCTCTGTTGGACACTTCAGCCTGTCCATTTGCTTGGGGGTGGTAGGGCGTGGAGACCCTGTGCTGGACCCCATATCTTGCTAAGAGTGCATTGAAGACTTTGTTACAAAAATGGCTTCCTCCATAGCTGATGATAGCCCGTGTGGTTCCAAATCTGTTAAAAATGTTCTTCTTAACAAATCCCATTACACTCCTGTTGTCGTTATGGGGTAGTGCCACTGCTTCTACCCACTTTGATACATAATCGACTCCTACCAGTATGTACTCATTTCCACATGATCTCGGGAAGGGTCCCATGAAGTTCAGCCCCCAGACATCAAATAAGTCCACCTCCAGTATGTTGTTGCGAGGCATCTCATCTCTGCTGGATATATTCCCTACTCGTTGGCACTTATCGCATCTACTCACCCAAAGCTTGGAGTCCTTAAAGACATGTGGCCAGTAGAACCCTGCTTGTAAGACCTTGTGCCCAGTCCTTGCCACCCCAAAGTGACCTCCAAATGGTGATTCATGGCAGGCCCTGAGAATGTCCTCTATCTCCTCATCCGGTATGCACCTTCTAACAATTTGGTCGCTACACCTTTTATATAGACATCCGCTCTCCCAAAAATAATACTGAGCGTCGTGCTTGAGCCTCTTCCGTTGGTCACTCGAAAGATGTTGCGGCATTTGACCAGTGACCACATAGTTGGCGATGTCTGAGTACCAAGGTAACTCCCGCGGGTGGACCTTGAAGATCTGCTCATCAGGGAAGCTCTCCTTGATCCATAATTGCAATTGTTCCTCACTGATTCCACCCAGCTCGAGTCTTGACAAGTGGTCTGCTACCACATTCTCACATCCTTTTCTGTCTTTTATCTCGACATCGAATTCTTGAAGTAGGAGTACCCATCTGATGAGTCTCGGTTTGGCCTCCTTCTTCTCCATGAGGTACTTGAGGGCTGCGTGGTCAGTGTGAACCACCACCTTGGACCCCAAGATATATGCTCTGAACTTGTCGAAGGCAAAGACCACAGCTAGCATCTCCTTCTCCGTTGTGGTGTAATTCAATTGCGCTCCATTCAGTAATTTACTTGCGTAATAGATTGCACGGAAAATGTTGTCCTTCTTTTGCCCCAGCACAGCTCCTACCGCAAAGTCGCTGGCGTCGCACATGATCTCGAATGGTTGTCCCCACTCTGGTGCGATAATGATCGGTGCTTCTACAAGCCTCTTCCTCAAAATCTCAAATGCCTCCTTGCAATTCTCATCAAAGACAAATGGGGTGTCTTTCTCCAGTAAGGAGCATAGTGGCTTGGCTATCTTTGAAAAGTCCTTGATGAATCTCCTGTAGAAACCAGCGTGGCCCATGAAGCTTCTTACACCTCTCACATTGGTGGGCATCGGCAGCTTGGCTATCACTTCGACCTTAGCCTTATCCACCTCTAAGCCCTCCTTGGAGATCTTGTGACCAAGCACAATGCCTTCATTAACCATGAACTGACACTTTTCCCAATTTAGGACCAAGTTGGTTTCCACACATCTTTGCAGCACCATAGCCAGATTGTCCAAGCACCCATCGAAGGTCATCCCAAACACCGAAAAATCGTCCATAAAGATTTCTATAATGTGTTCCACCATGTCTTGAAAGATAGCAATCATGCAGCGCTGGAATGTTTCTGGTGCGTTGCACAACCCAAAAGGCATTCTTTTATAAGCGTACGTGCCAAAAGGGCAGGTGAACGTGATCTTCTCTTGATCTCTGGGGTCAATGGCTATTTGGTTATAGCCTGAATAACCATTTAGGAAGCAGTAAAAAAGAAACCCCGCGATTCTATCCAGAAGCTGTTCCAAGTAGGGCAGGGGGAAGTGGTTCTTGCGAGTAGCCTTGTTCAGCTTTCGGTAGTCCATGCACACTCTCCATGCGTTGATGACTCTGGTCGCCAGCAACTCATTGGCTTCATTAGCCACCACTGTCACACCTCCTTTCTTCGGCACACACTGTACCGGACTGACCCATTCGCTGTCAGAGATGGGGAATATCATCCCAAAATCCAGCAGCTTGATTACCTCTTTTTTTACCACCTCCATCATTGCTGGGTTTAGCCTCCTCTGTCTCTCCCGCGTAGGAAAAGCCCCATCTTCCAGCAGTATTTTATGCATGCACACACTGGGGCTGATCCCTTTAATGTCAGCGATGGTCCATCCCATGGCCTCCTTATATTTTCTTAAAACCTCCAGGAGTTTCTCCTCTTGCCACCCTTCCAATTTAGAGGATATCACAACAGGCAAGGTCTCACCCTCTCCAAAATACGCATATTTTAGATGGGGTGGCAAAGGCTTCATTTCTAATTTGGGTGGCCTCAGAGTGGAGGGCGTGAGCTTTTCGTTCCTGCATTCAATGTTCTCAAGCCTCATCTCAGTGGGCACCACTTTGACCTTCTCGTCAGTAGCAACAACATCATTTGTCAAATTTTTACAACACGCAAATTTTTCATCATTCTTCTCACTTTTCATTTTCAACTCCATTTCATCACTGTGATCATGCACTTCATGATTTTCATGCACATTTTTCATTTCACTCAAACTCTCACCATTTCTACGATTTTCATGAAATTCACATGCAAAGGCCTTATCTTTCACAGATGAATTAATTTCATGCTTTTCATCACAAAAGCCCAGTTCATGCAGTGTATCAGTTTCCTCAACAATTAACACAGTTTCAACTTTTCACACATGTCATCATTAAAAGAATCATATAAATCAGGGGAAGACTTACGTTTATGTTCAAAGCTCAAAGGTTGGAGATCACCTTCCACCGAGCTTGCTAGACAACATTGTTCAATGGAATGAGGGTGTTTCATGGCGTAGTCTACATTGAATACGACCTCCTCACCATTGACTCTGAATGTTATGGTCTTACCCTTGACTCCAATGAGAGCATCCCCTGTAGCTAAGAATGGCTTTCCAAAGATGAGTGGGACCTCGGGGTCCTCCTCCATGTCCAGCACTATGAAGTCCACTGGCAGTACAAATTTATCCACAGAGACCAACACGTCTTCTACCATCTCCGTTGGTTAAACCAAAGATCGATCTGCTAATTGGAGCATCACTGCCAGAGGCTTAATCCGTTTTCCCAATCCTATACTCTCGAAAATGGATAAAGGCATGAGGTTGATCCCGGCCCCAAGGTCACACAGGGCTTTGCTAAAAAATTTTCCACCGATTGAGCATGGTACCGTACAGCTACCAGGGTCCTTGAGCTTGGGAGGCAATTCATTGTTGATCCATACTTGGCTTTCCTTGGTGAGCGGAATTGGCACTTCACATTGCAGGATCTGTTCTTTGTTGGCAATCAAGTCCTTCAAAAATTTTGCATACCTCGGTACTGCTGTAACCAAATCCAGTAGAGGGACATTGACGTTTACATTCTTCACCATATCCAGGAACCTTGTGAATTGGACCCTCTTCTTAGGTGGAGGTCGAATTCGTTGGGGAAATGGAGGGGGTGGTGCATATGGAGAGTCATCGCATGGACTTGGAGCTCCCTTCTTCCTTTTACTCTCCTGAGCCTTCACACTCCCGTCTTTGTCTTGGGCTTCATCTCCCACCAGTGTGGTCTCTTCACTGACCTCCTCATTTGAGACTTCCTCTTCTTCTTTCCTCTTGTGACCATTGAGCTCCTTTCCAGATCTCAACGTGATGGCATTGCAGACCTCTGGTCCTTTACCTTTTGGATTCGGCTCTGTATCACTTGGGAGGGCGCCTTGAGGTCTTTGGTGGCTGGCCTTAGCCAACTGTCCCATCTGCATATCAATGTTCTTGATGGAAGCCTCCACGTTTTTCACTTGAGTTTCCAGTGTGGAGGTCATCTTCTCATACATGTCCATTTTTCCCAGAATTTCATGGAGCAAATCATCGGTTGTCTTCCTCTGTTCCCGGTTGCTTGACTCCCCACTCTGGTAATACTGCCTTTGCTGATTATTCTGTCCCCAGTTGCATTGGCCTGACTGATTTCGATAACCACCTCCGTACTGCTGCTGGCGGTTGTTGTAATTGGCGACGTACTGGACTGATTCTTGTGTGAGCTCGCACTCGTCCCTGTGGTGATCTCCCTTACACAGCCCGCACATCAACACGGGAGCGACCTTGGCAGCCTTTAGGTTCTGGATTTGTCTTGTGAGGGCCTCAACTTTTTCTTCCAAGGATGTCTCCTCATCCAGCTCTAGCACTCCCCGTTGCTTACGCGCATGCATCTTTCTAGTTTCAGGAAACAGGAATTCATCGTCTGCAATTGAGTCAAAAAGTTCTCTAACCTCGGGAATGCTTTTATCTTTCAAAGCTCCATTGGCGCTGGCCTTGACCATTAGTGAGGACTCTGGTAGTAGACCTTTAAAGAATATGTTGAGCTCCCTGACCTCTCCAAGGTCATTGTTTGGGCATTGGCGGAGCAAATCGTTGAATCGATCCCAGGCTTCCTTGAAGGTCTCGCCATCCTGCTGCTGAAAGTTGCGGATTTCCAACCTCATTCTCTCCAACTTCGCTGGAGGAAAATACTTAGCTAAAAACTTCCGCTCAAGTTCCTCAAATGTAGATGTAGCTAGACCCCCGATTGAGTTAAACCAATGCTTGGCCTTCCCTTTCAAGGACAGTGGGAAGAGCACCCTTCTCACATCATCCGGAGTCACTCTTTGCAGCTTGAAGGTATTGCATAGTCCTAGAAACCAATCCAAATGCTCATTAGGGTCCTCGTTGCTCAAGCCTTGAAAGATCTGCCCTTGAGTGATTATGGACACAATTTGTGTCGGGATTTGATAGCTCTCGACGTCAATTCCTTGGTGATTGTTTTTCCTCTCAAAATTTACCGCAAAATGGTCCCCAAACTTAGCTGGTTGGGGCAGAGGTCTCTCCAAATTCTGTTCAGCCATTTCAATAACCCTTCTCATCTGTCTTAAAGTTCTCTCCAATTCTAAGTCAAGAGCAAGTTCTGGAGCTTCACCTCGGAGCCTTGCTCTAGGTAGCATAAACTGTGATCTCTCACAAGAAAAGGAAACAGCACTAGAACAAAAGATCAGTAGAACAAAATTAACAGAGACAAGTAATGAAACAACAAATCAACAATTTTAAATAAGAATTCGTAAAGTAACAACAAAGTAAAACTATCACAAACAATTCCAACGCTGTGCCTCTCCCCGGCAGCGGCGCCAAAAATTGGCAAGGAGCGTCGTCTACCCTTGCAATTTTACCCAATATCACCAAAACAAGTAGTAGTGGCAAGCGGGATCGTATCCAACAGGGAGAGGATTGAATTAAGAATTGTAGAGGTGATAGAATAAAAAGTGTTCAATAAAACAAGCAGCAAGTATGAGCAAATACGTAAGTCAATCAAGAAGTGAAATGGTGTTGCCTTGAGGTAGGTCAGTGTGACGACTCTATTTGATTATCCTTGACTAGTGTAAGAACATGAATGAGGGGGTCGTTGTTCTAGTGAACTTAGGGTTGATCTCCTTATAAGACTCACAATCCTAATTCACCCTGCTCCTCTCACCTTCCCTTGGTAGTGTAAGACCTAGGCTCAGCTTCCTAATTCCCGATCCCTACCTGACACTAGAACCCCAACTCCCTTGGAGAAGAAAGTCAACCAAAGTCCGAGTTCTAATGTTTAAATAATCCTAAGTCTTTCCATTACATTAACTTCAATTGTCATTGGTAATGCACAACTGACGTTGCATCCTTAAACAGATCATAGGACTCATTCAAGTTGTTCCTTATTCCAGTGATGTTATTTCAATTTCCATTAATAGCACTAAACTGACCTCAGTGGTACTGCAAGTCATATAAAGGGCCTAGGCGTGAGTGAGTAAGTATTGAAATAAAGCATCAACAAGATATAAGAAACAATATCAAACACGTAATATGCAAAACAAATGTCTCAAATCAATTTAGAATCATCACACTTAATCCATCAAAGCAACAACCTAATGTTTAGCCAATCATGTTGATCGGCTTTGAAAACAAGTTTGACAAAGCCAGATCAAACATAGCTATTACAGAAAGATAAAATGAATGATTCGACATCTGATCTCCTTTTTCTCTTGAAACCCTAGCTCTCTTGATTGATCTCCGTTTCTGGCTCTTCAAAAGCTCTCTCCGTCAAAAGCTCCTTTCTTCTTGCCCTCCTCTGGCTTTTATAGTTTTCTCTTCATGTCCTTGCCAAGTGAGCTTCCTGGAAGTTTTCTTGCTATGCCCGGATGTTGACACGTGATCCTGTAACATAAGCCAAGAATGTAGTGAAGACACGTGTATTTGACAAATAAGAGTGACAAGGCAAAATATCAAATAGATTGGGTGCGGTGTTTGCTACGTGCACTTGGACCAAATGTGAAGTGGAGTGTATATTAGATGCATGATAAAATCCCTAAGTAAAAATCTAACAAAGGAAAAGTATAACAAAGAACGAAAATATGACAAAGGAAAAATATAACAAAGAACAGATTGTATGAAATTATCAAGTGTGCACAGTGTGCAAATGTGAGTGAGGCGGGCGCGTGGTGCGCCCGCCGTGTGTGTGACGGCCGCCGTGTGAATGGCGGGCGCCATGTGCGCCCGCCGTGTTGTGTGTGTGCGTGTGTGAGGCGGGCGCGTAGCGCGCCCGCCGTGTGTGAGGCGGGCGCCTAGTGCGCCCGCCATGTGCGTGGCGTGTGTGCGTGTGATGTGTGCAAGTGTTTGTGCAAAGTGTGTGCGCGAGTGTTTGGCAAAGTGTGAGTGCTGTGCAACTGTTGTGGTTGTGGACTTCCTAAAAGGCTTGGAGGTCAGCGACTCGCAGGGTGGCTCGGAGGTCGATGTTGTGCATGACCAAGTGTTGTGCCCATTTCAATCATCAAAGCATCTTTACGTTGTTTTGCAACACTTAGCCATTTTCACCCCAATTTCCAAAACATGCAGTTTTAGCACACGGTCACCATAACAAGCATCATTTCCGCACAAAGTCCATAGCAAAATATAAGGAATTTCACACAAATAAGTCGGCAAAATACCGACTTATCAGGAGCCATCATATAACCGTGCAAATTGTCATCCTACAGAGATAGAGTGATTCGACTTAATTCAAATTGATTTACGAAAAGATCGTGGACACTTTTCCGCAACAACTATTAATCTATATGAGGAGCGTGGTGAGATCGTTATCATTTATACATTAGTTCAATTTCAACTATTAATCCAATTATATTATGTATCAACTTTTGCAATTTATATTATCCTAATTCTATTATTATATTATGCTAAATATACTATTTAAATTTCAATTAATAGTTCAATCATTCTCTCTATATATATTCTTATTATTTGTATATCTGATAAGGGAAAATATACTCATAAAATATGCTCGTGGTTGCTATCTACCCTTAATCAAAATTAAAGCTAAACAACCCCTTAATAGTGATAGTATAGCAAGTTCGTTTCGACAAAGAAAGGATTATGCTGAAACTTTTAAGAAAATATTTTTGGATTTTTATAATTATTGAACTAAAAGCAGTAAAGTAAATGACAAACACAATAATTAATACGATGAATTGATTTAAAATACTAATTAAGCAACTGTACTCCCGAGATTATATTTTAGGGTTATTAAAAAAATACAAGCACATCGTATCTATGGTCATGCTAAATAAGGGTAAATAACATAACTCAGGCCCCCCTATGTGGCAAGAGGCAAGGAATGCTTTAGGCTTTTACATATTTAGATATTAACTAATTCATTAAACCCTCTTATGTGGCAAGAGGCAATGTTTACTTCCTTAATTAACCCGGAATCTAATGCAACTACCAACAAACAAACCCTCAAATCCAACCACTCCTATGTGACAAGAGGCAACGATGAACCTAGTCACGCTAATGCTAAACTAATCTCCCAAACTCCCCTTATGTGGCAAGAGGCAAGAGCTAAGTTAAAATTAGCCTAACAAATTCACAACCAACCCATAAGAGATTCTAAACAACCTACTATAATCCTCTTATGTGGCAAGATTAAAGAAAGATATCTCTAAATAATTCACTGCACTATAAGAATATATTTATCATACATAATACTCGCAACATATCATGCATAATTATGAAGAACACAGCAAAACTCATTTACCCAAGACCATTATATAGAACATAAACATGTAAATTAAGTTCAAAAACCCATATTCATAATCCCGGGAGCACAATAGATTTAGCCGAGCATGGCTAACCGAACATCATAGGTTTATTTATTAAGCACATAATTGAAAACATAACTTGAAAAAGAAAGATAACACATTGAATTGTAAATCCTTAGAAGAAATCTTTAACTCGAAAAAGAATAAATTCAATAACAATGATTTCCAATTTTGTACAACTGCAATTCCCCATACCATAGCCAAATAAGAAAATCCTAGCTATTACAAAGAGAAAACCCTTGTTTAATGCTCTCAAAATTGTCACCCACTAAAAATATGAAAACCTAGCCCTATTTATAGTGTCTCTATAAAAATATTTGCAAATAAGACCTCCACAAAATCCTTGTTGGACATGAAACCTCAAAGTGGGCCAAAAACGTAATTTTCCAAAAATAATTTGGATTTGCTCATTAACGCTGATGTCACGATGTGTAGAGTTGCACGTCGCGACATGCACCCACATTACGACGTGAGAGGACCCCAAAGTTGCGACGTGGCTTATTGTGATCTACCACAAAATTGCCCAAATTTCAAAAATTGATTTTTAATTCCCATTTTCTCAACATCGCGATGTGCACCCACGTCACAATGTGGGAGGACCCCGATGTGGCGACGTGGAGCAAAGCTTCACTTTGTCACGAACTTTCTTCCGCCCTTCCTTCACTTTGCACCCGTTTTGACTTCCACATGACTTTTCTCGTCCAAGCATGCACGATGGTTGACAAACCTACAAATAAGACACTAAAACGAATTAAATAGAACAAGAGCGACTAAATAATTATGTGCAAAACACTAAATAAAAGGTGAATAAATTCACCTTATCAATTTCCCCCACACTTAACCTTTGTTCGTCCCCGAACAAACAAAACAAAACACAAACGAACCTAAAACAAAAACCCAACACAAATACTTATCAAAATCAACAAACAAAACGCATCCAATTCTATCAACTCGACCTAAGTGTAAACATCATGTTAACACCTCATAATCTCATATATTCAAATGTCAAGTACACATAATATACGTCCCAAGAAGTCATCAAAGTTCAATCTCATAAAGGGATGATAGTATAAGCAAAACAAGCTTAAAAATGCAAAAGCATTAAGTGCAAACAATTATACAAGCACATTTATTAAAGAACACACTTTAAGCGAGTTATATAAGTTTCAACTAAACAAAACGTTAAAAACACACCAACCTACTTAATGATTACAAACTCGTCAATCCCCTTAGTATTCCCCTAAGTGCATAAAAATTATTGACTCAAAATGCTAAATATTCCATCTAAGACCCGACTCTCTTTAGATAGCATATTATTTTTCTATCCCACATCGAATCTTTTGATAAAAAAGCAATCATCGACAACATGACACTTATCACAACAAGATAAAAAATTTCAAAAATTGGACACAACACATTTTATCAACTAAACACCATGGGTTACTTTCAAAAAGAAATGTCATTACCAAAGTTCTTATTCACGAGCTAAGCTTTACGTAAGGGAATAACTAATATGAATAGGACAAAATTAAAATGAAATCCTAATTCTATTAACATTAATTGTATTATTAATGCGCAAAATGACAATAAAAACAACAACAAAAAATTATGAAAAATAATATCCAAAACAAAAACAACAAACAAAAATAAGCAACGAAAAACAAAGAAAACAAAGTTAATAGAAAATAAAAAAAAATAGAAAACAGGACTATCATAACTATCCCCCACACTTAAATTCCATATTGTCCTCAATATGGGAAAGAAAAAACACCATCTAGTCTTGCTGTATATCATCGCGCTGCGGTGATTGAGAACTAGATCTCTTGCCTCGAGAAATTTGCCATGACGCCTCATTTGTTGAACCATATATGAAATTTGTGTCATCTGATGGGATAAATTAGCATTGGCTATCTCTATTTGGTCAAAGTGCTCATCAAAATGAGTCATCTGGCGCGCATCAAATGGTCCTCCAACTCATCCATGCGAGTATGCACACTAGAAAAAGTAAGTAGACGTCGTGGCGGAGGTGGAGGTGGTGGTAGAATCGGCTCCTTGTCCTGTTCTTGGTCCTGCTCTTGCTCCTGCTGTGGCTCCTGCTCTGTTACTTGTCCTTGACCTAACCGCTCAAAGGAACTAAGCTTGTAGAAGTTATATATAGCATTGGTGATGACATCACGGACACCACATAACTCGTCTGTATCCAAGGCTTGCACAGCAGCGGCGTACAAATCGCCGTGATTGTCGATGGATAACATAGGCCGGTCTGGATAAAGCGTCTTGCTTTCCGAATTTTGATGTCTATAATCTCCCTAACATCGATGGACAAACCCATCTGAATAGCATAATTAAGGATGGCCTTGTCGCTGTCACTGGATGCCTGATGGATGCTCGGAATGAGCTTCCCAATAATGAAGTAGTGCCATGCCTTAGTGATTTTCGTCATTTGAGCCAGCTTGAGTTTAGCAATCCGAAATGACGCAACGATGGAGGCAAGGGGTCTAGCTGTAATGGTGGAGTAAACTTGCAAAACTGAGAATTGGTCTCCCACCCAAACACGGTAACCACTGTCCTCAATGTCGGGAGGCTGAAGTATTCATTAAACCTGGTACGAATGACTGGAACATTTATGCCACGGATACGAAGGACACCATTCCGCATGTACGGATAGTTTGCGTAAAATTCACAAACTAATGTAGCGTTTCCTCCGAGAGGTTGGCGGCATAGCTGTTGCCAATGGCGAGCGTAAATCTGAGAAGCGATTGGCGCAGCTGTCACCTCGATGCCACGTTCCTTCACCATGACTCTTTGTGCAAGTTTTTCATTGTGGATTTCAACGTAAATGAAGTAAAAATTCAAAATTTACCTCTTGAAGAGAAAAACTAAACGTCAAAATTCTTGTGTGTTGTGATGGAACTAAGGACTTCTACACCGCCCCAAAAACTCCTAGAACTACTTCTAAACACCTAATGGCAATGAATTTCACTAGAAATTCGAATTGATGAATCTGCAATTTTTGAAAAATTCTTGAAAAATTAAGGAATTTGGGTTGTTTAATCGGTGAATTTGTGATTATATAGTGTTATTATAATCCTAAAACAACCTAGAAAACAAATGTGGATTAATTTGGTGAAGAAAACTAGAGAAGGACATATGGAGTTGAGAGTGATTTTGTTTTGGTTAGTTTGCTTTAAAAAAAATTGCTTATGAACAGAAAAGAGGGCTGTGCACGTTTAATATGCAATTTTTCTTGACATCGTGACATGGGACCGCCAGGACGTCGTGACATGGGTGAAATCCTAAATTTTTTTGACGCGTACACGTCGCGACGTGGGTGCACGTCGCAACATCCAGTTTCCTGGATGTCACGATGTGGCTCACTGTTTGGCGAATTTAAAATTCACATTTTCTGGACATCGCGATGTGTGGAGACCCGGACGTCACGACGTGGGTGAATTTCCACGTTTTCAAGCTTTTCATCATCAAAATGTCCCCTCATTCCTTCCTCCAACCTACAAAACAAAATTTGCACATAATTAATCATTAGTTAATGGAATTTTAGCCTAAAAGTCTAACTTGAAACATAATAAAATAAAGTAAAACTTACAAATCATAAAAAATAAACTTGAGTTGCCTCCTAAGAAGCACTTTATTTATCGTCTAAAGCTTGACGCATTTTTCTTATTCTTCACTCGGTGACTCTTCAAGAGTCACTTTTTCAACATATCTTGGAACCTTTTCTCCTTGAGAAAGGTAAATCTTCAACCTATGGCCTTTGATTGTGAAAGTATGTCTTGTTCTCTCATTTAGAAGCTTAACTGTACCATATGGAAACACCGCCTTCACCTTATACAGACCATACCATCTCAACTTGTGTTTTCCTGAGAAAAGTCTCAACTTAGTATTATAGAGTAAAACCAGCTGCCCGGCCTTGAAATGTTTATGTAAGATACACTTATCATGCCAATTTTTAGTTATCTCTATATAAAAAGATGCACTTTGGTATGCATCAAACCGAAACTCATCCAAATCGTTGAATTCCAGCAATCTTTGCTCAGCTGCCTTCCCATAATCCATTTTAGTTCCTTTAAGGCCCAGAAAGTCTTATACTCAAGCTCAATCGGTAAATGACAAGCCTTACCAAATACCATATGTGAGACCCCAAAATTTTAACATGTTAATAATCTTATTAATATTTGATATATAAAAATTATGTTAATTTTAAAATTGAAATACCACGTCATTACAAGCATTATAAGCATTATAAGCATTATTGTGAAAAATTAAGATCACACAATTAAGCACTAAAATTAATTATTAATTTTATAGTTTTAGTTACAATTTTATAAGATTAAGAAGGGTGTAATTGCATAGCTTAATAGTGATTTTGGGTTTTGTTGAACTTTACATAAATTCAAGGGTTAAATTATAAATTTAAAAAAAAAGAAGATTCTTTAAAACTCTTCGCCTTTGTCGGTAAGGTGATAAGAATCAAAAGGGAAAAATGGGAAAAAGAGGCAGAAAGGAAAGAAAAAAAAAAGGGGAAAGGAAACGGATACGGGAAAATAACAGGGGAAGAAGGGGAAAGGAAAAGGGGAGAAGAAGAAGAGGAAAAGAAGACACCGTGTTTTGCTGATTCAAGGAAGATCTAAGAATTCATGAAACTCTTAATAGGTGGGTAAAATTATCTTTGGAATTCTGATAAGTTGTTGAGAAAATATGCACTTGATGTTTAGTTTTATATTTGCTTTATTAATTGATAGCCCGTTATGAATTATCTGTCGAGCATGCATTGAGAATTTGTATAAGAAACTGTGAAATATGATACTTCTGTTGCCGTGTGTTTGATTTCTTGAATTACCCATTCTTTTTGTTGCTTAGGAAAATGAAAAATGTGGTTCCAAATTATTCGGGATGGTGAGACGATTTCTTTGCCTCCTGGCCTGTAACCAGCTTATTTGCTATGGAAAATTTTGGCTTTTAGATTGGCAATCACAGTTTCCTTTTACTAAACCTTTAAATATTCTTCTTGGTTGACTCAATTTCTACTGTAATGGTTGTATTGGATTATTTGATATTAAGTTCAGTCACAAATTTGTGGTAGATTTATTGCTTTAAGAAATATTGATGCATTATTTTTTTATCATTACTTTTCTGGTTGGCTTGGATCTTCTTGCAAAGTAGTCTGCACTAAATCTATATTTGTTTCCTTTTCATTTCGATATGTTGGACAACATATGTAAAATATGTTTTGCTGGTTACTTTGGCTTAGAGATAATATCTTTTCTGAAAGGGATATTCTGATTTTGTTTCTGTGATACTCATGTGTTGACTTGCAGAGATGGTTCTTTTGTTTATATTGACTATTGGTGCATCGTGCATTGTTGTTTGAAATTCGGTGCCTCAAATGAGGTATTGAAAATGTTTGATGAAATGACTGAAAGAGTTGAGTTTGTGATTTGGAGAGACATGCTTACATTACCAAAAAAACATTTTAAGTCTGTATATGTTGAGCTTCATTCCAATAAAATTCCTTGTAGAAATTGATGGCCATTTCTTTTGACACGTTCTTCACAAGAAATGGCAAGATGACCTTTTACATGAAAATGTGGGAATTCTATATCTTTATTATTCTTTAAATTTTGTGCTAAATAAAATGTTAAGGAAAAATTTAAGATGTTTAGTGGTACATCAACCAGAACCTTGTAATACAAAGCAGGTTGCTCAAGTTAAAAGCTTTGCAAGTAATCTTAAAGTATACCTATTTAACTTTAATAAGTACATTATTATATGATTTCAAAATGAGGGGATTTAATTATATGCAGTATGATTTTGTGGTTAATTATTAATTATATATTGAAATTATATTTTATAATCAAGATGGTAATATGCCCTTTCTAAATTTGATTAAAGACTACATTAATAGGATTGTGATATGCTTTACTAGAGCAATGGATTTTGAATGGTTGAAGATGCAACTGGCCTATGAAGTGTTTGTGAAATTATGTGAATGATTCGGGTGGAATTGTTTTGTGTGGGAATTGAGTTTCTAGAACTTAATTTATAAGTGGACTCTTAGAAAACTTCTTGTGGTGTAAAAGATTTGAGTTCACTATGAAGGGCCATAATAGTTATATAGTTAACGTGGTAATTATATGTGCTCACTTCTTTAAGGACTACTAATTAAGTAGGATGTCTAAACACAAATTGATGGTATCGAATACCTGTGGTATAATTTGATTATTGGATTTATGTACTGTGGAACTAAGTGCTGTGCGGAACTAAGTGCTACGTCAATTTAAAGGCGTGAGCCACCTCTAGAATCCGTACAAGTCACCTCTAGAATCTGCATGAGCCTTGTTGACTCTAGCGCTTTGACATTGTGAATCGTTTAAGTTTGGCACAAGTGGATGAATTTCCCTAATTATTTGCCAACTTGCATTGATTGTATATGATACATGTATTGTAATTGATTGTTTGGGCCCTAGTAGGTGTTAGCTTGGAGAGTGATCGAGACGGCATCGGGCCGACGATTTCGCCAAGACCACACCGGTGAGCCCCGTCACAGGATTAAGGAGTTTTTAATTCTGTTGACGGGAGTCGGAGTGGCAAATCCAGATGCCACGTTAGGCCTGCGAGGCCGTAGTGGTCACTGACCACGAGGAAGGATAAGGTAGCTTTTCAAGTCGTGCACGCAACAACGAATGGTCAGGGGAAATAAGGTTGGTAAAGGTCGGCAAGGCCGATCGTGACAGGTACCGATTATATGACTAATTTTGACATGACATCCATGTTAAAGTTTTGCGATATATGATTATGTGTATTAAAATGTATATTGGTACAAGTACCAAATATATGCCCAATGTTTAATTGGTATTAAAGATCCACTTGAATTTGTTGACACATGGTTTGTGCATTGCAATTCGTTCTTGGAATAGTATTACATTGAAAATTAATTTTTCAATAATGAAGCCACTATCCCCACCCACTGAGCTATTCTAAGCTCACCCTTTTGTAAATTATACTTTTCAGTGATTCAAGATGGATTCGGCGGTGGACAGGATTTTGGTTTACATACTTAAAGGAAGAGATGGATGATTAGAAGTTCAGGATTTTTTATTGTCTTGATTTGGATCATAATTATGGTAATGAGGCAATTCGTGTATTTTTTTTATGAATGAATTTTGGGATGATACGGTAATATGTATATTACCTTTATATAGTTTTAAAAGTAAATATTGGCGGGGCGTTACACCATACGATATGGAGATGTGCCAATGGGTGTTTTGAAAGTACTGCAGTAGGCCCATAAGGAATCATCGAAGTTTGTTGCCCAATTCTTCCGAGAAGGTTTCACAACCTTTTCTAGAATCCTTTTGATTTACCAATTTGATACCTCCACTTGACCACTTGTTTAGGGGCGGTAAGGGGTTGCCACCTTATATCGAACTCCATATTTGGTCAATAAGCCTTGAAAAGCCTTGTTACAAAAATGTGTGCCTCCGTCGCTTATTATTGCCTTTTAGGGTTCTATAACGTGTGAAAATGTACTTCTTTATGAATTCCACCACAATTTTCCCATCATTGGTCGGTAATGCAATGGTTTTAATCTATTTGGAGACATAATCCATGATCACAAGAATATAAGAGTTACCATTATATTTTGGGAATGGTCCCATGAAGTTTATGTCCTATACGTCAAAGATTTCCACCTCCATAATATTGTTCAAAGGCATCTCATTCCTTTATGAAATATTCCCTGATCTTTGGCATTCATTACAGTGTTTGATCCACTCTTGAGGTCATGGAATAGTTTTGGCCAATAATACCCCGACTGCAACAGTTTATAAGTTGTCATTCGTCCTCCAAAGTGCCCTCCATAATCAAATTCATGACATGAACGAAGAATGTCTTTTTGGTTCTCTTCAGGGACACATCTCCTTATGGCCTGGTCATTGCATACTTTAAAAAGATACGGCTCATCCCAATAGTAGTAGCTTGCATCATGAATGAGTCGTTTCCATCGTTGGATAGACAAATTTGGTGGGACTCATTGTGAAACCATATAATTAGCAATATCAGCATACCATAGAGCTGTATCTGCTTCTCCCACTTGAAATAACTGCTCATCAGGGAAGATTTCTTGAATTTGTACATTAATGCCCTCTTTCAGATGCTCATGCTTTTCTAATCGAGAAAGGTGATCTGCAACATGATTTTCAGCTCCTTTTTTATCACGGATTTTCAAGTCGAACTCTTGTAGAAGTAGAACCCATTAGATCAATCTTGGTTTTGCATCCTTCTTGGCCATTAAATAACGAATTGTTGCATGATCTGTGTAAATAATCACCTTAACTCCCAAAAAAATAAAAATGGAATCTATCCACCGCAAAGACAACTGCCAACATCTCCTTTACTGTTGTAGTGTAATTACACTACACTGTATCAAGAAAATAGCTGACATAATGGATAGTGTGAAAAGTTCTATCCATCATCTAACCAAGAACTGCCCCCACAGCAGAATCACTAGCATCACACATAATCTCGAAGAAGGCTCCCTAATTTGGAGAATCACCGGAACTGATACAAGTTGGCCCTTAAGAAAATTGAATCCTGCTTTGCAGTTGTCATCAAAGTTAAATACAATATCCTTCTCTAAAATATGGCACATGGGTTTGGTGATCTTGGAGAAATCCCGGGTAAATCACCGGTAAAACTCGGCATGGCCCATAAAACTTCTAATGCCCTTGACAGTAATCGGATAAGGTAGATTTGCAATAAGTTTCAATTTAGCTTTATCAACCTCCATGCCATTACTTGAGATCTTGTGGCCTAGGACAATACCTTATTGTACCATAAATTGGCACTTCTCCTAATTTAAGACCAGATTTGTCTCTACGCATTTTTCAAGCACTTTTGCCAGATTATCCAAGCATAAATCAAAAGAGTGGCCAAAAATTGAGAAATCTTCCATGAATACCTCAATAATGTCTTCCACCATGTCATGGAAATAGACCATCATACACATTTGAAATGTAGAGGGTACGTTGCATAACCCAAAAGTCATTCTCTTAAATGCAAATGTGCCAAAAAGGCAAGTAAATGTGGTCTTATCCTGATCCTTCGGTTCAATGGTTATCTGATTATACCCGGAATACCTGTTCAAGAAACAATATAAGAGGTAGCCAGCAATCTTGTCCAGCACTTGGTCCAAGAACGGTATAGGAAAATAATCCTTGCGGGTTGCCTTGTTAAGCTTGCGATAATCCGAGTTTGGCTTGTGTGGGCACGAATGGATGTAATGGTAGACGTGGGATTAACTGGAAACGAGGTCCAAGAGCTCCCAGTGTGTAAACCTCTACTACATGATGAAAGTAGTAGGTCCAATCACTGTAGAAAGAACTCAAGGAATGCCAAGAAAAAAGGTAACTGTACTTTTTCTAGACGAATACTTTGGCACTTTATTTGGACAGGAGACTAGAGAGGTACTACTCTAGAGGCCTCGAGTAGATCTTCTCTTATCAACCTTATATCATTTCAATTAGAAATCATGTAATGAAGTAGTACTCCAAATTTACCGCTTTTACTTTGTAACGGTGTGGTTGGGTATATCCAGCACCGTATTTTGCCCAATATATATATATGGACAGTTTCTTAAAAAAAAAGCTTGCGATAATCCATACAAACTCGCCATGCATTAATGATACGAGTTACTAACAACTAGTCATTATCTGCCTTGACCACTATCACCCCACTCTTCTTTGGTACAATATTGGACTGGACTTACCCATTCACTATCAGATATAACATAAATCATCCCAAAGTCCAATAGCTTGATCACCTCTTTTTGACCACCTCCATCATCACCGGATTCAACCGATGTTGTCTATCTCGTATTGGAACTGCATCATCTTCCAAAAAAATCTTGTGCATGTAAATAGATGGACTAATTCCCTTAATGTCAGCAATAGTCCACCTAATTGCTCCTGGATACATTTTCAGCACCTTAATGAGTTTATCTTTTTGCCATGGTTCTAATGTGGCTGAAATTACCCCAGGTAAAGTGTTGTTGTCCCCCAAGAATGCATACTTGAGATGTGACAGAAGAGGTTTGAGCTCCAATTGTGGTGGTTCTTTGGCTAAAGGTTTCAGTCTATTTTCCATGCAATTAAGAACTTTAATTGACCTCACCGCAATGGGCTCCTCACAAACATTATTTGTTAGCTCATAAATGAAAGTATCTATAAAAACACATTCAACCATATTTTGCTACTCTAATGCTATATTCTCATCAATATTAAATAGCTCAGAATTAGATATATGAATTAAAGAGTTATTCTCATTAACACTACATATTTTTTATGGGGTTGCAGGCAATAACTAATGATTCAATAACATCTATGAAAAAACAAGTATTAATGTCATTAGGATGCTTCATAGCGTAATTAACATTAAATGTTACATATTCTCCATTGACACGAAAAGTGGTTGTCTTACTGTGCACGCCAATTAAAGCATCTCTATTAGCCAAGAAATGTCTTCCAAATATAAGAGGAACCTCCTCATCCTTCTCAATGTCCAAGATAATGAAGTCCATGGAAATTGTGAACTTATCCACTATTACCAAAACATTCTCAATTATGTCTATAGGAGTAATAATGGATTAGTCAGCCAACTAAAGAGTAATTGCTACTGGTTTGACTTGCTCACCCAATCCAACACTGACGGCGATAGAGTAAGGCATTAAATTAATTGCAGCTCCTAGATCACATAAATCTTTCAAAAATTTTGTGTAAGTTGGCACTGTCCTTACCAAATTCCGCAAAGTTATTTCTATATGGAGCTGCTTAATCATCTCAACAAATTTGCTGAACAAAATTTTCTTCTTTGTTGGCTTTATCTTTTGAGGAAAAGGTAATGGTGGTACATAACCCTGAAAGTTAAAACCACTTGGAGGATTTTTCTTCCTCTCTTTATCTGCACTTTCTTCCTTGTGTTCTGCTTGCTTTGGTTCATCTTCCACATTCGTCTGAACCTTAATAGCATCTTGATCATCCTTTGAAGAATCTTCCTCAAAAATCATCACAAGTTGTAATTCCTTACCATTTTGAAGTGTCACAGCATGACATTGCTCTTTTCCCTTTTGGTTAGAAAAAGTATCACTCGGTGAAGTCCCTGCTGGTCTATTATGCAATTATTCACCAGTTGGCCCATGTGAGTCTTCAGATTTGTAAGGATAGCACTGTGCTCCCTTAACATACCGTCTTGAATCTTTACTATTTTCTCCACATTAGTTACTCACTGTTGACATTCTCCAAATAACTTGTCCATCTTGGCCCCCAACATTGTTATCACATCATCTATTGTTGCTTGTTGATTTCTATTCTGTATGTTTTGTTAGTTACCAAAACCAGGTGGATAAGTTGGTTTTGATGCATTATACTGTTGACAATTTTGTCCCCCTTGATACCACTGGTTACTACCCGATGGCTTTCACTGATTTGAATTGAAATTCCTGTTGTAGTTGACATATTGCATTAGCTCATTAGTGACCTGAGGACATTCATCTATATGATACGCCACTTGACATAACCCACAAGATAGCATGGTTTTGTTTCCTAAGGCCGCTTGGATATTCACCAATGTGTTCTGAATGGATGCCGTTTGTGCCTCCAAGTTAGCTATTTTATCCAATTCTAACATGCCAATTTGCCGTCTTCCTTAGTTGCTCCTTGCAGTTGGCAGCATAAGTTTATTGCTTACAATGCGCTCAAAAATATCTTCAACTTCTTTTGGTGATTTTTCACGCAAGTTTCCCCCAACTATGAGATTAACCAAATGTATAGTATCCCAATTAAGTCCATTGCAAAAGAAATTTATCTCTCGTCCCGGCTCCAACCCACTATTTGGACATTTACTAAAATGCTCACGAAACCTATCCCAAGCTTCTGTGAATGACTCATTATCTCCTTGATGAAACTGCATGAAGTACATCCGGATCTTGTCCATTCGGGATGGAGGAAAGTATTTGGTCATAAATCTCTTTGCAACTTCATCAAAAGTTTCAATCCGCCCCCCATTAATAGAGTCATACCATCTCTCAGTTGCCCCTTGAAGAGAGAAATGAAACAACATTCTCTTTAAAACATCATGAGGGATATGGTTAAGATTGCATATGTTACACTATTTAAGGAATGACCTTATATGTGCATGTGGGTCTTTAGAACTCAACCCATGGAAGATCTGCCCATTCCGAATCAAATTAATAAAAGTCGGCGGAATTTGAAAATGCTCTCCAGTATCAATATATGGCAAATCCAAGTTGTCCATCCTAGACTCATAATGGTCACCATACGCCGCAGTACCACTGACTGTGCTGGTGGAATAACCGGGGGGTCCACTAGAGGAATAACAACATTGGGTGGATTCCGTTTAGCTATTGCTTCAAACTCTAACTTCTTCTTAGCACGCAAAGTTCTTGCAAATTCAAAGTCCAAATGGTATTCCGCTATTTCAAAAGATCTTGTCCTAGGCATACAATCCGTCTGCCCTCAACAAGTATTCCTTCAAAGAATAATAAGAAAAAGTGAAAATCACGAAAAAATGTTTAAGATAGGATATTTAAATTGTCTAAACATGAAAAATTAAAAATAAAATTTTAACACGGATGCTTTCCTAGGCAGCGACACCAAAATTTGATAGGGGAAAATATACTTAAAAAATACACTCGTGGTTGCTACCTACCCCTAATAAAAATTAAAGCTAAACAACCCTTAATGGTGATAGTATAGCAAGTTTGTTCCTACAGAGAAACAACAATGTTTAAACTTTTAAGAAAATATTTTTGGATTTTTATAATTATTGAACTAAAAATAGTAAAGTAAATGACAAACACAATAATTAATACGATGACTTGATTTAAAATACTAATTAAGCAAGTGTACTCCCAAGATTATATTTTAGGGTTATTAAAAAGCATAAGCACAATCTTATCTATGGTCATGCTAAACAAGGGTAAATAACATAACTCACGCCCCCTATGTGGCAAGAGGCAAGGAATGATTTAGGCCTTTACCTACTTAGATATTAACTAATTCATTAAACTCTCATATGTGGCAAGAGGCATGGTTTACTTCCTTAATTAACCTAGAATCTAATGCAACTACCAACAAACAAACCCTCAAATCCAACCGCTCCTATGTGTAAGAGGCAAAGACGAACCAAGTCATGCTAATGCTAAACTAATCCCCCAAACTCCCCCTATGTGGCAAGAGGCAAGATCTAAGGTAAAATTAGCCTAACAAATTTACAACCAACCCACAAGAGATTCCAAATAACCTACTCTAATTCTCCTATGTGGAAAGAGGCAAGATTAAGGCAAGATTAAAGCAAGATATCTCTAAATAATTCACTGCACTATAAGAATATATTTATCATACACAATACTCGCGACATATTATGCATAATTATGAAGAACACAACAAAACTCATTTACCCAAGACTATTAAATAGAACATAAACATGTAAATTAAGTTCAAAAACTCATATTCATAATCCCGGGAGCACAATAGATTTAGCCGAGCATGGCTAAACCGAACATCATAGGTTTAATAATTAAACACATAATTGAAAATGTAACTTGAAAAAGAAAGATAACACCTTGAATTGTAAATGCTTGGAAGAAATCTTTAACTCAAAAAAGAATGAATTCAATAACAATGATGTTCCAATTCCATACAGCTGCAATTCCCCGTACAATAGCGAAAGAAGAAAACCTTAGCTATTACAAAGAGAAAACCCTTGCTTAATGGTCTCAAAATTGTCACCCCCTAAAAATGTGAAAACCTAGCTCTTTTTATAGTGACTCTATAAAAATATTTGCAAATAAGACCTCAACGAAATCCTCGTCAGACACGAAACCTCAAAGTAGGCCAAAAACGCAAATTTCCAAAAATAATTTGGATTTGCTCATTAACGCCGATGTCGCGACGTGCAAAGTCACATGTTGCGACGTGCACCCACATCACGACGTGGGAGGACCTCAACGTTGCGATGTGGCTCATTGTGATCTGCCATGAAATTGCCCAAATTCCAAAAATCAATTTTTAATTTCCATTTTCTCCACACCGCGACGTGCACCCACATCGCAATGAGGGAGGACCTCGACGTCGCGACTTGGAGCAAAGCTTCACTTTGTCACAAACTTTCTTCCGCTCTTTCTTCACTTCGCACCCGTTTTGACTTCCACATGACTTTTCTCCTCCAAGCATGCACTATAGTCTACAAACCTACAAATAAGACAATAAAACAAATTAAATAGAATAAGAACGACTAAAGAATTAAGTGCAAAATACTAAATAAAAGGTGAATAAATTCACCTTATCAATTTCTTTCTTTCTCACTTATCTAATATTCATGATTCTATTATTCTAAAAAATCTATGTATTAGTTCAATTTTAACTACTATTCTAATTATATTATTATATTATATTAGTTGAATTCTAAGTAATAATTCAAATGTTCAATTATTCTTTCAATATTTTTATTATTTTTATATCTTTCAATCTCAGTTATCTAATTCTCCCTAGTTCTATTCTTCTAAAAATTCTATCTATTAAGTTCAATTCTACTCTTATTATTCTAATTATATTATTATATTCTATTATTTGAATTTGAATTAATAGTTTAATTATTATTGCAATAGAAATAAAATTTAAATATGGAATTAAAATCAAAATCAAAACTTAAAATCGAAATAAACACTAGAATTTGAACGAAACCGTAATTGGAATTGGAACAAGAACAGCCTCTCAGCGGTTTAGTTCCGGTTCCTATGACTGCAGAATCGGGAACCGGCGGTTCCTAAATCGTGGTCATGCCTACTATAAAGTCCCTTACTCATTCAAAAATAATATGGTAATGTGATTATTATGGTAAAAATGGGCATATATCTAGAAAATGATTTGCACAAAAAGAAGTAGAAAATGAAATAAAGCAATGGGTGAAAAAGAAAATTAAAGAAGTACCTATTTAAAATGTGAGAAAAATGAAATATGAATTGCATGTGCTTAGGGGGAGATTCATAAAATGATTATGAGCATGCTTGATTAACTAAGTTTGAAAATGGTTTAACAACTAGGTTAAAG
The DNA here is from genome assembly GCA_016586305.1 of Ophiorrhiza pumila. Taxonomy (NCBI): domain Eukaryota; kingdom Viridiplantae; phylum Streptophyta; class Magnoliopsida; order Gentianales; family Rubiaceae; genus Ophiorrhiza; species Ophiorrhiza pumila. The sequence continues at coordinate 13,208,292 of BLIW01000011.1, forward strand.
TATCTCATACTTTAGAGTACTTTACCTTGACTTAGTTTATATAAAGAAATCATTTGAAAGATTATGGATGATCTCCTTGAATTTTTTGTTTGAAAAGATGATTGAAATGAATCCATATATTATTAATATGTGCTTATATGTATTGGATCACTATGTGTTCAAAATTGGCATTTGTGTTTTGTGTCAAAATTTGGTTTGTTGAAATATGGTCCAAAAACAAAGGAAACTATGCCAATTTTTTTTCAAAATTATACACTTAACTAATTTTTAAAATTTGGATGAAGTTTTGCGAAGTAGCCACCTATAAGGTTGCAAGGAGTGGAAGGCAAGCCCTTCAAAGAAAAAAGAAAACCATTTAGAATCACTTGGTTTAGAATATGATTTAATTGATATCAAAATTTAATGTTAAATAACTATTTGGTATAAGAACATTATTACAATATATGATATCATTCTAAAAAGTGGCATCACTTCACCAAAATGGTATCATGATTGATTGAAAATTGAGAGCTACATTGATGGACAAATTTTTATTTATTTTGATGAACTTATATGTGTAAATTTATCTCATATGCACTCTAGTGCTTGTATGTTTTTGTTGATGACAAAAGGAGAGAAATTAGAAATTATGTGATTAGGTGATTTGTCATATAAGAAATAAGAAATGACAATAGAAAGAAAAAGAAGAAATTAGGAGTGTATATATGACAAAGGGGGAGAAAGAGAGTATACATTTAGCGGGAGCATTTGTTGATGAAAAGAGAGGAAGAAAAAGATCATATATTTAAGGGGAACATTTTTCATACTATGTAACATATGAATTGCTTTCTATGATTTTATTTATCGCCTCACATAATTGGTTTGTCATTCAAAAGGGGGAGATTGAAAGACCTAGTGTATTAAATCTACTTGTTGTTTTGATGATTAACAAATAATTATGTATAGTAATATTTGAACAATCTTCTTGAAGTTATGGGTATGCAAATTGGCAAAGGTGAAGTTTAAAGTGTTGAAGAAGTTTAAGAAATAGAAACTAGGTAAATTAGGATAAATTCCCCAAACCCAAACCCTAGTTGTACATTGGTTCATAACTTGATTGAATTATTTAAAAGCTCAAGTAAAATGAATCCAAAATGAAAATTGAAAATGTGTCTTTTTGTAAACCAAGATTTTACAAAAGTTGTTTTTCATTTTTCTCAAAATATTTCATGAAAATAAAAAATCAAAAATTTGAGAAAAAGATAGATTTGGACAACTCCTAAGAGTTCGGCCATCCGAACCTTGGTTTTAAATGTTTTGGAAAAATTTTTAAAAAGTATGTTCGGACAGCCTCTTTGAGTGTCAGACGTCTGAATGATAAGTATGTGTTTTTATTCATTTTTAACGTGTCTAATAAGTATTAAATTGTTTTGTTTTGTGCAAAAATGAAGAAAAATGTGAAGTGGAAAGTTTACTACAATGAGTTGAAGTAACTTGTGGAATTGATGGTAAATCAAGTTAGTAGTAGGTTTTGACTACGTAACTCAAGGAAGAAAGTTGAAGAAGTCTGTGGTTGAAGATTTTTTGTTCCAACAAGGATTTTTACTAAACTACAGTTAACTAAAGGCCTGTTTGATAAAACTGAAATTTGAAAACTGAAAACTAAAATATGAAATAATAAGTGTCTGAATATTGAAATAGTTAAGCTTGTTTCATGAACATATTGATATGATATCTGAATGGAAAATAGTATGATTTTATTTTTTAAATAAATGTGCAATATATTACTTTCAAACAACAAATCAAAATTATTAAAAAATATATATACAATATAATTTTGTAAAAAAATAACAATTTTAAAATCAGTAATTTTGAATATCAAATATGATCATAAAAATGCATATATTTATGAACTCTACATATTAATGGTTTTCTAGTATATTGGATGTTATCTTTTAAAAATTTTAAAAATATAATTTTTAATTATCCAAAACTTGATTTAAATAAAAAATATAAGGTAAAAAGGTTAATAAAGTTGTAAAAAATAATTTTTTTATCAAATCAGGTATATTAAATAAAAATATATTAAAAAATAGAAAGAATATTTGTTTAGTAAAAATATTAGCTTATAAAAGGAAGAAAGAAAGATAATAAATAAAAATATTAAAAAATAGAAGTTAAAAAGGAAATTGAGATAGTAAAAGATATTAAAAAGTTATTGCGGATAGTTATGGTATATTAAATTTTATTTTAAAGATTACGTTTGAGCATATTGTGAAATGAAGCGATAAACTTAATTTTATCACTTAAAATCTTAAAAGAATTTTGGATGCCTTTTTAGACACTTTTAATCCAATAAAACATCCAACTTTTAGTTATCAAACAAACTTAATTGGTGAATCAATTATTTTTCAAATTTAAGTTAATTTATCAAACAGTCCCTAAGTCAATGGTTGTTACCTTGATTTTTTTGTGGGATGCAATAGATTATATGTTGAGAAGAAGAGAAAAAAGAGGAGATTTTGCATAGGATGGTTGACTCGATAAATTTTCTGTTATGAAGTTTTACTATAAAAGGAGAGAAGGATAAAGAGAAGAGGTGGTACGGTTGTTTTTATACTAAATTAAAAATTACTACTTCAGAGGATAAAAATATAGTAAAGAGGGAAGTAGGATCGAATCCCACGGAGAACGGAGCACAATCTATTTCAGTTGATTCAACAAGGATAAGATAATTAAACTTAAAATAAATCAGACAACTTAACTAAAATCATCAATAAGAACACAATAACTTAAAGTCTGGCAAATAAGTAAATCCACACTAAATAAATATTCATCGATTATTGACTCAATAATTAATTAGCGTTCATAAACCAACCAGTTATAGGTTACCGAAAATCAGTTCCGACGTAAACCAATTCCTTCCTAATTCATTGATAATTAGCAAGAATCAGTTTAAACTAATTATTTCTCTAATAAAGACATAGTTTAGCCAATACCAAATTTCCTAACAACATTAAGATTTAAAGGAATCTAATTTTAACAAATCACAATCGTAATCGGCAATCATAATTTGTTAACCTATTGTTCTCGTTTACCTTACAGCAACTTTACCACTAATCAATCATATCCACTAAATACATATACTTAATGGGAGATTAATTGACTTTATTCAAATTAATTAAATTTGATCAAGATTTAAATAATCCAAACAATTAATGTTATGCACAGAGAACTTTTTGGAATCCATTTCACATTAATTTATTAAGCTCATTTTGATCTCATGATTAAATATTAATTAGTACTTCATTACTTTACTGCCGAAAAATAAAACTATTCACAAGACATCATCATGAAAACAAAATCAAAATACATAAACGACATACTAAAATCAAACTAAAAAGGGATAAGGTTAAAGAAACCTTATTATGCTCTTGAGATAGCCTTTTGTTTGGACGAATGGTACCTTGCTTATTGCAATTGTAAATGAATCTGCATCTTTCCGAATGACTAAAAAATATTGTAGTATTAATTAAATTAACTCTTATATTAACTGATCGAAAATTTGCAGTAAATCACTCTATCTAAAATTCTAACTCTATGACTCTAAAATTAAACTCTAATGAAAGCCAATAAATCAAGGTAACTGCAATTCTATTCTTTATGACTTAATGGTATTTATTAATGCAAACTCTAATGTGATAATACCAATATTTTGTCACTTATCTATATTTATTTTGGATAATATTGGTATTATTAATAGTAAAAAGTGTTGATAATTGCAGATTTATCTGGAAGAAGTTGTTGGGCAATAAATGTGCAAGAATGGTGGAAAATGGATCTAGACATATTTTTGGGAAGATTCAAGACATGTGCTTAAAGGATAATTGAAGAAGTTGAGTTGAAGAACAAAAGGTCAAGCAAAGAAGTTGGAGAAAAAGTCTCCTATTTATTTGGAGAAATTCTGTCAAAGACGTGTGAAGATTGAGATTGGGGTTGACATTAGTTTTATGGGATTTATTCCAAATAATTATCTCTTGAGATAATTAGATAATTATAGTTTTTAGGATAATTTCAATATTTAGGGATAATTCCCACTTTTGGGGAATTAGATTAATATTAGGGAATTGTTTATTAGCTCTATAAATAAAGCACCACGCTACAGAGTCAAGTAGTCTTTCAATTTCTAAGAGTTAGTTTTCTGTACTGTTAGTCAAGTTTTAGTTGTAGGAATTTCGTAGATTTGATTTCAGTTAATAAAAGTTAGGATTTTGTTAAGATTCATGTTTACAAGAATTTGATTCCAATTCGTCTTTGAGTCCAGTTGCAAGGTCAAATTTCTTTGCTTTGAATTCTGATTAAATTGGCTTTTAGTCTGAATATTGATTCAAATAGTATTTAGTAACTTGTTCAAGAATTCGTTCACTATTTTAATCAAATTCTTTTGATTCGTTCACTGTTTTCAATTTAGTCCAGTTTTCCAATTTGATTCATATATTTTGTTGCTCAGTAATTACGTCAAGTATTGTTTTCAATATAAACATCAATTTTCGTGGTTTCATATTTATAGTGAGTCTTAGTTTAAATAGTTAGTAAGTTAATCTTTGTCTTTTAATATGAATTCTACTTTTCTTAATTCTTATTTCTTTTATTTAATTATGTATTCTAGCTAAATTAATTTATCCGGTTAAGATATTGATGAAGCATTAATTAAAATTCTTGTGAGATCTAAATTGAATTTAAATAAATTTGTTAGACAAGTACCTTTTATGTCTTGTGATAAATAGTTTATGAATTTTATGTAATTGTTAAATAGTGTACAATGTTTAATTAATTGCATGAAGTTCTAATGCCAATTAAAACAGTGGATCCGTAATTGTCCAATTAGTTTTAATAAGTGGTGAAGCTGTCATTCATCGACAGTAGGCATAGGGGCTAGTATGGGCATATGGCGTCCATGTGGGCATATTAGTATCAGGTTTCTTTTATCTTAATGCTTTTAATGAATTAAATCTAATGAGGCGTCCTCTTAGGTTGTTTATTAATTAGAGAGTAATTAATAAGGCGTCCTTTTAATTACCAACAAGTAAGAAGAAATTAGGTTATGTCAGTGGCGTTCCCGATAACTATAACTGATTTATTTGTCAAACAGATTTAATATTTGCATCAAGGATCAAGTTATTAATTAGTGTGGATTCAATGTTTTAACCGGGTTTTCTTTCTTATTGATTAAATTCTCTAATAGTCTATTTTGTTTAATTGTTTCTAATCCCTTTTTGTGACAAGTCCGAAGAAAAGTTACATCCGTTCCCTTGGGAGACGACCTTACTCCGTTGCTATACTAGTGAATAGTAGGTTTTAAAATTTGGTGGTATAACGACACTACCAAATTTTGGCGCCGTTGCCGGGGAGCGGCGCTTTGTTAATTTTTCTTCATATTTCATTTCATTTAATTTAATTTGTAAAATCTTTGTTTGGTTTATGACACGTTCTAATCCTACAGGACAATTGGAGTACGATCCTGAAATCGAAAAGTCTGCAAGGATAAGAACGAAAAAGACAAAAGAGGCAAAACAAGCCTCTAGTTCAAACACTGTGGTTGAACAGGAGGGCGATTTGGAAAATCAGCATACAAGCATAACAACTCCACCAGACGAAGCAGTTATGGCTGAACAAGAACAAGAACAAACCCTCAGGGAGTTAGCTAATCCTCGCATTAATTTCTTACCAATGGGCATTACACTCCCTACTACTACTGAGCAATTTGAATTGAAATCTGGTTTAATACAAATCCTTCCTAAGTTTCATAATTTGGCTGGAGAAGACCCACATAAACATTTAAAGGACTTTCAACTTGTGTGTTCAACTATAAGGAATAATGGGAATTTGGCTGAATATGTTAAACTATTAGCTTTTCCATTTTCTTTACATGATGATGCTAGGGACTGGTTGTTTAGTTTGCCTGCAGGGTCAATTACTACTTGGAATGAACTTACGAGAAAATTTCTTGAAAAATATTTTCCTGCATCTAAGGCTGCTAACATACGAAAGGAAATTTGTGGCATTAAACAGAATAATGGAGAGACTTTTCATAGTTACTGGGAAAGATTTAAAAAATTGTGTGCAAAATGCCCATAACATCAAATTTCCCAACAGTTGCTAATTCAATACTTTTATGAAGGTCTATTGTCCACAGCAAGGGACATGATCGATGCAGCCAGTGGATGAGCTCTCATGAACAAGACGCCCACAGAGGCACAAGCATTAATCTCCAACATGGCAGATAATGGACAACAATTTGGCGAAGATACATCACGTCGAATGTATGAGGTAGGCATGGTTAAAGATCCTCGTGTAGATGATTTAATCAAATCTATTGAAAAATTGGTTACAGGAATAGGAAAAGCTCAACAGGTACAAGCTTGTGGGGTCTGTTTGAATGAGCATCCAACAGACACATGTCCAAATATTCAGGATGATATGACCCAGCAAGTAAATGCTATAGGCCAACAAACACAGAGACAATTCCCCAACCAATACAATCCCAATTTTAGCTATAAACCACCAGGATTCCAGAATGCCCAACCCAACCAATTTCGCCATCCTCCTCCACAACAATACCAAATGGTTTTACCAAATGCACAACAACCACTTACACTTCCAGCGCCCAAAACAGGCCCAAATCTAGAAGATATGATGAAGTATATGGCACAGGAGAACATCAAATTTCAACAAGAGAACATCAAATTTCAACAAGAGAACGTCAAATTTCAACAAGAAACACGTGCAGGATTTGTCAATATGGGCACACAAATTACTCAAATGGCCACAGCAATAGCAAGGTTGGAAGCTAATCAGGGTAAGTTGCCATCACAAGTGGAAGTCAACCCGAGGGAGAATGTAAGTGTTGTAACACTTCGGAGTGGTAGGGAACTAAAGGATCCTGAACAGAAAGTAAATGATCACAAAATGCCTATTTCAAATTCAGATTCGAAAGACTCAACTCATTTGCCCATATCAGATTCAATGCAAAAATTCGAGGTAAGTAGTGAACCTAAAGTTGATAAATCTGAAGTTGTACTAATACCACATTTTCCTGGCAGGTTCGCTAAAGAAAAGAAAGAAGAGGAAACACAAGATCTCCTGAATATTTTTCGAAAAGTGGAAATTAACATTCCACTCCTTGAGGCAATTCGTCAAGTCCCCAAATATGCCAAGTTTTTAAAAGAACTCTGTACTAAAAAGATAAGGCATAATGATGATGCAAAGGTGATAGTTGGTGAGAATGTCTCTGCGGTCATACAACGTAAGTTGCCACAAAAGTGTAAGGATCCTGGTATGTTTACTATTCCCTGTTTAATTGGTAATAAGAAAGTTGAGAAAGCCATGCTTGATTTGGGCGCGTCCATCAATGTGATGCCCTTGTCAATTTACAAAGAATTAAATTTGGGACCCCTTAAAGAGACCAGAGTCATAATTCAATTGGCTGACCGTTCAAATGTCTACCCGGAAGGAATAATAGAGGATGTATTGGTAAAAGTTAATGATTTAATTTTTCCGGTAGATTTTTATATTCTTGATATGGGCATGTCAAGTTCCACTAATACTTCTGTTGTTCTTTTAGGAAGACCTTTTATGAAGACAGCAAAAACAAAAATTGATGTGGACAAAGGAACATTGACTTGTGAAATTGATAGAGAAATTGTTACTTTTAACATTTTTGAAGCCATGAAATGCCCATATGACCAAGAGTCTGTTTTTCACGTAGATATTATTGAACCATTGATTAATGAATTTGTTCAAAGAACTTTTGTGCAGGATGCCCTTGATTGGACCATGACTCAAAGCCAGACAGACAAAAACGCAAGAGAAGAAGAAGATGATGAGATAAGGGATGCTATCATGAGCTTATATGCCTTGGAAGAAATTTCAAAGGAGGTAACACCATCCCTTATACCTATTTCAGTTAATAATGAGAAACTTCTTCCTTCTGTTTTGCAGGCACCAATATTAGAGCTAAAACCCCTTCCTACTCATTTAAAGTATGCTTACTTAGGAGATGGGGAGACACTTCCAGTAATCATCAATAAGGACCTAACTTTGGCACAAGAAGAAAGGTTAGTGAGAATGTTGAGAGAGCACACATTGGCAATTGGATGGACTTTGGCAGACATTAAGGGCATAAGTCCTACGGTATGTATGCATCGTATTTTATTAGAAAATGACTCCAAACCTGTCCGTGACCCTCAAAGGAAGCTCAATCCACCAATGAAAGAGGTAGTTTTAAAAGAAATTTTAAAATTGTTAGAGTTAGGCATAATCTACCCTATATCTGACAGTAAATGGGTTAGTCCCGTTCACGTTGTGCCTAAGAAATCTGGTATCCAAGTTGTGAAAAATGAAAAAAATGAGCTTGTGCCCATGAGACTTCAGACTGGATGACGGATATGCATTGATTATAGAAAATTGAATGCCGCCACCAGAAAAGACCATTTCCCCTTGCCCTTTATTGATCAGATGTTAGAACGTTTGGCTGGAAAGTTATTCTTTTGTTTCCTTGATGGTTACTCAGGATATTTTCAAATTTTTGTAGCACAGGAAGATCAAGAGAAGACAACTTTCACGTGCCCATTTGGCACATTTGCATACCGTCGTATGCCATTCGGACTCTGCAATGCCCCTGGAACCTTCCAACGATGCATGATGAGCATTTTTACAGATTTAATTGAGCAATGCATTGAAATATTCATGGATGACTTTACTGTTTATGGGGATTCATTTGATCAATGCATTCATCATTTAGAGTTAGTGTTAAAGCGTTGCATTGAGCATAACCTTGTGCTTAATTATGAAAAATGTCATTTCATGGTAAGAGAGGGGATTGTCTTAGGGCATATTATTTCTGAAAGGGGCATAGAGGTTGATAAAGCTAAGTTAGATATTATTGATAAATTGCCATATCCTTCAACAGTTAAACAAATTCGTGGTTTTCTTGGCCATGCAGGTTTTTACAGGCGGTTTATCAAGGATTTTGCGAAGATTGCTCAACCACTAACTCGTTTACTCCAAAATGATGTTACATTTGAATTTGGAGATCAGTGCAAAGAGGCATTTGATTTGCTCAAAACGAAATTGACCACTGCCCCCATCATTCAACCTCCAAATTGGAGTCTACCTTTTGAACTCATGTGTGATGCCAGTCAATATGCCGTAGGAGCGATTTTGGGGCAGAAAATTGGGAAAGAAAGTCATGTCATTTACTATGCCTCCAAGACATTGAACCCTGCCCAATGCAACTACACCACAACAGAAAAAGAACTACTTTCTATAGTTTTTGCTTTTGAAAAATTTCGTTCATATTTATTAGGTTCTAAAGTAGTTGTCTTTTCTGACCATGCAGCATTGCGATATCTACTAGCAAAAAAGGAGTCCAAACCAAGGCTGATCAGATGGATCCTTTTGCTCCAAGAATTCGATTGGGAAATCAAAGATAAAAAAGGAGCAGAGAACTTTGTTGCAGATCATCTAAGTCGCATCATCAATGAAAGAACTGACGAGATGCCCATTACAGAGACATTTCCAGAGGAGTATTTATACTCAGTGACAATCCAAAATGAAAAAGAACCATGGTATGCCGATATAGTCAACTACCTTGCAATGGGCATTTTTCCAAAAGGATTCAGTACACATCAAAGAAACAAAATCAAGAGTGATTGTAAGTATTTTATTTGGGATGAACCATATTTATGGAAAATTTGTTCTGATCAAATCATAAGAAGATGTATCCCAGATATTGAAATACAAACAATTATAACATATTGTCACTCTTATGCCTGTGGTGGACATTTTGGACCTAAAAGAACAGCAAGAAAGGTTTTAGATTGTGGTTTTTATTGGCCAACTCTTTTTAAAGATACTTACATATTTTGTAAAAGTTGTCCTAGATGCCAACAAGTAGGGAATATTACAGCAAAAGATCAAATGCCCCAAATGCCCATAATGGTTTGTGAGATTTTCGATATTTGGGGAATGGATTTCATGGGCCCCTTTCCAAGTTCCTGTAGTAATTTATATATTTTGCTTGCTGTCGATTATGTTTCGAAATGGGTGGAAGCCAAAGCCACCCGTACTAACGATGCTAAAGTTGTTGCAGGGTTTCTTAAATCTAATATCTTTAGCAGGTTTGGTGTACCACGTGCCATTATTAGCGATCAAGGCACGCATTTCTGCAACAAGACTATTCAAGCACTTACGAAAAAGTATGGCGTGCACCACCGCGTGGCCACGGCGTATCACCCACAAACCAATGGTCAAGCAGAGATTTCCAACAGAGAAATCAAGGGCATTTTGGAAAAAATGGTAAATCCAAAGCGCAAAGATTGGAGTTTGCACCTAGAAGATGCCCTATGGGCATATCGCACTGCCTACAAAACACCAATAGGCATGTCCCCGTACAGGTTAGTTTTTGGAAAACTTTGTCATTTACCTGTTGAACTCCAACACAGGGCATATTGGGCCGTGAAGGCATGCAACATGGATTCAACCTCCATTGAACAGACAAGAAAACTCCAGCTCCAAGAATTGGAGGAAATCAGAATGGAGGCATATGATACTTCCTTGAACTATAAAGAACGTACAAAATACCTCCATGACAAGCATTTACGCCATAAAGAATTTGTGGTAGGACAAAAGGTATTATTGTTCAATTCTCGATTGAAATTTTTGGCAGGGAAGTTACAATCAAGATGGTTGGGCCCCTTTGAAGTCACATCCTTATGCCCAAATGGAGCATTCGAAATCAAAAGTCTTGCAACTGGCAAGACATCTAAAGTAAATGGTCATAGACTAAAGACTTTTTATGAGATACCACATGGCATTGTGGAAGAGATCCATTTCGTGTTTCCACCAATCGACTGAGGTCACATGCACTGTCTAGCCAAAGACATTAAATAAAGGCGCTAATGGGAGGCAACCCATATTATTATTTTTATTTAGCAAGTTTTTATTTTATTTTATTTTATGATTTCAAAAAAAAAAAAAATAAAAAAAAAAATAAAAAAAATATATATATATATAATAAAAAAAAAATTAAAAAAATTAAAAATCCTTTAATTCAATTTTTAATCTTAGAGTTTGATTTCTTTAGTTACCATATATCTTTTTGTGTTTGTTTCGTTTCGGATTCAAATTTTCGTATTAGTCTAGGAGTTCTTTTCTTTTAGGATTTCATATCCATGGTAAAAATTTGTCTTCAAATAAAGAGAGGAGAATAACACTTCACACACATCTACTACTACTAGAATTCAATTTGTTGTTTTATGTTTATCGTGTTCCATAAAAGTCCAGCAATAATTATAATTCTTCCAATTAATGAATTATTTATGACAAGGACCCACATGGATCTAAGACTTGTAATTGCCTGCAAATTGTTTTGACATTTTTCCTTGTTCCATTCAAAGTCAAAGTCCATCCTTCATTACTTTTCCTTATCAGTTTTTCAATCTTCCATTCCTTTCATTTATTCATCATTTAATAAAATTCAAACACTGCACCCACCTACTCTTCTAATTGAATTCCACCACGGTCCACGGTTTTACTCTCTCACCATTTAATACTCCATCTCTTTACTTTATTTTATTCTCTCTACAGGCCCCTCTTCCCAAATCGCAGTAACCATTCTTTCTTTTTTTTGTTTCTTCCACAGCAGATGCCCTCAACACGATCACAATTTCACAGTAAAATTCCACACGGGACTTTCATCAATCTGGAGGAAGAGGAGCTCAAAACCCCTTCACCACTTGCTATTATTTTTCCCAAACATACAAAACCTACCATGGCGCCGACAGTTCCACGACGAGGTGGCCGTATCAAACAAACAGCTCGGAAAAGAGTGCGTTCTCCCCTGGTGCGCGAGTCTTCATCTTCAAGCTCCTCTGCCACCTCTCAATCTTCTTCAGGCGAAAAATCATCAAACGACACAGACCAATCGCGCTCGAAATCGCCATCCAAAAAGCGAGTTAAGCCACTAGACAAAAACATCAAAAATAGCACTCAATTTACTGCTGACCAAGAAACAAAATCGGAGAAATTGTGTGGTCCTTCTCAGTTTTTGGACAAACATTTTTCAGACCCGGAGCACACCAAAAAATATCGCCAATGCTTGCTTCGTAAGGTTGTAACAGGTAAATTTTTTGACTGGGATTCGCTCTCTGTTTTGAATATTAAATCCCAAGTTCAAATTTATTTCCAGAATATTGGTTGGTCCTTCTTTATTGAACCTCCTTCTCTTGTGTTTAGAGATTTGATTACTGAATTTTTTGCCACCTTTAAGTTTAAAAAATCCAATGATTTGCAAAATCCAACAATTTCTACATTGACTGACATTGGAGTCGTTACTTTTAAACTTAAGGGTATTCCTTTTTATTGGTCTCTCAATGATCTGAATGTTCACATAGGATCTATTTTGGCAGCGGATGTAATTTCTCCAGATTATGTGAATTCTGTATGTGTTAAACCTGCAAACTTTGATGTTGAAAATGCTTGGATGGAGTTGTCAGTTGGTTTTAACTATAATTCTGGATATTCTAAAGCCATAGAACTCAAGGATCCAGCCCTTCGTTTATGTCATAGACTACTAGCATTTAATTTATTTGGACGTAACGATGGTTCTAATGTGGTACAACAGATTGAATTATATATACTTTGGTCAATGGTCCATCGTACCCGTCTTAACTTTGGTTCTTTCCTTGCTGCACAATTAAAATCAGTGGCTAATAGTGATTCCCGATTACTTTGTTTAGGCTCTTGGGTCACACATTTGGCTGAGCGATTGAAACTTTTTAAACCTTCTAAAACTGGTTTATCATTAGCTCTTGAACCTGCACCTCTGGACATATCTTGTTTAGCTAAAATGAATTTAATTTCAGTCTCTACTGATGGCGTTCCTACATTTTGTGAACCGGTGACATCTCCACCGAGTAGCTCTATTCCACATTCTACAGGTACTCGTGAGGACTTTCCAAAAGAGGCAGCTCCTGCTGACCATGCTACTATCACCTCCCTTCAAATTTCAATTGATACCTTGAATTCACGCGTTCATTCAATGGAGGCTGCTCTTCTTGCCTTTTTCAAGCATAAGGGTTTTAAATACCCTCCAGAATGAGTCCTTTCTCTTTTCTTTTTATTTTTATATTACTGTTAAAGTGTTTGTCTTGTGTTTTCTATGTGTTGTTTTTCATATGTTGTTTGTGATTCCTTCCTAGTTTATACATGGAGGACCATGTCTACTTCTAGTGTGGGGGGATTTTGTTTGATTTTCTTTTAATTTTAGTGTTTAGTGTTTGGATTTTGTTTGTCTTGTTTAAATGATGCCTTGAAACTTTGTGAATAACATACGATTGGATTTGAGCATGGTTTGGGAAGTTTGGTTGTAGTCTCTATTTTGGAATAATTTAAATACCTTGTATGTATTCCGGAATGATGAATTTCAAGAATTAATTTTTCGTAAATTATTGAGGTGAGTTTTGAACTTAAGTACACAAGAACCACTTTCTTGGTACTTAATGAATTTTTTTGAGAGTATGTCATAATTAAATAGACATTCTAGAATTTGCTTTGAGGTACATGTTGAAATTATTTGTGATTTATGCATAAAAATGATTAAGGCACCTAGGATTAAACCCTTTTAACTTTCTAAATACTCCTACCTTTTAAATTGACCGCTAGTGAACCACTTTGAGCCTAAACCTTTTCTTTGCTTTTAAAAACTACAAAAAAATCAGCCATAAACCTTATTATTTAACTTTCTTGTTCAGCCCATTTTGTCAAAGAATATGTTGGCTAAGTCTTGAATTTATTTAATACTCCTTGGGTATATGTGTTCCAAGTTATGAAATCCTTGTTGTGGAAATAAAAAAAAAAAGAAAAAGAAAAGGAGAAAAGAAAGAAGAAAATGAAAGAAATCTCCTTAGGAAAGAAGAAAAAGAAAAAAAAAGAAAAAGAAAAAAAAAAGAGGCATAATAATTGTTGTTGGTTGAAAAGTTGATTGAGAAGCATCGTAAAAAAGAGCTCAAGGAGTAGTTTTTGAAGTTTGTAAAGACTTTGATTTGGTTACTTATTCTTTGATAAATTATAGCCAATTAATATCCTTTTATCCTTCCCTTAACCTTAGCCCCGTTTCAACCATATAAAGACCTTCTTGATTTATGCATAACATCATTTTCTTATGTGGTGGAGATATGACCTCATTGCAAACTTATGGTAATGTCATTTGATTGTGAGGTGTGAAATTTCCTATTCATCAATGAGTGATATCATGAGTGAAAATTGAGAGGAAGTTAATTCTTGTTTATTTTAACTGGAATGAAAGGGTGTTTGAATTATTTTTGAAATAGAGAAGGGTTTGTTGGTAAGATGGAAGTGCTCAAGTCCAAGTTGTTATTCATGTTAGTTAAATGTATCATTTAAATCTCTGTTTTCTTTTAAGAGTCTTGTTTGTCGTTGTAGTTTTAATTAGTTAACCATACTTGAGGGCAAGCATGATTCAAGTGTGGGGGAGTTGATAATACCAATATTTTGTCACTTATCTATATTTATTTTGGATAATATTGGTATTATTAATAGTAAAAAGTGTTGATAATTGCAGATTTATCTGGAAGAAGTTGTTGGGCAATAAATGTGCAAGAATGGTGGAAAATGGATCTAGACATATTTTTGGGAAGATTCAAGACATGTGCTTAAAGGATAATTGAAGAAGTTGAGTTGAAGAACAAAAGGTCAAGCAAAGAAGTTGGAGAAAAAGTCTCCTATTTATTTGGAGAAATTCTGTCAAAGACGTGTGAAGATTGAGATTGGGGTTGACATTAGTTTTATGGGATTTATTCCAAATAATTATCTCTTGAGATAATTAGATAATTATAGTTTTTAGGATAATTTCAATATTTAGGGATAATTCCCACTTTTGGGGAATTAGATTAATATTAGGGAATTGTTTATTAGCTCTATAAATAAAGCACCACGCTACAGAGTCAAGTAGTCTTTCAATTTCTAAGAGTTAGTTTTCTGTACTGTTAGTCAAGTTTTAGTTGTAGGAATTTCGTAGATTTGATTTCAGTTAATAAAAGTTAGGATTTTGTTAAGATTCATGTTTACAAGAATTTGATTCCAATTCGTCTTTGAGTCCAGTTGCAAGGTCAAATTTCTTTGCTTTGAATTCTGATTAAATTGGCTTTTAGTCTGAATATTGATTCAAATAGTATTTAGTAACTTGTTCAAGAATTCGTTCACTATTTTAATCAAATTCTTTTGATTCGTTCACTGTTTTCAATTTAGTCCAGTTTTCCAATTTGATTCATATATTTTGTTGCTCAGTAATTACGTCAAGTATTGTTTTCAATATAAACATCAATTTTCGTGGTTTCATATTTATAGTGAGTCTTAGTTTAAATAGTTAGTAAGTTAATCTTTGTCTTTTAATATGAATTCTACTTTTCTTAATTCTTATTTCTTTTATTTAATTATGTATTCTAGCTAAATTAATTTATCCGGTTAAGATATTGATGAAGCATTAATTAAAATTCTTGTGAGATCTAAATTGAATTTAAATAAATTTGTTAGACAAGTACCTTTTATGTCTTGTGATAAATAGTTTATGAATTTTATGTAATTGTTAAATAGTGTACAATGTTTAATTAATTGCATGAAGTTCTAATGCCAATTAAAACAGTGGATCCGTAATTGTCCAATTAGTTTTAATAAGTGGTGAAGCTGTCATTCATCGACAGTAGGCATAGGGGCTAGTATGGGCATATGGCGTCCATGTGGGCATATTAGTATCAGGTTTCTTTTATCTTAATGCTTTTAATGAATTAAATCTAATGAGGCGTCCTCTTAGGTTGTTTATTAATTAGAGAGTAATTAATAAGGCGTCCTTTTAATTACCAACAAGTAAGAAGAAATTAGGTTATGTCAGTGGCGTTCCCGATAACTATAACTGATTTATTTGTCAAACAGATTTAATATTTGCATCAAGGATCAAGTTATTAATTAGTGTGGATTCAATGTTTTAACCGGGTTTTCTTTCTTATTGATTAAATTCTCTAATAGTCTATTTTGTTTAATTGTTTCTAATCCCTTTTTGTGACAAGTCCGAAGAAAAGTTACATCCGTTCCCTTGGGAGACGACCTTACTCCGTTGCTATACTAGTGAAGAGTAGGTTTTAATTTTTGGTGGTATAACGACACTACCATAATGCAACTTAAAATGACACTCTATTATTCATTAACTAAATTTAAATTCTAATTAAGAATTCAAAAAGAATGCAAAAGACCACTGAAACTGAAATCCTTTTTTACGCTACAGAATATTTAACAAGGATGATTACATAAAAACTAAAGGCTACTTTTACTGAAACTATAATTTTTCTAAACCAATATCAAGACCAAAATTAAAATCGAACTTTAATGACATGAATCTCTGCAAATTTTATTAGGATGAAAGTTTAAAACATTTACTCCAATTAAGAAAACTAAAACTAAGACTAGAGATACGCACGTGTAAAAGTAATTAATGCAATTAACTAAATGTCTCGTGTAGTGGAGAAAACTCTATAAGGAAATTAACTAAAAGCTCAAACTCAAACATGAAAGCGGAATTGATATCTCAACATCTACGGTATATAGAACTAATGCAATTAAAGACTTAAATAACTCTATTTAATTAAAAGAACTCCTTGAAGGAAATTAATAAAAACCAACAACTAGAAAATGAAAACTGTATTAATTAATCTAATAAACAACGTAAGAAAAAGAACTTAAACTAAACTATTCACTTCATCGTACCTACTCCTTATCTTTATAGAGGGAAGGTTATTAAATTTACAAAACAAATCTTTAAGGAAATTTAATTAATTTAGAAGTCTTCCTCTAACGATGATAAAATAAATCTAAAATATGGAGATAAAATCAATGCGGCTTATTAAAAATAGGGGTTGAATTAATTTAGAAGTCTTCCTAAAGATGATAAAATAAATCTAAAATATGGAGATAAAATCAATTCTAACCATGCCACATGCGGCTTATTAAAAATAGGGATGCAATTTTCTCTTCCAAATCAAACTCTTCAATTAATCTCCAAATCTTTCCAAATCTTTCCAAATTTCTTTGTACGCATCAAATCCATCTCTTCAATTAATCTCCATATCTTTCCAAATTTCTTTGTACACATCAAATCCATTTAATATTGATCTTCATCAAAAAATTTTACACAATTATCCTTCTTTTTAAAATTATCCAATTCTGCACTAAAAACAGTCCTTAATGTATAAAAACATTGCAATTAAATGCCAAAACACTAAAATAAATAAACATAAAAAACGGAGTTATCCAACTTTAGTTTTCTAGTTCGAATTTAATTCCTTAAGTTTGTTTTTAATTCATAAGTCATTTTATTAGTAGTCTTTAATTTTAGTCTAGAGTTTTAGATTTAAGGTTAAGTTTAATTCAGGATTTAATGCTTAATGTTATTCTCCCGCAATAGTTCAAATTTTCCTTTCTAAGTTCATTATGTAGTTTCTTAATAAAAGTTTGGTTTCTATTCTTTAATTAAAGACTCGATCCATTTAGTTCTGAAGTTTAGCTTAATTACATCATCTAAATCTTATCCAAGTTTTAGTGTTAGACTTGAATGCAGTTTCTTAAACCAGACTTGATAAAGTTTGAGTAGTCATTAAAGTAGAATGAATGTGTGATTTAAGATTATCATTGGAGTTTATCCGATTAAAAAAGTTTTATATTTTAATCTAGTATAAAACTCAATATTAATTCTTTAAATTACTATGTCATAACTCCTTGTAATTGTTTTTAATAAGCTTTGTAATCAATAATTAGAAGTTACATCTTAATTTAGTGATTAATGGAAGAGTTACTTTAGTGCATTTAAATTGGAGTGCATAATTTTCCAAGTAAATGAGCAACAATACAGAACAACAATTGCTATTTTTGTTCGGTTTGTTCCTTTGAAGTTGAGGTTACAAGTGGTGTCCGTTTGTCCAACGGAAGGCTTCTCCAGTCCAAAACAATAAGTTTATTATTGACATTTTCTTTTTTTAGTTTAATTTCTATTATGTATTTAGTAATTAAATTTGATATTGTGTTAATTATGGTTGTACCGTAAATTTATTTTCTAGCGTTAATTATGAAACATTGATTAAAATGTCATTGTGAGACTAAAATGTTCACATTAAATTAACTTTAATAAATTCTGAAAATTCTCTGTGGTTAATGACTGTGTTGCGATTAAGTAAACATTGATCACGTTTCTTTAATCTATGTATTACCAAATTAATTTTATTTTAATTATCTATAATTAAATTGTGAATTAATAAAGTGGTAAACCTACTTCAGGTAGGAGGAGATAAAAAGTTAGTAAATTATGACATACAAATTATGATTATAATTTACTAAAATTGGGTTTTTCTTATTATTCATGCAATTAAATCTTTAAATTTAGTGTTGACTAATTCCACCTAAATTAAAATTTAATTAGAGAAGTAATTAATTTAAGATGATTCTTGTTAATCACCAACTAATTAAGAAAAAAATTAGATTATATTAGAGCTGATTCTCAATAATATATAACTAATTAGTTTGTTTAAGTTAATTAATTTGTGAGTCTCTGATCGATATAATTTGATTAGTGTGGATTTATTAATTGCCAGATTTTTGTTATTGTGATTATCTCAATAAGTTTGTGTTAATTTATATAAGTTAGAGTGTTTTATTCAAAATATCAAGAAAATCATTATTGTGACTATTCGACTGAATTGACTAGAATTGAATTGTATTCCGTTCCTCATGGGATCAATCCTATTCACTGTGCTAATTTTTATATACAGAATAGGTATTTATTTTGGCGTAAAAGATGACGAGCCACCGAACCTTGCCTTTGAAACTTTTGAAAAAACTTTTGGAAAATAGATTCTGATGACCTCCTTGAGTTTCGACTGTCTGAAAATGTTGATTTCAAATTTCTCAAGTTTTTTTTTTGAAAAGTAGGTTCATATGCCCCCTTGGAGTTTTGGTCGCCCGAAATATAGATTCGGACTAACCCTTGGAGTTTCGGCTATCCAAATTAACCAGATTCGGGACTAACGGATAATTTTATAAAAAATTAATTTTTTGTCTATTTTGCCTCACAAATCATTTATATAAATACCTTGGACTTGTATAATGGTATTCCAATGACCCTTGAGCAAAATCTTGTCTAAAAACAATCTCCAAAACATCAAAGAAAAGAGATTTGATAATCAATCAAAAGGATAAAAAATCTTGAGCTTTAATCTTGTTCTTCAATATTTTCCTCTTGTAAAAATAATTCTTTGAGAGGAATTGTGCGAGAGCTTCAATTGTAATTATCCACTCTGGCGTGCCGGAGAAGATCGGGCCTGAAACGTTGTTTGACTTAATTTACCCTCCTATTTCAAAGTCAACAAGGGTAAAAATAGTAGAAATGAGCTTGGGAACAGGAGAGAAGGTGTTTTTGGTGACTTTTGTTAGTAGTTAGTTAAGAAGTTTGGGTTAGATAGTTAGCTAGAAGAGAGCTCTTCTATTGAGAACCATATGGAGTTGAAGGCTAGGGTTCCACTTTGGAGACCCAATTTTTGTACAAGGAAGGGAAATCCATTAATTATGTGGAAAAGGCTTGTAATGAATGCTAACATTAATTGAAGAAAGCTTCTTTCCATCCAAGTTGGTAGTTTCTTTTCTTAAATGTCATTTATTGCTTTTCGTATGCTCTTTAGTGCTCATCTTTAACTTAGCCAAATATGGTTTTATTTTGCCAAAAATCTTTCATTTTCTCGAAAATAGCATTTTTAAGTCGAAAATACGTTTTTCGGCCAAAAAGGAGAAAATTAAAAAACATGTGTCTATAAGGGAGATTTTAGTCATGTCTTTTGCAAAATCACTATTTTCAGCTTACAATTAAACTTTTGGGCAAAAAAACGCAAGTCGCAAAACGGCACCGTACGGGGGCGTTTTTGTCAATCTTTCGTACGGTCTGCAGTTTCTGTGCTTGAAACGGTACTTTTTTTGTCGAAAGTGACTTTTCAATCCTATTAATTGTCTTAATATGGTGTTATTTAGTCAAAAACCTTATTTTCCCCCAAAAACATCGTTGTTTAGTCAGAAACTTGTTTTTTGGCTGAAAGACGGGAAAATGCGTTAAAACGTGCCTACATATGTGATTTTGGTCCCGTTTTTTGCAAAACCTTTGTTTTGAGCTTAAAACCAAAATGTTAGGACAAAAAACTCCATTCATAAAATGCCACTGTGCAAGGGCGTTTTCGTCCGTTTATTAGAAAGTCTGCCGTTTTTGCGCAAAAAATGGTGATTTTTGGGCGATAGTGATTCTTTTACTCTAATCATCAAATAAATACTCACGTTTGTTCATGTTTTGTTCATTATTCTATCTGTGCTCTTGTGCATTTTCTGAATTTTTGTGCTAGGTAAGAAATATAATTGTCAAGCTAGTGCGGTCAAAACATCCCTCGCTACCTTAACGCGTCGCATTGGTATATGAGACATGCTGCAAAATTTTCATCTTTGTCCTTTCCGAGTTTGCCTTTTCTGTCCTATTTTTGTTCTTGTTCAATTCTCATCTATTTTTCATGTTTTTTTTGTTGTTTGCATCCTATGTGCATCTAGATGTATAGGTGTAAACTTCGTTAGAAGAATCATTGTCGTTAGGCGTAAAAAAAATTAGATTGCCTTTTCTTTTGTTCTTTTTCATTTTAGCATATTTTTTCCATCAAGGTTGATTCGTTCGTGTATTTTGATTCTATATTTGGTTAGGGCTTAGTGAAGTTTTTTGTCAAATAAATCCGGGTTGTTCTTGACCACTTTCTTGAAAATCTCAATTTTCTTAAAATTATTGTCTTGTCGAAATTTGTTCTTTTTACGATTTCGGTAAAATGGGCTTAACTTTGTCATACGAACTCTTTTTTTGGCCCATAATATGCTGCTTCGAAGATCTCGATGAAATCTACGAGACTCACATGGGTTTACCTCGTGACATTGCCCTTATATTCGGCAAAATCCATTATTTTCAACACCTTACGGGTTCTAGAAATTATTTAAAAATTTCTATAAGCAATATTTTTGGGATGAAAATGTCATTTTTCGACGAAAGTGACTTCTCCATCTTAAAGTTAGCCTAATATGTTGTTATATGGCAGAAAATCTCATTTTTTTTTTCTCGAAAACAACCTGTCGAAGTGAAAAATACGTTTTTAGGCTAAAAAAGTGAAAATGCAAATAATGCTCCTATAAGTGAGATTTTAGTCATGTCTTTTGCAAAACCTATGTTTTCAGCTTAAACCAAACTTCTAGGCAAGTCGCAAAATGGCACCGTACGGAGGCGTTTTTGTCCATCTTTTGTACTGTCCAACATTTGTTTTCTAAAAACGGCATTTTTTTTTGTTCAAAAAGGACTTCTCTATCTTAAAGTTAGCATAATATGGATTTATTTTACCAAAAATCTTGCGTTTTCTTGAAAACAACGTTTTTAAACGAAAAATACATTTTTTGGCCAAAACGGAGAAAATTCAATAACATGTGCCTATAAGTGAGATTTTAGTCACGTCTTTTGCAAAATCATTGTTTTCAGCTTAAAACCGATTTTTTTTATTTGGCAATAACCTCATTTTAGAGGTGGGTCGCCACTCCCAATATATTAATAGCTTTTTGGGTGATGGATATACCCTAATATCACCCTTACACAAAAGTCCCACTTGAACAAAAGCCCATTTACATGCAAAAGCCTAATGGGAAATTGTTCATGTGGAATAAAAAAGCAATGAACTTGGAGTACTTCCTCCATATACAATCCTTGAAATATTACAATACATAGCATACTCCATTTTACAAAGAGGAATTGAGAACTCTAAACTCCGACAAAGTCATGTAACTAAGTATATTCATACATATCAATATATGTACATGCTAGAAACAAAATTCACTAGGGGTGAGAACCTGCAGAAAAACAAAACTTGTATACACAGAAATCAAGCTGCGTCGCTCCTGTCCTTACCAAAGAATGTG
This sequence comes from Ophiorrhiza pumila, assembly GCA_016586305.1. Lineage (NCBI taxonomy): Eukaryota > Viridiplantae > Streptophyta > Magnoliopsida > Gentianales > Rubiaceae > Ophiorrhiza > Ophiorrhiza pumila. Next base: position 13,230,369 of record BLIW01000011.1, read on the forward strand.
ATAGTTGTGGGTGCCTCTTAACCTTAGGACACTTCCTCAGGCCAAACCTAGCTGTGTCTACTTCAGTAACAACTAACCATACACATCAATTTCAGAATCACGTATAAGTATCAAGCATCAATCCTATAAGTTATGCTATTTCAGACTAACTACCAAGCTCAATAGAAGTATGTTTATAGAAAGTCACCCCAGCTTCCCCAACTGATTCTCGTACCCATTACCTCCCCAAGACGTTCTGAATATAATCCTAATAGGGAGTCATCATAACTTCAGCAAGTGAGACCCTAATCTAACTGACATTCATTCCATAATTAAAAATTTAGCCTACCATCCACAGTTGAACCCTGAAAACAAGTGAGAAAACCCAATCTAACATCAGCAGCTGGGATCCCAGTAACAATAAATTAAATTCATGACTGATTAAATAGGCCATATCCTTCGCATTTCTGTCCCTTTCTAATCCCCATGTCATAGACATCAGGGATCTGTTTGAATCAGTGCCAACCCCCAAAAACATAATCACTACTGACCATTCTTAAAAACCAACATGCTCTAACATTGGCAAGCAGGGGGTTACATATTAAATAGCACTACCTCCTCAAAATTTGGCAATCCTGTCCTAACACGGCAGATAGGGGCCTCATTTACCTGTTGATTTACCTTTCTTTGCATCTCACTCTTTTGAGTTGTGGGATTTGGAGCCTATCCATGCTGATTAGTCTTTGCACTTCTTTTGGTAGAGCATTCATGTTCGGTTCCCCATATAATGCAAGCCCTCTAGCTGATAAATTTTCTTCTTTGGTAGTTGTGGAGATATTCCTGCATTGCTGAATTACCTCAATTTGGTCCTTTAACTGGTAAAATCTCCATTTTTTGAATCTCTTGGGATTTCCAAGAGTGAGCTAATTCAGGCCATTCTGTTTCCAGGTTTTCTAATATAATTCCTCTTTCTTTGCACATATTTAAACCATGGAGAGTTGTAAAGACTGTAACTTGAAATGAGGAAGCATACAAATCAGGGAAATCAATTAAGATATACCAAAACATTACATGTCCCATGCTGTTTCTGACCAAGCCAGCACTTTTTGAGTGACTACCTCTCTTATGAGCAGCAACATTCAGCTTGTAGCATTCCTTATTAGGAGGTTGCCACTTATAACTTTTCAACGAATACAATCTTCTTTTTGAGCTCATTTCTGTCCAAAAATAATTCCATGGATAAGGGAGTTTCTCCTTTATCTTCACTTCAGTAATTAGCTTGATATTTATGAAAATCTGTTGAATAGAGTTCTGAAGTTTGGGGCCATATCTTCAAAAACAGCCTTGTTCCTTGTTCTCCAAATTTCCCAACAAATTAAGGAGGGGGTAATTTTCCTAATGTAGTTTAAGTAGTAAGTTTTGCTTTTGTCTTTCCACCAGTTCTGCAGCCTTGTAGCAATTGAAATAGATAATTTTTAGATACCCACCAAAGCTCCAAAGATACTCCAGGGGCCAAAAAACTCAAGTCTCAAAATGGCACCGTATGGTGGCATTTTCGTCTATCTTTTGTACTATCTACCGTTTTTATTCTCAAAATGGTATTTTTTTGATGGAAAGTGGCTTCTCCATCTTAAAGTTAGCTTAATATGGATTTATTTTGCAAAAAATATTGCGTTTTCTCGAAAACAACATTTTAAAGAAGAAAATACATTTTTCGGCCAAAACGGAGAAAATTCAAAAAACATGTGCCTAAAAGTGAGAATTTAGTCACGTCTTTTGCAAAACCGTTGTTTTCAGTTTAAAATCGAAAATCTGGACCAAAAAACTCAAGTCGCAAAACGACACTGTCCGGGGGCGTTTTGTCCATCTTTTGTACTGTCCGCCATTTTTGTTATAAAAAATGGTGTTTTTTGGTGGAAAGTGACTTCTCCATCTTAAAGTTAGCCTAATATAGATTTATTTTTCCAAAAATCTTGCGTTTTCTTGAAAACAACGTTTTTAAGTGGAAAATACGTTTTTCGGCTAAAAAGGAGAAAATTCAAAACAATATACCTATAAGTGAGATTTTAGTCACGTCTTTTGCAAAACCGCTGTTTTCAGTTTAAAACCGAACTTCTGAGCAAAAAAATTGAAGTCGCGAAACGGCACCGTACAGGGGCGTTTTTGTCGATCTTTTGAATTGTCCGCCATTCTTGTTCTCAAAACGGTGGTTTTTTTGTGGAAAGTGACTTCTTCATCTTAAAGTTAGCCTACTATGGTTTTATTTTGCAAGAAATTTTGCATTTTCTCGAAAATAATTTTTTTAAGTGGAAAATACATTTTTCAGCCAAAAAGGAGAAAATTTTAAAAAAAGGTGCCTATAAGTGAGATTTTAGTCCCATCTTTTGCAAAACCGTTATTTTCATTTTAAAACCAAACATCTTGTCCAAAAAACTCGAGTCGCAAAACGTCACCGAGGGCATCTTCGTCCATCTGTTGTATTGTCCGAAGTTTTTGTTCTCAAAACGGTGTTTTTTTGGTCGAAAGTGACTTCTCCATCTTTAAGTTAGCCAAATATGGTTTTATTTTGCCAGAAATCTTGCGTTTTCTTGAAAATAGCATTTTTAAGCTGAAAATACTTTTTTTGACCTAAAAGGAGAAAATTCAAAAAAAAAATGTGCCTATAAGTGAGACTTTAGTCCCGTCTTTTGAAAAATCGCTATTTTCAGCTTAAACTGAACTTCTGGGCAAAAAACGCAAGTAGCAAAACGGCACTGTACGGGGGGGGGGGGGGGGGGGGCGTTTTCATCAATCTTTCGTACGGTCCGCCGTTTTTGTGCTTGAAACGGTGCTTTTTTGTCGAAAGTGACTTTTCAATCCTATTAGTTGTTTTAATATGGTGTTATTTAGTTAAAAACCTTGTTTTTCCCAAAAAACATCATTGTTTAGTCGGAAACTCGGTTTTTAGCCGAAAGACGGGAAAATGCATTAAAACGTGCGTACATCTGTGATTTTGGTCCTGTTTTTCTGCAAAACCCTTGTTTTGAGCTTAAAACCAAAATGTTGGGACAAAAAAATCAAGTCATAAAATGGCACTGTGCAGGGACGTTTTCGTCCATTTATTAGAAAATCTGCCTTTTTTGTGCAAAAAATGGTGATTTTTAGGCGATAGTGACTCTTCCACTCTAATCATCGAATAAACACTCACGTTTGTTCGTGTTTTGTTCATTATTCCATGTGTGCTCTGTGCATTTTTTGAATTTTTGTGCTAGGTAAGAAATATAATTGTCAAGCTAGTGCGGTCAAAACATCCCTCGCTAACTTAACGCGTCGAATTGGTATATGAGAACGTTGCAGGATGAAAATATAATTGTCAAGCTAGTGCGGTCAAAACATCCCTCGCTACCTTAACGCGTCAAATTGGTATATGAGAATGTTGCAGAATTTTCATCTTTGTTCTTTTCAAGTTTGCCTTTTTTGTCCTATTTTTGTTCTTATTCAATTCTCATCTATTTTTTCATGGTTTTTGTGTTGTTTGCTTCCTATGTGCATCTAGATGTATAGGTGTAAATTTCGTTGGAAGAATCATTTTCGCTGGGAGTAAAAAAAAAGATTGCTTTTTCTTTTGTTCTTTTTTATTTTAGTATATTTTTTCTATCAAGGTTGATTCGTTCGTGTATTTTGATTCTATATTTGTTAGGGTTTGGTGAAGTTTTTTGTCAAATCAATCCGAGTTGTTCTTGAGCACTTTCTTGAAAATCTCAATTTTCTTAAAATTATTGTCTTGTCAAAATTTGTTCTTTTCACGATTTTGGTAAAATAGGCTTAACTTTGTCATACGAACTCTTTTTTTCGCTCATAATATACTTTTTCGAAGATCTTGCTTTTCAACAGTTGTAATCTTCAAATTGGTAAGTTTGAAAGGTTTCTCCAGGAGGGAGAGTAAAACTAATTCTTATAGCATTGGCTGCTAGTAAGATTAGTTCAACTTTCAAAGGTTTATAAATGTTTGAATCTCACATTTGGTGAAAAGATCCCTATTTTAGTGGATTGGTAAAATCCTAAACTTGAAGGTTTAGGTAGTAGATGTAGAGTGCTCCAAGGGAGAATTGAACCTCTACAAATCTCTTGCCTCTATTTTTATGCTTTGATTTCATTCCTTAGATACTTATATTTTGTTGATGTTTATAGTGAAATTATGATTATTACTTGGTGCATATATTTAGTTGAATTATTGTGTTGATGTGGTGTAAATTGGTTGGATAGATTTAATAGATTTCATAGACCTCACAACCTTCACACATATACACCCCAAGTATTTGATAAATTTCCTTAAAGAGACATTGATTAAGGAAGAACAATTTTAGATAGAATTTTTAATTGTATAACCTAATTCACCCCCTCTTAGTTTGCATATAGGGCTAACATATAGAAGTATAATTTTTTTAATTCCCATTTTGATACGCATATTAAACAAAAGTAATCATTTACAATTCTGATTTTGAACGTTTAATTAAATATTATTATTAAAATGTTGTTTTTACAAACAATTCCGTTTATGTTTCTGTTTCCGTTTTCAATAGATGAACTAAACGCCTCCGAAATATTGTTTAGTTAAACACTATCATTAGAATTTAATCACTTTGATTGATTCTATGTTACCTATAACATTACTCATTAATTTTAATATTATGAAATTTGATTATTTAGTTAATTAATTAAAGTCTATATTTACAATTCACAACTTTAATCAAACATGATGGGATTTTAAAGTCTAAAATTTACAAGTTCAAACAAACATGATGGGTCAATGACACAAGCCTATAGTGATAGAGAGATTTATTTAAAATTTAAATTTAAACTTTACAATTCTAAATAAATCTGATGGGGTTAATGACATAAATTTATAGTGATAGTGAGGTTTATGATTTTCATTTCTTAAATTGGAATGTGCACTATGCATAGTGGTATAAGTTTTTGTGGGTATTGGGAGATTGTAAATGGTTTGTGATAGAAAGTGTTGTGGTAGAGGTCACTAGTTTCTTTTGAGGGTTGGGTCAGGCCATTTATGTTGAAGATAAATAAATTAGAATTTGTTTGAATGGTGCGCCTCAACCTTTATTATTAAGGGTGTTAAAATATTTATATTAGTTTATATAATTAACAAAAAACTTTATTAACCTTTTCATAATAAATCACGATAAAAAACTTACTTCCTTTATTCTTTTATTACTAAAAAATACATCAAACTAATTCTTTACTATCTTAAACTATGCATAATTTACTATTTCATAATTGTTATCGATAAATTTTCATACTAATTTACTTCTTTTACCCTTTGATCACTAAAATACATCAATGTAGTTCTTAACTATTTTAAACTCTTCATTGTTTACTGCTTTATAATTATTATCAATAAATTTTCAAATTAATTTTAATTAATTGTTATCCATAAATTTTCATGTTAATTTTTGTTATTATCGAATTCTATTATACTGCAAAATTAAGTTTTAAAAATACACAAGAATTTATCAAACTAATACTACAAATCATAATTAATTTTAAGTCTTTTCAATGAATCTACCTCTATTTAAATAATCATTTGATAACATGTAAGTACGTACAATTATTAATTATTAATTATTAAACTTGTTGTATTTTTCGAATGATGATGGGTTATTTTATCATTTTTAATTTTAAATATATTCATAACAAAAAAATATTTACGATTTAAGATAATTTTATAATAAATATATTCATGACAAGAAATATTTACGTTTTGAAAGACTTTGATAATGGTATATTTTGTTATTTAAGATAAGACAAAAAAATTAACAATTTAAAAGAGTTTGATCATGATTATATTTTACTATTTAAGATAGTTTGATAATGAGTTAAATTACTATCAAATTTTATTCATAGAAATTATTAAAAAAACCAATAAAAGATTGGATGGTAAGCGATGGAAAGTTAAGTATTTAAAACGTAATATTTATTCTAATTAGGAAAAAGGGTAAGAAAGTCTTTTATTAATTATATAACATAATAAAATTATTTTGATGACCTTAATTAAATATATTAAATTTATGTCCTACTTAATAGTAATTGCATGAAACATGCCCTTAATAAAAATACTCGGGTGGGTGTGGAGTGAACCATTTTAAAGCATGCTTCTCCTTATTCATTATAGATAGAGAAACTCACATAGTTTTTTTGTTTTTGCTTTCAAATTATTTAATTCTCACCTGGGTCTTAATGCCAACATGAAATCTTGATATAAAAAGAAAAATTACATAGTAAAGGACATTAAAACATGAAATCGTTGAACTCATTAATTTACAAGAAAAAAATAACAATCAAAAGTTAAAATAAAGCCCAAAACATCAAACTGGAAGAGGAAGAACAATAATAGCCGCGTAAACATTTTCATATTTTAGGAAAATAAAAAGGTAACATAGTTCACGAATTCATCTATATTCCTAAGAGTTTGCATTAAATTAACCTCTTAATGATCTATTTTAAGATATTAGCTAAATGAAATTTTATTTTATGATATTTGAAGAGTATACATTGTGATATTATTGATTAATTGCTGAAAAAGAAAATTGAACATCATTTGATGCATTCACTTTTAAAGACTTTTTGTCTTTCATTTCCGAGAGAAATTATGTTACATTACTGTGTCAGTCTTTGTCCACTTTTATAAATCTACGTCACGTATTTAATAATTATGTTTACTAATCATTTGATAGAGTTTTAATTAAGTATACGTTGCACATATTTATATTGAAACAGGAAAAGAACAGAAGATTCAAAATGCTTTATTTTTGTCATTTCTATATGACATTCAATTGCAAATTGATTTATCAATTACTGAGTTTTCTCTCATCTCTCTTTAAATTAAACATTGGAAAAATAAAGGTTTTCTTTATGAGCTTCTCTATCAATATATCTCCCCGAGTTGGGAGTATTCTCTCTTACCTTAAGAGCAATTTCTCCTATGTTTAGGTGTCACGCACCAAACCCGTGGGCTCACACGCGCCTGCGTGGACGTGACACGACTGGAGCCTGACACGTCCAAGCCCAACTTCGTTTGGCTCGTCCTCGCTATGCCAAAGTAGATATCCTGAAGTTGAACTTGGAAGTAACACTCCTATCCGATGTAGGATAGGAGTAGGACATTCTCCCCGCCTTAGAGCCTTAGCGTCCTCGCTAGGCCCAAGTAGGATCTGGTAGACCCACCTCGGTTGTGAAGGATTCTAGAGGTGGCTCCCGCCCTTAGGTCGATGTAGCACTTAGTTCCAACAATCCGTGGGTGAGGTCTGGCCCATTCTCTGATACCACTCTGTCACGTCCCGAACTTGCAAGCACAGTGAACCCGTGGGCCCGTACGCGCCCGCGTAGCCGTGGACATTCTCCCCGTCTTAGAGCCTTAGCGTCATCGCTAGGCCCAAGTAGGATCTGGTAGACCCACCTCGGTTGTGAAGGATTCTAGAGGTGGCTCCTACCCTTAGGTCGATGTAGCACTTAGTTCCAACACTCCGTGGGTGAGGTCTGGCCCATTCTCTGATACCACTCTATCACGTCCCGAACTTGCAAGCACAGTGAACCCGTGGGCCCACACGCGCCAGCGTGGCCGTGACACGGCTGGAGCTTGACGCGCCCAAACCCAACTTCGTTTGGCTCATCCTCGCTATGCCAAATTGGATATCCTGAATTTGAACTTGGAAGCTAGGCTCACATATATATACATATCATCAATCACACTCCTATCCGATATGGGATAGGAGTATTACATTAGGAGTTTTGTTAATTTTATTTTATTTTTCAATTTTTTCAAGTAGCCAAAGTCTAAATATAGGAAGGGTACAATTTAGATTTAGTTACAAAAAACTTTAAGAAAGTAAGATTTTGCATCGGAGTTGACTGAAAATCTGAGGAAGAAAAGAAAAAGGTTGGAGATCTGGTGTATTCGAAAGAAGTTTTGCATATCAACATCATGCTTTTTTGCTGCAAGTATATCTGGTAGGTTTTGTTCAGTTGGTTGAAGATTTGAGGAAGAAAAGGAAAATGCAAAGGTTGGAGAAAAGCAGGAGAAGAGGTGCCAAAAAAAAAGAGAAAGAAAGTAAAACAGGACAAATACATGGATAATTCATTAAGTTGGCAGTTAGGATTAGAAAACCATTCTCGATCAGTTTATGCAAACTAGATGATCATTCGATCTAACAACAACAAACGAAATACATGAATTTTTTGTTTGATAATTTTATGGTTAAAATCCTTTTTGTTTGTATAATTTTTGTGGAGACAGAAATTCTATATTCTAATTCTCCTAATCTAGTTGTATTTTGTCAGAACTGAAAATTCAATTCTTGAGTTCTTTAAGCCAGTTGGATGCTTTGTATATTTGTTTTCATTCATATGAATGAAATCGCTTTTGGAAAAAAAATTACAAATTGATCGAATTAGTTCAAATAAAATTGAGCTCTTAAAAAACTTGTTTAATCTTTTTCGCTGATTCGCCATAACAAAATCAATCAATTACAAATAAATAATGATAATCAACAAGAAAATAAACGTTCTTTGATGCCATTAGCTCTTGAAATTTTTTTATCCTTTCTTGTCGTCATGACATTCACTCACAAATTCCGTTTGCATAGATAAAATTGAGCTCTCAAAAACCTTGTTTTATTTATTTCATTGATTCACCATAAGAAAATCATGTATTAAATATAAAAAAGATAATCAATAGAAAAATAATCGTTACTTGATTGAATTAACTCTTTAACTACTGAACTAATCTAGTAGCCACCTAAGTAGCCTTAAAGTCCTCATGCTTAGGATTAGGGAGTTCTTTGTTTGTTACGTACCTTGACAACATTTTTCCTTTCCATGCTCGTTTCCTACCTCTAGTTTAATAAAATAGGATTTGGTTTGGTTTCAAATAAGAAGGTTGCATGTTACAATATAAATAGGTTTAAGGAGCCGTTTGATTCGCATTCCTCTATTGGAGTATTAATGGGAATAATTAACCACACTATTATTATGGGTTTATATCATTAATCTCATTATATTTGGTTGAAAAGTGAAACGTGTTTCATTTCTTTCAAAATTGTTTGGTTTGTTTATCTTTTGAAATAAGTTTTAAATTTTTATTTTCAAAATATTAAAAAAAATCAAAATTCTTAATATAAAAAATATATGTAGTGTGTGTAAAATATATGTAGTATGTGGAAAATATGTAATATGCGTGTAAACTATATTTAATATGTGTAGCATGTGTAAACTATATGTAGTGTGAAAACATGTGTTGTGTGTAAAATGTATAATGTATGAAATATGTGTAGTATGTGAAAAATGTATAGTATGTGAAAATATGTAAAATATGTGCAGTATGTGAAAATGTATATAATGTGTGTAAAATATATATATGTAGTATGTGAAAATGTGTGTAGTTTGTGTAAAATATGTGTAGTATGTGAAAATATATTGATAAGGTGAACCCTAACTCATCCTGAAAACCATGGTGTCCAAGTGAGGTTTGAACCAGTCTTATATACTAGCTTGGACCTCCTTGTGGAACCGATGTGGGATTCACATCATTCACCCACTCTTAAAGAGCCGACTGCCTCAGTCGGCGATCTGACGGACCCCCGGGGCCTCGACTGCCTCTGTCGGCGTTCTGTCGGTCACAGCCCAAAGAGTAAGGTGTGGTTCGCACAAGTATGGCTCTGATACCAAATGATAAGGTGAACCCTAACTCATCTTGAAAACCATGGTGTCCAAGTGAGCTTTGACCCAGTCTTATATACTAGCCTGGACCTGCTTGTGGAACCGATAAATGATAAGGTGAACCCTAACTCATCCTGAAAACCATGGTGTCCAAGTGAGGTTTGACCCAGTCTTATATACTAGCCTGGACCTCCTTGTGGAACCGATGTGGGATTCACATCATTCACCCACTCTTAAAGAGCCGACTGCCTCAGCCGGCGATCTGACGAACCCCCGGGGCCTCGACTGTCTCTGTCGGCGTTCTGTCGGTCACAGCCCAAGGAGCAGGGTGTGGTTCGCACAAGTATGGCTCTGATACCAAATGATAAGGTTCTCGTTGATTTGATCCACCTTTGGGCGGATTTGACAACATTATTTATCCACAGGACAGGTCTATCTTGGAAAATTCCCACCAACAAGTCAAGAACGAAAACAATAAGAACAATGATTAGAACAAACAATTGAAGAAGCACAAAGAAACAAAGAAATGAATAAAGAAAGATATGGAGTGCGATTCAATGGAAACTTGTCCAAAGCCCCAACACTATTACAAAACCAACTTGACTCAGACGGCACCTAAATCAAATCAGATTTGGCTGTTCTCAAACTTAGAATAAAAGCAAGACTATTGGCTTAATCTCACTTTAGGGTTTAGAAAACAAAAGCTCAAACTTAGCTTAAGGATTCTAAGGGTTTTGGATCAAACTTTGCTCTGGAAAATTATGACTTCTTAATTCGAAATTCAACAACCAAAATTCGTGGGTTTACAAGCCTTTAAATAGGGACAAAAACTTGCCAACAAAGTAAACCCTACTTTCCTAAAAATAGTTTCCTAATTGGAATAAACTTCCCTAAAATAGAATTAACACATGCTTCAATCATGCAAGATCTTTAGCCATGTGAAAACACCATATTGAACATATCAATGTTCATGCAAGAACATTAGATCACGTTCCTTATTGAAAAGATTAAACAAAACGATTAAAAATCAAAACCCAAAAACTATAAAAATTCCCAGCGTCGCACGACGTGGGGGTGTGGACGTCGCGACGTAGAATGTCCCGCGTCGCGACGTGCGGAAATCTCGCGTGGATTAAAATTGGATTTTTAATTCCAATTTTTCAAACCTCAAGCTTCCAGAGAGTTACGTCGCGACGTGGAGGTCGGTGGACGTCGCGACGTCGGTGCACGTCGAGACGTGGCGCTGTGGATATCGCGACGTGGAGGCACGATTATTCAACACTTGTCCAATCTTGCTCTCCAACGAAGTTTCTTCATGTAATGTCAAAGCCACGAGGTTCCAAGGCTTAAAATCAGTCCTCACTTCGTCGAAACCTTGTTCCAGCAACTTGTATGCACCCTCCATCACTTCCATGATCAAATCATTAAGAGCCAACTTGAACTGTTTGGTTTTAGCTCGAGTCATTGGTCCACCAATTCCACGTAACGGGTCAATGGAACGTTGTTCACCATTAAGTGCATCTGGATTCCTATCATTCCTCCCCTCGTCAAAAGGATTATTCCTCGAATCTCCTGCATCAAACAAAGAGAGATCAGAAATATTAAAAGTAGCACTAACGTCTCCATACTCGCTGGGTAAATCAATGCGGTATGCATTGTCATTAATGCGCTCGAGAACTTGGAATGGTCCATCGCCTCTTGGGTGAAGCTTTGATTTCCGTTTCTCAGGAAATCTTTCTTTACGCAAGTGTATCCAAATCCAATCACCCGGGTGGAACAGCATACGGCGTCTCCCTTTATTGGCTTGCTGGGCATACTGCTCATTTCTCTTTTCAATGTTGTCTCGAACCCTAGCATTAAGGTCCTTAACAAAAGTAGCTTTACTTGCACCATCAACATTAACAAACTCGTTAATAGGAATAGGCAAAATATCCAAAGGTGTCAAAGGATTAAAGCCATATACAATCTCAAATGGAGAAAAAGAAGTAGCACTGTGAATAGTACGATTGTAAGCAAACTCAATGTGTGGTAAGCAATCTTCCCATTTCTTTAGATTCTTTTGTATGATAGCACGCAATAATGTAGATAGAGTTCTATTGACTACCTCAGTTTGCCCATCAGTTTGTGGGTGTGCAATAGTAGAAAATAGTAACTTAGTTCCCAATTTACTCCAAAGAGTTCGCCAAAAATGACTAAGAAACTTGACATCTCTATCACTCACAATAGACATAGGAATACTATGCAATCTTACAACTTCTTTAAAGAAAAGGTCTGCTATGTGTGTAGCATCATTGGTTCGTGAACATGCAATGAAGTGTGCCATTTTTGCTGAACCTATCAACTACCACAAAAATACTATCCTTACCACTTGGTGACCTAGGCAATCCTAAAACAAAATCCATTGAAATATCTAACCAAGGATGCAAAGGTATAGGAAGTGGTGTGTATAGACCATGAGGCATTATCTTTGAATTGTCCTGTTTACAAACAAGACATCTTTGACAAACAGATTGAACAATTTTACGCATATGAGGCCAATAAAAATGTTCTTTTAAAATATGTAATGTTTTGTTAACACCAAAGTGACCCATCAATTCACCTCCATGTGTCTCAACAACTAATAAATCACGAATAGAGCAATTAGGCACACACAATTTATCCTTTGTAAACAAGAAACCATCATGAAAATAATACTCTCATTCGGATTTATGCAAACAAATCTCATACACAAGTTTAAAATCAGCATCTTCAGCATACAATCCTTTCATGACATCAAATCCAAGCAGTTTAGTATGCAAGAAAGTAAGTAAATTATACCTTCTCGACAATGCATCAACAACCACATTTTCCTTTCCAGCCTTGTACTTAACAACGTAAGGAAAAGTCTCAATAAACTCTAACCACTTAGCATGTCTTTTATTCAGCTTACCTTGGGTCTTAAGGAACTTAAGACTCTCATGATCCGAATGAATGATGAATTCTTTCGGCCAAAGGTAGTCCTGCCAAACTTGGAGAGATCTCACCAATGCATACAACTCCTTGTCATATGTGGGGTAATTCAGTGTTGCTCCATTAAGCTTCTCGCTAAAATATGCCACGGGCTTGCCTTCCTGCATCAAAACAGAACCAATACCTTTCCTGGAGGCATCACATTGTATTTCAAAGGCTTTCTCAAAATTAGGTAACATAAGAACAGGAGCATTAGTTAATTTCTGCTTCAAATTATTAAAAGCTTTTTCTTGAGCATCAGTCCAAACAAAAGCCACATTCTTTTTAACTAGATCATTTAAGGGGGCTGCAATTGTACTAAAGTCCTTAACAAACCTCCTATAAAATCCAGCTAAACCATGAAAACTCCTAACATCATTAGCTGACTTAGGTGTGGGCCAATCTCTAATTGATTTCACTTTATTTTCATCAACAGAAATTTCATCAGCACTTACAACAAATCCCAAAAAGATAACAGATGAAGAACAAAATTCACACTTTTTAAAATTTGCATAAAGCTGATTTTCACGAAGTACAACAAATACTCTCCTTAAATGTAAAACATGCTCTTCAAGTGTTTTGCTGTAAACAAGTATATAATCAAAATAAACTACTACAAATTTCCCTATGAAAGATCTAAGTACATGGTTCATTAAACGCATAAAAGTGCTTGGTGCATTAGTCAATCCAAAAGGCATAACTAACCACTCATAAAGACCATACTTAGTTTTAAATGCAGTTTTCCATTCATCACCCTCTTTCATACGAATTTGATAATAGCCACTCTTCAAATCAATCTTTGTAAAGATTTTAGAACCATATAACTCATCTAACATATCATCTAACCTAGGGATAGGGTGACGATATTTAATGGTTATCTTATTAATGGCTCTACAGTCAACACACATTCTCCATGTTTCATCTTTCTTAGGAACAAGAATAACAGGCACAGAACATGGACTAAGGCTTTCACGAATAATACCTTTTTCTAGAAGACCATTCACTTGCATTTGAATTTCCTCTGTCTCCTCAGGACTTGCTCTATATGCTGGTCTGTTGGGAATTAAAGCACCAGGAATGAAATCAATTTGATGTTCTATACATCGAATTGGAGGTAACCCATTTGGCAACTCCTCGGGGGAATAAATCTTCAAATTGCTGTATAAGAGAAATCACAGTACTAGGCAAAGTAGAAAGGTGATCACTAGACAGCAAATACAAGTCTTTGTAAATAAGTACAAACATCTCATGCCTATCTAGTATTGCTCTTTTGATTTCACTTTTTTGTGCAAAGACTGTTAATCTCTTTTCTTTCTCCTCTTGCTTCATCTTTTGGCCTTCCAATTTCTTGGCATTTTTGCTTGAAGAGGTAGAGGTGTTTCCCACTTCTTGTTTCATTTGCTCGGCCTGCACTAATTGCCTACATTCCTTGGAGATCTTGGCTTGATCTTCATATACTTCCCATGGTTTTAAAGAAGCCAAAATGTACTTCTTACCATCCTTCTCTACGGTGTAGTGATTCTTCCGTCCATCATGTATGACATATCTGGCAAATTGCCATGGACGTCCAAGTAACACATGCGCTGCCTCCATTGGAACAACATCACATAGAATATCATTAGTATACCTTCCAATTGACAAAGATAAGCGCACCTGTTTGTTTACCTTAACCTCCCCATTTTGATTCAACCATTGAAGCTTGTATGGTTTGTGGTGTTTTGAACAAGTAAGCTTCAACTTGGATACCAATAATGTACTCGCCACATTTGTGCAACTCCCACCATCAATAATCAAACTGCACTGCTTTTTCTGAATAATGTACTTGGTGTGGAAGATGTTCTCACGTTGCACTGTTTCGCCTTCCAACTGTGGCTGTGTACTCAAGGTTCTCATAGTGATAGGAGACTCAGCAACTTCCAACTTTTCTGGAGTATCTTCATCATATGCTTCACCATAGGTCTTTTCTTCAAGTTCGGGCATCTCATCATCACTCGAATGAACACTAGCAACATCCCCATTGTCAAGGAAGTAAATAGCCTTTTTGCTGGGACAGTTGGACTGTATATGACCATATCCTTGACATTTATAACATTTAATTTCACTAGATCTTTGGGGTGTGTTTTGGGCTGACTTCTGAACAATTGGTGGTGTCCTTTCTACCGGCTTGGGGGTAGCATTACCTCCAAAAGGCTTGTTCTTCATAACTGGATTAGGTGGAGTCTGTCGGTTGTTCCTTTGCCAAGGAGGTTGATGAGGTGTAAGTCGTCCCTTTTGCTTCATGTGACGCTCTATTTGAATAGCATTATGCAACATCTCTGTCAAATCATAGGATTTTTGAAAACCCATATTGTATGCCAATGCGGGAGTCATTCCTGCCAAGAACCTAGCCATTGTTGTTTCGGGTTCCTTCACAATATGTGCCTTTATCATGAGTAACTACATTTCCTTGAAATAATCATCAACGGATCGGTTTCCTTGGGTGAGGTTTTGAACTTGCATCCGCAATTCATTAGCGAAATAAGATGGCACAAATCGCCTTCTCAAAATTGATTGCATCTCTCCCCAAGTTCGGAATGGGCGCTCCCTATTTAGCTGTCTATCCTTGACCAATTGATTCCACCAATGAGCTGCATAATCCTTAAAATGTATAGTCACCATGAGCATTTTCTTATCTTCAGAATAAGAATTTCCAGCAAAAATTTGCTCCACTGTATAAACCCAATCAAGAAATGTGTCGGGATCCGAAGTGCCATGAAATTTTGGGAAATCCAATTTAACTAAAGCCAAATCAAACTCGGACTTGCCCCGGCTCTTTGACTGTTCAGATCCTATGAACTCCTCTCCATCAAAATCAGCCTCATCAAATTCATCTTCAAGTTTCTTTGAGGTTGCTTTCTTCTTAGAAGTAGATTGTTGAGCTTCTGTCAGATTGTCTAATTGGGTTGTTAACCTCTGCATCATGCTAAAAAGTGTATCAATTTGGACTTGTTGATCAGCTTGAGTCTTTGAAGTTTCCCCCGTCATTTTAAAATACCTGCAAGTTAGATAAAACAACACAAGAAACAATAATAATAATTAAGGCTCCTCACAGGTTCTCGCTTTAGGTATGGTCAGTTCATTTGACTCTTTTAATATGTTTATTCTCGTGAATAATTGCTCTCCCTAATCTACTCTCCAAATGTAGGGTCTCTCGTAGTCTGCTTTGCAAGTACTAAGTTCTTAAACCGCCTATCAATAATCCAACTCAAATACCACACAAATCAAGTAAGGAATTGAAGAAGGAATTATGAAGAATTGCAATTTAGAACACGTTAAGGCACAATTTTGGACAAATTAGGCAAGAAAAGAAATAGATACACCAAGAATTAATGTCGAATATCAAGAACAGATTTCAACAGTGATTGTATAACCAGAATTTCGTTTTCAGATTTTGCTGCAATTTTATTTATTTATTTTTTTTTCACGTAATTTTTTTTGACGAATTTCCCTTCTTTTTTTTTGAATATCAGCAAGAGAATTCAATCACTCAATATTTAGCAGCAAGAAATTCAATCCAATTTCACAGAACTCAATCACAAATTGAAAGTTTACGAGATGGAAGATTTAACCTGAAATTTTCAAGCACCCAGAAATTCTCTGATACCAAATGATAAAGTGAACCCTAACTCATCCTGAAAACCATGGTGTCCAAGTGAGGTTTGACCCAATCTTATATACTAGCCTGGACCTCCTTGTGGAACCGATGTGGGATTCACATCATATATGTAGTATGTATAAATATGTGTAATATGTGTAAAATACGTATAGTGTGTAAACATGTATGTAGTGTATAAAATATGTGTAAATGTGTAATATATAAACATGAGTAGTGTGTAAAATATGTGTCAATGTATAATATGAGAAAATATGTGTAGTGATAGATGAGTGATTGATTAAGGAGTTAATCAAATTTGATAGTAAAGAAATTAATTAGTAATGATAAATGCATATGGGTGATTTGAATTCTATCAAAGTGATTGAATGATAGTGATATAATACTTAACAAAACAACATCTATGGTAATGATTGAATGATAGTGATTACATCTTACCAAACGGCTCCTACATGTAATAGAATAGAATTTGATTTTGTAATAAATTAGGACTTTGGAAAAACAAAAAACTCTTAAAAAAATTTAGCCTTTCTTTTTCTGCCATGTGTAGGACAAGCATGCACTTACAAATTGAGTTTTTATAGATGCAATCGAGCTCTTAAAAAACGTATTTCATTAATTTGTTTCATTGATTCACCATAACAAAATCAATCAATTACAAATAAATAATGATAATCAACAAGAAAACAAAAAATGAACCGAAAATATCAAACATCCCTTGAGCACCAAGAAGTAGTGCTCCAAATTAAGCACCATCTCAAAGACTTGGTTTGTAACCAACCCCAGAATTTTGAAGCCATTTATCTCCACTAATGAATGACTTCACTGTGAACTTGCCAACTATTTTAGCATTAAGATTTAATTTCAACCCCTTCCAATTTACTCTATTTTTTATCACTGAACCAGGACCATAGTTCTGATATTCAACATAAAATATGGTATCAGGTGCACTAGTGCCCACCCATGGTAACCATCCTTTTGGACTAATCAAATTTCCCATCGTTGTTTGCATGTAAACAGTAGTGGAATAATTTTTCCAAGGACGACCCAAAAATGTGTCAACACCAGTGAGGTTTACTGATGGCCAAATAGTGCAATTTTGAATGGCAATTCCAGTGTTTTGATTTGGATCAAATTTTCCTTGTGCTGTGATGGTGTTTTGTTGACCTGGATTAGGCTTTTTAGGAAGAATGTTGCAGTTTTGGAGGACGACTGCTGAATTACCGAATATAAAATCAACGGTTCCATAAATGCTACAATCACGATAGAACTGGCGGTTAGAATGTGCATAGAGGGTGTCTTGGAATGCATCCATTGCACAGCGGTAGAACACAGACTGGTCAGAAGTTGACATCAAAGCAACAGCTTGATGCTTGGATGGACCGGCAGTATTTTGAAATCCCATATCGCGTGCCATGAAGCCCTGACCAAATACGGCTGCATAGTCAAAAGAATCACGAATTAAGAAAGTGAAAATTATGTTATAGACGTGGGTTTATGCAATTATTTACGCAACACATATATTTAGTTGACAAAAACTTATGTGAAACGTTATCATATATGAGATGCAATTAATGGTAGTTGAAATTGTGATTTTAATTTTCTTTTATTTTTATTATGCGTTAAAATTGTTATTAACTCCCGTCTCATATATAAGACCGTTTCACATAAGTTTTTCTCTATTTAATTTCTTAATCATTCGGATCCTATTCCATTTTAAACATTTGGTGTTTAATTGATAATATTAACTAGCCAAACACAAATAAAATGGCCACTCTAGGTTTATTGTGAGCTGTTTACGACTACTTCATTATGCATACTGATTGTCGAAATCAAGAGAGGCATGGTGGTTTGAAACTTGCGGCGGCATGAGAATTGCTACTGAACTAACTTTTTTTTGGCTGTTTGCCTTTTCTTTTTTCTTTTAACCCTAAATTTTGGTGTCTAATTTCAATTAGTTTATATGCATAATATTAATTTAATGTAGTCAAATTATATAAAGTTACTTTTTCTATAGTGTCTTAATAGTGATTTAATGTAGTATCGGTATTTAACTTATATTGATATACCCACTGTTTAGTGTCTTATTATATTACTTTATCGCGACAATTTTTTTTAAATGTGTCTTGAGAGAGTAGTAATAAAAGATATCTAATAATATAATATCCTAATATAAATTTCTAAATAGGGGGTATAGTAATAGATTTTTTTTAATGGCAAATCTTAGGGAATGATGCCAACTCTAAATTTTATTAATTTAAGCCAAAAGATTAGAGGAGGACATAAACCAAACCTCTAAAAATATATGTTTTTTCTTGTAGTGCTTAATATACCCTTAAGATTTACTAGCCATGCATTTTATCACTGACCTCAAAATGTGTAGGTGTTTTTCCTAATTTCCTTGCTGCTTTTTCTTTTTCTTATTTTTGATTGGGGAGTATTATCTGTATTAATTGGACATTCCTAGTCCGCATAGCCCCAAGCTTTTAGTGCTTATAATAGGTACACAAAACCTTGCAATGCAAATTCACTATGCTCTAGAGTTGACAATGTTAATACAAAAGTGTTATGCACAAGCTAATATTGGCATGCTGATCAAGACTGCAGTGTGTGGAAACAGGAGGAAATTTATGAAATCTCAAATCAATTTGTCTTAATTTAAGCAACTGATCAAGTCTAAATTTTGATGTTTGTGGCAAACTACAATTAATATAGCAATTATCAAGACTTTGAGATTTTTTATTAAGGCTTTTTGTGTCATGAGATTTTTTTTTTCTTTTTTAAGTGTTTTTCTTCTTGTATAAGTACTGTTTCTTATATTGTAACATGCATGTATTCTATGGATAATTGCAAAAGAATCAAAGAACTTACCAAATGTTGCACTTTGAAATGTAGGAGTTCCATCAATGAAATTGAGTTTGCCAGATACAATAGTTGCATCTTTTCCATCACCAATCATAACAACATTCCACATGCTTTTCTCAATCCTTACATTTTCCACATAAATTCCCTTCTTCACATAGATCACAAACTTCTTATTACTCTTTTCTGGCACAGCTTTAAGGGCTGCACTGATTGTCTTGTACTTTCCTGTGCCATCTTTAGCCACCACAACATCAGCCTTTATTTGTGAAGTTTTAGCCTCAAGCAGTTTTCTATCCATGGATGACAACCAAACCGGCCCTTCTTCATCGGAAGAGCTCAGCAACCGCCGTCCGAGAGACCCCAAATTACCTATGGACGCTAATGAAGACTCAAGTGAACTAACAAAGGCAAGACTATTACTCGTAAACTCCGTCGAGTTCTTAAGTTTCTCCGACACAGGACGACTGGATTCAGATGCTGCTGCCATGAATCCATCAATGCATGTTTCTTGGTAAGTACCGGCAGAACTTAGCCATGTCCTTAGATCATGGAAACCCTCGAGCAACGTTGTGTCACGAACCGTTAATGAACTGTTGAGATGATCTAGAGCAAGGGAAAGCAACTCTTGGCAACTTTCTAATGCTGAAAGTGCCATTTTATCACTAATATTGAGCTTCTGAAATTCCCCATTTTTGGAAAAGGCCTCTGATGCTTTAGAGAGCTCATTTAGAGCAACTTGGACAGACAATTTGAAGATATCCTGAGGATTAATATTGCCAGAATTTACCAGAGGAGAAAGGCTGGTGTAACAAGATTCAGGATACAATGTAACACTGCATGCTGACTTGATTGAGGAAGAAACAGACTGATCTTTGCTGCCATTTTTAGTTTGAGTTACTCCAACAACAGCAGCAACAATAACAGCAACAAGAACAATGGAGGATAAACCAATAATGGTGATTCTCTTCCTTGTATTTCGACGAGCCATTAGCTTTTCTTGATCAGCTTCACTGACTTTTCCATAGGGATTGAGAGAAGCCATTGTTGTAAGATGGAATTGATCACTTGTGGAACTATTATTCTTAGTTCAATTACTATAAATCTTGATGATTTGGGAAATTGGGAAGTCAGAGGGATTGTTTATATAGGGAATCATGCAATTGCATTTTCCCATTTGTTTATTAGTTGAAACAAGAAATCAAATTAGGAATGCAACACGTTGTTACGTGCAAGGCATGACACTGTCCGCGTATGAAGACTTGATCTGCCAATAAGAGTGCTTATCATGTTTAGATTCATGGCTTTACTTTTCTTGTTGACCTGCTAATGTAGTCACGGGAAGAAAAAAGAAAATGGAAAGGAAATCATTATGCTTAGTTTTGGATAAAAGTTTAATATGTACTCTTAAACGATATATTTAAATTACATGTTTCTACAAAAAAAAAAAAAAAAAATTCTTTTTTTTTAAAATTATTCAGTACTTTTTCCTAGTCCCTCCGTGGGCTAAATTTGTGTGAATATGTCTTATGTGCTTCAGATGTTAAGGTTATGTTTGGATTGAGGGAAAGAGAGGGAGAGGAAAGGAAAGTAAATGAGTGGAAAGGAAAAAAAAGTAGAGTAGAGGAAAATAATTTCCTTCCAACCTGTTTGGATAAATTGGGAAAGAAAGGAAAGAATATACTAATATATATATATATATATATATATAATTTAGAAAAAAAGAAAGAATATTGTAGAATCAATAAAAAAAATATAGACACAACAATCAAATAATAAATATATTTATTTTTGATAAACTTGTTATTTTTGTGTGAAAAATTTAAAGTTATTATTTATAAATAGCTTTGATGATATTTTATAGTATGATACTGTACATCTATATCTTTATATAGGATGATGATTGAAACATAAATAAAATAATTTTTCTATTATGGGTAAATTATTCTATAGTTTGGATATTCTTGTAGCATAAATTTGGTAGTTCAAAGTTTATTAAAACTAAAAAATATCGACATCAGTAAAATTTTATAAATTAAATCAAATTTTAATAGAGTATAGCTCTATTATTATTTTTATGGGTGACTATAATTAGTAATAGATTGAAACTCTAGTCTATTATGAAATAATAATTTGATATTATTGCAATGAATTAAAACTTAATAAAGTTGTAGATATTAATTTTTTTTAAATAAATGTATATAGTAATATCAATTATATTAGGACTGAAAGTTTTTGTCCAACTATCATAACATTTGTTTATCTTATAAGTTTTGAACAATAGTGTACACTGTAATTTTTAAATTAAAGTTTACGTTAGAAGGATAATTTTTTAATGATAAATTATTAATTATAAAAGAATTATCCTTTCCTTCCATTTCCAACCACTTTTGGACGGAAAGAGATATGGACTAAACTAAACATATCTAATCCCTCCCAATCCCTCCCTTTCCTTTCCTTTCCTTTCCTTTCCTTTCCCTCCCTAAAAAAAATCCAAACACACAAATTCTAATCTGCCTCTTTCCTTTTCTTTCCTTTCTCTCCCTTTCCCTCAATCTAAACATAGCCTAAATGCAAAGGGGATAGATAGTATGTGTAACATAGAGGATAAGAAAGTGAGACAGATTTACATTTATTTTGAATCAATCTCATACCAAGTGATATTGTTTTTGGGTCTTTTTAATGATTTGGAATGTGCTAGTTGTAGTATTTGCTCCATTCTTTAAAGTTGCATGTTGTCTTTTAGTTAAATATAGGCCAAGAAAGGTATAAAGTCAATGAAAGTATATGCAAAAGATTATGAGTCAATCCTCTACTTCTGACAATGTTGTTTTCTGTACTTTTTTTGCTTAATTGTAGCCTCGAACTTTATTTATTCCTAAGGTATTACTTTGTGTTTTCATTCAGAATCCTTCCAAAGCCGTTCAACTTCCTAAGAATCAACAGTTGCCTGGCAAAAAATAAATGGCCCTGCGAAAAAGGGGAAGCTGTCTAGTAGTTGAGATGACAGTGAATGTGATGAGGATGAGGATGAGGTGAGTATCCTGCTTAACTTGATTAACCTATTCCACTTCCTATATCAATTTCAAAGACTAATTTGGGTTCTCATTGTGTTTTCCATGGGTCGGCAAGTCTATAGGTGCATCTAAAAAAGGCTTTTCCACAAGAACATTGGTGGGTTAATAACCACTAATTTATAAGTTAAATTGATGGTCAAGACCAAATACTTTTCGCAAACAATGACTTACTATTATGTATGTATGGCTAATGTAGTGGCTTACGTAACAGTTAGTCATTGTAACAATGAGTTATTGTGTATACAAAAGGAATTGGGTATTACTCATCAACTTATGGGTGAAAGTGTGAAGACCTAGGGTCTTAATCTTACTTATTTTGATATCTAACAAACAATTATGTTTATACTAATGGTTCATAAAGTGTTTCAATATGATAGAGATTCAAAAGAAGCCAAGCATGGAGTTGGATTACATGAAGAAATAATTGGAAGTGCAAAAGAGATGAAAAGATTCAAAAGAAGCCAAGCATGGAGTTGGATTGCATGAAGAAAGAATTGGAAGTGCAAAAGAAATGAAAGTATGGTAAATTAGTTCATTTGTGTAAATAGTTCAAGAAGTTGTTTTACTCTTTTAAGGCTCAAGTAAAAATGTTTTCAAAGTAATTTTAATCTTCAAATGATGCTCAAGTAAAAATGTTTTCAAAGTATTTTTAATTTTCAAATGATGCTCAAGTAAAAATGTTTTCAAAGTGTTTTCAAATGATGCTGAAGAAATCTGCCAGGGTTCAGTATTTTGCTCATATCTCTCTCATTTTAAATCCAAATGGAGTGGTTATGGTGCCATTATAAAGATAAGAGAAATATCTACAACTTTCATATTTTAAGGGTTTCAAACTTCTGTCGGGAGCATATCGAAATATACTCACAAAGTTTCGGACGCCTCCTAGAGTCCGAAATCTGCCAGGGTTAAGTATTTCGATCATATCTCTCTCATTTTAAGTCCAAATGGAGTGATTCCAGTGCCATTCGAAAGCTAAGAGAAAGAGCTACAACTTTCAGGTTTTACGTTTTTCCAAATTCTGTCGAGATCATATCGAAAAATGGTTTACAAAGTTTCGGACGACCTTGGACAAGTTTCGGACGTCCGAAACTGTCATGACAGGTTTTGACATGCTCTCAGAAGAATAGGTTCGGACGACCCCAGGGTCCGAAATAGGCGTCCGAAACTCATTTTTCAGAATAACGGCTAGTTTTTCAAAGGTCAAACATATGCGTTTTTTTGTCATTTTTTGAGAGGGCTTAAATACCACCAAATGCAAAAACGTTAACAAGACTTCTCCCTTGATTCCTTGAGCTTCTAATCTTGAAAAACATTCTCTACAACTCTTTCAAATTAATTTTGAATCAACAAGACACAAAAGATCAAAAGTCTTGAGCCTTCTTTGAGTTCTTCATCTTATTCTTGAGCTATATAGTTTGAGTTGTAATTTTTATTATAGGAATCATATTGTGAGCTTAACATTATCATATTCACCCAATTTGTGGGATTGTATTTCATTATCAAACATCTTTTGAGAGTGATTGTGAAAGGTTTCTCAAGTGAGAGTAAAAACCTTTGACACATAGCTTGGGTTAGCTAGTGTAAAGGTTGAACCTTTGGTGAAATCCTAAGTTGTGATACTTGGGTTGTAAAAGTGGTTCTTTTGATCTCACCACTAGAAAGGAGATCATTTTTTAAGTGAAGAGGTTGAAATCCTAAGTTGGAAAACTTGGGTAGTGGATGTAGAGTGCTCCAAGGGTGAGACTTGAACCACTCTAAATTGATTGTGTCAATTGCTCTTTATTGCTTTCAGTTTTTACTATTATTTCATCTTGTTCATGATTTAATTTACTGCACTTGGATTGAAGTATATATTTATTGTGTTGTTGGAATATTACATTAAACATCATTTGATATTACACTTGATGCAAGTTACACTACTCACTCATCATTGTTGAATTGAATTTGAATTGATTGAGTTTAAAGAGTTTTTAGAAACCTAATTCACCCCCCTTAGGTTGCCTTAGACCTTACAGAAAGTATTGGATGTTGCCTATCAGTTAAATCACCCAATACTCTCTCCAGCCGGCCAGAAGAAAAATGAGTCAAGTGAATCTGACTTTGAAGACGAAGGTAGCGATTCAGATCAGGATGCTGATGTAACAAAGAAGTTGCCAGCTCTTGCTAAGAACGAAGCAGATACAACTGCCAAGAAGAACGACGATTCTGATTCAGAGGATGAAAGTAGCACTTCAGAGAATGGGAAGGCACCTGCCATGGCAGCTAAGAATGGCCCTCCTGCTGCTATAAAAAAGTCTGATGATTCTGAATCAGAAGAAGAGAGCAGCAGCTCAGACGATGATGTTCCTGCTGCTAAGTTGCCTGCTGCAGCTGTTGCTAACAGTGTTATTAAACTCGGACCGGACCGGTCGGTTCGACCGGTTGGACCGGGAACCGGCCAGCTGTCCGGTCCGAGTTGGGTAAAAAAATCGGGAGTTAAAGAACCGGTCAAAAACCGGGTTCAACCGGGAAAACCGGGAACCGGTTAGAACCCGATTTTCTGTTTTCCTTTTTTTTCTTCCTTCACCGGTTTTGAGTTTTTTTTCTTTTCTTTCCTTCTTTCTTTCTTTCTTTCTTTCTTCCTTCACCAGTTTTGGTTTTTTTTTTCTTCCTTCCTTCCCCGGTTGGACCGGAAACTGGCCAGCTGTCCGGTCCGAGTTGGGTCAAAAAATCGGGAGTTAAAGAACCGGTAAAAAACCGGGTTCAACCGGGAAAACCGGGAACCGAGTAGAACCCGATTTTCTGTTTTCCTTTTTTTTTTCTTCCTTCACCGGTTTTGGGTTTTTTTTCTTTTCTTTCCTTCTTTCTTCCTTCACCGGTTTTGGGTTTTTTTTTCTTTTCTTTCCTTCTTTCTTTCTTTCTTTCTTCCTTCACCGGTTTTGTTTTTTTTTTCTTCCTTCCTTTCTTCCTTCCTTCCTTACTTCCTTTCTTCCTTCCTTCCTTTCTTTCTATTTACACTTACACTTACACTTAAAGCTAATTAATAGTAGTAAATGTTTTTCTATCAATATATCCCAATTGTCATTAATGATTCAAATTTACCATATTTTAATATATTAAAATTTGAATACATTCAATTGTCATAATTACTTTAATTTATCATATTCAAGATTTTTAATTATCATTAATGATTCTAATTTACCATAGTTTAAAATTTGAATACATTCAATCGTCATAAATACTTTAATTTACCATATTCCAGATTTTTAATATCTTTCAATTATCATAAATGTTTCAATTTACCATATTTTAAGATTTTTAATAAATTCTAATTGTCATAAATACTTCCAATTCATCATATTACAAGATTTTGAATGAATATGAAAATTATGTTTTTATTAATATTTTCAATCAATCACATTCATACAATTTAAATAAATATGAATTTTAAATTTTATCATATCATATTTATTGTTTTTATTTAATTATTATTTTATAGCACACAAAATTAAATTCAAAGTATGATATGTCATTAATTTTTTTAATTCACAAGTTTAAGTTTTGAAATAAATAAATTGTGTATTGAGAACTACACTTTCTAACTTATTTTAATATGATCGATTTGATATTAATTAATTAATACTTTAATATACTTCGCGTATTTTAATAAAATTTTATTAAATTATAAACAAAATAATTATTAGCATTATTAAACAATACGATGTATGAATTTTATATTGATGAAAAACTAAGAACTTAATTGAATATTATTTTTTTTATAAATTGGTCATTTTATTTTGACATAAAATATGAGATATGTTAATATTTAATTAATATATTTATATTAATTATATTTATGACGTCATCCGATTCTTGACACTGGTTCGACCGGTCCGACCAATTGACCCCTAACCCAATAGCTCTACCGATTCACACTCTGGTCCGAGTTTTAAAACACTGGTTGCTAAAGGTGGTCCAGGCTCCATCAAGAAAAATGAGTCTAGTGATGATTTTGATTCTGATTCTGATGAAGAAACAAGTGGCTCAAATGATGATGTAAGTATAATGGTTTTCCCGAATTAAAAAGGTTGTGAAGGCTTTACTTTGCTTATCCTCTATCTTTCCATTCTGTCGCTTTGATTGTTCCTTTTTGGGAATGCCAGTGAAAATTTGCCTTAAGAATAAAGCAGCGTAAATATGGTGGTAAAAGCTGATTCATTTTAAGTAAAATAATTTTCAATGAATGTTAGAAGTGTTGAAGAATTCAATCCAGGAGGATTTATATATTCTTTATTACTACCGCCATTATCTACAAACTATGTTAGTTTCCTCAATGGAATGCTTGATTGTTTTGATGACTGATTAAGTAATTTAATTGGTACCACAAGTTTCTGCTGCGTTTTTTTTGATATTTTGGTGGTTCAGAAAGCTTTGCGATTCCCAATGTTTCCTATCTATCCTGGATCTTCACTTGACTTTTCAACCTTTATGCCAAGTCCATATAGAACATTGTTTCTGTTAATTGTGTAATGTACCTTCACATGGATATCTTTGTTTTATTTATATTTTAATCTGTCTTTGTGACATGATTAAGGTGGCTGAACTTGTAATGGAGGAAGTTTTATAGGAAGTTTCATGTAATGGAGGAGTACTCTGAATTTATGGTTCATATGATTGTAACGGTGTGGTCGGGTATATCCGACACCGTATTTTGCTCAAGATGGTATAAAGTTTCTTTTCTTTCCAAAAAAAAAGGTGGCTGAACTTGTCAATTGTGTTGAAACTCTTGTTCTTGCCATTGAGTTTTATCAGGGTTTTTAAAGAGTTGAATGGCCAAGATTTGTTGGGACGTGCAGTAAGGCTTGACCTCGCTGTTGAGAGGGGATCATTTAAATTTTTATTTTTTCTTAAGTTTTTCTATAGCTTGAATTGCTAAGCTCTTCGAGTTTATTTAGTTAGTAAGATTAATAGTTATGTGCATTTTCATGTCCTTTTAGCAAGGAGAGAAACTCATTCGAGAAGGGATTTGGATCTCAAGGTCGAACAACAATATTTGTCCGTGGCATTGCCACAGGTGTTGATGAATATGAAGTATGTTATCACACTCATTTTTCTATTTAGTCATCTATATCCAAAGTATTTCCGTATGTATTAAGCACAAGTTATTCTTCTTTTCAGTTGAAGGATGCATTGAGAGAGCATTTTCAGTCATGTGGAGAGATAACAGGAATATCTGTTCCAAAGGGTGATAATGGTTTGAAAGGGTCTGTTCTTCATGTTCTTATTTAGAAGCCTTGTGTTACTGGATCAAGTTTATGATCGTTTCTCTTGACTATGGTTCCATTGCCATTTATGATTTATTTTGCTTCTCAATTTAACTTGTGTTGCCAAATAGGAGTCTAGTTTTCATGGATCATTCCGTTGATTCATTCCCTTCTCATTACTTCCACTAGTTCATCCTTTTGTTTATAAATGTGCAGTGTTATTTTATGTTACATTCGCACATTGTGTTCTATAATCTTGTTTGAATATCAAGAATGCTTCGTCCGCGTGTTGTCTGTCCGCACTTGAACATGTTTCTCCATGTTCCAACTTATACAAAGTTTGTTGGTTTCTTACATATTAGAAATGTCACGTATCTCATTTTTTTATGATTATATCTTCTTTCTAGCTGTTATATGCAACTTAGTTTCACATTGTGCAAAGAGTCTGTAGAAATATTTATGGAAGCTCAACTTGAGCCTCATTTTTAAGACAATTAAATATTTTTATGATAATGTTTTGGATGTCTGCTTTTATGCTTTAGCATCTTTTGTTTTTTTGAGGGAAGTGTTGATGTGCGCATTTTTAGTTCCCTTTTGCAGCTGGAGAGTGTTCAGTTACTATTTATTGTTTTGCCTCTATATTTTAAAATAGATATATGTGCCAGTGTTGACTATGTTTTAATGTACAGGTTTACTTATATTGACTTTGCAAGCAATGATTCCCTTGACAAAGCCCTGGAATTCAATAACTCCAATCTTAATGATTATACTATTCAAGTAGAAGAGGCAAAGCCAAAAGATGACAATCCTGGTGGTGGAAGAGATAGTGGTAGGAGTGGTGGACATTATTAGGGAAAAATCGAATATCACATTATATCTAATAGCCCAAAATAATAATAATAACTGTAACAAGAAAAATAAATGAGATAATAGACACAAAAATTTACGTGATTCAGTCAATGTGACCTACGTTCACGATCGGAGGCGGTGCCAAAATTCACTAATATGGAGACAATTTACAAAAGTGGAACACCAAATTTACATAAGACTTTAAGCAAAAGAATTTGGAAAAGAGAACAAAAGGCTTGAAAGATAAAAGCTAAAAGTTTTGTGGTGCATTTTCAGAAGTTCTGCAATCCTCTTTTTATAAGCAAAATGTGAAGGATAAGTTTCTGTAGTTTGTTCTCGTATGCAAAATTCTGATTTTGCACGTGTCTGAACATTACTTAATGTAGTCAAAATGTATGAATCTTTAAGCCACCAAAATTAAGTCAACAATGGTGTGTTGAGAGTTGTCAGGACATTTATTACAAACCTCGATCTTGGTCTGGAACTCAAAAAATAGTGATTTAATCAAACACACCTTCGGCAAAGGCCCAATGGGTTGAATCACAAACTATAAATACCAATTAAGTCCAAGCACTGCTTGAACTTGTATATTGGAAGAGCTTTGGTAAACATATCGACAGGATTGTCCTTGGTATTGATCTTGTGAGCAAGGACCTTCTTCTCAGCAATGGTATCTCGAATGAAATGATATTTAATATCAGTATGCTTCGTCTGCTCATGATACATATGATCTTTAGTCAAATGAATTACACTTTGACTATCACAGTAAATGGTAGTAATATCTTCTTGTAAAGTTAATTGGCTGAATAAACTTCTCAACCATAAAGCTTCTTTGATAGCCTCAGTGACTGCCATATATTCTGCTTCAATAGTGGATAAAGCCACTACATGTTGTAGAGTAGCTGATAGGGTAAAATATATGTGTAAAATATGCTCGTGGTTGCTATCTACCCCTAATAAAAATAAAGTTAAACAACCCCTAAATGGTGTTAGAATAGCAAGTATGTTCCCTCAGAGAAAGGACTATGTTGAAATTCTATAGAAAATAGTTTCGTTTTTTTTATTTTATATTTATCAAACTAAAACCAAGAATGTAAATGACAAAGAACTATAACAAAAATGGTGATTTGATTTAAATTAATAATTAAGCAAGTGTACTCCCGAGATTATGTTTAAGTTTATATAAAAAGCAAAAGCGCATCCTATCTATGGTCATGCAAAACATGGGTAAATAATATAACTCATGCCCTCCTATGTGGTAAGAGGCAAGGAATGATTTAGGAATTTACCTACTTAGATATTAACTAATTTGTTAAACCCTCCTATGTGGCAAGAGGCAAGGTTTACTTCCTTAATTAACCTGGAATCTAATGCAACTACCAACAACCAAACACTCAAATACAATCGCTCCTATGTGTTAAGAGGCAACACCGAACCAAGTCATGCTAATGCTAAACTAATCCCCCTAACTCCTCCTATATGGTAAGAGGCAATAGCTAAGGTGAAATTAATCTAACAAATTCACGACCAACCAACAAGAGATTCCAAACAACCCACTCTAATCCTCCGATGTGGTAAGAGGCAAGATTAAAGCAAGTTATCTCTAAGAAATTCACTGCACTATAAGAATATATTCATCACGTATAATCTAGCGCTAAATCATGCATAATTATGAAGAACACAACAAAACTCCTTTAACACTTTTCCTAATGTTTCAATTCATTAACACTTCCTATGGCGAGGCCTGAGTCTTAGAATTGATTTGATTACAGAAAACAAGTGCAAAGACTTAAACAACCACAATTTAGTTCTCAATTCATGCATCTTCGCTAACTTTGATTAATCACTCCTCAATTTAGCATGTCGACCACAATTGAAGTTTGATCTATTCAAGATTAGCTAGGAATTATGAAATTCAACATATGTTTATGCATAATTCCAATGTGATTTCAAGATTCAACAATTAGATCGATTGCATAGCATATAATCTACTAATTCATGTATTCATCCATCTTGAATCCTAAGATATCATAGATTTAGCCAAAAATCATCTTTCTCATTTCAAAATCAACAAATTGCAACATTGATAAGCTCATTCTCATTTAATTGGAAGAATTTATCGATTTAATCGAGAGAATTATCGATTCCTTGGTCAATTAAGAATAAGCAAGAAGAATCCAGTCTAAATTCACAATCGGAGTTGAGATCGGAGAAGAAATGTCTAATGAGAGAAAATAGATCTAGAGAGAGAAAATGAGAGGGAGAAAAGCTTCCGCTAAAATTCAAAATGATAATTCTAAACTCTAGAATCCTCTCCCCTCTCCTACACATTAGCTACATCTCCTATATATAGAGTTAGGAAAGTGTAACTAATACGCAACTGTAAACTATCTAAGGTATTACAAAAGTGCCCTTAAAAGAAATGACTAAAAATCAGCCTAAATTATGAAAATTCCAAGTTTGAAGAAAATGTTCAGCACTCCAGCGCCTTTGGTTTTGCAGAAACGCGCCTCCTCATCAGCTTCCACGCCTTTGCGCCTTCCTTGGTCACGCTTTCACTGATCGGACTCCAGGCTGAAGAATCAGAGTTACGCCGCACCTTCACGCCTGAGTGCCGCACGCTTTCAGTGTCTCCCTGAGTCTCCACACAATCCAGCTTTCTAGAAATCGAGCCTTCCATCCTCAGAGCTCCAAGCCTTCGGTTGCTCTCTGAGTTCTGAAAATTCAGAATTCCAACACTTAGACAGAATTCTGGAAAACGAAAGTGAAGACTGCCTGCAAAGTTTCTTCTCTTTCTCCACAACGGTCTGCAAAACAGAAATTCCCACACTTAGAAGAATTTAACAACACAAACAAAACAACCCAAAACACTTCCAAAAAAGCAAGGACAAAATCTGGGTGAAGCTACAAGATGAAAAGGAAAACAAACACTTAGCCACTTTCAGCCTCAAAATCAAACTCCCAATTACCCATATGCTGGCGAGACCTCGTGGCGAGGTCTCGCCGTGTGTGCGTTTTGCTGGCGAGACCTCGCCGCGAGGTCTCGCCATGCAATGTGTTTAATGGCGAGGTCTCGTGGCGAGACCTCGTCGTGCATGTGCGAGTGTGAGAGTGGGTGTTTGAGTGATCATAGAGTGAAGTAAGTGAAGTGGATGTGCTGGTGAGAAAGTAACATGACGAAATAAAATGGGTTATGTGCAAACTAAATACCAACTTGAGTAAATGTTCATGAATGTGTGAAGTGAATGGATGAATAATGAAATGCATTCAAACAACCAAGAATGAAGTGTGTGAGATGGGTATTGGCCTTCTGAAGCAAGAATGGAAATATGTTGTGAGAGTTGTGAATTTTTGAATGAAGAACACAAGAATAAGATGTAAAGTGTAGTGTGCATAAGTGTGAGTGAAATGAATGTGGAATATGTTGGTGAGCTTGAGTGTGTAACGTGATAATGTGCAGTGTAGATGTGAGTGAATTGAATTGTGAACTTATAGAGTGACATGAGAATGATGTTGTGAACATGAATGTGAAGTGGAGTGAGAGGTATTGTGAGTGTTTGTAAAACTGATTCATGAAATGCAAACTTGTGTCATGCATTAAGGATGTAAAGCTTTGAGTGATTTCAAGTGTTGAGGATGTAATGCAAATGATGAGTTGTGTGCAAATGTGTGAAAATTGAAATGAGTGGTGTTGTGCGTGTGTGCTGCGAGAGTGCTGCGGCGAGGTGATCTCGCCGCATGTGTGTGTGCATGTGCATGTGCGCTAGATGTGCGAGAGTGAAGTGTCCGTGTGCGCATGAGTGTAGTGAGGTGTGTGCGAGAGTCTTGTGCGTGTGTGCATAAGTGCTGTGCGAGTATGCGGTGAGTTTGTGCGAGTGCTGAATGCTAGAGTGCATGAGTGTGCAAGTGCTCGTGTGTGAGTGTTGAGGTGAGGTGCATGCGGCGAGGTGGCCTCGCCGCATGAGTGTGTGCGAGGATTGTGCTGGTAGTGTGCGTGTGTGTATGCGGCGAGGTGACCTCGCCGCATGTGAGGTGTGTGCGAGTGTTGCGAGAGTGTGGCGTGAGGTGAGTGCTAGTGCTGTGCGGTAGTGGAGTGCTCGTGAGGTGTTTGTGAAAATGCTCGCGAGAGTTTTTCGAGTGCCTAGTGTGTGATGACAACATTTCAGAATAACAAACAACTTCCACGCAAAATTCGTGTGTCTTAACATCTGAATTGGACTCGATGGTAAACATAAGAGTTCTAGGTCTATCTCTTGGCTTTACAATGGATCAAGAATCACCTTAATTGAATGTCTGTAGCTCAAGTTATTAACAATCTACAAAACTGTGGCAATATGAACTTCATAACTAAATTCTGAAGTGGCAATCATAAAGATGCCCCCGTTTCTCATAGTTACGCACAGAATTAGAAGAAAGTTAAAACATAAGGATTGAAGCCAACTCAACGATATTTCCAGAACATCCAAGAACTCATCATTTGGATTAATA
Source organism: Ophiorrhiza pumila (assembly GCA_016586305.1). Classification (NCBI taxonomy): domain Eukaryota; kingdom Viridiplantae; phylum Streptophyta; class Magnoliopsida; order Gentianales; family Rubiaceae; genus Ophiorrhiza; species Ophiorrhiza pumila. The sequence goes on from BLIW01000011.1 coordinate 13,263,218, forward strand.
TTGAAGAAGTTATGCTCAAATGAATGTGCACAACTATGCTGCCCAAAACCCTAAAATGGCCAAATATGCATTCTTGGTTTCTCAATTCTCAACCTTTACACTTTACTTTGCATTTACCATCATTTTCATACGTTTTGCACCATTTCTTCATTATCAACTAGCTCATCTCAAATATGCACAATACACATAAAACACCACACAATCACATGAAAATCAAAGCAAAAGCCAAGTAAATTAACACATATAAGCTGGTATAAAACCAACTTATCAAGGACCCTGACGTCGTGACGTGGAGAAAATCTCCACTCTTTACACGAACTTTCTTTAATTCTTCCTTCACTTTTCATCTGATTTTGCTCTCATATGACTTTTCTCCTCCAAGCATGCACCATGGTCGACAAACCTACAAATATAACACTAAAACGAATCAAATAGAACAAGAACGACCAAAGAATTAAGTGTAAAACACTAAATAAAAGGTGAATAAATTCACCTTATCAATTTCCCCCACTCTTAACCTTTGTTCGTCCCCAAACAAACTAAACTAAACACAACAAAACCCTAAAACAAAAACCTAACATGAAAGTCCTAACAAAATCCTCACACAAAGCACAAAATGCATCCAACTCCATTAATTCGATCTAAGCACAAATGCCATGTAAATACCTCATAATCTCAAATATTCAAATGTCAAGTACACATAATATACGTCACCAAAAGTCATCAAAGTACATTAATGTACTCATTTAGACACGTTGAGCCAATTATGTGTGTGTGTGTGCAATAGGTTCCTCGTTAGTTCATAACTCATCTACAATCATGCCATAAGCCAGTGTTCCAACAACTAAGTCTTCATCTCAACTTTTCCTCACTAAACATATTAAAAATTCATTATTAAACTCATATTAATGAGGATTCGCTCACAAAAACTTTAGATTCATTGATAAGGTGAATTTATTCACCTTTTATTTAGTGTTTTATACTTAATTCTTTGGTCGTTCATGTTCTTTTTTATTCATTTTAGTGTTTTATTTGTAGGTTTGTCGACCGTGGTGTATGCTTGGAGAATGAAAGTCATATGAGAGCCAAATCAGATGCAAAGTAGAGAAAAAATTGAAGAAAGTTCGTGATGAGAGTGAAGATGTGCTTCACGTCGTGACGTCAGGACCCTCCCACATTACGACGTGGCTGGACGTCGCGATGTGCACATCTGCACGTTGCGACATGAAAAATACGAATTAAAATTGATTTTTGTGATTATTTGGCGATTTTTGGAGAGGATTGACAGTGAACCACATCGCGACGTCGGGACCCTCCCACGTCGCGACGTGGGTGGGCGTCGCGACGTGCGACCCTGCACGTCACGACGTCGGTGATCGCATATAATTCCAAGTTATTTTTTGAAATTTGCATTTTTGGCCCACTTTGAGATTTCTTGTCCGACAAGGCTTTCGTGAAGGACTTATTTGCAAATATTTTTATAGAATCACTATGAATAGGGCTAGGTTTACAGATTTTAAGTATGACAATTTTGAGAGATTTTTAAGCAAGGGTCTTTCTTTTTGTAATAGGTAAGGTTTTCATCTTCGGTTATTGCATGAAGAATTGCAGCCGTACAGATTTAGAAACATCTATAATTATTGAATTCATTCTTTTACGAGTTAAAGATTTCATCTAGAGATTCACAATTCAAGGCGTTGTCTTTTTTTTAAAGATTATGTTTTCAATAATGCTCTTTATTGTTAATATTATGATGTTTGATTTAGTCATGCTTGACTAGATCTTTTGTGCTCCCGGAATTATGAATAAGAGTTTTTGTGCTTAATTTACATGCTAAGTACTATCTTATGGTCGGTGTGGAATGAGTTTTGCTGTGTTTTTCATAATTATGCATGATATATCACGAGTATTATGTATGATGAATATCTTCTTAAAGTGCAGTAAATTATTTAAAGATAACTTGCTTTAATCTTGTCTCTTACCACATAGGAAGATTAAAGTGGATTGTTTGGGACTTTTTTTATAAGTTGGTTATGAATTTGTTAGATTAATTTTACCTTAGCTCTTACCTCTTACCACATAGGAGGAGTTAAGGGGATTAGTTTAGCATTAGCATGACTGGTTCGGGCGTTGCCTCTTACCACATAGGAGCAGTTGAACTTGAGTGTTTGGTTGAGTTGGTAGTTGCACTAGATTCCGAGTTAATTAAGGGAGTAAACTTTGCCTCTTACCACATAAGAGGGTTTAATGAATTAGTTAATATCTAAGTAGGTAAATGCCTAAATCATTCCTTGCCTTTTACCACATAGGAGGGCGTGAATTTAAGTTATTTATCCTTGTTTTGCATTACCATAGATAGGATATTCTTGTACCTTTTATATAACCCTAAATATAATCTCGGGAGTACACCTGCTTAATCAGTATTTTATACAAAAGTCATAGTTTTATTTATTATGGTTGTCTTTTAATTAAGTGTATTTAGTTTAATAATCAGAAAATTAAAAAATATTTTCTTTAGAATTTCAACATAGCCCTCTCCCTGAGGGAACGAACTCGCTATATTATCACCTTTACGGCGGTTGTTTAGCTTATCTTAGATTAGGGGTAAATAGAAACCACGAGTATATATTTATACACATATTTACCACCTATCAAATTTTGGCGCCGCTGCCGAGGAGACCAGTCGTGTTTAATTTTATTCTTATTTTGTTTTGTTTTTAGTTTCCTTTCGTATTTTTGTTACTTTTCCTTATTATTCTTTGCATGCCTAGTACAAGATTATTTGGACTAGCAGAATATCAGTTGGACCCTAAACTTGCAAGGACTTTGCGTGTTAAGACGAAGTTGGAATTTGAAGCAATGGCTGCACAAGGTGATAAACCCAATGTTGTCATTCCTCCAATGTGGACCCTCCGGTTATTCTACCAGCATAACCAGAGGTACCGCGGTGTCATTATGGTGATCATTATGTGCCTCGAATGGATAACTTGGATTCACCTTTTCTGGATATTGGAGAGCATTTTCAAATTCTGCTGGGTTTCATTAATTTGATTCAAAATGGCTAGATTTTTCATAGAATGAGTACTAAAGACCCACATACACATTTAAGGTCATTCCTTAAGGTGTATAACACGAGCAATCTCCCACATATCCCTCATGATATTCTAAAGAGAATGTTGTTCCCTTTCTCTCTTCAAGGAGCAGCTGAGAGATTGCATGACTCTATTAATGGGACACGGATTGAGACTTTTGATGAAGTTGCAAAGAGATTCATGACCAAATACTTTCCTCCCTCCTGAATGGACAAGATTCGGATGAATTTTATTCAGTTTCGTTAAGGTGATAATGAATCATTCACAGAAGCATGGGATAGATTTTGTGAGCTTTCAGTAAATGCCCAGACAGCAGGTTAGAGCCGATATGAGAGTTAAATTTCTTTTGCAATGGACTTAATTCTGATACTATGCATTTAGTTAATCTCTCATTTGGAGAAAATTTGCGTGATAAATCACCAGAAGAAGTTGAAGAGGTTTTTAAGCATATAATAAGTAATGAATTGATGCTGCCAACTGCAAGAAGCAACCATGGAAGGCGACAAATTGGTAAGTTAGAATTGGACAAAACAGCCCACTGGGAAGCACAAATGACAGCCATGTAGAGCCAATTGGCTAGTATCCATTCGGCATTGAGAAACAAAATCACGCCATCTTGCGGCTTATGTCAAGAGGCGCATCATATGGATGAATGTCCTCAAGTCACTAATGAGCCAATGCAATATGTTAACTTCAACCGGAATTCTAATTCAAATCAGTGGAAACCATTCGGCGGGAACCAGTTGCACCAAGGGGGACATAATCGCCTACAGTATAATACATCAAAATCAACTTATCCACTTGGTTATGAAAATCAACAAAACACAAAGAGTGGAAATTCACAAGCAACAATTGATGATGTTATAACAGTATTGAGGGCTAAGATGGACAAGCTATTTGGAGAATGCCAACAGGATGTAGTCAATGTGGAGAAAACAATGGAGATTCAAGGAGGTATGTTAAGGGAGCACAATGCTCTCCTTAAGTATATGGAGATTCAAATAGGCCAACTCGCAAATGAAGTGCATAATAAACCAGCAGGAACTTTACCAAGTGATACTTTCCCTAGTCCTAAGGGAAAAGAGCAATGCCACGCTGTTACACTTCGAATTGGTAAGGAATTACAACCTGCAACGATTAAAGAAGAAGATTCTCCAAATAATGATCACGATGTTGTCAAGGTTCAAATTAAGATGGAAGATGTTCCAAAGCAAGCAGAATACAAGGAAGGAAGTGCAATTAAAGGGAGAAAGAAAAATCCTCCAACTGGTTTTAATTTTCCAGAATATACTCCACCATTACCTTTTCCTCAAAGGGTACAACCATAAAAGAAAAAGATTATGTTCAGCAAATTTGCTGAGATAATTAAGTAGCTCCATGTGGAAATTCCTTTGCTGGATTTGGTGAAGACGGTGCCTACTTATACAAAATTCTTGAAAGATCTTATTCCAAATAAGGAGAAGATTTTGCAATGTGAGGAGGTTATCCAATTGAATAAGGTCGGACAATTCTTAATAAAAAAAATCTCCCTTCTAAGCTTAAGGATCTAGGAAGCTGCACAATTCTATATAGAATTGGCTCAAGATATTTTGCTAAGGCATTATGTGATTTGGGAGTTGATATTAACTTGATGCCTTATTCTATAGCTGTTAGTGTGGGAATAGGTGATCAAGTCAAACCGGTAGCTATAACTCTTTAGTTGGCCGATTGATCCATCATCACTCCTATGGCATCGTTGAGGATGTTTTGGTAGTAGTTGATAAGTTTACAATTCTCGTGGACTTTATTATCTTAGACATGGAGGAGGATGAGGAGGTTTCCCTTATATTTGGAAGACCTTTCTTGGCAACTAGAGATGCTTTAATTGGCGTATACAACAAGACAATCACTTTTTGTGTCAATGGCGAAGAGGTAACATTTAATGTTAATTACGCTATGAAGCATCTAAAAGACATTAATACTTGTTTTCTCATGGATGTAGTTGAAACTTCAGTTATTGCATGAAAACCTATGAAAACATGTAGCGTTAATGATAATGACTCTTTAATACATACATCTAATTCTGAGTTGCTTAAGATTGATGAGAATATAGCATTAGAGTTACAAAATATGGTCGAATGTGTTTGTCGTGATTCTTCCATTTATGAGCTAACCGATGATGTTTGTGAGAAGCCCATTGAGGTGAGGCCAATTGAAATTCTTGATTGTAGGGAAAATAGGCTAAAACCTTTAGCTGAAGAACCACCAAAATTGGAGCTCAAACCACTCCCGTCACATCTCAAGTATGCATTTTTAGGAGATAATAATACTTTACCCGTAGTGATTTCAGCTACATTGAAACCATGGCAAGAAGAGAAGCTTATTATGGTGCTAAAAATGTATCAAGGGGCAATTGGATGGAATATTGTTGACATTAAGGGAATTAGTCCATCAATCTGCATACACAAGATTCTTTTAGAAGATGATGGAGGTGGTTAAAAAAGAGGTGATCAAACTTTTGGACTTTGGGATGATTTATGTTATATCTGATAGTGAATGGGTAAGTCCAGTCCAATGTGTACCAAAGAAGAGGGGTGACAGTGGTCAAGACAGATAATGATAAGTTGTTAGCAAACCGTATCATTAATGCATAGCGAGTTTGTATGGATTATCGCAAGCTCAACAAGGCAACCCGTAAGAATTATTTTTCTCTACCATTCCTTGATCAAGTGTTGGACATAATTGTTGGTTATCTCTTTTATAATTTCTTGGATAGTTACTCTGGATATAATCAAACCACTATTGACCGAAAGGATCAGGACAAAACAACATTCACTTGTCCTTTTGGTACTTTTGCATTTAAGAGAATGCCTTTTGGGTTATGCAATGCACCCGCAACATTTCAAAGGTGTATGATGGCCATCTTTCATGATATGGTGGAGGACATTATCGAGTTATTTATAGATGATTTCTCATTTTTTGGTCATTCTTTCGATCGGTACTTGGATAATCTAGCTAAGGTGCTTGAAAGATGCGTAGAGACAAATTTTATCTTGAACTAGGAGAAGTGCCAATTTATGGTACAAGAAGGTATGGTACTAGGCCATAAGATCTCAGCTAAAGGCATGGAGGTTGATAAAGCAAAATTAAATCTCATTGCAAAGCTACCTTATCCAATAAATGTTAAGGGAGTTAGAAGTTTATTGGGCCATGCTGGTTCTACAAGAGATTCATTCAGGATTTCTCTAAAATCATCAAATCCTTGTGTCATCTCTTAGAGAAAGATGCGGTATTTAATTTTAATGATGACTGTAAGGCAGCTTTTGATTTTCTTAAGGGCCAACTTGTAGTAGCTCCAGTGATTCAACCTCCAAATTGGGGAGCCGCCTTCGAGATTATGTGCAATGCTAGTGATTTTGCTGTGGGGGCAGTTCTTGGTCAGAGAACGAATAGAATTTTTCACTCTATTCATTATGTCAACCGTTTACTTGATGCAACTCAGTGTAATTGCACTACAGCAGAAAATGAGATATTGGCAGTTGTCTTTATAGTGGATAGATTCCGTTCTTATTTGTTGGGAGATAAGGTGATTATTTACACAGATCATACAGCAATCCGCTACTTAATGGCCAAGAAAGATACAAAAATAAGGTTGATCCGATGGGTTCTACTTCTACAAGAGTCCGACTTGGAAATCCATGATAAAAAGGGAGCTAAAAATCATGTTGCCGATCACCTTTCTCGATTGGAAAAGCATGAGCATATGGAAGAGGACATTAATGTTTGAATTCAGGAAATCTTCTGGGATGAGCAGTTATTTCAAGTAGGAGAAGCAGACAAAGCTCCATGTAAGCTGATATTGCCAACTATGTGGTTTCGCAACAAGTACCTCCAAATTTGTCTTTTCAACAACGGAAAAGACTCATCCATGATACAAGCTACTACTATTGGGATGAGCCTTATCTTTTCAAGGTATGCAGTAACCAGGCAATAAGAAGATGTATTCCTGAGGAGTACCAAAAAGACATTGTTCGTTCATGCTATGAATCTGATTATGAAGGACATTTTAGGGGGCGAAGAACAGTTTACAAAGTGTTGCAATCGGGGCATTATTGGCCAAAACTATTCTATGACACTCAAGAGTGGATCAAACAATGTGATGAATGCCAAAGAACATGAAATATTTCATGGAGAAATGAGATGCCTTTAAACAACATTATGGATGTGGAAATTTTTTACGTTTGGGGCATAGACTGCATGGGACCGTTCCCAAAATCTAATGGTAACTCTTACATTCTTGTGGCCATGGATTATGTTTCTAAATGGATTGAAGTCATTGCATTACTGACCTGTGATGCAAAAAGTGTGGTGGGGTTCATGAAAAAGTACATTTTCACACGTTATAGAACCCTAAAGGCAATAATCAGCGATGGAAGCACACATTTTTGTAACAAGGCTTTTCAAGCCTTATTGACCAAATATGGAGTTTGGCATAAAAAGCAACCCCGTACCATCCTAAAACAAGTGGTCAATTGAAGATATCAAATCGGGAAATCAAGAGAATTTTAGAAAAAATTGTGAAACCTTTTCAGAAGGATTGGGCAACGAAATTTGATTCTTTATGGCCTTACCGAACAGTTTTCAAAACCCCTATTGGTATATCTCTATATCGTATGGTTTTTGGTAAAGCTTGTTATTTACCTATTGAACTTGAGTACAAGACTTTTTGGGCTTTAAAGGAGTTGAAAATGGATTATGGGATGGCAGCTGAGCAAAGATTGCTAGAATTCTGAATGTAAGAGTTACCATTAGATTTTGGGAATGGTCCCATGAAATCTATGCCCCAGACGTCGAAGATTTCCACCTCCATAATGTTGTTTAAAGGCATCTCATTCCTTCATGAAATATTTCCTGTTCTTTGGCATTCATTATAGTGTTTGATCCATTCTTGAGTGTCATGAAATAGTTTTAGCCAATAATAACCCGACTACAACACTTTGTAAGTTGTCCTTCGCTCTCCAAAATGTCCTCCATAATCAGATTCGTAGCATGAATGAAGAATGCCTTTTTGGTACTCCTCAAGGACACATCTTCGTATTGCCTTGTCACTGCATACCTTGAAAAGATAAGGCTCATCCCAATATTAGTAGCTTGCTTCATGGATGAGTCTTTTCCATTGTTGGATAGACAAATTTGGCGGGACTTATTGCGAAACCACATAATTAGCAATATTGTCGTACCATGGATCTTTGTCTACTTTCTCCCACTTGAAATAACTGCTCATCCGAAAAGATTTCCTGAATTTGAACATTAATGTCCTCTTCCAGATGCTCATACTTTTCCAATCAAGAAAGGTGATCTGCAACATGATTTTCAGCTCTATTTTTATCACGTATTTCCAAGTCGAACTCTTGTAGAAGTAGAACCCATCAGATCAACCTTGGTTTTGCATCCTTCTTGGCCATTAAGTAATGAATTGCTGCATGATTTGTGTATATAATCACGTTTGGTTATAGCAAATAAGAACGGAATCTATCCACCGCAAAGACGACTACCAACATCTCCTTTAATGTTGTAGTATAATTACACTGAGCTGCATCAAGTAAACGGTTGACATAATGAATAGTGTGAAAAATCCTATCTGTCCTCTGACTAAGAACAGCCCCCAGAGCAAAATCACTAGCATCGCACATAATCTCGAAAGGGCCCAATTTGGAGGGCTGGATCACCGGAGTTGCAACAAATTGGCTCTTAAGAAAATCAAAAACTGCCTTGTAGATATCATTAAAGTTAATACAACATCTTTTTCTAAGAGATGGCACAAGGCTTTGGTGATCTTAGAGAAATCTTGGATAAATCTCCGGTAGAATCCGGCATGGCATAAAAAACTTCTAACTCTCTTGACATTTATCATATAAGGGAACTATGCAATGAGATCTAATTTTGCTTTATCAACCTCTATGCCTTTCGTTGAGATCTTGTGGCCTAGGACAATACCTTCTTGTACCATAAATTGGCACTTCTTCTAATTCAAGACCAGGTTTGTCTCTACGCATCTTTCAAACACTTTAGCCAAACTATCCAAGCACCGATCGAAAGAATGACCAAATATTGAGAAATAAAACATAAATATCTCAATAATGTCTTCCACCATATCATGGAAAATGGCCATCATACACATTTGAAAAGTGGTGGGTGCATTGCATAACCAAAAAGGCATTCTTTTGAATGCAAAGGTACCAAAAGGGAAAATGAATGTTGTTTTGTCCTGATCATTTGGGTCAATAGTGATATGATTATACCCAGAATATCCATCCAAGAAACAATAAAAAAGATAACCAGCAATCCTATCCAGCACTTGATCCAAGAATGGAAAAGGAAAATGATCCTTGCGGATTGCCTTGTTGAGCTTGCGATAATTAATACAAACTCGTCATGCATTAATGATACGGGCTGCTAACAACTTGCCATTATCTGTCTTGAACACTGTCACCCCACTATTCTTTGGTACACATTGGACTGAACTTACTCATTCACTATCAGATATAGTATAAATCACCCCAAAGTCCAAAAGCTTGATCACCTCTTTTTTTACCACCTCCATCATTGTCGGAATCAATCGATGTTTCCTATCTCGTACTGGAACTGCATCATCTTCTAAAAGAATCTTGTGCATGTAGATTGATGGATTAATTCCCTTAATGTCAGCAATAGTCCACCCAATTGCTCTTTAATACATTTTTAGCACTATAATGAGCTTCTGTTCTTGCCATGGTTCTAATGTAGCTGAAATTACTATGGGTAAAGTGTTATTATCTCCTAATAATGCATATTTAAGATGTGACAGGAGTGGTTTGAGCTTAAATTGTGGTGGCTTTTAGTTGGAGGTTTCAGACTATTTGACCTGCAAACAAGAACTTCAATTGGCCTAACCGTAATGAGCTCCTCATAAACATCATCGGTTAGATCATAAATTGAAGTATTAAGAAAAACACATTCGACCATATTTTGTAACTCTAATGCTATATTCTTATCAATTTTAAACAACTCAGAATTATATATATGCATTAAAGAGTCATTATCATTAACACTATATGTTTTCATGGGATTGCATGCAATAACTAAAGATTCAATAACATCCATAAAAAGCAAGTATTAATGTCTCTAGGATGCTTCATAGTATAATTAACATTAAATGTTACCTCTTCTCTATTGATACGAAAAGTGATTGTTTTGCTACGTACGCCAATTAAAGAATCTCTAGTAGCCAAAAAAGGTCTTCCAAATATAAGAGGAACCTCCTCATCCTCCTCTATGTCTAAGATAATAAAGTCCACCGAAATTGTGAACTTATCAACTACTACCAAAACATACTCAATGATGACCATAGGAGTGATGATGGATCGATCAGCCAACTGAAGAGCGATTGCCATCTGTTTGACTTGCTCACCCATTCCCACACTGACGGCTATAGAATAAGGCATCAAGTTAATACCATATCTCAAATCACATAATGCCTTAGCAAAATATCTTGAGCCAATTCTACATGGAATTGTGCAGCTTCTTGGATCTTTACGCTTAGGAGGGAGATTTGACTTTATTAAGCATTGCCCGACTTCATTCAATTGGATTACCTCATCACATTGCAAAATCTACTCCATATTTGAAATAAGATCTTTCAAGAATTTTGTGTAAGTAGGCACTGTCTTCACCAAATCTAGCAAAGGTATTTCCACATGGAGTTGCTTAATCATCTCAACAAATTTGTTGAGCAGAATCTTCTTCTTTGATGGTTGTACCCTTTGAGGAAAAGTTAATGGTGGAACATATTCCAGAAAATTAAAACCACTTGGAGGATTTTTCTTCCTCCCTTTACCTATACTTCCTTTCTTGTGTTCTGCTTGCTTTGTAACATCTTCCGCCTCAGTTTGGACCTTGACAACATCTTGAGCATCCTTCGAAGAATCTTCTTCAGAAATCATTGCAGGTTGCAATTCGTTACCACTTCGAAGTGTCACCATGTGGCATTGCTCTTTTCCATTTGGATTGGGAAAAGTATCACTTGGTAAAGTCCCTGCTAGTCTATTATGCACTTCATTCGCCAGTTGGCCCATGTGAATCTCTATATTTTAAAGGATAGCACTGTGCTCCCTTAACATACCTCCTTGAATCTCCACTATTTTTTCCACATTGGCTACTATCTATTGGCATTCTCCGAATAGCTTGTCTATCTTGGCCTCCAACACTGTTATCACACCATCGATTATTGCTTATGAATTTTCATTCTGTGTGTTTTGTTGGTTTCTATAACTAGGTGGATAAGTTTGTCTTGATGCATTATACTGTTGGCAATTCTGTCCCCTTGATACCACTGGTTACCACCGGATGTCTTCCATTAATTTGTATTAGAATTTCAGTTGCAGTTGACATACTACACTAGCTCATTAGTGACTTGAGGACATTCATCCATATGATGCGCCCCTTGACATAACCCACAAGATGGCGTGGTTTTGTTTTCCAAGGCCGCCTAGATATTTGCTAATGTGCTCTGCATGGATGTCATTTGTGCCTCTAAGTTGACTATTTTGTCCAGTTCTAACATACCAATTTGTCGTCTTCTATGGTTGCTTCTTGCAATTGGCAGCATAAGTTCATTACTTACTATATGCTCGAAAACCTCTTGAACTTTTTCTGGTGATTTATCACAAATTTCCCCCAGCTGAGAGATTAACTAAATGCATAGTATCATAATTAAGTCCATTGCACAAAAAATTTAGCTCTCGCCCGCTTTTTGGGCACTTATTGAAAAGCTCAAGAAATCTATCCCAAACTTCTGTGAATGATTCATCATCACCTTGACGAAACTGCATGAAATCCATTCAGATCTTGTCCACTCGGGATGGAGGAAAGTATTTGGTCATAAATCTCTTTGCAACTTCATCAAAAGTTTCAATCCGCACCCCACTAATAGAGTCATACCATCTCTCAGCTACTCCTTAAAGAGAGAAAGGGAACAGCATTCTATTTAAAACATCATAAGGGATATGTGAGAGATTGCTCGTGTTACACACTTTAAGGAATGACCTTAAATATGCATATGGGTTTTTAGAATTTTTTTTTAAGGCAATATCCCTCTCAGCGGGTTAGGGGGCAGCCCCAAAAGTTTTTTAAATACTGAAACGAGTTACAAAATAAATAGAATAATAGGAAACATGGGATACTATCCCTTTACATAAGTCACCACTGAAACATTCTAAATGAAACTATCAAAACACTGTTATAAAATTATGTAGTTTGAGCCGATCCAAATTGACTAACCCACGCACCTTCTTCGGAAGCGAACAAAAATCAACATACTCCACCCTAGTTCCCAAGTCAACTCCACACCCCACCAAAGTATCTGCCAGCTTATTACAATCATGATAAATATGAGAAATGCAGCCAATATTAGCTTGCCAAACCTCCTCCACCAAACTCCGAATCTTCCAAGGAACACCAATTTTCCTATTCAAAATATGCACTAACATAAGGGAATCCAACTCCACATCAATGAAATCCCAAGAACATCTGGAATAGAATCATCCCGTGAAAAATTTGGCCATTTTGAATCAAATGAATGAAAGCCGACGGAATTTGAAAATGCTCTCCAATATCAATAAAAGGTGAATCCAAATTGTCCATTCGAGGCTCATAATGATCACCATAACAACACTACGATACCACTGGTTGTGCTGGTGGAATAACTGGAGGGTCCACCACTAGAGGAACGACAATATTGGGCGGATTCCTTTGTTCAGCCATTGCTTCAAATTCTAATTCTTCTTAACACGCAAAGTCCTTGCAAGTTCAGGGTCCAACTGATATTCTGCTAGTCCAAATGATATTGTTCTAGGCATGTAAAGAATAATAAGAAAAAGTAAAAAACTACAAAAGAAAACTACAAACAAAATAAAAATAAAATTTAAACACGACTACTTTTCCCGGTAGCGGTGCCAAAATTTAATAGGGGAAAATATATGTGTAAAATACGCCCGTGATTGCTATCTACCCCTAATAAAAAATAAAGCTAAACAACCCCTAAATGCTGTTAGTATAACAAGTTCGTTCCCTCAGAGAAAAGACTGTGTTGAAATTCTATAGAAAATATTTTTGATTTTTTTTAATTTATATTTATCAAACTAAAAACAAGAATGTAAATGACAAAGAACTATAACCAAAATGATGATTTGATTTAAATTATTAATTAAGTAAGTGTACTCTCGAGATTATATTTAGGGTTATATAAAAAGCATAAGCACATTCTATCTATGGTCATGCAAAACAAGAGTAAATAACATAACTCACGCCCTTCTATGTGGTAAGATGATGAGTTGGTTTTATACCAACTTATATGTGTTATATCACTTAGCTTTTGACTTGTTTTTTCAAGCAATTGTGTAGTGTTTTGTGCCATTGTGTGCATTTATGTGGTTTGCAACTTGAAAGTGCTAAAATGGTGAAAAAGACCAAAACTGATGATTAAATGAGGCAAATGTGTGTTTGATATTAAATGACAAGGAAAGAGTTTAAAAGAGTTGGAATGGTGTGTGAGAGATTTGAGGAAACCCTAAACATGTCTAATTGCTTAGTTTGAAGTTGGGCAGAATTGGTAGTGGTATTTCATTTGCATGTAACTCTCTCAATATTAATCCAAATGAGGAGATCTTGGATGTTCTGGAAAGATCGTTGCGTATACTTCATTGTGTATGCTTTAACTTTCTTCTAAATATGTGTTCCAGTAGGAGAAACAGGGGTATCGTTGCAATTGTTCCCTCAAGTTTTCCTCTTTGACGTCATATTGCCACAGTTTGGTAGAATGTGTATATCTTGAGCTACAGATCTCCAATGATGTTGATTCTTGAACCAATGGAAATCCAAGAGAAAGATCTAAAACGCTTATGTTCACCACAAAGTCCAATGCAAAGGGTAAGACACACATAATTTGCATAGAAGTAGATTGTTGTACTGAAATGGTTGCATCACACACACATGCACTCACCTCGCCACACACATGCACTCACCTCGCTGCACACAACCACTCACCTCGCCGCACACACATGCACACCTCGTCGCATGAATGTGCGACGAGCTCACCTGATTGCTGCACAAGCGTACGGCGACCTCGCATTGGTCGGCCGCGCATGTGCGGCGAGCTCACGCACAGCGCACACAGCTTTGCCACACTCCAGTATTTCGACCATAACTTTCTTGTCCGAACTCCAAATTGAGTGATTCAAAAGGATATGGAAAGCTAAGACTCAGGACTATAATTGTCATGTTTTAGGATTTGTCAAATTCATAGCGAATTAAGGCCATATTGTGGTTGGAAATTTCTGCACACATGCACACTCGCATTTACATGGCGGTTTTGGTTGGAAGATGCCGGTTTTGGGTTGTGAGGGCGAGACCTTGCTACGAGGTCTCGCCGTTGAGAATATGATCATGTCAGGCATTTTGTTTTTTTTAATGTTGTATTAATTTTCTACGTGTGGAATTCGTTACTTTGTGCAGTGACATGTGAAAGCGTGACTTCCGGGAGTACTGGAAGCGTGCAGGGAACAAGGAGGGCGTGAGGACCTTTTGCTCAAAGGCATGGATCATGAGTGATTTTGGGCAGATCATTTTATGCAGTGGCATTTCTGTAATTTAGTTATTAGTTTATGTTTTGTAACCTCTATATATAGAGGAGTTAGCCATAGACTTGAGGGAGAGAAATCATCCTAGATAGTTAACAGACTTTTGATTTTAGAGCGGAATTTTTTTCTCTCTAAAACTTTCTCTCTAAATTTTCTATCTTTACAAATTGAACTCCGATTGTGTTTTCGATCGCGGTTTTGGACTGAAAATTGCTTCTTTATTCTCAATTGACAAAGGAATTGACAAATCTCTGTACTTAAATCGTTAAAATCCTCCAATTGAATGGAAATAAGTTTGTTAATGTTACAATTTGATGAAATTGAGATGAGGAAAGAGTTTTCTAGCTAATCGAGTGATGACCTAGGGTTCCTATGGATGAATGTACATTTTAGATGCTTTCATTCGGTGCAGTAAACATAATCCTTGAAGAAATGATTCATATCCTGCTTTGTTTGAGAATGTTAGTTAAGTTTCATCTGTTCACTCTGGAATTTATATATTGAACTTGAACTGCGGCCGTCATATTGAGTCTGAGTTTAATGCATATTTTCTTGTTGTGAATTCTGTGGAATGAGAATGTAGAACATGAATCGAGTCTTTTCATTCGTTTTGCATGCTTGTTTTCTAGGATGCGGTCGCCATGCCGATCATAGAATATGAGATCATAAGATAGGAGTGAAAAAGAAGTCCTCTGTTGTTAACAAGCGTATTAGACCTTAGTTTCAGGCCTCGCCATGGGAAGTTTCTAGGAGTCGAGTGTTAAACTTGTTAGGAATAGTGGATTGGGACGTTGCGGGAAGAAATCACCAATCTTAGGCCTCGCCATGGGATAGGAAGGTGTCAAGAGGATTAAGACATATTGTGGTCGACATGTCAGTTGTGGATTAAGACTCTAGGCAACGAAATTCCCCTCTTGTTTAGCATGAATTATTAATTGCACCGCATGAATGATCTAATTGTGTATTCATTCAGCTAAGGGACTCTAGGGTATCACCTTCCCTATTGATTGCACTCAGACTTAATTTCTTGTGTTTTCCTAGTGTTTTGGGTTTGAGTACTCTTAATTTTTGCTAGAACAAATTTCATTGTGTGACATTTAATAGAGCAACATTTGAATTCTTGAACCATCCCCTTCCTTGTGGATACGATCCCTCTCACCACATCTACATTAGTGAATAGGGTAAAATTGCAGGTACGCGACACGCTTGTCATAAGAGGTAAGGAATGATTTAGGCACTTACCTACTTAGATATTAACTAATTTTTTAAACCCTCCTATGCAGCAAGAGGCAAGGTTTACTTCTTTAATTAACCTGGAATCTAATGCAACTACCAACAACCAAACACTCAAATCCAACCGCTCCTATGTGGTAAGAGGCAACGCCCGAACCAAGTCACGCTAATGCTAAACTAATTCCCCTAACTCCTCCTATGTGGTAAGAGGCAAGAGCTAAGGTGAAATTAATCTAACAAATTCACAACCAACCCACAAGAGATTCCAAACAACCCACTCTAATCCTCCTATTTGGTAAGAGGCAAGATTAAAGCAAGTTATCTCTAAGAAATTCACTGCACTATAAGAATATATCCATCACACATAATCTAGCACTAAACCATGCATAATTATGAAGAACACAGCAAAACTCATTCAACTAAAATCATAAGATAGAACATAGCATGTAAATTAAGCATAAAACCCTTATTCATAATCCCGAGAGCACAATAAATTTAGCCGAGCATGGCTAAACCGAACATCATAACATTAATAATTAAGCACGTAATTGAAAACATAACTTGAAAGACAACACCTTGAATTGTAAATCCTTAGATGTAATCTTTAACTAGTAAAAGTACGAATTCAATAACAATAGATATTCCCAAATCCGTATAACCGCAAATTCTCCGTGCAATAACCAAAGATGAAAACCCTAGCTATTACAAAGAGAAAAACCCTTGAATAAACAGCTACTTTATTATACCATAATCAAAATATGCGAGACCGGATATTCCCGCCGCCTCGATACAAAAGAAATCATAAACGAGGAGTACTACTCCTTTACAATTGGAATCCACAATGACAATGAAGGAGTAAGTGCGTAGAATCAAGAGTCCAAAAAATTTGAAAGCCCGAATAGGCAAATCAAATTCTAAAGACTCTTGAATCTAGTTAAATTACAAGGCTTCAAATATCCTGAAACTGTGGGCTACTCAGTCTTCACTAAATCTGTCCAAAGGCCCAAATAGTTAGGCCATGGCCTAAATGCCCAATTCAGCCCAATATGTCCTATCAACCATGGAGAAGCCCAATCAGTTTACAAAAAATGCTCCAACAGAGCAATTTCCTCCAAAAAGGCAGGCACAATGCTCGAACAAAAATTAGGATTCTCCATCAAAACAGCCAATTACACCAGCAGGATCAGTACTATATACGAAATGAAGGAAGCTATTCAGCATCCAACACAGACCAAGCATCAGCAATTCAGCAATATATGCCTTCCAATTCAGCAAAGTATAAGATCATAATCCAAGCTTTTCAGCAGTAGATGCCTTCTAACCAAGCCACGTGATCCAGCAATATCCAAATTACCAGATTTGTACCATAGAGAATGGTACCCTGTCTGCACCTTGAATACCATTACGCCGCTTAACCTTTCCTCAAAATTTCGGCAGCATAACGTTACTTGCTAACTGACCAAAATCTTCAAACAGTATGAAGATTTTCCACAGCTCAACATTCAACAAAAGAGACGCACAACATCCCAATCAAAACAGCATATGAAGATCAAAACTCAACATCCCGGTCAAAACAGTTCATGACAACCAAAATAGTTCAATTACTATTTTTCCACTACATGAATTCTAGTATTACCTCCAACTCCAGTTCTTACCTTCTGAGTAGCATATGCGAGGGTTGCGATCCCTTAGTTTTCTCCCTGAGAAGGCATTAGCTTTTGGGCTGAGAAGAGCTTCCGTGCATTTAGTTTGCTTAATCAGCTTCCGACAATTTTCCATTTTTTCAAGAAAATTGCTGAACACATCTACTGGTTCTTCCTCGTAGCTATGTTCAGTCCATTGGTCATAGCCATCATCCTCTTCTTCAGGTTCAGCTTCAAGTTGGGTGGATTGGAGTGTCGCTGCATCCGGGGTCGAATTAACTCTATGAAAAGAAGAAGGTTCTCCTTTTTCCCACACTGTTGTGGCATTAGATTCCTGTTTCTAAGTCTTTTTGCTAACATTTAGAGGAAACAGCTTTGCAAGTTCCCCTTTGTCCCATCTGATCGTTTGGATGCCTTGTATGATTTCGAGTTCCGACATGAAGCCACTTTTTCTTAAGTTCGGAGAGTGGCCTTCTACCTCACTTGCAAAAGCATTTCTAGTGGTCATCAATTCAGGAATGTTCTGATTTAGAGAAGCACTGGCTGCTAACGGAAGCTCCCACTTATCCACTTGAGCTGTACCCTGTCCCTCAGACCTCTCGTTGTTAGTCTGGGCTTCCAATGTTTGAATGGCAACACAAATGTCGGAGGAGCTCCCCTGAGGTCCAACAACTAATGCCTGAGCCTCTCCATCTTCCTCCCAAGTTATTGCCACATTAATCGGCCCCAGTTCCATCCCTTTTTCCATCCCTTTGCCTATTTCAGGTTCTGTAGTTTTGATATCAACAGAACCCTCATGTGCTGACAGGGATCTAAATTCACTCATGGACTCCTTAGTCTGTTCAATCCCATTCACTTTTCCAATTGTGTTCTCCATGTCCATCTGTTTATTCATCGTCATCTTTGGGAAATGTGACACATTTAAAGACTCTATGATTGCTAAAGGGAGCTCCTCTGGTTTATTTTCAGAGTCCTCTGCCTGCCTTTTGATGATTTCCAATAATTGGCCCAAATTGGCCAAGAAATGGACTAGGTTGCTTTCTCCATGTTTCATAGTCTGAGTTTGATCCTTAAGCGAAGTTGAGCCCTTTTCTTCTGTCCTTACCACCTCGCCGGCATCCTTGTCCTTCTGTTTAGCCATCTCCACAGTAGGAGTTGTAGTGTCAAGCTTATCTATTGTACCTGAACTTTGAATATTCTGTCGATTATGATGCTTCTTCTGAACCCACACCTGGCCGGGTAAGCGTTTGATACCTTGTACGATGAGGGAGCGTGACCAATCTTTGAACATGAGGTACAATATACTGGGAGATTTTTGTAGATGATAGATTGCCATTTACCCTTTCCCTTGGCCTCTATCCACACCCGATTGGGAAGTTCCTTGAGGAGGTCGACTTCAACACATATTCTGGTTGTGCTAGGTCTCAAGACCTTTGCTTAATGCTCTCAAAATTGTCACCCTCTTAAAAATATGAAAATCTAGCCCTATTTATAGTGATTCTATAAAAATAATTGCAAATAAGTTCTTCACGAAAACCTTGTTGGACACAAAATCTCAAAGTGGACCTAAAATGCAAATATCCAAAAATAAATCGAATTTGCACGCGATCTCCGATGTTGCGACGTGCATGGTCGCACATCGCGATGTCCACCCACATCGCGAAGTGGGAGGATCCCGAAGTTGCGACGTGGCTCACTGTAAATCTGCACCAAAAATCGCCAAAATTCCAAAAAATCAATTTAAATCCCATTTTCTCCATGTCGCGATGTGCAGATGCGCACGTCATAACGTGCACCCACGTCATGACGTGAGAGGACCCTGATGTCGCGATGTGGAGCAAATCTCCACTCTTTACACGAACTTTCTTCAATTTTTCCTTCATTTTGCATCCAATTTGGCTCTCATATAACTTTGAAGTATCCTTCAAGTATCTGAGTATCCATTTCACAGCTTGCCAGTGTTCTTTGCCTGGATTTGCTATATTCCTGCTAACAACACTAACTGCTTGTGAAATATCTGGACGAGTGCAAACCATTGCATACATGATACTGCCAACGACACTAGAATAAGGAACATGTGCCATATAACTTTCCTCTTTCTCTAATTTTGGTGATTGAGCAGCAGATAGCCTAAAATTGCTAGCTAGAGGAGTATTAATTGGTTTGGCATCCAACATGCCAAATCTGTCCAAAACTTTCTTGAGGTAACTTTCTTGGGTCAGATCTAACTTGCCAACTCCTTTATCTCATCTTATCTCCATACCAAGAATCTTCTTAGATGTTCCCAAGTCTTTCATTTCAAATTCACCATTCAATAAAGCCTTCAACTAGTGAATTTCTGCAATATTCTTAGCCACAATGAGCATGTCATCAACATATAACAAAAGATAAATAAATGAATTATCTTTTAACTTCCGGAAGTAAACACAACTATCATACCTGCTCCAGGAGAAATCATGACCCAACATAAATGAATCAAAACTTTTATACCACTGTCTTAGAGATTGCTTCAATCCATACAAGAATTTCTTCAACAAACAAACATGGTCTTCCTTACCTTCAAATTTGAAACCTTCAAGTTGTTTCATATAGATCTGTTAATCTAATTCATAATATAGGAAAGTTATCTTAACATCAAGCTATTCCAATTCTAAATCAAACATGGCTACAAATGCAAGCAATACACGAATAGAGCTATGTTTCACAACAGGTGAGAAAACATCATTAAAATCAACACCTTGTACCTGACTATAACCCTTTGCAACTAATCGTGTCTTATACCTTGCATCTTCAACACCTGAATTACCTTATTTTCTTTTAAAAACCCATTTGCAACCAATAATTTTCTTTCCTTTTGGTGGCGTCACAAGATCCCAAGTACTATTCTTGTGTAGAGATTCCATTTCTTTATTCATGGCTACCACCCACTTATCTGAATCGGCACTTAGAAATCGCCTCTATATATGTGGAAGGTTCTCCGTCTCCACCTATTTTATGTGCCACTGATAAAGCATCTGTGATAAGTATGTATTTTGGGTTTTTTTATTTCATTATTAAAGTGTCTAATAAGTAGTAAACTGTTATACTTTCTGCAGATATTAAGGGGATTATGTGAATAAGAAAATTACTGTGGATGTTGGCGTAGTTTATGGATTTAACGGTAAATCAATGTGGTAAAAGAATTTGAATAAGGTTGACTCAAGAAAGCATAACAAAAGTCAAAGATTTGAAGATTCTTCCACAACAGCAAAGATTTGTTCTGCAAATTTGATAGGTTAAACAAGAAAATATTTTCTAGATAGGAAAAATGGGGAATTTTGGTTAGATGGAGATTTTGTTTCTGTTACCTAGTTTTTCCTATAAATAGGAGAGGAGCAGAATAGTTTATCTATCCATTCTTTAATTGTGAAGTATCGTTTCAATTTGAATTTATTTAATCTAGAGCTGTAGTTTTAAAATTGAGGTTTAAGTATTTTAATTAAGTTCTTTTATTCAGTTTTTTTTAGTTTCAATTACATATTTAAATTTTGGAATTTAATCCCATCAGTCTTTTCTTTTAATTGAGTTTCTTAATTTAAGGATTCTAATTAGATAAAGTTGTGAGTTTGATTATGGTTAAAAGTCTTGGAAACATTAATCTTTTGCATTTTGGTTTCATACTTTCAATCCATTGGATTAATGATTCTATTGAAGTTTATTCATTAAATAATTCCATGTTCTAATTTATGAATACTGCGCATTTAATGTGAAAAGAATCAGTAGTGCATTAAAAGTTTTCTAGTTGTCCTTAAATTCTGCGACCTTGAGTTAATCACCTTTAATTCAATTCTTAAATGGATAATATGTCTATGCATTGCTACTATATTTTCTACTTAAATGTTTTCTAGTTTTAATTTTCTTCTTTCTTTCTTTAAATTCATTAAAGTAATTCTTTTAATTTAGTTTTAGTTAATCCTATTAAGTTTCCATAGGATAATTTCACTCAGTGTTAAAATGATATAATTCTAGTACATTCATAATTAAAGGAGCAACAGTTCAAGTGGTTTAGTGTTTGCAAGCTGGAAGCTTTTTCTGAATTCAACCAGCATTCGTTCGACCAAACGGGAGGCTTCTCCAGAACACTAATAAACTTTCTTTTATCCCTTCTTTTAGTTTAATATTTTATTTTGTATTCAATAATTAGTTTTAGTGTTATTTTAATTATGGTTGTAGCTTAATTTTGTTTTTCGGCATTAATAATGAAGTGCTAATTAAAATATGACCGTGAGACCAAAATGTGCGTATTAAATTAACTTGAACAAATTCTAAAAATTCCCTGTGTTTAATGATGATGTTACTATTAATTTAACCTTGATCACATTTCTTTAATCTATGCCATGCCAAATTAATTTTCTATTAATTATCTATAATTAATTGGTTAATTAATTAAGTGGTAAAACTACCTTCAGATAGAAGAGAATTAAAGGTTAGTAAATTGTGACATACTGTTTATGATTGTAATTTACTAAAAATTGGGTTTTTCTAATTACTAATGCAATTAAATCTTTAAATTTAGTGTTGGCTGATTTCAGTTAAATTAAGATTTAAATAGGGGTAATTAATTTATAGCTGATTCTTGTTAATTCCCTATTAATTAAGGAAAAATTGGATTATGTCAGAGCTGATTCTCGATAATTAATTTGTGAGTCTAGGATCGATCTAAAATTGATTAGTGTGGATTATTAATTGCCGAATTTTGCTTATTTGCCAGATTTTAATTTTTGTGATTTTTTTTTGATAATTCTCGTTAACTTGTTTAAGTAATTTTTAAGTTTTATTAATTTGACATACTGAAATTGAGTTGTGACAATGTGGAATTAACTAAAATTGATTGTGTTCCGTTCCTCGAGGGATCGATTCTACTTCCATGTGCTATTTTTATTATTTGAAAGAATTAACTAAAATTGATTGTGTTCCGTTCCTTGAGGGATCGATTCATGTTCCATGTGCTATTTTTATTATTTGAAGTAGGCATTTAATTGGTCTTAAACGACCGTACCAATATGCAACCAAATTTTCATACTTCTATGGTGGTCTAATCTCTCGTCTTGGTCTATCTCTTGCTATGGAATATTCTTCTTCTACTGATTCATCTTCAACAATGTCTAGATCTGGTTCATCACCTTGGTATGTAGAAGATCTTTGAGGACTGAAATTTATGACCTCTAACTCCACCTGTTTCTGTGTGCTATCTTCTTTTTCTAAATTACAAGGATTACAAGACTCTTTTCTAGGATTAACATGAATTACTCATCAAATGTAACATCTCTGCTAATTACAAATTTAGGTGATTTGAGATCAGGACTAAATAATCTGTATCCTTTCACCCCTGAAGCATAACCGAGAAAAATACATTTTCTAGTCCTAGGCTCTAACTTCCCCTCATTAACATGCATATATGCTGGACACCCAAATATTCTTAAATTAGAGTAATTAGTAGGAGTGCCTGACCTAACTTCCTCTAGAGTCTTGAAATCAAGAGGAGCACATGGAACACAGTTAACAATATAACAAGCTATAGCGAGGGCTTCGGCCCAAATATCTGAAGTCAACCCAGTATTTGAGATCATACACCGAGCTCTTTTCAAAAGAGTCCGGTTTATACTCTCGGACACACCATTCTGTTGAGGCGTCATTCTAATGGTACGATGTCGAGCAATTCCTTCATTTTTGTAGAATTCATTGAATTCTGTTCCACAAAATTCCAAGCCATTATCAGTCCGCAGCCGCTTAATATGTTTTCATGTCTGGTTTTCAATCAAATCCTTTAATTGTTTAAATGTCAGAAAAACATCATTTTTATTCTTCAAGAAATACACCTAAACCTTTCTTGAATAATCATCAACAAAGGTTAACATACACCTTCCACCACCCTTAGAAGGAACAAGAGAAGGCCTTCCCAAAGATCAGAATAGATATAATCCAAAGTACCTTTTGTTTTATGAACTGTAGGTGAACTGAAACTAACTTTTTTTTTTTCCCAAAAATACAATGTTCACAAAAGTCCATCTTACCAGTACTTTGTCCACAAAGTAGGCCCCTGTTGCTTAACAACGTTAAGCCTTTCTCACTCAAGTGTCCCAATCGCATATGCCACAATTTGGTGATATTGGTATCTGATGATACAATGACTGCTACAGCACCTGAAACTGTAGATGGGCAAGATATACAAACTACCAGAATTGCAAGCTTTCATCAATACAAGAGCACCTCGTGAAATTTTCAAAACTCCACCTTCAGTCAAATACCGTACCCGAGAGCATCACGGGTACCTAACGAGATGAGATTTTTCTTCAAATATAGAACATGTCTAACATTTGTGAGTGTTCTAACAATTCCATCATACATCCTTATTTGGATTGTTCCTCTACCAACAACCTTACATGGAGCATTATTGCCAATCAAGACAACTCCACCATCATATTTTTCATATGTGAAGAAATAATCCTTTTCAGGACTCATGTGGTAAGAAAAACCAGAATCTAGAATCCACTCATCTTTGGACCTAACTTTAGTTGTTGTTGCTACAAATAAAGTTCCATTATTCTCATCTGTAACTACACTAGCTTCGGCAGTGTTGCTATTATTCTGCTCATTTCTATATTTTTCTTTATTTTGTAATTTGTAGCAGTCAGCCTTAATGTGCCCTTTTTCTTGTAATAATTACAAACTTTATTTTTATGTCTGGATTTAGACCTGCCTTTGGATCTACTACTTTTAAAATTTCTATTTTTAGGTCTCTCCCTTACCACTAATCCCTCTGCCAAACTTTCATTAGTTTCCCCTGTGATATCCATATCAATCTACTCTTTGGATTTTAATGCAGATTTTACATGACTATATGAGACATAATTTTTCTCATAAATCATGGTATCATCAAAATGGTTAAATGACTGGGGAAGAGAGCATAACAACAAAATGGCTTGTTCCTCATCTTTCATATTAACATCTACGTACATTCTCTAAATCCAAAATAATGGAATCAAATTTATCAAGAGGTGAGATAATAGATGTAGCTTCAGTTATTTTTAACATGTACAACTTTTGCTTCAAATAAAGCGGATTCTCTACCGTCTTTTTCATATACATGGACTTTAATTTATCCCACATGCCTTTGGTCGTCTTTTCACCGGCAACTTTCTATAAAATCTTGTTAGAGAGATTTAATACAATACTTGGTCTAACCTTTTTATCTGAATCCAAAGATCTTTGTGTCGACATTTTTGATGGCGTTTTCTCTACCCCTTCAAGAGCTAACTCACACCCATCCTGAATTAGAATGACTTCCATTCTGAGTTGCCATATACTGAAGTTGATACTCCGGTCAAACCTTTCAACAGAGGTCTTAGTTACTGTCATCGTGACTAAGAGATTTAAAATGAGATTGGCTCTGATACCAATTTGTTATGGAAAAATTGAATCTCGCGTTGTATCTAATAGCTCAAAATAATAATAATAATAGTAACAATAAAAATAAATGAGACAATGGACATAAAGATTTATGTGGTTCAGTCAGTGTGACCTACGTCCACGACCGGAGGCGGTGCCGAAATTCACTAATATGTGGAGATAATTTACAAAAATGGAACACCAAATTTACACAAGGCTTTAAGCAAAAGAATTTGAAAAAGAGAACAAAAGGCTTGAGAGATAATAGCTAAAAGCTTTGTGGTGCATTTTCAGAAGTTCTACAATCCTCCTTTTATAAGCAAAATGTGAAGGATAAGTTGATGTAGTTTGTTCACGTCTGCCAAATTCTCATTTTGCACACGGCTGGACATTACTTCATGCAGTCGATATGTATGAATCTTTAAGCCACCAAAATTTGTTCTAAAGTCAACCATGGTGTGTTGAGAGTTGTCAAGACATTTATTACAGACATGGTGGACGTGATGGTGGCCACTTTAATGGATCTGGTGATCGTGGTGGATGTGGTGATAGAGGTCGTGGAAACTTCAACAAGCCTAGCATGGCTACAGCTGGTACTGGTAGGTTGACAATTAGTTTTGTTTATTGATTTTTTGCAAGAATTCGATGGAAAGTTTGTCTATTGAACCATATCAAACTGAAATGGCATTATCTAGAGGTGTTGCTTTAGGATTGCTTTGACAGATGTTGTTTGGTACTCGTAGGTTGACAGATGTTGTTTGGTGATTATTGTTTCACCTTCTGTATTTCTTAAACCTAGTGTGCCACCAAAAACAGCTAGGTGGTTTCAAAATCTCATGAGACTTTATGCTGGCTTGACCGCCTGATGATTTATCTGCAACATTTTCTGATTACAGTCTTTCCAACACGATAGCTTATAAAATATGCAAGTTTTAATAAAAACCATGTTTTTGATCCTTGGGTTTAATGTTATTGTTGTTTCCCCTTGCACTTCTTCCCTTTCGACTTTGTATCCATGTGTTTTGTTTGTGTTTGCTCTTAAATGTTTCATTTGCGATAGTCTGAATATTTTCTTTACAACGTGATAGCTTATCATTGCATGGTGAATTTATTTTCTATCATTGTTGATCTATTGTGTTGTCATTTTGCTTTTAGTTAGTGTTAGTCTTATATGCATGTCATTTATTATTTTTGCCCTTAAGAGTTTGTAAACTTCATTTGTGTGGT
Organism: Ophiorrhiza pumila; assembly: GCA_016586305.1. NCBI lineage: Eukaryota > Viridiplantae > Streptophyta > Magnoliopsida > Gentianales > Rubiaceae > Ophiorrhiza > Ophiorrhiza pumila. Next base: position 13,289,495 of record BLIW01000011.1, read on the forward strand.
GGTTTTGTACGTTTAACGGGCCATAATCACGAATCTAATGATTATAATATGCATTCTTTTTCTTCTTGCAGGCAAGAGAACTACCTTTGATGATTAGTCAGGCGTGGATTATTACTCTTTGCCTCTCTCTCTCTCTCTCTCTCTCTCTCTCCCTCTCCCTCTCTCAGCATGTTTTTTGTTTTATCAGTTTGAGCTGAATGTTTTTGAATTTTTAGTTTGTAAGTTAGAATTTTGGATTCTAGCACCTATTGGAGGTTCAAGTTATCTTTTGTTTGTCTGGATTCATAATATATATGACTAATAGATGCAATTATTGTTCTACCAAACATTTCATGATCCCTCTGGTGGAAGTTTTGCTTCTTTTTATCGTAATTTTAATTACTTCCGATCAATTGCAATCAACTGCTATATCTAATGGTTTGTATAGCAAAAGTAAAGCATGGTTAGTGTTACTAGCTGTTTGGTAAAAGTCAATACCCTATTATATGGTTTTCTTACACCGGTAAGTCAACATTCCTTAATGGAATGTTAATGGGTAATTAATGTCACTATCAGTCTGGGCTTATACTATTAATCTTATCATCTTTGATTAAAGAGTTGAATTGAGTTTCATTTTTAGTGTTTGGTTTGTTATCTTCTGTAATGGATTTCAAATTTTTATTTTTAATATATTTAAAATAAAAAAATCAACATTTTTAGTATGCAAAAAGTAATAATATTTTCACATATTACACATAATTTACAAGAATTTTAAATGCATATTTTTTTGACACAGTACACATATGTACACAAAATATGCATATTTTTTCACACATTAAACATAATTTACATGTTACACATATTTTATATGTACTACACATATTTTACACACAAACATACATTTTTACATATTATATATATTACACATACTAAATACATTTTTTACATACTATATATATTTTTCACATATTACATACATTTTCACACTTTACATATTTTACGCTTATTTTCACATTTTACGTATATTTTACATACATTACCTACATTTTTTTTTACAAATATTATACATGTTTCATATATTACACATTTTACACATATTACACACATTTTCATATAATATATGTATTTTTTTTATTTGCAAAACCTCTATTTCGAGGTAGGTCGCCACTCTCAATATATCAGATAATTTTTGAGTGATGGATATACTCTAATATCACTAGTAAAAATTACATCCAACTTTATCACAGTGCCATTTACATGTTTATAGCCTAATGGTTTTATGATCAAGGGGATTGGAGAGCATAAATGTGGAGTACTACTCCATTTACAAAATATAGATGAGTTAGTAGCACACTTGGAGGACTTACTCCATTTACAATGTTGAAGGATGCATCTATACAAAAAATGTGGCAAGATATAATAAACAAGATAAATGCCTACTCCATTTACAAAGTTGGAGGATTTTCCATTTTCAACCCAAGGGCTATACATATCTATGTCATTCATACCAACAAACTCCTATTAATTATAAGGAGTGACTTCTTCACCACATATGTTATATATATATATATATATATATATATCTTGAGTTGAGGCTCTCACAAAGGTAGTGACCAATAATCCATTTGAATCACATCCATCAAAACAGTAGTAAAATTGCCATCAGACTTCAGTATGGATGTATTTCTACTATGTCTAGTCTCAATCATCAAGTAATCTTTGAATCTCAATGTGGGAAACTGGTCAAACATATGAAACCAGGCCCTTTAATTAAGGTTGTAGCACTTACTTCTTTTTCTTACAATATGAGGGAGTCCCAGCTTGTCTGATCTGAGGAGCTTTTCCAATTGAACCTTGCATTTTGGAGGATCCTTCTGTTGGGCTATCCACCTGCCTGGTAGGTTGGCCTCCTTAGGGACTTTGGTGAATGTTGCTTGTTCTCTTAACTGCTCCATTAGTTTGTGGCAGTGCCAGTTCCTCTAGGAGTTGAGCTTCATTTCTTGGTGTAACTCCAATGAGTCTGATTCAATGATGATGTTGGTGAAACCTTGATCTTTATATCTTGTGATACCTTCTCTGCAAATTAAAGCTTGAACCTGCACTTTAACCAGTGTCAAAGAGAATGAAGTACTTGGTTCTATCATAAATAGGACCTCACCTTTCAAGTTTCGTACAATACCCCCTCACTGCCTCTGATTTCCAACCTTAGCAGAGGTAATGTTAATCTTTACATCTGGGAGATCAAGTGGCTTCCATTTTATAGGAGAGAGCCTTACCTTTCTTCTGATCTTGTGGACTCCCTGAGCTTGTGTATGTCCCAAACATTTTCACCTATTACATCCCCTACCCTCTGATCACCTTGAATGTTCAGTAATTCTTAGAGTCTTCCCAAGCTAGATTAGTTATCAAAAAATAAGCCGCACTCCCTTTTCCCAAACTAAAATAAAATGTGTTCCTCAGTCATGTGAGCTACCTTAAGAAGTCTTATCCATGTGTTTGGGTCCCCTCTATAGGCCTGAACCTCTAAGGGGTGTTTACTTCTACAATATTTAGGCCAAAGGAACCTTGCCCACAAAGTGTTTCTCTTCCTAAACCTCCACCATAATTTGAAGGATAGAGTTGTGTCTACTGTTTCAAGATCCCTGAACCCCAACCCACCCTCTAGCTGGTAGAGACACAAGTTTTTCCATTTGATCCAGTGAAATTTGAACTTCTTATCAGAGGAAGACCACAAGATATTAGCAACATAGATTCAATTTGGTTGAGGACATTTTTTAGTGGACTGAGACTTATAGTAATGTAGAGGGGTAATAATGATAACACACTTTTAATTAGGGTTATTCTTCCCCCTAATGTCAAAACTTTTGTGCTCCAATCCCCTATTTTTAGTCCTAATTTTTGCACTTGCATAATGAGCAGATTGAACCCTTTTAAAATGTAGAGGAATCCCTAGGTATTGGATTGGGAATATACCTTTAGAGTATTTTGTAATTCTTCCAATCATATACTTCCTAGTGCTTAGTAGTTTTGGCTGGATTTATTCTCTGACCAGAAACTGCTTCGTAGTGTCCTAACTTTTCCATAACTACTCTAAATGAATGGGTATTGGAGGATGTGAAGATGATCAAATCATTAGCATAAGACAAATAGGTAACCCTAGGGCAGCCCTTAGGAACACAGAAATCAGTGCCCTTGCTGGAATTAAGATCCCCAGTTAAGTATTCTGCCCCAATCACAAAGAGTATATGAGATATAAGATCTCCTTGTCTACTTCCTTTAGATGATTTAATCCATCCTTTAGGTGAACCATTTATTAGAATGGATATCCAAACATTAGATAACAACCTCCAGATCATATCAATCCATACTTTCCCAAACCCCATTAGCCTCATAACCTATAATAAGAAGGTTCATTGGACTCTATCGAATGCCTTTTCCATGTCAAGTTTTAGGGCAACACTGCCTTCCATTCTTTTCCTACTAACAGCTGACATTAACTCACTAGCTAACAAATAGTTATCTATGATCAGCCTTTCCAAGACAAAGCCACTCTGATTTTCAGATATCAGTTTAGGCAGAATTTTAGCTAGTCTATTTGCCATTAACTTAGACACTATTTTGTTGATAAAATTACATAAGCGAATGGGGTCTAAAATACTTGAATAATGTAGGATTTTGAATCTTGGGAATTAAGACTAATGAGGTAGCTGTAATGGATTTAGGCTATTCTCCTCCATTTATGAAATGTTGAATGGCCCTTAACAGGTCCTCTTTGGTGATCTCCCATGTCCTCATGTAAAAGAGTTCATTAAAGCCATCCGTGCCTGGGGCACTATCTTTACTCATACTAAAGACAATTGACTGAATTTCCTCCATATTAGGCATAGTTATAAGAGCCAATATGTCTTCCTTAGTCAGAGTTTGAGGAATTAGGTTGCATTTTAGGTTATGACTAGTTGCCTCAGTATATAGAGTAGAAAAATACTATACAACCTATTCCCCTATCTGCTGATTGCCTTCTACCCAATCCCCTGATTGGTCTTTTATCCTATGGATATAGCTTCTAGCATGCCTATGCTTGACATAAGAGTGAAAATACATTGTATTTCTATCCCCTTCACTCAACTATTTCAAATTGGCATGTTGACTCCAAAATTGTTCTTCTATCCCTAGGTGAAATTTTAAGTGAGTAGCAGCTTGGTTTAATGTTTCCCTAGGCAGGGGATTATCCTCATCTTCCTTTTCCAACCTTTGCATCTCTGTTTCTGCCTTTTTTGAGTTAGAGAAAATGTTACCAAAAGCTTTTTTGTTTTAGATTTTTAAGGTAGACTTCACTATTTTTAGTTTTTCACTGAATTTTCTGAGAGGATCACCTAAAACATGGGTATCCTAGGCTTGTTTGATCACAAAGAGACAGTCCTCATGAGATAGCTAGAAATTTTGAAATCTGAAAAGTTTCACTTTGCTAACACCCTTCTTCCTAATTTCCAGTATTAGGGAAGAGTGATCTGGTGGGGATCTAGCTAAGTGTGAGATACTTATTGCTTGGTTGAATTTAGAATTAGCTAGGCACCTATCTAGCCTTTTCCAAACTCTCGCTTTAATATTCATGTTATTACACCACGTCAACTTAGACCCATAGAACTGAACTTCTGTTAGCTTTTCTGAGTTTGTAAAATATGTGAGCTCCTATGAGTTTTTCCAAACAAAAAGTTTCCCCCTTTTTTGTCTTCCCTAGTCCTAATGCAATTTCAGTTCCCCCTACAACACCCATGGAAGATTCTTATACCTAAACTTAGATAAGGAAGACCATAGCTCCCTCATTTGCAATTCAGTACACTTGGCATACACGTTTGAAATCAAGAAAGGGATGGCATATTTGAATGATCTAACAACAATGTAATATGTTGAGTATTAATTTCTAAAGTTTTACAAGTAAACGGATGCTTATAATAATCCAAATGGAGTTACCGTAATTTGGTATTGCTTTCTCAAACTTAAGTTTCCTTTTCATTAATACAAGTTTTGAGTTGTCAGTATATGGTTACTACTGACTCATATTTAGCCATTATTTCTTATATTTTTGTAGTTAATTTATTTTTTTTCTTTTTTTTATGACAAAATCAAGTTCGAAAAGTAAGGGGATTTGATATATTGTAATGGTTCTAAGAATAAGTAGAGTGATACCTTACCCAACTCAAACATGATCGTCCTTTCACTCACATATTTATCATCATTGAATTATTCAACTTTGTTTCCTTTTTTCATGCTTTCATAGCAAAAAAAAATTAGCTAATGAATGCACAGTATTTAATTTTAACAATAATGTATTCTTCACTTTTCTTATCCCTTTAATTTTAGCAAGTTAACCACTATGCAAAGCGCGGTATAATTCTTTGTTGTCCAATTTTAGTGTATTTGTTTTTCTACTATTATGCATTTAGTGCTCATTAAATTTATTTTTTGTTAATTTATATTGATGGTTTTTAATTGTTTCATTTTTTCAGCTTCATTATTTGTAACTCCAATTACGTATTCCTAACACATATCACTATTTTGAATTTCTAAATTCAATGCCTTAATAGATGATTTGTTTAAAATAATTTTTTTTTAAAAAAAACCTCCTTTGCTGGTTCTTCTTCATTATCTAACAACATTCCCCTTTTATCTACATTTTTCTTAATTAGCATCAAAATTAAGACTAGTCGATCCATCTCAATAGGTGTTACTCAATGGACATTACAAAGTATGGTACCTTGGGGAAGCAAACTTATGACAAAACAAGAAGTTAAGCAAATTCTTGGTGTAGAAAGAGAATTCGTGGGTGAGTATTTTTTTTTCACATCTAGATTATTCTTCCCTACTTATGTGTATTCTCTTTCTAACTTTACTTAAAACTGCATAAATATGTTAATTTGTTTGAAAACAATGCCAAGAATAATAATTTTTATCTTCAATCAAAACTTTACATGGACAAGGAATGTTTGAATGGTGTCTATAGAATCAAAGACTAAAATACATTAGAGTTATTTCTGCTTGTTTGGCGCCCGTTGCATTCTTTTATATTAAAATCAAAGAACTACTAAAATTTTATGTTTTATTTTTGTTTATCAAATATAAGGGGATATCCTTTAGGAGTATTTCTTATTAAGTGCGACCGAGCAAAGGTTTCGTCGTCATTCGTCACTCGCTCGGCAGCTGCGGACCAATGCTGACTTGTCATCTTTTGCCGCTTGGTACATGTCCGCTACTGCTGACGTGTCCTGCTTTGATGGCTCAAGTGCCTGGGTGGAAAACTTTGCTGTTCTCACTCCTCACTCCACCTTCATTATTATTATTATTATTAATTATTAATGGCGATGGACACTTGCTCGCCTCTTACTCTCATTCAAATTTTACGTATTCTGGCCCCTTCGAATGCTGTGTTCTGAATCAGTGCATTGTTAGAAGATTCCATTGGAAGCGGAAACATTTTTCTGCTTGCTATTGTTGTTTTTCCGGAAACTTTAATTTTGCCTTTTCCGTTCCAGAAGTTCATGCCCTCTCAAATTTCCTTATTTGGCTGTTGGGAAAAAAACTGCTCCTTGCCATTTCTGTTTTTCCCATAGATTTGATTATGCCCCTTTTGTTCCAGATTTCCATGCCTTCTCAAATTCCCTTCGTTGGGTGTTGGTATATGTACTATTATAGATTTGTGTATTTCCCGATTTTTTTCCCTTTTACAACTTTCCTCTTAGATTTTATTTTATTTTATTTTAATTATTATTATTACATTGTTATTATTATTATCATTATCATTATCATTATTATTATTATTAAATTGGAAACGGATTAATTTCGTTGCCTACCGTTCGTATTCTTTCCGAAGTGTTTCTTTCCGTCCCCTTTCGTTTCTTTCCTTTCGTTTCTCATACTTTAATGGGTTCTCAAATCCTCTTCCTTTGTTCTTGGTATATGTATTATTATAATTTCGTGCTTTTCCAGGAATGTTTTTTCTAAAACCCTTTCGTTTTACATTTCAGTCCTTCTGAAATTCCGGTCTTATGCGGGATCTGTATGTGTTCTTATGGACGAAATTTGTCGATACTGCTTTCTCTTCGTTCTGGGTTTTGCTACTTTAAATCCGCTTGGGAAATTTGGTTGCTTCAGTCTTTTTATTTTACAGTCAGCGCCGCATGTATGGGTTTTTCTGAGTTTTAATTACATTGCTTTCCATTTTTTAGATTTCTGTTCTTTGCCGAAAAAAAAACTTTAAATCTTTAATTCTTGCCTTCTCGTCGAGAAACTAATTTTGCAGCAACATTTATTCGCTTTTATTCCCTACATATGTTTCGGCTGGAGATTTTGTTGTTGCTTTTGTTTTTCGTCTTCTTTTGCTCAATAGCTGTTCTTTGTTTTTTTGGGTTTTGATTTAATCCTTGTTTTTAGTCTTCTGCTCCTGAAACAAATTCCACGGGAATATTTAATGGTTTTTTGGGTGGGGTAGAAAAATAGTATTTCTGGACGCGTGTGTTTGTTGGGTTTGGATCTTAATGTGGTTTCGATGTTGTTTTTTTTTTCTCCATTAAATTAGGCTTTCGACGGGATTGATTTTCTTGCCATTTTATTGTAATTTCTTCTGCCTGTTTAATTTTTTCCGGTGTTATTGTATATTATTATTATATACTTATTTATTTGTATATATTATTATATTATATATACTTATTAGTTCGTTCTCATCATCATCATCATCAGATATTTCATTGCTAAATAAACTAAATATAATAAAAAAATAAACTATTCTTCTTTTTCTTTCTTCTTTTTCTTTTTTTTTTCTTCTTCTCTTTCTTTTTCTAATTGCTTGATTGGATCTCTCAGAAAAGTTAATTATTGCCATTTGTGAAGCTCAGCTGTGATTTTTTTATAGCCATCATAGTCAAGAAAATATTACATCGTACCTTTTTTTGTTATAGACTGCTGGATAAACACTTCTCACTGTACTATTTTGTTTCTAACTGGGTATTTGCTCCTGGTTATGTGTGATGTTTATCGAAGATGTGAAGTCTAACATTGGGAGTCTCAAAGTTTGCTGTCAGCCTCTTCTTCTTCTTCTGTATCTAATAACTAATGATTCACTCAATTGATAGAGACTATTGCTCTTTGCTCATGTTCTACCTCTTTCTTATGTTCTTCTCTACTCATCTCATCTCAGCTCATTTCTCGGCTCATTTCATTTATTTGTTTTCTCATTGCTGGCCATCCATTGTTCATTGTTTTATGCTCTGTTCTGTTGTGCTTTGTTGATCTTGGTTGCGTCTTCCTCTTTTCCACCTTAGTACTATCGGTGGCTGTTTCTTTTGCCAACTTTCAGAGTGTTGCAGGTTATTATACTTGTCTTTTCATCGGGGGAAATTTTCTGACCTCCAACTTAAGTGCTTCGTTTAAAAGAATATTATTAATGGTTTTCTTTTTCTTCTTCTTATGTTTACTCTATTCAGACAAAGTCTTATTGTTATTTATTGCATTTGTACGCCTCCTGATGTGTTTTGCATTTATTTGCATTGTTAGCATTGGTTCTTTAATGTTGTTGTTGTTGTGCTTTACTTAGTTTGCTTGCCCTTTCTTTTCTTGTCCTCAGAAATTCCAAGTTTGTCAGAACCTTTATTCCTGCCTTCATTCTTTCTTTTTTTTCATAACATTAATGTTTGTGGCCTCGTGTGTTCCTTGTTCCAGGAAATTTTCAATAGACATCTTATTATTAATGCTCCTGTTGTCATTATTTTATTTACAGTCTAAGTTTTCTTTCTGCATGCCTTTTCCAAATCATTTGCGTTCTTCAATTTGCTTCCGGACAGGACTATGCATGGTCTCAGTTCATAATGTTTTCCTTCTACGTCTTGCTTTCTGTAGGCCTAAATGTTTTCAGAAAATTGTTCCTTGTAATAGTTCTTTGTTCTTTGTTTATTTATTTACTCTTGCTAAATTGGTTATTTATTATTATTTATGAAAATGGGCTTTTACTGCAGATGTTAATGGTTTAATGCTGTATTGCTTTTTACTTTATGGCTGCTTTGAAATTGCTCTATAGTTTTGTACCTTTTATTCTGTTTGTTGCTTCAAATGACTGCCGCAAGTCTTTGTCTTTCTTCACATCTTTAAATTGCTTTCTAAGTTCCTGGTGTAGTTTTATATTGTTTCCTAGACAAACTGCTCCAGGGGAATTTCCTGCAAAATATTCTTATTCTTTTATTAAATTTAGAGGCGCTTCTTGGAATTCCTTCTGGGAGTTTTTACTGCTCTCTCTATAGCTTTATGCTATTAACATTGTTGTTCTTTCTTCTCATTTCCATCTTCACTTTTTATGTATTGCTTATTGTTTTAGTGCTGCATGTGAGTTATTCTTTTATGTTGTCTACTTACCATCGTTGAGTGGTGCATATTAGTCTTTTGTCATCCGCAACTAATTTAGAGTTTTCATCATTCATTTGATTTGTAGGTGTCTGTGGATCTTTGCTTGTTTCAGAATTGCAGAAGTGAGTTAGCTCTAGCAACAGCCTCTTTAGCAAATTTAATTTGATTTTATTTGGATTTCTTATGATTTTGCAATTGAGGTATTCTAGATTATAAGATAAGATATATTGGCGGTTGTTTCCATACAATAATTTTGTGGGTCTTTTAGTTTGTCTTCTTGTTGTTAATACTTTGTGTAGCCTACCTTTCTGTAGTCTTTCTTACAAATTTTTCGTTTTATGCTGCTGTTGGAATCTGCTGCCTACTGGAAATTATAAATTGCCTTGACATTGTTTTGCCTATTATTTGCAGTTGTTTGTTTCAGAACAAAATATTAATTATCCCACTGTATACGTTAAATTGTCTTCTAATAATTACTGTCGATAATAATAGTCTTTGTGCTGCGAAATATAGAAAATTTGTATATATTTGAATGGATAAGAATGCGTTGCGTCGTCAACTGTACGCAAAAATGCCGCAGAGCAAAAAAGATGATATGCTGCACCGTCGTAGGGCGGTTTATGCAGCAAAGAGAAAATGGACAGTTGAAATGCCCAGCATTTCAAAATGTCTCCAAATGAATGTACTCATTTGAGTGGTTCTGACTGTTTGACTGCTCAGTAGCGTTCACCCAAGAGGCATCGTACGTTATCTAAAAAGGTAAGATTGTTTATGTAGGGTGGAGCTGTGCTCCTTTCATTACAAATTAGTCGCTGGCTTGTCTACTCACCTGTTTGTACCTAAACTGTGTTCTTAGGCAGGACAAAGGTTGGATAATGTTTATGCGGTGTTGGGGTCACGGCCGGAAGTCGGTCAATCTTCATGTGATAATTTATTGCCTGTGTGGACCTCTTCCGTTCGAGGCATGAATATCTTATGTTTGGTGCCAGATCAGTTGTACATTTAGCTATTTATGTATGCATAGTTTAAATGTTTTTCTCATCATGATTTATTAAAAAATGACAGCTTAGTAGGTCTTTAAGTTCTGCTATGTTGAAATTTGTGATGTTAAAAAATGGTTTTATGGATATATGCATCCATTTGTTTGCTTCGGCAATGTGTAATTTATGTGATCTTTATTCTGCCCTAATGAACAATGCCTTGTTTTCCATTTTCTGACTTCCATTTTGATGGGTTTGTGATATTTGGTACTAAAAAGGGATGTTCTTCATTTTATGCACTTGGTCTTTCCCTTCGAATTTGATGCTCTTCCTAAAGTCTAAATTCAATTATATTGGATTCTTGGAAAAATATGATTACATGGTTATATTATATTGTTCAATGTTTTTTATATTCCTAATATAATTATTTAGAAAGCTTATGTACAGAAGAAAAAATGCTTTCTTTATTACTGTTTTATTGGTTTCGAACTTCAGAACTGTAATTGTTTATTATAATCTAATTTGTACTATTACTTATGCCTGTGTAATTGTTCTAGGTTGTTTATGCTTGTGAAATTGTGGTTTCGCATTGAATAGAAAGAAAAAACCAAAAAAAAAATAAAACTGCCTCATTGTTGCAGCTGGTCTAATTATTTATTCAGTGCATTCTTTCTCTTTTTTTTCTTTTCAGATGCCAACAGATGCCGCCGACAAAAACCTCTTCCTTTTCACCCCCAAATTCCAAAACAGTCTCTTACCCTTATTTATCTCGCTGACTCTGTATATTGCACTGCAAAGCGGCTTCCTTTTGAACCTCCTAATTTTTGTTGTGATGAAGGTGACGTATCTTTAGTTATTTCTCCTATGCCATATGACCTTAAGAGCTTATTCTGTGGGAATGATCAAATGTCAGTGCAGTTTCAGAAAAATGTGCGCACTTATAATAATCATTTTGCGTACACGTCTCTAGGTGTCAAGTATGACCGTGAATTGACAAAAAATACAAATGGCCTTTATACCTTTCGTGTCCAAAGTCAAATGTATCATTTTATAAATGCGCTTCATCCTGCCAATCGTGAGCCGGCTAGTCTTCAGCTATATTTTTATGACACTAATGATGAATTTGTTAAGAGAATTTCCAACTCTGATCGATTATGTAAGGATACAATTAGCTTGTTAATGCGTGTTCTTGCCAATAATCCTTACTCAAAGTTCTTTAGAAATTTGAGGTCTATTCCTCATATCGAAGATCATTCGATTATGCTCGCTGCATACCCAGAATTAGATCAGCAGTGATACAACTTGCCTGCTGTATCTCAGGTCGCTGCTATTTTCAGTGATGCTGAGGAGGATTCTATCGATAGAACTGCGAATATTAGAATATATAGTCATCCTAGCGGTAACGATAGAAGTCATACTATTAAACACTATTTTGCTTGTTATGATCCTCTTCAATATCCTTTGCTCTTTCCGCGGTGTGAACCTGGCTGGCACTTCGCCATTGCAAGAAACAAGACGCAACGTAAGTGTCGAATAACTGATATATTTGAAAATGAATTCGTCGGTGATCCTTCTTCAATGGAAAATGCATAAACACTTCTTCAGGCTGAAACTGCAGGTTGTGTTTCAGAATTTACACTTCTTTAGCCAATTAGATTATAATTACTTGTTTTCTCTGGTTTTTATGCTTTGTTCAGTTCTTTCTGTTCTATTTGTAGTTGCTGCAGCAGGAAGTAAAGACAAGGCCAATGGTTACGACGAGGGAATATCATTGTATTTTTGGTACATCCATAGCTTTGTGTTTGACATGTATAGAATTGCTGGTACACCACTGAGCAAGCAATCAATTAAGAGAATTCCTCTTTGCATTCCCAAGGTAACATTTCTTTCGCCATCTAAATTTTAAAATGTCAATAATCCTTTAGAATATAAAATAAAACTTCTTACACAATAGGTGCCACAACAAACAAATGGTGATGATTGTGGAAGATTTGTTCTATATTACGTGAAACTGTTCTTGGAGAGTGCTCCTGAAACATTTTCCATCACTAAGGGTTATCCTTACTTTGTGAGTTTTTTTTAGCCAATTATTCATATAAATATTGTGTGCTTTTGGTTTTATTATTTCTTATATTGAATTAGGTTTTTACCTCTTACAATAAATAGTAATGCATTTTTATTGTATTGTAAATCACAGATGCGCGAAGATTGGTTTAGCCTCGATGAATTGTATCGCTTTTGTGGTGAACTTCAACTATCCTAAATGACAAATTGCATTCTATTTGGTTCTACAGGCATGCTGTGGCCTAAGGATGTAATTAAGCAATTTTTTATATTAAAAAACGATGGATGGTGTTTTGGTATCTTAATTAACAAACAATCATGTAAAGCTTTACAAATAGCATTATCATCAACTATTAAATCAAGAGTTCACTTTGCATATGCTTAATTGTTTTGTATCTACTTATTAATTGTCAATTGATTCCTTTGTCCCGTGCAAAATGACAGGATTTAGAATCTGTTTATGAATATAGGTTAAACATTTTACTTAATATAGTTTATTTACTAAGTAAAACTAATTATTTTACCATTCAAATCAGTTTATATATATATATATATATATTTTCCAGTTTTAAATTACTGGGTATAGTATAAATGAAACAAACTCAACACAGAATGACAAAAAGCCCATGTAAAGTTGGGTTCAAAGAATGCCAATCTTTTTTCCTTCTAAAAGGGCAAGAAACTCTTAATAAAAATATAAGCCCACACAAATTATGCCTATGCAATTTCTAAGTGGCCCAACCAATTATTAATGCCATTATTGCTATATTTTTACCATTTACATTGTTATGTAAACCTAAACAATTTGCTCTAGATTACAGCCGATTTCTCACCCGCTTCATCTACATTGTCGGCAGACTCGGCACAGTGTATATTCAGTCAAAAAAATTTTGACAAAGCTTCTCTTCCAGCTGTGTCTGGTAAATTTACTTCTTTCTATAATGTTGCTCTTATTGTTTTACTTCTATTTTTTTTGGTGTTTCTCTACACACCGCACGTGCGAAAGGAACAACATCTTTTATGGCAGTATCTGAATATTTTTCCAAATTGTTTTAAAATAGTCCTATGACTAAAATCGAGCATGTGTTGGTAGAACAAAGATTAGCATTCATATTCTTTATTTATGAATTTTTTCTTACGAAAAAGTTTTTAATAATGCAGTTTATTTTAACTGCCGGTTTTGGTTAAAGAAATTGCTCTGAACTAAGATTTATATTATTTAAACAAAATAAAGGTTTATATAATAGATTTTATATCTATGTCAATTACGTGGTTGAAAATGATTCAGCTAATAGAAATCATGTTGTGTAATTTTTCGGTCACCTTTAAGCCTTAAGGTTGTGTAATTTTTTATTGCAGAGATGATCGATCTTCCCGATGATTATTTCGCGGATATCTATTGGATAAAATTTGGAAAAATGCGGTTTTATCCAATTTATAAGAATGAGTACGTCAAACAACTGGTAAGTTATATGAACAAATATATACGTTTGGAATTTTTTTTAATATTCAGTTATTATAATTATTATCTAATATATATGTACATATCAGATCTTACAACAAAAGGCTAATAATTATGATGCTCCGTTAGAAAATATTATTACTGTCCAATTAGTAAGTTTTTTTTATTTGTTACTTGCTTGTGATTATATAATGGCATGTGTAAATAGAGTGCTGTGTACATATACTGATGACATAGCTAATCGTAGAATTCTTTTGCGCATAGAATTACTATTATTACTAATTATAATTGTATGCCAAGTATAATCCGCTATCTTCAATAAATATTCAAATATATAGGCTCATTATATTTCGAAAAATATTTTATTTATTTAGCATGCAAATTTGTCTGAGAATTATATCGAAATTAAACCAATGTCTCTAACTTGGTGTCTATAATTGCAGCCTATTGCTGAACGCTTTGCTAAATCTTTGAGGCATATTTTGCCAGAAAATATAACTGTCCGGCACCCAAAAATGTTATCGTGGAAATTTGATATTGTTCAAATATCTGATGCTTTGTATTTCGGTGGCGAATGGGAGGGATTTGTCAGAGATCATCAACTTCAAGAGGGTCATATAATTACTTTCAAATAAAAAAAAATCAAGGCATTGATGCATTAGTTTTTGCTGGTAAAACCTTATGCGAAAAAGAATCAAGTTATTTTATTGATCCACGACAGAGCACTGGTGTATACACCAAGAAGAATGTTGATTCTTCTACAGATGAAGTCAAGAGCACTCCTCTCATCTTCAAAGCTTCAAACACTGGCCATTGCTATGAGGGGAATACAGATTTTGAAAATGTTGCTGAACCTCATACTGCCAAAAGAGGAAGTGAGAGAAAAAAAATGCCTCTGTCACCTTTGAAAAATAAAGTGCTACATTGCAATGTTGCAGAAGAAAAAATTCAGAATCTATCAGGTCGTAAGAAAGTGTCCAATAGTCGTAGCAGGCATGATTTGTCTCCAACAATACCAACTTCTATGCATACCGAAGAGGTTACTCCAACAAACTCATCTGGCCCGGCACAATGTGACATGAGTGCAAAGAGAGTGCGTTTTGAAGTCGATATAGAACCATTAAAATCCAAAAGGAAAAAAAATTGCAAGACAGCCTCCTATCACCGTAAGCAAGGTAATTTTGTTTCTTACTTTCTTTTTTAAAAACAAATTAATTTATACCATGGACATTTATTTTTCACCCCTCATGTGATAATTATTCTATATTGCATTTCTTGGAGCTTTTTCAAGGCAAATTGACCTGAGTTCATTTCTAATATAGTGTCTTCTACTTTTAATGTTTGCATATCTTCAAGCTTCTGATAAGAGAAACAAGATCCAATCGTCAAAGACATCAAATTCCAATCAAAATCAAACTCTGCCGCATTATAAGGGAGCAAAGAATTTCGCGAGCAAAAAAGATTTGGTTATGCTAATGCGTAGCTCCTATGTGGAATATGGATTTTCAATGGTAGATTTTATACTCTACTGATGCTATGATATTTTGTTTCGGTTCGTTTATTGTTGCAGTGACATGGTAATTGCATGATGAAAATATCAATTACTTGTGCATAATTTCTTAATTAATGGGAATTGATTAATAAGAATGGCATATATTATATTTTTAAAAATGTTTACTGATCGAGAACAATGGATAACTATTATTATTACTAATATAATGTGTTCATATTTTTACCATTGTAAACTATTCAAACTGAATGGGCACGTAAGTACATGCCCATTCAAACTCAACAGATAATCCTTAGGATGAAGGGACTCGAATGGGCTTTTAACTACCTTGTCAGAGAAAAGAGTTACGTTTTTACTGCTGGTTGGAAGAAGTTTGTTGTTGATAGTGAGTTACAAACAAATGATGTTTGTCTGTTTTGTATTGGCGATGGTG
This sequence comes from Ophiorrhiza pumila, assembly GCA_016586305.1. Lineage (NCBI taxonomy): Eukaryota > Viridiplantae > Streptophyta > Magnoliopsida > Gentianales > Rubiaceae > Ophiorrhiza > Ophiorrhiza pumila. Next base: position 13,305,313 of record BLIW01000011.1, read on the forward strand.
GCCAGACGACTTTTACGCTGGATGTCAAGATTTTCAAAAACCAGAATGGATAAGGATGACAAGGTATTTGTTCGGTCTTCACCACACGCTATACTAAAAAAAGGCTCGTTGTGCCTTTTAGAACATGAACTTTCCAATCCTTTTGTTTTTATGTTATCTATTATGCAAGTACATTTGCAACTCGTATGCTTTTCTTTTTCCAATATGTGTTTTTTAACTTAATCGTTATTTCTATCCTTCGTAAAACACTTTTAGTACTCTTTATAAGTGCTTGTCTTTCATTTCATAGTTTCTCTGCACTGTTCTAATTATTAAAAAAAATACACTTTTTTTTTGTCATAACCTCCTTATGAGGTGGGTCGCCACTCCCTATTTTATTAGATGCTTTGGTGGGTGATGAACATACCCTAAAACCACCCTTACAAAAGGAGAACCCCTTGAACCTAGCCCCATTTACATGCATAACACCTAATGGGTAAAGGTTCAAAAGGGGTATTTAAGAAAGATAAACTTGGAGTACTTCCTCCATTTACATTCTTGTTCTTCCCTACAATTCTAGTATACAAAACAAAAAACTCCATTAATCACAAGGAGTGACAAAAGATCCCTAATATTTGGGACATTGACATAGATATTCACATCGCTAAGCCAGAGCGCGCCATACTCTATACTAGTACAGAGGCCAACTTGATTGAGGCATGTTAACTCCCACATCTTCAGCTGGGTTCCATAGGGCAGTTTACGCCATTATTTTATATCCCTAAAAAAAATTACACTTTAAACTTACAACAGTACATTATTTTATATGTGACCTTACAACCATATTGTAATCAATGCTCATTATGTCATGTGCATTCAAAACTTCTTCAACAAATCACCTTCAATTGTCATATCATGAATGCTTCTGTCCAATAACCAATAGAAACCCGTGATGTTATTGTTGTCTATTTTATTCAACTGATTAATTATGTGCTTGAAGCTTGGTTTGCTCCATTGTTGTCTGCATAGTAATGGAAAACAGCTGTAGCTACTTCATGTAAATTATTACTTTATCAAACCCATACTAATATAATCGTTTCCGCTGTGTCATCCTCAATCCATTATATTGTAATGGATTCCATAGTGGATAAATCAAATGTTAGTGTTTTTTATTATGTTTGTTGTCTATGTCATCCTGAATCATTAAATCTTTCGAACAAATTCTTTCGCCAGTCCCATTCAAAACTTATGCTATAATAAAATTAGTAATGCTAAGATTACATGTTATGGTCTATAATATAAATAAACTATATCTATACGTTACTTATTTTTTGCATAGTTAGTCTTTCTTCTCTCTTATTAGCATCGCTAACAACCGAACTAATATTTTCATTAATATTATTATTTAGTTTAGCTGTTACACTACAATAAGTAAAACAAGAGCCCAATCATTAACATTGGTGCATTTGAATAATTACCCTCTTTCATTTACACCAGTTACAAATAACAGTCCATTTATCACACTCAACATAAAATTGTCAATCTACATTCAATTTACTTTAATGTTCTTCAGTACACACTGAATTCATAAATGTGCATAACAATCTGACACATTTCACCAACCATTTCCAAGATATATGCATTTAATGGTAATATTTAATTATTAGTACAACATAAATCTAACTTTTTGCAGCTGTCATTGCAGCTATATAACTAATGCATTCTGCCAAAACATCTCAATACGCACATAACTAACAGTTTGGCTTAGATTTCACTCCGGCTCAAAAAGAAGAATATTGGCGATATTTTAGCCTTCAAAAAAGGGTGAGCATCATGATTTTTCTTTTCGGTTTAGAAATGTTCTGTTCAACTTTTTAGTTAGCAAGCATGTCTGTTATGTTTGTATGCAATCACACATGAAATTATTATGAGATAAGGTTTATTGATGAAATTTCTCCATTATATAAGTATTTTGTGTAAAAATATTCTAACCATTTCTTTTTTTTAATAATACTCTAAATTTATCTATTTTATTACTGTTCTTGCAGAAACAGCGCCATAAAAATGGAGATGATATGTAATCCATTTCTAAAATGGAAGAAGGTGGAAAAGCATAATAAAATAAAGTACTATCTTAAAACAATTTTTTGGACAAATGTTCATGTTCTTTCAGGGAAATTCAGCCAAAATTACACATTCAATTATACATTTTCGGCTGAATTTTTACGTTCTTATCCATGCTTGATTAATTGTTTGGGTCATCCAAATTTTTATTCATTCAAATCTATAGAAGATTGGCTACAAATTGTTATCAATGCAGATCCAGTTATTTTCCAAAGTGAACGACACAAGGCAATTAACAATGACGGTGATAAGTTCGAAGACAATAAAAAACCATGGTGTTTTCTAATCGTTTGTGAAGATACAATTCAACAGGTATTTGTTAAATTACACTTTTTTTCTCTTATAATGCATTGAATTATTATTTGTTTGTTTTTTTATTTCCACAAAAAATTCCTTCTAAAATCTTTCATGCGGTTGGATTAAACAATGAAGACAAGGTCGAGATTTTCGATGGGCAAAAAAAATGGTTATTGGTTGTACAAAACCAATATTTTCTTGAAGGATGGCATGAATATTGCACGGACAATATAATCACACCTAAAGATCGAATTTTCTTGCGCCATCGTCAACAATTCCAATTTGATCAAATTCATCTAACAGAAATGTACATACAAAGTTTTATGCCATGGACATCTCCGCTGAGTATGCTTATACAGTTTGGTAACATAGCAAGATCTGGTAAGATATATAATAAATATTCAAATCTTTGCTTTTTTCCTCAAATTAAACTTCATTTGTTACTTGTGTTTTATAGGCACACAACCTGGTGATAATACCCAACAAATCATTTCCTCTTCAATCCACCCAATGTTCAATCATGATATTGATTTGAAGTGTTATTTTTATGTGAAGATTAGATCATCAAATCAAACTATAATGGTTAGTATTATTTTATAAATTTGAAGTTTTTGCATTTATTTTTTTTTAACACAAATTTTGTATTTTTTAGGATTTGCCACCTATTATGAAGCCGATGCTTCATGGAAAAGAATTCCAAAATATCACATTGGTCGTTGGAGAGAAAAATTATACCGTCTCACTCCAAAATAATACTTTAATGGAAAATTGGAATTATTTTGTACTTGATCATCAAATTCAGCACAAAGATGTGATTGTGTTTATTCCACAAATTGTTCAGACTTGTTACTATACCTATGCTGTTGTAATTTTTAACAAGCATGGTATTGAAAAGTTGTACCCTTGGCATTTTAAATTTTGTACAACTATATAAGACAATCGAATGTTTCCATCTCTTTCTCATTGTTAAAATACATAATTTATAATTACGAATTTATGTTCGCTTTCATTTATCCTAATAATTATATATGGTCACCTATTCTTCCGTTAACGAATTATGATATTTAGATATCATAGCAAAAGCGTACACAATAATATTCCATTTTACTATATTTACAAATTTCATACATCTCACTTATAAAATTATAATCATCGATAACTATACATATTCAATTCAAACAATTTTTTTTATTCGACTAATACTCATCATTACTATACATTTACACATTCAAAACAAAATTCAACACATGTGCATATTTATATCTTATTCATATATACTACACAAATTTCCACCCATTTTACATATTTACAATCGTTATTTATACTTATTTATGGATACTACACAATTTTTTACACGCTCTAAATATTTATACATATTTATACTTACTTTCTACATTTTCACACAAATTACTTCTTATGTATAATATTCACATTTCACACATTATATATATATATATATATGTATATATTTGTTTAAAATTTCACAAACTATTCACGTTTTCATATTATACACATTTCTAAACAATATACCTACTTAGATTTGTGTTACATTTTTTTTAATAATATTGCCTGTTCACATATACTTTAATCATTTACGTATTATATATGCTTTCCGTTTTTTGCCAAGTTATATATATATTAATGTATGCTTCACAATTTTCTATTATACTACAAACATTAGGACATACCCTGCATAGGATATATTTTCACAACACTATTTTCGTTTACAGACCAAACGTACTTTTCTTTACTGTCAAATTTTTAGAATTTATTATTAAATCCTAATTTATTATCAATTGCAAGGTTGCTTATTGCAACTTAAACGTTTCTAATTACTTGTATCATTTTCTTTCGGGGCAAATATCACTTGCAATGTTGATTACTGCAACTTAAACGTTTCTAATTACTCGTATAATTTTCTCTCGGGGCAAATCACACCGCGCAGGCGCGGTGTTATCTACTAGTAAAACTACTACACTAGACCATCGTGCAAGACATGGTGGTATTCTACTAATACATCAATGAATGTTAATTTAACATATTGTCAACAAATTTACACTTAAAATTGTATTATAAAAAAAAATTTTCTCAACTTAATTAAAAAAAAATAATAGATTGATTTCACCCAAAAAAAATCATTATTATATCATTTTTCAATATGCGGGTAAATTAAAATTAAAAAACATTTAGCGGCCAAAAGTATATTACTAGAAAAGTTTAGTGAATCCTGACATTTTTTATCCTTAATAAAATATTTTATCCTCCACTGCAGGACAGACCAATATTTACACAATCGCACCCTCTAAACTACTGAACCTTCGTATCTGACCTCAATAATTTACATAATTACGAAACATTCCAAAATAGTTGCCCGCGGCTTTTGAGTCTTTTTCTTATTTCCCAAGCCTTCCCAAACAAGGCCCTTTTTCAGTTTCAACTCCTCCATTGATACACAGACGCAGATCTTCGTAGCTTTCTCAGTACTGACTAAACCTTCAGTTAGAGTAAAGTTTTCAAACCAATTTTCTTTGCATAATTTCACCTCCCTTTGCTATATATATAGACGCTAAACTTAGGGTTTACGAATAATAATTAGCTGAATCAATCGGATAAATCATCGAGTGATAAATTTCGTTTCTTTTTAATTTTTGTGTTAGGTTAAAGATGTCCAATTCAGCGATTGATGGCCCTCCAAAGGGTGGGTTCAGTTTCGATTTGTGCAGAAGGAATGAGATGCTCATGAAAAAGGGTCTTAAAGGGCCTTCTTTTCTCAAGACTGGAACAACAATTGTGGGCTTGGTTTTTCAGGCATGTTCGTGCGATCACCTTTATTTAAATTTTGATAATTTTTTCTGGGTTAGTTGAGTTTTGAGGTTTTTGGATGTAAATTCCTGTCTGGGAGTTTTACCTAAGCTATCAATTGAACAGTTTTTTTGGTTCAAATAGGTGACTTTTATGCTAATGTGTATAATGAACTGTATTGTTTGTTTGTGGATGCTTGAAGAAGTCAGTGTTCTTTTGTATACGTATTTCTGTTTGTAGGTAAAGATGTATGTCTGTTTGTGGATTGTTGTTATGTTTTGATGCAAGAAGGATAACAAAATCTGGAAGTGTTATTTGCGGGGTAAAGGTATAAGCTTCTATATATGCGCGAGCTTTTCGATGTTTAGTGGGTGTGGGGTTGGGGAAAATGACTTAACAAGTATTATGTATTGTAAAGGAAATTGATGAACTTGTAAAAGTACAGAAATGGTGTGAGCATGTTTGTCAACTTGATTTCTGGTAAGGCTTCTTGGGGTAAGGTCCTTGTGTTGTTGATGTGATCGAGATAAAGTTTTGATCTTGACTGTTTCTATTGAGTTAATCGGGATTTGCAACTTCACGAATTTGGTTCAACTAGGCAGTGCAACATTTGGTTTTGGCATTAATAGATGTGTGTTTTTCTCTTTGTTTGTTGCCATTAATTGGGTACTTGGGGCTGTGGAGGGAAGAGTATTGTAAAGCAGATAGTACGGGAGGCTGGTAATGACATTTAGGCTAGCAATTTGCTGTAAAAATATTTCATGAGATGCAACTTCCTAGTTTAAAGTAGCTTAATGGTTTATGTCTCCACCTTAATGCTATCAACATACGGCTTCCATTGTGGGATCAGCTTCCAGTGTTTATGCAGTAAGTGTAGCTATTTTGATCATTGGACCAAGCAGAGGGCACTCTAGGCTATAGGTTATGAGGTTCTCTTAATTCCTTGAAGGTTTATTTATTTCCTTGCCTCATGTTTATTAGCTGCTGGATGCAAGTTGAACAAATATGCTTGCTTACGTATGCATGATTATTTTTTTCGGTATGTAAAAGAAAGGCTGTCATTTGATCTTGGTTTGGTGATTAGTTACTGTTTTTAAACTCCTTGTAGTAAATATTAGTTGGTTGGAAGGGAGGTAAAAATAGGTATATTGATATAGAACTGTTCATGTCACTTATGGTAAGTACTTGCTAGTTTAGAATCTGCCTTCAGTTCTCATGAATTGCCTAGTTGATGGTTTGAAGCAAGGTTCTTTGTGAGAACAATGTATGGAGACGCATCTAATGATAACTTAGCCTGGGTGGATTGATAGATGTCTTATGCATGTATGTATCCCCTAATATGTTCATATTTTTTTGGACATCGTGCTTGGTGATGAAGGTCTTGTTAGTCACAAGTCATGTTTTTGTTATGTATGGGTTTGTCATAGATTTTCTTCTTCATATTCTCATCTTGTGGTACAGTGTCTATTGCTAACTGACAAAGTGTTTGACCTCTGCTTGATATGGCTAATAAGACTTAATTTGTGGAAACTTTGTGGTTACGAATTATAGAGACAGAGAATTTTTTTCTTAAAAAATGTATAAAATTTATAATTTTCTATTGGCAGAAGATACAAGGCAACCCTGTATCTAAAGTGATTTTGGTATCTTTTTTTTGCTGAAGGAACAGTATGCAAATAGATGCTCAATTACTCATGGATAGTGTTTACTATGCTTTAACAATCTGATCCTTTTTATCTCATGTGTGTCTTCTTTAGGATGGTATCATTCTTGGTGCAGACACACGAGCAACTGAAGGGCCCATTGTTGCCGACAAGAACTGTGAGAAAATACATTACATTGCCCCTAATATTTATTGTTGTGGAGCTGGGACAGCTGCTGATACAGAGGCAGTGACAGGTACTTTATGAGTTGTGACTTACTTTCTGTACAATAACCTTGGGGCAGAAATAGGTGTGCTTTTTATATTTCAGTAATATGGAATCTTTATGCAGTAAGCCAATCATTTTATGAAGGCATATAGCAAAACTCTTTTGTTAGACTGGGATTACCATTTTAGCGTATTTGTTATTCAAAAAGTGTTTGCTTCTGTCATATCCATTTCGCCATGGAGTTTTGAATAGAAGTTCTTCTAATATTTTCTTTCCTCCTTTTTTGTTGTCTAGACATGGTGAGCTCACAACTAACACTACATCGCTATCATACTGGTCGCGAGTCCAGGGTTGTGACAGCGCTTACACTATTGAAGTCTCATCTTTTCAGGTCAGTTTCATTTTGAGGGAGCTGCCTTAAGCATCATTTACAGTTTCTAAGCAGATTTTAACATTAAGTGGGTTTGTTTGTTTTGTTGCCGAATCAGCTATCAAGGACATGTTTCAGCTGCATTGGTCCTTGGTGGAGTTGATGTAACTGGCCCACATTTGCACACTGTGAGTTGTATTTATCTCATGAACTTTGAGGGCCTCTTTTCCCTTTCACTCAATAACCATCTTTCTCCAATGATTTGTGCTCCAGATTTATCCTCATGGATCAACTGATACTCTCCCATTTGCGACAATGGGTTCTGGTTCTCTTGCTGCCATGGCTGTGTTTGAGTCAAAATACCGTGAGGGGCTAACTGTAAGTTCATATCTTTCTTTTGTGTTAACTTGAAATGTGACCTAATTGATGGAGGTTAGAAATCAGCTATGTTGTCTCTTTATAGAGGGATGAAGGAGTGCAACTAGTAGCAGAAGCTATCTGCTCTGGCATTTTCAATGATTTAGGAAGTGGAAGTAACGTGGACATCTGTGTATTGACAAAGGTCCGTCGTCTTTGTTCATTTGTACAGTGTATGTGCGTTTTTCCGTGATTAGTATCACCTTGTATATGCAATGACTTGATATCTTTTGCTTATGAATGGTTGGTAATCTTTGATGAACTTTTCTCAGGGCCATAAGGAGTATCTCAGAAATCACATGTTGCCAAATCCTCGAACTTACATCAGTGAGAAGGGTTACTCCTTCTCCAAAAAGACTGGTTAGTGTTTCGTTCCCTCTCATTGGTTAGTGGATTCTAAAAACTAGAGTAGTAAAATTAGAAAATTTTCAAGTCATCAATGCTGCTTGCTTTTTTGCTCGCCTTTTGGAGATTACATCTATTTAATTTCTTACAATTGCTATGATTTCAGAGGTTCTGCTCACAAAGATCACACCATTGAGAGAGAAAGTTGAAGTGATTGAAGGAGGAGATGCCATGGAAGAATAAGTGGGCCTTAGATAGTTGCAACAGAAGGTGGAAAGGTGGATTAATTTTGGATCTTCTCCAATTTTAGTGCTTAAGACAACTGAAATTGAAATCAATGAACAGAAGAAGCTGCAACTAGTAGCATGTTCTAAATATTTGCAAATTTTTATGTTGTCATTTATCACTCAAGAGACAGCACAGTGAATGTCACTTTTTACATTGACTGTATTCTCTTTATTTATGTATTGGTACTAAGAATTCCATTCTTGGACTATATTACATATTTATCTGATCCCCTGCATAAATTATCTGAAGCAGTATTTAAAAAAATGGTTGTCTGTAGTTGGAACTTGTAAAGCGTGTACGAAGATTTAATATTTTTGTTGTAATAGATATATTTAGACACAGAATATATATATATATTTATATATATATGTGTGTGTGTGTGTATGCATATATATATGTAATAAATTTTAATAATAATTATTTTTGTTTTGTAGAATGTTCATAAGTGGGTGAATTTATTGTATTAAATAGGTATAAATATATATATATAGTGGTTAGGAATATGTACAGAAAAAATATATATGTATATTTTGTAAAAAATATTGTAGTTGTGTTGAAATATATAATATGTAAGAATGTATTTAATAAGTAAAAATATATATATAGTTTGAGAAAATGTGTATAGTATGTTTAATATTTATATATTGTTATCTAGTGTTAAAGAAAAGATATTTTATATGTTTGAATATATGTAATTGGTGAAGATATATTTGGTATATATAAATATTTATAATTTGATAAGTGTGTAAATATGTGAATGATATATACAAATGTAATTATTGGTTGTAAATATGTTAAAAAAAATTAAAATTTGCAGTATATATAAGTTGGTATAGTACTTGAAGTATTAGATATGTAGTGTGAGTAAAAGACATAGTGTATGAAGTTATGTTTAGGAAATAAGTAGAGTATAAATGGTGAGAAATTTGTGTTCAAATTTCTGTAGTATATATAAATATATATTGTATGAAGTATTTAGTAGTGCAATTTAACTGTAATATTTATAGTATTTTTGTGTTCCATGTATAATTATGTGTATTAATTTTTTCCTTGTTTATTTATTATCTTTTATATCGTGTTGATTTTTAAGTATTTGTGGGGATGTTGTTGTAATATATTTTTAAATTTTGTCATATAATGGAAAACTAATTATGCAACAAAAGGCGTGAATGTTGATGTACTAAATAGAAACGATTTTTTTTATAAATGTTGCACTTTGTTATGATTAAATATTAAATGTTTCATATTTTTTGGTTGAATTGAAGGTTTATTTATTGAGAATAATTGGTTTTCATAGATATAACTTAGGTAGTATGCACATTATTTTGAATGCATTTGGCTTCTGAGAATGTAAAGTTTTATAAATAATTGGATTGTTATTCATCTAAATAAAATAAAATACTATCATACGAGAATATTACATGCTTTGAAAATCATACAAAAATAATTAGTAGAGCATGTAAAATTGGAAAGGCCAAATTAACTGTCTAGAGTGAAATAGAGCAGAAAAATATTACGAAATAACACTGTTTGAGAATAGCCAGAATTTTACACTTTTTAACAGAATGACTTTAACTTTTGAGATTAGAGAAGTGAATTCTTTAAAATGTCCACTTCGAGGGCAATTTGGTTCGCATCAGTTGCAACAATATGAAAAATGCATATATCATGCATTTCCAAATTATTGTCAAGAGCAAATTTATGCCAGCCTCCATCAAATATGAACTTTTTCTTCTCCTTAATCTGAAATTTGACATTCCACTCTTTATGTTCTGCTTGAAGAACAACAACTTGATCTTTGTTAGACATATACTTGCGAGCCCAATCAGACTTCAGAGTCTAGAAAAAAAAGGAAGTAGTATGTTTTAATAAATCATATGTATAATAATTTAAATAGAAAAGAGAATAAAATTACAATATGATAAGCAATAGAGGTAATAAATCAGATTTACCAGAATAAATACTCCTTATATGTATGAGTGCCTCATGATCATAAGAAGTTCTTCAGTTATATCTTCTTCAGTTGCCTCTGCTTTTTCATTGTCAAGACTTGTTTAGCCTTTTTGTGCTTTTTGTAAGATGCTTAAAAAGTATACCTAGAATAAATTATATTGAATACATTTAATTTAATGATGGTGAGTTAAACTGTTAATAATATATGCTAATAATGGTTTAAAGGATAATATACTTGTTGTTGTATTATGTACATAATAAAATGATGTAGAAACTTGGCAATTATATAAAATAATATTTTGTGAAGTGGAAGTTCAATGGAAGTTTGTGTTATTAATTACCTTCTTTGAGGTGAAGATCATTGAGAGGTGTGTTTGATTGATCCATGGCAGCATTATGATCACTATTAACATAGTTATTAATGAAATAGGATGATTCCTTCTCACATCTAGTGTGACAACTAAAGATCAACACTTCAAAACTATCTCTTTTATTGAACTCAAAGAATAGAAAATCACCTTCCTCCAATAAATGTTCTTTGACAAAATTTGCCCATTGTCTAGCAAAATAGAAGACATTGTCATCCTCAATTATAGTTATTTTCGTTGAAGACAAGCCTAAATGACTCATATTAACTTTTTGTTGCAAGATGTGTTTCATTTTTTCAACAAAACGTGGTGGGATAGGCTGCGAAATTGAAGCCATTTTTAAATCAGAAAATAAAATACATATAAGTAAAGTAAAATAGGATACCGGTTTATGAGCACATTGAATTATTAATTGCGTAAGAATGTAATCATGAATTATCTAGAATGAAACTATTTCAAAAAACGACAATGAATAAAAATTGGTAAAAAAATTAATGAAGAAAATATTGAAAAGAAAATACCATTATGTGGTTGTATGAATTCTTGTACTTCTGACAGAACCTTGTTTTCTCAAACTTTCTCCAATATAGCTCCACACATGGATCGTCCAAATATGTCGTCATTTTGTTCTGTGGAATCTTAGCTGTGTATCTTAGTTTTCTGTATACATAAAGATCTAATTAACATGGATTTATATGTAATAAAATATAAATATATATTTTATAATATTAATTAAGTTGAATATTAGGTATAAATTTATAGAAAAATATATATTTATAAAATTTAAGACAGTGTTGTCTTGTTAATAGTAGAGCGAAACCGTATTGAAACAAAATAATCGTTTCAAAAAATTTATTGAAATAACATACGAAAGCTAAATCTTTGTATTAACAATTACCATAAACTTGTTAATTATAATTAGTTATTCGCTATTCATATTTAAAGTTTTTGTGTACACATATTTAATTAAATGAAAAATTGAGAGATATAGTGCACTTACAGCAGATAGAGGAGATGATGACTAAGAAGATCTGGTAGAAGATCGGTTGTAAAGTTGGAGAGAAGGAATACTGTTAAGAAAATTTTGAGCAAAAAAGTTGATAGGCAAGAAATTGGCACAACTGCTGTTCTTCAGTTTTTAGAATTTGAGCTAGGGTAAATTAGAGTAAAGTATGTATATATAGAGAAGATTTAATAGTTGTATATTGTAAGTGGGCTTATGATGATTAGAGACTAAAAGTTTAAGTATAATTGTGGGCTTCAGGTTCAGTTAAAGTGGTCCAGAGTTCATTGAACTGTTAAGCCCAAAGAGATTAATATGATAAAGAATTTAATGTTTTATTTTTATTGTTGAAAATAATGTGCAATAAATTTTTCTTTCGTATATCTTTGTAAATAATTTCTTTCATAATGTCAGGAGATTTTATAAATCGTATATGTTTAGTGTTATAGAAATTCCACAACAATCGTAGTAGTTTTTATTCCTATAAGTTATATAAATCAAATAAATTCCTTTTTATATGTGGTTGACATATAATGAATGTATAAAAATTGTTTTATACATCAGGTTTTGTATACAATTCAATATTGATAAAAACATTCTATAACTGTATGTAAATTTAATAGAGATTTGTCGATGAGGTACCTATAAGTGCATTATATATAATTATGTCGATGGAGTTATTATTTCTTATTCATTGAATGATTTTCAATTTGTACGGAATGATTTCATATAAAATAACAATGGAAGAAGATTAATTTGACAAGAGATATATATTAAATTTGTAATATACATATATTAAGAGTAAAATTTAATTATGTGCCATATAAATAAGCTGTCTAATACACAAAATATTCGAAGGAACTTGTATGTCACTGGTAAAGTACAATGTATATCATGTTTAATATTTACCAGACATCAAAATAGAAGAATTTTGAATTCATCAAAATCATTTCGGGTGCAATTTACCTTCACTTAACGGTGAATATCTATAATACAAAATTGCACCTATGAAATTAAACCTTTCTTCATAGTTTAACATTGTTCGATTTTTGCACAAAAGTTATGCAGTTCTTGATAAGTGAACCAATCGTGTGTCATCTGTAATTTAAAGAAAACAAAGAAAGAATTTAGCATAACATAAGGTTGACTAAAAGCAAAGTACTAAACTACTATTAAAGCATCAAATATTTGATTTGTTACATAAAAAAAAGGAAGTTAAGGTAACTCACAAAATAAGGGTAATTTTCAATAACAGTTAAATTTTGAGATGCTTGTTCCAAGAATCGGGCAAAATAATACAAGATAAATCTTCTGTAATCATCTGTGTTTGTTTGTTGTGGCACCTAAGAAAATAAATTTGAACTTGATTACTTAATGAAATGTAAAGTAATATGATTAGAAGGTTTCTATACAACTTGCCTTTGGAATAAGTAGCGGAATCTTGCGAATTGTTTTTTCAGTTTCTGGTCTATGTGCTGCCTTATATATGTCGACAGTGAAGCTGTATATAGTGAAGAATAACTTGAATCAAGAATCACATATTATAGTATTTGATGTGTTAAATTTAAATAATGACAAGTATACATTTAAATACTTTCTGATTATTGGAGTAAGTCTTGTTGGTCCAATGTTTTGGAGTGAATCCAGCAAAATCATGTAAGGAGCCTGACTTGTAGATTCCAAATTTCCATCAAAGTGACATAAAATTAATAGGTTCCATTGTGACCTAAATAATAGACAATCTATTAATAGATAAAAGAGAAGCACATATAATCAATGTACTAGTTAAAAAAAGAGAAACTTAAATACGTACGACATTATGATTGGAATAAAAATATACGTCTTTGAGAATATATCCCTTTTTTTAATCCAATTCACCACTTTTTGTTAGTAGGATGCTGTTGTATACATGTTAAACTATATGCTATCTACATATGTAGATGGTTCTGTTTTTTTTTTTTTTTTTTTTGCTTGCAATTCATTCCAAATAAGCCTAATAAAATAGTTGTAATGAATGACTTTATGACAATCAAAGTATAAAAAATAGGAATAATAATGTGAATTACTCACTCAAAGTAGTCAGAAATTGTTTTAGAGTCTATCCTTCCTTCTTGTGAGATTGGATTAAGACTGTAAGGAGCTGCTCTTTGTTGGCAAGAAATATGAAGATCTTGCTTGCTGTTTTTTGAAGATTTGTTTACAGATTCAAGCTTCTTCACTTCAGCAGGAGGTATTTGTGATTTTTCAATAGTACCAGTATACATTCCAATTTTCGTACCAATAAAGTATGCAGATTCTTTTTCATAACTTGTGTGACCATTGTAAATAAGGACATTAAAACCTTTGTTTTTTGTGTATTCAAACATTAACAAATCTCCTTCAACTAAATGATGGGTTTTCACAAAATACTTCCATTCTCCTCCAAAATACACCATCTCAGAATGTTCCACTATATCGAATTTCCAAATAGTTTCGAGGGTTACGTATAATTATTTTTCTAGGCAACACATCTTTAAAGTTTGCAGTGAATCTTTCTGGGATTGGCTACAAAGCAGATTCATTTAATATCATGAATAAATGATGCTTACAAAGTTAATATGTAGAATTTTATGTAATTATAAATATGTAATAAGATCAATACGTATGTACTGAAATGGTAATAGTAATAATAGTGATAAAATCACTAATTCAAATTTATTAGTGTAACAATGGACAATTGGAAGAAAGTTTAAAGGTGGTCTTAACTTACAAATAGATTTTCATAAGAGTTTTTGTACTCTTCATAAAATCGCACTTCTACAAAGTGAGTTCAGTATGTATGGACTTTTAGATGATTTGGATATAGCTCCATTTGAATTGCCTTTTGTTTAATGTAGTTCAGAACGCCAATATATTGTAAGTATGTATGGGTGAATCTAAGGAAATTGTCTTTACTATTTTTTAGATACGAAGTTGTATAGGTAGATATTGTTAAAAAAGTTTCATGAAATATGTGGACATAGAAAGTGAAAACAATCTGATACATGCAAAATTCAAAGTATCATAGCATATTATTGAATGCGCATTTTAAATATCTTATAATTGCAAATAAGAAACTGTATTTTTTAAAATCGTGCAAGCAGACAATGAATAAAAGTCAAAATTCATGCAAATAATGATTTACAAGACATATTGCTTTGATTTTCTGAGTAAAGCTATAAAAAAAATCGGTTATTCTATACGTTATTTTCTGCAACTTTAGTAAAAATAGAAGGTACAGAAATCGAAATGTGGGATATGGAATAACTAAAATCATAAGGAAAAGATATGAAAAGTGAAAGAAATCGATTGTAGTAAAGCCTATTTATTTCATATGGAAGAGACTAAAAAAAATAAAACGAAGTAGACAATGATATTGGTAAAATAATCGAAACAAATTACAGAATTTCATCTCTTAGTCTGTATTGTTAAGATTGTGTTTGAGAATTACCTTTTGAAGATGATGTCGTCGTATGAAGAGTTATCCGGCAGCAAATTTCAGTAGGATGAGCGGCAATTTGGCGACGAAGGTTTGGGAAAAGCAGCAATGTGAAGAAGGAATTGTGTAGTTAGTGAAATTGAGAAAGAAGACCTAAATTTTATTTTAGGAGATTATGTTATTAGGGTAAAAGTTTTTTAATTAAAAGAAAGTTTTGCATTTGGGTGTTTAAAATTATCTGGTCCAAGACTATGCGATGGGCTTAAAATGTTAAATGAGCTAAAGTAAGTTTTGTTTATTCATTAGTGTGTAGATTGTGGTAAATAATTTGGTGGTAATATTAAGTTGATTAACTTAATTAAACTCATTCACATGTAAAATCTTGTAATAATTGTATATAGATTAAAAACAAAGATTTTATGTAAATTAAATGGATACATATGATTTTGGAAATTTTTAATTATATATATATATATATATATATATTCATTTATAAGTATGTGATTGAATACTTAAATTATTATAATTAAGGAATTGTTCAGATTTATAATTTTTATTATAATATACGAAGATTACATTTAAAAGATTTTTTTTACTTTAAATAAATTTGTGGAGTATGCGTTTTTGTAGATAATAGTCTATGAAAAGAAGAAAAAGTTATATTTAGGAATATTTAATAATTTGATTGAAATTGATGCGAAAGTTGGCAATGTAAGTGGAAAAAATTAATTATTAGTAATGTTAATTGGATGTATTATAGATGCATTCAAATTGCATGACTGTTTATTACAATTTATTTAATTAATATGTAGTATGAATGCTATGTTGTTACAGTGTATAATAAAAAATATGGTATTGTTCTAATTTGTCTTCACACTAATTTTTTTATAATTTATTGTTTGTGAAGTTTAAATAGAAGTGTTGATTTATAAATAGGTAATAACAATCCTATGACGAACAAAAAAAATTTAAACACGTAATTATAAATAATTAATTGTAATTGTTTTTCGTTTATCTTTAAATGAGGTCTAAATTGTTTATTTGTATACTTATTTGAAGAATTAATGATAATTTGGAATAAAGTAAGTTGTAGAGAAAATAAAATGGCATTTCTATAATTAATAAATAAAATGTGCAAAGTTTTACATGGTAATGCACAATTTTCTAAATACATAATTTTATCGTGTATATTTTCAGTTATTTTTATTAATATTATAAAGTTATTATTTAAGTAAATTTATATAAACTGAAATTGGGTAACAAAATAAAATAGATTATGGGAATGAGGGCTAAAATATATTATTTCTCAATCTACAGCATAAAATTTATAATGCCAATCAACTTTTCAATACTATATTTGTTAAAAATGACCATAGCATAAGTATGACTTGCTTGTGGAATAAAAAAAATTATATCCTCATTTTGGAGAGCATGGTCACCAACAAATGAATTCCAATTGTCCGTTAAAGTATTTTTGTTGTCTAACACAATTTCATAAATTTTCCTTCCAATTACAAAAATCAGTGGAGGAGAATGTTTCTGCGAAGCAATATCTTCATAATATGTGGCAACTTCTGAAAAATTAAACATTAACATTAGAAATTTAAATGTTATTTATTTATAGTAAAAAATCTATACCGACCTTTTGGTGTATATCTGCTGATGCAAATTTCATATAAAAGCAACATTTGCCCTTCATCTTGTGAACAAAGCTTGGAAATATAGATGATGAAATTATTTTATGTGTGTAATTTTTTTCTGATTCTATAATGAAAATGAAAATAATCAGCATATTTGAAGATGACTTAACAAAAATTGTAATGAATTTTCTTACCATCTGTTTTCATTGCATAATTGGGAAGCATAGGCAACGGAGATGTCCAAACCATGTGATTTTGAATATAACTATTAGTGAGATGAATGTGATCAAAACATAATTTATTACGACATCTAAGAAAAATTCGATCTTGATTGGTTATAATATTATTGGCACAATATTGACGCAATCCTTGATGAATATATTGGTTTTTTTACCAAAATCATCCATGTTTTTTGGCCATCATAGATGCAAATTTATTGCCCATCAATTAATCCAAGTGTTTTGTAGATGTGTAAAGGTATTTTCTGTATGAAATAAGAACAATATATAAATTTAAGCTACATTAGAATGTAAAAGCTTTTCTAATGAAATGTTACCTATTTAATTGTATTTTCGCATACATTTAAAAAACACCAAGAATTTTCTGTGGCTGCATAATTTTCTGAATCATCATCAATTGAAGTGTTTTAGTCATCTATAAAAGCTATTGGATCTGCAGTAATAATAATTTGTAGCCAGTCCTCCACTGATTGTAAGGAATACAAATTAGGATGACCTAAATAATGGAATAAGAATGGATAAGAAGTTAAAAAGTTTGTGGATATTGACCAATTTAATTTATAGTCTCCTTTGTACATAGCAGAAACAACATGAATATGTTCACCCGAGCATGTTTTAAGATAATAATTCATTATGTTATCTTTAAATAATTTCTTCCACTTTATAAAATAGATTATTTAATTTATCCATTCTGCCTACTGGTTTCTGCAAGAAAAAAAAACAAAGGTTAGATTGGAAATTTGATTTTTTGGACAATATGATCATACGAATACAAATGTACAGTCGTATTAAACATTCATTAACAATGATTGTGACAAATAATTTATCTTTAAAAATTTGCAATTATATTAGCGATTCATAAAATTAGAAATATGATTATGAAATGGCAAACATATGAAAAGAAATAATACCAACCTTTGTTTTCCAAGTACAAAAATCTGTTTATATGGAAGAAAGTTATGAATAATCACCATTTAAATAGGAATGAATTTTTTTAAAAAAATATTCAATATATTTGATTGCACATCTTTTTAGACGTGCATGTGAATTTGGTTTATGAGGCTTGTCTTTAAATCTGACAACACAAAGTAGCTTTATCAGATTAAATGTAAACGATTGGCAGAAATTATTTTCTTCACATATATATTTGAGGGTCTTTTATATGGTGAAATAATTGGCTACTAATATGAAATTGAATAAATAAATTTAAGTTATGTACATGTTAGATTAGTTTATGTGGAAATATTATAAACACATGAACTTAAAAAATTTTCAATCTATATTTATTCATTTAATAATTACGTAGTTTAATACTATAATTATTATAAATAAGGATTTTTTGAAGTTTATAAATTTCATTAATATAGTGGAAGATTAGATCTGACATATTCCATTTGATGTGAAGTAAACCTGTATGTCATGTGATTGTTTACCCAATACTGAAAAGAAAAGAAAGTAGTATTCAGATAGCATTGATAATTGTGTTGATAGGGATGCAAAAGTTGGCAAGTACAAGTCAAAATAAGGGATAATTAGTAATGCTAAACATTTATATTAAACCGATATTGATATTGTACGACTTTTACCATTGTTTGTGAATTTACATGGAAGCATTATTATTATTTTGTTAGAGGGGAAATCGACTGATTGCGAATTATAAATAGAATTAAGCGGCTATAAATATGTAATCATATTTTGTAGGAATAATCGACTAAAATTAAACATATGATTATAAATTCCTATTTCACTATGTGTTTTTTCCTCTTTAAATGAGATAAGAATTATGTACTTGCTTGCTTTTTCCGAAGAATGAATGACAATCTTTAAGAAAATATTTTTTTTTTTTAAGAATAACGTGTTTTTAGCAATGGATATAAGAGGATATTCCCTCGAAAGTCATCAGAAAGAACAAATTTTCAGTATGGAAGTGTCACAAATCTTCCTTAACCATTGACTAGAGAATATGAAGATCTATTACAGACATCAGGGACCCTTAAATATGGCAAGGTACAACTATATAATCTCTAAATGTACATTAGTACAACTGGTTTCTTGCAGGTATTAAGAGCTAACTTGAATTCTATTTCCTGTTTGATTTCGACGACAATGCTAAGACCACGCACTCCATGCTGACATTGCGAAAGGAATCTACTAGCTCACAAAATGAAATTTCACAATCTGGAAACTAAATTCTGGACTATGTTAATAAAATATGCAGCTCTAAAAGTTGTAGGCACTATATCTCCATCAAGGCCCTGGGTATGGAATGTTAGTTAACCTCATCAATAATTGACGGTCTTACTCTAGAAAACCGCCTTACAACTTAGATTCTGCACAAATTAATGAATTAACAGCAAAACAGGCTGTAGCCAATGAAAAAGTCTATTACTAACAATACCAGCACTTCGTATTCGTAAACTGAACATTTTAGCTCAAGATTGCAGCTTTGTATTACAATTGTCATGTGATGATACTAGTAGCTGGTTTCCCCAAGTAATCATATGTATTCTGAACAGCAATTATCACTTAATGGATTAATATCATTTTCATGTTAACTTCCACTACTTTGCCCATAACACATATTACTTCCATGCATCAAAAGTCTTAAAACAGAAAATCGCAAGAACAGGAAATTGACCGAGTGATGCACACACATTGGATACTGTAGTTAAACCAATTCCCAGATGACACAATCAAGAACAAACACGAGCCAAAGTTAGTAACCATTACTTGAGTTCAGGGGCGGAACCAAAAAGAAACGTTATGGGGGGCTTACTTTAAATTTTTTTTTGCGATTAAATAAATGTATTTAAAAATTAAATTTCTAAAAACAATAATAAACAATAACAATTTAATTATACACGAGATTGATTTTCCACATTTCACTAACATTAGGTTCATTAGAAGATACACCACTACGAATTCGTTTAGGTTTACAAAACCTCTCCATATTCTACATAAATAAAAAATTGAAAATAAATTCATTAAAATCATTAATTCAATCACAATTAATTTATAATTAAATAAATTAATAATTCAATCACAATTCACTATTAATCTATAAAGAAAATTAATTAAACAAACTAGAGTTTCTAAACTACGATTTATATCTAAAATATCTTGTCTAAATTCAAAATTCCTAATATTAGTTCATATTCAAAAACTCTAATCCAAATTCAAAATCATTAAATATTTAATCTATAAAATTCTTAATAAAATTACCCAAATTAACTTAGTAATTAGAATTAACTTACAATTAACAACATTTAAATAACAAAACTCTAAATAAAAAAATAAGAAGTAAAACTAACCTTTCTTGAATCTTGAAAACAAGAAATGGAGATAAAGAAAAAGAGACAATGAGGGAAGAAAAAAAAAGTTTCTTTACTAGTGGATTTGGAAATTGAGTTTGGAAATTTGGGAGATAGCCAAATTGGAAGGGTTTAGATTTGGAATAGGATTTGGAAATTTGGGGGAGATGGGAAGGGTTTGAAATTTGGAAAGGAAATTTTAGAAGTTGACTTTGTTGTTTTGAGATCCAAGAATCTTGCAGTTTTTTTTTTCAAATCACTGACCAAAACGACGTCATTTTGGTCAGTTTTGCAGTTTTTTTTTCAAATCACTTAACAAAACGACGTCATTTAGTTAAATGGTTTTTTTTGAACAAAACATGAATTAAACGTCTTCTTCAACAGTTCAACTTCTTTAGACTTCAGCGGGGGCTCTACAGTGGCGGCGGAGGTAGCCCAGCAGCAGCGGCAATAAACTCACCTCTCCATAGTTTTCGGCGACCATGGTGGGGGCTTCAGCCTCCTCCATCCCCCACCTAGATCCCGCCACTTCTTGAGTTACAGAAAATTGATTGAAAGAGACAATCTAGTCCATGTTCAGGCACGTTTGCCACTATTTGGGTTGGTCTTTGGGCAGAGGTCCTATCGACCCTTGGCACGACGGCGCTTTATAACTGCACTTCCGCTTGTAGTACTCATATGCTTCCGAAAACCATGAGTTATAGCCAAAGACTTCCTTGACCTGTTCCTTTTAGTTTGACAGAGTTTATACTTTTTACCCTGCACCACTAAACCACGCCTTTTTACTGTTTTTGGGGCACAATAGCTCATTTCCAATAACAATTTCACATTTATGTAGTTAAGAAATAAAAATACTTTCATAGAGAAAATACATTTTATGTTCGTATTGAATTTAAATAAGTAACAATATGCATTCAGCTCACTTGTCATTGTATTATTTTTTTTGCCATATTATATTGCACATGATTACAAAATATTCACATGAAGTAACATTTGATCATAGTAATCAAATGCATTTACAAAATAAAATATAACAAAAATAAAATAAAAGATTGTCAACATAGAATTCCAAAATAACATGGGATCTACAAAATTATGCATAAGGGGAAGTACTACCAAAAGATAAAACATATATACTTTCCACGTATTTAATTTGTCAAATTAAGTGGGAAGTTTGTTTTTCTGCTTTTTAGTAACCTTTTCATCAGCTGATAAGTTACCTTCATCTTCTTGTTTTGAAGAATCTACAAACTGATCCATCAGTGAATGTCGAGCTTTGATGATGACTTCATTTTTTTCTATAACATAATGTAAAAGAATAGTATAAAGTTTTGTTAGAGGAATTAATCGAAAATTTCCTATTGAGTTTCATAAATATGTTAATAACTGTAGATTGTAATATTGTTGAGATGAAAATCAGTTTGAGATCCACGTGAGATCTTTTCTTCAGTTTGTTCATTATGTTCCAGTTGTGATAAACTGGCAGCAGATTCAATAAGAGGCAGAGTGATAGTACTTTCATGTTTGTCAGAATTAACAATGTAAACTACGGAGTCACGCTGTGAAGTATCATCATTTCTGAGCTTTGCTTGCTTAATGTGCACAAAGACTAATTTATTTGCCAATACTTTGTGAACATTAGCCAATGCAAGGTTGATTTTCTGTAGTCTAAGAGTTAGGGAAAAAACACCATATGAATTATGAAACCATTTAGCATAATAGGATGAAATCAGGTATACATAAGTAATATTAACTTGTTCTGGATTAGTCATGTATCAAGTGCATCAAATCCAAGTATTTCTTCAGCTTAGTCACCAAACAGACAAGCATTGATAACTCCATTTTCATCTGTCAATTCGACTTCTAAATGGCATTTACAAACATCATATGCACATTTTTTTTCTAAATAACTATAATATAATTAAACATTATTATAATAAAAGAAATTATCATTCATGTAACTTTAACACTGTGGTTGAGCTAACTGACTTTCTCCACATGAATTGTAATTGTATTCATATGCATATGCAACAATAGTAGAACTGTAACATTTTTGGCATGCCATGTACCAAAACCTCTGCATTATATGTTCAAAGGATAAGTGCACCTTCACAAATGCAAACTACTAATATGGGAATAACAAATGTTTAAACAATAGTATTAATTACCATGTTCAACAATAAATATTCAGTAATAGAAATGAAAAAAGGATAACATAGTCACCTTTTGTGTAGACAATAAATTATCTATGAGGGTAACTTTTCTTTTTCTTGCAACAAATTAGCACCCTGATTCTTTAGATAGAACTTTTGACGAACAAACTCATTTATCACTTTCTGATTCTTTCCAAACTATAAAATGTATTGAGAAATTGTTTCGTAAAGTTGCAATAAATTAGATATTTTTGCATTGCTTTAGTTGTTTTATTTTGCAACAATCAATCTTTTCGACGGAATGCATCCTCTTCTGGTGAATTCATAAGAATTGTCGTATCGAAGAATGTTGTCAATTCAACACCTACAATAATAATGATATTAAAAGTGTTTAGAGGTGATATATTTATGTGTAGCAGTAATATTAAATATAAAAAGTATAATTTGTAACCATTATAATAGCTAGCTCTAAGTCGGCGACAGATTATGACAGGGAAAATTTTCAAACCATCAATAATTTCTTTTCTTTCAGTATCCAGCATTTTATTCTACATTGATAGAAAAACTGGTTGCAATATAAAATATAAGAAAGCAAGGTTAGACACAACAACAATTATGATAATTAATTTATATAAATATGGATAAAAATGAATGGAAAAACAAACCCTTCATTGATCAAAACAAACTTTTGGACTTTTTATTTTCTATTTGGTGTTGTTACCACTTTAACAGGTAGAACATCAACAACAACATCCAGAATAATCTACAAAGAATTAAACACATTATAATATATGCTTTCAAGAAATATAGAATGAAATAAAATAATTCAAAAATTACCAATTGGATTGGTCTTATCATCAAGAAACTACCTCTAATCATCAAATTTTGTATAAGTACAATCCAAATGAAGCATATTTTGTTGTTGTGTAATTTCTTGAATCACAGTTTTTGAACTTATTACCCATTGGATTTTTATACCTTCACGACAATATTTTTCACCTAGTGGCCTGATGTGGCTGTTACTGATACGGTATTTCTTAAATACCTGAAGTTTTGAACTCATTCGTTCAATATCAGGATAAAAAATAATCCCTTCTAATTTAACTCCCTGCCAAAACAATATAAAGTAGCAAACAATAGTTTTTACTATCTAAGTAACAAGATGTAATTATGTAAATGCAATAATGTCCAATTGAAGTTGGAATAACTATAAATTATGAAGCACTATGTTTTGACAACCCCCATCATCACAGAAGACAAATTTCTGCAATTTAGTTGGGCTTTTAGTTGACTGTATTGATTGCAACTTTTCCTGAATAGTTATTATTACATTCCAAGGCTGCATTTTGTCACTTAATTGATCAATTGGTATTTCACTAGCCATCCTACATAATATAAAATAGTTAAACAATATAGGGTATGGATGAAATTGTAACAGTTTATAAAAACCATTGTCCAATCAATTTATAAGGCAGAATTTGAGTTATTAATGAATGGATATAGCATAAAACATATAAAGCAATACAAGATCTTTGGTTAAACTTGCAAGCTTAAATAATCACTTAGTCATTTCAAGTGCTTCTTGAAATACTACATTTCTTGTAATATAGTCATGCTTCACTTCTCCAGCAGTTGGCGGCTAGATAAGAACTTTGACTGCCTCTGAAGTCTTGGCTCTTGAAAGAGTAACGTATAATTGACCATGAGAAAAAACTGGTTCTTACAAATATGTACCAACATAATCAAGAGTTTGGCCTTGGGACTTATTTATTGTCATTGAAAAACACAATCTAACAGGAAACTGTATCCGTTTAAATGCAATACCATGTTTTGCATCATCACTTATCTCCAAAGGTATTTTTGGTAAGAAAACCTTTTTGCCAACATGTTGGCCAGTAGCTATTTCAGCACAAATTGTATGATTACCTAGCTCACGACAAATTAATCTTGTACCGTTACATAACTCAATAGGATTTAAATTTCTCAATAACATCACAAGACAATTATTTTTCAACAACAATTTATGAGGTGGAAGACTACTTGGATTCAAAGAGTTAAGAAAATCCTCAAAATCGCTTTGGTGTTTTTCATTAGCAGTTTTATTAATGCTAGTAAAAATATCAAGCTCACCAGGGAATGTATGAATAATAGTATTGTTTATATCACCCAAAGCATTATTTTTTAGTGAAAGAATACAGCGACCAATCATTTGATAAGGATTCAAAGTATACAACCGTAAATCAGCACAATCCAACAACCTGATAACAAATAAGTTATATCAGTAATCGAAAATAAGAAAACAATATATCTTTTGTCTTAACGTAATTATAGACTTTAAATTAATGCAAGAAAAAGAATCACTAACATCTGAAAAGATTGTACCCCTTCATAAGGCAAAACAATTTCAGAAGGCAGTATTATATTTTCATTTTCATCCATAGGTTCTCTACCTTTACCAATTTTGAGTGAGTACTCACAATAGTTAGGATCCAATAAAGCCCGCATATTTTCGTTCAAAACAAGCTTATGCAAAGATGACCAAAGTAGTGAACTTACAATACTAGTTTTAATCAACATGTCTCTTGTGCAACCAGAAATAACTAGTAAGGTTTGCCAAAAATCACCACCAAATACTACTACTTTTCCTCCAAATGGCTTATCAACATCTATAATATCTCTCAACAACAATTCAAAAGCTTCAATAGCTTATTTTCT
Organism: Ophiorrhiza pumila; assembly: GCA_016586305.1. Classification (NCBI taxonomy): domain Eukaryota; kingdom Viridiplantae; phylum Streptophyta; class Magnoliopsida; order Gentianales; family Rubiaceae; genus Ophiorrhiza; species Ophiorrhiza pumila. The sequence continues at coordinate 13,330,645 of BLIW01000011.1, forward strand.
TGCCATGGAAGCTTCATCCCACAAAATTAACTTACATTCTTTAAGTAATTTGGCAGTAATGGATTGTTTACTTACTTGGAAAACATTTGATGCAGTAAAATCAAGAGGAAGTTTAAACCTAGAATGGGCAATTCCGCCACCAAGTAAAATAGAAGCAGCAACACCTGACGTAGCAACTGCGATTGCTATAAACCCTTGAGATCGCAAAGTAGCAAGAATAGAACGATATAAAAATGTCTTTCCTGTACCTCCCGGACTATCAACAAAAAAGGATTCAGCTTTATTTTCAAGTGCTGCTTTAATGATAAGATCATAAGCAATCTGCACAAAGCTCACTCTCAAATGAAAGCAACAATTCTTCAGCCGAAACTATAATGTTTTTCTCACTCTCAAACTCTTTTGTTAAATGTTGTTGTGAGTCTATTGTAATAGAGTAAGAAACCAAAGAATATTCATTATTCTTACCCATTTGTAGCAAAGCCTTATTAATATCATTCAAAGCTTTATTTTCAACAGCAAAATTAATATTTTTAGAAGATTTATCCAATTTTATATAATCTGCACAAAGCTCTAACTTAAAGGTTTGCCAAATTTTATGTGGATCATTTGGTAAATAATAGACTAATAAAACAGCAAATAGAAATCTAAGAGCATAAGGCATTTGAAAAATTGCACACTCTTTAAGCGTGTTTTCAATGTAAGAATCAGCATGCAAAAAACCCAATTTCAGCGCAGCTTCTTGAAAAGAAGACTATTGGTGACCATTTACTGTAACTAATCAGTGTAAGAAGTAGGACCTCTTATATGAGACAAAAAAAGTCTAAGATAATAACGATCACCTTCTACTAGACTCACAGTAGCCATCCTACCAATAATAATGCCGTGTTTTCTCTGAGACCAAATTTATTTGTTGAATCCCATACGAAATAGTGAGGGAAATCCTTATATAGACACTTTAAACTTATAGCTCTCTCATTTGATCTATTCATGCTGAGAAATTCAGTTAACATGGTTCAACTAAAATGACCTGATTGTATAAGAGCTGCAAGGTTGGATTTTTTTATAAAAACTTACCAATTGGCTATCTTGTAAATGCACTTGAAGCAATAAACAGTTAGATTAATTTCATTTAATTTAAAAGCAAAAATTCTCCACATTGCTTCAGGTGGTCCAACCCACCTCCTATCTTGAAATTCTTTTATTTCATCAATTTTTTCAAAATCTAAAGGATCAATAATATTAAAACTCACAAGATCATGACCCTTGTACACATATTTATACATATATTTAATTAATTTAATTGTTGAACATATTTTCAAGTTCATATGACAATCAAATAGAGAAATTAAATATGGATTATATGGAACTACCCATTTATTATCCAAATCATATTTTCTAACTCGGACTTTCCTGCCATCATTCCTTCTACGATACTATTGATAACCATCATCAACATGCAGGGTTTGGGAAACATATTCTTTAGGATACCTATTTCTACATATACCATTTTTCATGCAAGCATTTTCTCTATTCAAATACCTGCAAGGGTCATGCATCATACGCTTAACAACAACAAAACATAGATGGGTTCAACATCATGATCAGGCAATTCAGCAGAAATAATACGATCGTAAGCATCAGGGTTCAAAGGTCTAAAATCTGGTTTCAAAATTAACAAAACATGAGCATGAGGCATCCCTCTTTTCTGAAATTCAATTGAATAAATAAAAGCAGACACCTCTCCAAAAAAATTTTTTATCAGTTCGATTTCAACATTTCAAATTTAGATCTAAAAACCCGAGCTAATAAATCTGGATGATCAAAAGCATTCTTTAGCATGCAAATTTTCTTGTATTTCTATCCAAATTGGATTGCAAGTTATAGTAAGAAAAATGTCAGGCTTGCCATACCTTTACACTAATGCCATTGCATCTAAATATCTTTTACGCATGTCTCTTGGGCCACCTATGAACGATGCATGCAAAAAAATTCTACGAGCAATTCTTGAACCTTTACTATCACCAACAGACACACTATCTATAACACCTTGTAAAATTTCTGATCTAAGCTCATTCTGATTTTTTCTAAGAAAACCAAGCCGTGTAGTTTCTATTTTTACATACATATCAACGACAAACTGTTGCAATAGTCTACCACTGTGCAACAACATAGATTTATTATTTTCTCTCATTTGAAATCTATAGCAATAATATTCCCTTGCTGAGACATTGTCCTTGCACTTTTTTCCTTCATCAGCAAGTAAAAAAAAGGCACGTACACAATAATTTTGATTCATTCAATTTACACATAGGCAAAACTGAAATTATAATTTTATAGAAGCCTTATAAGAAGAGCAATTTACCTTGATATTCTAAATCTATACATTCGGTTTCACTTGATGCTAACAAAGAATTGTGTAAAGTAACTTCCTCATTGAAATGATAATTGGTAAACCTATTTCCAACACTCTTTTTTTTAATACCCAAATACCAACTAAGCTCACCCCTTGGAAACAGTAGAGGATACTGAAGGCTATCGTAACAAGCAAAATAATGCTGGATTCGATGACTTGTAACTGAATGACTATAAACTTGAATATGAGCAGCTCTACAAATCTTTTCAGCCTCATTTTCATTGAACATTGCTACTACTTGGGAAACTGTTGGGAGATTATACAGTTTTTGATCCAAACCTTGATAGGCATTTAAAACAATAATTTTGTGTTCAAGACAAGGAACATATCTAAGGCTACAGAAAAATTTACAATATGGGTTATCATGGAAAGTATCCATTATTACTTTAAGAGTGTCTTGACATAGTCTTTCAGACAAATTTTTTCTATTAATAACTTTTTCTTTTGTATCATAAAAAAAAACTTGAACACCACTTGGATATTCATTATTAGGCAAAATGCTACTCAGAAAATGATACATCTCACCTTGCACTCTAAATGTATATATTCCAGATCGATTTTTGTCAATTCTCGATCATATTTTGCTCCAAGAGAAGTAAAAGCAAAGTTATTATTATAAGATCTAATATTATTTCTAAACTGTAGACAGTTCTCATCCAGTGGCGGATCTAGAACTAAATCTTAGCGGGGGCTGATTTTAAAATAATTTTGGGGCTAATGGGGTTGGGGAATGGGTCTATTATGTTGTTGTCAAGAATGAATGAAAGTTTTCTGCTTCTGGGTGTTGGTTCTTTTTCCTCCTTGATGACCATTTGGATCTTGTTTAGGTTGAAAAAGCCAAGATTGTTTATGGCCTCTGTGTGGTATTTGAGCAAAATCAGGGCCTCATCAGACAATGTTGGCACATGTGAGGTTAGGTTCACTAGATAAGGCGAGTTGATGTCTTGCAAGAAGTTTAGCAGGGGCTTAATGTATGGCTCTTCTATGTCAGCTCTATATGTTCCAGAATTTGGAAGCATACAGGTGGAAGAGAAAGAAGCAGAGACTTTGATTTCTTTATGCAAACCCCACCTAATAAGAGTATAATGGATGTTCTTTAATGACAGTAAAACCAAACTGAAGTTTTCCTCTTTGCCTTTCTCGCAAATAAGATTTTGACCAACAATAATGGCGGTAATGTTGGATCCCGGGTAATGAGCCAGAACATGTGTCCTGGTCCAATTTTTTTTATCACTCACTTATCAAAACGACGTCGTTTTGATAAGTGAGTGATTTAAAAAAAATTTTGTCAAAAACACAAAGAACCCTTTGTCTTCTCCAGTTCTCCTCTACTCCATTTGCTGAAACTTTGACAGTGGTGTTGGAACTTGGCGGCCGCCGGTGGTGGAAGGCTCTGACGAGCTTGGCGGGGGCTGAAGTCCCCGCCAGACCCCGCCTAGATCCGCCACTGTTCTCATCATCACCAATAAAAAAACATTGAAACTTATCTGGTATTTTAGGAGTAATCGATAATATGTCCCCTCCACTACAACAAAGCATATGTGGTTCCAAATATAATTTTTTTGCATGGCAGTGTTGAAAGTTCAAAACAATCGGAAGTACTAAAGTTTGCTTAGCGATAAAGGATAATAATCCATCTGCAAAAATAAGACTTATTATGTAAAGATTTAAACTTGGTATGAATCATAATTTTTTTTAAATGAGAATCTATAACTACTGTTTTTCATCTTTAGCAAGTGTAATTTTCTACGACGTTCCAACATAGCATCCTTGTCATGCTGTGGCATATTTGTATATTGTTGACACCGCTTAGCATTTCTGTCCATCTAAATGTGACATAAACAACTCAAAGTCGCATTGTGAAATTACTCAGTAAAAAAGAAGTATTGCACAATAGAAAATAGGAGAACACAGAGAAGAAGAAAATTGAACAAACAAAGTAAAGCAAAGTTGCTCTAATACACTTAAATATAAAAAAACTATAAAATCCTACTAAAAAAACAATGAACAACTGATATTTGAACTCTACAACAATCATCAATAATAATAATAAGTAAACTAAAATGATATGTGCAATACATGAGTTACAAAATTAGAAATAATATGCATTTCTAACACATATAGAATTGTACAATATGGTATACCAACTAAACCAATTTTGAATGAAGCATCAACTGTATATAGGGAAACATACCCATAGATTCTTGTGAAGGGCTTATTCTAGTGGCAGTACTACTGCAAAATTACTTTTAATTGCACCTGAGACAATTGACAGAAAACATTATTGGAATTTTGAGAAAAATTCTTTGGTATGAAGGAGAGTTAAGTAGAACAGGAAATGCTGAATGTAGAAGATCAGGACGACTGAATCACTACCAAAGAAATATTATGAAAACAATCTTTACATGTACAGAACAGAATAACAACTCTCTGTCAAAAAAAGACTAAAAAATTATGTACCTCTTAATAATTTTTCGACAAACAGCCAATGACTAACAAAGAAATATTATGAAAACCATCTTTACATATAGACAACACAATACTTGCTGTAAAAAAGTTAGCAAAAAACGTATTGACATCCTAATAATTTGACATGATGACATATTATGTTAAAGTTTATATAAAATTTAAAATTCTACAAATAAATCTAATGCATTTTATAATGCACGTTATAAGGATATTAAACAGCAGAGCAAAGGAAAATTGTTGTAGCCCAATTATATATCAAAATATATTATAGAATCCATCCCTGAAAAAAACAAAGAACTTATATTGCCATTGTATAATAATCATCAACAATAATAATAAGTAGATTAAAATCATATGTAACAATATACGATTTTAAAAATGCCTAAATAATACGTAATTGTAACACATGAAATGATTGCATACCACAGGATCTGTAAAGTAAAGTATTTTTTAAAGTAAACAAAAGTGCATATAGGAGAAAAAACCTATCTAGACTTGTAAAAAACCTTATATCAGTGGAAATAGCAAGCGAATGATAGTTTGGGGAGCACCTAATACAATAGATAGAAAACATGTATAAAAAATTATAAAAAGAACATGATTTGGTATGAAAGGAAATTTAAATTGAATAAATAAAGGCGAATACATTAATTGAATAACACCCAATCAGAAGCAAAGAAAATGTAACGAAAAAACATAATCACATTTAGACAATGAAAGAAGAGCTTTCGATTTAAGAAGCACTAAAAATAATATAAATTCCGTAATAATTTTGATAGTATTAAAGAAAGAAAATTCATAGCAAGAAAACAGATGTATTTTATAATAAATAATATAAGGAAACTATAAGACCTATCTAACTATTATCTCCTACTCTGAATGTAAGCGAAAAAGTTATGAAGTCAAAACACTGAGTATAAGTAAAAGATAATCTTAGATGCACTTGACACAATACACAAAAAACATGTATAAAATTTTTTAAAAAAACATAATGTGGCATGAAGAAAGCTAAAATTAAATAGAAAATTACCACCGCAATACTTCACAAATAGCCAATCACAAACACGAAATATATTATGAAAACCACCATGACATATGAAATATGCAACAATAGATATCTGTATAAGAAGCAGTAAACAATATCCATTTCTTAAAAATTTTCCATACAATGAGATATGACATTAAGAAAAGAAAATTCAAAGCAAGAAAGCGAATATGTTTTATAATGTAACTAAAGAACATAAGCTAATTTTTAAGACAAATAAGTTAAATAAGCACATTAGGTGTGGAAGAAAGTCAAAAATATGACACAAAATTTCATAGTAAAATCAAAATTATATGTGAAGAAGAATAACATGTTTGTAAGAAGCGGTAAAAACAATATACATTTGGTAAAAGTTGTCTTACAATCACATATAACGTTAAAAGAAGGAAAATAGAGAGGAAAAAAAGTTGTATTTTATAATAATGATCAAACAATATAACGCACATGAGTGTTATCTTTTACTCTGAATTGATTCAATGATTGGGAGAAATAGCTTAAATATGCATATTATTTTGAGGAGAAATTGGAAACACATGACATAAAATTTAAGGTGAAAACCAAATTATGCATCCAAAACAAAAACTGTACATGAAAATTTGTCCCATTTCTAAGTTTTTTTTATAAAAGTTATTCCAACTGTGACTACCGAATAGAAAATATACATTAGTTGAAAGAAGATTATCCACAGCATAAAAGGAAAAATATAAATATCTTTACATATTTTGTTTATAGAAGAGAGAAATGAATAAATTTTAAAAGGCCAATAATCCAAAAGGGAAAGTTTTTTTAGGAAAAATGGTCAGTTTTTGAAATTAATTTTTTACTAAAACTTATTGCTACTGTGAACAGCAAACAAACCTTGAATTTAGACAGACATCATTATCTATAGCATAAAAGGCATCTTTTTACTATAAAACTTATTGAAGCTACGAACAGCAAACAAAAGCTTCAATTTAGACAAACATGATTATCTACAGCATAAAATGAAAGAAAATAAGAAATGCAAAATTTACATATGTAAATTATCTGGAAAGACTGTCTCTTTTTTTATAATCAGTCTTTCTTATTGTTAAAGCACAACCATTTGACAAAACTAAAAGTCGTAAAACATAAAGAAGAATATGAATAAGAATTAGAAGAAGAATAATAATAATACACAACAGGCTGAATGAATAGTAATAGCAGTCAGGAATAATTAGAATATCATGGAAAAGAAAATCAAGAAGGATTGAATAAGGACTACAAAGAAATTAAGAATGATGGCGACAAACAAGTAAAAAGTGTGAGAATTAAGTTTCTCAGAAGACTTTGAAGAAACATATGGAAACAATCGCAGTCATTCCCAACTAAACAAACAGTCTAAAACCATGAAGGGGAGAAGAAATTGAACCAAGAGCAACACAATATCGGTAATGATACATAGTAAGAGGCGAAAACCGATTATAACATTAGAGGACAAAAAAATTTAAGCATAAATAAATAACATGATAAGAAAGTGCAGAGGTTGAGTTGTAATATAATCTTAAATCTTAAAAATAATGATCATAGATGAAGAGAAAGAAGAGAATTCAAAGGAGTTGAAGGATTTTTTACAAAAAAACTGTCAAGACACATACAAGAGCAAAAACAATGAATCGAATAAAGCAAACAATAGTGCTTATAACGAAAGGTTCTCAAACAAAGTAATAATGGCCAAGAGTGAGATAAAATTTAGCGAAATAAGGGGAAAAAGGGAGAAAAGCTATCATCTTCAATATTGATTTGACATGTATCACCACCTGCCGAGAAATCACCGTCGTAATTGAGAACAATATCTGCAAAAGGCGAGAAGAAAGAGGTCAAAAGGGAGCAATGTTAAATAAGTTAATAATGATGAGAAAAGAAAACATAACTAAAATTACCAGCAAAGACATTAACCCCGCAAGAAGAACTGGCAAGCCGAGAAGATGAAAGCAAAGGCAAGAATATAAAATGGAAAGGATGGAAGCGTAATTAGAGGTTTGATGCAAAAGATAACAACTCTTATTCAATGGTCAAAGAAAAGATAAAGATGATTTTGGCGCTCGTCAATTTGGCGTAAAAAAATTTAGAACTGATTTAACAGCAATAAATGAGGCTGAGAAATAGAGGGGAAATTCTTGAGAAGCTGATTGAAAAACATTAAATGCGGCAGAGCTGAAGTGGAGAGAGAAAGCAGTAAAAAAAATCAGGGCGGGAGCTATGAAGATGGAAGGAAAGAAAGAAATTGCAGAAACTGGTTTAACAGCTTTAAATGAATGACATCTGAATTGGAGAGAGAAACGGGTCTAAAATTGAAAGAAAGAACAACACATACGTTCAGACAAAAGTATTGCTACAGTATGCAATTAAATCGATTTGACAGGTATTAATTTGGCTAAGGAGAAAATGGAGCTGTTAAAATTTGCATTCTGAAGAAGGGCGTGCAAATCGCGATAATTCTGAATTTGAAAAGGCTAGAAGGTGAGAACGAGAAAGGACAAAATTGGGAAAAAAGTTTTTTGGGGAAGCCTCGTTAAAGGGGAAGAATTAAGTCTGTGGATAAAGCAGTAAGAAGGCCGCGCATCACGCGATCAGGGGGGTGTTGTAGAATTTTAATTGTCCAAAAGGCCATGCATTTTGTAAAATTTTCAGTTTCAGAAGGGTAAAGGAGAAAAGCGAGAAGGGCCAAATGGAAAGAAATGAGTGTTAGAGGAAGGTTCCAAAAAGCCCATCATAATCCTCATAATAACCACATATATTCAAATGCAACGAATGACCGACAAAAGGGCAATATGAAAAATGAACGAAGATCACACGTGAGAGACAAAGCGTGAGAACGACCACAAGGCAGTTATACTTATAACTTAATGAGTAGAAGACGATTTGCATTTATTATTGTAAATGCCACAACAATGTTTTTCAATTTTTTGGGTTTAATATGCTTGTTTATAATCAGTCATTTAGGTTATAGAAATGATACAAGTCATTTTCCCATCAAGTGGGGATGGATCTACTATATGAATTATATTTTGTCATCTAGTATTTATGTGGGGTTGGGTTGGTTATATTAATTACATTTTGTCATTTAGTATTTATATTTAAAGTGTTATAGCATTTACACATTTTTTAATATGGAAATTATTACGCCGATTATTAGTTTGTGGCAACTTCCCTTCATTTTTCAACTGTCTCTTGATAGTTTCACGAGGAAAGAGTAGGTGCATCTTTGAGTCCGAGATGGCTTCCCACTTAGGATTTGAATTGGTTCAAACTAAGTCAAGTTTTTCTTGTTGTCCCAGTAGTATGTTAATATTCCTGAGGCTATAAGCCTATAGCCACCATGCCTCAGCCTCAGGGCAAGGACCTAATTCCAAAGGTTTGAAAAATGACTTTCTCTGGACACAATGGCTAGCTGAGAGTTGGAAAATTATTTTGTGAGGTGCCTGGTCCTGTATTCAACAATTGTTTCACCAATTTGCCTAATATTCTTGGCAATAAAGGAAAGTTTTGCCAAAGGCAATGTCACGCTTCAACATAACAAAATACGCTTTCAAGGTTCAAAAGTGAGATTAGTGGAAACGCACCGTTTTGATTGTTGGCATATAAAAATAAACTGCTTCACAGTGGATGGGAGATTTTTTTGGGAGTTGTATGAATTTGCCTTCTTTCTGATTCATCTTTATTCTCTCTTCTGTTCTCTCCTAATCTGTAATACCTTTGATGGATCATATTGAATTTGTGGATTCATGGTCAAGACCATGACAGCAGTGAATTAAAAAGGTTGTACCATGTGAATGGCTAAAGAAAAATGGCTAATGATCGGTGGTTGGACTGCCCTGGTGCCTTTCCCTTGAATGGAAAGCCAGTTCAGGAATAAAATATCAATAAATACCTCGGAATGCAACAAGTTTAGGAACAAAAACATCAATAAATACCTTGGAATGGAGACTCTGTAGGCAGAGATCCTTTGAAAAATGCTTGAATTCCTGGTTCTACTACACCAATTCCAATTGTAAATCCCACAATACTGAAATAATGACTCCCAACAAACGTCCCAGACAAAAAAGACAAAGATATACTTCTTCAATGAAATCTGTGTAGAGATACCAGGGCCTGTCCCTACTTTTCAACCATGCTTCTTCAACAGCTGCCATTTTACCAAACACAACAGAACTCAAATAAGAATCTCGATAAAAATCCTATTAAGTTGGAAAACCAAACACAAAACCAAGTTCAAATATTTGCAGGAAACAAAAAAAGAACACTACTTAGTAGAGAAGCAGAGGCAAGTGATAAACGATCTCACCACGCTTCTCACGTAGATTGATAGTTATTACAGAAAGTTTCCATGATCTTTTCGTAAATCAATTTGATTAATTCGAATCAATCTATCTCTGTAGGATGATAACATGCAAGGTTATATGATGGCTCCTCACCAACAGATAGCAAGATAGTCAAGTAAAGAAAACTCCCTCCTCAGGAACAATCTTCACAATGTAAATCGAAATCCCTCATCAGGAAAATAACCCACGTAAAAAACACAACTATGTGTTCTTTATTTCTCAAATTTCCAAACTAACTATTACAACTGATACTGATAGAAAACACCTATTTATAGGCCTAACACAAACCCTAAATGAATTATACCATAAAAGGAAATTTTAAATGACTTAAATCCTAAATTAATTAAAATAGAAATTAAATTAATGCTAATTTTTCCTGCACGTCGCGACGTGGGGTGCCCGACTTCGCGACGTCAGGGAATAAACCCTAAAATAAAAAAATATATCGCTGCTGGACGTCGCGACGTCAGAGCCTCTCCTGTATCAAGTATACTAACATTAGCGTAACAAAACAAAATATTCACAGTATAAAAAAATTCGCGTATCAAATATGATAAATTCACGTATCACGTCGCATATATGTGACTATCGCACATTAGTTTTTGCAATCGGTTTATGAGTTGGAATGCAAGTATCATTGTTAGAGGGGTTTTTTTTTTCAAAATAACATATTTCTAAAAAATGTTCTCAAACTAACACACTTTGAAATTAAATTCCTTAAATAACATCTTTTTTTTGCCATGTAGATAATTATTGCCACATAAGACAAATATAATTCTTTCATCTCTCCTATCCACTAATAAACCCAAATTTTTTCCCTATTCTTTTAGCTTAAATGTAGGATTGACTTGCAACCAAAAAAAAAAAAAAAACACAAGGCAGTCATCGATTTCTCTCTTTTTTTTGTCTAACCATTGAAGATGGCAACGTTTTTTGTTTTCTAATTTTATTGGCTGTGTGTCTATATATACTTCCACATCAATCCATTGACATCTTCTGAAAAAGTAAAATCCATAATATTTTGTTAATTTAGTTATTTCTTTTTCTATATCTTATCTTACATGTGGTTAAAGGTGGTTGAAATTAATTCTAGAAATATGAAAGAAAAAAAATGGAAATAATATAACTATGAGAGAGAACATCTCCTTTCAATTACCTTTTTCGCTTCATCTCGGCCAACAAGGACAAGGCTAGGGAACAAATCTTATTGCAAAAGAAGTTGAAATTCGAAGGATAAAGTGTGGATTTCATACTCGGATGTGCCAATTCTTCAATGGTTTTATGGAAAACAAGAAAGAAAAAGATGGATGACTTCTTTTTTTTTTTGTAATTCGTTCTTACATTTAACCTAAAAGATTAGAATAAATAAAATGTGGATTCTTGGCGAATAGAAGAGAGGAAAAAATTATTTGTTTTAAGTGAGAATAATGATTTATGTAGCCAAAAAAAATGTTATTTAGAAAATTTAATTTGAAAATGTGTTAGTTTAGAAATATTTTTTAGAAACTATATTTTTTGAAAAACACTATCATTCTTAGGCATTTGATTGGAGGGTGTGGGCATTAGGAATTAGAATGAAAGACACTAATAGACCATCTCCAATGCATAACACCAAATTTGGTGCAACTTTCACACCGAAATAGTGCAATTTCAGCACCAACTACTATTTCAATTCCAATCCATTCACACTATATTTTACACCAAAAAGAATATTCTATAGATATTCTTATTTTTTCGTTTTTATAATCTAATTATCATCATAAACATTAATTTGTTACATATTTCTTATATAGTAGTTATTATATTTGAAAATTAATAATTTTATGATATTTGATAAGTTGATATTTAATTAATTAAATTTGAAAATTAATACATTCACTAATAATTTTTATTATATATTTTATTATACATGAAAGTACAAAACATACTATAAAATCACAAATAATTTAAAAAATGTTTAATTCAAAATACAATATTATGAGACCTTAATTCTCATAATTACTATATTGTATGTTAATGTTACGTGTAATGTATTTTATATTTATCATTATGAAAATTTAAATGTTTAATTGTATTTTTTTATAAAATTAGTGAGACTATTTATAAATTTAATTATTACAAAATATATGAACTAATTTAAAGTAAAAATAAAATGATAAATAAAATTTGTATTGTATATGTATAATTAAGAATATATGTAATGTTTATTTAATGGTTATAATATCTAATAACCATAATTTAAAATAATATAAATTTTTTTAAAACAAAAAAAAAAAGCTTGCACCATATTTGGTGTAATGAATAGTGTAGCAGGTGTAAGAAATGGTGCTATATTGGAGAAATTGGTGTAAATTCTACACCAAATATGGTGTTTTGGTGCTATGTTGGAGTTCCGCATCTTGTTCTCTCCAACAATTCAAATTGGGATCATACTTTCAAAAAGTTCAATCCAAACTAGAGGTGATTAACAATTCAAAGAATGATTTTTTTTTTTTTTTTTGGTTTTTTAAATATACTTCGCGTGGTTGTAAATCTCAAAAACCATCTTTCCTGAACTACATGAAGTATAAAAAATCATTATTATAAACAATCATCATAATGGAAGATAATCAGAATTCCAAACCTTTGAAATCATTAGTATTAGGTTCATACTTTTTCAATCTAAATTCATTTGCTCATAGTCTCAAACTTTACACTGTTATACGTGTTTTGGAACAAAAATGAAAAAAACAAAAAGAAAACCAAAGTATAAAAACAACATTGTAACACCGAAGTTTAAAAGCAGCATTGTAACTATAACTAAGGGTGATAACGACCGAGCGGAGCCTGATTTTTAGTGTGTTCCGACTCTGTTCGTTTATTAATAGAGTCTAAAATTTTGTTCGTATTCGTTTATTTATTATTAAATAAATCAATTCGAATCGAGTTTCACCCGATCTGAAGACTTTGTGCAAGCATAAAATGGTATAATTTAGTTAAATTAATATACTTTTTTAGTTTACATAAAGGTCTAAATCCACAAAATCATGTATTATTAATTGCGTGCCTATAGGCTATATGTATAAAAAAAATCAAAATTTCTCTATTATTTAATAGTTTTTTTTAGTTTATCTATATATATTATTTAATTACATAAAAACTCATGTTCGACCGTCGCATATCTGTTATATTTGTTACACGAAATTTTTTTTGATACGCTAATGTTGGTATACTTGATATGGTAATTTTTTTATACATTATACGCTAATTTTTTATACTTTATACGATAATTTTTTATATTTTATACGCTAAAGTAAAAATTGATACACTAATCCGCTAATTTTTTATGCTTTATACGCCAGTTTTGATACTTTATATGCTAATATTTGATACTTTATATGTTAAAGTGAAAATTAATACGCTAATTTGCTAAGTTTTTATACTTTATAAACTAATTTTTGATACTCTCCCAATGTCTGTTTTGGAGCTAATAATGGTATTGAATTGCAAAAGACAAGGTCTAATTTAGTTTATGAGGTCATTGATATTATTAAGAAAAATCCTAAAACAAAAGTGTTGCTGAAGGTTGTGAGGGGAGAGCAGGATGTTGAAATTAGTATTGCACCTGACATGAATTCTGATGGTACTGGTCGAATTGGAGCTCAATTATCACCAAATATTAAGGTTTCAAAGGTTAGACCAAGAGATATCGCTTGAAACTTTTAAAAATATTTAGGTAGGATAATGTAAAAATATTAGACCACAACATGGGGAGATTTTACAATGGTTGAGTAGATTGACATTTTCTTTGACATTCTATGGTGAGAGTTGCTATTCTCTTTCGCTCTGTCTGTCCATTGCCTACTCTTCTTTGTTATACTTTGTGTGGAATTTGATTTGTGGAACCCCTTTGGCCATTCTCTTGTTCGAACAATTGTAACAATATAACTATTCAAGTATATGTACAAGGTATAGCACAAGCAAATGTTGAACTAAGATAACGGGAAAAGAAATATTGTCACCCGGACATTAAAAGTCCTTTAAACAAAATAAAATAAAATGTATACTTTAACCTTTCACCATACATATATTGTCTTCTACAGGGTATACAATGATTAATTTAACCTTCTATATTTATGGGGTTTTTCATTTTTTTTGGATGGATTAAGTTTTGTGGAGCTTTTATCATTATTATGATCAAAGATGCATTTGTTCTATAAAATGTAAGATTCATTCCTTTGTACCTTGATACACAAGGATCTCATTGCTTATCGAGTTATAATAAAAGATGAGCGTATAATTTTTTTTGGGTCCATCCAGTACAATTTTGACATAAAATGAGAAGATGCTCTTTGCATGAAAATGAAAGATTGGGAGTGGAGAAAGATTTGAATGCTTGTTAGTCCTATGGAGCATGTTGTTTTTCATTATAGTGAGTAATGTTGTTTCTAGGATTTTAGTGTAAGTGTAACTGAGGCATCTAAGGATTCAAATATTGGAATGGATAGAATGCTTAAGAAGCCAACCAGCTATCATGGCATGACTTCTTAGAGAACTTTGTATGTAGTTTTCAATTGTAAAAAACATTTTTCTGTCATGATTTACATTCAATGCTATGACTGAAATTTTTCATGGTTCGGCTTTTGAAGCTTCTCAAATTCTGTTATCAAATTTGTTTCTCTGCTTTCTTTTTTATTGTTCTCTTTTGTTTTCATGCTTTATATAGAAAATTATTTGATCATATTTGATTTCTAGTGGCGGACGCAAACGGGTTCGGAGGGAACTGTAGTCCCTGCCAAGCTCGCCGAAGATTTTTGAGAAGTAGGAGTGCGGCCATCCAGTCCCGATGGTTGGAGAAAATTGAAGAAGACGATGTAGTCTTTGTAGATGTAGTTTCAATTTTCTTTTTTTTTAAATGCACTCACTTAACAAAATAACGTAAAAAAAAAATTTCAAAACTTTAGAAAACCTTCATTCTTGTTGGTTGCGGACAGAACGAACTCAACTTTCAACTTTCAAGGCTCAACCTTTTTTTTCCAAACTCTTCTTCCAATTTTCTAATTTTCAAACTAAACAAAAAAATTTAAGTAAGCCCCCTTTGAAATTTTGTTCTGGTTTTCTGTCTATAGATACCTTAAACTTATGTATATCAACTTTTTGAATCATCATGCATGCAATCTATACTTTTTGAGCATCTTGCAGTTATTAAATCATACTGGGAGAGAAAGACGAATATGGTCACCCAAGTATGTCAAATTATGACTTTGGGTCCCTAAACTTTTTTTTCCAGCTAAAAAGGTAATTCGACTCTTTATTTTGGCGAAATAGGTCACTTCGTCTATTTAATCCGTCTCAACTAACGTAACTCCAAAACATGAGCAGTTTTGACCTTAAAAATTAATTTCCGTCCAACATTTAACGCTTAAAATAGATGGAATGACATATTTCGACAAAAAAAAGGGTTGACTGACCTTTTTTGCTGAAAAAAAAAATTTAGAGATCAAAAGTCATAATTTAACATAGTTGGCGATCATATTTTCCTTTCTCGCAATCATACTCAAATAAGATTTAACATATTAGGGTGACAAATGTTCCTGATCCCAAAAAAAAGGTTCAATTCTCAACTTGTATCTCCCTAGTAATATATTATGGTAATCAAATCAAACTGAAAGGGCATAAATAAGAAACTTGTAATAGAATTTATGAAAGAAAGTGAAAACCCTTTTCTCAAGTTAATTTAAACCCCTCACACAGCACTGTAAAAGAACATTCCCTTATTGATGAAGCTGAACTCTGCCAGGCAGATTCTGATCCAGCAAGCTCAGTCATTCTTCTCACGCAATAGAAGGACCCAAGTGCCAATTCTTTAACAAAGTCTTACAACAGGTGATATTTTTCTTCGTAATCTCTTCAAAACATGATAAGTTTAAACTCTGTCTATTGTTGGTCAGGTGTTTGATAAAATACCCTAATGAAAAAATAAATTGATATACCACTAATTTGTTCGGAAATAATTTCTGGGTTTTTTTTTCCACATATTCCATTTCAAATCTATGATATTGGTTTTGTGTTTAGATTGGTCCCCTAGCTCATGAAAACACTAAGGTTGCCTTTTGTTCCCATCCCTCCTAATTTTACCTAAATTACAATTTAAAGAATCTATAATTTGATACATCATATTGTAAGATTACTCATATGTTCAAACCCTAGGAGATAGAACTTTGAAGATTATGGATTCATTGTTTCTTAACCTAATTAATTCAACACTTTTGTCTTGTTATATTAAAAAAGTTCCAAAGTTTTTCTTTCCACCCCCCTTTTTTTTTCAGAATTAGATATATGCTTCAATTCCTTGGATAGCCTTTACTATTTCAACCTCCAATATATTGTGTCAAGCCACTTTTAATAGGTATTATACGATCAAAACGATACTTACCTGCAAATAAGGGAACTATTGTGGTTATTTTTCCGACGAGGAGTCATTTCAAGATATGATGGAAGCGTTCATTTATACATATTTACATCTTTGAGCTTATGCCAAATTAATTTCAATGAACATTTTAATTAACTCTTATAAGTCCCAATTGGATAAGTTGCATACAGGCTTAATTAGCACCAAACACCAATTTTAATTGCGAATACTAATCATAATCTCAACTTCATTTTTCCCTGCTAATTATACTTGTTTCAAGTTGAAACAAGTATATTTAAGTGAAGTGGTTGAAACTTTCAACTACTTCACTTAAATCACTTCTTTTTTTTAATTAAATTCCTCACTAATCAAAGCCATAAATTTTCTCTCTCAATTCACGTTTTGTTCTTCCTTAAACTTTTCTTATCCATTAACGTGGATTTTGAGTTCAGTTTGTGACAAAATGTTAGTTTCACTTTGCTCCTTGAAGTACTACTGATCTTAGCAAAACGGTTTTTAATTGAGTTGTAATGTCCGCTTTGTAAGAAATTTTCTTTGGTTTCACCTTTTTCTTCATAGCCCAATAAGATATTGGGTGCAAATCTTAATCTTAATCTTTCTTATAATCTTATATCTATAAAGAGCGAATGTTGGACATTTCCTGCCCCTGTGGCTCAGTATCGATTGCCAGTAGCCGTCAGGTCGTTGCTTTTGTGTTTCTGTCTTGTGGTGGGCCTGCCTATTTTTTCGGTACCCTTTTCACTTTGTTGGCGTGTTTGGTGTGTGTTTTTTACCGGCTTTGACTGGGGTCTAGTAGGGTTTCATATATATAGTTTGTGGGTTGCTTTCAGCCGTGTCATTTGGCCTTGGTGTTTCCGCTTTGTTTTTTCGCTCTGTCTTTCTTTTTTTGGGTTTGTTTTCTCCCAACATTTGCTGCTTTTAATTCGCTTCTTGTTTTTTTGGCTTTCGCAGCTTCTTGCTCTTTGGTTTTTGCTGGCTTTTGTTGGGTATCTTTTCTCTTGGTTTCTCTGTTTTTGGGCCTTCTTTGTTCGGCTGTGCCCTAGGGTTGTTGTTTTCTGCTTTTTTGCTTTGTTATTGCGAATGCTATAGATCGATTTGGTGCATGTGAATGCCATATTTTTAAAAAAAAGATTGCATTTTTTGTTGCCGCTGCCAGAGAGTTGACTTCCGTCAATTTTAGTGTTTTGGGATTTCTTTGCAGATATGAATTAGGAGTTTTATTTTGCTGGCTTTGTTTATTGATATCAGGTGTAGCTTTATGTTTGTGTATGTTTTTGCTTTGGATCTGATGTTTTGTATGATTTGTTGCTCAGGAACTCGAATTTAGATTTGGAGCGGCTTGTTACAATTTCTTCCGCCTTTTATAAGGTTTTTTCCCCGTAAGCCTTTTGTTGGTTTTTGAATCACTAAACACATTTGATGCTTGTTTTGTTTAATAGTAAAAAAAAAATTTAGCTTTCTCGTTGTTTCCAGATCCTTGGCTTGTATCTTTGGTTTTTGTGCTTTTGGCCTGGAGTTTTTTTTAAGGGAGGTGGTCTCCGATTTTTGGGATATGCCGGGGAGGGTGTACTCTTTGATTTGGCATCCAGTTGTTATTTCGGGCCGTTCGTGGGTTTTTGGGGAATACGGCTTTTTTAAACAAAGAATGACGCTTTTTTATGTGTTATTGCTACTGGATATCGGGGTTGTTCTGATGAGAAAGACCCTCTTTTTTTCCAATGGTTTTGCTTTGAACTTCTTATACTCGCCTTTCCTTGGGGATTTGTTGCATGCCACTGTTTTTCTTGGAAAGGGAAAGGCTAACCAGAGGCCTTTGGGAAATATAAAAAAAAGGGAACATCTTCAGTTTCTGGGTATATCAGTGCCACGATTATGGAGAAATAGGGGGCATGTTTTAATTTTACATGCTTAAGTTTATTTTTTAGTTGATTGAAGCCTTTTTGGCTGCTTTGTTATTTTGGATTTCGCTTTTTCTTATGGACATGAATTGATACTATTTTGTGCCTATCTGTGGTGAATTTATTTGGTTATAGTTTTATACATGTTCATTTGATTGGCTTGTATTGCATTGCCCCTGTTATCAAACTTTTTTTTAAGGTGGATTGAGAGACAGGAAAGGAGGTTGTTTAAGCTGTATAAAGTGTTTTATTGGGTTTTTTTGAGCTGTATAAAGTACTAGATCTCAAAATTTTCTGGAGTTTTGGGTTGCTTATATTTATTATTATTTGTGTTAGATATTAAGACAACTAATTGATGCTAAATATTAAGGCAGTTGCCTTATTTTGAGATTAGGGAATGGCAATTTGTATTATTGCTTTTTTTGCCTTATTATTTAGCTACTTCTTAGGCCTTTGCTTCTTTTTGCATTTGTTAATGTTTTAGATTTTGCAGCGAACAAGAATGGCAAAGTTTATGAATGAGTCTGAACGTTGTCAAGAAAAGGCATACTAGACTCATTTCAAAGATCAGAAATTTGTTAGGGTGTTTAAGCCTGAATATCAATATCGCTTGGTAAGGCTGAATTGATATTTTGGGTACTTTTGTGGAGAGAGTTGTTTTGTGTTTATGCTATATTATTAGTATCAAGCCTTTGTTATTGGTTTAAAAAGTCTAAATGTTATTCCTGTTGTTATTTTTGAAGCTTATTCCTCAAAAGTTTACTGAGAGCCTGAGTGGCAGCTTTGATGGGCTTGTAAAAGTGCGAGATCCCAGTAAGATTATATGGGAGCTTGGTTTGATGAGGAAACCAAATGCAGTTTATTTTGAGCAAGGCTGGAAGAAGTTTGTGGCTGTTCATTCTCTCCAAGAGAATGATATTCTGGTTTTTACTTATGTTGGACAGATGTGCTTTGATGTTCTTATTTTTGAGACTCAGACCCCATGTGAAAGAGTTACCTCCTACTTTGTGGAAGGGTTAGATGTCGAAAATGAAGAAAACAAATTTGGCCAATCCAGCAGTTCAGACCATGTGATGAAGTTCGTAGCAGACCCTGTTGGCTGTCTATCTCAATGCTCTAAGCAAAAAAAAGCTGCAAAAAGGCATGCTATTGAAGAGAGGGAACAAAAAACAGATTGCTTGGCTCAAGCTGCGAAAAAAATCAAAGAACCTGGTATGTTTTTTTGGGTTTTAATTATATTAGGGTCCTTTTAATATTTAATGGTTTGTTGGATTGCTTAGATAGAACTTATTTTATACTCTGGATTGTACTGTGTATTGTTGTTAAAAAACGAGTGCTTGTCTATTGCTCAGCTTTGAATTTGTTGTGATCGGCTGAACCAGAACGGGTACAATACCTTATTGCAGTTTCCCAAATATTAGTTTCCTTTTTTTGGGCCTAAATAAAGCAGATACATATAAAAGCTATATTTAGGCTTCAATAGTATTTAACTTTTCTTAGGTTATTTGTTCATGAATATTACAGAAGCTTTGAAATCAGTCTCGTTCAGAACCTCTACCCTTTCCAGCCCAAAAACAGCCATTACAGACACTGGATGTTTTTCAGACCCAGATGATATGAAGGCTTCAAACTATTCTGTTGGTAGGCTTACCCAAATAATATTTAATGTGTTATTTTATGTTTATTCATACTAATAGTATTGTACGTTATTAGTATTTTTACAAATGCATATAGTGGCTGCGTTAGTCCAACTTCTGATGTTAATGTTTATTTACAAACATTTGTCTTGCTGTTGTACCTAGCTGTTTCAGGTGAGCCTAAACAAGTAAATCAGGAACCTCTACTTGCTGAGCTTAGAAAGCAGAAGGCTCTTCAATTAGCCTATGCATCTGCAAAGGGGATTTGGTCTGTAAACATCATGCGGCAGTCATATATCAGCCAGGGATTCTCCATGGTTATCCTCTAAATTTGAATATCAGTCACGAATTCTAAAAACGAATTTTAAGTTAATTAGTATTCGCTTTATTAACTTGTTTGTAGCTTTATTACTTCCATACTCATTTTACGGTATTTTTGTAAATTTGTATGCTATAGACTTTGCCGACAAAATGGGCAAAACAATATCTGCCTCCAAATAGCCAAGATATTATCATGCGCACTAATGGACAAACCTGGGGGGTCAGATTTTACAGAAAAGGTACTGGGTATGCATTAACTGGAGGATGGAAGAAGTTTGCCCTTGACAATGATTTGGAGGAGGATGATGTCTGTGTTTTTTATTTGGACACGGCTGCATTTGGAGCTGTTACGTTAGATGTGAGTATTTTTAGGCCTAGAGATGTTGAGATTGGAGAAACTGCTGTTTCTCAAGCTGTTCTTGTTCATGCTAATCAGAGTTCAGGCCAAGCTAAAAGAAAGGGGAAGCTGTTGGTTGATGAAGACTGTGAATCGCTCTAGCTGCTACTTACTTGCTATCTATAGTTTGGGGTTTGTAATAGCAAAACCATATTTTATGCTTTATAATTATGTTTGTAAGCTTTTGAAGGAAAGAACAGCTTAGGCCAGGGTCATATTTTGAAGAACTACAGTTCAGTAGTGTTTTTGTTATTATATTAACCTTCGGCAATATTATACCTATGGCTGGCTTAATTTAGTTTTTTTCAATTTTTATACCTTTTTTTAAAAATGCTTCTTATCTGTTCGAAGAAGTTTTATTTAAAAAATTGGAGCTAACATTAAAGCTTCCCTTTATTCACACAATCTTTACTGCCCAATACTTAGTTAGATTTAATAACGTTAGTTAGATATATGTATATTAGATATAAGTGAAAAAATTTACACTATACAGCTTAATGTCTTCACCCATATATTGTAATTAAAAATTATATACAAAGCGTTGCTATAACTGAGTGTATAATAAAAAGATTGGCTAAACATTATTATATCTTCTTATAATATTGTGAAGAAAAATATAAATTCTTTGTAGACTGGTATCAAAAATTAATTGATAGACAATTTTTTCCATAACCTATTAATAGTTATTATGCTATCACTATATATGCTTCGCCAGCTATAATGGTTGTTGCATTCCTGTGTATTCATACAGATTCTAAATGTATTAAAACATTAAAGATAATAATATTGGTTCAAGCTTCAAATAAAATTTGCTGATATTGGCATTAAAAAAAATATAATATACAGACTATTAATTATTGGAACATAGTATTGTGTCCTTACAAAATTATTGATAGTCTATAATTTAAAGTTGTGCTACTAAATTTTCTTCAGATAAGGCTATACCATTTATAGTTTTCCAGTTTTTTTTTTTTTTTTTGAAATAACCATCGTTTCCAATTTTAATTTTGATAATTGCTTATTCTTATAGTGAAAATATAGCCTTTTATCATTCAGCATTATTCAGCCCCTATTGTTTTATGTCGATACTCTTGCCAAATTTGCTTATGTGCTTAGATTTAACAGAATTTATATTAGATTAGATCGTTACCTTTTTTAAATTGAACTCTTATACAATTTGTTGGGTATATCTGTAATGCTGATTAGATTAGATTGTAGCGATCAAATGTAACAAACAGCCTGATAGCCCCATCTTTACTATAGCCTTGCATGTAGCAATACAAAATTGTTGAACTTTTCAGTAGGTTTTCATAAATATTTGTATAACTTAATTTTTTTTACGAAGCCGAATGTATGCAAATCTTACAAGCAATTACTTATGTGTAAACATTAGCAAACTCAAATTTTTTTACAATTATTTATCGTAAATCCCTATGACTATTATTACATAGCCCAAGCCTTACCTATTTCTGGGCATAAAATGATTACAATTTACTTTTTTAATTGTTAGCTTTCTAACTAAAACTTACTACAGCTACAAATTTATTATTGTCCGAACATTTTAAACCATTATCTAAAATTTTATTATTGGGAGTATAAAATTAGAAATATAACGGGAAGAGTACCAATATGTACATAATTAAAAAATCGATTTATTATTCTTTTTAACCCAGTTTTTAAAAGGCAAATATTTTGTAATGTTTTATATGGATTTTTTGACTGAATTAGGCCTCATGTTTACATTTAGAAATTTTTAGATTAGATTAACCTTTCAATTCTTTTTATTTAGCCTTCACACAATTTATAGGATTTTTGTACAATGGTTATCAGATTATATTATAACATTAAACAAGCTTAAAAAACAGGCCAATATACTAAGCCTTACAATAGCCTTGTATATAACAATACCAAATTTCCGAACTTATCAACAGGTCTTTATAACAATCTGTTTATAATAATTCTTTGTACGGAACCCTATGTATGCAAAGATTATAACCAACAATTTGTGTATAAACATCAGATTATTCTAATATTTTCATAATTAGATACTGCACATCTGTATGGCTATTATTATAAAGTCCAAAATTTGCCTTTTTGTGCGAACAGAAAGCTTACAACATCTGCTTTTCAAGCTTAGCTACTCAAGTAAAGATTATTACAAATCAAAATTTATGACTACCATAACATTTCAAAGCACCCCGTAAAAACTTTTTATTCGGGCTATCAGATTAGCAATGCAGTGGAAAAAGTAATAATATATATACCCCTATCAAATTTATTTATTAATTCCAATTTCCAACTCAGTTTTCAAGAAGCAAAACTTTTATTATATATACAGTTAATTGTTTTTCTAGAATTATCATTATAGATAGCTTAAAGCTGGGCTATTTAGCTGGACAAAACGATTACAATGTGTGGTTTGTAAGTTTAGTTGTCCAGGTACAGATTATTACAACTAAAAGTCTTCTACTATCATCATTCCAAAATTTTTTATTGGAACTTTAAAACTAGAAATGCATCGAGAAAAGCGAGAATATGTACATCAATATCAAATTCAATTATTACTCCTTGTTTTCAAGCCAGTTTTTTAAAATCAAAATCTTCAATATATATATTAAATATATAACACATTATAGTTTTTATATTTTTACTTGCAAGCCTATATCTTTGCTACTAGAAAGCTCGGCCCTAATCTTAAGACACCATATTGCTAGGCACTTCTAAGCAACCATCTATATCTTCTCTTCAGCTTTTTTCCTTTGTTCTTCGTATTCAGAACTACCTAACTGTTAACAATTACCTTGCTTTTATCGGGTTTTAACTTTGTAGGTTGGTTCTCTATTTATTTAATGCCTTATGCTTTTACTTTTAGGCGATTACTATATATGTCCATATTTAAACGGATAATTATGCTTTTAAGTCATTAAGTATGGTTTTTTGTTTCAGATTATGATTTGTCTACTATTTTCCCTGATTGTTTTATGGTTCTTGACTATATTTAGGCTTTAGAATCTATCAATAACTTTGCAAAAGCACTCTATTTCCAATTTTAAAATCTTGCTATAGACTTCTATTTAGATATACCGACAGACATAAATTACTGTTTTCTTAATTTGTTCTTAGCTATGAATAAGCCCAGCTCTTTAGAGTTGTTCCTTATAAATTGCCATTGCAATTTTTTATACAAAGTAACTACCAAGAATAGATTCCAACCATGCCAACAAAGAGGAAATATAACTATGTTAAAGACCGCAGAAACCAGCAGGAACAATGCCGACAGGCTACAAGATCCCAAAAAAAATCGGAAACCTCTTTAGCACCTGTTAACAACCAACAAATTACAACCATACTTGATAAAAATACAACACATCAACTTTTACTGAGAGCTTCAGGTTCAACTGAACATGCTTCAACATCTGCACAAAATTAGGATGCTGGAAATCCAAACCCAATTATGTCTGTTTCAGATTCTATAACAAGAACCAATGCAGGTATGTTATTTTTTGATTGTCAATTCTTTAGTACTAAAATCTGTATTTAAATAATTTCCAGTGGTATTCCATATTTATTTTGTATTTATTCTTACCAGGGCTAAACCAAAAAACAGTTATTATAGCCGATCCTTTGGAAAATATAATGACTGAGCCCCAAATCTTACATGATGTACCAAATTGTACATATTGTCATGCTAAAAGAATTTATTTAGAACCAACTCATTTCTGCAGTTTTAAAGGAGAAATTAGGCTATTACAAAGCCAAATGTCTGAGCAATTAAAGATGCTATATGTTGATAATTCAAAAGATGGACATGAATTTCGCAATAATATTCGTAGTTATAATAACATGTTTGCGTTCACATCACTTGGTGCTCATTCGGATAAAATGTTAAGTCGGCGGACAGATGGGGTATACACATATAGAGTTCAAGGACAAGTCTATCATTTTATACCCCCACTCACACCTATAGAATCTCAAAAGCCAGCCAACGTACAGTTATATTTCTTTGATACAGAACATGAGATAGATAACCGGCTTTGTATCTCTGAAAAATTTGACAAAAACCTGATTATAAAACTAGCCACCTTATTAAGAACCAATCCTTATTCAATCTTTTTCAGAAACCTAGGAACTGTTGAACATTTAGAAAGTTATAAGATTATTTTAAAAGCAGGCCCTGATTTAGACCAAAGAACATTCAACAAACCAGATACATCAGAAGTTGTAGCTATATGGGCTGAACCAGAAAATAGTGAAGAATATAATACTCAACACATACGAGTTTATCCTAAGCAAGGGCTAATTCAGATTGTAAAACATTATTTTGGCTGTTATGATCCAATGCAATATCCATTAATGTTTACAAATGGTGAGCATGGCTGGCATCCGGGAATAAAAAGGCTGGTTTCAAAGACAGATAGAGAGAATTGGGTCAAAACATGTGAAAAAGAAAGAGAATTTGATGCACGAAACTTTGCAGATGCCAATATTTCTATAGAGGCTGAGAAAGCAGGTATTTCACACATAAATATCTCACTACCCTCAATTATACATACATATATTAATTATTATTACTTTTATAATATCTAACAATATTTTCCAATTTCTTATAGGGACATTGCGAAACCAAAAAAAAAATCTGTTGTGTCTTGCAGAGAATATTATTGCTACAAGCTACAAATGAGGCCTGATGATATGTCATTTCTATTACATACAGGTAGGCTTTTACAACAGTTTGTTGTTGATATGTACATTAAAATTGAAACATCAAGGCTTGAATTTCTAAAGTCAATAGAATTTCAAAATCGTATGAGGACAGAAATTTATAAAGGTGTCATAGATAGTATTATAAAAGGTCATGATTCAGGTGTTGATATTGGAAAAAGAGTTATATTACCTGCTTCTTTTATTGGTGGTCCTAGAGACATGCACAAACGATATATGGATGCTATGAGCCTTGTACAGCGTTACGGTAAACCAGATCTATTTCTTACAATGACTGCTAATCCAGGTTGGTAGGAAATCTGTAGTAAAAAATTAGAATCTGATGAAATACAAAACAGACCAGATTTAATTGCAAGAATATTTAGAGCTAAGCTTGAGCTTTTGAAAAAAGAATTGTTTAAGAAAAATATTTTTGGAATGGTTATTGCATACACATATGTAATCGAATTTCAAAAAAGAGGCTTGCCACATGCTCATTTTCTTATTATTCTTAACCCCAAGTCAAAATTTTATTCCCCTGCAGCATGTGACAGAATTGTAAGTGCTGAGTTACCAGATATGAGCAGCCATCCTTATCTCTAAGCATTGGTTGCAAGACATATGATGCATGGACCTTGTGGAAGTCTTAATCCAAATTGTCACTGCATGAAACCAAATTCTGGTTGTAAGTATCAATACCCAAAAGAATTTTCAACCACAACAATTTATGGAGAAAATACTTATCCTACTTATCGGCGTAGACATGATCAAAGGTTAGTCAAAGTGCGTGGCCATTATTTAGATAATCATTGGGTAGTTTCTTATAACCCATATTTACTTGCAAATTTAACTGTCATATCAATGTCGAAATTTGTTCAACAATTCGTGCTATCAAATATATATTTAAATATATTTACAAAGGACATGATAAAATTGCATATAATCTAGCATTACAACAGCCTGATGGAATAATTGATGAAATCAAAAACTTTCAAATAGCACGATGGGTTTCGCCACCTGAAGCTATATGGAGAATATTCAGGTTTGATTTGAATGAAACATACCCTGCTGTTATAAGCCTTCCTATCCATTTAGAAAATGAGCAAAATATAGTATTTAAATCTACACAATCATTGCTTAGCATTGTTAACAACCCAATTTGTAAAAAAACTATGCTTAATCAATATTTTTTTATGAATAGGTCAGATTTATATGCACAAAGCTTGAATTGTCTATATGTTGAATTTCCAGAATATTTTATATGGAATGGGCAATTGAAAGAATGGCAGCGGCGCAAAAAAAGAAAGGTTATTGGAAGGCTGCATAGTATACATCCATCTCAAGGTGAAAAATACTATCTACGGGTACTTTTAATGCATCGACGAGGAATTACTTCATTTACAGATTTAAGGACTGTTAATTTGTGTTATGAATAATTGTCAATGTTCACTCATGTTCTCCCTCATTACTTCATATTATTCTATATAACTCATGTAATACCATTTTCCTTCATAATCACCCACTACCTATGTAATCTATATAACTCTTGTAAGTTACATTTAGGACATTGTAACCTACAAGGTAGAGGTGTGAAGTTCAAACTTATAAATAGAGGCTTATTTGAATGAAATGTGAAGTTTAAAGACTTACTACATCTTGTTTTACCTTGCTCTCTTTTCCTCTCCATCTTTTTAGTATACTTGTTTTATATTTTATAATTGTATTCTACTAGTCTTATAGGAATAGTAACATAACATTATATATCTACTTTCTATTAGTGGTATAATAATTTGTTACACAATATAATACTATAAGTTTGTAGCATTTTTATAATACGTTATCAGCAAGAATTCTCTAGCCACTTTGATCAATTTTCTTTTGGGTAAGTGTGGTAAGTTTTTGTTTATTTTATTGATATAATTATTATTATGACTAACCTTTCAAAACTTGAATTTGTTGCTCTTGATGTTACTGGCAAGAACTACTTGTCATGGGTACTATATGCTGACATTCATCTATATGTAAATGGTCTAGGAGAAACCATCAAAAAAGGAAATCAATCTACTAGTCAAGAAAAGGCTAGAACAATAATCTTTATTCGTCACCACTGAGTACCTAATAGTAAAAGATCCTTTTTTCTTATGGATAAGCTTGAAAGAGAGTTATGATCACGAAAAAATGGTTATTCTTCCAAAAGATCATTATGATTAGATGCACTTAAGTTTACAAGATTTTAAAACTGTAATTGAATATAATTCAGCAATTTTCAGAATTACTTCTCAATTAAAATTGTGTGGAGAAAAAGTAACTGATGAAGATTTATTAGAAAAAAATTTCTCCACTTTTCACGCACCCAATGTGCTCTACAGCATCAATATCATGACAAGGGTTTTAAGAAATATTATGGATTGAAAAATAATGAATTTTTGTTAAAAAATCATGAAACCCATCTGATATGAATGGTCGAGACTCGAACTCCTGGACCACCAATCCACACTCTTCAGATCGTTGTTGGCTAGCAAATTATCAACAAAAAAACACGACACAAAAAAAACAACAAAAGGCGGAAAGAAACTTATGGAACGAAAAGGTTGATGTTAAGCCAATCAAACCCTAACATTATTACAAAAAAATCAACCTAGCTAATGTACTCAATAGCTAACTTAATTAGTTTGGCTGTTCCTGATCTCAAGAACAATTAGGCTAAACCTAGAGCTCCTCACAAAAGGCTTCGCGGGATTTTGCAAACACAAAGTGTTTAACTTTTTAGCAAAGCTAAAATTCTCAAATTTCATATATCTCTAAAAAACGTCAATGGCCTTCCTTTAAATAGGAGTAAATCCGGCCATAGTGTTTTG
Source organism: Ophiorrhiza pumila (assembly GCA_016586305.1). Classification (NCBI taxonomy): domain Eukaryota; kingdom Viridiplantae; phylum Streptophyta; class Magnoliopsida; order Gentianales; family Rubiaceae; genus Ophiorrhiza; species Ophiorrhiza pumila. The sequence continues at coordinate 13,359,139 of BLIW01000011.1, forward strand.
GAAACCCTAGTGGAAACCAATTACAACTTGACTTCCTAATTAACTAACAAACTAGTTTCATAATCCATTACTTGTCATTATCATGCAAAATAATTGAGCCAAGTAATCAATTACTTATTAACGAAATATTAAGCCCAAATTAATGTTTAATGGACTTAATTTATTACAAAACAAAATAACTCCTAAGACTTAAATGGCGTGATCCACATTAAGAAAACTCAAGCACACTATCTTGGTCTTCAAAAAGGTCCATGAATCAGCGATGGTAATCTGCCAGAATCACGTCACTCATCTTGGTAGGCACATTCAACGATGATAACGTCCGAATCTGATGTGCGGTATTTTGGAGCTAGGGTCTAATACTAAGGCTTAACCGAATCAAATAAATTTATTACCCTAATTCTCACGCATTTAAGGTGCATCAAGACACCGACGTTTTGTATCTAGAGGAAGTAGGGGTCGATCCCACAGGGAAGGAATGAATCTATGAAATTAGTGAAAATGTGTGTGTTGTAGTGGAAGTAAAAATAAGCCAAGAAAAATATCCTAAACTATACTAATTCTACCAAGCAAATATATAAATGTGTGGAAGAAGATTTAAGTAATTAAAGTACACCCTTGGATTTGTTTATCTCAAATGTTAGTGTTATGTGTGGTTTGCATAAAGAGTACATGCATACATCCTACCTATGGTAATGTAAATTGAGGATAAACAACATAATTCACACCCTCCTTTGTGGTTAGAGGCAAGGAATGATTTAGTTATTTACCTATTTAAGTGTTAACCAATTCATTAAACCTCCTTTGTGGTTAGAGGCAAGGTTTACTTACTTAATTAACCCAAAATCTTGTGCAACATCCAACTCAACAAACACTCAAATTCAATTGCTCCTTTGTGGTTAGAGGTAACAATTAAACCAGTCACACTTATGCTAGATTATTTCACTTTGACTCCTCCTTTGTGGTTAGAGGTAAGAGCTAACTGAAATTAATCCAACAAATGCACAACAAACCACACAAGATTCTAAACAATCCACTCTAATTCTCCTTTGTGGTTAGAGGTAAGATTAAAGCAAATTATCCTTAAACAATTTATTGCACTTTTACAAAATGTTCATCACACATAATTGGCCAAATCATGCATAACTATTAAGATCACAATAAAACTCATTCCACAAAACCATAACATAGGACTTAGCATGTGGTTCTTAATTCTTAAGTATCCATAGCCTAAAATCACACATTAACACAATATATCAACAACACATAACCATAATCCAAGGGTGATAGCAAATTAGCCTCTCATGGCACACAAGAACTTCATTAACATATATGAACATACAAGGAAATAAGCCAACAACTGCAAGGGAAAGAAACTACCCATTTGATTAAACCAAAGAAGAAGCTTTCCAAATGTTGATTCAAAGCAAATATCCAAGCCTTACAATGGTTCCAAGCTCTTGAAGTACATGAGTATTACAAGAAATACTTCCACAAATGCTATTAACATCAAGAACACACACTAATTGTGTGTTCTTGTGGAATAGAAATGCTTTCTAATCTAACAAAACTAACCTAACTAATTGTGGCTACTTGTTATATCATGGTTATCATGTTGTAGCTCCTTCTAGCTCTCCTCTCCCTCTTATAGGCTGAAATTAAGGCTCTTAAAACGCCCCAATTATGTCTCCACGGACACTCCACCGACACATGCACCTACCATGATGATTGGAGAATCATTTTCAATAATAAAGCTTCAGATTTCACGACGTTCAGGTTTGTACGTCGCGACGTTCCCACACGTCGTGACGTGGAAGTGGATCCACGTCGTGACGTGCATAAAAATGCATTCTGCCCGTTTTTCTGCCTCTCCACGTCGTGACGTGGACTTGCAAGCCATTTTTATATATGCTCCAGAACGAAGTAGGAAACATGTAAAACATGAAAGTTGTAGATATTTCTCGAGGCTTTCCAATGGTACCAGAATCGTTCCATTCGGATGTAAATTGAGAGAGAAATGATCGAAATACAAAATACTGGCAGATTTTTTTAGCATTTGTTCTTCAGCACCCCTTTGGCCTAAATCACACCTTTCTTGATCTTTCTCAATCTTTTCTTCCACTTTGCATCCGGTTGGGCTTTTCCATGATTTATTTCTTCAAAACATCCACCATGGTTGATAATACTACAAACAAAACACTAAAACGAATAAAAAGGAACAAGAACGACCAAAGAATTAAGGATAAACATTACATAAAAGGTGAATAAATTCACCTTATCAAATTCCCCCACACTTAACCTTTGTTCGTCCCCGAACAAACTAAACTCAAAATACAAATTTTAAACAAAAAGGTCAACAAATAATAATGAGACACATCCAATTTCATCAATTCAATCCAAGGACAGTGTTATGTAAATGCCTCATAATCTCAAGTAGTCAAGTGTCAAGTACACATAATATACATCCCCAAAAGTTATCACAGCATGTTAATGTACTCATTTAGACATGTTGAGCCAATCATGTGTGTGTGTGCGATAGGTTCCACCTAAGTTCATAACTCATCCGTAACCACGCTATAAGTCAGTGTTTCAACAACTAAGTTTTTGTTTCAACTTTTCCTCACTATTCATATTAAAATTAATTATTAACTCATATTCATGAGGATTCACTCGGCGAACCCTTAGGTTCATATATATAAACACTCGTTCCCCCAGACTGTCACATTTCATTAGGATATCTCATTGGAAGTCCCGTGACATTCACCTGGAGTACTGTCTCACCTTCGGGTTTTAGACCCATTCCCACTCATGCAAGTTCTCTATTAAGTTTTCGTTTAAGAGCAGTTTCGCAGAGGAGTGGCAATATGTAGCCTGCATCTACAAAACAAGCTTAAAATTTCAAAGCATTAAGTGCAAACATTTATGTAAGCACGTTCATTAAAGAGCACAATTTTAAGATAGTTATATAAGTATCAACTAAACAAAGTGTTAAAAACACGCCAACCTACTTAACGGTTACAAACTCGTCAATCCCCTTGGTAGTTCCCCTAGGTGCATAAAAATGATTGACTCAAAATGCTAAACTTTCCATTAAAAACTCGACTCCCTCTAGATAGCATATTACTTTCCTATCCCACATTGATTTTTTTTTAAATCCAATCATTGGCATCATAACACTTATCACACTTATCACATTTTGGATACATCTTCATTATTATTAGTTGCCTATCAACACAAACAAAAAATTGACACAAATGCTAATTAACCATTAATCAAGGCATAACAACCACACTTCAACTCCCAAGAAATTACGCATAAAGACATACAAAACAACATGGAATAAATAACATGAATTTCATCCAAATTCCCCCCCCCCCCACACTTAAAATACACATTGTCCTCAATGTGTGAGAAAAAAAATTCACTTATTATCCATGTACTCTTTGGTAGGTTTGTTGTGTAGTTGAAGCCTTGACAATATCTCAAATAGCTTTCTTTATTCAACAAACAACTAAAATCACACATAAACAAGAAAACACTAAAAATTCAAGTTTTAACATCCATAATTCACAAAATATTCACTTTAGTACAATTTCAAGCATCTTCAACAATATTATCCCCCCACACTTAAAATATGCATTATTTTCCAAAGATAAGAAAGGGATAAGAAAACACCCGTTGAACATGTAGTTCTTTATATCTCCAAGGTGTATGTATTTTGGCCATCTCTTTATTAAAATTGGCAATTGTGAAGATGTCTCTCATGTTTGCTTCCTCATGAACGGAAAACCTGAAAAAAAATAAAATAAAAAAAATAGAAAACAAGTAAACTAATTCCATGCATGAGTTCAAGAAGAAAATGTTTAAACAAATAAGCTCTATACATGACACTCAAACGTAATCACTCAAAACAAAAATCTTCACAATCACTCTATGGCATGCATGAAAAAATTTACATTGTGCTCATATGAGTGCTCTTGTGCTAGGTGTGCATCATAATCATGTTCAAAGCCTAATCTCATTCATTAAGCTCATGTGCTAGGTAAACCATGAGTCCTAATGAATTAAGCACTTGAAGCTCATTCATTAAGCCTAATCTCATTCATTAAGCACTTGAGTCCTAATGAATTCATGCTAGGTAAACCATGATTGTGCCATTAACCACAAATATGAGAATTGCACACATCAAGCTTTTGAATCCTCACAACATATGTTAACTCATGCAATTTAACATTGAAAATCATGAAGTGATTTAGAGTGAAAAGTGTGTTTGTGTGCCATTGACTATGAGAGTGAAAAAGAAGAAAAAATTAAGCAAGTTTGTGAGAGGTATGCATCCCCCCTTCACTTAGCTCTTTTTTATCACTTATGCATATTTTTCATTTTCTCATATTCATTCTTTAACATTTATTTTCTTTGAACTCCTACAAGAAAAACAAACTAAATTACATTAAACACAAAAACTATCATAAAAATAAAAATAAAATAGAAAAAAAATGAAAAGAAATAGTAATTCTAGGTTTATTTGGTCCCTAGCTAGACCTTATTCTTGTGGCTACTCCCTCAAGATTCGGAATAACCATCCCTATACCAAAAAAATGCCCTTTCATAGGCACTTCTATGCCTTCTATAAGGCACCCTTTTAAAGCTTTTAAGGAGGGGCTTGAGCTCATGTTCATGGGGAGCAATTTCAACAAATTCAACTTTGTACCACTCTTGCTCCCCCATTGTAGGCTCCTCCTTCTTCTCTTCCACTTTGTCTATTGGGATCACCAATGAATCAACCTTCTCTAAGTCTTCTTCACATACCATGCTAAGTGATATCTCTCTACATGGCTTGGATAAAGGCTCTACATCCAAGATCTCTTCATCATCATAAGACATTTCACATATGGATGCATCAACAAAGCTATTTTCAAACAAGTTAGCTATTTCACGAAAAATATTCATATCTTCCTCATCAAAGCTAACATAGAATTTAACTTGAGATTTACCCTCATCTATATCCCATTAAGCATCACAATTATTTAAGGGTTTCTCATTGTACGTACACCTAATGACATCTACATTTTCATGCACATCTTTAAATTCCTCATAAGATGTCAACATTGCACATGAATACACTATGACAGCTAGCTCTCAACAAACTGACAAATCATTTTCATCCAAGCCATAATATGCATCAATATGTGGTGTCTCCTCATTCCTAAGGTGATCAAGCTTAAGAGGGAGGGTATACTCAAAGCTTTGTCTATGGCTAAACCATTGTTCATTATAGCTTAATTGACCTACAAGATTTGAGTGAGGGTAAGGTAAAAGTGTATCCCTACTCACTTGAACTTGTATATCATTCAAAGTTTTGGTCATTTCAGTCAATTGTGCCTCAAGCCTAGCATTTCTAACCTCAAGTTCATCATTCACAAAGCATGGAAAAGGGAGATATCCTAGTGATTCATTTTGTCCCCATTCATTTTTGTCCCAATATCCCAATGGAGAGAAGTCTCCAAACACCCTAGGTTGTGGTCTTTTATCATCCACCACAATTGGTAGGTCACCATGATCTAGTTCAAGAAATTCCCCAAACAACCTAGACATATTTGGATAAACCTCAACACAAAACAAAAATAAAACTAAAAATGAAAGAAAACACAAGTAACAAAAATGCACAACATTAATATTTACAACTACTCAACACACAAAAACACCAATCCTAAAATCAATTGCCTTCCCCGGAAACGGCGCCAATTTGATGTGCGGTATTTTGGAGCTAGGGTCTAATACTAAGGCTTAACCGAATCAAATAAATTTATTACCCTAATCCTCACGCATTTAAGGTGCATCAAGACACCGACGTTTTGTATCTAGAGGAAGTAGGGGTCGATCCCACAAGGAAGGAATGAATCTATGAAATTAGTGAAAATGTGTGTGTTGTAGTGGAAGTAAAAATAAGCCAAGAAAAATATCCTAAACTATACTAATTCTACCAAGCAAATATATAAATGTGTGGAAGAAGATTTAAGTAATTAAAGTACACCCTTGGATTTGGTTATCTCAAATGTTAGTGTTATGTGTGGTTTGCATAAAGAGTACATGCATACATCCTACCTATGGTAATGTAAATTGAGGATAAACAACATAATTCACACCATCCTTTGTGGTTAGAGGCAAGGAATGATTTAGTTATTTACCTATTTAAGTGTTAACCAATTCATTAAACCCTCCTTTGTGGTTAGAGGCAGGTTTACTTACTTAATTAACCCAAAATCTTGTGCAACATCCAACTCAACCAACACTCAAATTCAATTGCTCCTTTGTGGTTAGAGGTAACAATTAAACCAGTCACACTTATGCTAGATTATTTCACTTTGACTCCTCCTTTGTGGTTAGAGGTAAGAGCTAACTGAAATTAATCCAACAAATTCACAACAAACCACACAAGATTCTAAACAATCCACTCTAATCCTCCTTTGTGGTTAGAGGTAAGATTAAAGCAAATTATCCTTAAACAAGCTATTGCACTTTTACAAAATGTTCATCACACATAATTGGCCAAATCATGCATAACTATTAAGATCACAATAAAACTCATTCCAAAAAAACCATAACATAGGACTTAGCATGTGGTTCTTAATTCTTAAGTATCCATAGCCTAAAACCACACATTAACACAATATATCAACAACACATAACCATAATCCAAGGGTGATAGCAAATTAGCCCCTCATGGCACATAAGAACTTCATTAACATATATGAACATACAAGGAAATATGCCAACAAGTGAAAGGGAAAGAAACTACCCATTTGATTAAACCAAAGAGGAAGCTTTCCAAATGTTGATTCAAAGCAAATATCCAAGCCTTACAAAGGTTCCAAGCTCTTGAAGCACATGAGTATTACAAGAAATACTTCCACAAATGCTATTAACATCAAGAACACACACTAATTGTGTGTTCTTGTGGAATAGAAATGCTCTCTAATCTAACAAAACTAACCTAACTAATGGTGGCTACTTGTTATATCATGGTTATCATGTTGTGGCTCCTTCTAGATCTCCTCTCCCTCTTATAGGCTGAAATTAAGGCTCTTAAAATGCCCCAATTATGTCTCCACCAACACTCCACCGACACATGCACCTACCATGATGATTGGAGAATCATTTTCAATTATAAAGCTTCAGATTTCACGAACGTCGCGACGTTCAGGGTCGAACGTCGCGACGTGGGGATGTATACATCCATGTCCAAAATGATAAAGTCCACTGGAATCGTGCATACATCCTACCTATAGTCATTCGCGACGTTCCCACACATCGCTATTTAGCTTTAAATTGCGACGTGGAGAGGCAAAAAACGGGGCAGATTACTTTTTTCTCCACGTCGCGACGGGGAGAGCTGCACGTCGCAACTTGGAGGGTCTGCAGCCTTAAAATGATGAAAATGACTCTCCAATCATCATGGTAGGTGCATGTGTCGGTAGAGTGTCGGTGGAGATTATTCTTGGACGTTTTTTGGAGCATAAAACACCTAGAAAAGGGCTGAACAACAACAAGAAACAAAGGGGAAGAAGCTACCAGCAATTAGTTAGGATAGTTTTTGTTAGTTTTGTGATTTTTCTCTTTAGCTCTTCCACAAGAACACACAATTAGTGTGTGTTCTTGGTGGAAGTAGCATATTGTGGAAAGGATTTCTTGTATAATCTTGGCTCTAAGGATTTGTTTTCATGTAAAGCTTGGAGCTTGGACTTGGAACATCAAAGGGAAGTGCTACTCTTTGTAAACAAGAAAATACAAAGAGTAGCACTCCCCTTTGATGTTCCAAGTCCAAGCTCCAAGCTTTACATGAAAACAAATCCTTAGAGCCAAGATTATACAAGAAATCCTTTCCACAATATGCTACTTCCACCAAGAACACACACTAATTGTGTGTTCTTGTGGAAGAGCTAAAGAGAAAAATCACAAAACTAACAAAAACTATCCTAACTAATTGCTGGTAGCTTCTTGCCCTTTGTTTCTTGTTGTTGTTCAGCCCTTTTCTAGGTGTTTTATGCTCCAAAAAACGTCCAAGAATAATCTCCACCGACACTCTACCGACACATGCACCTACCATGATGATTGGAGAGTCATTTTCATCATTTTAAGGCTGCAGACCCTCCAAGTTGCGACGTGCAGCTCTCCCCGTCGCGACGTGGAGAAAAAAGTAATCTGCCCCATTTTTTGCCTCTCCACGTCGCAATTTAAAGCTAAATAGCGATGTGTGGGAACGTCGCGAATGACTATAGGTAGGATGTATGCACGATTCCAGTGGACTTTATCATTTTGGACATGGATGTATACATCCCCACGTCGCGACGTTCGACCCTGAACGTCGCGACGTTCGTGAAATCTGAAGCTTTATAATTGAAAATGATTCTCCAATCATCATGGTAGGTGCATGTGTCGGTGGAGTGTCGGTGGAGACATAATTGGGGCGTTTTAAGAGCCTTAATTTCAGCATATAAGAGGGAGAGGAGAGCTAGAAGGAGCTACAACATGATAACCATGATATAACAAGTAGCCACCATTAGTTAGGTTAGTTTTGTTAGATTAGAGATCATTTCTATTCCACAAGAACACACAATTAGTGTGTGTTCTTGATGTTAATAGCATTTGTGAAAGTATTTCTTGTAATACTCACGTGTTTCAAGAGCTTGGAACCATTGTAAGGCTTGGATATTTGCTTTGAATCAACATTTGGAAAGCTTCCTCTTTGGTTTAATCAAATGGGTAGTTTCTTTCCCTTGCACTTGTTGGCTTATTTCCTTGTATGTTCATATATGTTAATGAAGTTCTTGTGTGCCATGAGGGGCTAATTTGCTATCACCCTTGGATTATGGTTATGTGTTGTTGATATATTGTGTTAATGTGTTGTTTTAGGCTATGGATACTTAAGAATTAAGAACCACATGCTAAGTCCTATGTTATGGTTTTTGTGGAATGAGTTTTATTGTGATCTTAATAGTTATGCATGATTTGGCCAATTATGTGTGATGAACATTTTGTAAAAGTGCAATAAATTGTTTAAGGATAATTTGCTTTAATCTTACCTCTAACCACAAAGGAGGATTAGAGTGGATTGTTTAGAATCTTGTGTGGTTTGTTGTGAATTTGTTGGATTAATTTCAGTTAGCTCTTACCTCTAACCACAAAGGAGGAGTCAAAGTGAAATAATCTAGCATAAGTGTGACTGGTTTAATTGTTACCTCTAACCACAAAGGAGCAATTGAATTTGAGTGTTTGTTGAGTTGGATGTTGCACAAGATTTTGGGTTAATTAAGTAAGTAAACCTTGCCTCTAACCACAAATGAGGGTTTAATGAATTGGTTAACACTTAAATAGGTAAATAACTAAATCATTCCTTGCCTCTAACCACAAACGAGGGTGTGAATTATGTTGTTTATCCTCAATTTACATTACCATAGGTAGGATGTATGCATGTACTCTTTATGCAAACCACACATAACACTAACATTTGAGATAACCAAATCCAAGGGTGTACTTTAATTACTTAAATCTTCTTTCACACATTTATATATTTGCTTGGTAGAATTAGTATAGTTTAGGATATTTTTCTTGGCTTATTTTTACTTCCACTACAACACACACATTTTCACTAATTTCATAGATTCATTCCTTCCTTGTGGGATCGACCCCTACTTCCTCTAGATACAAAATGTCGGTGTCTTGATGCACCTTAAATGCGTGAAGATTAGGGTAATAAATTTATTTGATTCGGTTAAGCCTTAGTATTAGACCCTAGCTCCAAAATACCGCACATCAAATTGGCGCCTTTGCCGGGGAATTTATTCACCTTTTATGTAATGTTTATTCTTAATTCTTTGGTCGTTCTTGTTCCTTTTTATTCGTTTTAGTGTTTTGTTTGTAGTATTATCAACCATGGTGGATGCTTTGAAGAAATAAATCATGGAAAAGCCAAACCGGATGCAAAGTGGAAGAAAAGATTGAGAAAGATCAAGAAAGGTGTGATTTAGGCCAAAGGGGTGCTGAAGAACAAATGCTGAAAAAATCTGCCAGTGTTTTGTATTTCGATCATATCTCTCTCAATTTACATCCGAATGGAATGATTCTGGTACCATTGGAAAGCTAAGAGGAAGAGCTACAACTTTCTTGATTTTACGTTTTTCCTAATTCGGTCTGTAGAATATAGAAAAATGGCTCGCAAGTGACACTTCCAGAAAGCAATTCTCCACGTCGCGACGTGGAGAGCCAAAAAAAGTGGCAGAATGAAAATTTCGGGAACGTCGCGCGACGTTCGACCTTCACATAACTATGTATAGAACAATTGCATGACCTTTTTATGTATCACTCAATATAATCTCAGGAGTATGTTTAATCATTTGAGAATTTTGAAAGATTAAATTGTTGATATTTTTATTGATTATTTAGACAAACTTTATTTTCAGAATTTTTACCAAAAAGAGTATTTCAAAACACATTTGCAAAATTTCAATACTTTACTTTCCTTGTGGGATCGATCTCGCTATACTATCACCTTGATAAAGGGGTTGGTTAGCGTAGTTAATTTGTGCAGGGGTAAATAGCAACCACGATAAATTTTTATATATATTTACCCCGCGTCAAAATTTGGCGCCGTTGCTTCAATAAATCGATATACACCAAAAATCTTCGATGTATATCGATGATCCATCATTGCTTCAATAAATTCATGGAGTTTTCGTCGAGCTACCGACGTTAAACAAAGCACTTCTTGGGAGGCAACCCAAGTTTATATTGTTTTTTTATTTTAAATTTCATTTTGTTTCATTGAATAATTGTGTGAAAAATTCCATTAACTTAATATCTTGTTAATTAAAATCTGTTATTGTGTAGGTTGAAGGAAGAAATGAGTACACAGCCACATCCATCTGATGATTCACATCGTGACTAGGTGGTGACATTAATCACATTGAGGACAATGTGAAATTTAAGTGTGGGGGACTCACTTCGTGGTTTTGGGTTTGATTGGTTAAATATTTCTGTTTTTAGTTAATTTCTTGTTTCTGGCTTTTGGTTGAATTATTTGAATTTGTGGTTTTTATTTTGATTGGTTTAGTTGGATTGCTAAGTTTTTCTGTTTTTTTTTATTTGGAGTAGTTTTCTTGTATTTGATTTTATTTTTGTTTTTGTTGATTGTGTTGCATAAAAAGGGTATTTTAAGTTAATGGAATTAGGATTTAGTTTTTAAATTTTTATTTTGAATAAAAATGATGTCTCAAATTTTATTAGTACCCCCTAAGGAAACTTTAATTATTTTTAAGCAAACCGGCAAATTTAAATCTCTTCATAAATTACATCATGGTTTTAGGTGTGATGTTTGTGTATCTAATTTTAAAATTTTGATCTTTGTTTGATAAGTGTTATGATGCCAATGATTTGATTTTATCTGAAAATTTTGATGTGGGATAGAAAAGTAATATACTATTTATAAAGAGTCAAGTTTTTAATGGAAAATTTAGCATTTTGAGTCAATCATTTTTATGCACTTAGAGGAACTACCTAGGGGTTAATGAGTTTGTGACTATTAAGTAGATTGGTGTGTTTTTAAAATTTTGTTTAATTGAGACTTATATAACTCGCTTAAAATTGTGCTCTTACAAGAATGTGCATAAATGTTTGCACTTAATATTTTATATTTTAAGCTTGTTTTTGCAGGCTTCATATTGCCACTCCTTTGCGAGACTGCTTTTAAACGAAAGTTAATGGAGAACTTGCATGAGTGGGAATGGGTCTAAAACCCTAAGGTGAGACAGTACCATAGGTGGATGTCACGGGACTTCCAAAGAGATATCCTAATAAAAGGTGACAGTCTGGGGGAACTAGTGATTATTTATGAGCCTTAAGGTTCACCGAGCGAATCCTCATTGATAATGAGTAAATAATGAATAATGATTTGAATAGTGAGGAAAAGTTGAAAATTAAACTTAGCTGTTGAAACCCTAATTTATGGCGTAGTTGTAGATGAGTTTTGAACTTAGGTAGATCCTATCGGCACACACACACATGATTGACTCAACGTGTTTAAATAAGTACATTAACATACTATGATAAATTTTGGGGAAGTATATTATGAGTACTTGATATTCAAATACTTGAGATTATGAGGCAAAATTATGACACTTATTTTTAGATCAAAGTAATGAAGTTGGATACACTTTGTTTTTGTGTATTTGTATTATTTGGAGTTTTTATGGTTTGTTTTGAATGGTTGTTTTTGAATTTGGTTTGTTCGGGACGAACAAAGGTTAAGTGTGGGGGAATTTGATGAGGTGAATTTATTCACCTTTTAAATAATGTTTATACTTAATTCTTTGGTCGTGCTTGTTCCTTTTTATTTGTTTTAGTGTTTTGTTTGTAGGATTATCAATCATTGTGGATGTTTAGAAGATGAAAATCAATTGAGAGCCAAATTGATTGCAAAGTAGAAGAAAAGATTGAGAAAGATGAAGAAAGGTGTGATTTAGGCCAAAAAGGAGTTGAAGAACAAATGTTGAAAAAATATGCCAGTGTTTGGTATTTCGATCATATCTCTCTCAATGTACATCTGAATGGAATGCTTCAGGTGCCATTGGAAAGCTAAGAGGAAGGGCTACAACTTTCATGTTTTACATTTTTCCTAATTCGGATTGAAACATATCGAAAAATGGCTTGCAAGTGACACTTCCAGAAAGCAATTCTCCACGTCGCGACGTGGAGAGCCAAAAAAAGTGGCAGAATGAAAATTTCGGGAACGTCGAGACGTTCGACCTTCACCGTCGCGACGTTCGTGGGGAAAATGCATTTCAACATCAGCTTTCATCATGGAAAATGACATATCAACTCCCATTGATTGAGTGTCGGTAGAGTGTCGGTAGGGGCTCTATTTGGACGACTTTTGGGTGTTAAAAACACAGAGAAGAGGACTTGGAAGGGTAGCCAAGGTGTAGAGCAACTTAGAGCAACTTTGAGAGAAACATTTCTAAGGAGAAAACCTTAGTTCTTTCCTTTGTAATATTTCTAGTTTATCATGCTTGATCTTGTTGCTTGATAAGTTGTAAGAGCAAACCTTGAGAACATCATTGTTATTGACTTCATTTGTACAAAGACAATGATTGATTCCAAGGATTCATCATCCAAGGTGTTGTCTTTCTTTTTGTTTATGAAATCAATGTTATTCTTGATTATATATTGTATGATGTTTATCATGTCTATGCTTGGCTAATTTCCTTGTACTCCTGAGATTATGAAGAGGGATTTTTGTGTTTAATGACATGCTAGTTCTATCCTATGGTTGATGTGAGTGAGTTTTGTTGTGATCTTAATAATTATACATAACTTGATCAAATATGTATGATGAAAATCTTTTAAAGTGCAACAAATTATTTAGGGACAATTTGCTCTAATCTTGCCTCTTACCACAAAGGAGGATTAGAGTGGATTGTTTAGAGTCTTGTGTGGGTTGGTTGTGGATTTGTTAAGTTGATTTTGGTTAGACTCTTGCCTCTTTGTGGTTAGTGTGTTTGTAAGGTTTCTTTCCTAGGAGCTCCACAAGAACACACAACTAGTGTGTGTTCTTGATATAAATAGCCTCATTTGTGTGGATGATTTTCTTGTAATCCTCATGTGTTTTAAGAGCTAGGAATCATTGTAAAGCTTGGACATTTGCTTGGAATAAACATGTGGAAAGCTTCCTCTTTGATTTAATCAAATGGGTAGTCTCTTTTCCTTGCACTTCTTTGATCATTTCCTTGCTTATCCATATATATTTATGATGTTCTTGTGTGCCATGAGAGGCTAATTTGCTAACACCAAAAAGAGTATTTCAAAACACATTTGCAAAATTTCAATACTTTACTTTCCTTTCCTTGTGGGATCGATCTCGCTATACTATCACCTTGAAAAGGGGTTGGTTAGCGTAGTTAATTTGTGCAGGGGTAAATAGCAACCACGATAAATTTTTATATATATTTACCCCGCGTCAAATTTTGGCGCCGTTGCCGGGGATTTTAGCAATCCAACGTTTTTGAACAATTATTAACTACGTTAAGTGTGATGAACAAACCACACAAAGGAGAAATAAATCATAAAGGAAGAAACCATTTCCTTGTGCCATGAGAGGCTAATTCTTTGTACTAATCGATCCCTACATTTTCTTGCACATCTTTAAGTATAAACACCTTTTATATAATGTTTATACTTAATTCTTTGGTCGTTCTTGTTCATTTTTATTTGTTTTAGTGTTTTGTTTGTAGGATTATCAATCATTGTGGATGTTTAGAAGATGAAAATCAATTGAGAGCCAAATTGATTGCAAAGTAGAAGAAAAGATTGAGAAAGATGAAGAAAGGTGTGATTTAGGCCAAAAAGGAGTTGAAGAACAAATGTTGAAAAAATCTGCCAGTATTTGGTATTTCAATCATATCTCTCTCAATGTGCATCTGAATGGAATGATTCAGGTGCCATTGGAAAGCTAAGAGGAAGAGCTACAACTTTCATGCTTTACATTTTTCCTAATTCGGATTGAATCATATCGAAATATGGCTCGCAAGTGACACTTCCAGAAAGCAATTATCCACATCGCGACGTGGAGAGCCAAAAAAAGTGGCAGAATGAAAATTTCGGGAACGTCACGACGTTCAACCTTCACGTCGCGACTTTCGTGGGGAAAATGCATTTCAACATCAGCTTTCATCATGGAAAATGACATATCAACTCCCATTGATTAAGTGTCGGTAGAGTGTCGGTAGGGGTTCTATTTGGACGACTTTTGGGTGTTAAAAACACAGAGAAGAGGTCTTGGAAGAGTAGCCAAGGTGTAGAGCAACTTAGAGCAACTTTGAGAGAAAAATTTCTAAGGAGAAAACCTTAGTTCTTTCCTTTGTAATATTTCTAGTTTATCATGCTTGATCTTGTTGCTTGATAAGTTGTAAGAGCAAAGCTTGAGAACATCATTCTTATTGACTTCATTTGTACAAAGAAAAGGATTGATTCCAAGGATTCATCATCCAAGGTGTTGACTTTCTTTTTATTTATGAAATCAATGTTATTCTTGATTATATATTGTATGATGTTTATCATGTCTATGCTTGGCTAATTTCCTTGTACTCCTGAGATTATGAAGAGGGATTTTTGTGTTTAATGACATGCTAGTTCTATCATATGGTTGATGTGAGTGAGTTTTTATAATACCCATGACCCAATTATAAAGACTAATTTGTAATTTAGAAAAACTTCAAGGACTTATTGGCAAATTTTAAAAGTTGGTCTTAAAGACCCATTATTCCTTAGACTTAAGTTTATTCTTTCTTTCCCCAATTTCACTTCTCTTTCCCTCTCCTAACTAGGGCAAGAAGAAGAAGGAGTGGATTGAAGAAGAATGAGGAAGTAATTACTCTCCAAGTCCAATCATTTTGAGGTAAGGAAGCTATTAAGTTTAGTTGTTCATTGTTAGGTCTTTATTTAGCCTTCTAGGTTTGTAAAAAGTGGAGATTTCATTTTGATAGGTAGGTGAATTAAAGAAGTGTTGGGTGACTTAAATCAAGGGCAAGAGTGGAGAGTGAATTCAAGTAAGTGGTTTAATGTTCCTTTATGTTTTTACATACTTTTGATAAACATATTTGGAAAGTTGATATATTATTATATGGAAATGGAATGAGCATGTGCTAGATTATGATTTTGATGATTATGAAATTATGCAGTGGCCATGAAAGTAAAATGTTTGATGAAATGTTTGAACGAATTTGAATCTTTAATGAGCTCTTGAATGTTTCTTGGAATGATTGGTAGGAACATGTTCCAATTAATGTAATGGCCTACCTAGCGGGATAAACAGCTAGGAACCCAATGTAATGGCCTACCTGACGGGATAAACAGTCAGGCCTGGATCCAGTGTACCGAGAGTGACTTGAACCATTCTTGAGCTAAATGACAAGTACTAAATGTATCTGTAAATGTGATTGAAAATGATTGTGCCACTTGCTATGATATGTACGTGTGTGTGAATTGAAAATGTTTCCAAATGTGAATTTTCATGTGTGAAATGCTTTTGTGAAAGTATATTATGTATATAACATGCTCAAACCCATGAAGGAATGTTAATATCACTTACTGGGCATAGTGTATGCTCATACCACCAATATTGTCATTTTTGCAGATGTAAATGTTTCGGATGCCTTTTGGTGTGATTGATACAAAGAGAAGAATGGTTGTTTTGTGCATTTTATAGTTAATATAGATGAAGTTGTGAATATGGTAGTTATGTATAGAAGATGTGAAATTTTGTAGAATGATGAACATTGGAGCGTTTGTATTTCTCCTTTTGGTTATAGTGTAGATTTCGTAGTATAATGATGTTGTAAACGTGTGGATATGTAAAACGAAGAGTAATGAATGTTTGTGTTATTGAAACTACGTTTCATTTGGTTTAGTGCATGGATTTTGTGATGTTTGGGAAGAGTATGTAAGTTGAAAGAAGAAAAGAGAGAAAAATTCGAAGTTTAGGTTTTCTGAGCCCGACGTCGCGACGTTCGACCCTACACGTCGCGACGTCCAGATTAAGCCAAACGAAAATTGACTCAGAAAAGTACGTCGCGACGTGGAGACCTCTCCCACGTCGAGACGTACCCCCACGTCGCGACGTGGAACCCTCCCTGTCGAGACGTGGGGAAATTTTTCAGCCTTTATGAAAATTTCAGATTTTGACTTCTATTTCTTTCTTATCTTCCATTTTCATATTCAAAATCATATTGGAAATGATGTATGAATCGTTCAAGAACAATGAGTCATGTAATAAAGATATAGGTTTGGATTCGATGGTTTAATTCATTGATGAATACGAAAGTTTTATTCTAGTTTGTTTATACGATCCTTTGGCATTTAAGTTTGAATAACGTATGAGGCTTCGCACTCTTGAGACCATTATTCCAAGGGTGTGGCCGTGCCACGTCAGAGTTCGGGGTGTGACATCTAGTGGTATCAGAGAGTAATTAAGTTGATAAGTATGTACATGTATGGGTGATGAATTTAGTACATTGTTTGTTAGGAACATTATTTCCTCTCTTTCTTTTCATACTTATATGAAATGAAGATTTAATTAATCTGTTATGATAGGATTATGGCACAAAACAGTGGTAGTGAAGGAAATCCTCATGTGGTGATAGTGGATAGCCATGTCGATGGCGACAGTGAAGGAGCAAACACGGAGGAGCATTTGATGACTCCTACACCTCGGTCTTTGATCAACAGAACGGCTATAGGGGGTGAGTCATCTCATGATCCACTGGCGACAAATACGACCACCCTGACAATGCCACCAGAGTTCACTGCTGCCTTTGGCATGATGGCTCAAATTATGCAAAATCAACAAAGATTGCAACAAGAACAAGAGAGCCGTCAATGCCAACAGTTGACAGGTAGCAAAACTCACTATGAGAACCTAAAGAAGGTGAACATGCCTGTCTTTGATGGTGCTTCGGATCCTGAGAAGGCAGAGAAATGGCTACATGAATTGGAGGCCAACTTCGATGTCTTGTAAGTTCCCGAAGATGTGAAGCCAAAGATCGTCATTCCTTTCCTAGTTGGGGATGTAGAACAGTGGTGGAAAGGAATGGCTCCGGCTTATGTTCGTGAAGGGCAATCTTTGGATTGGGGAACGTTCAAAAGTGTTTTTCTAAAGCACTACTTTCCGGACTCCATTCGTAGTGAGAAGCAACGGGAGTTCTTCAACTTAAAGCAGACAGAAAACATGTCCATTGTGGAGTACGCTGGAAAGTTTAACTCCTTGGGGCGATATGTGCCAACCGTTATGGCGGACGATAGCATTAAATTGCTTAGGTTTAAGGAAGGTTTGCAAGGGCGTATTCGAGCTAGATTGTCTTCTATGCCCTCAAGTAGCTATGAGGAATCCTTCAAAAGGTGTATTGGGATTGAGTCGGATCTCAAAAGAGGGGACGCCGAGTTTCGCGCCAAAAGATCTAGACCAATGCCTACTCAAGGTCAAGGATCAAAACAACCATGGGGAGGTCAACCAATGAATAAGAGGCGGGGACCACCACAACCACAAAACCCGACAGGGTTTAAGAAGAAGGAATGTGAATATTGCCATCGTGCTCATCTAGGGGAATGCCGATGGAGGACAGGTGTATGCTTCGGATGTGGCAAGCTAGGACACAAGATTAATGAGTGTCCCACTCCTCAACAAGATAAAGCTAAACCCACCAATGCTCGCGTCTTCGCATTGACTAAATCAGAGGCAGAGACATCCGAGGATGTTGTCACAGGTACTATTATGATACATTCGGTACCTATTGTGGCTTTATTTGATTGTGGGGCTTCTCATTCATTCATATCAAAGAGGTGTACTAACAATTTATGTTTTAAACCCGAATATATTGGAGAGCCCTATCATGTAGCTACCCCAGGAGGAAAGATAATTATATCAAACCTTGTACATAGAGATTGTCCTATTGAAATAAATGGGCAAGAACTTATGGCGGATTTCATTCAAATTAATATGAGGGATTTTGATGTAATCTTGGGAATGGATTGGTTGGCAAAGAACTACGCTTGTGTGGATTGTCGAGGAAAGCGAGTTAATTTTGGTATTCCGGGAAAGGAAGCATTTTCATTCCAAGAGAGAATTGAGAAACAAGTCAAATGTACAACCCCGGTGATTTCTGCTATGCAAGCTTGGAAAGCCCTTCGAAAAGGTTGTGTGGGCTACTTGGTAAATGTGATTGACACCAAGAAAGAGGGTGTGAAATTGAGTGATCTTCCAGTTGTTCAAGAATTCCCTGATGTGTTTCCAGAGCAGTTGCCAGGGCTTCCACCGGATCGTGAAATTGAGTTTGAGATAAATGTGATGCCTGGAGAAGCACCAATCTCTAAAGCTCTATATAGAATGGCTCCTACGGAATTACAAGAGCTTAAAATTCAACTACAAGAGTTGTTGGATCTTAAGTTCATTTGGTCTAGTGTGTCGCCATGGGTGCTCCCGTATTATTTGTGAAGAAAAAGGATGGGAGTTTAAGGCTTTGTATTGATTATCGGGAATTGAACTGGATTACAATTAAGAATAAATATCCATTACCAAGGATAGACGATTTATTTGATCAACTCAAGGGAGCTAGGGGTTTCTCCAAAATTGATTTGCGTTCGGGCTACCATCAATTGAAAATAAAGTCAAAGGATATCTCAATGACTGCTTTTAGAACAAGGTATGGGCATTATGAATTTCTTGTTATGCCTTTTGGACTAACGAATGCCCCTGCAGCTTTTATGGATTTGATGAACAGGGTTTTTAGGTCTCAACTCGACAAGTTCGTTGTGGTGTTCATTGATGATATCCTAGTGTATTCTCAAACTAAGGAGGAACATGTTGAGCATTTGAGGATAGTGTTGCAAATTTTAAGGGAGAAGAAACTCTATGCCAAGTTTAGTAAATGTGAATTTTGGTTAAACAGTGTTGCTTTCTTGGGTCATGTGATATCCGAAGCTGGTATAACCGTTGATCCTAAAAAGGTAGAAGCAATTGAAGATTGGCCTCAACCGACCAATGTAACCGAGGTTTGGAGTTTCCTTGGTTTGGCGGGATATTATAGGAAATTCGTTGAGGGATTTTCATCCATTGCAACACCTTTGACTCACTTGACTCAGAAAGGGGTGAAGTTTGAATGGACAGCCGCTTGTGAGAATAGTTTTCAAGAGTTAAAAAGGAAGCTAATTTCCGCACCGGTACTTACACTTCCATCAGAGTCTGGGGGGTTCACAGTGTATAGCGATGCTTCTAAACATGGCTTGGGATGTGTGTTAATACAAAATGGTCGGATTATTGCATATGCCTCTTGCCAATTGAAGAAGTATGAACAAAATTACCCAACTCATGATCTGGAATTGGCGGCTGTAGTGTTTGCTTTGAAAATTTGGAGACATTATCTGTATGGTGAGAGATGTGAGATCTTTACAGATAATAAGAGCTTGAAGTATTTGTTTACTCAAAAGGAGTTGAATATGAGACAACGGCGATGGTTAGAATTACTGAATAATTATGATTTGGATATTAAATACCATCCCGGAAAGGCAAATAGAGTAGTGGATGCTTTGAGTAGGAAGTCTTCAGGAACATTGGCAATGTTGTTGACTCAACAAGATCGGTTGATTTCTGAGTTTGAGAAATTAGAAATAGAGGTGATTGGCTCAACTGATGGGTTTTTAGCAGCGTTAGTGGCACAACCTTCACTCCTGGAGCAAATTAAAATGGCTCAGGACAATGATGTTGAATTAAGGGGTAAGAAAGATCGGATTAAAGAGGGCCAACAATCTGATTTTCAATTACATAATGATGGAAGCTTGTGGTTTCGAAGTAGACTATGTATACCCAATGATTTCGATTTGAAGAGAGAAGTTATGAAGGAAGCAAATAATTCCAAATTCTCTATTCACCCGGGCAGCACAAAGATTTAACAAGATTTGAAAAGAAACTTTTGATGGAGTGGTATGAAGAAAGAAGCTGCTGAGTTTGTTTCCAAGTGTTTGGTGTGCCAACAAGTCAAAGCTGAACATCAACGCCCTGGGGGACTGTTGAAACCCTTGGAGATACCTGTTTGGAAATGGGAGCATGTCACTATGGACTTTGTTTGTGGTTTACCAAAGACAAAGACAAGTCAAGACACCATATGGGTAATTGTGGATAGACTGACTAAGAGTGCTCATTTCTTACCCATGCGAGCCACGGCTACTATGGAGCAATTAGTCAGTATGTACATGGACAATATTATCCGTTTACATGGTGTGCCGGTTAGTATTGTCTCGGATCGGGATCCAAGATTTACATCTCGATTTTGGGAGAGTTTTAATCAAGTAATGGGGACTCAAGTGATGCTTAGCACAGCTTTTCACCCTCAAACCGATGGTCAGTCTGAAAGAACCATTCAAACACTTGAGGACATGTTGAGAGCATGCGTACTTGACTTCAAAGGCAGTTGGGTTGATTATTTGACCCTTATTGAATTTGCTTACAACAACAGTTTTCATGCTAGCATTGGGATGGCACCGTATGAGGTATTGTATGGGAGAAAATGTAGATCACCTATCTATTGGGATGAAATTGGTGAGAAAAACATGATGGGGCCAGATTTGGTGCAAGTGACTCTTGAGAAAGTTCCTTTGATTCGAGATCATTTGAAAGCGGCTCAAGATAGGCAAAAGAGTTGGGCGGATACCAAGAGATGACCTTTGGAGTTCCAATGTGGAGAGAAAGCTTATCTTCGAGTATCACCTAGTAAAGGAGTTATGAGATTTGGCAAGAGTGAAAAGTTGAGTCCACGATATGTTGGACCGTTTGAGATTTTGGAGAAAGTTGGAGATCTTGCATATAGACTCGCTTTGCCACCATCTTTGTCAAGAGTCCCCAATGTTTTCCACGTGTCGCAATTAAGACGATTTGTTTCGGATCCTAGACATGAGATTGAATTAGAACCATTGCAAGTACAAGAAGGTTTATCATATAAGGAATTTCCCCTCCGAATTGTAGACCGAAAGGAACAAGTTTTGAGACGGAGAACAATTCCTTATGTAAAAGTGCAATGGTCAAACCATACCCCTCGTGAGGCAACTTGGGAATTGGAGGAAGAAATAAAAGAAAAATACCCACATTTGTTTGAAGAACGAGGTATGACAAGTTTCGAGGCCGAAACTTATTATAAGGAGGGTAGAATATAATACCCATGACCCAATTATAAGGACTAATTTGTAATTTAGAAAAACTATAAGGACTTATTGGCAAATTGTAAAAGTTGGTCTTAAAGACCCATTATTCCTTAGACTTAAGTTTATTCTTTCTTTCCCAATTTCACTTCTCTTTCCCTCTCCTAACTAGGGCAAGAAGAAGAAGGAGTGGATAGAAGAAGAAGGAGGAAGTAATTACTCTCCAAGTCCAATCATTATGAGGTAAGAAAGCTATTAAGTTTAGTTGTTCATTGTTAGGTCTTTATTTAGCATTCTAGGTTTGTAAAAAGTGGAGATTTCATTTTGATAGGTAGGTGAATTAAAGAAGTGTTGGGTGACTTAAATCAATGGCAAGAGTGGAGAGTGAATTCAAGTGAGTGGTTTAATGTTTCTTTATGTTTTTACATACTTTTGATAAACATATTTGGAAAGTTGATATATTATTATATGGAAATGGAATGAGCATGTGCTAGATTATGATTTTGATGATTATGAAATTATGTAGTGGCCTTTGTGAAAGTAAAATGTTTGATGAAATGTTTGAATGAATTTGAATCGTTAATGAGCTCTTGAATGTTTCTTGGAATGATTGGTAGGAACATGTTCCAATTAATGTAATGGCCTACCTAGCGGGATAAACAGCTAGGAACCCAATGTAATGGCCTACCTGACGGGATAAACAGTCAGGCCTGGATCCAGTGTACTGAGAGTGACTTGAACCATTCTTGAGCTAAACGACAAGTACTAAATGTATTTGTAAATGTGATTGAAAATGATTGTGCCACTTGCTATGATATGTACGTGTGTGTGAATTGAAAATGTTTCCAAATGTGAATTTTCATGTGTGAAATGCTTTTGTGAAAGTATATTATGTATATAACATGCTCAAACCCATGAAGGAATGTTAATATCACTTACTGGGCATAGTGTATGCTCATACCACCAATGTTGTCATTTTTGAGGATGTAAATGTTTCGGATGCCTTTTGGTGGGATTGATACAAAGAGAAGAATGGTTGTTTTGTGCATTTTATAGTTAATATAGATGAAGTTGTGAATATGGTAGTTATGTATAGAAGATGTGAAATTTTGTAGAATGATGAACATTGGAGCGTTTGTATTTCTCCTTTTGGTTATAGTGCAGATTTCGTAGTATAATAATGTTGTAAACGTGTGGATATGTAAAGCGAAGAGTAATGAATGTTTGTGTTATTGAAACTACGTTTCATTTGGTTTAGTGTATGGATTTTGTGATGTTTGGGAAGAATATATAAGTTGAAAGAAGAAAAGAGAAAAAAATTCGAAGTTTAGGTTTTCTGGGCCCGACGTCGCGACGTGCGACCCTACACATCGCGACGTCCAGATTAAGCCAAACGAAAATTGACTCAGAAAAGTACGTCGCGTCGTGGAGACCTCTCTCACGTCGAGACGTACCCCCACGTCGCGACGTGGAACCCTCCACGTCGAGACGTGGGGAAATGTTTCAGCCTTTATGAAAATTTCAGATTTTGACTTCTATTTCTTTCTTATCTTCCATTTTCATATTCAAAATCATATTGGAAATGATGTATGAATCGTTCAACAACAATGAGTCATGTAATAAAGATATAGGTTTGGATTCGATGGTTTAATTCATTGATGAATACGAAAGTTTTATTCTAGTTTGTTTATATGATCCTTTGGCATTTAAGTTTGAATAACGTATGAGGCTTCGCACTCTTGAGACCATTATTCCAAGGGTGTGGCCGTGCCACATCGGAGTTCGGGGCGTGACAGTTTTATTGTGATCTTAATAGTTATACATAACTTGATCAATTATGTATGATGAAAATTTTTTAAAGTGCAACAAATTATTTAGGGACACTTTGCTCTAATCTTGCCTCTTACCACAAAAGAAGATTAGAGTGGATTGTTTAGAGTCTTGTGTGGGTTGGTTGTGGATTTTTAAGTTGATTTTACATTAACTCTTGCCTCTTGCCACATAGGAGGAGTGAAGTAAATACATTTAACATAAGTGAGACTTGGTTTGATTGTTGCCGCTTACCACATAGGAGCAATTGAATTTGAGTGTTTGTTTTGCTGGTTGTTACACAAGATTTTGGGTTGATCTATGAAGTAAATCTTGCCTCTTACCACATAGGAAGATTTAAAGAATTAACCAACACCTAATTAGATAAATAGCTAAATCATATCTTGCCTCTTACCACATAGGAGGGTGTGAGTTGTGTTGTTTATCCTTATTTTACATAACTATGGATAGAACAATTGCATGACCATTTTATGTATCCCTCAATATAATCTCAGGAATGCTAAGCTAGAGGAATTAGGGGTCATGCTTGACTAATACTATGGCTTAACCGAATCAAATAAATTTATTACCCTATTCCTCACGCATTTAAGGTGCATCAAGACACCGACGTTTCGTAGCTAGAGGAAGTAAGGGTCGATCCCACGGGGAAGGAATGAATCTATGAAATTAGTGAAAATGTGTGTTTTGTAGTGGAAGTAAATATAAGCCATGGAAAATATCCTAAACTATACTAATGCTACCAAGTAAATATGAAAATGTGCGGAAGAAGATTCAAGTAATTAAAGTACACCCTTGGATTTGGTTATCTCAAATGTAAGTGTTATGTGTGGTTTGCATAAAGAGTACATGCATACATCCTACCTATGGTAATGCAAAATAAGGATAAACAATATAACTCACACCCTCCTTGTGGCGAAAGGCAAGGAATGATTTAGTTATTTACCTATTTAAGTGTTAACCAATTCATTAAACCCTCCTTGTGGTTAAAGGCAAGGTTCACTTCCTTAATTGACCCAAAATCTTGTGTAACAAACCAACTTAACAAACACTCAAATTCAATTGCTTCTTTGTGGCTAGAGGCAACAATTAAACCAGTCACACTTATGCTAGATTATTTCACTTTGACTCCTCCTTTGTAGCTAGAGGCAAGAGCTAACTGAAATTAATCCAACAAATTCATAACAAACCACACAAGATTCTAAACAATCCACTCTAATCCTCCTAGTGGCTAAAGGCAAGATTAAAGCAAATTATCCTTAAACAATTTACTACACTTTTACAAAATGTTCATCACACATAATTGGCCAAATCATGCATAACTATTAAGATCACAATAAACCTCATTCCACAAAAACCATAATATAGGACTTAGCATGTGGTTCTTAATTCTTATGTATCCATAGCCTAAAACCAAACATTAACACAATATATCAACAACACATAACTGTAATCCAAGGGTGATAGCAATTTAGCACATCAAAGCTACTAAGAACATCACAACAAATGAATTAAAGCATGAATTAAACCAAGAAAATACAAAGAGTAGCACTTCCCTTTGATGTTCCAAGTCCAAGCTCCAAGCTTTACATGAAAACAAATCCTTAGAGCCAAGATTATACAAGAAATCCTCTCCATAACATGCTACTTCCACCAAGAACACACACGCTAATTGTGTGTTCTTGTGGAAGAGCTAAAGAGAAAAATCACAAAACTAACAAAAACTATCCTAACTAATTGGTGGTAGCTTCTTGATGCACCAAATTGGCGAGGCAACGGCGCCAATTTGATGTGCGGTATTTTGGAGCTAGGGTCTAATACTAAGTCTTAACTGAATCAAATAAATTTATTACCCTAATCCTCATGCAAATAAATTTATTACCCTAATCCTCACGCATTTAAGGTGCATCAAGACACTGACGTTTCGTAGCTAAAGGAAGTAGGGGTCGATCCCACGGGGAAGGAATGAATCTATGAAATTAGTGTAAATGTGTGTGTTGTAGTGGAAGTACAATCAAGCAAAGGAAAATATCCTAAACTATACTAATACTACCAAATAAATATGAAAATGTAAGGAAGAAGATTCAAGTAATTAAAGTACACCCTTGGATTTGGTTATCTCAAATGTAAGTGTTATGTGTGGTTTGCATAAAGAGTACATGCATACATCCTACCTATGGTAATGCAAAATAAGGATAAACAACATAAGTCACACCCTCCTTTGTGGTTAGAGGTAAGGAATGATTTAGTTATTTACCTATTTAAATGTTAACCAATTCATTAAACCCTCCTTTGTGGTGAGAGGCAAGGTTCACTTACTTAATTAACCCAAAATCTTGTGCAACATCCTACTCAACAAACACTCAAATTCAATTGCTCCTTTGTGGTTAGAGGTAACAATTAAACCAGTCACACTTATGCTAGATTATTTCACTTTGATTCCTCCTTTGTGGTTAGAGGTAAGAGCTAACTGAAATTAATCTAACAAATTCACAACAAACCACACAAGATTCTAAACAATCCACCTTAATCCTCCTTTGTGGTTAGAGGTAAGATTAAAGCAAATTATCCTTAAACAATTTATTGCACTTTACAAAATGTTCATCATACATAATTGGCCAAATCGTGCATAACTATTAAGATCACAATAAAACTCATTCCACAAAAACCATAACGTAGAACTTAGCATGTGGTTCTTAATTCTCAAGTATCTATAGCCTAAAACCACACATTAACACAGTAGATCAACAACACATAACAATAATCCAAGGGTGTTAGCAAATTAGCACATCAAAGCTACTAAGAACATCACAACAAATGAATTAAAGCATGAATTAAACCAAGAAAGTACAAAGAATAGAACTCCCCTTTGATGTTCCAAGTCCAAGCTCCAAGCTTTACATGAACACAAATCCTTAGAGCCAAGATTATACAAGAAATCCTCTCCACAATATGCTACTTCCACCAAGAACACACACTAGTTGTGTGTTATTGTGGAAGAGCTAAAGAGAAAAATCACAAAACTAACAAAAACTATCCTAACTAATTGATGGTAGCTTCTTCCCCTTAGTTCTTTTGTTGTTCATGCCCAGCTCTCTATTCTGTGTTTTATGCTCTCCAAAGTGTCCAAAAACAGTCTCCACCGACGCTCTACCGACACTCCCACCAACCAAAATGATTAGAGAATGATTCCAAGATGAAAAATGATGTGTAATTCAGATTTCACGAACGTCGCAACGTTCAGGGTCGCACGTCGCGACGTTCCCACACGAATGCATTCTGCCCCTCTCCACGTCGCGACGTGTACTTCCAAGCCATTTGTCGATATGCTCCAGACCGAATTAGGAAAAACGTAAAACAGGAAAGTTGTAGCTCTTCCTCTTAGCTTTCCAATGGTACTAGAATCATTCCATTCGGATGTAAATTGAGAGAGATATGATCAAAATACAAACTACTGGCAGATTTTTTCAATATTTGTTCTTCAGCACCCCTTTGGCCTAAATCACATCTTTTTTATCTTTCTCAATCTTTTCTTTCACTTTGCATCCAATTTGGCTTTTCCATGATTTATTTCTTCAAAGCATCCACCATAGTTGATAAACCTACAAACAAGACACTAAAACGAATAAAAAGGAACAAGAACGATCAAAGAATTAAGTATAAACATTATATAAAAGGTGAATAAATTCACCTCATCAAATTCCCCCACACTTAACCTTTGTTCGTCCCCGAACAAACTAAACTCAAAATACAAAATCTAAACAAAAGGTCAACACATAATAATGAGACACATCCAATTTCATCAATTCAATCCAAGGACAAGTGATATGTTAATGCCTCATAATCTCAAGTAGTCAAGTGTCAAGTACACATAATATACATCCCCAAAAGTTATCACAGCATGTTAATGTATTCATTTAGACAAGTTGAGCCAATCATGTGTGTGTGTGCGATAGGTTCCACCTAAGTTCATAACTCATCCGTAACCACGCTATAAGTCAGGGTTCCAACAACTAAGTTTTTGTTTCAACTTTTCCTCACTATTCATATTAAAATTCATTATTAACTCATATTCATGAGGATTCACTCGGCGAACCCTTAGGTTCATATATATAAACACTCGTTCCCCCAGACTGTTACATTTCATTAGGATATCTCATTGGAAGTCCCGTGACATCCACCTGGAGTACTGTCTCACCTTCGGTTTTTAGACCCATTCCCACTCATGCAAGTTCTCTATTAACTTTTCGTGTAAGAGCAGTCTCACAGAGGAGTGGCAATATGTAGCCTACATCTACAAAACAAGCTTAAAATTTCAAAGCATTAGTGCAAACATTCATGTAAGCACGTTCATTAAAGAGCACAATTTTAAGCGAGTTATATAAGTTTCAACTAAACAAAGTGTTAAAAACACACCAACCTACTTAATGGTTACAAACTCGTCAATCCCTTCGGTAGTTCCCCTAGGTGCATAAAAATGATTGACTCAAAATGCTAAACTTTCCATTAAAAACTTGACTCCCTCTAGATAGCATACTACTTTCCTATCCCACATTGATTTTTTTTTAATTCCAATCATTGGCATCATAACACTTATCACACTTATCACATTTTGGATACATCTTCATTATTATTAGTTTCCTATCAACACAAACAAAAAATTGACACAAAATCTAATTAACCATTAATCAAGGCATAACATCCACATTTCAACTCCCAAGAAATTACGCACATCAAATTGGCGCCGTTGCCCGAGAAGGCAATTGATTTTAGGATTGGTGTTTTTGTGTGTTGAGTAGTTGTAAATATTTATGTTGTGCATATTTGTTTCTTGTGTTTTCTTTCATTTTTAATTTTACTTTTGTTTTGTGTTGAGGTTTGGCCAAATATGTCTAGGTTGTTTGGGGAATTTCTTGAACTAGATCATGGTGACCTACCAATTGTGATGGATGATACAAGACCACAACCTATGGTGTTTGGAGACTTCTCTCCATTGGGATATTGGGACAACAATGAATGGGGACAAAATGAATCACTAGGATATCCCCCTTTGCCATTCTTTGTGAATGATGAACTTGAGGTTAGAAATGCTAGGCTTGAGGCACAATTGGCTGAAATAACCAAAACTTTGAATGATATACAAGTTTAAGTGAGTAGGGATACACTTCTACCTTACCCTCACTCAAATCTTGTAGGTCAATTAAGCTATAATGAACAATGGTTTAGCCATTGACAAAGCTTTGAGTACACCCTCCCTCTTAAGTTTGATCACTTTAGGAATGAGGAGACACCACATATTGATGCATATGATGGCTTGGATGAAAATGATTTGTTAATTTGTCGAGAGCTAGCTGTCATAGTGTATTCATGTGCCATGTTGACATCATATGAGGAATTTAAAGATGTGCATGAAAATGTAGATGTCATTAGGTGTACGTACAATGAGAAACCCTTAAATGATTGTGATGCTCAATGGGATACAAATGAGGCTATTTATATCAAGAACACACGCTAGTTGTGTGTTCTTCTGGAGCTCCTAGGAAAGAAACCTTACAAACACACTAATCTAATCTAACTATGAAAAAAAAATGGTTTCTTCATTTTCCCCTTTAAAAATAAAAAAGGAAATGATGAATAGCTAATTTCCTTGTACTCCACGATAAAAAGGAAATGACGAATCAATTATGTATGATGAAAATTTTTTAAAGTAGTTATACACAAGATTAAAAATCTTAGCAATCCAACGTTTTTGAACAATTATTAACTACGTTAAGTGTGGATGTAAATTGAGAGAGACCCTACCACATAGGCATGACAATTATTCATTTCATGTACTCTTGTGTGGTTTGTTGTGAATTTGTTGGATTAATTTCAGTTAGCTCTTACCTCTAACCACATAGGAGGAGTCAAAGTGAAATAATATAGCATAAGTCTGACTGGTTTAATTGTTACCTCTAACCACAAAGGAGCAATTGAATTTGAGTGTTTGTTGAGTTGGATGTTGCACAAGATTTTGGGTTAATTAAGTAAGTAAACCTTGCCTCTAACCACAAAGGAGGGTTTAATGAATTGGTTAACACTTAAATAGGTAAATAACTAAATCATTCATTGCCTCTAACCACAAAGGAGGGTGTGAATTATGTTGTTTATCCTCAATTTACATTACCATAGGTAGGATGTATGCATGTACTCTTTATGCAAACCACACATAACACTAACATTTGAGATAACCAAATCCAAACCATTTTTCATTATCAAATTTTGGGTTAATTAAGTAAAAATTTCCTTAACAACTTAGTGTAGTTAATAATTATTTTTTTCCCCGTTGCCGGGGAAGGCAATTGATTTTAAGATTGGTGTTTTTGTGTGTTGAGTAGTTGTAAATATTAATGTTGTGCATTTTTGTTACTTGTGTTTTCTTTCATTTTTAGTTTTATTTTTGTTTTGTGCTGAGGTTTATCCAAATATGTCTAGGTTGTTTGGGGAATTTCTTGAACTAGATCATGGTGACCTACCAATTGTGGTGGATGATACAAGACCACAACCTAGGGTGTTTGGAGACTTCTTTCCATTGGGATATTGGGACAACAATGAATGGGGACAAAATGAATCACTAGGATATCCCCCTTTTCCATGCTTTGTGAATGATGAACTTGAGGTTAGAAATGCTAGGCTTGAGGCACAATTGGTTGAAATGACCAAAACTTTGAATGATATACAAGTTCAAGTGAGTAGGGATACATTTTTACCTTACCCTCACTCAAATCTTGTAGGTCAATTAAGCTATAATGAACAATGGTTTAGCCATAGACAAAGCTTTGAGTATACCCTCCCTCTTAAGCTTGATCACCTTTGGAATGAGGAGACACCACATATTGATGCATATGATGGCTTGGATGAAAATGATTTGTCAATTTGTCGAGAGCTAGCTGTCATAGTGTATTCATGTGCAATATTGATATCCTACATTTGTGTATTCTTGTGTGCCATGACAGGCTAATTTGCTAACACCGACGCTTCATAGCTAGAGGAAGTAGGGATCGATCCCACAAGGAAGGAATGAATTTATGATATTAGTGAAAATGTGTATGTTGTAGTGGAAGTAAAAATAATCAAGGAAAATATCCTAAACTATACTAATGCTACCAAGTAAATATTCAAATGTGTGGACAAAGTTTCAAGCAAGTAAAGCACACCCTTGGATTTGGTTATCTCAAATGTTAGTGTTATGTGTGGTTTGCATAAAGAGTACATGCCTACATCCTACTTATGGTAATGCAAAATGAGGATAAACAACATAAGTCACACCCTCCTATGTGGCAAGAGGCAAGGAATGATTTAGCTATTTATCTATTTAGGTATTGATTAATTCTTTGAATCCTCCTATGTGGTAAGAGGCAAGATTCACTTCATAGATCAACCCAAAATCTTGTGTAACAACCAACAAAACAAACACTCAAATTTAATTGCTCCTATGTGGCAAGAGGCAACAATTAAACCAGTCTCACTTATGTTAAATTTATTCTCTTCACTCCTCCTATGTGGCAAGAGGCAAGAGCTAATGTAAAATCAACTTAACAAATCCACAACCAACCCACACAAAACTCTAAACAATCCACTCTAATCCTCCTATGTGGCAAGAGGCAAGATTAAAGCAAATTGTCCCTAAATAATTTACTGCACTTTAATAAAATGTTCATCATACATAACCTGGCCAAATCATGCATAACTATGAAGAACACTATAAAACTCACTCCACAAAAACCATAAAATAGAATTTAGCATGTAATTCTTACTCCTTAAATATCCATAGCCTAAAATCCACACATTAACACAATATGTTCATCACACATAATTGGCCAAATAATGCATAACTATTAAGATCACAATAAAACTCATTCCACAAAAACCATAACATAGGACTTAGCATGTAGTTCTTAATTCTTAAGTATCCATAGCCTAAAACCACACATTAACACAATATATCAACAACACATAACCATGGTTGTTCATCAAATTTCCATGATTTATTTCTCCTTATATATAATGTTTATATTTAATTCTTTGGTCATTCTTGTTCATTTTTATTTGTTTTAGTGTTTTGTTTGTAGGATTATCAATCATTTTGGATGTTTAGAAGATGAAAATCAATTGAGAGCCAAATTGATTACTAATTTCCTTGTCAACAAGAACTAAGGAGGGGAAGAAGCTACCACCAATTAGTTAGGATAGTTTTTGTTAGTTTTGTGATTTTTCACTTTAGCTCTTCCACAAGAACACACAATTAGTGTGTGTTCTTGGTGGAAGTAGCATATTGTGGAGAGGATTTCTTGTAAATATTGGCTCTAAGGATTTGTTTCCATGTAAAGCTTGGAGCTTGGACTTGGAACATCAAAGGGAAGTGCTACTCTTTGTATTTTTTTGGTCTAATTCATGCTTTAATTCATTTGTTGTGATGTTCTTAGTAGCTTTGATGTGCTAAATTGCTATCACCCTTGGATTATGGTTATGTGTTGTTGATATATTGTGTTAATGTGTGGTTTTAGGCTATGGATACTTAAGAATTAAGAACCACATGCTAAGTCCTATGTTATGGTTTTTTTGGAATGAGTTTTATTGTGATCTTAATAGTTATGCATGATTTGGCCAATTATGTGTGATGAGCATTTTGTAAAAGTGCAGCAAATTGTTTGGGGATAATTTGCTTTAATCTTGCCTTTAGCCACAAGGAGGATTAGAGTGGATTGTTTAGAATCTTGTGTGGTTTGTTGTGAATTTGTTTGATTAATTTTGGTTAGCTCTTACCTTTAGCCACAAGGAGGAGTTAATGTGAAATAATCTAGCATAAGTGTGACTGGTTTAATTATTACCTCTAACCACAAAGGAGCAATTGAATTTGAGTGTTTGTTGAGTTGGATGTTGCACAAGATTTTTGGTTAATTAAGTAAGTGAACCTTGCCAAACCACACAAAGGAGAAATAAATCATAAATCACGGCGCCAAAATTTGACGCGGGGTAAATATATATAAAAATTTATCGTGGTTGCTATTTACCCCTGCACAAATTAACTACGCTAACCAACCCCTTTTTCAAGGTGATAGTATAGCGAGATCGATCCCACAAGGAAAGTAAAGTATTGAAAGTTTCAAATGTGTTTTGAAATACTCTTTTTGGTAAAAATTCTGAAAATAAAATTTGTCTAAATAATCAATAAAAATATCAACAATTTAATCTTTCAAAATTCTCAAATGATTAAACATACTCCTGAGATTATATTGAGTGATACATAAAAAGGTCATGCAATTGTTCTATACATAGTTATGTAAAATAAGGATAAACAACACAACTCACACCCTCCTATGTGGTAAGAGGCAAGGTATGATTTAGCTATTTATCTAATTAGGTGTTGATTAATTCTTTAAATCTTCCTATGTGGTAAGAGGCAAGATTTACTTCATAGATCAACCCAAAATCTTGTGTAACAACCAACAAAACAAACACTCAAATTCAATTGCTCCTATGTGGTAAGAGGCAACAATCAAACCAAGTCTCACTTATGTTAAATCTATTTACTTCACTCCTTCTATGTGGCAAGAGGCAAGAGTTAATGTAAAATCAACTTAACAAATCAACAACCAACCCACACAAGACTCTAAACAATCCACTCTAATTTTCCTTTGTGGTAAGAGGCAAGATTAGAGCAAATTGTCCCTAAATAATTTGTTGCACTTTAAAAGATTTTCATCATACATAATTGATCAAGTTATGTATAACTATTAAGATCACAACAAAACTCACTCACATCAACCATAGGATAGAACTAGCATGTCATTAAACACAAAAATCCCTGTTCATAATCTCAGGAGTACAAGGAAATTAGCCAAGCATAGACATGATAAACATCATACAATATATAATCAAGAATAACATTGATTTCATAAATAAAAAGAAAGACAACACCTTGGATGATGAATCCTTGGAATCAATCCTTGTCTTTGTACAAATGAAGTCAATAAGAATGATGTTCTCAAGCTTTGCTCTTACAACTTATCAAGCAACAAGATCAAGCATGATAAACTAGAAATATTACAAAGGAAAGAACTAAGGTTATCACCTTAGAAATTTTTCTCTCAAAGTTGCTCTATGTTGCTCTACACCTTGGCTATCCTTCCAAGACCTTTTCTCTGTGTTTTTAACACCCAAATGTCGTCCAAATAGAGCCCCTACCGACACTCTACCGACACTCAATCAATGGGAGTTGATATGTCATTTTCCATGATGAAAGCTAATGTTGAAATGCATTTTCCCCACGAACGTCGCGACGGTGAAGGTCGCACGTCGCGACATTCCCGAAATTTTCATTCTGCCACTTTTTTTGGCTCTCCACATCGCGACGTGGAGAATTGCTTTCTGGAAATGTCACTTGTGAGCTACATTCACCTCATCAAATTCTCCCACACTTAACCTTTGTGGTTTGTTGGATTAATTTATCGTGGTTAGCGTAGTTAATTTGTGTATAAAAATTAACTTTCATGTTTATGTAGCTATTTGTCTAAGGTTCATTTTAGTGTCTTGTTCCTTTTTATTCGTTTTAGTGTTTTGTTTGTAGTATTATCAACCACGGTGGATGCTTTGAAGAAATAAATCATGGAAAAGCCAAACCGGATGCAAAGTGGAAGAAAAGATTGAGAAAGATCAAGAAAGGTGTGATTTAGGCCAAAGGGGTGATGAAGAACAAATGCTGAAAAAATCTGCCATGGTTTTGTAATTTGATCATATCTCTCTCAATTTACATCCAAATGGAATGATTCAGGTGCCATTGGAAAGCTAAGAGGAAGAGCTATAACTTTCATGTTTTGATGCCTACCAGAGTGCAGCTCTCTACAAGGAAATGACGAAAAGGTGGATGTAAATTGAGAGATAAATCATAAACCACGGCGCCAAAATTTGACGCGGGGTAAATATATATAAAAATTTCCTTAACAATGTTTTTGATTAGTTTAGTTGGATTGATAAGTTTTTCTGTTTTTTTTTATTTGGAGTAGTTTTCTTGTATTTGATTTTATTTTTGTTTTTGTTGATTGTGTTACATAAAAAGGGTATTTTAAGTTAATGGAATTAGGATTTAGTTTTTAAATTTTTATTTTGAATAAAAATGATGTCTCAA
This sequence comes from Ophiorrhiza pumila, assembly GCA_016586305.1. Classification (NCBI taxonomy): domain Eukaryota; kingdom Viridiplantae; phylum Streptophyta; class Magnoliopsida; order Gentianales; family Rubiaceae; genus Ophiorrhiza; species Ophiorrhiza pumila. The sequence goes on from BLIW01000011.1 coordinate 13,393,868, forward strand.
ATTTTATTAGTACCCCCTAAGGACACTTTAATTATTTTTAAGCAAACCGACAAATTTAAATCTCATCATAAATTATATCATGGTTTTAGGTGTGATGTTTGTGTATCTAATTTTAAAATTTTGATCTTTGTTTGATAAGTGTTATGATTCCAATGATTTGATTTTATCTGAAAAATTTGATGTGGGATAGAAAAGTAATATACTATTCAAGAAGAGTCAAGTTTTTAATGGAAAAGTTAGCATTTTGAGTCAATCATTTTTATGCACTTAGAGGAACTACCTAGGGGATTAATGAGTTTGTGACTATTAAGTAGATTGGTGTGTTTTTAACATTTTGTTTAATTGAGACTTATATAACTTGTTTAAAATTGTGCTCTTAAAAGAATGTGCATAAATGTTTGCACTTAATATTTTATATTTTAAGCTTGTTTTTGCAGGCTTCATATTGCCACTCCTCTGCGAGACTGCTCTTAAACGAAAGTTAATGGAGAACTTGCATGAGTGAGAACGGGTCTAAAACCCTAAGGTGAGACACTACCCTAGGTGGATGTCACGGGACTTCCAAAGAGATATCCTAATAAAAGGTGACAGTCTGGGGGAACGAGTGATTATTTATGAGCCTTAAGGTTCACCGAGCGAATCCTCATTGATAATGAGTAAATAATGAATAATGATTTGAATAGTGAGGAAAAGTTGAAAATTAAACTTAGCTGTTGAAACCCTAATTTATGGTGTAGTTGTGGATGAGTTTTGAACTTAGGTAGATCCTATCGCACACACACATGTGATTGACTCAACGTGTTTAAATAAGTACATTAACATACTTTGATAAATTTTGGGGAAGTATATTATGAGTACTTGATATTCAAATACTTGAGATTATGAGGCAAAATTATGACACTTATTTTTAGATCAAGGTAATGAAGTTGGATACACTTTGTTTTTGTGTATTTGTATTATTTGGAGTTTTTATGGTTTGTTTTGAATTGTTGTTTTTGAATTTGGTTTGTTTGAGACGAACAAAGGTTAAGTGTGGGGGAATTTGATGAGGTGAATTTGTGTATTGATAGCGAGTGTCGCACCTCGTCAATTTTACCCTAACAACTACTGTAGAAGTGGAAGTAGGTATCGTAATCCACAGGGAAGGCGTAGGTCAAGAAAATTGAGTAAATTGTTCTAAAAGTCCTGTCACAGAATCTAAGTACTAGAAAGAGGAAAATTCAACTCAAACGAACGAAAACAAAGATGTAAAATATAGCAACAAGCAAGGATGAAACAGATATCTCAGGATTCTTGTATTGGATGAACACAGGCTTAGTAAGTCTATGCTATGCAATCAGTAAACAATTAAATGCATTGGAGACCTAAATTGCCTAAAAGTTCAATCTGTGGTTAGCATGGCGACCACACCACTTCTTGTACCCCCGAATCACCATCCTCTCCCATGGCGAGGCCCGAGAATGGTGGAGTAAGCTCCGCAAAGTCTCAACTCTCCCAACTAACTACTCTAACATGCAAAGTCCTAAGAACTCCCATGGCGAGGCCCATCCTAGGGTTCACATATCATTGTTGTTAACACAGAAAGCTCCTTTAACACTTTTCCTAATGTTTCAATTCATTAACACTTCCTATGGCGAGGCCTGAGTCTCAGAATTGATTTGATTACAGAAAACAAGTGCAAAGACTTAAACAATCACAATTTAGTTCTCAATTCATGCAACTTCGCTAACTTTGATTAATCACTCCTCAATTTAGCATGTCGACCACAATTGAGGTTTGATCTATTCAAGATTAGCTAGGAATTATGAAATTCAACATATGTTTATGCTCAATTCAAATGTGATTTCAATACTCAACAATTAGATCAATTGCATAGCATACAATCTACTAAAACACGTATTCATCCTTTAAGAATCCTAAGATATCATAGATTTAGCCAGAAAACATCTTTCTCATTTCAAAATCAACAAATTCCAATATTGATAAGCTCATTCTCATTTAATTGGAAGAATTTACCGATTGAATCAAGAGAATTGTCGAATCCTTTGTCAATTGAGAATAAGAAAGATAAATCCAGTCCAAATTCACAATCGGAATTGAGATCCGAGAAGAAATGTTTAGTGAGAGAAAATAGATCTAGAGAGAGAGAATGAGAGGGTCCCGCTAAAATTCAAACGATGGTTCTAAAATCTAGAATCCTCTCCCTCCAATATCTCCCCTACACATTAGCTACATCTCCTATATATGGAGCTATGAAAATGTAACTAATACGCTACCGTAAAATATCTAAAGTATTACAAAAGTGCCCTTGAATAGAGAAAACCAAAAATCAGCCTAAGATGTGAAAATTCAAAGTTTGGAGAAAAGTTCAGCATTCCAGCGCCTTCTGGCTTGTGCAAATCGCGCCTTCTGTAACTCAGCCACGAGCCGCGCGCCATCAGGCTTAAGCTGTCTCGCCTTCGCTACTTCTGACTTCCAAGTGAAGAAATCAGAGTCGAATCACGCCTTCAGGCCTCATCCAATCACGCCATCAGCACTCAGCGAGCCTTCAAGAATCCAGCGTTTCGAAATTCACGCCTTCCTGCCAAATAAAACCACGCCTTCAGCTGTCTGAAATTTCAGAAATTCAGAAGTTAAACACTTAGCCATTTTTCCAGAAACTCAAACACAACACATTTCATGGCAGCAAATTCCCAACAAGATTTGATCATGATGCACTGTGAATTAAAGAAATCTTAAAACATGAAAGTTTTAACCATTTGTCTAAGCTTTCCATAGCCATCGAAATCACCCAAATCGGAGCTTAGACGACAGAGTTACAACCCAATTATTGAAGTGCGACAAAACTGGAAACTTCTTGGTGAGATTGCATGGCGAGACCTCGCCACGAGGTCTCGCCGTGTGTGCATTTGCTGGCAAGGTCTCGCGGCGAGACCTCGCCGTGAAAACGTTTGGCTGGCAAGACCTCGCAGCAATGTGCGAGTGTGTGAGTGAGTGTCTGAGTGATCCTAGAGTGAAGTGAATGAAGTGGTTGTGCTGATGACGAAGTAAAATGACGAAATGAAATGGGTTATGTGCAATCTGAAAACCAACTTGAGTGAGTGATCATGAATGTGTGAAGTGAATTGATGAATAATGAAATGCATTCAAACAACCAAGAATGAAGTGTGTGAGATGGGTGTTGACCTCCTGAGATTCGAGTGAGAATGTGTTGTGGGAGTTGTGAATTATGAGTGTGATGTGGAGTGAAATGTGAGAAGTGAAAGGTCAAGTGAATTGTGTAGTGAAGATGCGGGAGAAGTTTAGCAACAGAAAGTGCAAATCTTGAATTGGAATGTTTGTGAGTTGTGTGTTAAACATGTGTAGTTATCACATGAAAAATCATGAGTGGAATGTAAATGAATGTGTTGTGAATATATTTTGTAGTGTGAAGCTTATGCTCAAGAATTGAAATGAAATGCAAAGGAAGATGTTGTGTGCAAATGCATGAAAACTAAAATGGATGGTGTGAGTGTGTGACGTGATTGTGGTTCAAGTGCAGTAAGTGTGTGAAGTTCATGCGGCGAGGTGACCTCACCGCATGATATGTGCGCCTGTGTAGTGTTAGTGTAGTGCTGATTATGTGCGTGTGTTGTAGTGAGTGTGTGCGAGAGTGCATGCGGCGGTAGTGTGCATGAGCTGTGAGGTGTGTGCGAGTGTAGTGTGCTAGGTGTGCGAGAGTGAAGTGCCTATGTGCGCATGAGTGTTGCGGCGAGGTGACCTCGCCGCATGTGAGGTGTGTACGAGTGTGCAGGAGTGTTGTGCGGCGAGGTGACCTCGCCGCACATCGTGTGCGTGCTTGTGTGCAAGTTGCTGTGCGGTAGTGGAGTGCTCGTGAGGTGTTTGTGAAAATGCTCGCGAGAGTTTTGTGAATGCCTAGTGTGTGATGACACCATTTCAGAATACCAATCAACTTCCACACAAAATTCGTGTGTCTTAACATCTGAATTGGACTTGATGGTAAACATAAGAGTTCTAGGTCTATCTCTTGGCTTTCCAATGGAGCACGAATCACCTCAATTGGATGACTGTAGCTCAAGTTATTAACAATCTACCAAACTGTGGCAATATGAATTCAATAACTAAATCCTGAAGTAGCAATCATAAAGATGCCCCCGTTTCTCATATGTACACACAGAATTAGAAGACATTTAAAACATAAGAAATAAAGTACACTCAAATAGATTTCCAGAACATCCAAGAACTCATCATTTGGATTCGTATTGAAGAAGTTATGCTCAAATGCATTTGCAAAACCAAGCTGCCCAAACCCTAAAATGGCCAATTATACACTTTCGGTTCCTCCATTTGCCTTAACTCTTTTAACTCCATTTACCATCATTGTTTAAACACTTTTTGCACCTTTTACACCATTTGATCATTTCCACATTGCAAACATATAAATGCATAAAACCTCTCAAAACCTCACATATGTACATAAAACACACAACAAAAGCCAAGCATTTTTACACATATTAGTTGGTATAAAACCAACTTATCAAATTCCCCCACACTTGAACTTTTGCTTGCCCTCAAGCAAAAACACAACACAAAACTCACATTTCAAAACCACTTAACACTAGACCTCACTCCTCTGTCAAGCTTGTTCTCATCTGAGTTCATCAAAACAATTTTTCATGCACTATCAAAACTCTTAACATATCCTCAGTTCCAACCTATCAACTTTCAGCACAAATTATCAACCAAGGCACAATGAATAAAGACCAAAATGTCATGAGTGCAAGTGTGTGCTGAGGAACATGCACTTCATTTATTCCCTCGCTATACACCATCTAGCTGGTCTCACATACCATTCAATACATGCCAATCTCCTTGTACACCCTTATGAACATGCAATCACAAGATCAATGGTACCTATGCGTACATTGGTACTCTATGGGATATTGCCCTTATTTTGCACATTAGTGCTGCACATTGGTGCACATATTGATGACTGAAATAATGCGTGGGTTTTATGGCTTTTTTCTCCAAATTTGTATGCCAGGTTCTTATGGCTTTTTCCTTCCCAGTTGCCAATATGGCTTTTTCCTTCCCAGTTGCCAATATGGCTTTTTCTCCCATATCATTTCTTGTGCAAGCACATGTTCATAAGAATCCCAAATTAACTAAACATGCATGAATTCTGGAGACACCAGATAAATGCATAACAAAAAGAAACGAATCCATACAAATTACCTCCTGTGTCATTTGAGTTTTGCATGGCATATCTATCTTACATTAACATCTGGCCTTAGTCAGCAAAATGTACCAATTTCATCAAGATTGGAATCAAAGACATTAAATTAATTTTCGCATGCAATACAAAAGTAAGATGGATGAACTTCAAATTTTTTGAACATAGCTTAACAAAAGAGTAAAAGCATAGTATAAAGTGTTACTTCATTCTATCCATTTCACCACTTTACTCACACTTTCACGAATTTCCTTCTCATAACTTTACCCACACTCATTTTTCTCATTTCAGCTCAACTCACATTTAAGGAAATGAAACCACCAACACACAACCTACGTTTAACACCATCACTTTATTCACAAAAAGTTCAAAATTTCACCAAAAATTTCACAAACCAATTTCACCATGTCAAATGTCACAAAGATCTTAAACTTTGGAGAAAACATGAAAAAAATTCACCAACAATAAAAACACCACATATAACTAGACATAATATGCTAACACTCAAAATTCACCACAAAACTTAAAAAAAATTGCATATTCTTCATCACATAGCACAACAAAAAAACTTCACAAAAAATTTCATTAAAATTTCATCACTCATGCAAGTTCATCACTCATGCAAGGCAAATAAGCATAAAAAATTCAAGAGATACAAACCATAGCAAACATACACTCCCCCACACTTAAAACATACATTGTTCTCAATGTAAAGAAAAGATAGGTTTAGGAGCTCCCTGGTATTGATATTGTCATGAATTCCAATGTTTGCTCGGTGGAGATTTCTTGATCCATCTTCCTTATATGAAAAATTCTATGGCATCACTCCCCCACACTTAGCCTTTTAAGTGCATGGCTAATCTCTTGCAATGTCCTTCCAAGTCAAACACCTTTAACATGAGTGGTTTTGATGAATGAATTCCAAAATGAAAGAAACGTAAAAACAAAAACAAAAAGATGAAAACAAACTACTTATTAAAGCTAAAGGAAAAGAAGTAGTTCTGGATTTAGATAGTCTCCAGCTAGACTTTATTCATCCACCACGTATATCTTGGTCATGAAAAGAACTCAGTAAATCCATCTCTGCTCCACACAAAAGATGAACTCTCATAAGCATGCTCCTCTTTCCCACAAGACATTGGAGTGTTGAGGAGGTGTGTAAGTACAGGATCATGAGAAAAACTTTCTCCAACTATCACATTCATTGGAAGCACATCACAGCCCTCTTCTACCACACTATCCATAGTAGTCCTGCAAGGCTCAACCAAGGAATGCACATCCATGATCTCAACAAGCTCATCAGAAAGTTCAAAAACAAATGTCTCAAATTCACAATTGTTCACCATGTTATCATTGTCATTCAAAATGTTAACATTTTTATCATCAAAACTAACCTTATTGACTCTAGAAACTTTCTCAACATTATCATCACGAAAAACATTGTCATTTTGTAACAAAAATTTCTCATTATGCACTGGAGATGAAGTACCAATTACACACTCAGAATCATTCACAGTTTCACAAGTTGATGTTTTGCAAAGAGTCTCAGCAATGTCCACATTGTTTTGATTTATGATATCACAATGTCCTTCCAGATGTGACTCTATGCAATTTATCAAAGTATCAAGAAAAGAACAACCATCATCATCATCAAGTAAAACATGACTCTCACTATCATTTGAGCAATTCTTAACACATGCTTCCTGTGAGGTAAGCTCTACCAAAGATTGACTTGGCGTTTCAAAGTTTGAAACATCTATGTGACCACATTCTTCTATACGTGCACTCTCTAATGACAACATGCAATCTTCTACATCAAGCTCATCACAATCAATTTCTTCATCATCAACAATTTCATCAACAGAAATATAGTCATGCTGAACACCCTCATCAACGAAAGTTGGAGAACATTCAACAACCTGAATGCAACACAAAGATTCTAAATGCATAGGTTATTTCATTGCATAGTTTACATCAAAAACTACTTCCTCACCATTAATTCTAAAGGTGACAGTTTTGTTTCGAACTCCAATCAAAGCATCACCGGTAGCTAAAAATGGCCTACAAAAAATTAAAGGTACCTCAGGGTCCTCCTCCATATCAAGTACAATGAAATCAACAGGCAAAGTGAATTTATCAACTCTTACCAGAACATCTTCAACCAAACCTGTAGGAGTTACCAAAGACCTATCTGCCAATTGGAGTGTTAATGCCACTGGGCGAATTCGGCTCTCCAATCCAACACTGATAGCTATGGATAATGGCATCAAGTTGATTCCAGCACCCAAATCACATAAAGCCTTTGCAAAATGCCTTGTGTCTATTTTGCATGGGATAGTGCAACTCCCAGGATCCTTAAGCTTTCGAGGAAGATCATGAACAATCCATGCTTGAGTACACTCAGAAACCATCATGGGAACCTCACATCTCAAGATTTGCTCTTTGTTGGAGATGAGATCCTTGAGATACTTAGCATATTTTGGCATTGAAGTCACTAAATCCATCAGGGGAAGATTCACATTCACTTGCTTGAGTACTTCCAGAAACCTCTTGAACTGAGGGCCTTTTTGAGGAGGTGGTTTCTTCTTCTCTGGAAAAGGAGGTTTAGGAGCATACTCAGGGTAGTTGTAAGGATTGGAATTCTTAGTGATCTCATTTCCTTCCCTACCTGGTATGTCCTTCTTCACAGCTCTATCATCCTCTTGCTCATTATCCTTCTTAAGTTCCAAAACTTCCTCAGCTTCATCTTTCTGGTCTTCTTTCAAGCAATCACCCTCATCTTCTGAAAGTTTATTCCCAGGCAAAAGTTTTCCACTCCTTAAGGTTATGGCTTTACATCCAATATTGTTCTTGAGATTTGGCACCGTATCACTAGGAAGAGAACCAATAGGTCTTTGATGTATAGCATTCGCGAGTTGACCCAATTACATCTCAATGTTTTTGAATGTGCCATCATGATGTCTTACAGATATCTCCAAAGCAACAAATCTTTCTTCATTTTTATCCACCTTTTCTATAAGACTCCGGAGCATTTCTTCCATTGATGAGTTCCTCGGCTCTAAGGTACTAGCTTGCTGATCAAACCCTGGTGGAGGATTGGAAGTTCTTCCTTGATCATTCCCTTGAGTATACTGACCTCTCTGGTTTTGGTTCTGTTGTCCCCAAGTTCCTTGATTACCACCATAGCCTCTATTGTTGCCTCCTGAGTAATTTCCAGAGTATTGTGGTCTGTTACCAAAGTTATTCACGTATTGAATGGACTCAGTGGTTACTGGGCACTCATTAGTATAGTGTTCACCCTTGCATATTCCACAAGACAGAAGTGGAGCTTTTGTTTGTGTTGCCTTAAGAGTCTGCACTTATTTAGCCAATGCCTCAAACTTTGCACTGAGTGATGTTTCCTCATCTACATCAAGTACTCCTCTTTGTCTTCTGGCATGAGTTTTGCGGGTCTCTGGGAAGATATACTCGTCCTCAGCAATTTGATTAAATAGCTCCCGTACTTCAGGCACAGACTTGTCTTTGAGAGCCCCGTTAGCACATGCCTTAACCATCAACGAGGATTCAGGAGTTAATCCTTTGAAGAAAGTGTTTAGTTCCCTGATCTCTCCCAAGTCATGATTGGGGCATTGTCTGATTAGATCATTGAATCTTTCCCAAGCTTCTCTAAATGTCTCACCTTCTTGCTGCTGAAAGTTCATAATTTCCAACCTTCTCTTTTCAAGCTTAGCTGGAGGGAAGTATTTGGACAAGAACCTCTTCTGTAGATCATCAAATGACATATCTGCATTGGCTCCTCCAATGCTCTTAAACCAGTGTTTAGCCTTTCCACGCAGAGATAAAGGAAACAAAATTCTGTGAACCTCACCCCTATCAATTCTCGACAGCTTGAAAGTGCTACATAATCCAAGGAACCAATCAAGGTGGTCATTAGGATCTTCATTGTCAAGCCCTTGGAAGAACTGTCCCTAAGTGATCATGGAGACTATTTGTGGAGGAATGTGGTAGCTTTCTACGTCGATGTCCTGATGACCAAATCGATTATCGAAGTTTATTGCATAGTGGTCTCCAAACCTTGGTGCTTTGGCTCCTTGAGCAGCCATTTCTCTCTGTTGCTTCAAGTGTGCTCTCAAAGTTTTCTCCAACTCAAGGTCCAATAAGAATTGTGGTTCTCCTACAAACCTGCTAGACCTTGGCATACACAACACATAGTTGTGGAGTGTAATAACAAAAGAACAAGAACTTCGAATATGCAACACAGAAATAGATCACAATTCTCAACACGAATAGTAAACAACACAAAATAAAAGCTAAGGTAAATGCCACAAACAAAAACACAAATAGAACAAGTAAAAATCAAGAACAATTCAACAAATTTCAGAACCGATTGCCTTCCCCGGCAACGGCGCCAAAAATTGATAGCGAGTGTCGCACCTCGTCAATTTTACCCTAACAACTACTGTAGAAGTGGAAGCAGGGATCGTAATCCACAGGGAAGGCATAGGTCAAGAAAATTGAGTAAATTGTTCTAAAAGTCCTGTCACAGAATCTAAGTACTAGAAAGAGGAAAATTCAACTCAAACGAATGAAAACAAAGATGCAAAATATAGCAACAAGCAAGGATGAAACAGATATCTCAGGATTCTTGTATTGGATGAACACAGGCTTAGTAAGTCTATGCTATGCAATCAGTAAACAATTAAATGCATTGGAGACCTAAATTGCCTAGAAGTTCAATCTGTGGTTAGCATGGCGACCACACCACTTCTTGTACCCCCGAATCACCATCCTCTCCCATGGCGAGGCCCGAGAATGGTGGAGTAAGCTCCGCAAAGTCTCAACTCTCCCAGCTAACTACTCTAACATGCAAAGTCCTAAGAACTCCCATGGCGAGGCCCATCCTAGGGTTCACATATCATTGTTGTTAACACAGAAAGCTCCTTTAACACTTTTCCTAATGTTTCAATTCATTAACACTTCCTATGGCGAGGCCTGAGTCTCAGAATTGATTTGATTACAGAAAACAAGTGCAAAGACTTAAACAATCACAATTTAGTTCTCAATTCATGCAACTTCGCTAACTTTGATTAATCACTCCTCAATTTAGCATGTCGACCACAATTGAGGTTTGATCTATTCAAGATTAGCTAGGAATTATGAAATTCAACATATGTTTATGCTCAATTCAAATGTGATTTCAATACTCAACAATTAGATCAATTGCATAGCATACAATCTACTAAAACACGTATTCATCCTTTAAGAATCCTAAGATATCATAGATTTAGCCAGAAAACATCTTTCTCATTTCAAAATCAACAAATTCCAACATTGATAAGCTCATTCTCATTTAATTGGAAGAATTTACCGATTGAATCAAGAGAATTGTCGAATCCTTTGTCAATTGAGAATAGGAAAGATAAATCCAGTCCAAATTCACAATCGGAATTGAGATCCGAGAAGAAATGTTTAGTGAGAGAAAATAGATCTAGAGAGAGAGAATGAGAGGGTCCCGCTAAAATTCAAACGATGGTTCTAAAATCTAGAATCCTCTCCCTCCAATATCTCCCCTACACATTAGCTACATCTCCTATATATGGAGCTATGAAAATGTAACTAATACGCTACCGTAAAATATCTAAAGTATTACAAAAGTGCCCTTGAATAGAGAAAACCAAAAATCAGCCTAAGATGTGAAAATTCAAAGTTTGGAGAAAAGTTCAGCATTCCAGCGCCTTCTGGCTTGTGCAAATCGCGCCTTCTGTAACTCAGCCACGAGCCGCCCGCCATCAGGCTTAAGCTGTCTCGCCTTCGCTGCTTCTGACTTCCAAGTGAAGAAATCAGAGTTGAATCAAGCCTTCAGGCCTCATCCAATCACTCCTTCAGCACTCAGCGAGCCTTCAAGAATCCAGTGTTTTGAAATTCATGCCTTCCTGCCAAATAAAACCACGCCTTCAGCTGTCTGAAATTTCAGAAATTCAGAAGTTAAACACTTAGCCATTTTTCCAGAAACTCAAACACAACACATTTCATGGCAGCAAATTCCCAACAAGATTTGATCATGATGCACTATGAATTAAAGAAAACTTAAAACATGAAAGTTTTAACCATTTGTCTAAGCTTTCCATAGCCATCGAAATCACCCAAAGCGGAGCTTAGACGATAGAGTTACAACCCAATTATTGAAGTGCGACAAAACTGGAAACTTCTTGGTGAGATTGCATGGCGAGACCTCGTGGCGAGGTCTCGCCATGCAGTGCGTGTGTGTGGCGAGATCTCGCCACGAGGTCTCGCCGTGTGTGCATTTGCTGGCGAGGTCTCGCGGCGAGACCTCGCCGTGAAAATGTTTGGCTGGCGAGACCTCGCGGCGATGTCTCGCCAGCAATGTGCGAGTGTGTGAGTGAGTGTCTGAGTGATCCTAGAGTGAAGTGAGTGAAGTGGTTGTGCTGATGACGAAGTAAAATGACGAAATGAAATGGGTTATGTGCAATCTGAAAACCAACTTGAGTGAGTGATCATGAATGTGTGAAGTGAATGGATGAATAATGAAATGCATTCAAACAACCAAGAATGAAGTGTGTGAGATGGGTGTTGACCTCCTGAGATTCGAGTGAGAATGTGTTGTGGGAGTTGTGAATTATGAGTGTTATGTGGAGTGAAATTTGAGAAGTGAAAGTTCAAGTGAATTGTGTAGTGAAGATGTGGGAGAAGTTTAGCAACAGAAAGTGCAAATCTTGAATTGGAATGTTTGTGAGTTGTGTGTTAAACATGTGTAGTTATCACATGAAAAATCATGAGTGGAATGTAAATGAATGTGTTGTGAATATATTTTGTAGTGTGAAGCTTATGCTCAAGAATTGAAATGAAATGCAAAGGAAGATGTTGTGTGCAAATGCATGAAAACTAAAATGGATGGTGTGAGTGTGTGATGTGATTGTGGTGCAAGTGCAGTAAGTGTGTGAAGTTCATGCGGCGAGGTGACCTCGCCGCATGATATGTGCGCCTGTGTAGTGTTAGTGTAGTGCTGATTATGTGAGTGTGTTGTAGTGAGTGTGTGCGAGAGTGCATGCGGCGGTAGTGTGCATGAGCTGTGAGGTGTGTGCGAGTGTAGTGTGCTAGGTGTGCGAGAGTGAAGTGCCTATGTGCGCATGAGTGTTGCGGCGAGGTGACCTCGCCGCATGTGAGGTGTGTACGAGTGTGCAGGAGTGTTGTGCGGCGAGGTGACCTCGCCGCACATCGTGTGCGTGCTTGTGTGCAAGTTGCTGTGCGGTAGTGGAGTGCTCGTGAGGTGTTTGTGAAAATGCTCGCGAGAGTTTTGTGAATGCCTAGTGTGTGATGACACCATTTCTGAATAACAATCAACTTCCACACAAAATTCGTGTGTCTTAACATCTGAATTGGACTTGATGGTAAACATAAGAGTTCTAGGCCTTCGCTGCTTCTGACTTCCAAGTGAAGAAATCAGAGTCGAATCACGCCTTCAGGCCTCATCCAATCACGCCTTCAGCACTCAGCGAGCCTTCAAGAATTCAGCGTTTTGAAATTCACGCCTTCCTGCCAAATAAAACCACGCCTTCAGCTGTCTGAAATTTCAGAAATTCAGAAGTTAAACACTTAGCCATTTTTCCAGAAACTCAAACACAACACATTTCATGGCAGCAAATTCCCAACAAGATTTGATCATGATGCACTGTGAATTAAAGAAAACTTAAAACATGAAAGTCTTAACCTTTTTCTAAGCTTTCCATAGCCATCGAAATCACCCAAATCGGAGCTCAGACGACAGAGTTACAACCCAATTATTGAAGTGCGACAAAACTGGAAACTTCATAAGTCACACCCTCTTTGTGACAACTTAGAGCAACTTTGAGAGATAAATTTCTAAGGAGAAAACCTTAGTTGTTTCCTTTGTAATATTTCTAGTTTATCATGCTTGATCTTGTTGCTTGATAAGTTGTAAGAGCAAAGCTTGAGAACATCATTCTTATTAACTTCATTTGTACAAAGACAAGGATTGATTCCAAGGATTCATCATCCAAGGTGTTGTCTTTCTTTTTATTTATGAAATCAATGTTATTCTTGATTATATATTGTATGATGTTTATCATGTCTATGCTTGGCTAATTTCCTTGTAAATAGAAGTAAATAGAAGCATTATATTGTGGACGATTTGTTCCTCCTTGATACCATTGATTACTACCGGATGGTTTCTATTGATTGGAATTTGAATTACGGTTGTAATTGACATATTGAACTGGTTCATTGGTAATTTGAGGACATTCATCCATGTAATGTGCTCCTTGACATAATCCACAACTTGTTGTGATGCTTTTGATTAAAGGAGATGTTACTTGGATGTTAGATAATTGAGTTTGGAGGGCTGAAATTTGTGCCTCCATATTGGATATTTTATCCATTTCTAACATTCCAAGTTGCCTCCTTCCATGATTGCTCCTTACATTGGGTAGCATTAACTCATTGCTCACAATGAGTTCAAAATTTTCTCAACTTCTTCCGGTGATTTATCACGTAAATTCCCACCGGCGGTGAGATTTACCATATGCATTGTATCGAAGTTGAGTCCATTACAGAAAAAAATTAATTCTCTTCCCAGTTCAAGTCCACTATTTGGGCATTTATTAAAGAGTTCACGGAATCTATCCCAAGCTTCCGTGAATGATTCATTTTCACCTTGACGAAATTGCATAAATTCCATCCGAATTCTATCCATTCTAGATGGAGGAAAATATTTGGTAATAAACCTCCGTGCAACTTCATCAAAGGTTTCAATTCTTGCTCCATTAATGGAGTCATACCACCTTTCGGCAGCACCTTGAAGAGAAAATGGAAAAAGCATTCTCTTGAGAGTATCATGTGGTATATGATGAAGATTTCCTGTGTTACACACTTTAAGGAATGTCCTTAAATGTGCATGGGGATCTTCCGAATTCAACCCATGAAAAATTTGACCATTTTGGATCAAATTGATAAAAGTGGGTGGAATTTGAAAATGTTCTCCGGTGTTAATTAGAGGTGAATCCAAGTTGTCCATACGGGGCTCATAATGATCTCCGTATCGACGCCTTGGTGGCACGGGTGCAATATTTTGATTTCCTCCATTTGGAGGAACAACAACATTAGGATTATTATCATGTGCAGCCATGTCTACAAATTCCAACTTCTTATTAACACGTAAAGTTCTTGCAAGCTCCAGATCGTATTGATACTCGGCTGGACCAAGAGGTCTTGTCCTGCGCATACAAAGAAAAATAAAAACAGTATCAAATATTTACAATAAAAATAATACAAAGAAATTCAAACAAAAACAGCAAGCAAATTTATACAACAAAAATAGTAATACCAAAAATTTCAGCACAAAAACAACACCAAAAATTTCAACACAATTGCCTTTCCCCGGCAACGGCGCCAAAATTTGACGCGGGGTGAATATATATAAAAATTTATCGTGGTTGCTATTTACCCCTGCACAAATTAACTACGCTAACCAACCCCTTTTTCAAGGTGATAGTATAGCGAGATCGATCCCACAAGGAAAGTAAAGTATTGAAATTTTGCAAATGTGTTTTGAAATACTCTTTTTGGTAAAAATTCTGAAAATAAAGTTTGTCTAAATAATCAATAAAAATATCAACAATTTAATCTTTCAAAATTCTCAAATGATTAAACATACTCCTGAGATTATATTGAGGGATACATAAAAAGGTCATGCAATTGTTCTATCCATAGTTATGTAAATAGGGTAATAAATTTATTTGATTCGGTTAAGCCATAGTTGCTCTAAATTTATTTGGTTTAAGTTTCTTTCTCTTTGGTTTAATCAAAGAGGCAAGAGCTAATGTAAAATCAACTTAACAAATCCACAACCAACCCACACAAGACTATAAACAATCCACTCTAATCCTCCTATGTGACATGAGGCAAGATTAAAGCAAATTGTCCCTAGTTGTGTGTTCTTGTGGAGCTCCTAGGAAATTGGCGCCGTTGCCGGGAAAGGCATAGTATTAGACCCTAGCCATAGTATTGTCCCTAAAATTTCCGGGGAAGGCAATTGATTTTAGGATTGGTGTTTTTTTGTGTTGAGTAGTTGTAAATATTAATGTTGTGTATTTTTGTTTCTTGTGTTTTCTTTCATTTTTAGTTTTATTTTTGTTTTGTGTTGAGGTTTATCCAAATATGTCTAGGTTGTTTGGGGAATTTTTTGAACTAGATCATGGTGACCTACCAATTGTGGTGGATGATACAAGACCACAACTTAGGGTTTTTGGAGACTTCTCTCCATTAGGATATTGGGACAACAATGAATGGGGACAAAATGAATCACTAGGATATCCCCCTTTTCCATGCTTTGTGAATGATGAACTTGAGGTTAGAAATGCTAGGCTTGAGGCACAATTGGCTGAAATGACCAAAACTTTGAATGATATACAAGTTCAAGTGAATAGGGATACACTTTTACCTTACCCTCACTCAAATCTTGTAGGTCAATTAAGCTATAATGAGCAATGGTTTAGCCATAGACAAAGCTTTGAGTATACCCTCCTTCTTAAGCTTGATCACCTTAGAAATGAGGAGACACCACATATTGATGCATATGATGGCTTGGATGAAAATTATTTGTTAATTTGTCGAGAGCTAGCTGTCATAGTGTATTCATGTGCAATGCTGGCATCTTATGAGGAATTTAAAGACGTGTATGAAAATGTAGATGTCATTAGGTGTACGTACAATGAGAAACCCTTAAATGATTGTGATGCTCAATGGGATATAAATGAGGGTAAATCTCAAGTTAAATTCTATGTTAGCTTTGATGAGGAAGATATGAATATTTTTCGTGAAATAGCTAACTTGTTTAAAAATAGCTTTGTTGATGCCTCCATATGTGAAATGTCTTATGATGATGAAGAGATCTTGGATGTAGAGCATTTATACAAGCCATGTAGAGAGACATCACTTAGCATGGTATGTGAGGAAGACTTAGGGAAGGTTGAGTCATTGGTGATCCCAATAGACAAAGTGGAAGAGAAGAAGGAGGACCCTACAATGGGGGAGCAAGAGTGGTACAAAGTTGAATTTGTTGAAATTGCTCCCCATGAACATGAGCTCAAGCCCCTCCTTAAAAGCTTTAAAAGGGTACGCCCTATAGAAGGCATAGAAGTGCCTATGAAAGGGTATTTTTTTGGTATAGGGATGGTTATTCCGAATCTTGAGGGAGTAGCCACAAGGAGGATTAGAGTGGATTGTTTAGAATCTTGTGTGGTTTGTTTTGAATTTGTTGGATTAATTTCAGTTAGCTCTTGCCTCTAGCCACAATGGAGGAGTCAAAGTGAAATAATCTAGCATAAGTGTGACTGGTTTAATTGTTGGCTCTTGCCACAAAGAAGCAATTAAATTTGAGTGTTTGTTAAGTTGGTTGGTTACACAAGATTTTGGGTTAATTAAGGAAGTGAACCTTGCCTTTAACTACAAGGAGGGTTTAATGAATTGGTTAACACTTAAATAGGTAAATAACTAAATCATTCCTTGCCTTTCGCCACAAGGAGGGTGTGAGTTATGTTGTTTATCCTTATTTTGCATTACCATAGGTAGGATGTATGCATGTACTCTTTATGCAAACCACACATAACACTTACATTTGAGATAACCAAATCCAAGCGTGTACTTGAATTACTTCAATCTTCTTCCGCACATTTTCATATTTACTTGGTAGCATTAGTATAGTTTAGGATATTTTACTTGGCTTATTTTTACTTCCACTACAAAACACACATTTTTACTAATTTCATAGATTCATTCCTTTCCCGTGGGATCGACCCCTACTTCCTCTAGCTACGAAACGTCGGTGTCTTGATGCACCTTAAATGCGTGAGGAATAGGGTAATAAATTTATTTGATTCGGTTAAGCCATAGTATTAGACCCTAGCTCCAATGAAGATGTATCCAAAATGTAATAAGTGTTATGATGCCAATGATTGGATTTAAAAAAAAAGTGTTATGATGTCAATGATTGGATTTAAAAAAAATAATGAAGATGTATCCAAAATGTAATAAGTGTTATGATGCCAATGATTGGATTTTAAAAAAAATCAATGTGGGATAGGAAAGTAATATGCTATCTAGAGGGAGTCGAGTTTTTAATGGAAAGTTTAGCATTTGGAGTCAATCATTTTTATGCACTTAGGGTAACTATCGAAGGGATTGACGAGTTTGTAACCATTAAGTAGGTTGGTGTGTTTTTAACACTTTGTTTAGTTGATACTTATATAACTCGCTTAAAATTGTGCTCTTTAATGAACGTGCTTACATATATGTTTGCACTTATTGCTTTGAAAGTTTATTCCAAGCAAATGTCCAAGCTTTACAATGATTCTCAGCTCTTGAAACACATGAGGATTACAAGAAAATCATCCACACAAACGAGGCTATTTATATCAAGAACACACACTAGTTGTGTGTTCTTGTGGAGCTCCTAGGAAAGAAACCTTACAAACACACTAATCTAATCTAACTATGAAAGAAAAATGGTTTCTTCCTTTTCCCCGCCTTGGTTACAAATTAACTACGCTAACCAACCCCTTTTTCAAAACTCGCTATACTACAATGATTGATAATCCTACAAACAAAACACTACGCTAATCCTCACCTTAAGGTTTTCATGAATTAAACAAAATAAACAAATCCCCTGCACAAATTAACTACGCTAACCAACCCCTTTTTCAAGGTGATAGTATAGCGAGATCGATCCCACAAGGAAAGTAAAGTATTGAAATTTTGCAAATGTGTTTTGAAATACTCTTTTTGGTAAAAATTCTGAAAATAAAGTTTGTCTAAATAATCAATAAAAATATCAACAATCTTTCAAAATTCTCAAATGATTAAACATACTCCTGAGATTATATTGAGGGATACATAAAAAGGTCATGCAATTGTTCTATCCATAGTTATGTAAAATAAGGATAAACAACACAACTCACACCCTCCTATGTGGTAAGAGGCAAGGTATGATTTAGCTATTTATCTAATTAGGTGTTGATTAATTCTTTAAATCTTTCTATGTGGTAAGAGGCAAGATTTACTTCATAGATCAACCCAAAATCTTGTGTAACAACCAACAAAACAAACACTCAAATTCAATTGCTCCTATGTGGTAAGAGGTAACAATCAAACCAAGTCTCACTTATGTTAAATCTATTTACTTCACTCCTCCTATGTGGCAAGAGGCAAGAGTTAATGTAAAATCAACTTAACAAATTAACAACCAACCCACACAAGACTCTAAACAATCCACTCTAATCTTCCTTTGTGGTAAGAGGCAAGATTAGAGCAAATTGTCCCTAAATAATTTGTTGCATTTTAAAAGTTTTTTATCATACATAATTAATCAAGTTATGTATAACTATTAAGATCACAACAAAACTCACTCACATCAACCATAGGATAGAACTAGCATGTCATTAAACACAAAAATCCCTCTTCATAATCTCAGGAGTACAAGGAAATTAGCCAAGCATAGACATGACAAACATCATACAATATATAATCAAGAATAACATTAGGGTAATAAATTTTTTTATTCGGTTAAGCCATAGTTGCTCTAAATTTATTTGGTTTAAGTTTCTTTCTCTTTGGTTTAATCAAAGTTGCTCTAAGTTAAGCAACAAGATAATGCTTCTATTCACTCCTCCTACGTGGCAAGAGGCAAGAGTTAATGTAAAATCAACCTAACAAATTCACAATAAACCCACACAAGATTCTAAATAATTCACTATAATCCTCCTATGTGTTAAGAGGCAAGTTAAAGCAAATTGTCCCTAAATAATTTGTTGCACTTTAAAACATTTTCATCATACATAATTGATCAAGTTATGTATAACTAATAAGATCACAACAAAACTCACTCACATTAACCATAGGATAGAACTAGCATGTCATTAAACACAAAAATATCTCTTCATAATCTCAGGAGTACAAGGAAATTAGTCAAGCATAGACATGACAAACATCATACAATATATAATTAAGAATAACATTGATTTCATAAATAAAAAGAAAGACAACACCTTAGATGATGAATCCTTGGAATCAATCATTGTCTTTGTACAAATGAAGTCAATAAGAATGATGTTCTCAAGCTTTGCTCTTACAACTTATCAAGCAACAAGATCCAGCATGAAAAACTAGAAATATTACAAAGGAAAGAACTAAGGTTTTCTCCTTAGAAATTTTTCTCTCAAAGTTGCTCTAAGTTGCCACAAAGAGGGTGTGACTTATGTTGTTTATCCTTATTTTGCATTACCATAGGTAGGATGTATGCATGTACTCTTTATGCAAACCACACATAACACTTACATTTGAGATAACCAAATCCAAGGGTGTACTTTAATTACTTGAATCTTCTTCCACACATTAAGTGTTAACCGAATCAAATAAATTTATTACCCTAATCCTCACGCATTTAAGGTGCATCAAGACACCGACGTTCGTAGCTAGAGGAATTAGGGGTAAGCCATAGTATTACCCTATTCCTCACGCATTTGATTCGGTTACCCTCAATATAACTTAGAGCAACTTTGAGAGAAAAATTTCTAAGGAGAAAACCTTAGTTCTTTCCTTTATAATATTTCTAGTTTATCATGCTTGATCTTGTTGCTTGATAAGTTGTAAGAGCAAAGCTTGAGAACATCATTCTTATTGACTTCATTTGTACAAAGACAGGGATTGATTCCAAGGATTCATCATCCAAGGTGTTGTCTTTCTTTTTATTTATGAAATCAATGTTATTCTTGATTATGTATTGTATGATGTTTATCATGTCTATGCTTGGCTAATTTCCTTGTACTCCTGAGATTATGAAGAGGGATTTTTGTGTTTAATGACATACTAGTTCTATCCTATGGTTGATGTGAGTGAGTTTTGTTGTGATCTTAATAGTTATAGCGAGATTAACTTGCATGAGTGGGAATGGGTCTAAAACCCTAAGGTGAGACAGTACACTACGCTAATCGATCTCGCTATACCACTCTTTGTATTTTCTTGGTTTAATTCATGCTTTAATTCATTTTTTATGATGTTCTTAGTAGCTTTGATATGTTAATTTGTTATCACCCTTGGATTGTGGTTATGGGCTGTTGATTTATTGTGATAATGTGTGGTTTTTGTGCCTAATTTACATGCTAAGTCCTATGTTATGGTTTTTGTGGAATGATTTTTATTGTGATCTTAATAGTTATGCATGATTTGGCCAATTATGTGTGATGAATATTTTGTAAAAGTGCAATAAATTGTTTAAGGATAATTTGCTTTAATCTTACCTCTAACCACAAAGGAGGATTAGAGTGGATTGTTTAGAATCTTGTGTGGTTTTTTTGTGAATTTGTTGGATTAATTTCAGTTAGCTCTTACCTCTAACCACAAAGGAGGAGTCAAAGTGAAATAATCTAGCATAAGTGTGACTGGTTTAATTGTTACTTCTAACCACAAAGGAGCAATTGAATTTGAGTGTTTGTTGAGTTGGATGTTGCACAAGATTTTGGGTTAATTAAGTAAGTAAACCTTGCCTCTAACCACAAACGAGGGTTTAATGAATTGGTTAACACTTAAATAGGTAAATAACTAAATCATTCCTTGCCTCTAACCACAAAGGATGGTGTGAATTATGTTGTTTATCCTCAATTTACATTACCATAGGTAGGATTTATGCATGTACTCTTTATGCAAACCACACATAACACTAACATTTGAGATAACCAAATCCAAGGGTGTACTTTAATTACTTAAATCTTCTTCCACACATTTATATATTTGCTTGGTAGAATTAGTATAGTTTAGGATATTTTTCTTGGCTTATTTTTACTTCTACTACAACATCTGGGGGAACGAGTGATTATTTATGAGCCTTAAGGTTCACCGAGCGAATCCTCATTGATAATGAGTAAATAATGAATAATGATTTGAATAGTGAGGAAAAGTTGAAAATTAAACTTAGTTGTTGAAACCCTAATTTATGGCGTAGTTGTGGATGAGTTTTGAACTTAGGTAGATCCTATCGCACACACACACATGATTGACTCAACGTGTTTAAATAAGTACATTAACATACTTTGATAAATTTTGGAGAAGTATATTATGAGTACTTGATATTCAAATACTTGAGATTATGAGGCAAAATTATGACACTTATTTTTTGATCAAAGTAATGAAGTTAGATACACTTTGTTTTTGTGTATTTGTATTATTTGGAGTTTTTATGGTTTGTTTAGAATTGTTGTTTTTGAATTTGGTTTGTTCGGGACGAACAAAGGTTAAGTGTAGGGGAATTTGATGAGGTGAATTTATTCACCTTTTATATAATGTTTATACTTAATTCTTTGGTCGTGCTTGTTCCTTTTTATTTGTTTTAGTATTTTGTTTGTAGGATTATCAATCATTGTGGATGTTTAGAAGATGAAAATCAATTGAGAGCCAAATTGATTGCAAAGTAGAAGAAAAGATTGAGAAAGATGAAGAAAGGTGTTATTTAGGGTAATAAATTTATTATAAGGAGAAAAAAGGTGAATAAAAGTAATGAAGTTGGATACACTTTGTTTTTGTGTATTTGTATTATTTGGAGTTTTTATGGTTTGTTTTGAATTGTTGTTTTTGAATTTGGTTTGCTGGGGATGAACAAAGGTTAAATGTGGGGGAATTTGATGAGGTGAACTTATTCACCTTTTATATAATGTTTATACTTAATTCTTTGGTCGTGCTTGTTCCTTTTTATTTGTTTTAGTGTTTTGTTTGTAGGATTATTAATCATTGTGGATGTTTAGAAGTTGAAAATCAATTGAGAGCCAAATTGATTGCAAAGTAGAAAGTAAAACCCTAAGGTGAGAACTAGCATAGTTAATTTGTAACCTAACCCTAATCCTCACGCATTTAAGGTGCATCAAGATACCGACGTTTCATAGCTAGAGGAAGTAGGGATCGATCCCACAAGGAAGGAATGAATTTATGATATTAGTGAAAATGTGTATGTTGTAGTGGAAGTAAAAATAATCAAGAAAAATATCCTAAACTATACTAATGCTACCAAGTAAATATTAAAATTTGTGGACAAAGTTTCAAGCAATTAAAGCACACCCTTGGATTTGGTTATCTCAAATGTTAGTGTTATGTGTGGTTTGCATAAAGAGTACATGCATACATCCTACTTATGGTAATGCAAAATGAGGATAAACAACATAAGTCACACCCTCCTATGTGGCAAGAGGCAAGGAATGATTTAGCTATTTATCTATTTAGGTATTGATTAATTCTTTGAATCCTCCTATGTGGTATTCCCTTCATAGATCAACCCAAAATCTTGTGTAACAAACAACAAAACGAACACTCAAATTTAATTGCTCCTATGTGGCAAGAGGCAACAATTAAACCAGTCTCACTTATGTTAAATTTATTCACTTCACTCCTCCTATGTGGCAAGAGGCAAGAGCTAATGTAAAATCAACTTAACAAATCCACAACCAACCCACACAAGACTCTAAACAATCCACTCTAATCCTCCTATGTGGCAAGAGGCAAGATTAAAGCAAATTGTCCCTAAATAATTTACTGCACTTTAATAAAATGTTCATCATACATAACCTGGCCAAATCATGCATAACTATGAAGAACACAATAAAACTCATTCCACAAAAACTATAAAATAGAATTTAGCATGTAATTCTTACTCCTTAAATATCCATAGCCTAAAATCCACACATTAACACAATATATCAACAAATCATAACCATAATCCAAGGGTGTTAGCAAATTAGCCTCTCATGGCACACAAGAACATCATAAATATATATGGATAAGCAAGGAAATGATCAAATAAGTGCAAGGAAAAGAGACTACCTAATTGATTAAATCAAAGAGGAAGCTTTCCACATGTTTATTCCAAGCAAATGTCCAAGCTTTACAATGATTTCTAGCTCTTGAAACACATGAGGATTACAACAAAATCATCCACACAAATGAGGCTATTTATATCAAGAACACACACTAGTTGTGTGTTCTTGTGGAGCTCCTAGGAAATAAACCTTACAAACACACTAATCTAATCTAACTATGAAAGAAAGGTGTGATTTAAGGTGTGATTTAGGGTAATAAATTTATTCACCTTTTATATAATGTTTATACTTAATTCTTTGATCGTTCTTGTTCATTTTTATTCGTTTTAGTGTCTTGTTTGTAGGTTTTTCAACCATGTGGATGCTTTGAAGAAATGAATTATGTAAAAGCCAAATTGGATGCAAAGTGGAAGAAAAGATTGAGAAAGATCAAGAAATGTGTGATTTAGGCCAAAAAGGGTGCTGAAGAACAAATGCTGAAAAAATCTGCCAGGGTTTTGTAATTTGATCATATCTCTCATAATTTACATCCAAATGGAATGCTTCTGAAGCCATTGGAAAGCTAAGAGGAAGAGCTACAACGTTTATGTTTTACGTGCTTCCTAATTCGGACTGGAGGATATATAAAGATGGCTTGCAAGTGACCTTCTCGGAGAGCATTTCTCCACGTCGCAACGTGGAGAATTGCTTTCAGGAAGTGTCACTTGCGAGCCATTTTTGGATATGATTCAATCCGAATTAGGAAAAACGTAAGTATAAGGAAATTAGCCAAGCATAGACATGATAAACATCATATAGTATATAATCAAGAATAACATTGATTTCATAAATAAAAAGAAAGACAACACCTTGGATGATGAATCCTTGGAATCAATCCTTGTATTTGTTCAAATGAAGTCAATAAGAATGATGTTCTCAAGCTTTGCTCTTACAACTTATCAAGCAACAAAATCAAGCATGATAAACTAGAAATATTACAAAGGAAAGAACTAAGGTTTTCTCCTTAGAAATTTTTCTCTCAAAGTTGCTCTAAGTTGCTCTACACCTTGGCTACCCTTCGAAAACCTCTTCTCTGTGTTTTTAACACCCAAAAGTCGTCCAAATAGAGCCCCTACTGACACTCTACCGACACTCAATCAATGGGAGTTGATATGTCATTTTCCATGATGAAAGCTGATGTTGAAATGCATTTTCCACACGAACGTCGCGACGGTGAAGGTCGAACGTCGCGACGTTCCCGAAATTTTCATTCTGCCACTTTTTTTGGCTCTGCTTTCTGGAAGTGTCACTTGCGAGCAATTTTTCGATATGATTCAATCCGAATTAGGAAAAATGTAAAACATGAAAGTTTTAGTTCCTCTTAGCTTTCCAATGGTACCAGAATCATTCCATTCGGACGTAAATTAAGAGAGATATGATCGAAATACAAAACACTGGCAGATTTTTTCAGCATTTGTTCTTCAGCACCCCTTTGGCCTAAATCACACCTTTCTTGATCTTTCTCAATCTTTTCTTCCACTTTGCATCCGGTTTGGCTTTTCCATGATTTATTTCTTCAAAGCATCCACCATGGTTGATAATACTACAAACAAAACGCTAAAACGAATAAAAAGGAACAAGAACGACCAAAGAATTAAGGATAAACATTACATAAAAGGTGAATAAATTCACCTTATCAGAATCTCGTAAAACCTAAAACATAAAAGTTGTAGCTCTATCCCTTGTCGTTCCAGGGCCTCTTGAATCATGAAATTACGAGTTATATCGAAACAGATATGTCAAGAATACCAAAATGTGACAGAAATTTTCAGCATTTAAAATTTCACGCCTTGTTATGATCTTCTCCAAATTGTCCAAGTCTCCACATTGTGTTGACTTTGGCACCAAGGACATGGACATGGCTCATTCTCATCAATCCCTCCCTCCTCGAAAAGGATTTATCCTCGAATCTTGAAATTGAGCTCCTGGATCAAACACCAATATAATTAACTCAACAAGAACCAAGTCGATTTGGAATGTAACACCTCGCGGGCAATAATACTTTATTTCCCTAAAGAACAAAATAAATCTATTAATCCAAGGAACAAAATTATTAATAAGGAACATAAATGTATAGGGACTAATATATGCTCTTATATAAGAAATAGTTGCATCAATGTCAAAATAATTCACAAGTGTGGATAATGCATACAATGTATCATAATAACTATCTCTAAATGCACTATGACAAAAATTAAAATCAATTTGAAATAATAAAGAACAAAGAGTTTTAGTTAACCAAGGTGGTATGATAAATTCACATGAACAAAAAAATGCAATGGTTAACTTTTCGAAATTAAAGTGGTCAATTAACCAACGTGAATTATCCTTACATTAAGAATATATGGTTAATCGTGAAAGTTATCATTCTTTAAAGTAACAACAATTAAAGAAAAATCAGAATGTAAATAATCTAAATAATAGAAAATAACATCATGAATTACTTTTTGTATTGAAAAATTCATTAATGAACAAGATAACTTACCATCCAAGTGTTGAACTGCATGATTACCTCTTGGCACTTGATGAATTTGTCTACGGAATTGATTGAAAACAACTTGTGCAAACTCTCGAATCCAATATTCAAAGGAAAAGTCATTCCAACAAGTATATTCAATATAATTAACACTTTTATACACAAGAATTTTGTTAAAATGATGAAATTGATTCAAAAAGGAATATAAACTTTGAAAATCAAAAAAATTGACTTTAGCAAAGTTCTTGACATATAAACTATTGAAATCAACCAAAAAGCTTTCATACTTACCTAACTTACCTTGCTTACCTTGTAGAAAACAAGCTAAGGTAGATTGGACTCCTTCCAATTGATAATGAGTTGTTTCTAGCTCCATTAAATGTCTAGGAACTCCATAAATCTGCAAAACAAAAGATCTAGGTAGCAAACAATATAATTCGTGATCACTAGTATTCATAAGTACAAGATGTTGTTCAACTTTCAATGAACTCTTCTCTCTCTTTTGAGTTTGAACACTCATCTCACTTTCTGAATTTTTCAGTTCATCACTCTTTTTATCACTCTTATTTACAACTTCACAGCCAATGCTAATATTTACAATCTTTTGTGAGGTGGTTTCAGCAACCTTTGGGAAAGATTTTGGGGCATTGGACGAAGTGCTTTGAGGTGGATTTGGCGTGAAACCCCATGGTTTTGTTGGCGGAGTCAAAGGAGTAGTGTTTGTTCGGCTTTGAATCTCTCCTCTATGGTGGTTGTGGTTGTGTGAAAGATTGAGTAACTCGTCCCTTTCCTTTCATGTGCTTCTCAATCTTAATAGCCTTATGAACAAGCTCATTAATATCACATAACTTTGAAGATCAACATGATATGCCAATTCGGAATTCATACCTCGAAGGAACCTCTCAATGGTTGAGTCGGGATCCTCTTGAACATTGGCTTTAATCATAAGTGCTTCCATCTCATGGTAGTAATCTTCAATAGTTCGACTTCCTTGCACAAGAGAGTGCAACTTTCGATTGAGTTCATGATGGTATTGTGAAGGCACATATTTCTTTCTCATGAGAACTTTCATTTGGCTCCAAGTCTTGACTGGTCTTTCGCCACCTTGGCGTCAAGATTTAATTACCTCATCCCACCACAAACTAGCATAATCCTTGAGATGCATGAAGGCTAGCGGTATCTCTTATCCTCGGGATAACTATTGCCTTCAAATTGATGATCAAGGTCTCGTGCCCAATCAAGATATGCTTCAGGATCTGCTTTTCCATGAAAAGTAGGTAGTATTAACTTGAAAGAACCAACAGTAAGCTCGGATGTTTTACCATGCTTAGAAGACCCAGTGATGTCCTCCTCTTCATTATCGGATGCAACCTCATCAAAATCAATTTGTCTTGAGGTGGAACTCTTAGTAGCTTGATGCTTAGGTTTTAAAGCTAATTCATCAAGTTGTACTTGTATTCTTTGGATCATGAGAAAAAGTTCATCAACATCAATTTTTTGTGAGGCTTGTTATACGGATTTATCACCCTCCATTTGTACCTGCACGTTAGTGAAAAACAAGAAAAATATATGTATGTATATCTTAAAGGTTCCTCACTTTTGGGAGTAGGTACTCACCACTCAATTTGGTAGTTTTCCTCTTGTATACCCTATCTATATTCTCAATATTGATTTCCTAGTCTAATTTAGACCTAACAATTCGTTGAGAAAAGGAACTCGTCTCAACTAATAAGCCAAGCACAAAAATTACACTAGACAAGTTAATTAGATTATTTAAGCAATAACCGCAAGACTATTTAAAATCACGTCAGGGTATAACTTGATTCAGCTTTGGAAACTACTGAAATTAGAAAATAGAAAGAAAGAAAAGAATATGGGACTTGAATCACCTTATTCCAATTTGTAATGAAAAAGTTATGACAATTTTAAGTAAGGTATGTTTTTAGGAAACAAGTAGTTCTTTTTAGGAAACAACCTAGAACACTTAGTTCTTTAGTTGCCAAAACGAATTTTACTTTCCTTTTTGTCTGACTTTCTATATTTTGAATTAGACCAATTGCCTTTGGGCTGTATTTTACTTGGTATCTTTTTTTTTTTTTAATCACGGCCCTTTTTTTATATCGGCCTTTTTTTTCGGACAAACCCTAACCAGGGTTTTTGAGACAACTTTGTGTTTTGATTGTTGTGTTGTCTTATCTCAATGTTCCAGGAATTTAATTGTCACAAAATCAGTAGCAAAACTTCAGAATATTGAAGCAACAATGATCAAGTCAATTAAGCAACAAGAAGTGAAGAATTTGGAAACAAGATGAACCTAATCCTAAAAACTAGGGTTTTTATGAATTTGGAAAGTAGACTTTTAATGATTTGTACAGCCCTATTGCATGAAAATCCTATGTGGTTTTCAACACACAATTCAACACCAAAAGTGCAGAATTTCAGCAGCAAATTGACAGAACAAAACTGGAAAGAAACAGTAGCCAAAACGAAAGGAAAAACGGCAAAACAAGACGCAAAATTTGAGAAAATTTTTTGGACGAATTTCAGCTGGATTTTAATGCAATTTTCAGCACCAATTATGGGTAATAAAGTGCAGAATTAGACATGAAATAGCAGCAGAAAGATGACTCAGAACAGCAAGAAAAAAATGCAACAAACAGCAGAATTTTTGGACACAAAACAGCAAGAAAACTCGACAAAGAGATGACGCTAAACAGAAATTTATAACCTGAGTTTTTTGTAACAACAACCTATGCTTTGATACCACTTGATATGAATGGTCGAGGCTCGAACTCCTGGACCACCAATCCACACTCTTCGGATCGTTGTTGGCTAGCAAATTATCAACAAAAAAATACGACACAAAAAAACAACAAAAGGTGGAAAGAAACTTATGGAATGAAAAGGTTGATGTTAAGCCAATCAAACCCTAACGTTATTACAAAATAATCAACCTAGCTAATGTACTCAATAGCTAATTAATTAGTTTGGCTGTTCCTGATCTCAAGAACGGTTAGGCTAAACCTAGAGCTCATCACTAAATGCTTTGCGGGATTTTGCAAACACAAAGTGTTTAACTTTTTAGCAAAGCTAAAATTCTCAAATTTCATATATCTCTAAAAAACGTCAATGGCCTTCCTTTAAATAGGAGTAAATTCGGCCATAGTGTTTTGGAAACCCTAGTGGAAACCAATTACAACTTGACTTCCTAATTAACTAACAAACTAGTTTCCTAATCCATTACTTGCCATTATCATGCAAAATAATTGGGCCAAGTAATCAATTACTTATTAACGAAATATTAAGCCCAAATTAATATTTAATGGATTTAATTTATTACAAAAAAAAATAACTCCTAAGACTTAAATGGCGTGATCCACATTAAGAAAACTCAAGCACATCATCTTGGTATTCAAAAAGATCCATGAATCCGTGACGGTAATCTGCCAGAATCACATTACTCATCTTGGTAGGCACGTTCAATAATGATAACGTCCGAATCTCGTAAAACCTAAAACATAAAAGTTGTAGCTCTATCCCTTATCGTTCCAGGGCCTCTTGAATCACGAAATTACAAGTTATATCAAAAGAGATATGTCAAGAATACCAAAACGTGACAGAAACTTTTAGCATTTAAAATTTCACGCCTTGTTATGATCTTCTCCAAATTGTCCAAGTCTCCACAATGTGTTGACTTTGGCATTTTGACGCCTTGTTATGATCTTCTCCAATTTGTCCAAGTCTCCACAATGTGTTGAATTTGGCACCAAGGACATGGATACGGCTCATTCTCATCACCATCTAACTGGTATTGCTCTATTTCCCGAAGCAAATGCGACAGCTATATATCCAAATAATGGACATAAATTACATCATATTATTTTATTAGGGTGATTATAGTACATTATGATTACAACACAATATTGATTCTATTAGAGCATGGAGTTAGGCCAATGTGAAAGAATTTTTGATGTCTTGAGGACTCTTGAGGAACTGTCTTTGTAAACTCTGCATATGGTCCGTTCCCAAATTGATTGAATGATTAAAAAGAGGTTTCATCAAATCATACAAAACATCACCATTATTAACATGTAAGGTTGTTTTGAGTTTGATCTTCCTTTAGGATTGGTAGTCTGCCATTTGAATGGTTATTTTGAATGGTTGTTGTTTTGAATGGTTGTTTTGACAGTTTGATGTTATCTTTTAGTTTCTTTGATATCGATCATTAGTCCATTAATTCAATAGCTCAATTGGCAAGTTCACATTGAACTAATTAAATCGATAATTATTCACTGTATTGATAATATTCTTTTAGATGGAATATTACAATAGAATTAATTAAATCGGCCGTGCTTGTGGCCGTAGATGTGGTAGAAATAATTTTAATAACCGTGGTGGTCATGCAAAAGGTACAACTCACCACTAGAAGTGGGAGAGTAGTGATGAGAAAGATGGAAGCCAAAACAAAAAGAAAGGAGATAACAAATGCTATCGTTGTAGCACAAAAGGTCATTGGTCTCGTACTTGCCATACTCCAAAACATCTTGATGATCTCTATCAACAATCAATGAAGAACAAAGAGAAAAAGATAGAGACAAATTTTATTAGTAATGATGCTGATTTTGATCATGGATTGATTGACAATAGTTTTACTGATTTTACTTCTTTGGGTGTTGAGGATTTCTTTATCAATCACCCTGAAGGTAATACTATTCACTTGATTAGTGATGAAAATGTCCAACAATAAGTATTTTAGTTGTTTATTTTGATGTAATGAATAAATAGCTTAGTTGTTTATTTTGATGTAATGAATAAACATCTTAGTTTCTTACTTTGATATAACGAATAAACACTTTAGTTTCTCACTTTGATGAAATGAATAAATAAAAATATTTATTATTAATGTATTTGTTTTAATATTTTTTATACTTAATTAAAGAAATTTTAAAAAAAAATTCATTTAAAAATTTTCTTTTGTGAAGAAAATGGACATTTAAATGATCAATGACAAAGAATTATGTCTAGTAGATAGTGCAACAACACATTCCATACTAAAAGATAAGAAATATTTTTCTTATATAATCATGAAAGAAACTCATGTTAGTACTATATCTAGTAGTACAAAATTGATTGAAGGTTTTGGAAGAGCAATAATAATTTTATCCAGAGGAACAAAATTTTCCATTGAAGATGCATTATATTCTTCTAAGTCTCAAAGAAATTTGTTAAGTTTAAAAGATATTCACGGAAATGGATATTATATTGAAACTGAAAGTGAAAGTAATAATGAATACTTGTATATTACAAGTATAGATTTTGGAAAGAAAATTGTATAAGAAAAATTACCTTCTCATTCCACAGGATTATATTATACATATATTTCTACAGTTGAAATATATGCAATAGTAAACCCAAAGTTTACTGATCATAATGATTTTATTATTTGGCATGACCGGTTGGGCCATCACGGTTCTATAATGATGTGAAGAATTTTAGAGAATTCATATGGTTATTCTTTGAAGAGCCAGAAGATTCTTTCTAATGAATTCTTATGTGTTGCTTGTTCTCAAGGCATATTAATTATAAGACCATCACCAATGAAAATTCATACCGAATATCCTGCATTTTTAGAACGCATACATTGTGATATTTGTGGGCCTATTCACCCACCTTGTAGATCATTTAGATATTTTATGATTTTAATTGATGCATCAACTAGATGGTCACATGTATGTTTATTATCAACTCGCAAACTAGAGTTTGTGAAATTACTTGCAGAATTAATTCGATTACGAACACATTTTCCAAATTATCTTATTAAAACAATTCGTCTTGATAATGCTGGTAAATTTACATTCCAATATTTTAATGATTATTGTATGTCTATTGGGATAAGTGTTGAACATCCTGTCACTTATATTCATACACAAAACAGTTTGGCAGAATCGTTTATTAAACATCTTCAATTAATTGCGAGGCCATTGCTTTTGAGAACTAAACTTCCAACAACTGTTTGGGGACATGCTATTTTGCATGCTGCAATACTAATTCGCATAAGGCCAACAAATTATCATGAATTCTCTCCCCAACAATTGGTTTTTGGTCAAAAACCAAATATCACCCATCTTAAAATTTTTGGATGTGTGATTTATGTTCTAATTGCTCCACCACAACGCATAAGGATGGGACCTCAAAGGAGGTTAAGAATATATGTTGGGTATAAATCTCCATCTATAGTGAAATATCTTGAACCAACAACTAAAGATTTATTTACGGTTTGCTTTGCTGATTGTTATTTTGACGAATTAGTTTTTCCAGCTTTAGGGGGAGAAACTAAACTGCTGGTTAAGAAAATTAGTTATAATGAATTATCATTATCTCATTTTGATCCTCGTACAAATGAATATGAACTAGAATTTCAAAAGATAATTCATTTGCAATATTTAGCAAATCAATTGCCAGATGCTTTTACTGACTCAAAACGGGTGACTAAATTACATATACCAGTTGTTAATGTTCCAATTAGAATTGATATCCCTGAAAGACCTACCCCTAATAATCCATTAAAGGCACCCTTGAAACATGGTAGACCAATCGGTTTTAAAAACAAAAATCCTCAAAAGAAAAAAGAAGCAAATAATAATTATGGCGAAATCGAGGTAATTGAGGTTCCAAAAGAATCTTCTTTTTTTTAAATAAAAAAGTAGATATATACATAACTAGAACAATGTAAAATACAGTGCCGGCTATACCCGTCCACACTGTTACAAAGCAAATGCCATAAATCGGGAGTACTACTCCATTACATAAAAGATCTATCTCAATATTTGTAAGGAGAATAGAGGTTATCCACTTGAAAGGATTTCCAGTAGATAGGCTCTATTTTTCTCTAAACTTGAAGCCCTGATCTATATAGTTGATCAGCAAATGAAGGTCGAAACCAGCAATTGAATGTCGAAAGGCACGAACTATTCAGCAATTGAAAAGTTACCAAGTACATGATTGAGTTACCATAAGCAAGAGGACGGTGGCTTCTCCTCAACTGTTGTTCACATAGTCACCAAAGAGTCCACTCAGCAAGGATAACAAGCTACTTTAGCAATTACATGACTCTACTCTACATAATGTTCATCCAAAATTGAAGGGGGAATTTTCTCAACAAATTCCATATTCACCCTATCTCGCCAAGCGCAAGAGGAAATTAACAATTACATGAAGCAATTGAATGAGAACTCTCCTAACTATTTATCACACATTATGCTAAAGATTCCCCATGCAATTAAGTTAGGAAATCGAAAAGGCCACCAAGCACAAGATTTCTCCTCAGCAACCAGAGCAGCAGGCCAACACATCACACATAACTTACCAAATACATGAATGAACCATCAGCCAGGAGGCACTAGTGGCTCTAAAACAGCATGAGATCAGCAAATAATCCATCATGATATCAACAAATAATCCACATATAACACCATTGCCACAAAATCAAAATCAATAAGTCCAGGTGGCAATAGTTGCTCTGAAGCAGCAAATCCAAGCAAATGTCCAAGAATCTTCATAAATGAAAATTCCCAACATGACAGATAATAAACTTTCGGAAGAAGTTCAGGTACCTAAAAATTATAATAATCATGAGATCTCAATAAATTATGTAATAACTGGGGAAAGTTGGAATTGATATACAACAAACATCGACGATAAATTTGCCTATGCTACAGCAGTTAGTGTAATAAATGAAAACGATGATCATGAACCAAAGTCTATAAATGAATGTAGACATAGAAATGATTGGCAAAAATGGAAAGACGCAATTCAAGCAGAGTTAGGATCATTGGCAAAACGTAAAGTTTTTGGACCAATAATATGCACACTTGAAGCTGTGCAGCCAGTGAGATATAAATGGGTCTTTGTGCAAAAAAAATGCGAAAAATGAAATTGTGCAATATAAAACACGACTTGTCGCACAAGGTTTTTCCCAAATACCAGGTATTGATTATGAGGAGACATATTCTCCCGTAATAGATGCACCAAATTTTTATTATTTGCTTAATCAGGTAGGAAATGAACTACTTGAAATGAATTTAATGGATGTTGTGACAACTTATTTGCATGGTTTTCTTGATAATGATATTTATATGAAAATCCCTGAAGGATTCCAATTGCCTAAGGAATGTGATTCTAGTTCTTGAAAACTTTATTCAATTAAATTGTGCAAATCCTTATATAGATTAAAACAAGATGGACGCATGTGGTATAATTACCTTAGTGAATATTTGATAAAACAAGGCTATATGAATGATCCCATTTGTCCATGTGTTATTATTAAAAGATTTGCATCCAAATTTGCAATCATTGTAATTTATGTTGATGATTTAAATATCATTGGAACTCCTGAAGAGTTCGAAAAAACTGTTAATTGTTTGAAACAATAATTTGAAATGAAATTGTCTTGGATTGCAAATTGAGCACTTGGAAAATGGCATATTTTGCATCGATCAGGTTATACAACTACAGTGCTTAAAAGATTCTATATGGATAAAACACATCCCTTGCGTACGTCTATGGTTGTTAGATCACTTGATGTGCATAAAGATCCTTTCCGACCCTTTAAAAATGATGAAGAATTACTTGGTCCAGAAGCACCATATCTTAGTGCTATTGGAGCGTTAATGTATCATGCTAGTTATACACGTCCTGCTATCTAATTTGTTGTGAATCTACTAGCAAGATATAGTTCTTCATCTACACGAAGGCATTAGAATGGTATAAAACATATATTTTGTTACCTTCAAGGTACGATAGATATGGGTCTTTATTATTCTAAAGAAATCAATTTTGATCTAATAGGTTATGCAGATGCTGGATATTTATCTGATCCTCATCATGGTCATTCACAAATGGGTTATGCGTTCACATGTGGTGGTACAACTATTTCTTCGCGTTCTATGAAAAAAACTATAGCTGATTCTTCTTCAAATCATGCTAAAATATTGGCAATTCATGAAGCAAATCGGGAGTATTTTTGGTTGAGATCAGTGATCCATCATATTCGAGAAACATGTGGTTTGCATTTGGACAAGAAAGTTCCCACTATTTTGTTTGAAGATAATGCTGCATGCATTGCTTAATTGAAGGATGGATACATCAAAGGCGATAGAACAAAAAAAACACATATCACCAAAATTCTTTTTCACAAATGATCTTCAGAAGAATGGTGAAATTTGTGTACAACAAATTCGTTCGAGTGACAATTTGGCATATTTGTTCACTAAATCACTACCGACTTCAACATTTAAAAAGTTGGTTTATAAGATCGGAATGCGTCAACTAAAAGATGTCAAATGATGTGCTCAGTAGGGGGAGTTATTAGACACGGTACTCTTTTTCCCTTAACCAATGTTTTTCCCGTTAGGGTTTTTTTCTGCTAAGGTTTTTAACGAGACAGTGTTATATATGGGAAATGTACTCTTTTTCCTTCACTAGGTTTTTATCCCACTTGGTTTTTCCTAGTAATGTTTTAACAAGGCATTTTTCTTAAAGATGGACATTCGAGGGGGAGTGTTATGAACAATTGTGAATGTCTACCCCATGTTCTACCCTATTACTTCACATTATTCCATGTAACTTATGTAACACTATTTTCCCTCATAATCACCCACTACCTATGTAACATATGTAACTCTTGTAATTTACATTTAGGACATTGTAACCTACAAAGTAGATGTGTAAAGTTCAAGCCTATAAATAGAGGTTTATGTGAATGAAATGTGAAGGTTGAAGACTTACTATATCTTGCTTTACTTTGCTCTCTTTTCCTCTCCATCTTTTTAGTATACATGTTTTATATTTTATAGTTGTATTTTACTAGTCTTATAGAACTAGTAACATAACATTATATCTCTACTTTCTAGTAGTGGTATAATAATTTGTTACACAATATAATACTATAAGTTTGTAATATTTTTATAATAATTCGAAACAACATCTTGGATTTGGGCACAATCATCTTACCAAAAATCCCATCTCTGTTTCAATAGAATGCAACATACCCTTTCTAGTTAAAATGTACAAGAATTAATATCCTCACAGTTTTCATTTAATATTTATCATTGATGAACAGGAACCTCATACGCATCACAATCAAATAGCACCACCAAAAGTTTGCAATTTAGTCACATTTTTGCCACATAATATATTGAATTATATACACAAATCAAAAGGGTTTTGTCAAGGTTGTAATGGAACTAGGGTAAAAGGTAGGATGAAAGGATATTTTACTGATTAAAATTTATCAAAAACAATAGTAACTAATTAAAATACTTGAAGTCTTGAACTATTCCAAGAGCTACTCCTAATAATTTTTAACATCCCTGTTTCTTCAAACAAATTTTCAATACACCAACATATATTCTCTTGATATTTTCCTTCTCTTTTTCTTGGAATTTGTTTTCACTTCATTTTTTTTGTTCTTTTGTTCTTTCCTTTCTCTTCATTTTGTTCTTGTTTTCTTTTTCTGCACAAAAGGAAACACACATACTTCTATTTTTTGTTTCTTCTTTATTTTCAAACTTTTCACAACTTCACATATGCACAAATAGTATTTCATAATTCAAGACTTAACTAACATATTCTTTGATAAAGCGGGTTAAAAAGAAAGTTAAAGACAAGGTGTAAAGCTGGTTTTTGAGGTTTTACAGCAAAGAATGAAAGAAAGGATTAGACTTGAAAATGATTTATTAGGGTTTAGTTCAAAATGTCTGGTAATTTAAGAGGTAATCCTAATTGTCTTTTATCATTTTCGTGCATAAATCCAAATAGTGTCAACATGTACCAAAAAGTAAGTTCTAGAATTGTCAAATTAATTATGATTTACTCGCAACAAAAAAATTATTCAATATCAAACACCAAGAAAGTAATCATTGCGCACTTGGACTCAAATCTCACTGTATTAGTTTTAAAAGAGTTAATTCTTGCAATTCATCAGTTTAGAATACATACAAGATTGTCAAATCATTCTAAAATAGAGATTTCAACCAAATGTCTCCTAACCATGTTCAAATTCAGTCAGATGTTATTCACAAAGTTTCAAGGCGTTTTAAAAAACTAAATTTTTTACTAAAAAAGTTAAAGGGCAACTCTTTAAAAGCACAAAAACTAAACCTAAACAAAATTTGACACTACTTTGAACAAAAAATAGTGATAAAATTTTAAAGAAAAGACCAATCAAAACCAAAGAAAATTTTCATACTTGAATTATACACGGTTCTCTGTGTATAAACAAGCATGAAGGAAAATAAAAAAAAATATGTAATAAAATGAAAAACATAATATTTACAATACAAAAATAAAATAAAAGAAAATAAAAACTTGGAGTGGAGGGTGAATTTATTTGCGCATTGTGGGTTGGAATATTTAGAAATAGATGTAGTGGTGACTTTGAAGGAAAAAAAATCCTACGGCAAAAAGGCCTTGAAGATTGTGGGAGTGAGTTTTTATTTGCCTACAAAATAAAGGAGAGGTACTAAAAATTTATTGTAAAATATATATATATAATTTTTTTTAAAAACTAAACAACAAAGAAAATTAAAATTTATCAAATTAAAAAAATAAAAATAACATATGAGTTGCCTCCTGCTGGTGCGTTTATTTTTTTTGTTTAGTGAGACGCGAATATATTGCTCAGGTAATCGACATGGTATACATCAAATGGGCAGGAAGATGTTTTAACTTTAACTTGGTTTGCTGCAAAATAGAAAGAAGAAACTTCTCATTAGTATTAGTTGAAATAGGTATATGAGGTAGTATTATCTCATTCATTTGGGCATATAGGCATATAGACATATGACAACATCCCTATCTACCTTACTTTGTGTTAAAGTCTCTTTAAGAGCATTCTCCACAAAAGTATGTTGTCCAAATTCTTTAACTAGCGGTTCAATAACATCAACAATAAAAATAAATTCCTAGTTATATGGGGATTTTATGATCTCGATAAGTGGAAAATTAATCTTCACATATCAGAAGATGTTTAGGAGATCTTGTATCTTTTCTTCCTTATTCTCTGTAGCAACCTGATAGGAAAAAGTGGTGTCAAAGCAACTTGATACTTAACAACTATAGACTTGATACTTACCTAGGGTTTCTATATGGAGTTTGATATGATTATTTCATTTGACTCTGAAATAGGCATATGTTCAGTTTCTCCCTTATTTGATTCTAAAATGGGTATTTGGGTTGGAATTTAGATGGGCATTTGAACATCTAGTTTTTTCTTTGGTTCTTTTAGTTCTTTACCACTTCAAAGTGTCATAGTACTTATATTCTCCATAAGATTCACCTTCATTTGTGATAGCAATTTCATTTGGGAGTTTCTAACCTCACAATTTGTTATAGCCACCCGAATGATTTGTGTGTCCATATTGACAAAATCGGCTTATGTCTCTTCTTGAAACTTGAGATTCTCTTGCGCTAGAGTTTTAATTATGTCTTCTAACTTTGAACTTGGCTTAGGCACTGGAAGTGCAAGTGTTTACTGCTCAGTTAGGAAGGCCATTTAGGGGTGTAATGGTGGAGAAGGTTGGTGAAATTGGTTGGGTTGGACATTCTAAAATTGTAGTGTCCTATAGTTAAAGTTGGGATGATCATGCCAACAAGGATTATGTTGGTTAGGAAATGGTTTATAATACCACTATGATTACTGACCAATAGCATTAGGCATTTTATCCTGTAGTATTGGACACGTATCAGTGGAATGCCTATTCATAGAGATTCCACACGTCTTGATTTGTTGTATCTATCCCAAACCTACAACTAATTTTTCAATAGATATAATCATATCATGCACTTGAGGCCTTTAATTGTTCCTACCTCA
Source organism: Ophiorrhiza pumila (assembly GCA_016586305.1). NCBI lineage: Eukaryota > Viridiplantae > Streptophyta > Magnoliopsida > Gentianales > Rubiaceae > Ophiorrhiza > Ophiorrhiza pumila. Next base: position 13,432,378 of record BLIW01000011.1, read on the forward strand.
TACATTTAGCTAGATGTATCTATGTCAAATTGTTGCAAATTATAGACCATGTTGGATATCTAATCAAATAGAGCCGACTAAAGAATAATATTTATGAAGAAAAATTACATCAAATAATGTCGTCCCCTGTGTCAAATTTGGTCATGTCGTTATACCACTAAAATTAAACATACTCTTCAACTAGTATAGCAACGAGTATGGTCGTCTTCCAAGAGAACGATTATAATTTTTGTTTGAATCTATCATGAAAAATGATTAAAAATAATTAAAATAATACAAAAAAGAATTTAAGAGTTAAATCAATAAGAGAACGGCTACTAATGATTCATCAATACCTTAAACTAAAAAATAGTTTAGAAAGAAGACATAGTAAAATAGAAAGAAAAGGAATTAAAGAAAATAATATTCATAATTAATACACTATTGAATATTAAAAAAACCAAAATTTTTCCATAAAGATATATTGATATAACTTGAAGACTAATAAAAATGAATAGTGAATTAGACTAATCAATGTTAATTAAATAATTTAAACTATCATACTAATATGAGCAAAAGGCCAATTTAGTCACAAAATTGTAACAAATTAGGCATTTATTTTAGTCACTAAACTATTTTTTTCAGCCAAAAAGATCATTCAACTATTATTTTTTTGGCAACAAAAGTCATTCCGTCCATTTAGTCAGTTTGGACAAACGGAAATACGATCACATGCACTATACATGCATATTTTAGGTTCATAATTGTCCAACAAATGAAATAATCAACCGAAGATTTGTTTTCTTTATTTGTTTTTTTTCCTTTCCTTTCCTATTTTTAATGAAATCGGTAGATGTTTTTTTCCTTCTTTTTTTTTCTCTTTCCTTAACATTTAACAACTAACATATTTTTTTTTCTTTCCTATGTTCTCTTTAATTTCTTCTATTTTCCTTTTTTTCGTTTTCTCAAATCCCAACCCGACACCATCTGAAACCACCTTCACCACCAATAATACCATCCTACCAGCAACAATAAGCATCTGAAACCACCTTCACCACCACCTACCACCACCTTTAATACCAATAATATCATTTTACCAACAATAATAAGCAGACAATACAAAAGATACAATATTATCATTCAATTTACAAGTTTTATAATCTCTAATAATTGTTGAATGAGATCCAATTGAATCAAAACAATATATACAAAGATTTTTTTTTCCAGTCAATTTTGATTTTTCGAAACCCATCACTCCATCACCACTACCTCACCTCTTCAATAAGGATGTTTATGATCTTAACGGATTTAAGAAAATCAAAAGCAAATAGAAATCTCATATTTCAGCTAAAATATCTTAGGAATTTTCCCTTTCTTGGTAGTTTTCGAGCACGATAACTTCATTCTTTCACTACCTACTTGCTTGGTCATTCTCCTCTACTTTATCTTGTTTTGTTTTGGACCGAATTTCATCTAATAGCAGTACATGTTTGGAATTCCCTTGAAGATTGACCAAAATTGAGTAATGGTTCTCTATGATTTATCTCCTTCATTTTCTACGTTACACCCTACATCCATTATGATCCACTTTCATATCATCCATATCCATTTCTACCATTGCGTATTGTCAGAGATGTCAGATCCGGATCCAGACCTAGGTTCAAACCCAAAATGTTTACAAATATGCTAATCAGCCCACTTGGATTCGTCGTCGGCATATCCAAAAAACTCTGTATATTTTGGAGATTAGATTTTGATGGTAGTTTTTCTTTGATGTGTTTGATGATGACGATTAGGTGTAACAAAATGGAAAGAGAAAAAAATAGACATGTGTTGAAACGGTCAAAAGAGAAAAAAAGGAAAGAAAAAAAAACATCCTTTGATTTTGATTAAAAAACTAGGAAAGGAAAGGCAAAAACATAAATAAAGAATATAAATTTTAGGTTGACTTTTTTTCATTTGTTGGACAATTATAACCCTAAAAATATGCATGTGCAATGCATGTGAGCATATTTCTATTTGTCCAAACTGACTAAATGAACGGAATGACTTTTTTGGTCAAAAAAATAATGGGCGAATTCCCTTTTACCCCCTGTGGCTAGGTATAATCACCCTATCACTACCTCGTGGTTTCAAAATACCCACATAACCCCATCGTGGTTCGAACTAATGTGGAAAACGGACGGAATCCGTCCAAACTAACATAAATGTATAAAATTACTATATAACCCTTACACAAAAGTAAAAAAAATCATATTATTTAATTATTTTTCTTCCCAACTGTCTAACCTCTGGCTCAGATTCCAGCCAGCATCAAAGCTCAGATTCCCATCTTCAAAGCTCCGATTCCAGCTTTTAAGCTTTGGCTCAGATTCAGCCCGTCATCAAAGCTCAGATTCTAGTTGCACGAAGAGGGAGCCTGGTTTGAACCGACACGAATCTCAAACTTTCTCCTGCTTCAAAGCTCTGATCTTCAAGCTTCACACGAACTTCAAATCAAGAAGGACTCTCAAGGACCATCAAACCTCAAATCGGGAAGGACTCTCAAGGACCCTAAAATTGAAAAGGACTCTTACTCATTCAAATTGGAAAATCGGCTGAGCTCTTCTTGGATTTTGGATCGGAAAATCTGCTGAGATCTTCAGCTCTTGAAATCGGAAAATCTGCTGAGCTCCTCTCACCTTCAAATCGAAAAATCTGCTGACATCTTCTCAGATTTTCGATCGAGATCTCCAAGGACTACAAATATCAGATCCTCAAATGGAGCTTCAAAGCGAGATCTTCCAGGCTCAAAGTTGCAGAGCGTGAGTTTCTCAGAGCTGCAGTGATTTCCGTCGTCAAGCTCCCCCCGCTAGCTCAGAGCAGCTGCTAAAGATCTTCAAGCTTCACACGAACTTCAAATCGAAAAGGCCTCTCAGGGACCCTGAAACCTCAAATCGGGAATGACTCTCAAGAACTCTCAAATCGAAAAGGACTTCATCGAGACCTCCATCAATGGGAGCTTCAAAGCGAGAAGGATCAAAGCTGCAGCGTGAGTTCTTCCCGGAGCTACAGCGATTTTCGCCCTGTTGACATCGCCCGGCTGCTATCTTTGACCTGTGTGACTAAACGAGTGGAGGGTAATTTTTTTGGTTTGAAGATATTGCTGAAATTAGCCTCTTTTTGGATTGTCTGAAAACTGAATTTAGGTGCTTAATACTGAATTTGATAATTCGTGATTTTTATTGGTCTGATCAGTGTGGAGAACTACGATTTGTGACAAAATTTCATTGCCCTAATTTTGGTGAAATGTGCCTTTAGTGTGTTCATGTGGCTGAATGCATTTGTAAGGCTGCTGTTGAAGTGTGCTTTTAGTGTGAAATCTATCGTGTGATTACATGATGTCTCATGTACTCCATTGTTACATTGTGATTTGTTTGTTGTCAATTAATTTGGCGGTTTCTGTGGATCTTGAAATTCACCAGAGGAGTTGGAGCAATTCAACACAGGAGAACCCAGCAATCAATTTTCTCATTACCACATACGCATATATAGATGAATGAATTTATTAATGAGGCTGATAGAATATCATAGATTGATGATGCTGCATTCCACGAAAAGATGGAGTCACTCTTGAAGCCCAAGATGAATTTCAAGTAAATTAAATTATATTTTTTTGATTGAGATGATGAATCTATGGATTTGGATTAGGATTTTGTCGACGTGGGAGTTTTATCGATATTGTGGAGCTGTTGGTGGAGACAGTGCTGCTTTTCTTGCTCATGGATGCGGTGGTGGATGAATGGCTCTTGCGTGGAAGAAGAAAGTAAAGAGAAAAGAAAGGAAAGAAAAGAGAAAGGAAAGCGAAAAGAAAAGAAAGAAAAGGAAAAGGAATGAAGAAAACGTGTTCATAAACCAGGGAAGGGTAATTTTGGAATTTAAAAAAAATTAAGTATTACTCACAGATTACTGCGCGTGTGTTTTACTTTTGTCAGTTTGGACGGTTTCCGTCCATTTTCCACATTAGTTCGAAACACGAGGGGGTTATGTGGGTATTTTGAAACCACGAGGTAGTGATAGGGTGATTATGCTTAACCACAGGGAGGTAAAAGGGAATTCGCCCAAAAATAATAGTTGAATGACCTTTTTGGCTGAAAAAATAGTTTAGTGACTAAAACGCATAATTAATTTGAACAATTTGGTCACCAAATTATCACTTTGCTCAACTAATATTAAATGCTAACTACAAAAGCACGAAAATAACACTAAGAAACATAAAGACTATAAAGATGTAAATTGAAATTAAATTAAAAGATTACGTGGAGAGAAACTGAACTAAAGAAAACTAGTTCTACATTTCAACTACAAAAAGTTTTATTCTTCTACTACTAAACTCTTTATATAGATCTCTTAAACGACCCCTCTAAAACAAATGAAATACCAAATTGGGATTAACTCTAAATAAAATACTAACCAAAATATAACTTTATATTTATGAAAATATTTCCACTGAATATTATCAATCATAATCTTCAATCAATCACAAGATCTTCAATCAATGTATGTTTTAATTAAAAATTGGGTAAGTCTTTTTTGAAATGGTGTCATATATGCAACACACACGCGCGTGTGATAAAATTGATATGCGGACTATTGATACGTTATACATCAATCAGAATGGTATAAGAACTTGAACATTTATATTTTATAAGTGAATATGCGAACTATTTACACGTTATACGTGAATCAAAATGATATTAGCACTCTAACTCTAACATTAACAATTTATACGCGAATACGCAAACTATTTACACATTATATATGAATCAGAATGATATTAGAATTTTAATATTGATAATTTATACGCAAACTATTTTCACGTTATACGTGAATCAGAATGGTGTTTGAACTCTAATATTGATAATTTATATGCGAATATGCTAACTGCAACATACGTGCGAGTGGGAGTGCGTTATTAGTCCAGTCGCATATATAAAATGTAGGCATGGGACTATGGGAGTTTTTGTGTTAAAAATTTTCTACTAAAAGATAGGAGTCTTTGCTTCCAAGTTTGTGTCTTCCTTCTGTCTTCTTTTTCAACTTGACTTCTTTGGTTGTTTTCATAAAACACTTCCAAATTATTTTCAAATTATGGACACGTACATCTTCCAATCACTTTTAGTAATCGACAAACTTTTAAACCTGAAATTATTCTTAAATTCCACATTTATCTATTAATTAGTGCCAATAATAATCAAAAGGGTTAAAAGCACTTAACCCCCTCCAACTCATATATTAGTTGCACTATACCCCCTCAATGAAATAAATAGACACTTTTACCCTTCTAACAAATTTTGTTAATGGTTTTAACAATTAATTACATATTTAAAAATATTTGTATAAGAATGCACAAACATTAATTTTCCTATAATCCTCTTTAGTTTCTTTGACAATATTTATTTTATTTTTTTATTTATAAAAAAAGTACTATAGTTTCTTCTTGTATTTTTTGAATATTTTTGTATTATGGTTTTGAAATTTCTATTAATAAATTTCTAATAATTTATAATCCAAAATGTTGCTGTTATATGTAATTCCTTTTTACAACTTATTTTCACTCACCAATCATTTGGCAAAAAGATAAACTTCTTATTTTTATATTTAAAAATTGATAAATTTGTGTTTCTCTCTTTAGCATATACTAGTCACCTTGTGTTTCTCTATTTTTTTAATAATAATATTCAAACCCTTTCTTAATGAAATACATTCTTATTGCTTTCCTTATTGATTTAATATTAATAACAATTTAATATTTAATGTCATTATAGTAAATATAAAAACAAGAAGTGTTTAACCCTTAATTTAATATCAAATTTATCAATTATCAAATATAAAATTAAGAAGTTTATCTTTTTGCCAAATGATTGATGAGCGAAAGTAAATTGTAAAAAGGAATTATATATAAAATTAATATTCTATGATTAATTTTGAAATTTTATAGATAGAAATTCCATAACATTAATACCAGGATATTCAAAAATAAAAATATGAGATAAAATTATAGCACTTGTTTTATAAATAAAAAATAAAATAAATATTATCAAAGAAATTAGAGAGGATTATAAGAAAATTAATGTATGGGCATTCTTATCCAAATATTTTTAAATATGTAGTTAATTGTTAAAGCCATTGACATAATTTGTTAGAAGAGGTAAAGTACTTATTTATTTCTTTAAGCGGTAAAGTGCAACCGATGTATGATATGGAGGGGGTTAAGTGCTTTTAACCCTAATCAAAATAAACAGAAATAAATCTTCAAAATCTCGACACTATTAGTGTTGGCCAATAGTGCTACAACGCGAATCCTTACTGCCGACGTGCCTTTCTTGACTCCATTTGCCTTCTAAATGCACCTAAAATAACTTAACATGGATTATTGATATATTGTAGAACCTCATGAGACATTTTTGTAACGGGACTGTTAATGGTAGTGCGAATATGAACATCCAAAGCAACAAAAAACTCACATTTCTAATTTACCTTTAATTAGTTAAAGTTCTTATCTTCTCTTCTCCACCTTATCACTAAGATTTATTCATTCTTTTCAACATATTTTCTTTGATCTTTTTCTTCTCATTTACACTATTTTTCTCCAAAATTTTTATTAATATAAGACTTATTTTTATTTTCAACAAAAATTCTGATATAAAACAATATACTTATTTTTATTAATAGTTTTGTTCTCTCAATTAAATTATAAAATATTTGTTAATATATACTTCAGAAAATTTAGGCTCAATTTGTTTAGACTTGTTTTGGTATTTTGTTTTACAAATTCAATTTAACTTATTTGTTTTCTCCATTTTTTACAAAAATTTTTAAAACCAAAAACAATGTTACAACAAATTTTTTTGCTACGTATTTTTTTATATTTTTTATAAATAAATTATTATATTTAAATTTGACTTTTAAATTTATAATAATAAAAATTTCTTCCTAACACCATTTTTTTACCAAAATAAAATCATAAAATATTAATTCAAAATTAAATTTTAAAATTTTATTAATAATTTTTTTTCTTGTGATCTATTAACATTTTAAAATAATAATATTTTTTTATAAATAAATTATTATATTTAAATTTGACTTTTAAAATTATAATAATAAAAATTTCTTCCTAACAAAATTTTTTTTCCAAAATAAAATCATTAAATATTAATTCAAATTTGAAATTAATAATTTTTTTCTTGTGATCGATTAATATTTTTAAATTTTAAGTTACTCATAATATATTGAAACTAAGTAACTATTTTAGTTTCTAATTTTTCAGTCATCATGGTAGTGAAAATTTTCAACCAAAAATTTTAGCTTGTTATTTTCTTGGTGTTATTTGTTGATTAATTAAAAATTTTGAACTAATTATTTTTTAATTTTACACTAAATATGAAACAATAATTAATATAATTTGAAATTCATTTTTCTCACTGGAAAGTAATTTTTTTACTAAGTTATATATATATATATTTATTTAATATAAGTATTATATTAATAAAAAATTGAAAAGGAAATTAGTGTAAAGGAAAAAAAACTCGAACTTCAAAGGAAAAATTTTACAAAGAATTGCTAAGCTTTTGTGATAAGGTGAAGAGAGAAAATCATGAGAGAAAATCAGGAGGATGATTCATTAAGTATAAACTGAGAAACTGAGAAATTGAGTAATTTGTTACTATGAATGCTAATATTTGCTCTGGCATGAACAATAGCCTTTCTGTAACATACTTTCAAAGGTATTCCGGACTCCCAAACAAAAAACTAGTCACGAATATATAACATGATCTTTAAGAGCGACTCACTTGTTCACATCCAACATGAGAGCACAAGTTGATCTCCATCACAAGATTATTTTTTTATAATTTTTATCAATCTAATATAATTGTTCAATTTTTATTTAACTTGGTAAATTCAAGTATATATAAGTGCTACATAATGAAACTATTTGAAATTGTAAGAAAATATTACATAAACATTTTTCAAAAGAAAAAAAAAAGCGAATAAAATCCAATCCTATTTTTCCTTTAAGTATCCACTTATATGGATTCATTATTTGAGAGATTTATTATTAAAAAAAATATACATTTAAAAGATTATAATGGTTTTTATATATTTCCATAAATTTGTTAATCAAATTCTCAAAAACTTGCTTGCTTGGAAAATATCCACTTAAGGAAAAATTATATGCCATAAAGTCGAGTATATTCTAAAAGAAGACTAGTCAATTTATTATAAAAACAAAATTTAACTTTAAAGTCAATTTTAAAAAGATGAACTTATACATATATAAAAGTCGAATTTAAATTGCTACTAGTGATTGCGGAGCCGCACAAGGTGCGGCAGCCCAAAGTTGTATTTTGGCCTTTATGTTATTAGGTTTTATTATTGGGCCGGTTAAATTTATTATTTTTGTTAATACTTTTCTTTCTTATTTTTTCTTCTAAAAAGCCCAATTTTCTTTTAGAGTATTACGGCTATTTGTTAAACTTGCCTCTTAATATTGTATAGCAAAAAAGTTTTGAAGAAATGCTGCGAAGTGCAACCTTAGAACTTTGGTTTTTCTGTAGCAACAAATTGCCAAAGGCAATTCTGTTAAAACTACATGTATTTGAAGGATTTTCAGTTTTCTACATGTATATTTGAATTTTGTGAGGAATTTGGTAGTTTAAAATATTATGGACGGTTAGGGGCGTGCCAATTATTTCTTCTGGGTAGAGCAAGGGTGTTTTTCCTTTGTTTGCATTGGTTTTGAAAGGTTGCTTCCTCTTCATTAGTAAATTCTAGTATACTACAACTATGGTTTTAGTAGTATAGTTTGGTAATATTTAATAGAGGGCCTCAATTGTTTTTGCATATGTTTCTGATCTGCCTTTTTTTGGTTTTTTACAGGGATTTGTTTAGATCTGATACTGGTTGTCGATTTACAAATCTGCGGGTTGGTGTAGGACCTCGGTTGTGTGGAGTTTAGTAGAGAAATCTAGATTATCAAGGTCTGCAATAAATCTTATTTCTAAAGCAATTAAAGGATGGGCATAAATGAGAATCTTTAAGTTGGCAAAAACAAAGGAGAAGGTGAGATAGCACGTATATTAGTAAATAAGTTCAAATATTTAAAGCATAATTTTTTCGATATTATTTTTTTGTTAGTGACATGGTAGCACTAATTTAAAATAATTTCCAAACCTATGATTGGTAAAAAGGTTTTCCTTTTTATTACATTGCAAGACCAAGGTAAATATAAATTTGATATATATGTTTTGTTGTTGAACCTGAAGAAAATATATATACATGTATATTCATTACAATAATATGTTATTTTTTAAGTTCGTGATAAATAGAAAGAATGAATTAATGAATTTGGTAGTTAAGCAATTATATTTATTAGTATGCATAGCAGTACTATTTTTTATAATATTATCATCAATTATAAAAGTAGTTTAAGCTTTTTAGAACAAAAATATGTCTGATATGTCTTAGAAATATATTAAAAGTAATGCATAATATATAATTAAGATGATCTTAAAGAGACAAGCATTTATAGTAAGCAAAAAACTGGCATTATTTATGTTACTCGTATCAAAACATGTGGCAAGGGAAGTTTATATACATTGATAGTAAATTAAAAGCATAACTACGGAATAGCATGTTATTTGGAAATAGAAATCCTTATTTGTCAATTTTACCTTGTTTGCGCTCTTTTTCAAATGTTGGTTCCAAACTTCTTTTTGTCCCTATTCTTGCTATAATGGTACTTGTGTCTGCCTGGGTTTGGGTAGCTATGGTTTCCTTTACTGGAGTCTGCACCACATCATGCTGCAAAACCTAGCTTATATTTTCAACTTGTTGTGGACATGTCATAGCAGCACCTTTAGTTGTATTGTCTTGAAATTTCAACTGTGGTGTAATATCAGTGGATGTTCCTACCTCTTTGCTTTGTAATAATTTGGAAGATTGGCTTTCTGTAGGCAAGCATGATATAATATTATAGCGTGTCACCTGTCCTATTCTTGCCATGAAGCTGATGAGCCGTATATGGAATAGTAGTTTCTGGCCATCAAATTTATTGTTAAAAGCATCACAATCCATCTGTTCATGTTGTGTAGTAGGGTATTGGGTTTAGAATTAATAACATTATAATAATGAAAAATATGAAGACTATAGAAGAATAGTATGTATATGTACCTGTTTTTCCATATTTATAACCTGCTCAATTGTCAATCCCAGGAATAGCTCTGTATTTTTTTGGTCGATTGATGTTTGTAAGCTTGCAGAACTATCAAATAGCTCAATTTGAAATCGAAGCCTACAGAAAATTATAACTATTTTATTTTAGCAGTTATACGAATTGATTGCTAAATATTGTTTGTTTTCTAATCTGTATCTTATGAAGGTTGAGGCGTTGGACATGTTGCAGCACAATATAGGCAAGTAAATTCCATATCAAGTCCTGCACCAGTAGGTTTTGAGCAATTTGGACAAATAAGATAGTAGAATTCTGCGCAGCATTCTCTATCTTGACTTCAGCTTTCACCCAGCATGATTTGATCTACAGGTAAAAATACAATTGTTAATTTTTCTTACTCTATTTATATAAATGCATAAGTATCTATTTTTGTAATAGTTGTATAATGAAAATTCTAAAATAAAAAGGCTAAATTAGTTACTATTTCAGTCAAGCTCAATAATTGGCTTATTTTGCGAACTTGAGTGTCTGAAGGAGTACTAATTATTTGATGTTGTTTTTCATACAACTTTTCACTCACAATCTTTTCAATGTGACTTGTATTTGCTTGTAAACTACATGGATAATAACATAGTTCTCAGAATTGTAGAAACAGGAAAGTTCTTTTAACCATGTATATATTTTGCTAGATTTAGATGTAGGCTTACCAATTTTTTAGCTGTATTGCCTTTGGTAAAGGTGGATAAAAAAGAATCATGCTGTTCGACATAGTTCGTATTGAGATACCTGAAATATAAAAAAGTGTATATATTAATAAGTCTGCATTATGTTAATAGACTATAATTCATGTTGACATCTCTCTAGATTTTTCTCTAACATCTCTCTAAAGCTTCAGCCCTCCACCAGGTCAACTCTCCTCCTACTCATCACCCGTATCAACTCTTCTCCTCCTACTCACTACTCACCACTCCTGATCCACATCATTTATCATTACAACTTATCTTTATCTTTTTTCAACCTTATCATTACAACTTATAACATCTTCTTGGACCTCCTGAATTTCCAACTTGGCTTAAGACGCAAAGAGAGGTTAAAGAATAATCCATGTCTAATGCAAGCTTATCAGGTGCCATCCCCCATTGGTTTGGGAACATCTTCCATTCTGATTTTATTATATTGGATTTGTCCTACAACAACTTGACTGGGAATCCACCATTAGTGTTCAAACAAGCTAATAATACCTTTCCAAGGACCATACGTCTGAATTCAAACAAATTTGAGGGATCTCTAAAATCAATTTTCATAAATATTTCGAATTTGGATCTCTCAACAATTTTTCTAAAAGGTAGTATCCCTGAAGATTTATGCAATATGACAAGTTTACAGGACTTGAATATATCCAGTAATCAGTTGACAGGAAGAATTCCCTCATGTTTGGGGAACTTGCCATATTTGTCGGGGTTAGACTTGTCAAATAACAATCTGTTTGGTCATATTCCAAGTTCATAGGTAACCTGCAGTCACTATGGTTTTTGAGACTACAATCAAATAATTTCTATGGTAGTATTCCTCATGCCTTCTGTCAACTATCTGGACTTCAACAATTAAATCTAGCAAACAATAATTTGACTGGACTTATCCCTCAATGTACTCATTAAAGATTCTTTGCTAAAGAATAAACTTCTTCAATTGCATTTTCTGTAAACAACCTTTCTCGTGCAATTAAATATATATTTATATGGTTGCTGTTATTGCCAGAGCAATAATTAGCTTCCAGAGCAATAAATCACGCATCTTCCAAATTTACCCTTAATCAATCAACTTTTTTATTTTTCTCCATTTATCATTACAACTTATCTTTATCTTCTTTCTACCTTATTATTACAACTTATCAATTCTTTATAACATCTTGCGTAATTGTTGTTTTCTTCTCCTTTACACTCATTTTTCTCTCAATTTTTTATTAATATAACATTTATTTCACTCTCAAATTATATAAAAAAAATTATATAAAAATAATATGACCCTTATTTTTATTAATAACTATTATGTTCTCTCAATTAAATTATAAAATATTTACCAATATATATTTCAAAAAATTAAGGCTCCATTTATTTACTGTTGTTTTAGTGTTTTATTTCACAAATTCAAATTGATTTATTTGTGTTGTCCATTTTTTCTATCAAAATTTGTAAAACAAAAAAAAATAATGTTACATTAATTATTCTTGCTACAACTTTTTTATAATTTTATAAATAAATTATTAAATTTAAATTTGACTTTTAAATTTTTAATAATAAAAAATTCTTCCTAAGACATTTTTTTTACCAAAATAAACTCATAAAATATTAATTCAAATTTGAATTTTAAAATTTTAATAATAAAAAATTCTTCCTGCCTTAATTATATTATGAGCAAATTAACATTTCAAAATATTAATAGATCATAAGGAAAAAAATCACTCAAAATAAAAATAGAAGTGAATATATGCATCAAAATTATAAAGTAAAATTTGTTGCCTTTTTATTATTTAAAATTTATGAATTAAATTGTAGCATAGAAAAAATACATGAAAATGAGATTTATATTATATATATAGTGGTGGTGTCTTCCTTTTAAGTTTTAAATTATTTTTTTACTTTTATAGTAGAATTTTTTTTCTTGAGATTTATTATAAGAAATAAATATTTTGGAAGTGTTTGGATTGATGAGTTTGTTTTGGTAGGCATTTATATTCGATAATTTTTTTATTAATAAAATTTAAAATTTAAATTTGAAGTAATATTTTATGAGTTTTTTTTGGTATAAAAATGTCTTAGGAATAATTTTTTATTATTAAAAATTTAAAAGTCAAATTTAAAATTAATAATTTATTTATAAAAATATAAAAAACATCGTAGCAAAAATAATTACTATAATATTATTTTTTTGTTTTAAAAATTTTGATAGAAAAAATAGACAAAACAAATAAATCAAATTGAATTTGTGAAATAAAACACTAAAACAATGATAAACAAATGGAGCCTAAATTTTTTTAAGTATATATTGTCAAATATTTTATAATTTAATTAAGAGAATAATAAAAGTTATTAATAGAAATAAGTGTCGTATTATTTTTATAAATTTTTTTCTTATAATTTGAGAGTGAAAATAAAAGTTATATTAATAAAAATTTGGGAGAAAATCTGTGCAAAGTAGAAGAAAATAGAAGTTTATATAAAGTATCAAATATTAGAGTATAAAGTATCAAATATTACCATATCAAATATACCAACATTAGCGTATCAAAAAATAATATTAGCGTATCAAGTATAAAAAATTCTTGTATAAAAAATAACAAATTCGCGTATCACGTTATATATATGTGATGGTTGCACAAGAGTTTTGCGATTAAAGTTTTTTCAAATATCGGTCAATTAATTTCTAATTTATCTCGGGATTCCAATTATAAATGTTTGCTTTTACTATGTGACTGTATTAGACTTATACTTTTAAAGTAACAGTGTAGAATCTATAAGTATTAGTATTGTATTAATAGTACATTTTATGACTGAATAGGAACTTGTGATACTTATTAATATTATAGTGATATTTTTAATGTTATGATAATAGTTTAATATTATAGTGATACTTTTAATGTTATAGTGATATTTTAATTTCATCAATGATAATTTTTAATATTATAATAATAATTGTGATAGTTTAAGTTATCAATAATATTTTTTAATATTATAATAATACTTTTATAGCGGTTAGTTATACTTTTTAATGTTATAGTGATACTTTGTAATATTATAGTGATACTTTTAATGTTATAGTGATTTTTTATATGTCATAATGATACTTTTATATGTTATAGTGATACTTTTAAGGGCGAATTCCCTTTTACCCCCCTGTGGTTAGGCATAATCCCCATATCGCTACCTCGTAGTTTCATAATACCCACATAACCCCCTTCTGCTTTGGATTTAAGTGGAAAGCGGACGGAAACCGTCCAAACTAACAGAAATGCATAAAATTACTATATAACCCTTACATAAAAGCTAAAAAAATCATATTATTTAATTATTTTTCTTCCCACTTATTTTATTTCTTGTTTTTCTCTTTCTTCCATTTTCTTACTGTGTTTACAATCACATTTTTTTTTTCTTATCTCATCTTTCTCTTTCTTCCTTATCTCCTCCCACCATGAACACCACTAAGAGTTCTAAATCTTCAACCAAAATCCAGAGAGTTGATTCCCATTAAGATTTCTAAATCTTCAACCAAAAAATAACCAATCAAGCTTCCATTTTACGCAGCACTGTACAAACAGAGGAGCATTCGACCAAAGTGCCATACATCCTCTCAAAGCAAATGAACTGAAATACCACATTCAGCAGTACTTGAAAGTGCAGAGTTAGGCGAATATAGCAATATCAATTACAGAGCATTCGGCCTCATTCAACTTTACAACAGTATAAGAGGATCAAAATTAGTTCGAATATAGCAAAATCAATTGCAGAAATTCCATTGCTCCCACATCGATGTCTCAGAATCGATAATAGTTCCCACATCAATACTCAAAAATTCCATTTTCAACATGAGCATTCGGTCTCACGCAACTTATTCGGCTACTGGACCATAACCTGGAGAAAATGGGAGAAGAAGTCACCGGGCTCACGATCGATTTTGCCAACGGCAGCTCGGGTCTGGAACAGATCGGAGCTCTCTTCACCTGCCGCCGTCGCCTCTGGCTCTAAGGTAACCAGAGTCAGGAGCGAGATCAGAGGCCGATGTGTCAGGTTGGGTGCTGGTCCTCTTCCGGTCGCGATGTTCGCGAGATCAGAGGCCGATGAGTTTCTTCCAGTAAGGGATAAGTCGGTGAAGCTTGGAACTCTCAGATCGGTGGACTGATTTCACTCTGTTCAGCCATCGTATCTTGATTTCGGGAGATCTCTTCATTGAACTATTGTGGAAAACGGGAACATCGCATTATTTTTGGACTGATTTCGTCCAAAACGTCAACGGATGAGGACGATAAGTGGTGGTGATGGTGGTGGTGGTGGTGTTGTTGTTGCGTGAGTGTGTTGATGAGTTTTTCCCGATGAAAGAAATTTAGACGGAGAAGCCGAAGGGAAAGAGGGGAAAAAGAAAGAGAAAAGAAAGGAAAGGAAGAAGAAAGGAAAGAGAAAAGAAAAGAAAGAAAAGGAAAAGGAAAGAAAAAAAAAAGAATAAAATATTCAGAAAAGGGTAATTTTGGAATAAAAATAAAAAAATTTAAGTATCACGCGCGGATTACTGCACGTGTAAATCACTTCCGTCAGTTTGGACGGTTTCCGTCCGCTTTCCACTTAAATCCAAAGCAGAAGGGGTTTATGTGGGTTTTATGAAACCACGAGGTAGCGATATGGGGATTATGCCTAACCACAGGGGAGTAAAAGGGAATTCACCCTTTTTTTAAATGGTAAGTAATAAAATTTGACTTTTAATAGATATATGCATGTCACGTGATTATTTTGGTTACTCATTCATTAAAATTCGTTAATTGTCCTAAATTGGTCACAAATTGCAATATTGGAAACCAAATTGGGTAATCCAAAAATATTAAGAACCAAAAGTGTCACAAATCTAAACTCGGGGGATCAAAATCGCCTTTTTCTCTATTTTTAGAAGTTTTGGTTTATGTTTCCCTTTAAATTAATAAATATGGGACTTACATTCCCTTATGTATTATGGGTTTTGTAAGAAAATAAAAGAAAAAATTGCTATTAGACTATAGTCTAGCACCGATTTAGACCCAATTTATTATTATTATTTTTGTGCATATTTTCTTTTTTCAGTAAATTTTGATTTTTTTTTCAGTTTTGAGTGTGCTAAAAGCCTAAAACTATGTAAACACTTGTAAAATTTTATTTTTGATCATTGGTCAAGTTTGCAACTCCATCCCCGCAGACTACCCCATCTTCACAGAACAATCCTTCATCACCAGAAAATTCAAACCCCTCCACTGACACAACCATTGCAGCAGAAAATTCTTCACCCACTAATCCATCATCGCCGACTACCATTTCCACCCATGCCGCCGAAACACCTTTGGTGGATAGGCCTTCATCACCACCATCACCCACCGCTACTTTTACACATGATGATGAACCTTCACCGCCACAGCCACCGCCGGCCAAATGACAGAAGAAAGTGGCTGCAAAGCATGCCCAAACTACCACCAACTCTCCCTCTTCAAATGAATCGTCCGAGCAAACGACAAATTCCAGCGACAATGAAAGAACGGAGTCCGATCAACATCGACAACAATCACCAGTTGACAGAGCGTCTTCTCCAATTCAAGTCCCTTTTTCTCCAACAGCCACAGGAAGGAGACAGTCCAGCCGATTAGCTACCCAAGGCACGAGTGGTTCGACCAAACGAACAAAATCAGCTCCTCAACCTAAAAAAGCTACTACTGCAGAAAAAGGCAAGGCTCCATCATCTTCCAAAGCTCCTAAAACTTCCGAATCTTTAGCTGGTACTGACATTTATCCAAAATTCAAGACATTTACACAGGAATCACACATTAAAAGGTATGAAATCCTGCAAACACAGTCCGCAGTTTCTTATAAGGTTTTCGATTTTCAAAGTCTTTCAGTGTTAAATGTTCAAGATAAAATTCGGGAATATTTTTCCAACATTGGTTGGACTTGGTTATTGAAATTTCCTAAATTTAAAATGCCAGTGAGATTTTTACGCGAATTTTATGCCTCTTTTTCTTGTAAACTTACTGATGCTTCTTGTATGAGTCAAGTTCCTGTGATGTCTTTTCGGTTATTGAATAAGAATTATAATTTGTCTTTGAATGAACTTTCTGAAGAATTAGGACTTTTCGATTCTGACTCTGAATCTGAGGAAAATCATGATTATTTTTGGCCTCAAACTGGAATACCGAAAAATGTTCCTTATGATGAATTCTGGAAAAAAATAGCACCTGCTGATAATCAATCTTACAAACCTTCTCGATCCAAAGCCCATTGGATAGCTGATCCTGCTTTACTATTGTGCCATAGATTTCTTGCTTACACATTATTTGGTAGAAATGACCAAACAACAGTGGTTTCTTCAAATGAGTTGGTAATTTTATGGGCTATGCAGAACTCTGAAAAATTGAGTCTTCCTTATTGGCTTGCGTGTATTTGGAAAAGAGTGAGTAAAGCTGATAACAGGAATTTGGTTTTGGGACATATAGTTGCTATTTTGTTAGCTAATAATCCCAACTACACTCAATTAAGTCATGCATGGCCCAATGATTGTCCATCTTCACCTATTGATATTCCATATTTGAAAAGTGCTGGTTTAATAGTTGAAGATAAGACTGGTACTTTTAAATTCAATGAGCCGAGGGTTCCAGCTTCGAGCAATTTGCCCATTGCAGGTATTTCAGAGTTACGACAGGATGTGCAAGACCTTCATTTGTTGGTTTCGAAGATTGCAGCAGGATATGTGGATACACGAGAGCAGTTTCAAAGTCTAACAGCAGACATCATTGCAATTAAAAACAGTCAAGCGTCCATCCTTCAACTATTGCAAGAGAGATTACCTCCTAATCCACCTCCACCTCCTCCGTTTAATTGATAAGGCTGTCCCTTTTCATTTTAATTTTCTGTAACTCTGTTTTTAATTCTGTTTTAGTTTAATTACTTCCTCACATGAGGACATGTTCATGTTTATGTGTGGGGAGGGTTTTATGTGTTTAGTTGTTATTTTCTTTTCAAATAAAAAATAAAAAAAAATTCAGAAAATCATGAAAATTTTTCAAAAAACAGTTTAGTTTAGTTTTAAAGTGTTAATTGTTTTGAATTGATTTACTTTATGAACACTGTTTGGCCAAACTGAACATTATTTCACTTGCTTAATTTTTTGTGATGGTTTAGCATGACCTTGAATGACTCCAAGTATGAAGAATGCAATTTCTGAGTTTTGCCGATGTTAAAATGTGAGAAATTGAGCCAAGCACTGAATGACCACTTTGTTAGTGCTTAAATTGAATAATTTCTTTGAATGAGTGTAAATTGTGCATGTTTAACTTATGAAGTTTGCTTTGTTGTACATTAGATGTCATGAATTGAAGTCTGAACTTGAAAATGAAAAAGGCACTTAGGATTTCACCATTTTTGACTTCAGTTTTTTTTTCCTACCTCACTTGACCATTAGTTAGCCATGTTGAGCCTTAACCAGTTTCTTTGCGTTTAAACTTACTAAAAGTTTCACATAACACCATTTTTAGCTTTCTTTTGGCCCTAGAATGTAAGTGATTTAATTCTTAAGTTTTGCTTTCCCATAGATTGGAAGAGAAAAGCTTTTGCATCTTAAAAATCTTTGAGTTTGAACATTATCTCAGAATGTATGTTGAAGTGAATTGTTAAAGTCTGCTGTTTGCCCAAACAATGTGGGACAAACTGGAATAATAAATTTTTCTGCAGATTTTTGTATGAGTTGTACGCCCAAACTGCAGCAGTAAAAAAAAAAAAAAAAAAAAAAAAGGAAAAGAAAAGAATTGATGTGCTGAAATTCGATGAGTTTTGAAAAGTTGAGACTTGATGTTGAATAAGTGTGGGGAAATTGTTCTTTGAGTTGCTTACATTCTACTTTTTATTTTTAGCCTTTTAAACTTCTTAAATCTTACCTTGTGAACCCAAGCCCTATTACAACCAATACAAGACCTTTTGATTCACTTTTTGGTTTCAATATTATGATGATCTTTTGACATATTTGCAAACTTGTGTTAAGTTTCATACACAATTTGAAATGAGTGGTTGAACCCAATTGTACATATCTTTGAGTGCTTGAGTGATCCTGGAAGTTGCTCAGAACTTTGCATTCTGATTTGGATGACTTGACTGTGCATAACTTTATTACATGGATTAAGCATAAATTCTATTTCGTAAAGAGTTCTAGATTTGACCATATTGGTGTTTGTGTAGTGAATTTGTCCAGTCAGTTGTGAGTTTGTTTAAATGCTGAGGGGCCAGCATATTCTAAGTGTGGGGATATTTGATAAGCATAAAACAGTTCATGATTTTATGCATATTTTAATGTGTTTTGTGGAATGAATTCAGCACTTATTTGGATATTATGTTGCAGAAATGGGAAATTACAGCTAGGATGATGACGTAGAGAAAAATGTGAAATCAAGAGGATTTTGAGCAGATTTGGAGGTGAAGTTATAGCAGTGAAGCAGTGGACATCAAAAGAGGATTTTGTGGGTATTCTTAAGATAAAATTGTGGCAGTTGGAGAGTGTTTGAACTAATACCATGAATGAAGGAATTTTGAATTTGAATTGGGATTTTACAATCAAAGTTGTTAACAGATTTTTCTCTCGTTTAGTTAAGATTAGGAAGTATTGTTTTTCTATTAATAGGGGAGAAATCAGATTGTATGAGGTCTGGATTACGCAGTGTATTTTGGTATTTACGATTTTCTGCACTTCGCTTTGTAGGAAGAACTGCAGGACCGTCGTTTGCCCAAACGACGGACTGGTTTGATTTTTTATTTCAGAATTAATTTCATTTACTTTTTAATTATTATTTTGTTTAGTTTAAATTATGTGTTGTGAGTAATTTCTTTATCTGGTAAGTAAGTAGAAACACTAATAATGACTAAGTTGTGAGATCAAATTGTGTTAATTAATAATTTCTATTCAATTTCAAGAGTCTTCTGTGAATAGCGTTTATTACTTGATTAAATTAAAGCCTGATCATCTTTGATTAAATTAAGTAGAGTCAATTAATCTCTAATTAAATCACTGGATTAAATTAGTAAGATTAATTAGTGATAAAGCTGCTGTCTCGGTAGACGGAGATAATTGGTTAACAAATTAATATATGCTGATCATAATTTAATTTGTTAAAGTTGGGTCCTTCTAAGGATTAATGCTTTTCTAATGTTGAATTGGGTGATCGGCTGATTCCGGCTTAATTACATTAGAAATAGGGAAACAATAGATTAAGCTGATTCTTGTCTATTGTCAAATAAGTAAGGAGGGATTTGAACACGTCAGAGCTGATTCTCGGTGTTTTATAACTAGCTGGTTGAATTAGAATTATTATTATTGCATCAATGATCAACTTGTAGAAATTAGTGTGGATTACTTACTTGCCAGACTTTTAGCTTAAGTAATTTAATTCAGTATTTGTTTGATATTAATTTCTTCTTTTTATTAATTTGAGAATTTGTCTATCTTCCTTCGTATTAATTTCTTGTTAATTTTAATTACGGTGACAATTGCAAATTGATTAATTAAGAGAATTTGTTGTTCCTCGTGGGATCGACTTTACTCCCATTAGACTATTTTTAATCTTTAGAGTAAGAATTAATTTGGTAGAAAAACGACCACCAGTAAATTTTGATTTTTTTTTCAGTTTTGAGTGTGCTAAAAGCCTAAAACTATGTAAACACTTGTAAAATTTTATTTTTGATCATTGATATTATTATTATTCAATAAATTCTTTTACTTTTTTCGAAAAATTTAAGTCTTTTTGGAGATTAATTGCCTTCTATGAATTTGTGCCCTTTTTTTGTCCAAATATCGTTGACTTGTTAAGTTTCATCATTTTCTAGAAAATTTTGAAAATATTTGATGAGAATTTCATAATGGTTTATTCGAGGAAAAGATATTTAATTTCTCGGTATACAAATTTTAAATAATATTTTCATCCCAATTTTTTCATGAAATTAGGATGAATAGTGTTAATGGAGTTGAATTTGTCTAGTATCACTCGTTTCTCAAATTGATTATTTTTATTTTTTTTTTAAATTTTCTTTTCTCTTAATAAGTCATTCATAGTTGTTGTGATTGAAAATATTGGCAATGTTCCAAAGAGAAGAGAATTTCTTGTTCGACGGAAAATGAGTGTAGGAGAATGTATGAGATTGTTTCTTTTGGTGATTTATTTAATGGATAATTAAGAAATTTAAATAACAATCTTATCAAACAAATATAAATAGGCTGTTGTTATTGCCAGAGCAATAGTTAGATTCTAAAGCAATAAATCACACATTTTCCAAATTTACCCCTAATCAATCAACTCCTTTAATACTTTGACGGAATCCATGTAAATATATTGCAGTTGAAAAGGAGGGATCCACGAGGAGCTGACATTCAAAGCCAATGAGTTCCTGGATATGTCCAACCATTTTAGTTCTGTGAGCTCTTCAAAGTGCTTTTCAGACAAGACACCACTTAATGAATTATCATAAATGTACAGCTCTTGTAGCTTTTCAAGCTTCCATATCTTCACTAATTGATAGAGCATCTCTAGTGTGAGCTTCGATTCAGAGCATCTGAGCTCACTGAAGCTTCCAAGACACCAAAACCTTAATTGGCAACAGGAGGCTAAACAACGAGAGCTTCATATCGGTGCTGACCACATAAGCTCGACTGTTCCAGCTTCAAAATTCGGACTGTCCCAGCTTCATTTTCCCAAATTTGAACGCCCAACAAGTCAAAGATCCAGCTCGCACTTTGGAAGTGTGGTGCAAGAACTTCACAAAGCTCGTCACTTGCTGGTTACTTCAATTACTCAGTTATTCCAACTGGCCATTTTGCCCCTATTGTCGCCCCGTTGCTCAGATCGTCCAGCTGCTGGTCGCTCAAGGTCTCAGCGACCACTACCCCTGTCCAACTATCCAGCTGGTCAGACAATTGTCGCTGCTTCAGGCTGCTCAAGATGAGGTTATATCGTTCTTGCTGCAAATCCTCCTAGAACCGAGGCCGCAACAATTTGTAAGATGATTTTGAAATGAAGGTCATGGGAGTTCTGAATTATTAGCTGAAACTTATTACTGCAGTTTGCTCTAAATTTTCGTCTAATTTACTACTAATAACTATGATTTTTGGTTGACAATAGAGGCGTCATACCGTCATCATTTCTTTTGCTGGAGTTAACATCTGCATCATTTATTATGTTAATAGTTTTTTTGAGCAAAAATTACCATGAAATGATGTGATTGCTAATCGTGTGCCCAAAATAACTGCCATTTCATGAACATTATTAATAATATGGCACCTCTGCGTATAATAAATCTTCCCAGAATGTAAATATCATAGGTCTACATCTGTATAGATCGAAATTGTATTAGGATTTCATTTGACTTGAGCTTTGATATAAAAAAATAAGAATGCTCCTTACTCTTCATTCTGAATGATAAACTTTTGAATAGGAATACTACTTCCTTTCACTTGTATAGTTCTTGATAGAAGAACATGTATCACAGCACACAGAATATCTGTAACAAAGCATAATTTTAAATTAGATTCAAATTCAGGAAAAAAACTCATTCAAGATTTGACATTGAAATTATGTATATAGGATTTTTAATAAATCTAATATAATTTTAGAATAGTTATACAGTTAACTGATTTTTGGCTCAAGATTGTCCATTTTATCATCAAAATTAGCAAATTTGGTCAAATTATAATAGTCAACTAATGCCAGTTTTGTTGACTGATGAACTTGTTTTATAAAAGTACTCTTCTTTAGTATCATCTGGTAAGAAGAAGACCCATATCGTGGAAACTTTCCTACTATTGGCCTTATCATGGCATTGCCAATGTAGAACGTTTTGTATAGTTGTAAAACTCTGTCCAGCTGATGTATATCCTCACTATAAGCAATAACTTGTATGCCATTTTTCAGTAAAATTAGTTATTACTAAATGATTTGAATACTTTCAAACTAAAATAAATAAATATGCATAATAAGATGTTTATATCTGAACATCATTGAAGACATATCTTTGATATGAAGCTTCTTTTTTCTTTCCCAATACGTATTGGGGTTTTCTCAACTAAAATTAGCTTTGATACCCAATCTCTGGCCGCATCTGTTAGTGCTGAAATAGGAATACATCTATTTTCCATATTCAAATAAATATGCGAAAGAAGTTGTTTGATAAAAAAAAGAGTCATTTTTAGTTCAAATAAGACATTTTATGGAAGCTATAAAAATATTGTAAGTATATATTAAAAATTAATTCTGTAAGATTATAAAAATGAACACCTCTTTGCTGGTATAAAATTTAATATTTAAATATATTAAAAAATGCAAGCAATCTTTATTCAAATATTGAAATGCTCAATTAATGTGTGCCACTCTAATTTTATGCATGAATTCAATTGAGGAAATTTAAATAATAATATTTATACATACAAATTACAATGTTTATACAGCAATAGTATAAAATATATAAGCTAGACATTATTTTAAATACATAAGTGTGGAACTATCATTGACGAAACCTCAGTATATACTTCATTCCTTGTAATATTAGTGTTAGTAGCTACACCAGTTGGAGGCCTGATCAAACCTTTTACCTGTTTTGCACTTTTAGCCCTGGATAAAGCAACATATAATTGGCCACACGAAAAAATAGGTTCTTTGAGATATATACCAACGAAATCTAATGTTTGGCCTTGATCTTTGTTAATAGTCATTGCAAAACATATACGTACCAAAAACTGTGTTCTTTTGAAAGGTATAAAACTGCAATCATGCTTTGAACACACAAGCATAATTCGAGGAATAAAAACAGTTGTACCAATATAAGAACCTGTAGATATTTCAGCAAAGATAATATTTTTCTCAAATGCATTGCAAATAAGCTGGGTTCCATTTGATGGGCCTTTTACTTGGATTGATATTGCGTAATAGCATAATAGGAGAATTGATTTTTAGAATAAGCTGATGAGGTGGGAACCCTTGGGAAGTCAAAGAATGTAGAAAATCTTGTTGGTCTACTTGATCCATAGAATTAATAGCCTTATCAATTCTATAATATATGAATTCATCTCCTCGAAACTCTGCTATCAACATATTATTCATGTCATGAACAAAGTCATACCTTGTTGTAAGAATTGCTCTATTGATAATTGAGTTTGAATCAATAGTAAAATGACTTAAATCCGAAAACACAACATGAATAAGAGCATGTAGTGATGTTGGTTCATCCACAAACGGAATACTCTTACTTTTCGAAATCTGGATTTGCCTGTCTTCATTCATTTTTTTCAATCCATTTTCTACTCGGAGCAAATATTCAGAAAAACTATAATCAGATTGTGCTCTCATATTATGGTTCAATTGTAACTTTTCAAATCTTGGCCAAAGTGGTGACATAACAATAGTTGCATTTATGATATCTTCTTTGGAGCCTTTAGGTATGACTAGTAATGTCTGTCTAAAATCATCCCCAAAAACTATTACTTTTCCACTAAACAGTTGGTCCATACCTGTTAAATCTCTTAGAGCTATATCAAAATGTTCAATAATGCTTCTTTTCATCATTGTGGCGTCATCCCAAATAATAAGTTTTGCAATTTTTAATAAATAAGCCAATGTGCTTTGTTTGCTTATATTGCAAGTTTTATTGGTATCATCATCAAGTAAGACTTTAAACCTCGAGTGTGCAGTCCTTCCACCTGGAAGGATAGAAGCTGCCACTCCTGAACTGGCTGTTGTAAATGCTATTCCACCATCTGATCTAATCTTTGCAAGCAAACATTTATAGAGGAATGTTTTACCTGTACTAGCTGGACCATCTATGAAAAATACCTTTGGTAAACCTTGGTTTATATGATGCATTATTACATCATAAGCTTGTTTTTTATCCCAATTTAATTCTGATATTGCTTCCAGCTCTTGTGGGGAAATAATAATATTTAATTCATCTCCCAATTCTTTAGTCAAACTGTCAATTTGTTCCAGCTCTTTGAGATCATCAATAATATTAAAATCTTGTAGTGCTTTATTCATAGAGTGTAAAAAATCATCTATCACATGTAATATCTGCCTTTTTACCAGAGTACGGTCTAAAGCCTGATTTCGGCTAAAGTCTTCAGATAGATTTTCTTCAAAGTCTGACCATAACTGATTGGCATGTTCTAGATTAGAATATACCAGAAGAGTTGCAAATAACTGTCGAAGCACAGCCGGCATCATATAAGGAATACTTTCTTGCATACAAAGATATGCAATACTATTATTTTGAAGCAGGCCTAATAATTCAACAACTGCTTTGTACGTATTTTCCATTTCACCATTGACAGTTCTTAAATTTGCAAAAGAAGTAATTCCTCAGCGATGCATCAAGAGTAATCGAAAATAGTATTTCTTACCTTGAGATGGGTGTATACTATGTATTCTTCCAATAACCTTTCTTTGCTTGCATTGTTGCCATTCTTTAGATTGCTCATTCCATGTAAAGTATTCTAAAAATTCAATATATAGACAATTCAGGCTTCGTGCATATAAATCTGATCTGTTCATACAAAAATATTGAGTTAGCATAGTTCTTTTATATACTGGATTATTAACCACATTATGAAGCGATTGTATAGGTTTAAATGCTACATTTTGCTCATCTTCTAAATGGATTGGAAAACTTATAACTACAGGATATGTTTGATTTAGATCAAACTTAAATATTTTTCATATAGCTTTAGGTGCAGAAACCCATCATGCTATTTGAAAATTTTTTATTTCACCAGTTATTCCATCAAGCTGCTGTGATGCTATATTATATGCAATTTTGTATGCTATATTATATTATATGCTATATTGTTGAACAAATCTCTACATTAATATGGCAATTAAAGTTTGCTAATAAATATGGGTTATAAGGAACTACCCAACGATTATCTAAATAATGACCATGTACTTTGACTAACCTTTGATCATGTCTATGGCGATAAATAGGATAACTATTTTCTTCATAAATTGTTGTGTTTGAAAATTTCTTGGGATATTCATATTTACAACCAGAATTTGGTCTCATGCAGTGACATTTTGGATCAAGACTCCCACATGGTTTGTGCATCATATGTCTTGCAACCACCGCATATAGATAGAGCTGACTTTCCATATATGGTAATTCAGCACTTACAATTCTGTCACATGCTTCAGCTGAATAAAGTTTGAACATAGAATTAAGAATAATAAGGAAATGAGCATGAGGCAATCCTCTTTTTTGAAACTCAATTACGTATGTGTATGCAGCAACCTTTCCAAAAATATTTTTCTGAAATAATTCAGTTTTTAGAAGCTCAAGCTTGGCTCTAAATATTCTTGCTATTATATCTGGTCTATTTTGTGTTTCATCAGAATGCAATTTATGATTATAAATTTTTAGCCAGCTTGGATTAGCAGTTATTGTCAGGAATATATCTGGTTTTCCATATTGTTGTACCAAAGTCATAGCATCCATATATCTTTTATGCATGTCTTTTGGCCCACCAATAAAAGAAGTAGGTAATATAACTCGTTTTCCAATATCAGCACCTGAATCATGTCCTTTTATAATGCTATCAATATGATTAGAAATTTCTGGCCAGCGTGGATTAGCAGTTATTGTCAGAAATATATCTGGTTTTCCATATCGTTGTACCAAAGTCATAGCATCCATATATCTTTTATGCATGTCTCTTGGCCCACCAATAAAAGAAGTAGGTAATATAACTCGTTTTCCAATATCAGCACCTGAATCATGTCCTTTTATAATTTTATCAATTACACCTTTATAAATTTCCGTCCTCATACGATTTTGGATTGCTATTGATTTTAAAAATTCTAGCCTTGATGTTTCGATTTTAATGTACAAATCAATAACAAATTGTTGCAAAAGTCTACCTGTATGTAGCAGAAATGATGTGTCATTAGGCCTCATTTGTAACTTGTAACAATAATATTCTCTACAAGATAAAATGTTTTTTTCCTCATATTTCTTGATATACCTTGAAGATATTTAAAAAATTGTTAGATGTTATAAAAAATAAGAACAATTTGCATATATGTTGATAATTCAAATAAGTCAGGTTTTTATGTTTGAAATACCTTCTTTCTCAACTTCTATAGAAATGTTAAGATCTGCAAACCTTTGGGCATCGAACTCTCTTTCATTGTTGCATGTTTTAGCCAAATTATGCCTATCTACTATTGAGATCAGTCTTTCGATCCTTGGATGCCAACCAGGCTCCCCATTTGTTAGAATTAACGGATATTGCATCAGATCCTAACAGCCAAAATAATGTCTTACAATCTGAGTAGGCCCATCTTTTGGATAAACTCGTATATGTTGGCTGTTATATTCTTCACTAGTTTCTAGTTCAGACCATATGGCTACAACTTCAAATATGTTTGGTTTGTTGAATATCCTTTGATCTAAATGAGGATGTGCTTTTAAAATGATTCTATAACTATCCAAATTCTCTACTTGACCTAGATTTCTAAAAAACATTGAATAAGGGTTGGTTCTTAATAACCAAGCTAGTTTTGTAATCAAGTTCTTGTCAAATTTCTCAGAAATGTAATAACGGTTATCAAGCTCATGTTCTGTATCAAAAAAATAAAGCTGTACATTGGTCGGTTTCTGATGTTCTATAGGTGTGAGCGGGGGGATAAAATGGTAAAGCTATCCTTGAACTCTATATGTATAAATTCCATTTGTTCTTCGACTTAACATTTTATCAGAATGAGCTCCAAGTGATGTAAACGCAAACATGTTATCATAACTCCGAACATTATTCCGGAAATCACATCCATCCTTTGAATTATCAAGGTATAGCATTTTGAGTTCTTCTGGCATTTGGGTTTGGAACAGCATTATTTCACCAGCAGAGAAACAAAGCTGAGGAGGTTCTAAATAGATTCTTTTTGCATGCCAATATATACAACTTGATATATCTGGTAAGATTTGTGCCTCAGTAGTTATGTTTTGCAAAGGATAAGTTCTATTTATTGTTTTTAGGTAAAACCCTACCATCAATAAATACAAATTTAATATATAACAATATTATAGATTATTTAAATACTGCTTTTAATAGCAAGATGTTAACAGCTTTTAATAGCAAGATGTTAACAATAGAAAAAAACATACCTTGAGTATTTATTATTGTAGAATCTGAAATAGGTGTAGTTCTATTTGGCTGTTGAACATGCTCAGCTTGTGCAGATATTGAGGCATGCTCGGTTGACAATCAAGCTATTAGTAAAAGCTCTTGTGTTGTAGTTGTACTGAGCATGCTTGTAATTTGATGTTTATTAATGCATGCTGAAGGATTTTTCCCTTTTCTTTGCCTCTTTTCGTTTTGTCGGTGCTGTAGTTGCTCATTTTTACATTCTTCAACAGATTTATATTTCCTCTTGGTTGGCATATTTCAGATCTATTCCTCTAGGCTATTTTGTATATGATGAAGCTCAAATTTGCACCTCGGGTTATTAAGAGCGACCGAGCAGGAAGACCGAGCTCCAGCAATAATCACCAACTAAATCTGTAAAACAGAATAGCGTTAGAGCAAAATCCCGAGGTGGTCCCCGGGGATTCTACTCCGATGCTTAAGTCAATAATTGAATTCCCCTTTTTTTCTGAATGTAATCGACATTTATTCAAAATATGCTTACCGTTACCATTTACCTGTTTCCTCATATCTCTGTTGATTCGCTATCAAGTGGTTGTAACTGTCTTTGACTTTTTCTCCTCTATTTTAGGGAATATCTTAATTATGTTATATCAATACCTCCTCAGGTCGGTATTAATTTTTTACTTCCGACCTGACCATAACATATAAATATTTTCGAGCTGGAATCCCTTAATTCTCAATACGACGAACCCTGATGCTTCGATATTGAAGAAAACAGGCTTTTGATTCTCTAGCATAAATAACGCTTCGTAATTGGGAAAATAATGATTACAGCTCATTACTTCTAGCACGCATTTCCACTCACAACAACCCTTGAGCTGTAACGGATATATCATCATAAACTCCAAAATTATTTAAAACTTTTTTTCCCAATTTGAATTTACCCTAATTCATATTCCTGCGTTATCTTCCCTGATCTAACATTCAACTTCAAAACAAGCGATAAAGATAACTACTTCAAATAACCAATAAAGATAACTTCTTTATCTTCTTTATTGTTCATTGAATAAGTTAGTGAGTTTCTTCTTCATCAATCGCAGAAAATTTTTCAAGGCAACTTCCAATAACAGGTATGTCTTCTGAAGAGCACTCTAATTCATCTGAACATGTCCCCTCTGCAAGCTATATAGAACTTTCTGCTTCTCACACTCCATCAATGAATGTGAGTTTAGAATCTGTAGGTAACAAGAACCTATCACCATCTGCTCACAGTGCGTCACTTCCAGTCAATAGCGAATCGCCAATTTCTTCTAAAGTAACAACTCCTCTTAGAAGATCCCTTAGGCGCTCTCTTAGGATTAACCCTTCAAACATAGAGCCAACCTCCATGGAAGCTTCCAAACAACTGGATGTCATGACTACTTCTGAGCAAAATAGTAAGAATATTGAAACTCATGAGCTGAATGTTGAAGAAGAAACAACTGAGGGGATTTTAGCTGACTCAATTTCCTCCATTCTGAGCAGAGAAAACATTAACCAAATTCTGACAAAATATTTATCCCTGAAAATTTACCTGTCAAAGGCCCATCAAGAGATGACCGAGCTACAAACCCTCCTCAGGGTTTTATTGCCCTTTATGAGCATCAGCTTCACGCCGGCCTTAGGATTCCCATCTCTAATTTGCTTTCAAACATCTTAGATCACTACAAAGTGAGCTTAAGTCAACTTACCCCAAATTCCATTAGAACGATCGTATGCTTTGACTTGCTCTGTGTGCATTACAAAGTGGTCCTCAATCTCTCTCTGTTTAGGCGTTTCTTCTCTTTAAAGACTGTTCCTAATGAATTAGGATGGTTTTACTTCAACCGTCGTCTCAATTCAACCCCCCTTTTACAAAACTTTCCCAGTTCTATACACAACTGGAAGAAAAGATTTTTCTTCATTCACTCAGAATTTATCAAATAGAATCACCCATGGAAAATTGTCAAGAGTATAACTGATAAACAACCTAAAAAATCTTACAACACAAGTGGGGAACAAACACTTGAAACTTTAGGGATTACCTTTGACGTATCCCGGTTATCTGAGAGAATTTTGATTCAAGGCAGGTTAAGTCCCGCTGTACTTGATTCTAAGTATAATGGCTCCAAGAATAGATATGGAGTTGAGTGTAAGTATCCTTTATTTCATACTGTACTTTTTAAGAATTTATACTAAGATTCTCCCTTTCTGATGTTTTCTCTTGTTGCAGTAATGGATATTGCACAATTGATCATGTCAAGGAGGACCAGAGCTGCTACTACTGCTTCTTCTTCGGGTAAATCCAGCTCGGGATCTTCCTCTCAACCAGTGGCTCCTATTACAAATACAGCACCTCCAGTAAGCAATCCAACATCAGCTGAGCCCAAGGTTGTCAGCTCGGGTTTACCACCATTACCCGAGGAGAAAGATAAAAGGAAAAGGGGTAGTAAGAGGAAACCAGAAGCCTCGGTCACACAAGATGCTCCACCAAACAAGACACCTACTCCAGATCCCTCGACCTTGCCTATTGAGGATGCCCACCAGGACACATCCCTTGAAGCGACAACATTCATTCCAACTCCCCATTTTTCGGCTATTCCTCCCAACTTCTCTCAAGATTTTGGCTTTGGATTCCTATCCCAGCTTAATCCCAGTAGAGTCCCCATCTCTTACGTCCCCATTACTCACGCAGGGGACCAATTTTGCCCGAACTGGGGATTTAACCGGAATTCCAGAGTGCTCACTCCAGCTTTAGCTCATCAATGGCTAAGTGAAGGAGTTCTTCCTCGAGACTTAGAATCATTGAGGCAGCTAGACAATGACAGCCTGATTAACATCATGGCTTTATATACTGCACAGGTATGCGATTAAATGCTTATTGCCTTACCTTTTCCCTTGCTTCTCAATTTGTAATCCTATTATCCTGATCTTATTTTGTAGGGTGCGGTTTTATATGCAAGAGCTATTGAAGTCATTCGCTCTTCTAAGCAACTGGTTAATCTTCGAGCTGAGCTGGACGGTGAAAAGAAGAAATTTCCTGATCTTCAATCAAAACTAGAGAATGACTTGGAGTCAGAAAGAAAAACTACTGCCACCCTCCGTGCTACCTGGGAAGAAGAGCAGAAAAAATCTACCGACCTCCAGTCCCATGTTCAACAACTCACCTCTACTCTTGAAACCGAGCAGAGCAAATCAGGAGAGCTCCGTTCCGTGGTTCAAAATTGACTACTGCCGTGGAAGCTGAGCAGAAAAAATCTAATGAACTTCGTACTGACAACCAAAAACTCAGTTTATCTATCCTGATTTGGGAAAGACACTGCGAGAGCTGGAAACGCAAATACAATTCCACAAAGAGCACGGTTCAACTCAGGCAGTAGAAAATTTCTTGAAATCTCCTGAATTTGCTGAGATGGCTGCGAGGATGAATGAACCCGTGGCTCAGCTCGGGTACAATGAAGCGATCAGAGTTCTCCAAGAGCAATATCTTCCAAACAAGAGTCTAGAGGAATTGGGTTTTGAGGCTGATGCTGCAGACAAAGTTAACACTCTTTTCAAGGAATTAACTGGAGGCGAGCTCGGGATTTCCATGAAACAGTTCGTTCCATCTACCCATGTTCATGAAGAGACTGAGGTGGATCTTCTTCAGCTGGAGAGAGGAAACGAGACTAAATAGCTTTGAAGACTTTTATGTAGTTTGAACAATTTCTTATTTTATTCTGTTTGGATTTTATAAAATTTCATATAGTTTATTTCCAGAGATTTATTTTCCTGGGAATTAATTTTACCCAGGGCTTTAGCTCGGGTTTTAATGATAGCGCCTCTAGAAATTTTACTTAGACTTGCCATCTTATTAGGAATAAATTTCTTTCCTGAGATTAAGTTTCTCTGGAATTGTGTCTAATTGAAGATATTTCACAGAGTTCATTCTCCGAAATAATCAACCAACGAATTTTTATTCGAACCAAACAGAACTCAAACATCAAAGATATAAGAACATTGAACTGTGAACAATTACAAACTGAAAAACAAAACCCCGAGCTAATAATACTTCCTCAAATTCTGGAAGTTCCATGTTCTTGGGACACTTTTTCCATCTAACCGGGCTAACTTACAGTACCCAGTTGGAGATACTTCTTCCACCCGATAAGGTCCTTCCCATGTGGGATCATGCTTGCCAGTTTTCCCGACTCGGCTAGCTTCCACTTTCCTCAATATTAAATCCCCAATTTTATAATATCTACATTTTACCCTTCTGTTATAAAATCGAGCTGCTCCTTCTTTATACTTAGTGTCCTTTAACTGTGCGAACATTCTTCTTTCCTCCAAAAGATCCAAATTTACTTGAAGTTCTTCTTGATTTCCTACTTCTTGGAAAAGCAAAACTCGAGGACTCGGCAAACCAATTTCTGGGGGTAGAACAGCTTCGGTACCGTATGTGAGATTATAAGGGGTTTCTCCAGTTGCAGTCCTTGGTGTGGTCCGATATGACCATAATACCATTGGCAAGTGTTCAACCCAATCTCCACTAGAACGTCCCAACCGCGTCTTTAAACCTTGTAAAATTATCCGATTGGACACCTCCGCTTGACCATTGGTTTGGGGGTGTGCGACAGAGGTAAACTTCTGTTGAATTCCAAGAGAATGGCACCAGGACTTAAATGGTTCCTCTGCAAACTGCTTGCCATTATCAGATACCACCACCACGGGAATTCCATATCTGCAAAGAATATTCTTCCAGAAAAACCCTATGACATTCTTCCCTAAAATGTGCACCAATGGTTCTGCCTCCACCCACTTGGTGAAATAATCAACAGCTATGATAAGGTGTTTATATCGACCTCGGGCTTCTGGGAAAGGCCCGAGGAGATCCACTCCCCATTGATAAAATGGCCAAACGGATACAGAGGAATGTAATGGGACTTGAGGGTTATGAGTCTTCACGGCATACTTTTGGCATTTCTCGCATGTCCTCACTACTTGGGCTGCGTCTTCAAACATCGTAGGCCAAAAATACCCGAGCAGAAGTGCTTTCTTTGCCAGCATCCTAGACCTAACGTGGGACCCACATATTCCCTCGTGAATCTCATAAAGCACGTACTGAGCCTGTTCAGAATCCAAACACCTTAGCAATGGCTTTAAGTACCCTTTCTTGTACAAAATCCCATCCTCAAATACATAAAGCAGCTCGCATGCGTACTCGCTGGGCTTCAGATTTATCCTCTGGTAGATTCCCCGACCTCAAAAAATTCAGAATCGGGGTCATCCAATTTTCTGTACTTCCTATATTCATCACCTCCTGCATAAAAATACTTCGTTCGGGAAGTGTTTCCACCCATACCTGCTTATTTAAATGTGAGGAAGTAGAAGATGCAAGCTTGCTCAGGGCATCTGCTCTTCTGTTCTGAGATCTGGATATTTTTTCAATATTGAAACTTTCAAACTTCCTTGTCAATTTCTGAACTGCGTTCAAATATTTCCTCATCATCACATCTTTGGTAGCATATTTCCCCGTTAACTGCTCAACTACCAACTGAGAATCACTGTGAGCTCGGACGCGCTGAGCTCCTACTGATAGTGCCAATTTCAGCCTGGTGATTAACGCCTCATACTCTGACTCATTGTTAGAGGCAATGAATTCAAACTTTAAAGCATAAGCTAGCTCGTTATCTTCAGGGCTTATCAGCACCAAACCCGCACCTGATCCTTCTCCTGCTGAAGCTCCATCGACAAACAGCTGCCATTCTTCTTCTGCTCCTGGTCGGATTGCTTCCTCTATAGGTGCTTCCACCTTATCTCCTTTTCGTGGCATTTCAGCAATAAAATCTGCTAAAGCTTGGCCCTTTATTGCTACTCGCGGCTTAAAGCTGATATCATATTCACCAAGTTCAATAGCCATTTGGTAAGCCGCCCAGAATTTTCTGGTCGGTATAATATTTGCCTAATAGGCTGATCGGTTAGGACACAGATCGGATGTCCTTGAAAATACGGCCTCAATCTCCGAGCTGCAAACACTAAAGACATCACTAATTTCTCAATCTCCGGGTATCTCTGCTCTGCCCCATGCAAAGCTTTACTCACGAAGTAAACCGGTTTCTGTATCCCTTCTTCTTCCCGTACGAGGACGGCGCTAACCGTCAATTCTGACACAGATAAGTATAAGAAAAGTGGTTCTCCGGATGCGGGGACAGATAGAGTGGGTAACTGCTTCAAGTGCTCCTTCAACTCCTCAAAACGTTGCTGACACTCTTCATCCCATTTAAAGTTCTTAGCAGACTTTAAGAGTTTAAAGAAGGGTAGTCCCCTCTCAGCTGCTCGGGATAGAAACCTGTTCAGAGCTGCCATACACCCAGTCAACTTTTGAACTTCCTTTACATTCCTTGGAGCCTCCATGGCTATTATACTTCCAGCTTCTTAGGATTGGCTTCAATTCCTCTCTTTGACACCATAAACCCTAAAAACTTTCCTGAACTGACTCCAAACACGCATTTCTCTGGATTTAATTTTAACCAACCTGACGAAGTGTTGCGAACGTCTCCTCTAAATCCTCTAGCATGTTCTCCTCTGATTTACTCTTGATTACCATATCATCTATGTAAACCTCTACATTCCGACCTATCTGATGTTGGAAAATCTGATTTACCAGGGGCTGATATGTAGCTCCGGTATTTTTCAATCCAAACGGCATCTTTTTATAATAAAAAATCCCCTGGTCTGTTACAAACGCCGTTTTTTCAGCGTCTTCTAGATTCATCAATATCTGGTGATACCCCTTGTAAGCATCCAGAAAACTTAACATCCCGAAACCCACTACAGCATTGATGATCTGATCAATAGATGGTAAAGGATAACAGTCCTTCGGGCAAGCTCGGTTTAGATCAATGAAGTCAATGCACATCCGCCATCCGCCATCAACTTTCTTGACCATCACTGGATTTGCTATCCAGGTCGGGTATTTAACTTCTCCAAGGATACCAACCTCAAGTAATTTGTTAACCTCCTGCTGAATGACTTGCTTGCGCTCAGGTGCAAAATTCCTCTTTTTCTGCTGTACGGGCTTTACGCCTTCATGGATGTTCAATGAATGAGTTATCAGGTCAGGAGAAACTCCGCCCATTTCTTTTGGATCCCAAGCGAATATGTCCCTGTACTCCTTGAGAAGCTTCAATAAGCCACGTTGGACTCGTTCAGAGATGCTCTTACCGACCTGGATCGTTCTGTCAGGCTTGGCACAATCAATTGATACTCTCAATATCTCTTCATCATTGAAATCAAAATCCACGCTTTTCACGGGATGATTTTCCCGTACCATCATCGGGCCTTTGGTCCCGGTATCTCTGTGCACACAATTTACACGAATATCTCGAGAAGGCTGACTTTTTCCTCTCATGGCCACCATGTAACAACTCCTGGCTGCTTCTTGATCTCCTCGTATGGTGGCTATTCCTGCTCCGGTTGGGAATTTCATTACCAAGTGATATGGCGACCATATTGCCTTCAACTTTACCATAGTAGGCCGGCCTATTATCACATTATAAGGAGATGGTGAATTCAGTACGACAAAATTTGTATACACCGTTCTACTCCTCGGGTATTCTCCTATAGTTACTGGCAATGTTATGATTCCCATAGGTTGTACAGCTTCTCCAGAAAAGCCGACCAACGGAGTTGGGCTCCGTCGGAGGTACTTAAGATCTATCTCCAGCTGTTCAAACGCGTTGATGTACAGGATATCAACCGAGCTCCCATCATCCACATAAACCCGATGCACCAATTTGTTAGCAATATTGGCTTTAATTATGAGAGCATTTGAATGAGGAAATTTAGTAGGAACAGCATCTTCTTCAGAAAAGGTGATGGCTTCTGAAGGTTTCAACCTTTTTCCTATAGGCTCCTGCTAGGGTATTCGTCGACATCTGTTTTTCCGTACAGAATTGCTTTCTCCTCCTTCTAATCCACCAAGGATGGTGTGGACCTCGCCAGTCAGATCCCGAGCTGGGGGATAGTTATTGAGTCTCTGACGCTTATCCTCATTTCGGGCATATCTCCCAAACTGAGGTCGGTATGGTGAACGCCTTTCAGCAGATCGGCCTCTCCGGGATACTTTATAAGTTGTCTTAACAAACTCCTACAAATACCCTCCCGGATACAATCCTCGATTTCCTTTTTTAAGTCGGTGCAATCCTCTGTATCATGGCAATGCTGCCGGTGAAAATTACAAAAAAGATCTCTATTCCTCTTATGGTTTGGGGCATTCATCTTTGCTGGGGACTTCAATATACCTTGTTTGCCCACAATAGCCAGGATCTCCGAACGGGCTCTGTTGAGTGGAGTAGTGATTCTGTCCCTCACCGTCGGCTCCATAACGCGACGTGGGGGGTTGAGGCGATCAAATACTCTTGAACGCCTATCTATCGTCGTGTTCTTTTTCCCGTCATCTCGGGCCCTTATTCCTTGCTTTTCATTATCCTTCTTTCTCTGATCAGCCTCTTCTCCTTTAGCATACTTCTTGGCTCGATCCATTAACTCCTCCATATCCCCTGGTGGATCTGTAGCCATTTTGGTATAAAAATGCCCAGGTCGTAAACCATTAAGGAATGCTCCCACTAAAACATCCTCAGAGCAGTTTTTAACCTGCAAGCTCTCGTCATTAAACCTTCCCATATAACTCCGAAGGGATTCACTATCCCTCTGACGGAGGTTCAGCAACTCTGAGGTAGACTTATCAAATTTCTTCCGTTGTAGGAAACGATTGAAGAAAAGATCACATAATTGGGAGAAAGAATCCACGCTCCTTGGTCTCAAACCTTCGTACCAGAGGCGAGCCTTCCCTTCTAGAGTAGTAGGAAATGCCTGGCACTTTGTTTCCTCTGGTGCCTTCAAGAAATCCATCGTGGACTCAAACCTATGAATATGATCATTAGGATCTGAATCTCCAGTGTAAGCTTGCAATTGCGGTAATTTAAACCGGGGCGGTAACGGAAAATCAGCAATCTCCTGGGATAAAGGAATGTCCCTCCGGGGCCTCCTTTTCCCTGGATTATTACCCGCCTCCCTATTAATATTTTCTCCGCCTCCATTTCGAGGGAAAGGATGAGTCTCAGACTTCTTATCGTTTTCCCCTCCAAATTCACTCTGGATCACCAGGGGTGACTTTCCTCGGTCTCTCTGTTGATCCTGCTTTTTCTTCCGAGCTTCCTTGACCATAGCCTCCATTTCATCATAATGTTTCGCAAATATTTTCATCAACTCATGGGTAATCTGGTTTTCCCCTTGCGGTGTCTTCTCAGGAGCTTGCTGATTCGTAGGTGACGACTGCCTCCCTTCTTCACGCCTACTAGTTTGGGCGGCTCCTCCCTTCGATCTCGTATTTGCCATTGTATTGTAATCTTGTGGTGAGGACTTTTTGTGCGATCCCCACAGATGGCGCCAATTGATGAAGCTCAAGTTTGCACCTTGGGTTATTAAGAGCGACCGAGCAGGAAGACCGAGCTCCAGCAATAATCACCAACTAAATCTGTAAAACAGAATAGCGTTAGAGCAAAATCCCGAGGTGGTCCCCGAGGATTCTACTCCGATGCTTAAGTCAATAATTGAATTCCCCTTTTTTTCTAAATGTAATCGACATTTATTCAAACTATGCTTACCGTTACCATTTACCTGTTTCCTCATATCTCGGTTGATTCGCTATCAAGTGGTTGTAACTGTCTTTGACTTTTTCTCCTCTATTTTAGGGAATATCTTAATTATGTTATATCAGTATACAAAATAGCAATTTATAAAGCATTATTATAGGGGGCAGGCCTATCTAAAATGTTAGTTCTTTATATATAATGCCTAGAGAACTAATAAGATTTAGCTTTGTACTTCATTATTAGGGATTTCTTGTAGCAACTTAATAATATAGTTTGTATGGTAATGCTTTCCTCTGCGGAAAAAGCATATATATATTTACATATATATATTTGATAAATGAATCTATTAGGAATAAAGTAAAATATGATTAGAATCTTGAAAATCATTCGTCTTACTTGGTTTGTTTGTAACAAAATGCTTAGATTATATTTGTTTTTTTACATATATGCACTATTTTACCAATAATAATTCATATTCATACTAATACTTATACATCAGAATGGCTCTAAAAAATAATAATTAGTATCTTCAAACATATTTGAATAGAACTTAGTCAAAAGAATTTAAATCTAATATAAAGATAATCTCATAAAGTTACTAATATATGTTAAGACCTAGGCATGACAAACAATATGAATGCATCTATTATGCAAAAATTAAAAACGATAGTATTAAGAACAAGATCAGATCTAGCAATTTAAAACCACTTTGATACTTGTAAATATGTATAATTCTAATTTATAGCTAGAAACATAGCATGTCTAATAAGTAAATAACCAACCTACAAAGTTCCAAATCAGCAATGGGGAATTGATTTGTAACAACTATTAATTTGCAAAGAACAGCAATAACTGCAGAGAATGAAGTGGAAGCTATAGGTAGTTTTATAAAAGAGTATAGAAATATTAGCTCTTAAGATTGGAGCTAAACTTTATAACAACAAAGTTCTAGATTTGCAAAGATAAATCTGGAAGTTCTTACTTAACATATGGTCAATATCTAGAACAAAACTAAGGTGTTATACTTTTATGATTTATGATACAGCTATAATAAAAAAAAATTTTGTTGCCGATTTTGAATGCTATGAAATTGGCCCAAAAATAAGGCCCAGGCAATCAAGTATTTAATCTCATATATATATATATATATATATTCTTTTTACTCTAATTATAATTTCATAACTACAATAAAAAGTTTTTATTAGTAAGATGTTTAATAGTAAACCAATTTCTCCACATAGGTGTATGACAAGAAAATAATTTTGGATTTCATATTACTAATAAAGTTGTAATACTTTTATCTTGGGAATATAAAATTAGAAGGTAGAAACTGTATCAATTTCAGCAGCAAAAGTTTGGCATTTTTGGACAATATATAATCATAATCATAGATATCTATCAATTATAAAAAAAAAATTAGAAATAGCTAATCTTTGTAACTAAGTATCTTGTTGTAATCATTCTATGCAGCCAATTTAATAAAAATGTTTATTACGCACGGCTACTTATGAAACAATATTGTGGATTTCAAGTTTTTTTCAATCCCAATAGTTAAAATTGGCATATTAGCTACTTTTATTTCCTTATTCCTGATGAGGTTTTGTCCCAATATCTAGCATCCAGCAGAACTAATGTAACAATTAATGCAAATAAAGGCTATAAATGGCATCAATGCGAAGGCCAAAATCTCTTCGCAATGATTTAAACAAAAATATAAACATAGCGTAAACAAATGCATGGGTATAACATAACAGAAATTTAATTATGTTAAGCAAAAGAAATCAATATTTTTTAGACAAAAAATTCTAAAAGTTCAAACCAAACAAAAGTTTTTCTTTAAAATAGACCCAAGCTATAGAAATTGCAATTTAAATAGGCGAATATATTTAAAAAACCTTGCAAACCATGTTATTGATAAATATTAAATATAATAATATTGTATTTTAATAATTAATCTTGTTCATATTATTTCTTTTAATGGCAATATCACACCATCTTATTATAATCTTACATTGTCTAAGAAAACATTTCTAGTATCTATGTAAATTCATAAAAATGGAGCCGTTCTTACAATTATTGGGACATATACATATTAATGTTGCGTTGTTTTAAAAATAGTTCATGTTTAAAAATTCTATTGAATCATTCGAAGGGGGAAAATTTTTTCTTTTTATGAGGATATTAAGCAATGCAATAATATTGAGCATGAATTTTTAATATATAGTTATATTTATTAAAAGTAGCTTTTAAACTTGATAATATAATATAAAAAAATAAACTCTATATATAGATCTATAAATATGTTTTGGTTTATCTCATATATATAGATTAAACAAAAATAATGAAATTTAAATGGTTAATTGGAAGGAACAATCTTGAGGCTAAAAAAGCTCATTAATGAAAGCTTCAATATTGGTGGGCTTTAAAATTGAAAAACCTAGGTCGAATAACTAAAAATGCTAATAATGAATCTTACAAAACTAATAAGTTGAAGAATAATGTAGAGAATTAAAGTCTAAGCTATAAATTTATAATTCTCATTATCGATTGTAGAATTTTTATAAAATAAACAGAAAAAATTCCAGCTTCAAATACTCCTTAAATATAAATACATCAAGCTTATTTTTTCCCCGCACAAAACAATAACTGTTTAAATAAAATCTTATATTATAGAGCTTTGTTACGCTTCATCAAACCAATGTATGGCCTGCGAAAATAGTTCTAAAATTTATAGTCTACCATATACTTAACCATTTATTTGTCAAATTACAGGATTCAATATTAGCTATACATATAAGGGATTATTAATCTAGTATGAAGGGCACCTTAAACTGTTTGCAAGACACCTCTTTAAACATATTAACGTTATTTATAAGATGGCTGTCAAGATTTTGAAGACATAAATAAGCATAAACATATGCATAATACGCCAAGGTCTTAGCATCTTAATCCAATTACTACTAAATCCCAACTTCTCAAAATATAACAGGATATTAAGCAACCCTTTTCCCCCCAAGTTAAAAAACATAGTTATAGAAACCTAAATATAGTTTTGTTGTGACAAACCACAAGTTATAAAAAGTTACAAAACATAAGTTAGGCTGATTCCATATCTTCATCTGCCAGCAGCTTTCCCATTTTCTTCCTCTGTCCTAAGCTTTTGTTGGCACGAACAATAGTAGCTTCCAAAATTGCATCTTCTCCAATCTCTATGTCTCGAGGCCTGAAAATACCCACGTCCAGAGTAACAGCTCCAAACGCAATAGTATCCAAATAAAAAATGCAGACATCGTGCTCCCTCAAATCATTATCAAGTGCAAACTTCTTCCAGCCTCCAGTCAATGCATAGACACTGCCTTTTCTATAAAATCCTACACTCCAGATTTCCCCATTAGTTCGCAAAATAATATCTTGACTCTAAGAAGGCAAATATTGTTTTACCCATTTAGTCGCCAAAGTCTGCAGCATAGAAATACAGGAAGAAAATACAAAAGGTTATACAACTAATAAGAGTCAAAATAGATTAATAAAAAAATTAATTCAATCAGAAGACATTTTTTCCGTTTTTTGAGAAATATCCAAATTTAGAGTTTAACCATGGAGAATCCCTGGCTAATGTATGATTGTCGCATCGTATAGACAGACCAAATTCCCTTTGCCGATGCATAGACAAGCTGAATGGCTTTCTGTTTTTTAAGCTCAGCAAGTAGAAATTCTCTATTGCCTTGTTTTGTTCCAGCTGAAATGGCAGCAGTAGGTAATGGCATTGGGTCTTCAAAATAAACAAGGCAAAACCATATCAAATTAATAAGATTAATAGGCTCATATAGAACAATAATGCTAAATAGACTTAATATAAAGATATCTAAAGCCTAAATAAGAGGCCAAGCATTATTGTGAAAAAATTACCAGCATAATAATCCGAGCATTTTACATCTTTTGGATATGAAAAACAGTCAGTATCTCTAATGCTTGTTTTCTGAGTGGAAAAGCCGGAGGTTCTAATCGAAGGCGATCTTAGAGGTTCTTCAATATTTGCAGCAAAAGAAACCATTAAAATAAACATAATGGTCAATAGCGAAGCTGTAATCCATTGTTATCCACTCTATTTTACAAGAAATATCAATTACCTAATATTTGTGCTCCTACATCAAGATATTCTTGTAGTTCTTGATCAGTGAGTCCAGAAAAATTCATGCCTATGCAACACAGAAATACTCAAGTTTTAAAACCCAAACACATAGCAGTTTACAATATAGCCTACAATCTATGTAGCCAATTCAAAAAATAAATAAACACAGAAAATATAGCAGTATAATTTAAAACCATAAAAAATACCATTTTTTTTTGCTTTTTTACCACTGTGGCCCAAACAATTTGCTTCTTGCTTGCTCTCTCTAATAATATGTCTTTTCCCAGCCTTTTTCAGCCTTGAACACTGGGAAATGCAACCACCAACTTCAGTTGCAAATGGTAAGCCATGGCCTGAGCTGCTAG
This sequence comes from Ophiorrhiza pumila, assembly GCA_016586305.1. Lineage (NCBI taxonomy): Eukaryota > Viridiplantae > Streptophyta > Magnoliopsida > Gentianales > Rubiaceae > Ophiorrhiza > Ophiorrhiza pumila. The sequence goes on from BLIW01000011.1 coordinate 13,474,606, forward strand.
ATTGGCCAAATCTATTCTCCTCATCCTCAACATCTAACCCATCAACAAAATAGGAGCTGACTCTTTCACAAAAGGTTTGATTTTCAAAAATCGAAACATCAAAACGCATTTGATCAACATAAGTAAAAATTAGAATATCATTCTCTTGAAGACAATGAGCAACCACAAATTTTTTCCAGCCTTGATCAAAATAAACTGTATTTGATCTTCTCAGCAGACAAAACTCCCACACAATTCTACTCGAATCTCGCACCTTTACAACAGCATCAAAACTGGTACTGAGGTTCCCAACAAATTTCTGAGGGATAAGCTTCAAAAACAGCAACACAAATAGCACTTAGAGTTTTTAAAGGCCAACAACCATATAACATAACATAAAGCATAAACAATGCCCCTAAAAGATGTAGAATGACTATCAATCCATACTTAATAGTCGAGATTCGTGTTCAGATTTAAATATCTTAACAAACTTCTGATCCTTAAAGTAAGTCCAATATGCCTTTTCTTAGCATCGTTCGCTTTGCCCTTTTTTTTTTGCTATCAAATGCACAAAATTAAAAAGCATAGAAATAAGGGAATCCCCAAGAACTAATTAAAGCTAAAAAATAACAGTAGTAATAAGAATTTCAAAATCATAATTAAAGATTCACAAAACATGAATGCTTCCAATGAATAACACTAAATAAATAAATGAAGAATAATAAATCTATTTGAGAAAAACCTACAAAGTAGTAGAGAAGCCAATATTTGCTAACCCTCTAAAAAGGCTCAGTTTCAAAACAAATTGAAGTAGCAGTCTAAATTCTTAAAATCGACGGCTCTAAGTTTAGAAGGGATCTATATTTATAACTAATGACAAAGCTGATTTTTTATTGACTATTAAACAAACCAAGCATCAAATGGGTTTACTGATTCAAAGAACAACAAGAGGCTTACGAGGAAGAAAACTTATAAGGGCCAGACCCCAATTGGAAAGAAACCCCCCAAATCTAAATCCGAGTTCGGCAGCAGTGAAATCATACAAAACATGAGATACAAAACAAAAACATACACATGCATAAAGCTATAACCAGAATCAATAAACAAAACCAGCACATCATTACTCCTAATTCATTATGCAAAGAAATCCAAAAACACTAAAACTGACAAAAATGAAGTATCCCCAAGCAGCGAGAATAAACTGGGTTATTCAAAAGGGCAAAACAATATGTAATTTTCCATGGCGTTGGCAACAACCAAGCAAAGAAACAAACATTTTTTTTTAAATTTCCTACAAGGCTCTATACCGACTTCCCCTCAAAATAAGAATCATTCACATGCACCAAACTGGCTAAGAAAGAGAGACCTAAAAAAGACAGGTTAGAAATCCAAAAAAAAGAAAAACACCTTTTCTATTCGTTCAAAGGAAATCTTAACCCAAAAGTGCCTACAACTTCAACACCCATTATTGATAACAACCGGTATATCAACCAAGCAAGCGCCACCTGGTAGCCAAGCGGGCAAACCAAGAAGCAGTAAAAAAGCCAAAAACATGCCCCATTCCCCGTTTCCAACAATCGTCTTCTCCAAAAAAATCAAAAACAACCGCAGGCAACAACCAGCCTATGGATCCACCCCCCCCCCAAACATCCAAAAAATGGGCGTGGCTTCCCTCCAAAACAATCATGACACAAAAAAAATAGAGAACAGACAAACATTAGAGCACAAAAAAAAAAGCGAAAGAGACTGTGCGAGAAGAAAGCAGCCCAAAAAAAGAGCAAATAAAGACTCAAGAAACAACTGTTGCAATCCTTAGAACTCTCCGCTCTATTTATCTATATATATATATAGAAAACGTCGACAGAGGCGGTCAAAAACACGCAAAAAGCACCAAAAGCAGGTGAAAAGGGTACCCAAAAAATAGGCAGGCCCACCACGTAATAGAGACATAAAAACAATGACCTGATGGTGACCGAGAGCTGATACCGCACCAAAAGGGCAAAAATGCGTCTCAACTCCCACTTTATAATAGTAAGATATTCTTTAAAACTATATATATATATATATATATAGTAGATCTACATAATCTCTTTCTAGAAATCATGAAACAAAAGGTTAGATCTCATGGATCCTGAAGGTGATGTGCCAATCGGAGGGATTTTACATCTGAATTGTTAAAGCGTGTTTATTTTCTGTTTACTATCTTTTTTGAAATAGACAAAGAGGAACTTAGAAAAGATTTTTTCTTGGTTTTCTTTAGGGAAAATTGCCAAAATCGTCATTGACATTGTAGGAAAAAAAAATTTTGTCACTCACATTAAAAATATTGCATTTTAATCACTAGCATTGAAAAAATGCACCAAAATCTTCACTCAAGCTAACTCTGTCAATTTTTTTCGTGTATGGATGGGTAAATATGGAAAATCATATTTTATTAAAACAAAATCCCTCTATTTTTCATCCTGCACAACACCGTTGTGGCCGTCACCCAACCAAAACCTCCACCATCGCCGCACAATAGCAACTCCACATCCGATAATTAAGAGAAATATGGTCATAACACTAAACGAACAACTATTGTTGGTAATAAATGGAATATGAATCAAATATAAAATCCATTTCAATATGATATAACAATATTCAGACTTAATTTGAATATAAAGAATTAGTAAAAGATTTGGTTTCAACCAATTCCCAAACAACAAGGAGCAGCAAAGTAACAAGTAACGGTAACATTGCTTTGGGTTTTTATATATTGACATGTTTTTACATAATAAAGGACAATTACAACTACAACTACTGACTTTGGCATCGGAGTAGAATCCCTGGGGACCACGTTGAGACTTTGCTCTAACGCCATCTTGTTTTGCAGATCACACACAAATATATTGCTAGAGCTCGAATTATACTAGCTCGGTCAAGATTCCCGAGGTGAATATTTGAGCTGCAACATTTGGCGCCGTCTGTGGGAACTAGACAAAAGGTTCACACAGTAAAACATTGATGACGAATACAAGGTCAATGAGAGGAACAGGTCAGACTAACCGGAGGGAGGGGGAGAGGCAATCATCTCCCTCTCATCAAAGGGATCCTAAAAAGTCACAACAGTGGGATAACCGAATCACCCCAGAAATGATGAAGATATTTGAGGAACACTATAATCAGATGGAGGCCATGGTGAAAGAGACCTGGAAGAAGAAGAAAGATCCACAGAATGATCGGGGAAAAACACCTCTGGTAATTCAAAGTGAATCTGATGGAGAAAATGAAGGGAAATTTGAGACACAGGTTTTTGCCCGACCTGGTGGTGGAGACCACACAAATCGAGAAGAGGGCAGGAATCCTGGAACCAGGAAACCCCGAAGGGATATCCCATTCACAAAAGAAATCACTGATTTTCCTTTGCCTCCTCGCTTCAAGTTGCCACAACTACAGGCCTACATGGGAGATACAGATCCTAATAATCATATCCATAGGTTTGAGTCAACAATAGACTTTTTGAAAGCACCAGAAGAGACAAAGTGCCAAGCTTTCCCAACTACCTTGGAACGAAAGACCCGTTTGTGGTATGAAGGTTTGAGGCCCAGGAGCATAGACTCTTTCTCCCAACTATGCGATCTCTTTTTCAATCGTTTTCTATAGCGAAAGAAGTTCGATAAATCCACTGCTAAATTATTAAAACTTCGACAAGGAGATAGTGAATCCCTTAGGGGATATATGAACAGGTTTAATGATTAAAGTTTGCAAGTGAAAAATTGCTCGGAAGATGTGCTAGTGGGGGCATTTCTGAATGGGCTATGTTGATAAGTCAGTTTTATACTGACGTGATATTGTAGTTTACGCTTGGCTTTTGTTAGTTGTGAGTTCATTTTATGTGGTGTTAATGTTGAAATGGGTGTGAAGCAGTCAGGGATAATGTGAAGCATTCTTTGAAAGATGTTTTACTGGTGTAGTTTGATGATGTTTGTGTTGTTAGTAACAATATGATGGAAGTGTGTGTGATTTATGCATGTCTGGAAATGGAAGTAATGTTTGAAGTTGTCATGAAAATTTCTGTGAAAATTGGGTTTGAGGTTTTCTAGATAGAATGAGCTTGAGTTGTGGAATGAATGTGTGTTGTTGGGAGTTTGGAGGAAATCGCATGAGGTTTATCTTGGTCACGCATGCACACAAGGCTCGGGCAAGCTCACACACATCACTCACCTCGCCGCACAGCTCTCTCATTTCACTCACCTCACCGCACGGATGTGCGGCGAGCTCACACACCTCGCCACACGGATGTGCTGCAAGCTCTCACATTCCACACACACATATTTCACTCATGCTTTGTACACACTTTACTTAGTGTTGATGCAATTGTTCATTCATGTTGTGAGTTCATGTTTCATTGTTTTCTCTATAACATTTGCAACTTCATGTAAGCATTCACTTTGCACTCTTTGTTTTGAGAATGCTTTACATACATTACATTTTCCACTTCATGAGTGAAGAATGCATCATTTAGTTACTATGGCATTCTTCATTTCCACTTTCACTGAGTTCCATCATGTTATTGTCACACTCATTTTCATAGCATCTCATTGTCACTCTTCTTTAAACTTCAATTGCATTCATTCTCAAGATTTCTTACAATCTTTCATTTATTCTCTTTATACATCTCACTTCTTAACACATACATTTCACAGCACATGCATTTCATTGCAAAATTCTTGTGTGTGCATTATATACTTGTCTCACAACGTTTTTTTTTGCATGTTATCACTTCAAAATTCATTCTTACATTCATTCTTGCACTCATTTCACAACACTAAATTCCTTTTACGTTCATTCTTGCACACACTTCACAACACTCATGCACACTTGCACTTGAAGTGGCGAGACCTCATACCGAGGTCTCGTCGTTTTCGATTTTGTGAGGGCGAGACCTCGCCGCGAGGTCTCGCCATTTGTGGCTTTGTGAGGGCGAGACCTCACCACTTAGAATAATTGAGGGCCATGCATTTTGTGTTTGTAATGTTTCTGATAAATTTTCTAAGTGTGGGATTTTGTTTCTTCTTGCGCAGGTGTGTAGATTGGCGTGATCAATAAAGGCTCAAAGGCGTGGAAGACGTGAGAAGTTACTGAGCCGTTTCTTTTGGATTGTTGGATGTACACAGTGGCATTTGTGTAATATTACATCCATGTTACTTTTGTATTAATTACGTTTTGTAACCTCTATAAATAGAGGATTTAGTCATAGATCACGGGATGGATCATTCTAGACTCTTAACAGATTTTTGATTTTGGAGCACGGGAGCTTTCTCTCACAAAAAAATCTTCTTCTCTCTAGATTTTCTCTCTCCTCCATTTCTTCTCTGACTCCGATTCTGAACACGCAATTGTACCGATCATTGTAAAACATCACTCAATTGAGGAGGTTTTTCACAATTCGCTTGAGAATTGAGAGCAATTGAGACATTTCATTCGGTAAATTCTTTTCAATTAATGGAAATAAATTGTATTTCATTGCTAATTGCTGATCGTGAGTTAGAAATGGAGATCCGTGGCTAAATCGATGATGTCCTAGGGTTATGACCAGACGATTATGTAAATAAATCGTGAAATGCTATGCAATTGACCCAAACTTTGTGAATGAGATCATACATGCTTTTAATTGCTCAATTAAGTGAAGTTTCATAGAATTTGCATTGTCATTGATTGAATTAAACTTAGATTGTGGTTGCCATGCTAGGTCGAGGCTTGATTCACCAATAACAGTGGAAATTGCATGATATAAGGACTGATTGTATGAGTATGGAGTTTCTTCGCTTGTTTGGCTTTATTCATGATTCGAGATATGGTCATCATGCCAATCGGAGATCACTGAGTCATTAGAACCAAGTGAATGATGATTCTATGATGCTAGCTTGAGTTTAGAAACTTAGGTCGGGCCTCGCCATAGGAGACGTAAGGTTTTGCAAGTCTAATAGCTAGTGTTTGGAGATCGAGAAGTTGCGGTGTTTAATCATCTTGCTTAGGACTCGACATGAGAAATGTAGGATGTTAGGGAAGTAATGGAACATTATGGTCGACATACTGAGTGTTCACTAGCCTCCTAGGCAATATTTGTCTCCTCCTAACTTGATTTGCATGGGGTCAAATGCATAGCAGTCGAGTTTAATTCACAATTGTCTGGCACATTAACTCTAGGACGTCTGTCTCAAATCTTTGTATCTTCTACCTGTTCTTCGTGCATTTGATTTGTTACCTTATTTCATTAGTTTTGACATTACTTTTACGGATTCTTGATATTGAATATTTGGCAACATAAGTCGAGCAACATTACGTGAATTCTTGAAATCGAATCCCCCTTCCCTGTGGATACGATCCCTCTCACCATATCTACATTAATGAATAGGATAAAATTGCAAGTACACGATACGCTTGTCAATTTTTGGCGCTGTTGCCGAGGAAGGCACAGTTTCTTGATTTTATTGAGTTGTTCTGTTTTCGTTTAATTGTTGTTTTGGTTTGTTTCCTGTTTTCCTATTACATTCGTGTGATTCTGTTGTCGCATTCTTCTACTACAAGGTGCAATCTATTCTTGAAGTTCTCGTGTTAAGTGTTTTGTTCTGTTTCTTTAGTTTACACTTACAACCTTTGTTACTACGGTGTTGTTTATGTTTTATTATCACTTGTGGTATGTTGTATGCCCAGGCTTCGATCTGAAAAAGAACCAGAATTTCCACTAGATCTTGAACTACCAAAAACCTCGAGAAGCAGACAGAAAGAAAAGAAAATGGCCAACCAAGGAGCACGAGCACCACGGTTTGGTGACCACTATGCAATCAATTTTGAGAGTGGATTTGATCAACAGGACATAGACGTTGAGAGCTACCGTATCCTCACTCAGATAGTTTCAATGATAACTCAAGGCCAGTTCTTTCAAGGATTAGACAATAAAGATCCTAACGAACATTTGGATTGCTTCTTAGGCCTCTGCAACACTTTCAAACTTCCGAGAGTGGATCGGAGTGAAGTCCATAGGATTATTTTTCCATTATCTCTAATGGGCAAAGCAAAGAATTGGTTCAGATCCATTGGGGTGCAAATGCTATGACAACTTTTGAGGAACTTCAAAAGAAATTCTTGGCTAAATACTTCCCTCCAGCTAAATTGGAGAAGATAAGAATAGATATAATGAATTTTCAGCAACATGATGGAGAGTCATTCCGAGAAGTATGGGAACGTTTTAATGATTTGATCTGACAATGTCCTAAGCATGATCTGGGAGAAATCAGAGAATTTAACACTTTCTTCAAAGACCTCACGGCTGAGTCTTCTATGATGGTTAAAGCATGTGCTAATGGTGTTTTGAAATATAAGAGTGTACCTGAAGTAAGGGATCTATTTGACAAAATTACAGAAGATGATTATTTGTTACCTAAAACTAGAAAACCTCATAGTAGAAGGCAGAGAAGAGTGTTAGACCTGGATGAAGAAACTTCTTTGAGTGCCAAGTTTGAGGCCTTAGCTAAGCAAGTGCAAACTCTGGAAGCTACACACGCCAAAGCTCCTATGTTATCATGTGGGTTGTGTAAAGGTGAGCACCACACGGATGAGTGTGCCATTACAACTGAGTCTCTACAGTACATGAATAACTATAACAAGCCACAATATCCTAACAACTACTCTGGAGGCAATAATAGACAATATGGTGGTGGAGGCCAAAATAGTTAGGGAAACCAAAATCAGACTCAATGAGGAGGCCAATACTATGGAAATGGCTACTGATCTGCCAACCGACATGGAACAGTTAATGAACCCAGTAGAAAAGTATGCAAAGGGGGAAAAAGCCGACCAGAAGAAAAAAGACAATGAGAAACGTGATACTAGGACTCGGGATGAGGTGAAAAGGAGCGGAGCTGCAGATAGACGAGATCGGGTTTTTGACCGCCTCAACCTCCTACGAAGAACAGCCGACCTGACCATTCGAGAACGGATAACTACTCCACTCAATAAAACCCGGTCAGAAATATTGGCAATCGTGGGGAAGAAAGGAATTCTGAAGTCTCCTCCAAATATTCTAATTCTCTTCATCTCAATTTTCTCAAGCATCAAATTCTATAAATTTCAATTATATTTATTGTTTCTATTATAATTATTAGTTAAATTATTTATTATTGTTTTTAATATATTATTATTTCAATTTTTCATTCTAATTCTCTTCATCTCAATTTTCTCAAGCATCAAAATTCTATAAAATTTAATTCTATTTATTATTTCTATTATAATTATTAGTTAAATTATTTATTCTTATTTTTAATATATTATTATTTCAATTTCTCATTCTTTTTTAATCCTTTTGAATTTTTTTTATAAAATGGATAGTTTTGGTTCTTCATCCCAACCAATTAATATTGGTGATGCATCATAATCAAGTCGTTGTCCACCAACGAATCTAAAATCCGAAATGTTTGTGAAATATTTCACAAAACTTTTTGATGCCAATGGAGTTCTTATTAGAGCACAATGCAATTTTTGCGAGAAATCATATGCCTTCAAAATTGGGAGCGGATATGGTACACTAAACAAGCATTTGGAGAAAACGCATCCTAAAGAAATCGGCCTTCAAAAGTCACAAACGCAATTAACTGGTTTGGCTAAACAAGGTTCTTCTTCTTCTAGTAATTTAAATTTATTTAAATTTAGTGATTCAAAATGGAGAGATGGTGTAGCTAGATTTGTTTGTGCTCAACATTTACCTTTTTCATTTGGTGAACAACCAAATTTTGTGAGATTAGTACAAGAAAATGCAAATCCACAAATTAAATGTGTTCCTAGAACAACTTTAACACGTGATATTAAAAAAATTTATAAAAAAGAAACAAATAGCTTATCAAAATATTTTTTAAAATAGATTCTCGTGTTTCAATATGCTCCGATATTTGGAGTGATCATTGGCTAATGAATAGTTATATGAGTATACTTGTCATTGGATAGATTCAAATTGGTTTTTACAAAAAAGAGTAATTGCATTTAGAGTTTTTAATGATTCTCATACGGCCATAAATATATCTAGATTAATTAGTATTATTTTAGAAGAATATAATTTGAGTGATAAAATTTTTTCAATTGGTTTTGATAATGCATCTATTGTAGAATTAAAAAATATTTGTGCGCCAATTTTAGGTGGGAAATTTTTTCATATTAGATGTGTATGCCATATTTTAAATTTATCCGTTAAAAATGGTTTAAGTGAATTAGAAATTCATATTAAACCAACTAAAGATGCAATTAAATATTTGACAGGACATCCAAGTTTAATGAAAACATGGGGAAAATATTGTATACAACATGGACAAAAACCTAAAAGATTTAAAAAGAATGTTCCAAATCGTTGGAATTCAACTTATGATTTACTTTGTGATTCTTCTAATTATAGTTCATTGTTATGTAATTTTTTCATTGATAACTCTTGTCTTGGAATTGTATTATACCCTAATTATTGGACTTCTTGTTTAAAATTGTTAGAAGTTTTAAAAGTTTTTAAGGATGCTACTTGTTTGTTTTCACATGTGTATTATTCAACTTCTCATATATTTTTAGTTGAAGTATGTAATATAGTTGGTGTGTTAAAAATGCAGATAAATGATGAAACTTTGACGAAAAGTATTATTCACATGTTAGAAAAATGGCTTAATTATTATAAAGAAATTCCAATTTTATATTTAGTTACTATTGTTCTTGATCCTCGTTTTAAATTTCAAGGCTTAGACCAATATTTGAAGTTTTATTATAATACGTTACAAGAATGCTTTTCATTAGATCAAACATTATGCAATTACAATTAAATTAAGTAGATACATAAATGAGACTAAAAGATATGTTAAATGTATTATATCAAGAATATTCTTCTAATTTTCAACCTCAAGTTCCTACTAGTAGTACCATTAACACTCACACTACTCACCATAGTTTTTTAACTTCAAATACTAGATCTTCGTCTTCTTTTATCCTTCCTGGTTTAGAAATATTTCAATCGTTAAAAAAACACAAGGGTACTACTAGTACAGAACTTTAGATATATCTAACCACTTGTTTTGATTTTAGTGATAACAAGTATGAATGTGATAGTATTGAGAACTTCCAAATATTGGAATGGTGGAAGTCCAAGACAACAATGTGCCCATTATCGCTTCGATAGCCCAAAGAGATTTTGGGTGCCCCGACATCAACCCGTAGCCGTGGAACAAGCTTTTAGTCAAGGTGGCAACATTTTGGACGAGACCCGATCGGGTTTGAGCCGTTGTCCTTGGAGATGTCAGCTTTATTAATGATTGGACTAAAGCCGCATATAGAGAACAAAACAAAAACATAGAAGAAAATTTGATTTAGATTTAGACGGTACCACTGATGGTAGATCTACTTGTACAACTAGAACTAATTCACCGGCACCGATGCCGATTAAGCCAATAATGGCGACGACGACGACTATTAGTTTATTAAAATGAAGAAAAATATCATATTGTACATTTTACATTATTGAAAATTGAAATAATTATTATGTTTATCAATATTATAATTTCCATATCTATATTTGTTTATATAAATTAATGTCATAGTTTTATTATATACACTAAGTGTTTATTGTATATCATAATATATTTTTCAATTGTATTATGTACTATTCAAATTTAAAGTTTAAACCATCAATTATGAATAAAATTTAGTAGTTTCTTCATTTATTAATTTCTAACTTTGTAAATTATGAATTAAAATCTTAACTTGTAAAATTTTTCTATCCAATGAAAAAAATTTAGTAGTTTCTTCATTTATTAATTCTTACTTGTAAATTTATGAATTAAAATCTTAACTTGTAAATTTTTCTATCAAATGAATAAAATTTAGTAGTTTCTTCATTTATTAATTTCTAACGTGTAAATTATGATTAAAAATCTTAACTTGTAAATTTTCTATCAAATGAAATAAAATTTAGTAGTTTATTCATTTATTAATTTCTAACTTGTAAATTTTGATTTAAAAATCTTAACTTGTAAATTTTCTATCCAATGAATAAAATTTAGTAGTTTCTTCATTTATAATTTTTAACTTGTAAATTTATGATTTAAAAATTTTAACTTGAAAATTTTATAAAATACTCTTATTCTTTCTATATCTTTCTTTCTCACTTATCTATATTCATAATTCTATTATTCTAAAAAATTCACATATTAGTTTAATTTTAACTACTTTCTAATACGTTATTATATTATAGTATATTAGAGTATACTAGTTTGAATTTCTAATTAATAATTCAAATATTCAAATATTCAAATATTCTTATTATTTTTATATCCTTGAATATGATTTATCTAGTTCTTCCTAGTTCTATTACTTAAAAACTATATATTAATTAAGTTCAATTGTAACTATAATTATTCTAATTACTAATTATGTTATTATGTTGTATTATTTGAGTTTCAATTAATAGTTTAATCATTATTTCAATAGAAATCAAATTTATAAGTGGAATAACAATCGAAATTCAAAACTAAAAATTAAAAAAAAGGACGGAATCGAAATCGGAATCAGAACTGGAACCAAAATCGCCGATTCAGGAACCGAAATTGGAACCGTGCCTCGGCTAGGGCGGAACCGGAACCGCCGGTTCCGGAACCGTGGCCATGGCTACCAACGGAGCCCAAATCCGTTGGTCAGTTTTTTTGGAGAATTTGTTCAACCGCTGGGAATTATGACTTTGCCTGTAACGATCGGAGAATACCCGAAGTGGAAGACTGTGTATTCGAATTTTGCGGTTCTTAAATCGCCTTCTCCTTATAATGTTATCATAGGTCGTCCTACCATGGTGAAGTTGAAAGACATATGGTCTCCTTATCATTTGGCGATGAAGTTCCCTACACCAGCAGGAATAGCAGTAATCGGAGGAGTCCAAGATGTAGCTCGGCAGTGTTACATGGTTGCTATGTAGGGGAAAACTGGAGGAGCTCGGGTAAACTGCATAGAATGAAGCACAGGATTCCTAGGCCCTCTAAAAATGAAAGAGGAGGATCCAACAAAGAGTCTGGATTATGATTTTGGGAAAGACGAGATACAAAAGATACCTTTGGATAAGCGAAGGCCTGAAAGGACCATCCAGATCGGTAGAACTATGTCTACTCATGTTCAAGGGCGCCTTATCGAGCTTCTGATTGAATTCAAAGACGTGTTTGCATGGAGTCCAGAGGATATGGGAGGTGTATCACCAAATCTCATCACATATTCGTTGAACATTCAGATTGATGTCAAGCCAGTCCAGCAGAAAAAGAGGAATTTTGCACATGAGCGAAGGCTGGTCATCCAAAAGGAAGTAGAAAAATTGTTGCAGGTCGGGATTTTGGGGGAGGTCAAATATCTGACCTAGATTACTAAGTAATGGTGAAGAAAGTAGATAGAGGATGGAAAATGTGTATTGACTTCACAGATTTGAACCGAGCATGTCCGAATGACTGTTATCCTCTGCTTTCCATAGATCAGATTGTGAGTGATATAGTGGGTTTGAAATGTTATCCTTCCTTGATGCTTACAAGGGTTACTACCAGATCCTGATGAACCTAGCTGATGCGGAAAAGACTACTTTCCTCACAGACCAAGGAACGTTCTATTATAAAAAGATGCCGTTCGGTTTAAAAAATACTAGAGCTACATACCAACGTTTTGTGAATCAGATCTTCAAGAGGCAGATCGGGAGAAACTTGGAAGTTTATATTGATGATATGGTAATCAAAGTTAGGCTGGAGACAGAGATGTTAGATGACCTGAGAGAGACCTTTCTGGCATTACGGGAGGTCGGCTTAAAATTAAATCCCGAGAAGTGTGTATTTGGTGTGAGCTCGGGAAAATTTTTGGGTTTCATGGTATCGAAAAAAAGAATTGAAGCCAACCCTAAGAAGCTGGAAGCCATAATTTCCATGGAAGCTCCTTGAAATGTCAAAGAAGTGCAGAAGTTAACTGGATGCATGGCAGCCCTGAACAGGTTTTTGTCCTGAGCAGCCGAAAGAGATTTACCCTTTTTCAAACTCCTGAAGTCAGCAAAGGATTTCAAATGAAACGAGGACTGCCAAAAATATTTTGAATCTCTAAAGAAGCAACTTCCTACTCTATCTGTCCTCGCAGAATGAGAAATCTTATTTTTATATCTAGCGGTCACAGAACAAGCAGTAAGTGCGGTTTTGGTCTGAGAAGATGAGGGTGTCCATAAGCCTGTATATTTTGTAAGCAAAGCTTTACAAGGGGCTGAGCAAAGATATCTAGAAATCGAGAAGTTGGTGTTATCTCTGGTTTTTGCAGCTCGGAGATTGAGACCGCATTTCCAAGCACATCCTATTTGCGTTCTGACTTATCAACCCCTCCGTCAGGTATTGTACCGACCTGAGGCATCTGGGAGGCTATCGAAGTGGGCCATTGAGCTCGGGGAGTATGACATTACCTTCAAACCCCGAGCAGAAATCAAAGGTCAGGCATTAGCCGATTTCATTACTGAGATGCCTCGAAAAGAAGAACGAAGCTCTGTTTTAGAACCAAATAAGGCAGAGCGAGATGATGTAGGAAGATGGCAACTATTCGTTGATGGAGCTGCAGTAGGAGAAGGATCAGGAGCGGGGCTAGTACTAATTAGCCCTGAAAACAATGAGTTAACTTATGCATTGAAATTTGAGTTTCCTACTTCTAACAACGAAGCAAAATATGAGGCGCTCATAATAGGTTTGAAATTGGCCTTATCAGTGGGGGCACATCGGATAGAGGCCTACAGTGATTCTTAACTTGTGGTTGAACAAGTCTCTGGAAGGTATGCCATCAAAGATGCTACGATGAAAAGATATGCAGAGCTCGTTCGCAAGACCGTAGAAAAGTTTGATATTAGTAAGATTCCGAGGTCGCAAAATAGAAGGGCAGACGCTTTGAGTAAGTTAGCTTCTTCTACCTCAGCACATCTGAACAAATATGTGTTTATGGAGACACTTCTTAATAGGAGCATAATGGTCGCAAAAGTAATGGATATAGCAGATTCGGAAAATTGGATGACCCCTATATCAAAGTTCTTGATGACTGGAACTTTTCCTTAAGACAAAGCGGCAGCTCGACAGATTCGTATGCGTGCTTCTCGATATTTTCTCAAAGATGGAATTCTATATAAAAAAGGTACCTAAAACCCTTATTGCGATGCGTAGATTCAGAACAAGCTCACTATTTTCTTCGAGAAATACATTAAGGAATCTATGGCTCCTATGTCGGATCTCGAATGCTGGCTAAAAAAGCTACCTTCATCGGGTATTTGTGGCCGACTATGTATAAAGATGCAACTCAAATAGTAAGGACTTGCAAGAGATGCCAGAAGTTTGCTGTGACAACACACAGTCCTCAGGTACCTCTTAACTCGACTATTTCTGTTTGGCCCTTTTATCAATGGGGAATAGATCTGCTCGGTCTTTTTCCTGAAGGGGCAGGTCGGGTAAAGTTTCTCATAGTGGCAGTAGATTATGCCACTAAATGGGTTGAGGCAGAACCCTTAGCCGTTATCTCTGGGAAGAATGTGATAAAGTTTTTCAGGAAGAATATTGTCTGTAGATATGGAATTCCAGAAGTCATAATTTCATATAACGGAAGGCAGTTTGCCAAAGAGCCATTCAAGTCTTAGTGTTTGTCTCTTGGGATTAAACAGAACTTCAAATCGGTAGCTCATCCCCAGACAAATGGATAAGCAAAGGTGACTAATCGTATATTATTGCAGGGGCTAAAAACACGATTAGGACGAGCTAATGGAAACTGGGTTGAACAACTACTGATGGTTTTATGGTCATATCAAACTACTCCAAAAATAGCCACGGGTGAAACTCCATACAGCTTAACATATAGAGCCGAAGCGGTCATACCAGCTGAGATAGGGGTACCAAGCCCCCGAATTTTATTCTTCAGCTCGGGTGGTAATGAAGAGGGACTCTGAGAGAATCTGGATGCTTTGGAAGAAAAAAATATGCTAAGTATAAACAAGAGATAGGGGTACCAAGCCCCCGAATTTTATTCTTCAGCTCGGGTGGTAATGAAGAGGGACTCTGAGAGCCGAAGCGGTCATACCAGCTGAGATAGGGGTACCAAGCCCCCGAATTTAATTCTTCGACTCGGGTGGTAATGAAGAGGGACTCTGAGAGAATCTGGATGCTTTAGAAGAAAAAAATATGCTAAGTATAAACAAGAGATAGCTCTGTATTATAACCGAAGAGTGAAGAATCAATATTTCTGAGCTGGTGACCATGTTTTAAGAAAAGTGGAAGCAAGTCGGGTCGGAAAAATAGGGAAGTTAGACCCCCAATGGGAAGGCCCTTAAAAAGTGGTGGATGTCTCTTCCAAAGGTTATTGCACATTGTTAATAATGGATGGGAAATCAATCCCAAGGACTTGGAATTTTCAGAATCTGAAAAAGTATTATTAGTAGAGAATTCATTTTTTATGATGTAATAAGTTCATTCTTACTTCAATAAAGTTTCTTGCTGTTGTTATGGCAATTCCGGAGAAAAGATCTCTGTGAACATCTATAAAACAACTATGCAGAATTCCCGAGGTGAATTCCTTGTAAAAAATTATGAGGAAATAAAGAAACTTCAGGAAAGCAAAATTTTTAGAGTTAATGTAATCTCCGAGAAGAATCTCCGAGAAGAAATGCTAACTCACGTTAAAATATCCCGAGTTGAATTTCTTGTGAAGAGTTACGAGGAAACAAAGAAACTTCGAGAAATGAAATCTTTAAATAAGTGTAATCTCCGAGAAAAAACAACTAGTTTTTGCAAAAGGAACTTCAAAGAAAGGAAATTTCATATTTATCTTCGAGACGAATCTCCGAGAAAAAGCAACTAACTTTGGCAAAATTTCCAAAGTAAAATCTCTGAACAAGAACACAAAATAGCAAATTCATTATTCGCGTGGATAAACAAAACACTAAACTAATCCGCGGAGGAACAAGGCTTAAAATTATAAATAGAAAAGCTACAACTAGAGATGTCTTCAAGATTGGCTTCCCTCGTCATCTTTCTCCAGCTCGGATATATCCACGTCGGGCATTTCAATTTGTGGAGTTGAAGGGATATACTGATTCAGAGTAAAATTGAGCTCCCCACCGACCAACTCTCTGAATTTCTCGGTAATCTTCACAGCAGCATCTGCATCTGATGTGAATCCCACATCGGTTCCACAAAGAGGTCCAGGCTAGTATATAAAGTTAGGTCAAACAACCTCACTTGGACACAATGGTTTTCAGGTTGAGTTAGGGTTCACCTTATCATTTGGTATCAGAGCCACTTGTGCGAACCACACCCTGCTCCTTGGGCTACGACCGACAGAACGCCGACGGAAGCAGTTGAGGCCCTGGGGGTCCGTCAGATTGCCGACTAAGGCAGCCGGCTCTTTAAGAGTGGGTGAATGATGTGAATCCCACATCGGTTCCACAAGGAGGTCCAGGCTAGTATATAAGGTTGGGTCAAACCTCACTTGGACACCATAGTTTTCAAGTTCAGTTAGGGTTCACCTTATCAGCATCATAACCCAACTCGTCAAGGGTCTTGTGAGGCAAGTACTGCGCCTGAAAAGCCTTGACTGCTTCACTATAGCCATAGCGAGCAACAGGTAAGTTAAGTTGAGCAAGAATCCGAGCAAATTCCTCAAACCTCAAGAAGTTTTCCACAGTTTGGTTGGAGCCACTTCCTTTGTGAAAATTATAACGACTCTCCATGTCCTTGAACCTAGAATGCCACTTGAAACAGGAAGAGCTAAGTGTCTGCACTCTCGCTTGGAGGTTTGTTAGCTCAGTTTTCGTATAGTGGAGTTCCTGACGAGCAGAGATAAGTTCTTGTTAAGTAGTCGACTCCAGATTTTTCTGCTTATTGATCTCTTCTTCCAACGAGCTGATCCGGATCTCCAGCTCATAGACCTTTTTCTTCTCAGTCTCTAGGTCAGATCGCAGGGAAGTGGAGTACTCAACAGCTTGGATTACTTCAATGGCTCGGTTAGATAAAACCGCACTCTGGTAAAAATATATATATATTAGAGCAGGTCAAGAAGTATACAAAAATAAAAGATGATAAGTTAAAAATGATACATGGGAAGCAGAAATAGCCAAGGCATTGATCAGCTCTTCATTGTCAAGCTGCAGTAGGGAATTTTGCTCTCTTGGTGGAATTCCTTGGCTGAGCCATTGATGTGACGCAGCTGGAGTGATTAGTCAGACTTTACAGATGAAATCCCAGCCCGGGCAGAATTGATCACCGGGATGAGAAATAGGAACGTAGAAAATTGGTACGGTTGATGATGACAGTTGGGACAATAGCCCAAACTCGGCATGATTGGAGAAATCGTAAGAAAAGATAGAAGCAGAATCGGTCGCGGTACTTCCACATTTACCCCCTCTATCTTCCAAGCTGGATGAGGGAGGTATGTTTCTTTTTTTACCTCTAGTCTTCTTTTCTCGAGGAATAGAAAAAAGACCCGAGGAAGGTTTTGAAGGACCCAAAATCACCGGACTTGAGTCTGGTGGTGAAATTTCCAGAGCAGGAATTATTGAGCCTGTGGCTTGTGTTGAAAGTTCCTGAGCAGGAATTTCTACTAGGGCTAAAGTATCCTCGCTTGATTTTCCCGAGGAGGAAGCAGTACTTGATGGTTTACTGAAGCTTGCCATGATTAGTTGACCGAGATCCATTACTGCAAAAATAAAAGTATCAGAGAAAAATCAAAACAAGATGGTCAAAATAGACAAATTAAAGGTAAAGTACTCACGTTCATTCCCTTGTCTATCCTTTGTTCCCTTATACTTGAGGCCAAGACACTACCGAAGCACTATGGGCTTGAGGAGATGAACTACTCGGTTGATTGGTTTGTGAATCAACAGAGAGATTCGCATTTGTATCCTTGTTACCTTTTCCATTTCCTACAGACTCTAAACTAAAACTTGGAGTGTGTGAGCTATTAGCTGTGGGTTCTTTGTAACTAGCAGAATTGACATGCTCGGAAGAGTTAGAGTGCTCTTCAGAAGACATACCTGCAGAAAAGAAGAAGAATCTCGAAGAAGTCTTAGAAAGATTGGGGAGATGATGATCTCTGTTGATACTTATAATGCCCAGAAATTATAAAATAGGGGATATGATAAGATAAGTGGATTTGGTTGTATATATAGATGAGGAAAATTTTGAATTTCGAAGAGAAGATTATGATTGGGAAGATGAACCAGTGACGTAATTAAAGCAATTCAAAGCAGTCTATCCATTATGGGATAACGTTTATTTCGAATTAAAACGTGTGCCAGCCTTTAATTATACGTTTCATCAAAAAGTGAATAGCGGTATTATCAACGTGTCAAGTCATTTAGCTCGGTGTTGTTTCCAGTCTTCAAGGAAGCCAGCTTGAAGTTGTTCCCAGTCTTCAAGGAAGCCAGCTTGACATCATTTTCAGTTTTCAAGAAAGAATAGTTAATATTTCAAGTCATTAAGTTTGGTGCTGCTTCCAATTCTCAAGAAAGCCAGTTCGGTATTATTTACAGTTTAGCTCGGTATTATTTTTAATCCTTAAAGGATCCAGTTTGGACTTGTCTGAAGATTGTTTCAAGACGAACAAATACCATTTATACCGACTTGAGGGGCTATTGATATAACAATATTCAGACTTAATTTGAATATAAAGAATTAGTCAAAGATTTGGTTTCAACCAATTCCCAAACAACAAGGAGCAGTAAAGTAACAAGTAACGGTAACATTGCTTTGGGTTTCTATATATTGACATGTTTTTACATAATAAAGGACACGTCAGAGGACCTCCACGTCGCGACATGTTTTTCTGTTTTACTGTCCACGTCGAATTTCATCTCTTTCTTCCTTTTAGGCCTCCAAACGCGAACTATTCTCCTTAAACACCCCTTGATTCGCTCCAATGACCCCCGAGGCTTTGGTTTGGACTTCAATTTGCCATCATTCCCTCCCCGGTCGAAAGGATTTGTCCTCAAATCTGATCCAGCATGTCGAAAATACCCAACACCAACTCTAGAATGCAGTAACATTGCACAAAATTCCTTGGAATCCCCATCACCAACTTCCATCGACTGCAAATCATTTATTATTTTCCGTTGGTCTTTATATACCTCAGACGGGTGTAATGATGTCAACAAAAATTTACGTCCTTGCCATTTAAATGCATAAGTATTGTCACGCCCATGATGTACCACATCTCGATCAAACATTTATGGTCTTCCAAGAAGCACATGTCCCGCCGACATTGGCACCACATCACAAAGTATTTGGTCCCGATATGCCCCAATAGCAAGATCTAGCTTGATTTGTCGAGTAACCTCCTCCGCTGTTTCTGCATTAACCCAATGAAGCTTATAGGGATTCGGATGAGCAACAGTAGTCAACCCCAACCGTTCAACAAGCAACGAGCTGGCAATATTCGTGCAACTCCCCGTATCAATAACCACATTACACTGTTTACCCTTGATAAGACACCGTGTGTGGAATAGTTGGCGGCATTTATACTCGTCGTTCGCCTTAGGTTGTGCTGCTAAAACTTGCCTTAACACCAATGCCTCACCGACCACATCTTCAGGAAAAATAATCTCTTCCTCAGGACCTTCTAAATGCGGCATTCCATCATACTCAGACTCTACCTTCACGACATTCCCATTAGGTTTAATAAGCAAGACTTCCACACTGAGCAGCTACATGTCCATAACCATGACACTTGAAGCACTGAACCGATTTAGCCATTGAAGTCATATTACCGTCAGGCCTACCCTTGACTTCTTGACTTGATGAGCCTTGCGTTGTTCCCTTGAAAACAGACTTCCAAGATCGAGTACCATCCAACCCAATTTGCTTCTCCATTTCAAGTTGTCGCTCCACTTCCCTGGCCTTATGAAGCAAGTCCTCCAAATCAGTGTATTGATATAAAACAACATATTTAGCAATACCTTGATTCAAGCCACTGACAAATCGCGCAATAGTCGCCGCCTTTTCCTCGTGGACTCGTGCTCGACTCATGATAGTTTGCATCTCCTGGTAGTACTCCTCAACGCTCTTATCTCCTTGAGATAAATTTTGAAGCCTCAACCACAAACCTTGAAAATAATGAGTTGGAACAAAGCGGGTTCGCATTAATTCCTTTACTTCATTCCAAGTACGGATTGGTCGTTCCCCTAGTCGGTCACGTTGAATAAGTACATCTTCCCACCACGTGCTAGCATATCCAGTGAATTCCATAACCGCCAAACTAATCTTAGTTTCCTCAGAATAATTATAGAATTCAAAAATCTTGTTCACCTTTCTAACCCAGTCCAAAAAACAATTCCGGACTTTCTTTTCCCGAAAATGGCGGAACTCGTATCTTGCCTTCTTTCTCTTTAAAGCCACCCTTACGTCCCGGCCGACCAACACTGTCATCTATGTCAGCCCCATCCTCCTCCCTTCCATCAAACCAAGGATTTCTAGGTGGAGTCCTCCGTGGAGTACCTGTTCTAGATCCCGACTCCAGATGTTCAACCCGCTGACTGATCCGTTGAGTTTCAGCTGTTAATTGCCGTAACTGTTCACTCACAGTAGCCAGTATACCTTCCAAATTTTGGTTAACACTAGCTCCTTCTTCCTCTACTCATATTAATTTAACCAAATTTCAACAGAATATCTACAAATATCCAATATATATGATCAACCCAACAAGAAATCACCAATTCAACCGGATCAAATTCTCACAATACCAATTAAATAATAACACAAGATATAATTGTTGTAACCTTCTCACGATAATCAAATCATGCAAGGCTATGAATAACAACAATTTAGGGTTTCAATTTTAAGGAAATAACGGATAAACCTGATTTCGAAAATCCCTTGAGCTCTGATACCACTTGATAACGATCTCACCAAGCTCCTCACGTAGATTGATAGTTGTTGCGGAATATTGGTCACGATCTTTTCGAGAATCAATGTGAATAAAAATCGAATCAATCTATCTCCGTAGACTAACAGTAAGCACGATTATTTGATGGCTCCTCACCAACAAATAACAAGACAGTCGCGCGAAGAGAACTCCCTCCTCAGGAATAATCTCCACAAAGTAAATTGAATTTCCCTCATCAGGAAAACAACTCACGAAAAAACAACTCTGTGTTTTCAATTCTCAAAATTCACGTCTATCCCATTACAACTGATAAAAATACCTATTTATAGGCTTATTACAAACCCTAAACGAATTAACCATAAAAGGAAACATTAATTAACTTAAAACCTAAAAATACCAAAAGAAGGAAATTAATTAACGCTGAAAAATCCCGCACGTCGCGACGCGAGGGAGCCCGACGTCGGGAAAAACAGTCGCGAAAATAAAAACTCAAACTGGACGGACGTCGCGACGCGCGACGTCAGAGGACCTCCACGTCGCGAAGTGTTTTTCTGTTTTGCTGTCCACGTCGAAATTCATCTCTTTCTTCCTTTTAGGCCTCCAAACGTGAACCATTCTCCTTAAACACCCCTTGATTCGCTCCATTGACCCCCGAGGCTTTGATTTGGACTTCAATTTGCCATCACATTGTTTCTGGATGCCGTATTGCCGATCTTGTGTGACTGATTATGGATATTGTGGCTTTTCTGCTGTTCATAGAATTTTTTATTTTCCATTTTCCATTTTTACCTATAATAAGTGGCACCTGTGTGTTATTTCCGTTAAAAACATTGACAGAGTTTGCTTGAGTGACGATTTTGGTGCGTTTTTCCAATATTAGTGACTAAAATGCTTCATTTTTATTGTGAGTTACAAAATAAATTTTTTCCTACATTGTGAGTGACGATTTTGGCAATTTTTTCTTTTCTTTACTATAAAAATCTTTTCTAAGTTCCTCTTTGTCTATTTAAAAAAAAGATAGTAAACACAAAAATAAAAATCTTTTCTATGTTTCTTGGTTGTATACTTATATTTCCATAAATAGCCCCTTTATTTTAACTCTCCTCAGATCAAGGACCAGTCGATTAACTTATTCTTCATTCCCGTCCCTGAACAGGGCATTAATCGATCTTACTGCCAAATCCACCTCGGTCCTTTCATTTCTTACCCGTTTTTTGTTTTTTGCTTTTCATCGATGACCCTGATTATTTTTAATTTGATCTCGTCACTTCCATATACATTTATGCTTCAGTAGAACAAGATACGGTGTAAAAATGGATTTCACAGGCTCCACTTCCGCCTCCACCTCTACTCAGGTTCACGATTTTTATATATTTTTCCCGCACTAAACTTATGGGTTCGTTTGATGGGTTTTGTTTAATTGTGAGATAAAAGATTGGTTTTGTTTAATTGTGACATAAAATATACGGATGACAATGAATCTCGTTCTGGGTTCTCAGTTAATGAATTATTAGTTTATATTGGCATATTTTAATGAGCATTTTGATTTATGTTTCTGCATGAATTAGTGCCAATTGTATAGACACTAACTTGGTCATTAATTTCATGGTAAGATGTTAATGTACAGTTACATTTATTTTTTCTGTTATGAACTTTTTCTGTTGGTTTAGGACGGAAGATGAGTAAATCCCTGTAAACTAATTGATTGGATAATGAAAATAGAATTTGGTTATATTTGGAATTCGTAATGAAAGAGAAAGCTATAGTTTTATCAGCAGATGTGAGTGGCATTTGAGAAAAATTTGTTTACAGTTGTAACCATTTTGTTTACAGTTCATCTAAGTAGCCATTTTGTTGAATCATTCTGGTTACTGTTGTCATCTCAAGTTGTTGACTTTATTTATGTGTGATGCATTTTTCTTATTTCATCAAAAAGTTTTCTCTTTTACTATTTGGGCTATGTATGATGCAAGAGAGCATTTTTGTTACATTCTTCTTTCCAAAGAAAGAGTTCACAGGGTAACAGCTATTTTGGAAACTAGTTACTCAATAATACACTTGAGGAGTGTCTGAGCACCTGTGAGAAATTTTGCATTAAATTTTTTTCTTTTTCTTTTGTGTTTCAGTTCCCTCTGAAACGAGTGCATTCACTTTTGACAATGTTTCTGTGTAAAACCATTGGAGAAGGGTTGAGTTAGGCTGACAACCTGCTTAAAACTTCGTCACACAAATGATTATGGATCATATTAGAAATCTTTTAAAGATGGAATATGATGGTGAAATATGATCCATATGGCCAACCTCACATTCTAGGAAAAGGCTTAGTTGTTGTACTTGTTTGACAGTTACTGTGCCTGTGCCACATTCTTAAGGCTCCTATAATTGCTAACTGACAAGGATTTATACTCAGTTCTGTGTACTAGGCACTCTGAGAACAACAACAATAAACTAAGCCTTTATCCCACTATGTGGGGTCGGCTATATGGATCATATTTCCCCATCGTCTTTATCTCACTAGGCACTCTGAGAACAGAAATAAAAATTTGTAGGGAGTGCCCTCGTCTCTGGGATTACAAGATATGTGTTACCGGACATTTTGCTATAAAAAATTACTTTGTTTTAAAACCTTTCTTCTCCAATGCTCTAGATGTGTTTTAATTAGGCTTATTGCATCTCGGATCCAATACATTCTCATTGCTGTCTTTTCAGTTTTTTTTTTTTGGATATACATCAATAGTTTATCAGACATTAACATGGATAAGATCCATTGATTTAGCAGCAATGTAGAAATCACATGGCCTGCAGATTAAAGTGATGGACAAGGTTCAGATGAGGAATGAGTTATTGTGGATCTCAGGTACCTAGATATGAGGAAGGGTGTAATAATCATATATTTTTTCAGGCAGTGGGAAATTAGAAGGCTTTGATTCCTTGTAAAGTCAATGGTAGAGTTGTGTTGGGAAAGTTCAGTGTAATGTATTTCTGCTTAACGAAAAAGCAACTTTAAACAGATGTATTGGTAACAACTGTCTGTAGACTCTTTCTTTAATTTTCTGCAAAGATTGAATAGTGAAAGACGTATGGGTTATTAATTAGCAGAAGGTAGCCGACCCACACAGTGGGATAAAGACTTAGCTGTTGTTGTTGTAGCATTAGAGAAAAACTTTGTCTTTTCTTAGAAAGTGGAGGGAAGAAATTTGTGACTTATTTCATTTATGTTCCAGTATTGTTGTGCTAATCCGCCTCTGAATGGCATCCATTAATGTGTGTTCGCACTTGTTTCCTTCTCCCCTCCCCAACATCTAACCCAAGGAATAGCATAAGAGTTAAATCTATAACTTTGCATTGTCGCTCACTCCGGTATTAACTTGTAGGAGCATAACATTACTTTGATTGAGGAGGATCATGAGACAACCTGTTGGGGCTGTGGAATCCGTCTTCTTGTTTCACCTCATGCGCCTGTATTCAAATGTGGCTGGTGTGGAGCAATAACTAACAAAAATGCATTGAAATCTGATAACCAGTATTATAAGTGGAGGCGCTTGCGAGATAGATGCTTTGTAGTGTTTGTCCTAATGTTCATGCTGTTCATAATATGTAAGCAACTAAAACTATGCCATTTACTTTTCATAATCCACTAGCCTAGCAACTGCAGCATATTTCTGCTTTTGAAAAAGTCTAGCAAGATGGAAAACTAGTCACTTGAATGCATTTAACTTTTAATATTCTTTAATTTCACTTTAGTTTCTCATGCATCTTGTAAATATAAACCACCTTTGGCTACAAAATGGTGACATGCAGATGTGTATGCATATTTTGTATTTTCATTCTATGTTTATCTGCATCAATTCCTACCCCACATAGTTGGATTAAGGCTTAGTTATTGTTGTTTATCTGCATCAATGAATAGAGTTGGATGACATGATTCCTCAAGGATGTTGCTGAAAGTGGTTGCATTGCATCTAATCTAAGGCACAATTCCGGAGTAGATGAGAGATAATTGAGAAGTGTCCGCAACAGAAAGCATGCGTCAGAATCAGTTGATAGTTCACAGCTGTTGCAAACTCTTGCATTAATTTTGGGAACCTGCACAATGTTCTAAATTGACCCTTTTTTTGTAGTTTTTATTGTCGGGAATCAATTGTTCATGTTAGAGTTTCCTGATTTGCGAGAATTTAATTTTCTTAAACTACTAGTAGATAAAATGAAAAGCCAGCTCTCCTCATGAATGAGAACTAATTTACTCTGCTTTAGGTGCATATATGTGTGTTTGCTTGCATGCATGTGTGTGTATACCTACGTATATACAGCAGCTATAGTTCCCCTTTCTGTCAATGAACAGAGCTCTCATGTACCCTCCAGTGGCCAAGAGACTTATATTCTCTTGGTTTGTTATCTTCTCATAGGGCCATAGAGTATGTTGAAATGTCTTTGAACTTCCCTTTTTTAGGAACAGGATTCAATTTCTTGTTGAGGTTCTTTTCTCTGTTTTGTTCTCGTATGTGTTTGAAATTTGCTTAACTGATTGGGATAAGAAATATTGTCTTCAATAAGGGAATGTCTGTTGACATGGTTGTGGTGAATGGGAGATGATAACCAAACACAAATCAGGAAAAAGAATTAAACTGGCCACCAGATAGTGGGTTATGTGGCAGCAGAACTGATGTCTGCAGTTTAGTCTTTAATGCTGATTCTTATTCATTATTGTATATTTTGTTAGATAATGTGGGGAAATTAATTGAGAAACTATTATATTGCAATGGCAAATAATTATAGCATCTGGCTATAAGTGCATTTATCAGAAGTTAAAATTATATGCAATGATATATGTAAGATGCATTTTCAATTATCCTAAAGAGCAAGTCGTTTGCATTGTCCATTTCAGCACTTGTGGTTTCAGTTCTTTGTCAAGAGCAATTATTTGACTGGTTTTATCACTTACTACATGGAGTATCTTATATTTGGAATGCACATGCTAGATTTGCATCTACATTCCTTGAATTCTGATAACTTTTTACCGATACATATATCAATTTCGTAACTGAATAGATAATGCATTTGATTTTCCTATCATGATGTAATTTTCAACTTTGAAGCTTATTGTGATTTCTGGTTGCTGCAGAAAGAAAAGTGGCTGAAATGTTCGTTCTTCATATTATTCTTGTTAGTTATTATGTAATTGATTTCATTCTTGAAACTTTATTCATGTTAGTGCAGGTGGTGGCATCTGGGCAGTCTATCCCGTTGTTTTCTCAGTCAGTTTGTTTTGTGGCATATTTCACTGTTCCATAACAACTATATTGTCTATATCTACCTTATCTTCATTTAGTCTTGCGGCATTTCTGTCTCCTGGTGTCCCACCAAGGATATTATGGGGTAGCTATCCAACGGTAGGAAAAGGGGGACTTGAGAACTATACATTTTGCCATTACTGCTCAAAGCCAAAGTCGTCAAGAACGCACCATTGCCGTTCATGCGGAATGTGCGTATTGGACATGGATCATCACTGCCCATTTGTAAGTATTGACCACTAAAGTTTTTAGGTTCTTGAACTTTTCATATGATGTTTTAGAACTTCTGACATAATAAAGAAATGCATATTACATCTAAGAATTCTTTATTGGCTAGATGCTTTAGAAACAAGAGAACTTGTAACATTAAAATTTCCATAATTCAGTAATTCTGAAATTCATTTAGAAGGTAACGATTTTATTAAAAGGAATCAAGTGGGTGCAACTGATAGACTCGAGGTAAAGTTATCTTCTTGTATAGTTACGAGCCCTGTAAAAAGAGTCACAAAAATATAGGCTTTCAGTTGGTTAATTGTTATTTATATGGAACCGAGTTCCAGAAAGCACTGTTTTTTCTTTCTCTCCACACAGCAACACCTAAGCCTTTGTCCCACTATGTGGGGTCGGCTACATTGATTATATTGCCATTGTAGTCATATTCCAAGCCTATAGTTTCTTTTGTTTTCTTATTGTTGGAGCTCTAAGCTACTAAATGTCATTCACATTTTCACAACAGCAATTGCAATTTTCTTTGGATTTCTCCTAATAGCAATAAAATGTTTTTTTTTTCTTTTATGATATTTTCATTTCCCCTTGAATGAATGTGGTACACATTTTCCAAAGCATGTTTTTTTCCAAGTGTGCTGACTTTTTTCTTTGATTTCATGGGGAGAATTCACTCAATGATGATTCTGACGAATTCTCTTATTGCTGTTAAACTGATGCAGGAGCATCATTGTTTGTAATATTGTTTTATAGTTGGCTAGGTTTTGATTGATCTTCTGCTGTTGTTTCATACTTGTTGTGTGTTAGTTGCTTTCTTATGATTGTTTTGGTCATAAAATCCAATTTCGGAAAATTCTATATTCTACATGAAGTCCTTCGATGATCATACAAAGACAAGTTGAATGACATGGATAGCAGAAGGCAAAAAAATTTACTCCATGAGTAGGTAAAAGTTAAGATAGACAAGGGTTAAGCTAAATAAAACATTTTATTGTCCAATTAGTTGCTATTGTTAGTAATAACACTATTATATTGTTTTTTATTTATTTATTACTTGCAAATAGTCCATTGATATGCAATTGAGCAATTTCCCTGTTATCTGCAGATTGGAAATTGTGTTGGTGCAGCTAATCATCGGTGCTTCATCATTTTTCTAATGTCAGCTGTAGTCAGTACAATTTATGTCTCAATTATAACTGCATATGCGGCACTTCATATCTGGCCACCACTAAACTACCTGGATCAACCTGTAGGCAGGATGACTTCTTTTGGGTTGGCCTTGAACTTCTTGAAAGAAACTATATTTTCCTTGCTTAGATCTGCTGTCTTGCTAACGCCAAGAGGGGTTGTTCTGGCTTACCTGTTCATTGCTAGTATCTCAGTGGGGATCGGATTACTTGTACTTTTATGGCAGCAGCTGTCTTACATATATAGAGGGAAAACTTATCTAAGCCAACTAAGTGCCTCCGAGAGTGAAGGTGGAGAAAAGGATTGCGAAAATTTCATTTATTTTTTTGGTTGCCAATACATTGCAGCAAGATATTTCCCAAGTTATTGGAATTCTACGAAAACTCACAAGAAATAAGTATTAAGAGGTCTGTCAACTTTTCCTTCTCTGTTCTGCGATGGAAAGGTTTTTTTTTTTTTAACATGTAATGCTTCTTAGTAGGTTGCAAAGCACAAGCGGGAATAAGGTGTAGCAAGATGCATTCTATTCTCTTATCCAGTTTAATTTTATGTTTCACTAGATAGCTGAGAATAATGCTAAGTTTGAGGCTGAATTATATCTGATTCTGTTTTTAGGCTTCGTAGTAAGCATGGAGTTTTATTGTTTCCCAGGTGGATGCAGGGTTCCACTGGTTAGCTTGCAATCTTGAAGTTGCATAGCGGTTGGGTTGTATCAGGGCTAATTGTCTAGCCTTTTGGTCGATTAGCTGAAACAGCAAGGCACGATTTAGCAGTCACAAGCCATTTGATACACCGATTTTATATAATGTTGTATCAGGTTAACACTGTCTAGCCTTTTGGTCGATTAGCTGAAACAGCAAGGCATGATTTAGCAGTCACAAGCCATTTGATACACCGATTTTATATAATGTTGTATCAGGTTAACACTGTCTAGCCTTTTGGTCGATTAGCTGAAACAGCAAGGCATGATTTAGCAGTCACAAGCCATTTGATACACCGATTTTATATAATCAACTATTACAATACATGCTGAGTTGAGAATATAGTGGAGAGAAAGTGTCAATCCCACGAGGAAGAAGGATAATATCAAATTTAAGTCATTTTAATTGAATTAATAAATCAAAGTAAAATTCAAGGAATAAATATCCAAAATATTAGAACTGAAAATTGAAATAAAAATACAATAAAAAAAGAGACTAGGGTTTTGAGGCAATCAAGCAAAGCTAAGAGGACTTTACAAATAAACAAACATCTAGGATTTTCGAGTTTTTCAGATAATTCGTAATTAAGTTATTCAAGTTATTAACTAGTGAGTTTTCCTATTTTTCCAGTGGATTCCACTAATTTACTAGCCTTTTTGGAGGTTAAGAAAATCTATTTTAGCAACCCCTATAGGATTTTCATGCTTTGGCAATCAAATTGGCTAAAGATTCATTAAAATGAAGGATCTTATATGTTGCACACGCCCCTTAGGAATGTTGTGTTAGGCAATCGAACTTATGGTAAATTGATTCACGGTCTAATTTAATTTGGAATAGTGCACCTATGGTAATTACAGAATTTATAAGTGCTAGGGAGTTGGATGCCTATCTGTCCTGTTATCAACTGATATAAGGCTTTAGCTTTGTCTTGCATTATAACGATCTGTGTTATATGGTGGGTATCACAACTTTTGCTTAGTTTCATTGCGGTAATAAGAAAATAAAGATTTTTGTATCCAGAGGTTCTGCAAATTTGTCATGTTTTTTTATGTTTGTGTATAAGTGCAAGCAATTAGATGCGTATATGTCCTGTTAGCAAGTACACGTAAGGCTTTAGCTTTGTCCTTATGCATTATGATTACCTGTGAGTAATATCGTGTGTATCACTACTTTTGCTTAGTTTGGTTGCAGTAATTAGCTAATAAGGATTTTTGTATCCAGAGGTTCTACAAATTTGTCATGTTTCTTCATAGTTGTGTTCTAACTCTTCTGCTGATAGTCTATTTGTTCTAGGTTAGACATTAAGAAAGCTTGTGACCTAATGATAATAATGGGTTGTAAGAGTTTGGTTTTGTCCGCTGGATTACGTCCTTTAGGTTTAGACCCTGAAAGAGAGGGAAAAAAAGACCCACTTGAGAGAAACAAGAGAACTGAGCAAGATACGAAACGTTTGATTGTTATATAAGTGGCACGTTTGAGAGCATTTTGGTTCTTCTATGTCCATTTTGTAATGCTCTCTCTCAACTTTCTCATTAAATAGCAGCACTGCTTGGCTGCAATTAACTGAAACTTATGTTGTATTGAGATAGATTCATGTGCTTCCTTACTGTTATCGAGCCCAATATCTTGCATGAACCCTTGGGTTTCTAAACTCATGGAATCATAACTTCTCATGTCACTAAAGGGAAGTTATAGTTTGTGGATACAACTAAGACTTTATCCCATTGGGTAAGTTATTATTTGTGGATATTGGAAAAAAAAAACGAGAGTGTGCGTGTGAGAGAGAGATGCATTTTAAGTGTTTCTTTTAAATTCTTGTTTTCCTTTGTTTCTAGTGTTAAATTTCATTCTTCCTCTTGGTCGTTATTATGTAGTCATCATTGAATTTGCTGCTATATTTTTGTGTATTCAAGCTCATGTTCATTCAGTATTTCTACCTGTTATTCATTCTTGTACCATGTTTCTTAATATAGTGACTTTTCCATGTGTCTCTGGAATCTTTGACTTCTTGGGGGGGATAATTGATCCAGGGTGATTTAAACTGGAGATGAGGAAAATTTTGGGGATTGGAGTATCCATGAGAACACGAACAATTAAGAATCAGTCATTTCATAGCATTGACAATGATAATTGCCAAACTAGTGGACTTTCTTGTACCTTTTTGTTTTTGTTAACTTAAAGTTAAATTTCTCTCTTCTGAATCGTACTGAAACATGTGGCAAAGTAGAGCAATTTTAGGGGGTTTAGTAGGAGCTCACGGGTGTATGGTCAAATCTACTTCAATGATAAGGTGATGGCAAGTGTTAATAAGATCATTTGCCAGATTAGATAAAAGTAAAAGGGAAAGAAAAAGCCTTATTGGTTAAGGATTGTCAAAGATGGTGCCATATTCAGTGCAGTTGACAAAATTTTCCTTTTAGATTTTAGCTTTGGTTACAAGACCAATAATGCTTTTTACGGTTCAGAGTGTTGGGCAACTAAATACGAACATGAACAAAAAATGAGGGTAGCAAAAATGAGAATGTTGAGATGGATGTGTGAATATACTAGACTAGATAGGATAAGTAATGAATGCATTGGAAAGAAAGGGGTAGCTTCAATAGATGAGAAAATGAAATAAATACGATTAAGATGGTTTGGACATTAATATAGGAGACCTTTAGATATCCCAGTGAGGCGTGTAGAAAAACGAAAATTATTAATTGAAATTAAAAGGGGAAGAAGTAGACCAAAAAAGAATTGGAAAGAAACTATAACAAAGATATCTTATATTTAAGAATTTCTCCTTATATTTGATTTAGTTGCTTTTTGCTTTATATATTGTATAGAGGGATAGTGAATACTGTTTTCTCTGATGTAAGAGGTTTTTGCCTCGTAAGCTTTAAATAAATAAATAAATATATATATATATATATATATAAATGAAAAAATGAGTTTCGACCGAGTAAGGTGGCGAAGTATGATCCATATGGCTGACCCCACTTAGTGGGATAAAGGTTTAGTTGTTGTTGTTTTTGATATCAGCTTATTAAGATTGGGATATTTCCTAATGATTTATCAAAATTTTTCCTTAACCAATTTGCTAGAGAAAAAAAGAACTTACAAAAATGTATGTCACTCCTTTCAGAGCCCTCTTTCCTCAGCCACTTTTCACCTTGGCAACTTGTGTGCCCTCTAATGGGAGGGTTAGGTTTAGGCCAGTTCTGAAAATATTACTACACCTAAACAGGTGACCCTTAAGTCATATTTTTCTTGCTTAGCTTTTTGAGTATTTGTATGTGTGCATTTAGAAATTTTTAGGTCTGTGGCTTAAAATTGAATGGTTTGCTGCAGGGTAATTAATATATCTCTATGTTTGGTGGATTCTAATGTTGGAACTTGTTTGGATCTCGAGTTCATGCCATTTAAAATAGTTCGGAACTGGGGAACGAGTGTTTTCTATGTTTGTGGATCTTAAGTCATGATTTATTTAACTGAGATTCATTATAGGTTCTGAATTCATTTTATTAAGAAGCTTGACAGTTATACAACGATTGTGAATTCTCGTTTTCTTTTCATTTCAGGCAGGTGCTTGAGATGAAAGATTCAACGTGCAATTCTCATGAATTTTGCAGGACTTCTGGGATTTTAGTATCCGTTCTTTAACTTTTGATAGGAAGATTTTGGTCCTTCCTGAGATATCATATGATAGTAGTGGTTGTATTCTGCAACTGGTGCATATAGTTGTAACGTTGCGATGTATTTTGGCATTGAGTACAGCTTAGCTAGCCATATTAACTGCATTAGTTACTCTGGCAATATATGTGTTTGCCAAAAAAATCCTTAGTTTTGAAAACACACCATTTTTTTGGTGTTTTTAAGAAGAGTGAAGCTGGCTGAAAACTTGGTTGCATATTCAGAATTTGGCATTGTCATTGTATACTTATCTTTTCCAATATGTGTGAGACTGTGAGACTATTAGGCCATTGTCACATTAAGCTGCAGATCCTTTTGGACAAGTTGCTATTTGTTTTTGAAAAGAAAAATTAAATTTTGCTATGCAATATATAGACAGAATGTTTTGGTTTTTTAATTGAGAAGTGAGCGTTTGGAATTATAAGTTTTGTTTTTGTGTTTATTTGTTCGAGAGATTATTTTATTATTAAATTAAATTTTTAATTTTAATTAATTTATAATTAAAGTTGACCTGATCAATATCGTTGACCAACTTTCACCATTGATCGGCAAGATTTTGGCCTAGTCGGAAAATTTCACCATTGGTCGGCAGAATTTTGGCCTGGTCATAATTCAGCTTGTCGGTGATGGACAACATGGCCGGGTCAGAATCCAGTCGGCTTGTGGCAATCAACACCAAGTAATAATTGACAATGCCATTTGAAACAATGGCTTTTAGTTGCTAAAAGATATGGAACACATAAACTCCAGTAAAAACCACATGGCTTTGTAAATATCATTACCACAAGTTGGAAAATTACTAGAATATTCATTAGCGGTCCTTTCTTGTTTCTTTTGGTGGAGACATTTTCATTCAGTGGTGGTTTTACTCCCATAAAGTAAAACCTCCACCTAAGAATACATTTGAGAATTCAGAAGAATCTCTTAAGATAATGGATATACACAATAAAGTAACATAAATACAACATTTCCAGCTATAATGGTTTGACCTTTGAACAACAAACTAGCATTTAATTTGTACACCAAAAAAGAGTTGCACAAAATACATGCAACTCAGTACTCTAGCAGTAGGGGATGTCAACAAAAAGCACTCTACATCACCTTTCTCTTAATCCTAGCAAAAGAGTGGGGAAGATATAGATTTCTTTACTTTGATCAACAATGATATTTTCTGATTTACAACTTCCATCTTTAGATTACACAAGTGTAGAAGGTGGAAAGAATGAGAATTACATGTAAATGACCAAAAAGAATTGCTCAGGAATTTAAGTGAATTATCAATCCAGTTCCACAATCCTTGTAATGAGAGTACAATACCTCTTTCCCGCGACCAGTTGGCAAGTGAAAGTAAAAATATTTCAGCACGCCAAGCAACTGCTATTCACTGTGGCTTAGAGACAAAGAAAATCAAACGTTAATATCTGTTCGCTTTGATCTGGCACTATTGATCTCCTGGGAACCCATCAAGGCAAATCTAGAGATGCTATAATTGTCAGGCGTGGACATGGGCTGCTGTGGGTAAAGCGTTGGAGGGGGTGTCAAATTGCGTTGAGCAGGTAGTGGAGGGAGCACGTTATATTTATAAGGGTCCCCAACCAGACTGCAATTAACAAAATATCTCAATGAAAATGAGCACAAGAATAGAGAAAAAAAAATGAAAAGCTGCTAACATGACGAAATACCAGAATGAAAAATATGCCCATCAACCACCCACCCTTGAAGTACCCACAACAACTCAAGGCTTAATTTGTGGTGCCCACAACAACTCAAGGCTTAATTCAAATGCCAACTAGTTGAATCTGGCCTCAATTCTTCAGCAGAGCTTCCTTAACCCTGCCAATCCCTTGTAACAAACCTTAGAGAGTATCCTCTTGTTTATCCTGACCAAGAGGTGCAAAGAGAGGAGTGTCCAATATTTAACTGATTCTGCTGTTCCGAATAAAGATGAGAAAGGTTGGATGAACAAAGACTAACAACTAGCCATCCAGGGGCAAAGGAAAGAAATAAAGACTCGCAACTGAACACCCTATACAGTTCTATTAAAATGAAGTTTTGCCCTATTACTTCCCAAAATTGACCACCTGCCTGCTCCCAGCCAAAGGACATGACATTCAAGTCAACCACATCATCCCTGATGCAGTGGAAAATATAGCAAAAGAAAAAATGCCCAGACATAATTAGTCAGCAATTAAACTAACAAGGTTTTTAGAGTTTAAACCTTCTTTGCAAATATAGCTCGTGACTTAGATTACTCCAGATTATAAATGGTCAATTCAATGCAACTGGACCATATTATAATAAAAAAGCAGTAATCTCCATGCCATACCTTGAATTTTTGTACAAATGATCCTCATCACTCAAAATTTCATCTGATCGCTGCAATGCTCTATGAACCGGGGTAGTCCATGAGCTTGTAACCGGTAGACTATCTGAAAAGTATCTCCTCCTGATTAACTGTTTAAAGGTACTCTAATATTAGATAATTGTTCCAAATGAAATTTATAGTCCAAAAGTTCTAATAGTGAGAGGTACAAACCATACGAAAGAACTTCACTACAGCTTCCTTATCATATCTAGATTCTTTTGCAGCCTGTTTGCCCACAAAAGATGGTGAAAAAATCAGTTATATAAGAGAATCAATTGAATGTCCAGACACTGGACATTCTTAAACTAAAACAATTGAGAAAGAGCATGTTACAAAAGATTCCACTTTGAGTATAAAAATTTCCCTTCTTGGGAAGATTTGACTTCTGAGATTCAAAATGAAGGACAAAAATCCGAGTTCAGTAAATAGTAACATCATCTTCACTCTAGAGAAGACCAAACAGGGCAAGAATCCTAGTTCAGTAACTAGTAACATTATCTTTATTACTATTGCCACCAGAGGACAACACTTAAAATCCACACAAGTGAAGCCAAAAACGGTGTTGCTTAGTTTAAACCACTTCTAATTACCAGTAAACAGCTCCAAGAAAACTATCTTTCTTTCTTAGCTCTCTTTAACACTGAAGCAGCCGGCCAACTGGATTTTGCTTGGGGATACTAACTAGAACACAGCATCTAAGAGGGCAGTACAACTACTTAAAGATGCCCCTTCAACTGAAGATGCAACTCATTATTCTCTCTTTTTTTTTATTCCCCATTCATTGGGAAGGGATGCTAGCCCCAGATTTTATTAAATTAAATGCAACTCATTATTCTCAATCACATGTAATTATTTAATTATGAGCATCTCAAATTTCATGTGATACTAAATTAAAAATTTGATTCTTAATGAAAATCAAGGGTTTATACAAGAAACTGGTAGATTCTTTCATAAAATTGATTAGGCAGTTTCTCACTCTTACCAGTCCACATTTACAAGAGTAACATCTTATAGGTCCAATTTAAGCAGCATCTACATATATTTGCATTGTTAATTTCTAAGGGAGTTTTCTAAGTAGTTTTGGTGAGATTGGCATTTCCTCATATGAAGTAACACCATCACTAACTCTGATTAAGAAAGAAAAATCAAGGGTGATCTTTTGGTTAGCACAGTTGAAAAGATAAACTAAAGATTTGTCCACCTACTGTCATCGAGTTATTCTGAAACTTTGGCTCTTTTTTTTCTATTATTATTTTAAATAAACTTGAATTGATATGTAGGATGGAAGTTTCGAGCTGACTGTGGAACTTACTGCCACAAGGCCACCACTTCCTGGGAAACTCTCAGTCAATGGAATCTCCTCACTTGAAGGAAGTAAACCCTGCTTCTCAACCCACTGTCGTGCTGCATCTACAAGATTGCCGCTGCTACCTCTTGTTCCTTCTTTTGCAGCAATATCTACTTTGTTGCCAATAACAATAAAAGGAACAGGAAGCCCTCCAGGCCCTGCCGATGCTAGAGGGGCTGAAAATGTCCCTGTTGCTGCAATCTCTGCAGCCCACTTCTGTAAGCTTGTTTTTGTTCTTCTCTGAGAGAGATCATGAACAAAAATAACGCCTAAAAGAATTTTTAGACAAGGAGAAAAAAGATAAAGATTACAACCATAAAATTCAGAAACAAACAAAAAATCTATTGCAGTTGACTCAAATAAATTCATTCAGAGGTTTTCAACAGAACTATTACATTTTTACCAGATCCCATTGAGGCATCATGCTTTGATCAAGTTTCATGTAAGCCCTCGATTTTTTATTTCACTCTCTAACATATGTGAAAAGGATTAATGATACCGGTTAAAACCAAAGTGTTTAAAGAGTGTTGATTAAGAACAATGATCAGCCAAAATAAAAATGAATGAAACTTATTTAACTGCCAAAAGTCAACAGAAGGGCTCTATTGATAATAATTCATAGGCACATTAAACAACAGAAATTAAACTTTTAAATTAAGGGAAGATATTCTGGTGTACTTCACCAAATGATACATCACAAAAGAACACCTCCAGAAAAATAATTGACAGTATACAACAGATTTTAGGTGTTTCATTGCTATTTACACGGTGGATAATGTTAAAAGGAAAGGCCAGGATGTACTTTAAGATGTACATCAAGAAATGATTATGATCAATTTATTCCGTTTTCTTATCGATACAATCTTAGAGAACAAAGGATTTAGGTAAATGATGGAAAATATGGTTTTAGGGCTACTTTTCTGTCACAACTATATCCATTATCATGAATGGAAAAGTAAAGCTTATTTGATATTTTCAGAGGCTGTAGGAAACTACATTGTCTACTTTTTCATTTACTTTAGTAATGGATGCTTAAGCCAGATCTCTTCTCATAAACAAGAGATATCACATAGGGCCTTAAGTTAGATTCGGAGGGGTTGAATTTCACATTTCTTTGCTGATTACATAATTTAAAATCTTGAGTGTCCAGTTACATAGTTTTAGGAAGCTGATTTATCTATTGAAAATGTGAACAAATCTCTCTCACAAAGATTAGTATAAGTTTTGTTGTGGGTTCTGACTTTGAGAAGGGAACTTTACATGCTTTCAGTAGTTTTTTCAGTTGTAATGTGCTTGATTGGCCTGCATCTTCCTTTTGGAGGTAAACCAAGGTCAATTTCTTTGAGGAATCCTATGATTGAAATGATTAACAAACATCTGAAGTATACAGGAATGATGGGTAGATGAGCTGATAATTTAGGTGAATGCATCTCTTGTCATGATAATTCAAGGTTTTAATAGTACTAATCATAACTTCAGCTATAATCTCCTTCCGACAATTCGCTATGCTAAATCCAATACATGCATAAGATTGCGAAAAATGCACCACTTTTTGGCTTCTACTTGATACTGGCAGGAGGACTGAAAAATTATCTAAAAGGACCAAATTCACTTCAGCTAGAAAGTTATACCGTTGATTTGTGAATAGAATATAGAACGGCAATCTTTGTATCTTTCATGTCCTGATATATCCCAAACTTCTACAAAAAAATCTCTCTCCTTGTCGCCTTCAATGTTATTTGATGAGCTACCAGATGATCCATAAGTAATACGCTGTAGAATAATACAACACATCACAATACTAAAAATTAATTTGCAGGCAGAGCATAAAATTCAGTAATGAGCTATTGAGTCTGACCGTGACATCAACAGCACAGCCAATTGTTTGGGAAGGGCGCCTTATGGAAGAACCTTTCACTATCAGATGAACAAGAGAAGTTTTCCCCACACCTAAAATGTAAAATTAAAATGATTTATTATATAGGACAAAAATAAAAAATAAGGGGTCTCTTCTAGCAATATGACAAATAATTTACTTCAAACAAAAGTCAGACAATTAGTAGATATTACGTATATTAGAATCCACTAAAACTTAAACTAAACTTCAGCATGAACGCATAATAATGTAAAAGTCAATGTTCTTTCAATGGCTGTCTGAATATCAAACTGAACCAACATTACCAGCATTTAGTGCCAATAAAAATGGCAAACATCAACATTTCCATAGATATAAATTGTAGTTAGCATACCATTCTGAGTTAGGTAAGCTGTAATGCCTGGCCATGCAGAAATTTCTTGATTTCCATGACTACAATGAGAGCATACTAGTAGCTCTTTATGTATCTCAATAGTATTTATCCTCTCGCCATAAATGATACTTTTCAGTTACAAGTTTACTAACTGAAAGTACAATCACCCAAAAAGTTTAAGTGGTAATCCACTCAACCTTCACCCAATTTGGGCTTCATCCTCAAAATTTTATCATTCATAGAAGCAACAACAAATAAGTATGCAGCAAATATATGTAAAACAATACGACTAAGCAGTGCAGGAAACCACTAAACAGGCTTTCCTTTCATGAAAGCAAATTTCCACGAAACCACTAGGCAATGCAGTCTTTCCTCGCCAAATGACTATAATAGGAAAGCCTATGACAACTTGCAGACAGCGACACCAGCGACACCAGAAGGTCTTTCATGGATGTTAGGAATTTTAACAGTTAAAAAGTGGAGAACCAACAAGCAGGAAAGAAGTAATACACAAATTATGGAAAAGTGAGCTGTTTTCCCCAACCATTAAACTCCATTGTGGATGATTGTTGCTCAACAAAAAGTCCAGCATACAAGGACAACTGCTCCAAGCACTATTCAAGCTTTAATTCATGTGAAGGAAGATCATTTTCAACTAGTACTGCACTGTAAAGTAGCAGCTGATTCAGCTAATGACATTCATATTTTATGGCCATTCAGA
Organism: Ophiorrhiza pumila; assembly: GCA_016586305.1. Lineage (NCBI taxonomy): Eukaryota > Viridiplantae > Streptophyta > Magnoliopsida > Gentianales > Rubiaceae > Ophiorrhiza > Ophiorrhiza pumila. The sequence continues at coordinate 13,513,258 of BLIW01000011.1, forward strand.
ACCAAAACAGAAACACGATGGTTATCCCTGCTATGATTTGTGTAGCCAGTGGAGGCCTGAATTTTGGGTGACAATACATTCATATATGTTAGAGGCTACTTTAATTTCAAGGAATTATTTCCACTCATCTGGGATTGATTCCTTAGTTTACTCGTGATCTATCTGGAGATGATCATCTTTAGGTATAAAGGAAAAGCTTCAAAATCTTCAGGTTAAAATGCCCCAATCAAATCAGCACCCCTCATTTTGTTTTTTTGTTTTTTTTTTCCATTTTAAACCTAAATATCAAAATCAAAGACTGAAGATTCCTAGGTATACAAAGGAGATCACAAAATTCATCAGAATTTAGAGTATGCATGGAGGAACCTATGGGTGGATATTGAAGGCAAATCCCATCCCAAAACGTTAAAACTTGTAAGAAAGCCATTCTTCCTTTAGATTTCCAGGTGTTTAGAGTAATATATAATACATTCTTAGATGTTAGTGAGTAAGGCCATCATTTATTAATGTATTAGGTGTTCAAAGTTTTCCAGCATGGCATATAGGGGAAGGAATAGGTGGTAAATCTTTCTCCAAAGGGAAAAATCTCATGATGTTACACCCATCTTTTCTTTGCTTGTTAGTGTTGACAGCTCTAAGTTAATCCGATCAATTTCCAATCAATTGAAACCCTTGGATTTCTCATTTTCTAAGCTTAGCAGTACATTACTTTATTGCCGATCAATTGTATAGCTTTCATGTATAATATTTGCATCCTCCTCTAGCTCCTTGACTGAAACATGCTCAATGAGTTATACACCTATTACAGGCAATCATATCTCTACCCAAAAAATTCTTTTAGCAGAAGCCGGAAAACAACTTTAGATGAATCTGTGACACTTGATAATCTCTAAGGTACTGAATACAGGACAGTGAGCACTATCACATCGTTGTCAAATAAACAAACACAGGAGTAGCAAATTTCATTGGCTTCTAATTCCCTCATTTGTATGAGTAGTTTATGATCAAATAGCCCTCATCATAACATGAAAAATTTAAAGTCATCTTTAGAAGCCTAATAACCTCAGCAATTAATTGGTATTCAATCACATTTTCAATGCATAGTGCAATTTCTGATTTCTCTGCACAAGCTTGTGGATGGACAAAGTGAGGTGATCTCAAATTTTAAAATCGTCATCCATTTTCAGAAGCGAGAAACTTAATGAACAAAGCATTGATTCTTATTCCTTGTTTGCATACTTCAAGTAGCCAACCATTTTACAAATTAAAAGTACGAATCATGTCCTACAACTAGAGATGCAGATAAAACATACACCATAACAGATCCAAAGGATCCAAAAAATTTCCCAAATAAGAAGAGGCATGAAGAAACTATGGCAAACATAAAACTGAGGTAAGCATGTTTTCACATCTTTTCTTGGTTACAAGTGTCATATGACAGAAAGGAATTTTGATTTATTCTTCAATGTTGTGGCAAAAAATGTTTTACCTAAGGATACAATTCAGACAAGTTTTACAGACAAGCAAGCCTTCTAATTCCTTTTTTCTTGATATAGATAGCAAAAATTACTTAGCAACAATCAATACACATAAAGGATGGATTAGCCAAAACAATTTAAAAGAATCACACAAATTACCAAGGGTTAGAAGAGAAAAAGCAAGGCGACCCTTGACAGCCTACTTTCAAGCCTTGAAGCGCAGAAACACAAACTAAATTCAATCTGCTATTAACGGCTCAGTTCTCAGCTGTATTACCAGAGGGATACTTATGCAAAGCAGTTGATTACTGCATTCTAGGAGCATGAAAAGTGCATTACATCATTAATCCGTACTAACTTTCATGAGATTAATTCTCCATCAGATATGAAGAAACTACTAGTTAATTCCCCATTAGATATGAAGAAACTACTGGTCACCAGAGAAGTTCAAAATAAATGTTCAAACACTTGTCTATCCAACAAATCAAGTTTCCTGCGCAACTAGAAGTGCTATTTGATCAACTAGATTCACATTTTATCATCTATAAGCCCTATAGGAACTCCACTTTTTAGTCGATACATGCAAACTCTTCATTTCTTCTCTGAGGATTGGCATTAAATAATCCCTATTTGTTGTGAATTTTGATTGCTAATATTTGCGGCCAAACTATATTAGATCTCTATAATCCTAATACTTCTCCAAAGCTAAACATAACAATGCTTGGAAATACCCTGCTTTAAAATCTATAACAACTTGACAAAATGAATGATCCCCAATGCTCTCCCTAGGGAAATAATATCAAATGTAACAGCTAATCTACTACGAGCAAAAGTAACTCAGTACTCCTTTTTTGCAAAGTACTAATACAGAGCCACAGTAATCAAAATTTAAGTTGAAGAAGACAACTCATTGTTCTCAAAACCATGTTTACATCACACCATAACAGTTTAATCAAATAGCCTCAATGTGTAACATCTACAGACTCTCAAACCCAATTTCAATGCACATTTTACCACTCCCATCTCTCCAGCGTACCAAGATCTAACTAGCGAAATACCCTACTAATACTCTTCAAATACTAAACCTTTACAACCCATCAGGAATTCATCAAACTAATCATGAAACTTAAGCAAAAAAGTCATTGAAAAAACATATCAAAGCAGATACAAAATGGTTATAAAAAAATATTAAACAGATGCAAACATTCAGTTAGCATACTTGCACTAAAACATCAAATAATCCATCAGAGAAACTCATCTAAAAAATAAAACAAACAAATATTACTCCATCAAAAACATCTTAAGCTACCATAAAAATATTTTTAAAAAAAAATTAAAACCAATTCACATTACATACCCGAATCGCCAATAACAAGCACTCTAACTTGCCCAAAAGGTGGTCCGCCATTATGCTCTTTATTATTCTCCCTTGCCTTTTCCCTCCAAAACATATTTTCTTAATTATACTCCAAAATCGCCAAAAACTTTACAGAAACTTCAAATCTTTGCCAAAATCAGTATCACTATACAACCCTTTAACCCACAGACCGAAATTCTCAAATTCGTGAGTGGGATTGCAATGTTACAGTCATTAAATCATGAATTTTGTGCTAAAAGATCAATAATTTCGAGATATCTTTATGGGGAAATGGTAGCGTAATTTGAAATCAAATTTAGATCTGAGCTTTTAGAGAGGAAAAATACTGGCGGAAGCTAAAACCCATGTGGAAATAGCAGAGAGATCGATTAATAATAGTTTTTAAATTTTTTTCCTTTTTTTCTTTTGGTATTTTCCTGATTTGTTTAGTCTGCCGTTAAAAAATATCGGAAATTTGGTAATCGGAATGAAATGGGTGGTAACCAGAAACTAGATCGGTAAAACCAAATAACCGATAATAACATGTTAAACTGATTAACCGATTAACTGGTTTTAAAATTGGTTAATCGGTAACTAATAATATATTATAATTAAAATATTATTATTTAATTTTTATTTTAATAGTTAGGTTATTTATTGTTTAAATTTATTAATTAATTTATAAATTATAATTAACAATATATATTTTATAATATAAAAACAACAATATTAATAATATTATAATTTAACAATAAATATGATTAACAATAACATAGTTTAATGATTTACACATTTAATATATAACTATTGTAATTTCTATTATAATTAACTACTATTATAAGTCGAAATATAATAGTGACAAGACACCAAATAAATATTAATACTATCATATTGTAATTTATATTATTAAAATTAATAACAAGTAATTAAAATAAGTATATTTTATATAATACTATGCGTTCATGGATATATGTAATTAGTATATTAACTAAATACATTATATTTATAGGTTATATATAAATTAGAGTCTAAATATAAATAATTAGTACGTTAACTAAATATATAAGTATATTTATAGATAATACTTTAAATATAACTAATTAGTATATTAACTAAGTATTTTTTTAACATTCATACATCCTTACATCTTATGAATTTTATCATTTAATATGTTAAATTAAATATTCAATTTTAGTATTTTACATTTCAATCATAGTTAATTTGTTATTAGTTTGTTGTTTTAACTTTCAAGAGTAAAAAAAATCGGTTAATCGGTTTAACCGGTTAACTGACCGAAAATCGTAAAATCGGAACCAGAAGAACTGGTACTAGTAGGTTAACTGATTATGACAAAATTTGTCAAAACGGTACAAACCGGAATCGGTTAACTGGCCGGTTGAACACCCCTAGTCCCTCAGATTTAAAACAAGATAAAATGGTTGCTAGCCGACCTCCGGAGGGTTTCATGAGTGTTTTTGCCGAGCACTTCGTAGGAGAGTTAAGGTTTCCTCTTTTTGACTTCCTAAAAGCCATTCTATGTGAGTATGTTATTTCCCTCACCTAATTCACTCCCAACACTATCCGAACTCTGAGAGGATTTGAGATGATCTGCCAGCACTTAGACATTCCATGTATTACTTCGTTATTTAGATATATATATATATATAGCCTGAAATCCTCAGGTCGAACCCTTTGATGGTTTTACTTTACTCGTCATAGAGGTAGGGTAGAAGTGTTTGAGGGAAGTCTAAGCTCAATTCATGATTAGAAGGATAAGTTCATTTTTGTCGGAGCACGGGCAGTTGGGGAGGAAACCTTTTAGCGTTCTAATAAGTCAGTGTCAGATCGGTCACCCAAGAGGCCTCTATCAGGGAATCCTTAGCCAAATTAGAAACTTTTGTAAGTGAAAATGACAAACTACGCCTCACTAACATCCCAGAACGGGTGTTAGTGTCTTTAAAATTGAGTCCTGCCGAGCTAAGACCTAATCATCAGGACGAAGTGGACGAACGCGATCGTAAGGGTATATGTCTCTTTAAGAATATTTATGCTGTTTATAACATTTGGTTGTTATATTTATAATCATTTCTCTATCTTCTCCACAGTTATGCAGCTCAAAGATATGCTTGGGGGAGTGAAGACAACAAAGAAAAACCGAGATCCAAAGACCAAAACAGCTGAAGCTGTGTTGGCGCTCCAGTCTTACTCAGCTCCGTCATCCCGCATACCTGAGGAAGCTAACCTAGCCGAGCTCGTGCAGCCAGAGCAACTGAACTCGGGTACTACCTTTGGGAGAGTTGATAAGCCGATCAGCTCAAAGGTTAATGCAGACGTTCCCAGCGGTCAACTCATGACCACTTCGGTGTCTGGATCCCATAAGAAGAAGAAGCGAGCTGAGGATGTCTTGGCTCATGTGAATAAGAAGATGAAGACGATTTCGGAACTCTCGGGTCCGTCTCTGTTCGAGGAGCTGGTAGTGCCGAGGTACACATTTGGGGAAGACATCATCGAAGTCCCTGAATACCAGTTACTCCCGAACTGGGGGTTGACAGGGAATGATCAGCTATCCGTCGATACATCTTTGGAGTTCATGAAAGAAGTTGTCCCACCTCGGGACAAAGAAGCTCTTCACAGCTTTGAGAAGAAGGAGTTAAGAAGGCGAACTGCTCTAGGAGATTCCCAGGTTAGTTAAATTTCTTCTTCCCGAGCTCTGATCAATAACACTTGTTGTATCATATATATGTATTCCTGTTATAATATTATGTTTTATTTCGCAGACTCTAACTCTGGTCAGGGATATGGTAGCTCGGTCAGAAAATGACGAGGCCGTGATCAGCCAGCTCTATGCCGACCTGAAGTCTTCAAAGACCAAGCGAGATGAGTTGGAGTGTTTCAATCAGAAGCTCAGGTACAGAGAGAAAAATCTGAAGACCAAGCTCGGGAAGAGTTAAGAGGCGTTGAAGGAGGCTGAGGAGAAAATTGCCAAGCTGGAAGCGGAAAAGCTCCAGATAAGATAGCAACTTTCTGCGAAGCAAGCTAAAAAAGCATACTTCAAAGGTGAAGGTGATGCGGATGTCGAGGCTTAGAATCCTGGACTACCGAACTCACAACCTTTGGACCGTTGTTGACTTAAATTCACGAACAAGAACAAACAACAAGAGCTGCGGAAATCACAAAAAAACAAACAAGTATTGCGGGAATGGAATTCTAAGGAAGACGAGAAGATTGGATATTAACCAATCGAACCCCCACGTCTAAAGCAAACAATTAATCTAGCTCACGTAAATCATGAAACTAAATCAAAAGGTTTGAAGTGTTCTTAAAATCAAGAACGAGTTGGCTCGCCTAAAGGTCTTAGCTAAAGGTTCGCGGGTTAATGAAATTCAACTAAACTTAATTGAATGTTCAAGGTTTGTAAACACAATGTGCTTAACGTCTTAGCAAGGCTAAAATCTGAAAATTTCTCTATATTAAAAACGTCAATGAATGGCCTCCTTAAATAAGGAAGATTTCGGCCATCAACAACAACAAACCCTAACATAAACCAATTACAACTTGACTTCTTAACTAGCTAACAAACTAACTAACTAGTTTCCAAAACCAATATGGTTTTGTTTTAGTAAGCTAAAAACGTTTTTTTTTATGCGGATGTTGAGGCTTAGAATCCTAGACTACCGAACTCACAACCTTTGGACCGTTGTTGACTTAAATTCACGAACAAGAACAAACAACAAGAGCTGCGGAAATCACAAAAAAATAAACAAGTATTGCGGAATGGAATTCTAAGGAAGACGAGAAGATTGGATATTAACCAATCGAACCCCCACGTCTAAAGCAAACAATTAATCTAGCTCACGTAAATCATGAAACTAAACCAAAAGGTTTGAAGTGTTCTTAAAATCAAGAACGAGTTGGCTCGCCTAAAGGTCTTAGCTAAAGGTTTGCGGGTCAATGAAATTCAACTAAACTTAATTGAATGTTCAAGGTTTGTAAACACAATGTGCTTAACGTCTTAGCAAGGCTAAAATTTGAAAATTTCTCTATATTAAAAACGTCAATGAATGGCCTCCTTAAATAAGGAAGATTTCGGCCATCAACAACAACAAACCCTAACATAAACCAATTACAACTTGACTTCTTAACTAGCTAACAAACTAACTAAATAGTTTCCAAAACCAACATGGTTTTGTTTTTAGTAAGCTAAAAACGTTTTTTTTGCTCCTAAGAAATAGGAAACGGACCAACTCCTAAAATATAGCCTTCCTCCTAAAAAGTAGGAATCCATTACTTGCCTTTATCATGCAAGATAATTGGGCCAATTAATTAACTACTTAAGAACGAAATTATTAAGCCCAAATTAATGTTTAATGGACTTAATTTATTACAAAACAAATAAATCCTAAGAATTAATCAATGGCGTGATCCATGATGGTAAAGTCCAAGTACGCCATCTTGGTCTTCAAAAGGTCCATGAAATTCGCGACGGTAACCTGCCAGAATCACGGCATTCATCTTGGTAGGCACGTTTAACGATGATAACGTCAGAATCTCGGCAAACTTAAAACATAAAAGTTTTAGCTCTATCTCTTAACTTTCCAGGTCCGCTTCAATCACGAAATTCGGAGTTATACTGAGAGCGTTATGTCAAGAAAACCAAAACATGACAGAATCTTTCAGCATTAAATGTTTGACGCCTTGTTACGATATTCTCTAAAATCGTCCAAGTCTCTACAATGTGTTGACTTTGGCACCATGGACATGGACACGGCTCATTCTCATTAGAAGGTGCTTCCCAGCTCGTCCACTGGATATTTTGCTCGAAGGAATTCGGTAAATTCCTTGGAGAGATAATGATTCCGGCAAAGGACTACGGCTACTACCTCGTCTTGGAGCACCTGGACTCTAAATATTTTGACCTGGATATAAAGAAGGAACCCAGCTATGATGAGGGATACGATGCTAATATGGACGAGAAGCTCGACGAGCTGAAAGAGGGGAAGATCGTGATTCCCATCGAGTCGTATGTTCCTTCATCTCCGGAGATCGACTGGATTTCTAAAGAAGAAGTGGACACCGATCCTGTCAACCAGCTTTGATTGCTGAAGATTGTAATAGTTTTAGGGCCTTTGCTAAGTATAGGGCAGCTCGGAATATATTGAATTTTGCATTTTGAAAAATGTAATTCGAGAATACTTCTGAGTTCATATATAATAATTTTCAGATCGGAATTTTGTATTCATTTCATTTCATCTGAATATTTATTTTCGTATTCCAATTTTTTAATGACAACAAACTTGGCATATTTTCAGTCTTTTAGCATTTCGGAGAAAATGTTTTCGAACTCCGTTTCCTTCATTTTAAGACCGTTCTGCTGTATTACCATGTTTTTAGAACTTGAGCTCTTTAAACTGGTTTTCTTGATTTCCTGTAATATAATATATTTAATTTTGCTTTAGTCCGGAACTTTGGAGGTCGGGAGCATTTTGCTGATTGATTATGAATCATTCCGAACTCCGGTCCCTTTAAAGTTTTCATAACTTTTTATCATCCTTTTGTAGTTCGGACAAAGTTTTTGACCATGTTGCAGTATTGCATTTGGTCTTTGAGTTGCACCATTTTTCTAGAACTTAAGTTCTTTAGGCTGGTTTTTTCGAGGTTGCGACCATCTGTTTAATAATTAATCTTGTAAATGAGCTACTGCTCATTTTTCCGATTTATCTTTCCCGAGAACATTTGGGATTGTGATTCAGAGATAAATGTGTTCATCTCCGTTCCATGATTCTCAAAAACATTTTGAGATTTGAATAGCATGCTTTCAGAGATGAATGTGTTCATCTCCGTTACAAGATTCTCAAAAACATTTTGAGATTTGAATAGCATGTTTTTTTTCTTTTCGGAATTAGAGTATTTGGCAATTCAGCAAAAAATAAGAATAAACCAAATTTGATGAGATAAAAAGAAGTGTCGATAAATAACATCTTTGATATCCTAGGAAATAATAGGACATTATGAAAAGCCGAGCTGCACATCTTATTTACTATTTAATCGGTCTAATCCGAATTGTGCGGCTCTTTATTGCTACCATAGTATTTAAAATGACTATATATAAAACTTTCTCAAGTGAGCAATATTCCACATTCTTGGAATCATTTTCTCATCAAGAGTTGACAGCTTGTATTTTCGAGCTCGTCTGATTTCGATAACTTGATATGGCCCTTCCCAATTTGGGTCTAACTTTCGAGTTCCCTCTGCCTTGCTTATTTCATTTTTCCTCATCACTAGATCTCCAGGTCGAAAATAAGCGCTTTTAACCCGTTTATTGTAGTATCGTGTCATATCTGACTTGTACTTTGCTTCTCGAATAAATGCGGCCTCTCTTTTTTCTTCCATTAGATCTAGGCTGAGGAGCAGAGCTTCATTATTCATGTCTCGCTCGTGTTTAAGCACTCTGATACTCGGGAGACTTATCTCAGCTGGGATAACTGCTTCGGATTCGTACACCAAGCTGAAAGGAGTTTTCTGTGTAGCTGTCTTCGGAGTAGTTCGGTATGACCAGAACACATTTGCCCTTGGCGTTTTCTAACCGAGTTTTAATTCCCTGAATGATAATTCAGTTCATCACCTCGGTTTGACCATTGGCTTGAGGATGAGCTACGAAGGTGAAGTGCTGATGAATCTTGAGTTCTTCACACCAGCTCGTAAATGGATCACTTGCGAACTGTGTTCCACTATCAAATACCACAATCTTTGGTATTCCGTACCGACAAACAACATTTTTCCACAAGAATTTTAGTATATTCTTTCCAGTTATTGTTGCTAACAGTTTCGCTTCAATCCACTTCGTGAAGTAATCAACTGCCACTACCAAGTATTTGACTCGTGCTGGAGCTTCTGGAAAGCGACCTGCAATGTCTATCCCCCATTGCATAAACGGCCAAGGACTTTGCATAGTCACCATTTCAACTTGAGGTATGTGATGAATTCTTGCGTGCTACTAACACTTAACACATTTTTGTACCAATTCATGTGCGTCGCGTTGAACAGTGGGCCAATAATATCCTGCTCGGATAGCTTTTTTAGCTATCGTCCGAGCTCCCTCATGACTGCCGCATGACGCTTCGTGAATTTCTCTTAGTAAATATTTAGCTTGGTTTGGACCCACACACTTTAGCCACGGCGTCAGATATCCTTTCTTGTATAGAACCCCATCCTTTATTTCATACCTAACCGCTTGGATTTTCAATTTCCGAGCTGCCACTTTGTTACTTAGGGTTTATCCCGAGCTGAAGTACTTCATTATTGGTTATCCAACTTTCTTCTTCCTCTTGATGAATTGAACTGTCAGTTCATCAATGTTCCGAGTTTCCAGAACTTCTACTAATACTCACTTAGTCAGCTGTGCATAAGCTGACGATGCTAACTTGCTTAGACAGTCAGCTCGTTTATTCTGAGCTCGCGGAATTCTGTCAATTATGAAGAGATCAAATCCCTTAGCAATTTCTTCCACCTTTTCACGATATCTTTTCATAATTAGATCTCGAGTTTCATATCCCCCAGTTACCTGGTTTATAATGAGTGGTGAATCACTATAAGCTTGTAACTCTCGAGCTCCCATCTCTAATGCCAACTTCATTCCTGTTATGAGTGCTTCATATTCCGCCTCAATGTTGGTGGCTTTGAAATCAAAACGTAGAGCATAAGTGAACTCTTGACTTTCGGGATTTTTCAAAATCAGACCTTCCCTAGATCCTTCTTCTCTAGAAGCTCCATCCACAAATAACACCCAAATGTTGTAGTCTTGCTCGCCACTATATCCATAGGCTAGTTTGTATGACCTAGATTTTGAACATCCCAATCTTGCGGTGTTTCGACAATAAAATCAGCTAGGACTTGTCCTTTTATTCCCGACCTTGATACAAATATAATTTCATGTTCATCTAGTTCAATAGCCCACTTCATTAGACGACTTAAATGGTCAAGTTTATGCAACACTTGCTTCAAGGGTTTATAGGTGAGAACCCGGATAGAATGAGCTTGGAAGTAGGGACGTAACCTCCGAGCTACAACAACTAATGCCAATACCAACTTCTTCAGACCTGGATATCTTTGTTCTGCTCCTTGAATTCATAAGAAGTGCATTTTTTGTTAATCGTTAGTTGATTTAGAGTTGATTAACTAAGGTAGTAAACTTTTGTCGTGAAATTTCTAAAATACTTGTAATCAATTTTAATCACATGAGAAGTAAATCAGATTTTTTAAAACCTGAACTCAAGATTTTTTGCACATAATACACCGGCTTTTGAATATTATTATACTCTTTCATCAAAACTGCACTTACCGCTTTGTCACTTGCAGCTAAGTATAGGGAAAGAGTCTCACCATGAACTGGAATAACTAGAGTGGGCAATTCGCATAAGTACTGCTTGAGCTCTTCGAATATTTTTTGACATTTCTCTGTCCATGAAAAATCTTTTGCTTTCTTCAATGTAGCAAAGAATGGCAAGTAATGCTCAGCTGATCTAGAAAAGAGCCTATTTAACGCGGCCAAACGTCTAGTTAAAGTTTGAACTTCATGGACATTCCGAGGTGAGGTCATTTTCAGAACTGCCTCCACCTTCTCAGGATTTGCCTCAATACCGCGCTTGGAAACCATATATCCCAAGAATTTTCCGGAGCCAACTCCAAAAGTGCACTTCTTAGGATTCAGCATTAGACCTGTAGATCGTAAGGTCTCGAAAGTTTCCTTGACATCAGTTAGCATGTCTGCCATTTTTTTACTCTTAATGAGTAGATCATCAACATAAACTTCTATGTTACTGCCGATCTGAGAATCGAACACGTTCTTCATTCGTCGATAGGTCGCTCCCATATTTTTTAACCCGAAAGGCATTTTCACATAACAGTAGATGCATTTTCCAGTTATGAAAGCGGTTTTCTCGGCGTCTAATTCATCCATGAAGATCTGATGGTAGCCCTTATATGTATCAAGGAAACAAAGCACCTCATACCCTGCGGTTGTGTCGACTTTTTGATCAATTAGAGGTAAAGGATAAAAGTCTTTCGGACATTGCTTGTTCAGGTTTGTATAATTAATGCAAATCCACCATCCTGAGTCCGATTTTTTTACCATGACCGGATTAGCCAACCAGGTCGGATATAATACCTCCGAAATAATTTTGGCCTTGAAAATTTTATCAACTTCGTCACATATAGCTTTATTTCTATCCGGGGTGAATGGTCGTTTTTTCTGTCAAACTGGATCCTATCCTCTATTGTGTGCGGCCACTTCCTTCTTCTCCCTTGTGTGTTATGCTCTTCGTATTTATAGCTTTCCTCTCTTTGATGTGTCACGATCATGAGTGTTGAGAGCTTCCATCGGATGTGTGATTTTTCCACGTGTCCTAAAAATGTCAATCACAAAATATATTGAGGTCACTTGTCCGGTGCGTAGCTTAAGCATTAAGCATGAATAACATCAAACACTTGGTGATCTAAGAATAGTTGTGTTTGTGCATTTTGTGGGTGCCAAACATAGTGTCTTATGCTAGAGTAGATTATGTTGTTGTGTATGCTCAAATATTAGGTGAGTGGGAAGTGATACGCATGAATGTGTTGCAAGTGTGCAAGTGTATGTGGGAGAAAATGCATGTGTGTGCCAGTGAGTGAGTGAGAGTGTGTGAGGGGTGAAGGCGCCTCGCGTTGTGCATGGCGGGCGCCACCAGGTACTCGCCGTGTGCTGTGTGTACATGGTGCGGGCGCCACGAGACGCCTACACCGTGTGTGGTGCGAGCTAGGCGGGCGTCGTGTTGCGCCCTCCGTGTGTGTGTGAGTGTTGTGGACGGGCGCCTTGGTGCACCCGCCGTGTTGTGTGTGTGCGTGTTGTAAGTTTTGTGCGTGTGTTGTGTGCATGTGATTTGATTGTGCTTGTGTGTGCTTTGGGACTTTGTAATGCTTGAGGCTTTGTGAGACGTTCGGCTAAGTGTGTGCTTGTTTTCCTTTCATGCACAAACATATCAATTTGCTTAGCATTTTCACAACACTTAGTTTCTTCTCACAATTTCCAGATTATGAACATTCTTGCACACAAGTCATTCATGAAGCACCATTTTTACAAGTATTTCATGCAAAAGCTAAAGTAATCATAGCATATAAGTCGGTATAAACCCGACTTATTAGAAATGCTTGATTTTTATTGATAAAACATTGATATCTTTTACTATATAAGCATTTGAAATTTTAGGATGTGGTCTAACCTTGTCTTTTAATACATGAATTCTTCTAATTTTTTCAATTGTAGCTGAATTTTTAACATAATCTTTTATCCATTGTAATTTAAAATTTTCTCCAGTTTGCACTGCCATATCCTGCAAGAGATTTTATCTTTGTAAGAATTCTCGAGTAAGAAAATAAAGCAAAAAATTTAATTCACCTTTAATATATACAATTTTAAAATCAAATACAGATAAAATAGCTTGCCATCTAGCAAAGATTTGTTTAGATGTAATATTTTTTACATCCTTTTGTAGTATTTCTTTTGCAGCACTACAATCAACTCTTAGCAGAAATTCCTAATTTAATAAATCATCTTGAAATTTAGAAATACAAACCACTGTACTAAGAATTTCTTCTTTAATTGTAGAATAATTTAATTGAGTATTTTCTATGTTCTAGAAGAGTATCTAACTAATTCCTCTTTATTGGTTTGTGGATTCTTTTACTTCAGAATTCCTCCATAACCAATATCAGTAGCATTATTTTTGACAATTTTAAACCAATCAGGATTTACTAAACTTAAACATGGCAAATATTTAACCTTTTGTTTAATTATTTTTACTGCATTAGTATGAATTTCAGACAATGTGGGAGGATTTTTCTTCAACGTATCATATAAAGGTTATCAATGGCCAAAATTTTATAATATTTTCCAATATAGTTTAGACTTCCTAAAAATCTTTGCAGTTGCTTTTTATCCTTTAATTAATCAGGAAATTTATTTGCAAATTCAATACTTCTAGCAATTGGTGTAATTTGACCATGTTCTAATTCATAGCCTAGAAATCTAATTTTAGATTAAAATATTTTTAATTTTTTGGCAAAAACAACTAAACCATTTTAATAAGAATTTTAACAAAAGCATTTAAGTGCTTAAAATGTTGTTCAATATTTTGTGAAAAGATTAAAATGTCATCAATATAAACAATTTTAAAGGAATATGGTGAAAAAATATTATTTATTATATATTGAAATCCAGAAAGAGCATTTTTACGACCAAAAGGCATTACATTCCATTCATAATGATCAAATGGAACAGTAAATACATTTTTATATTTATATTTTTTAACAATTTGTATTTGCCAGAATCCAGATTTTAAATCAAATTTAGAATATATCATTGCTCCAAAAGTTCTATTTAATAAATCTTTTTTATTTGAGATTGGATATCTAATCCATTGTAAAACCATATTCAAAGGTTTGTAATTAATAACTAATCTTGGAACACCTCTTTCAATTTTTGAATTTTTATTAACATAGAATGCAGAACAACTCCAAGGAGAATAACTTTTTCTAATTATTTTCTTTTTTAACAAATCGTCAATTTCATTTTTACAATATTCAACCATTTCTTTATTCATTTGAGATGGTCTTGCTTTTGTTGGTATTTTTTGTTCATCAAAATATTTTTCATATGTTAATTCAACAATATGTTGTTTTCTTTCCCAAAAAGAATTTGGTAGTTCACTACAAATTTTTGCAGTAATTTCTTGTGTAATATTTTTAATTTGATTTTGTAATTTTAAAGATTTTAATTGTTCTTCTATCTTTAAAGATAGAATTTCTTGTGAAAGAAATTAATTTAATTGTTTTTTAATTTTATATTTTTGTGTAAAGATGACAAATTTAATGAAAGAGATCTCTAATTTTTGGAGAAGCTATAAATTTAAATGATAAAACAGAATAAATTTTTGATAATGTTTTACCATCACATTTATATGGATGCATTAAATTCAGGAAAGGAGGTCCTAATATTACACGTTGATTAATCGTTTTAGTTAAAATGAATGGACAACAAATATAATTATTTTCTTTAGAAAATATACATACATTTGATAGTTTATAATTTACATGTATTTTTGCCTCTTGTGCATCATTTAATATGAATTGAGTTTTTTCAGAATATTTTGAAGGTATTAATCATTCTCTAATGTAATTTAAATCTGCACCTGAATCTATCATTATTGTTGATTGAATTTTATACTCTTTATTATTACAAGAGTTGCAAAAATATAATATTTTTTAGATGTAATTAAAGTATTTATTTGAGAATTTTGATCAGAATTCTCTTCTAATTTATCAAGTTCTTTTTCTACTAAGGTCTTATCTTTTAATATTTTAATTTCTATTTTTAGTTTATTATTTTCTTGTTTTAATATAGGTGCAGTAATTTTTAGGACTTGATTTTCTAAGTAATTTTTAACTTCTTGTATTTTAAAAGAAGTATTTAATTAATTTATTTGTTTTTTATTTAAAGAATTATCATTAGCTGGAGAAGAATAATTATTTTTAAAGGAATTATCTTGAAAATATATTTCTAAATATTGATTTCTTTTTATAGGATCTTTAATTTTATTATTTAAATTTAACATTATTTTTTGTTTTTCAGATACTGTGAATATTTCTTAATTATTTAATTCGCTATTTTTAACTATTCCTATTTCAAGATTATCAATTTAACATAATTTATCAATATTTTTAGAATAATTATTTTCAATATTTTCATCTTTTGAACTATTTTCTTCGATGTTAAAATTATGCAATTTTTCTTGTTCTATTATTTCATTTTTATCTACACATGATTCATTATTATTTTTAATTACACCAACACAAGAGTGATTTATAAGTTCTTCTTTTTGTAAAGTATGAATTGATTTTAGTAACTTATTATTAGGTAATTTCCAAATTTGATAAGCTTTTTCTATTGTATTTAGACTCGATAAATGATGTATATAATTTACTTTTTTTTACTATATAAAACTATGCAATAAATGAAATAATTACATCATTATTTCTAATTAAATCATAATATTCATTTTGAATATATTTTTGTTGTTTAGAATTATAAGTTCTAAAGAACCAAGTTATAAATGATGCATATTGCGGAAGATTAAAATCTTCAGCAAATATTTTACTTATTTCTTTCAAATTAAGCTTAATTAATTGCTTATTTCCCATAGAAGATGAGAAATGAGATACAAAATTGCTAATAG
The DNA here is from genome assembly GCA_016586305.1 of Ophiorrhiza pumila. NCBI lineage: Eukaryota > Viridiplantae > Streptophyta > Magnoliopsida > Gentianales > Rubiaceae > Ophiorrhiza > Ophiorrhiza pumila. Next base: position 13,529,358 of record BLIW01000011.1, read on the forward strand.
AATGCATAACCAAAAACTAATTCAAGAGAGCTTCGGGTGGGATTACTAACAGATTTTATAGTGTATACATAACTTAGTTCCTTGCATATGGAATCACGTATTAAATATCTTAGATTTTCTCCATCCTTGATAACACTTACTGAATATCTTAGATGTTCTCCATACTTGATAATTTATTGTGCTAATGGTACTTAGCAAAACATTAGTTTGTATGTCAATCTTTTGACCATTTAAAAAATAGAACATGTCTCATTTTTATTATGATGCTGATCTTGCTCGACTGTCAACGACTAATTATCGACTAAAAAGGGGTCTTACAACATCAAACTGCCCTATGAAATGCCGAACGCGACTTGGATGTTGACCCACAAGTTCATACCATAAAAAGAATGAAGCCGTTCATTTCTTTTAAAGGTCATTGTATTAAACATATAAAATAAGTTTCAATTGAGTAACAACGCCTTATTGTTATCAATATGAATAGATCTAAAACTTCTTGTTGTGAAATCATTATGAATAGATCTAAAACTTGTTGTTGTGAAATCATATATTTAGATCCAAAATTACATTACCATAACTACCAGTAATCCCCTCTTCATGTCTTCAACTTAGTCTTGGTACTTTTATATATTTAAGGGCTATTTCACTATCATCATTGATAGGAGACCATTCTTAAGGATGCTTTTGCTCAATTTTAGAGAATTCAATTAATTCAGAATTTTTAGTATTTTTATTTGAAGAGGAAGATAATAAAATATATAAATCTGAGTCATCAAAAAGTGAAGAATCTGTAGAAATAAATAATATAAGTTCAGATGATAATACTGATGGTAATTATGGAAATTGTAATTCACAAATAGATTATTACAAAGCAATAATTGAAGCTAATGGGTTAAATCAAACAGGAATATTTACACTATCTGAAAAGCATGAAATGATGCTTGATTTGGCTGATGAGATTCAAGATCCGATAATAAAAAAAGACAATATTTGGAAAGATATTTGCAATTAGAAGAAAATAATAAAATTTCCTTCAATCATTCTCATTCCACTTCTAATTATTATGAAAATTCCCAAATAAAAAGACAATTAGACAAAATAAATACTTCACTTAAAATGCAAGATGTAATAAATCATTTTCAAAATTAAAATCCTAAACAAATCACTTTAATTTTAGAAATAGAAATTCAAAGGTTAAAAGAAAGAATTTCAATTTTAGAGGTTAAAACCTAGTGCGAGGGGAATATTATTTCTAATATTTGACTGACACTACTACAAAATGAGCCTATAGCAACACCCATAAAGTGTTGTTTTAGGCCCTAAAAATGTTGCTCTAAGCCTAAAGCAACACTTTACAAAGTGTGTTATTAGAAGGTATCTCCTTAGATCTATAGCAACACTTTTTTCATTTTAAGCAACACTTTTTAGATGTGTTGCAACTGTCAGAATATGCAACGCTTTTATTTGTGCAACACTTTTTCTGGAATAATGCAACACTTTTTTATTTATTACCTTTAAGCAATTGCAACGTTTTATGAGACGAAAAGCAACACTTTATGCTACGAAAATAGAACACTTCTTGCACTTTTTAACCCAATAATGCAACACTTTTTCCTATCAAATGTATCACTTTTACAAATATTGAACTGCTTTAAAGCATCACTTTTTATGAATAAGTAACACTCTTATTTGTGTTTCATTTTGAAAAAAATAATACTTGTACATGTTAATAACAATATTTATTTTTCCAACTATATTGTTACTAATTCAATATCATTTACTCAAATGCAATAATATAAAATATATAATTCAAAATAATATTTGTATTACAAAAGTACTACTAGTGTCAAATACAAAAGTAATATATGAAGTTATGCCAAATAATATTCCTACAAGGAATTTATAAAATTTAGTACAACTAATGGCACCTTCCAAAAATTTGTACTATAGATGTGACGTTGTCGTTGAATATCCACAAAAGTATCTTTACAAAGCAATAAACATCCTTCACCAAAAGTCTTATGATTTCCTGTGTAAGAAAGAAAAAAAATAAAAATAACTTATTTAAACAAGTTGAATATATAAGCATGAGCATAATAAAAAAAAAACAAAACAAAATCTCATTTTAATGCATATTAATGAAATAAAGGTCTGAGGTGAGTTGATGGTGGATAGTAATTAATATTGGTCATACTGCAAAGACACCACAAGAAAACATGTAAAACTTCTGATCCCATTACTTGGTAAAAGTATCATAAATACTGTTGTTTCTTTTTTCACCATAACTATAGGATAACAAACTGCAAAACCATATACCATGATGCCTATTAAAGTAGAGTTAGAGAACTATCCTGCTTGAGGACATTGTACACTGTCTAACAGAAACAGCCGCAAGCCCATATGTTTATACTTACATACCACAATAAATATATACATTTATAACAAGTGAACTATCCTGTATATAGTAAAAAAAAGGTCAAATTATCCAAAATGCATCCTATTTTTAAGTGTTTGTGAATTTCTAAAACTTGCAAACTATTTGAACAGGTCATCCTTTTTTTTAAAACCTTTTTGACAAATATTTATTCTTGTCATGCATTTCCAAAGGTATACTAAGATTAAAAAAGAAAAGGCCAAAAGAATTAGATGACAAAGACAACTCATTTTTTTCATATTTCTATCCCCCAACTCCTTCTCAGATAGAAAAGTAAAGGGAAGAGGAAATAGAAAGAACAAAGATGTAAACTAAAATTGATGAAATGGAAGCTCTCATTCTCAAATCGTCATCTATTGCTATTTACAACAAATCCATATCAAGCATAGAGCTTCTTTTACCGTAATTATCTCAACTTTGATCCCGTACTATCCATCCCAGAGAAAGAGCAAATACATTGTATCTACAATAGCCTACTATGACTACATTGATAATTATGAATTCAAACCAGAAATAAATAAAAGCATGCATTTATGCTTGGTCTAGTAATGGGCCAAATATCCTGCATGTAATCCATTTTTACTTGTATAATGCAATAAGGGATTTAATAAATGAAATGCTTATATATGTAAGAATAGGTAAAGATATATTGGTATTTTATAGCACTGCTTGGTAGCACAGGTTGGTATTTTGGTGGGATGCAAGAAGAGAAAAAGTGTAAAGAGCAAAGCTCCACCAAAATACCAAGCTGTGCTATATATGAAAAACTGTGATGGGATGCAAGAAAAGAAAAAGCATATGTGCATGGCTAAATGGCCTAACATCAGCAACCATTGGCCTTTTTTAATTTTTACTTACTATAATGTAGTTGAAATGCCGCAACAGGGCTGTCACACATTTATAGACAAAATATTATGGCAAATAGACCTAACACCAACAACCTATGAACTCAAATATTGGTAAAATGGCCTAACATCAGCAGCTATTGACCATTCATTGTGAGCAGCCAGCAACATAAGTACATAAATCAAATCCAAAAGGTGAAATTCGCTCCAGACTGGTACAGATACTGGAGTTATTGCAGTCTTGTAAGGGATAGATTAAAGGAAAGAGGCTCTAAAAGTTCCATGCACCATGTCCAACAATAAAGAGCAACTGAAGAAAAAGAAGAACCATATGCCGTTTGTTGCAAATCTCATTGAATAAAATGCCGAGCAACTCTCATATGTGTTCAAAGAAGTCTATTTTGACAGTAGGACTAAGTAGTTTTATTTTTCTGCATTTTCTTTCTCTCTAAACCCTATAGCCCACAGTTTCTTTTAGATCAGTGACTCCCAAGTACTACACTAGCAGGAACTCTATTTTTTCTTTCTTTTTTTTTAGAAAGATTATGCAAGACATTTAAGCTCTTGTTAGCGTACCTAAAAGAACTTAGTTTTAGGTAAACCATTCACTTCAAATCATCATCATCATCATCTAACTTGATAAGAAACATTTCTATCCTATATTGAAATCACTTTGGAGGGACAACATATTAATTTGCGCTGCCTTTGTGCGTCATTTTAGTAGGTAACAGCTAATCACTAGATTAAAGGACATTACTACACAACAAACGCAAATTTTGTAACAAGCTCATTAGAAGTAAGATCAAAGCAAAAACTGTCATTACCAATAAGGAAGCTGCAACAAAAATCTTTACTTGCTACCTTTAATTAATCCTTCCAACGAAACTATCTATAGCTACTGACAAACAACCGTGTGAGAGCATAATCATAACACAATACTCAATCGTCCATGAACTACCAACTCAATATAATAAAATCAAGATCCATTTAATCAACTTTCATAATATCTTATCCAGGAATAAAATACCCTTGAATGTGTCTATATATGCATCTAAATGGCGTTAATAATGTTCTTAAAGATAGTACTTTTTTTTTTCAAGTTCAACTTCAAGAATTCATCAAATTCACCAAAGCAGTGTTCCCCATCCGAGATGCAAATTATCTCACCAAGAGCATTTAGAACCAATCTGATCCAATACAGCCCAGATCAATTCAAATTCAAGTTGTAGGTTAGCTAAACCGTCAAGAAAAACACCAATTAATAGGGAATGCAGAATCAAAATTTCACAATAATCAAATACTAGTGCAATAGATGGATGTGAACTTGAAATTTTCTGGAGTTTAAGAAAGCCTGAAAGATCCTTGAACACCAACGTAATTCCAAAATTCAATTCCAGATATTCACAACTATAATCACTTGTGAATCTACACTCACAGGCGCCAAGTCAATGGATTCATCAGGACAGAAATATTTCCATTCCATAAGCACGGATCAAGTTCAGAAATTCACAAATCAACAACATATGAAGCGAAGCTCACAGTCACTAAATCAGAGTTCCCAACACCCGAGAAACCTTACCTCTGTGCTCAATTCTAAGCATTTGCAGCCAGAGCTTTCAGTCAGTAGGTCAGCTTTGCTTGTGCGTTGAACACCAACAGATCCCATCAGCTCCCATTAGCTTCCATCAGCTCACCGTCCGATTTACTACTGTTGGAAACCGGGATATGAACAGTAGACTGAGGTGGACAGTCTTGGGCAGCAGCTTGGAGTAGATGAGTAAGCTCAACCAAGCATGAGTCCAGATCTGGGCCAGATAGCTGGTAGATGCTGCTTCCTGACAAGCGTGTCGCGTACTTGCAATTTTACCCTATACACATGCACTCGCGGCTTCCTTAGGGGGCCGTCTCATGGAAAGGAATACACGGGATGGCTACCTTAGGTAGCCGCCCCATGAAAAAACATTGAACAGGGCGGCTGCCTAAAGCGGTTGCCCCATGAAAATAACATGTGTGGGGGCGGCGGCCGCTTATGTATTGGTGTGTTTTCTTTTGCAAAATTTTTCTAAGTGTTCAAACTCTTCCTCTTCTTTTGTGCAGACTCTGAATGTGCATTTGCTTTTGCTCAAAGGTGCGATGTGCAAAGCGGAAACGCGAAGTGTGCTGGCTCAAAAGCGTGAAATACTGGAATGCACGTGCATATTTTGGACAGTTTATTCCACCCAGTGGAATTTCTGTAATTAAGTGCTTAGTTTACGTTTGCGTGTAGATTAAGCTTTAGACCTCTATAAATAGAGGAATATGTCATTATTTTGGATGGGGGGAAGAGTTTTGGATTCGACAGATTAATCTAGAAACTTGTGAGTGAGAAATTCTTTCTTTAACTTCCTCTCTCTAGAATTTTCTCTCTCTAGAATTTGATCTCCGATTGCGATTCTGTTTGAACTTTTAGACCGATCGTTGGGATTCAACTCTCAATTAAGGAAGCTTTGAACAATTCTCTTGTGTTTAATCGGTAAATTCTTCCAATTTAATGAAGATGAATTGTTCATTGTTGCACTTGAATGATTATGAGATAAGAATGAGTTCCTCCAGCTAAACTTGCGATGTTCTAGGATTTTGATGGATGAATGCTTAATTTAAACAACTTTTTGTTGTGCAATTACATAATATATAAAGAAATGGAATCATACTCTGTTTGCTCTATGAATTTAGTTAAATTTCATGATTTGTACTGGTATTGTTGAATTGAACTTTAGTGGCGATCGACATGCTAAATTAAAGCTTAATTCACTAATGTTTGTTGAGAATTTTGTGAAATGAGAACTGGAGTCTGAAATGAGTCTTTACACTTGCTTTGATTGTTCATTTTTTGAAATACGGTTGCCATGCTGATTTTGGATCACGAAAGCTTTAGGACAAAGTGTAAAGAGATTCTCAGGTGCTAATGAAAGCTTAAGAACCTAAATTCAGGCCTCGCCATGGGAAGTCTTTAGGAGATGATTGCTAGAGTAGTTAGAAATAGGGAATTGAGACGTTGCGATGTGAATACATTGTTCTTAGGCCTTGCCATGGGAAAGAATGATGACAAGAAGCTTAGGTTGCATTGCGGTCGACATGCCGACTATAGGTTGGGTTTCTAGGCAACGAGTTCTCCTCTAATTTTGCACGCACGTTAATTGCATAGCGTGAGTTGTTTAGGTGAGCATTCATCCGGTGAAGGAACCCTAGGACATCCTTTCCTCTCCATTTGCATTTACATTCTATTTTTTGTGCTTGTTGTTCTGTTTTTGTGACAATATCTAGAGTAACTTTTTGAATTCTTGAACCACCCTTCCCTGAGGAATGAAACTCTACCACCACTTGCTATAGTTAATTAGGGATAAATTGATACGCACGCGACTAAACGCATCAAGAGATTAAGCCAATGTTGAAACTACTGAAACCAATTACTTTGTTGGAGGTCTTAGAGATTGTTGTGTTACAAAAGATATTAGTAAGAAGACTAGAGAGGAATTGTGGGATTAAACTAAATCCTAATAAGTTTGGTGTTTTTAATTAATTAGTTGTATTTTTTATTTAGAAAAAAAATTGTATATGTGCATCCAAGCCATTCGGCTTGAAGAAATAAAAATTTTGCCTCTGTAAGTTTGTTTTCTTCATATAAGTGTGGTCCCAGTATTGCCTTTAATATTCAAGCAATATTGTTTGATATAAACTAAAGCTCGATAATTGATTTTTGGGTTGAATAAGTATGAGACTTAGAGTCTTAATCTTACTTATTTTGATGATTAACAAACAATTATGTTTATGCTAATGGTTGAAAAAGTGTTTCAATGTGATAGATATTCAAAAGAAGCCAAGCATGGAGTTGGAATACATGAAGAAATAATTGGAAGTGCAAAAGAGATGAAAAGATTCAAAAGAAGCCAAGCATGGAGTTGGATTGCATGAAGAAAGAATTGGAAGTGCAAAAGTTATGAAAGTATGGTAAATTAGTTAATTTGTGTAAATAGCTCAAGAAGTTGTTTTACTCTTTTAAGGCTCAAGCAAAAATGTTTTCAAAGTATTTTTAATCTTCAAATGATGCTCAAGTAAAAATGTTTTCAAAATGTTGTTAGTCCTCAAATGAACTTCAAAAGTAGTAATAAAAGTGAGGAACACACTTGCACAAAGTCACAAAGAGTTGCACAAATGATTTGGAAAACAAAAATTGAGATTAAGCTGAAGAAATCTGCCAAGGTTCAGTATTTCAATCATATCTCTCTCGTGATTCAAGTGTCATTAGAAAGCTAAGAGAAAGGGCTACAACCTTCATGTTTTACAAATTTCCAAATTCCGTCGGGATCATATTGCAAAATGGCTCACAAGTTTCGGCCGGCCGAAACTGCCGTCCGAAACTGTCCAGAGAAAATGTTCTTTCTGCCAGGGTTCAGTATTTTAGTCATATCTCTCTCATTTTAAATCCAAATGGAATGATTCTGGTGCCATTAGAAAGCTAAGAGTTAGAGCTATAACTTTTATGTTTTACGACTTTCCAAATTCCGTTGGGATCATATCGAAAAATGGCTCACAAGCCGAACCTTCCGTCCAAAACTGTCCAGAGAAAATGTTCTTACTGTCCAGTTTCGGACGACACTTTCGGACGACCTACCCTTCCGAAATAGGCGTCTGAAACTCATAACGGCTAGTTTTTTAAAGGTCAAACATGAACGTTTTCTTGTCATTTTTTGTGTAGTTTAAATACCACCAAATGCACAAACGTTTAGTAGACTTCTCCCTTGATTTCTTGAGCTTCTAATCTTGAAAAACACTCTCTACAACTCTTGCACTTCATCTTTGATTCATCAAGAAACAAAAGATCAAAATCCTTGAGCCTTCTTTGAGTTCTTCATTTCATTCTTGAGCTATATAGTTTGAGTTGTAAATTTCATTATAGGAATCATATTGTGAGCTTCAATTTATCATATCCACCCAAATTATAGTGGGTTGTAATTTCATTCTAAATCTTCTATTGTGAGGTGGTTGAAATCCTAAGTAGGGATACTTGGGTGGTTGAAATCCTAAGTTAGATACTTGGGTGGTTGAAATCCTAAGTTGGGATACTTGGGTTGTAAAAGTGGTTCTTTTGATCTCACCACAAGAAAAAGATCAATTCATAGTGAAGGTTGAAATCCTAAGTTGGAGAACTTGGGTAGTGGATGTAGAGTGCTCCAAGGGGGAGACTTGAACCACTCTAAATTGATTGTGTCAATTGCTCTTTATTGCTTTCAGTTTTTACTATTATTTCATATTGTTCATGATTTAATTTACTGCACTTGGATTTAAGTATATATTCATTGTGTTGTTGGAATATTACATCAAACATCATTTTACATTACACTTGATGCAAGTCACACTACTCACTCATCATTGTTGATTGAATTTGTTCAAATTGATTTGATTGTTGTATAAGAAATTTTTAGAAACCTAATTCACCCCCCCTCTTAGGTTGCCTTAGACCTTACAATAAGTTTTATAGCTTATTCATATTTTGGACATCTTTATTTGTGAATTTTGGTTAATTAGATTAATTTGATTCTACAAATTAGTATCAGAGCTTGGTTATTAATAATTAACCATGACTAGAAATATAATTTGTGTTGTTCCTAAACTCATGGGAAAACAAAATTATAATTATTGAAAAATTCAGATGGAAACCCATCTGGAAGCCTTTGATTTAGTCAAATATATTGAAGCAAAATTATCCAAAGATGTTGATGCAAGTGCAAGGAAGAAGGCAAGGTTGGCGTTGTCCCAAATTTATCAAGCAATTGATATATCAGTATTTGGGAAAATCTCAACGATCAAAAGTGCAAAGAAGGCATAGGATATCTTAGAGAAAACCTACATAGGTGTTGACCAGGTTCAATAAAACAATTTGATGATGTTGAAACAAAAGTTTGAGCTTTGCATAATGTAGAAGATAGAATCCATCGAATCATATTTTTCTCGTCTGTCAGTGATCAAAGACAAGATGGAATCAAATGGGCATATATTAACAGATGAAATCTTTGTTGAGAAAGTTCTCAACACACTGTCCATAAAATTTGATCATATTGTTGTTGTCACTCAAGAGACCAAGGATTTGTCTATATTAACAATTGAAGAATTACATGGTTCATTAATTCTTCACGAACAAATAATTAATGGAAAGTTGAATGATCCTATAGAGGTGGAGACTACGGAGAAGGCGTTGCAAGTCCAAACAGATAAATTTAAGAAAACTCCAATGCTACTAAAACTAATGCACATGGCCATAATTTTAAATGTAGATATGGTAGAAACAATTATCGAGGTCGCAGTAGAGGTAACCAATTCTTTCAGGAAATAGAAAATAATAGATTTAATTTTCAACAGTCTAATAATTCTCAAAATAGTAAAATACAATATTATAATTGTGGAAAATTTGGTCATTATAAAAAAGATTGTTGAGGTGCAAAATCTGATGTGCATGTCCAAGTTGATGAGACTGATGGGAATGAGAATAAACAAGATGTTTTATTTTCTACTGTTAAACTGAACAAACAAAGAATAGTAATTGGTATGTGAATTCTAGATGTAGTAATCACATGAGTGGGAAGAAGGAGTTATTTTTTGATTTGGATGAATCTTTTAAAACTACAGTTAAATTTGGTAATAATACTATTGTTCCTATTCTTGGAAATGGGAGAATACCCATTATTTTGAAAAATGGGTCTACAAGTTTTATTGGAGATGTCTTTTATGTTCCCAGTCTTTACCAAAATTTATTGAGTCTTAGCCAAATATCTGAAAGGAGGTATGGTATAAATTTTAAGCATGGTGTTTGCATGATCAGTGATGCAAGGTTGGGATTAATTGCTAAAGTGAATATGAACCATAGTAGGTTATTCCCTATATCTCTAAACTATGGTGATTCTACTTTCTTTAGTTCCACTATGTCTAATGATACTTGGTTGTGGCACATGAGATTTGGTCATTTTAATTTGGGTAGCTTGGATTTTCTTTCCAAGAAAAATATGGTTTTGGGATTGCCTTCTATTGATTTTATCCAAGACAGTGTGACTCTTGTATGAAGGGAAAGAAATACAGAAATTCTTTTCAAAAAGGCAAGGCTTGGATGGCTAATCATCTGTTAGAACTGGTTCACTTAGACTTGTGCTCCGTTGAGGTACCTTCTCACGGTGGTAGTAAGTATTTTATTACCTTTATTGATGATTTTAGCAAGAAATCATAGGTTTATTTTTTGAAAAATAAATCTGATGCTTGTGATATTTTCAAAAAATTCAAGGTATATGTAGAAAATCATAGTGGATACTACATTAAGACTTTGAGAACTGATAGAGTACAAAATACACTGTATGTGATAATTTCTTGATGAATCATGGAATTAAACATCAAATGACAATTAGGTACACTCCTCAACAAAATAAGGTGGCAGAAAGGAAAAAAGAACAGTGATGGATTTGGTAAGATCCATGATGTTGGCAAAAACTATGCCCAAGGAATTTTGGGCTGAAGCAGATTCTAGTGTTGTTTATATTTTGAACAAGTGTGGTACGAGATGTAATCGTGGGATTACTCTATACGAGGTTTGGTCAGGTAAAAAACCAAATATCAGTCACTTAACAGTATTTGATTGTCTTGCATATTCTCATATTCCAAATATCTTGAGGAAGAAACTAGATGATAAGGCGGAGAAGTGCATTTTTGTTGGTTATAGTCTACAAACAAAATGCTTTAAGCTTTTTAATCCTGATACAGGGAAGATGATTGTGAGTAGAGATGTCACTTTTGATGAACAAGGAGCATGGGATTGGTCTTCTGAAGAACCAACAACATCAGTTTTTCAACCACCATTACCTTTATTAATTGAAGAAGAAGAAGAAAACGGACAGCAGAAAGAACATGTTGAACAACTACACAACCATCTCAAGATCCTTCATCTTCAAGTGTGCAAAGAACTCCTGCACTATTTAGTCGACCACAACGGCAACGACAATTACCAGCTCGATTGCAAGATTATGTTGGGGGTGATAATCTAATGATAATAATGATTTATCTGATGAAGATGTTGTGAATTTTGCATTATTTGCATATTGTGACCCAGTTGATTTTAAGATGTTGCTCGTGATAATTGTTGGATAAAAGCAATATGGGTAAATAAATTCATGTCATTAAGAAGAATGATACTTGATGATAATGATCTCGCCACGCTCCTCATGTAGATTGATGCGTTGTTGCGAAAAAGTGTCCACGATTTTTCGTAAATCAATGTGATTAAATCAAATCACCTTATACGTGTAGTCGTATATGTCACCAATTTTACCCTAAAACTACTGTAGTAGTGGTGAGAGTGATTGATCCATAGGGAAGGGAGTAGTTTCAAGAATTCAGTAGTTTGTCACAAAAATCAATCACAAGAACATAATGATATCAACAGCAAGAAGAGATGTACAAATGGTAACAACTACAAGTCCAGTAAATGCAAAGGAATGAAATAAAAAGTTTGAGTTAGATGTCCTAGGGTTCTTATACCGGATGACTGCGCATTAGACAACTTCTTCAATGCAATTGACATTCATGTAAAACATGAGGAGAACAAGCTGCCTAGGAGCCTACCCTATAGCCAGCATGGCGAACGTACCACATTCTACACTCCCTGACATCACTCTTTCCCATGGCGAGGCCTAAGAGCGATAGTTGTAACCCGCAACGTCTCAACTTCCCAAGACTAACTACTCTAGCATGAAAATCCTAAGGTCTTCCCATGGCGAGGCCTGACCTAGGTTTCGTTTGTCTTCGTTAGAGTCCATTTAATGATAATGAATTGCTTGATGTTACAAATTGACGATTGCGAATTCAAAATGGAGTTCTCTGGCTAGAATCATGATGTTCTAGGGTTTGAACTGGATGATTGTGTAATTAGACTACGCACTGCTCTGCAATTGACACAATCCATAAAGAATGAAATTGTACTGAGAATTAATGCATGAATCTTGTTAAGTTTCATAAATTCACATGCTTATTGACTAAATTGTGCTTCAATTGTGGCTGCCATGCTGAGTTGAGGTTAAATTCATTGATATGTGTGAGAATGCATGAGATGGGAACTTAAAGTATGATTATTGAGATTTGCTTCAAAAGCTTCAATTTCACAAGAGAATCGTGAATTGCCTCCTTAATTGAGGAAAGATTTACAATGAACGGACCAAAGCTTCGATCGGAATCGAAAAAGGAGCTAAAATGCTAGAGAGAGAAAATTCTAGAAAGAGAAAGTTAGAGAGAGAAAATTCCCACTCACGAATTCTAAAAATCTGGTAAAATCTAGAAGTGTCTGAATCCCCCAAAATAATGACAAATTCCTCTATATATAGAGGCCTAAAGCTTATTCTATACACTAACGTAAAATAAGCACCTATTTACAAAAATACTACTGCAATAAAGAAAATGTCTCAAAAACTGTACACGTGCATGAACTCCAAGTCAGCACAAAATTCCAGCTCCACGCCTTCAACATCAGCTCTTCACGCCACCATCACACGTTCCACGCTCTTGAGCCTTCCGTGTCCATGCCTTCACACCTTGCACAAACAGAAAGAAGAGTTTCACACTTAGCCAAAATCTCGACACTGCACTTCACCATTTACATGGCGATGCATCGCCGTGCAAAATTTTTCACGGCGATGCATAGCCGTGCAAAATTTTTCACGGCGATGCATAGCCGTGCATTTTTTCCTTTAGCGATGCATTATGGCGATGCATCGCCGTGAAGAGGCTTTCATGGCGATGCATCGTGGAAACAAGCTTGCAGCCCCGTGTGTGAAGTAATATGTGTGCTTAGGGAGTTCGTGCATGAAAGGTGCAAATGTGTGCCTATGTGTTGTGCATGGAATGCCTGTGCATGTAACTTGCAAATGTGTGTGTAGTATACATGATGTGCCGCAAGTGTGTGCATTGAGTGTGCTGTGAAGTGCCCATGTGTGTGCATGAAGTGTGCTGTGAAGTGCCCATGTGTGTGCACGAAGTGTGCTGGTGTGTGCGGCGATGCTTGTGCTGTGAGCGACAATGCTGTGCATGTGTGCGGCGATGTGTGCATGTGTGCGGCGATGTGGTGCTGGAGTTGTGCAGCAATGTGTGCATGTGTGTGGTGATGTAGTGCTGGAGTCGTGCGGCGATGTGTGCATGTGTGCGACGATGTAGTGCTAGAGTGTGTGCGACAGTGTGTTCTAGCCCCTCGTCACCTTCCAACCAAAATCTGACCCTGATGCATTGTGAATTTGGCAAACCCTAACACATGAAAGTTGTAGCCCTAAGTCTTAGCTGTCTATAGCCTTTTGAATCACTCAATTTGGAGCTTGAACAAGAACGTTATTGCCAAAATACGGAACTGTGGCTAGGAGAGATTTCATGGCGATGCATCGCCATGCAATCTGTTTCCATGGCGATGCATCACCATGCAATTTTTCTTTCCAGCACAACGTTCCACTTATATGCGATATATGTGTGTCTTAGCCTCTGAATTGGACTTTGTGGTAAACATAAAAGTTTTTTATCTTTCTCTTGGTTTTCCATAGTTTCAAGAATCGGCATCATTGGAGGTCTGTAGCTCAAGATATTGGCATTATACCAAACTGTGGCAATGAAGTCAACAATGAAAACTTGAAGCATCGATTGCAACGATATTCTCGTTTCTCATACTTGCACACTGAATTAGAAGAGAGTTAGACCATATGAATTGAATTAAACTCAAAGAGCTTTCCAGAACATCCAAGATCACCTCATTTAGATTAGTATTGAGAAAGATACACTCAATTAAAGTAGCATATCTGTTCTGCCCAAACACAAAATAAGCATTTTAAGGTATTCTTCAAACTCCACAAGCATCTTTTCAAGCCTTTTGAATTCTTTTCTTGTTCTTTAACTTAAAACACACATTTGTTTCATTTAATCAATATTTTTTATCTTTTTCTCATTTTAGCACACCAAGTTGTAATCCACATAAATGCACAAAATGATACATAACACTACACAATTGCATAAAAAAAATCAAAAGGTAAGTGAAATAAGACATATAAGTTGGTATAAAACCAACTTATCATCACCCTATCTCCGTAGGATGACAATATGTACAGTTATAAGATGGCTCCTCATCAATAAATACTAAGACAGTCACGCAAGATTTAATCCCCTCCTCAGGAAAACAACTCAAGTAAAAAGAAAAACAACTCTGTGTTTAACTCAATTCTCATTAATTTCATATCTGAATAATACATAGACATAATAGTCTTTTTATAGGCCTACAAAATAAAATCGTAACTTTATAAAAAGATGAAACTCTAGCTTTCTAACAGATTGACTAAACAAAAGCCCAAAATTAAAACTCAACTTAAACTCATACTAAACAATAATTAGTAGACATGTTTTTGGGCCCTAACATCTTAGAAACACTTTAGGAAACAGCCCAAAATAACAAACACGAAAAAAACACAAAAAAATGAACAACTGAAAATCTCAAAATTTGACCGCGTTGTGATGTGATGCACGGCTTCATGGCGTGTTTTCACCTTGATCCCATCATAATTAAAAAGTTGCAAAATCTCTCAGCAAATAATATTCAACGTCTCTTGTCATGATTTCTTTGTTATCCTATTTTGGAGTCTCGGACCTCCTTGGGACCAACATGAGGCTTATTCATCATCCTATTCCATGCTTCCATACATGAGATTCATCTTTCACAATTGGAACAAGCACCTTGAATTTTTTGGAACATGTGATCACACATGATTTCGTATCATTCCATTCCACTTGAAAAATATTTGCCCTCAAAACTTGTTGATTGATAACAAGGGAATCCAGCAAAAAAACTAGAAAATTGTCAAGACAAAAAGACAAAATATAAGGAATGTCACACTCAACATGTTTCCTCTCTTTGCGTTTTGCTACAAATCTCACCTCAAGGCTTTTTCCTTGCAAATCATTACTCAATTATTTTTCTTGCTTATCATGATATACAACAAATTTTTCAATTAATGCACAATCACTTAAAATAATAAAAGAATTTATATCACAAGAAGGTTCTTCAAGAGTAATAATTTGATCAACCTCTTCCTTTTGATTTGTCTTTATTGATGACAAAGCTTCCTCCAATATGGGTGAGTGAATTTCCTGCAAAGAAGCTTTATCTTACTTGGATTCATTATCCTCAATAGTAGGCCCAATATCCTCCAAAATAACCTTTGGCCAAGGCATATTCGAAAGAAATCGCCTTCACATTCGGGCTCAATAATGATCTCTTCAATTGTGTTTGCCACATTTGGTTGTGAAATGGCATCAACCCATGCCCATGTAGAAGGATCATCAATAACATAGGATTTTGGATCCTTAAATTTATCAACCTCATCAACAATAACCAATTCCAATTAACTTGCACATTTAATCTCAGTATGACTATAGCCAAGACATGTACCACATCTAGGTATTTTTGGTTTGTGATTTTCAAGGCACATAAATCATCCCTAAATTCTTTATCAAGTATATCATTAGTTTTAGGAGGTAAGGAATACGACAAATACCTTGTATTCCCAACTCAAATCATTCCAAGTTAAAGTAACACCCATGTCACAATATCCAAATAAACCACTTGATGTCTACCAATAAGAACCAATTTTTTTGGTATTTTTTTGTCGTTAATGTTCTCAATACAAGATTTAAAAGATATAATTGTTGTAACCAATACACAATAATCAAATCATGCAAGGATGCGTATAAAAACAATTTAGGGTTTCAATTTTAAGGAAAAATAGAAAAACCTGATTTCAAAAATCCCTTGATCTCTAATACCACTATATAATGATATCGCCATGCTCCTCACGTAGATTGATGCGTTGTTGCAAAAAGTGTCCACTATCTTTTTGTAAATCAATTTGATTAAGTCAAATCACCCTATCTCTGTAGGATGACAATATACACGGTTATAAGATGGTTCCTTACCAACAAAAAACAAGACAGTCATGCATTATTTAATCCCCTCCTCAAGAACTAAAACCCACTATGTAAATTGGAATCCCTCCTCAGAAAAATAACTCACGTAAAAAGAAAAATAACTCTGTGTTTAATTCAATTCTCATTAATTTCAAATATGAATAATACATAAACATAATAGCCTTTTTATAAGCCTACAAAATAAAACCCTAACTTTCTAAAAAGATAAAACCTTAGCTTTCTAACAGATGGACTAAACAAAAGCCCATAATTAAAACTCAACTTAAAATCCTACTAAACAATAATTAGAAGATATGTTTCTGGGCCCTAACATCTTAGAAACACTTTAAGAAACAGCCCAAAATAACAAACACGAAAATAAACAAAAAAAATAAAAAACTGAAAATCTCGAAATCTGACCGCATCGTGACGTCATGTATGGCTTCATGTCGTGTTTTCACCTTGATCCCATCAGAATTAAAACGTGGCAGAATCTTTCAGCAAACAATATTCGACGCCTCTTGTCATGATTTCCTTTGTTATCCCATTTTAGTGTCTCGGACCTCCATGGGACCAATATGAGGCTTATTTATCATCCTAGTTTAGGCCTCCATACATGAGATTCATCTTTCACAATTGAAATGAGCACCTTGAATTTTTTGGAACATGCAATCACACGTGATTTCATATCACTTGGGAGTTTACAAATCGTCCAAGTGAGAAGAAAGCAATTGGAGTGAAGTGGGTTTATAAGACAAAATATAAACCTAATGGAGAAGTTGATAGATACAAGGCGAGACTTGTTGCTAAAGATTACAAACAGAAACCTGGCATTGACTATTTTGAGGTATTTGCTCTTGTTGCAAGACTTGATACTGTTCGTTTGATAATTTCTTTATCTGCAAATAATTGGAGGATTTATCAAATGGATGTTAAGTCTATATTTTTAAATGGTGTTCTTGAAAAAGAAGTATATGTTGAGCTATCTATAGGTTTTGTCAGAAAATGTCAAGAAAATAAGGTTTACAAGTTAAAGAGGGCTTTACATGGCTTAAAACAATCTCCAAGTGAGTGAAATACACGCATTGATTATTTCTTTGTGGATCATGGTTTTTAAAGGTGTCCATATGAGCATACTTTATATGTGAAATTATTTTGTCCAGGTGATGTTCTTTTGATATGCTTGTATGTAGATGATTTGATTTTTATAGGCAACAATCAGGAGATGATTGTTGAGTTTAGAGAGGCCATAATTAAACAGTTTGAGATGACTGATTTGGGTCTTATATCATATTTTCTTGGAATTGAGGTTTTGTAGTTTGATCAAGACATATTTATCTCTCATAAAAAATACGTAGGAGATATCTTGAAAAAATTCAAGATGGATGGAGCAAAACCAATATTGACTTCAGTTGAGGAAAAGTTAAAGTTAACAAAAGAATAGACAGGAGGACCTGTAAATCCAACATAATTTAAAAGAATAGTTAGAAGTTTGAGATATTCAACTTCTACAGGACCGAATATTACTTTCAGCGTTTGTTTGATTAGCAGGTTTATGAAAACTCCACACGACAGTCACATTTGCAAGCAGCAAAGAGAATTTTGAGGTACATTAAATGTACTCAAGGAGATGGAATTCTTTATTCATCTGGTGATCCAATTGAACTTTTTGGATTTATATACAGTGATTGGGCTGTAATTCAAAGGAATAGTACTTCTGGATATGTATTTTTTACTGGATCGGGTGTGTTTTCTTGGAGTTCAAAGAAACAACAAGTGGTTGCATTATCTAATGCAGAGGCAGAATATATTGCAGCGGCAAATAGTGCTACTCAAACATTATGGTTAAGGAGGATACTTGAGTTTCTTCAACATAAACAAGATGGTCCGACTAGTTCGTGGACGGAGCAAGCATTATGACGAAAAATCCAGTGTTTTATAGACGGAGCAAGCACATCGATATCAAGTTTCTCTTTATATGTGAACTAGTTCGAAACAAGGAGATTGCAATTAACTATTGCAAGTTTGAAGATCAAGTGGCGCACATTTTCACAAAAGCATTGAAGATGGAGACGTTCGTGACGTTGAAGAAGCTTTTGGCCATGTTCAATCATGCAGATTTAGTTTAAGGAAGGCAACTGTAGGATTAAACTAAATTCTAATAGGTTTAGTGTTTTTAATTAATTAACTGTGTTTTTTATTTAGGAAACAGAATTGTATATGTGCGTCAAAGCTATTCAGTTTGAAGAAAAAAAAAGTTTGCCTCTATATGTTTGTTTTCATCATATAAGTTTGGTCAAGGTATTGCCTTTAATATTCAAGCAATATTGTTTGCTGCATTCTTTTAAGTCTTACTATTGTGATATAAACTAAAGCTTGATAATTGATTTTTGGGTTGAAAAATTTTTACAACTTATTCATATTTTGGGCATCTTTATTTGTGAGTTTTGGTGTACTGATATTGGTCAAGCGAGTTTGAACAACAAGAATGTGACAATTATGCAGAGAGGGTTTGAGCATAGATCAATATTCAAAGAAGGGGGAACAAGCAGAGAGAATGTCCAGAAAATTTCTCAACAAGAGATTCAGTACATGGGCAATAATCATTTGTGTTTCAAATGTCGAGAAAAGTATACTCTTAATCACCAATGCAAGTTTGGACATCTTAATTTCTTGGTAGCTGATGAAGATGAAGAACTAGAAGAAATGGCTGAAGTCGAGGAACATGTGAGACCCATTGAAACTCCAGGCTAACCAATTGAGGTAACTCTACACTCTCTTCTACCTCTTTGGAAAGAAAGACAAGCACATTTCAAGGTAGATTGAAAGGCAAAATTATTAATGTGTTGGTAGATACTGGTAGTTATAATAGTTTTCTGGATTATATGTTAGTTGAAGAGCTACAGTTAAGTCATAAATCAGCTTATCCTCTCTTGGCTACGATGGCAGATAGTAGCATGATTACTAGTTATGGCATTCATCCTAAAGTTAGCTAGGAAATACAAGGAAAACATCAGTCTATATTTGATCTGAGGATATTGAAAATAGGGCATGGGATGTAATTCTAGGAGTTGATTGGATGTATCAATATAATCCCATTAGTTTTGACTTTCAGTAATTGAACATTGTTCTATCTGATTGGAGACAAGATATTAATTTGCATGGGACTGTCAACTATCCAATTATGAAACTGATAAGAGGAAAAGTTGTTAAGGAATTTCAAGACAACAAATCACAGCTTTATCCATTTTGTCCCTGCGGTCTGATGACAGGGAGACTACTAAGCATGAACTTAACATTTCTGAGTTGTTAGCACAGTTCTCCGATGTCTTTTCCATACCTACAACTCTACCTTGTGGAGAAATTCAATACTTTTCTCCACATTTGAATAGTGGTCATATTGAATTTGTAGTCATGCCTTTTGGCTTGACTAATGCACAAGCTACCTTAAAGTTTTAATGAACCAACTTTTTAAGCCTTAACTTAGAAAATTTGTCTTAGTTTTTTTTCATGATATCTTAGTATATAGTTCCACTCTAGAACAATACCTTACACACTTGGAGATTGTGCTAACTACTCTACAAAATGATAAGTTGTATGCAAAGATGTTGAAATGTGCTTTTGGACAACAAAGGATAGAATTCTTGGGACACATAATCTCAACACAAGGTGTAGAGATGGATAGTGCCAAAGTGGAAGGTATGATGTCGTGGCCTACCCCTACAAATGTTAAAGCATTAAAAGGTTTCTTGGGATTAATCGGATACTATCGAAGGTTTATGAAAGGATATGGCTTGCTGACTAGACCATTGACTTTTTTTTTTTAGTTTGGCATAACCTCCATTTGAGGTGGGTCGCCACTCCCTATTTTATTAAATTCTTTAGTGGGTGATGGACATACCCTAAAACCACCCTTACATAAAAGAGATCCCTTGAACCTAGCCCCATTTACAAGCCTATAGCCTAATGGAGTTAAGCTCAATAGGATGAGGAAAGCAAATAAACTTGGAGTACTTCCTCCATTTACATACTTGTAGGAAACTTCTACCTTAGAGCTCAAGAAACAAAAGACTCCTTTGTGCACAAGGAACGACAAAAGAACCCTTTTTGAAGGGTCAAGATATATACATAGGCTTTGACTTGAATCTAGACTCCTGAATCTGTTGCAGCTCCACTTCTCATAGTTGAGTCTAAGTGCATTTACTAGTTTGGATTTTGCAGAACTTGCATTGTTTGAAGAGGCAGTGTTTCCTGAATCCGATGCATCCTTAATCCGAGAAGTTCGGTGTCTTGAAAGGGTAATGGAATCACTATCCAATCTGATAGCCCTTCCAGGAGCATTCTAAGGCCAGCAGCTGGCTTCTCCTTTGTACCTGGGCAAGATAGTAGCAACCACAAATGGCAAACCAATCCTAACAGCAGCAGGTTGGGACCATATACAGAGACTTGGCAAGCCAGCCCTAACAGCTGCAAGCTGGGGCCATTCATAAAACCAAGTTATAAATACCAGAACAGAAGAGGACCAGTACCTGAATGTTTGGAGGCCTGACTGGAGACTCATGGGGGATGCCAAAGGGAGTATGTCTTGCTTCTTTTCCTGGATATGTATGGGCATCCTGAGGAGTCTGTTTGGATAAGGTTGTGAAGAGTTTCCAGATTTGACTGTAGATGTTGTGAGAGGAAAATGGCAGGTCTGTTGGCTTCCTTGTGGATGAGGATGAACTTGGACTGATCCTTGATAAGCTGGAGGGAAGACTTCCACTGCCTGAATCTCCATGAACATTGGGACTTTAGGGCCTGTTGGAGAACCTTGGAGTTTGCTCAATGAAGATATTGGAATAACCTAGATGTTTGCAAATTCTGATTCCTTCCAGACAACAGCTGATCTCGACCTGCAGCTCAGTTTAATGAGAAGGACAAATAGCTACAGGGAGCTTAAAGAGGAGAGTGCCAGCTGAGTTTCTACCAATACCACTCCCCTGAATTTGGAAACCTGTATTGAAGGAGGCTAAATTGATTTTGACACTAGGGAATTCAGGGGGAACCCATTTGAGCATATAGATTTGGACTGTTCTCCTGATCTTAATAACAGAGAGCCAAAAACAATTCCAGTCCATAACCTGAATATCCTTTATTTGGCATTTCAATGAAAGGATACCCTTGATCATTGTGAATATATTCTGAATAACTGCATTGGCATCCGGATTAACATTCTCAAAAACAATTTTATTTCTCATTTTCCATATGAACCAGCATATCAATGATGGGATTAATTTGTGCAGGAATTAAAGGATTTCAGACTTACAATTGACATGCCACCAGTTAAATAGATTACAATGTAAAGAGTTAGAAAAAAATATCATACCTACTTCAGCACCCAAAATTTTCCAGACATGAGATGAGAAGCTACATGTATTGAAAATGTGATTAAATGTATCCCCATGACAACAACAGAATGGGCAGTAGGAAGGTCCGATAAAACCCACTCTGTGGAGTAGTAGACCAAGGGGAATTTTTTTCTGAAACAACCTCAGCATGAAGAAAGAGATCTTAGTGGGAATAAGGGGATCCCAGAAGAACTTTGTGAGTGGGAAAGGGTCATGGGATCCTCTGATTGCCTGATATGCAGAATTTATACTGAATATACCATTTTCTAACAGTGTCCAGATTAGGAAGTCTGGTTTCTCAGACAAGAAAATAGGCTCAGCAGTGAAAAACGAGGTAGGAACTTGAGGACATATAGCTCTCAGCTTGTTGAGTTCCCAGCCCCTAAAACCTAGCACTTCACTAAGTTTCTGTGGGCCTGAGAGGTTCAGGAGACTGTTAATACTTCCTTCTTCCTTCCATCTATCAAAGAACAAGTTACAGTCTCCTATGCCCACTTGAAACAAAATATGTTCATCAGCTTTCTTAGCATATTCCACCATTCTTCTCCAAACACTAGAAACTCCTCTCTTAATTTGGGCTTGGAGAGGATGGGAAATAGAGCAGTACTTGGCCCATAAGAATTTAGCCCAAAGGGTATCTTTGTGCCTAAATTTCCACCACAACCGATAGGTTTGAGCAGCCGCTAATGAGTTAAGGTCTCTAAAACCCAGCCCCCCCTCCTCTTGTGATCTACATAATGTCTTCCAACTAATCTAGTGATAGTTGGATTTTCTTTCTGAGCCAGACCAGAGAAAGTTTGCCAATAAGGACTCAATTTGGTGAATAATTTTCTTAGGGGGGTTTAAACTCAAAGTGGTATATAACGGGATGGAGGATAGGACACTTTTTATCAATGTAATGCGACCCCCCATAGAGAGGAATTTGGAGCTCTAACTCTGAATTTTTTGAGCAACTTTCTGAACAAGGTAACCATATGAAGCCGAAGGGATTCTCTTATAGTGTAAGGGGATGCCTAAGTACAAAGTTGGGAATGAGCCTCTTTGAAACTTAGTAAGTCTGCCTAGTATATGTTTCCTAGCTGTTGGGAGATTTCTGTGAAAAAGGTACCAGCTTTTTGAGGGGTTAACTTTCTGACCCGACACCACCTCATAATGTCTTAACTTGTCTAGAATGGATCTTATGATCTGGGGTCTAAAGGAGGCAAAAATGATCATGTCATCAGCATACGACATATGTGTGACCTTAGGGCAGTTCTTGGGAACTTTGAATTCTAGGCCATTGGGGCCATTATCATTGAGGTCTCTAGATAAATACTCAGCCCCTAAAATGAATAGTAGAGGGGAGATAGGATCTCCTTGCCGAAGACCTCTAGTAGACTTGAACCAGCCCTTAGGAACACCATTAACTAGTATTGACATCCAAACATTGGAGAGAAGTCTCCACATAAGATCAATCCAGATTTCTCCAAAGCCCATGAGCCTCATGACTTGGAGTAGGAAGGACCATTCTATCCTATCGTAGGCCTTTTCCATGTCTAATTTAAGCACCACACTCCCCTCCTTTCTCTTTCTATTGAGAGTAGAGATTAACTCACTAGCTAACAAGTAGTTATCCGAAATATTTCTCCCCAAGACAAACCCACTCTGATTTTCTGAAATTAGACTAGGTAAAACAGTGGCTAATCTATTAGCTAACAATTTAGACACTATCTTGTTTATGAAGTTGCATAAACTAATAGGTCTAAAGTGACGAAAAGAATCAGGATTGGAGTATTTGGGTATCAGGACAATGGACGTGGCAGTGAGGGCTTTTGGTAAATCCCCTCCATTCATAAAGTGTTGAATGGCCTTAAGGAGGTCATCTTTGATAATGTTCCAAGCTTTGAGATAGAATAATCCATTGAATCCATCGGGACCTGGGGCACTTTCCTTGTTCATGCACAAAATAGTTTGGTGAACTTCTAACATGTCAGGGATGCTAGTGAGGAAACTGTTCTCTCTATCAGTTAGAATTTTTGGGACAAGATTTGGTTTCAGCCTAAGAATGTTAGGTTCTGAAGAGTAAAGACTAGAGAAAAATTTAACAGCTAGTGCACTGACCTGTTCCTCCCCTTCTCTCCAGTTGCCATCTTGATCTAGCACCTTATAGATGTATGACTGAGACTGTCTTTGCCTAACATAAGAGTGGAAAAATTTTGAATTTCTGTCCCCTTCAGCCAGCCATTTAGCATTGGCCTTTTGTTTCCAAAATAATTCCTCTAGTCCCAGCTGCAACTGGAGGTTAGCTTTAGCAGCATTCAGAGTTTCTCTGGTTACCCCAATTAATTCATCCTCCTTTTCTAACTTGAGTAACTCTTTTTCTGCCTTGTCTACATTGCTGAAAATGTCACCAAAAGTATTTTTATTCCAGATTTTTAAGGCAGTTTTCACTGATTTCAGTTTCTCACAGAACCTCTTAATGGGATTTCCAGAGACTTGAACCTCCCAAGCTAATTTAATCAAAGGTAGGCAGGAGTCATGGGAAAGCCAAAAATTCTGAAATCTAAATGACTTCATTTGACAGTGGGCTTTCTTACTGATTTTTAAAAGTAGAGGGGCGTGGTCCGAAGGAGCCCTAGCTAGGTGGTCAATACAGAAGGACAGATTTTTGTTGATTAAATCAGAATTAGTGAAACCCCTATCCAATTTTTTCCATATCCTAGCCTGCCCATCTCTATTGTTACACCAAGTAAATTTTGACCCAAAAGCAGAAATCTCACCTAGATCCAAGGAGTTAACAAATTCTGAGAAATCCATTGCTTCACTTTGTGAAAAAGGTTTTCCCCCCTTTTTCTCCTCTAAGAATCTAATGCAGTTCTAGTCTCCCCATAGTAGCAAGGGCATGTTTTGTGAGTTTAGATTAGCAAGGGAGCTCCATAATTCTTTCCTAGACGATTCAGAACAGCAGGCATATATATTTGAGACTATCAGAGGAAAGGACAAGCAGAGGTGTGTGACAGATAAGGAGATGAGTTGCAAAGAGTTTTCCAATACTGTACAAGCAGAAGGGGATCTAAACAATACCCAAATAGAGTTAGAGGGATTGCTAATGGCATGATCAAAGTTCAATTTTTTCTTATGGAGTTCAATTTCCCAGAGTTAGCAAAAGGTTCAGAGATAGCAAGAAAATCACATTTGAATTTTGACACTGTTTTTTTCAATTTTCTGAAGTTAGGGGATTTGTTAATACTCCTGATATTCCAATATAGCATGTTAAACATTAAAAGGAATATAGCTATCGACAGTACCTGAGCTTTGGCTTCTCGTTATTCTGTTTGAGGGGAATTTAGCCCGAGACTTGGGGCAAGCATCATTAGGGGCAGCAATGATAATAGCCTTTGAGGGCAATGTCAAAATCACTTGATTTTGGACTTTCTCTGAGTCATCCTTCTCCTCATCTGAAGATGTTTCAACACCCTACATATCTACAGTGGAATTCGATCTATGAAGTTTGGAAGGAGGGGGCTGAGAGGTAGTTACCTGCGAGGGTGGGGTAGGAGAGACTTCTGAGGAGTTAATGTGTTCGCTTGGTAGCACATGTGAAGTTTCCTCTATCAATGGGAGCACATTATTCAGAGTCTCGCTAGTATTTCTCTGATGAATCTGAGGGGGACATGGAGACTCCTCCAGAGTTGGGCAACCTTCAGGGGGGGTGACTATCGTTAGACTCAAGCTTGGGGCCAATTGATTTGGGGTCTGCACAGAGAGGGTCGACTCAGTTGGGACATCCTCTTTTTCCGCAGAAGAGGTGAGCTCCCTATTCATCAGTTCAGGTTGTTCTGGGTTGTGAGCCATGGTTTCAACTGTGGGAGCCCCTTCTTCCTTTTGCAAGCTTTGGTCTTGATCATTATACCTTGTTGATTGTTCAGGAGCATCCAAAGTATTAATTCCCGTTGAGTCACTGGGGAGCATTGGCTCTTTCCCTTTAGTGTGTTGGGAGGCCTGGGTAGTGGCCAAATTAGCTGACTTAGTAGCAATTTCCGGCGGAGCTTGAGGTCCTTTTCTCTTGACCAGAGTCCATTCTTGGGGCTTCTTCTTAGGGTCCTGAGTCACCGGAGTCGGCAATTTGTGGGGAATTGAGGCTTTTGGGCCCTGCTTCTGAGGATTGCAGTTCTTTAGATCGTGCCCTAACTTTTTGCATTTGGTACAGTACGTCGGCTTATCCTCAACCTCCAGAGTCTGCCATTTACCAGAAACTCGATTCCCGATCCAAATTCTTGAGGGGATGGGTTTGGTGACATCCATTTCGATGCAGATTCTTGCTTCGCTAGGGCGAGCAAGATTAGATGGGGAAGCTGTGGCAGCATCGAGTTTGAGGGGCTTCCCTGCCGCTGAGGCTAGTGAATAGAGCGTATCCTTATTAAAGAGGTGCAAAAGCAAGAGGGGAAATCGGATCCAGACGGGAGCTATTGAGGGTTCTATGGAAGGGTCAAAATCCTTAGTCCATTTGAAGATTCGAGCAGGAAATCCATTGAAATGCCAAGTTTTCCTCAACCACAGGCGTTGGAAGTCTTGTTCTTTATCGAACTTGAGAAGAACATGTCTGTTATCCAGTAATCCAGCATGGCATTCCCCCAGAAAAGCAGCAGCTAGTATCTCCTTTCTGAGATTCGCCATTGATGGGCGACCCCAAGAGAACTTGGCCACCAATGTCCACTGGTAAGGTTCTGCAAGTTTATCTTCTTCATCATCAGAAAGGATCAGAGCCGGTTCGCCTTTGTGTAGCGACAGAGGTTTCTTGTTTTGGAGAGAAGCGAAGGATATGTTATTGTCTTGAATAGAGTGTTTCCCTGCTGCAGCTTTGTAGGATAGTGGTGGAGGAATTTCCTCCACCTCCGCCATAGGCGGCAGGGGATAGGAGGGAACAGATAACCAAGTATGTACGTTAGAGACTAATTGAGTTAAACAGTAGTGTTTTAACCGTTAGGCCAATAGTGTGTAAATAGAATGGATCTAAAATTCCGTAATGCCTTTCTAGAGAGAAGGCAGAGCAATACGAATAGGATTGCTTTACATCCTATTGACTTACATCCTCAGAAATGATGCATTTCAGTGAACTACAAAGACTGAACAAGCCTTTCAGAACCTAAAAAGTATTATGTGTAAGGCTCTAGTGTTGAGGCTTCCTAACTTCACTAAACCTTTGTTGTGGAAATGAATTCATGTATCAAGGGCATTGGAGTCGTATTGATGCAGGGAGGCTAACCTATAGTATATCTCAGCAAGACATTTAGTCCCAATAACATGGGGCTCTCCATATATGAAAATGAGTTGACAGCTATTGTCATGGCAGTGATGAAGTGAAAACATGATCTGGAAAGATATGACTTTGTGATCAAGACTGATCAACAAAGTTTAAGGTTTTTATTGGAGCAAAAATTGTCTACCACACTACAGTACAAATGCTTTACTAAGCTATTTGGACTGGGCTATGAGATACAATTCAAACAAGGGTGGAAAATAAGGTTGCATATGCACTGTCTAGGAAGGATTTTCAAAATGATTATGTGGCAAAAGCATGTGTTATATCCAGTGTTAAACCACTATGGATGCATGAGGTGGAAAGAAGTGATGAGGGATGATCAATGCACTCAATTAATGGCACATCTGTTGATTGATCCTTAAGGGCTACCAGATTATCAGCTCTTAGAAGGTATTCTATGATTTAAGAACAATGTGTATGTTGACAACAGTGGTGATGTGAGAAATCAGATCCTAGCCCGTATGTATGCATCATCAGTGGGAGGGCATTCAAGACAACAATGTAGATTTCAAATGATCAAATCCATGTTTTTTCTGGCCAATCTTGAAGGCATGCGTAATAGAATTTGTCAGAACCTGTGATACATGCTAGAGAAACAAGCATGAGAATGTAGCATATCCAGGATTGTTGCAACCTATGCCCATTCCAATTTTAGCTTGGTAGCAGATAAGTATGGACTTTTTAGAGAGCCTCCCATTGTCTAAAGGTTACGGAACTGTTTTAGTTGTGGTTGACAGATTGACAAAGTTTGCTCATTTCTTAACTTTGCAACATCTCTTTACAGCAAAAACAGTGGCTCAACTCTTCCTGGATCAAGTATATTGATTGCATGGGGTCCCTGATGTGATTGTGTCTGACATAGACAAACTATTTACCAGCAACTTTTGGAAAGAGTTTTTCACCTTATACACTCAAGGACCAAGCTATTGGCCTATGCAATTGCACAAAAGAAAGAAACTTTGAATGGTCAGCATGCACAAAATAATGGATGAGTTGAGAAAGAAACTTGCCCATGCTGAAGCCTAAATATAAACAAACATTGATACACAAAATAATGGATCAAATGTTGAATGGTCAGGGGATATGATGGGAAATAACTTAATAAGTGAAAAGAGAAATGGACAACCGTAAACCATAATCATTACATATCATACTGTGATTGATGATTGTCAAGAGATTCACATAAATGGATACATGAAAATCAATGCTGCAAGTTATAAAAGAAAATGGACAGATGACAGAAGTTTCATAATACAGAGTATTAATTGCCTAAAAGGACCCAAACAAACATGCTAGAAAAATTAGCTTTGTAACACTCACACAGACTTGAATGCTCATAATTCAATCCAGCATAAGAAGAAAAAGTCTAGAAAAGCACATCAAATATCTAAAAGGACCATCCTCCTACTTGAAGACCTATCTAAAGGAAGAAGAATCGCTCTGTCTTTGGGCTTTCCTTACCTTTTCTTCCTTCTGTCAACATATAAGGAGCATAGTCGAACTCCTATTGCATATTGATCAGAAAACAACCTGTCCAACTGCAAAGTAAGACTTTAGTTTTACACCATCCTTGACATCAGTTGGAAGAAGAAGAGTCAAAAAACTGAATTAAGCAAAGAAAAACAATCCCAAACTTTCATGGATGAAACACAATATCAAACATAAATTGAATGGAACTGCCAGAAATTAAAGCAATTTTTTTCAACTATGAATAATTTTAATATATAGTGGTACTTACCAACCATACTTCCATTGATAATTGGGTCAGATTGGGCCAAAAATTTGTCAAAATGGTAAAGAAAGCCTTCAACAAAAAATCTGCAAGGGCTGTTGAAAATGTCAATTGCATTCTCGACATATACCAAGGTCCACACAGTGTCACTCAATGAAGGTTCCAGCAAGCAAATGGCTCAGTATTTGTTTTTGGTGCAGGTTTCACCAATTGAGGATTTCCAAATACATCCCAAAGTTGGAGCTTTTCATCTCCTGCTGCTGATGCAACTGTACGCCCATTGGGACTCTGCAGGAATAAAACACCGATACAATATTCAGGAAATTTTTTAAACATATGAAAAGTAAGTGCAGACTTGACAATATCTTATATGCTTCGGTATCTGAGCCATAAAAAGAACTCTGGATGCGTAAGCAGTAATCTCTGCTATCTTAACCATTAAAGGGTATTTCCAGAGAATGAGCTGATTCTGAGGAAATCCCAACTTGTCTTAACTCTCAGCCTTTTGAACTTCCATAAGAGTAATCCCACTAAAGAAAACAACAAAAATCAAGATCCAATAATCCACAGCATCAAGAACGGTAATAAAAAACTTCACAATTTATAACAAAAACAGTAATAAAATTTGAATGCAACCTACACGATTCATCAAGAACGGCTGATAAGTAAAAAACTTCAAGGAAAGGAGAAAAAAAATATGCTAAGACTAAGGTATCCCAATTGACTGCAAATTTGGTTGAATCTCAATTTTTGGTGGTTCTCGTGATTGTTTTAAAAACAAATAAATTAGGCAGTAAAATGAATCTTAACTCAAACTCAATATCATTATAGTACCACCATATTATTTATGAATTAAAAAAAAGCCATAAACAGATGCATTAAAATCGAAGTTTACCTTTGTAATAATAATTGACAGGAAGAATGACCAAGAGTAGGACAACAACTATGTCATGCAAACATCAAGAAGTAGGAAGGTAATGCAAAAGTTGTTACATAGGGAGCAAACCTTCTCATCAAATCCTTTAACCTTTGAGTGGCATTTTGGGACTTGTTGGGATATTGTGTCAAATGCTTCTGAATTCTGCTACAGAATTAATCCTACTTATATATGATTCTTGAATAAGCCTGATGATTTAAACTTAGTGTTAACCAGAATCACCATCATCATGCTTATGGAAATAGACATTGTAGTAATTTTCATTAGTTTGCTAGAACTTGCTAAAGCCTAAATAATGCTATTTTAGTTAGCTCACTGAAGCAGAACTTCAACTTATTCCAGTTTAGTAGCAAATTGTAAAATTTAATGCCCAAAGTATAGTTAGATTGGGAATCTTATATGGGAAGAGAAACAAGAGCAAGCAACAGTGTCAAATGGATTGTCTTCTTGTATGTTGCAAACATCCTTGGATTTCAAAAGAGGAGCCTTTTCATTTATTGATTCCAAGCTGTTCATCTTCTTGATCTCTTTAGCTTTTCCCCACATCACAGAGTAAAAGCCAATTACAATGATAATAGAGCCCCCTAGACTGCAAACAATTTGAAAAACTTTTGTTAATGCTAATCCTTGCTCATCAAATCCTCAATTATAGAAAGAAAGCTAAATAAAACTTATAGCAATATCTTTCAACTTTGACTCTTTATTCCATATAAAACTATAGAGAGGAATATTGATACCTTCCAAGATAGAAAGAATCATGCAGAAATATTAAGCCCACAATAGTTGAAATGACAATGCCCAGGGGATGAAATGTTGCTGCAAAAAGAGGGCCTTTCTTGCGCCATGCACCGATGGTGACCTGAAAAACATTGCCAAATAGTCCCTGGATTTAATTATACATTCAGCACATAAAGTGCAAACATTAGAGACTCAAACAATCCAAAAATTAGCCACTGAACAATTTATCAGATATGATAGTTTTCATTTAATGTAGCCTTTGAGATATATCAAGAATGCAGCCAGCCCTTGTATGTCCAGGGAAATGGCAGCAATGCAAGTTCATTGCTTAAAGAGTGAAGCCTTGGGTGTAATGGGAGAAGGGCTGCAGGAATTCTTAACAAACATGAGACGTACCCCGTATATAACAGTAAACAACCTCCACTCGAATTTTAAGCTCCAAACTTCGAAGTTTCTGTCCATGATTAGAGAAATTGCTGCAGAAATAATAGCAACAAAGCAGCTATAAAAGAAGATTATGATCAGCTCTAGTGGATACTTCTTGAGGACAAAAGCCTGAAAGCATCAAAATGAGATTTCACTTCATTTTGTGATTATAAAATCATTATTGAGTATGAGAAAGCTTCTTTGAAACAATTAATTACCTGTGAAATGATAAATAAGGAAGCAAGCGATATGCAATTATTAAGAAATTAAAATGTAAATCACATATTTAGTTGAAGGGGTTCCACCAAGATTTGCTACAATTTGTTGTAATCACTGGAGAGCAATTTAATATGACTAATGAAAAGATGCATAATGTATCTCAAGCAGATTAACCATGATACATCTCATGTCTACACAGTTTCCTTCTTGTTTCCAAAAAAGAAAATTTCAGGGTTAAGATCATGATACATTTATCGCACTTCTGCAAAGAACTGAAGGTAAGATAGTATGAAGAAATAAAAAGTAGAACTCTGGATATGATAAGACAGTTACTACACAAATAGAGAAAACCATGGAAAATGGACTAATTTACATTGCTGGAAGAAGCATGAAGCAAAAGAGTTAAAAACAGTGCAATAAGTTTTTATTACATGAAAATACTTTTTGATGAACTCGCATGAAAAAAAAAGTATTTGGAAATTCAACAAAAGAAAAGGACATCTAAAAGAAAATGACATCTATAAGATCTAGGAAATCAATTGACAGCAACACCAATTCACAAAATTAGGGGACCCCTTCAAGCATTACCAATACTCAGTGCATCCGAACTGAAATGCTAAACCAAAGATAACCATAACAGAAACAGAGAATATATAATACCTTGTAGTAACTTGTAGTACATGTAGTACACACTTCTTCTTATGTCTATTTCATTTTGTATTTTGGGGATGAAAGTATGATCTTCTTCTGTAATACCTATGATCTTCTTTTGTTGTGTGATTCCACAGCAGAAGTTTAAAAGTCAATCCAGCCAAATGCCTGCCTCCATTAAACCATAAATCAGACTCAGATTTCCTCTTCACATTAAAAAGAAGGTAATTAAATGAAAACAAGATGCTGAAAATACAAGCATCAATACTTGGGGAGGGGAGAAAAACATCTTATGATAAGAGAAAAAAGATCAGATCTAAGCCACTCCATTAATCAAAACCAAATACAGTCAAAAGATCATTACTGCCGGTTCCCAATACCGAGTCTCTTTCCTACTTCATTATTAATTTTTAACGAAAAATGACACTCAGAATAAAGCAAAGAAAATCACTGCATAAGCTAATTTTGACGAATTCAAGAAACTCAATTAACTATAACACTGAATGAAGGGAAAAGCCACTATTGGATACTCAACAACTGTTGTCAACCCCATTCGAAACAGCTTTGGTTTCTTTAGAATCCATATGTAAACCGTTAAAGGTGTCTTCAGGTATTATAACTGGTCCATTGTCTTTCAAAACTTAAGATCTGCACCAGTTTTAGTAGCTCCGGAAACTACAACCTTTGGAGTGATGGAGTCCTCAGTCAAGGTGGAATTTACACTGACAGATATCTGTGAGCCCTGTTTACTTATCAACCCATCTTTGTCTACGCCAAGTGCCACCTCATCACCAATCTATTTTAACAGAGATATAAACCTCGATTAGTAAATTAAAAAGAAAATGTAGATAAAACATCCCCCATTAAAGCTCGTAGCACAAATTCATAAATATGAAACTGGCAGTCAGCGATCTTAATGCTAATAATAACCAACTGCAAAATAAGATAAAGTTATAAACCATGATGTTATCAACTTGCCTGCTTATTAAACTGCTTCTGCTTGGCCTTTGTCTCTAGCATTTCCCTTTCACGTGATTCATAAAACTCAAAATCGCCAACAATGGATGTCCTGTTCGAATGAAACCAGCTCGTTCCACTACTGATCCCACTTGCGGGTGTTGCATACCCTGTTAAATAGGTAGCAAAACCCCATCATTCCCGAATTATTTTGAACACTGTTTATGAAAGAAATCTTCCAAGAAGTACTTGCGAATAGTTACTACTTGGAAAAAAGAAGAAAAACAACATAGACTAAAACTCCCAGCAAATGAGTAAAATGTCATTTTTTTTTGCAAATGACTTCCAAAAAACTGGGAGTTGAACTGCTGTTTTCCTTCTTTAATCTCAACAAGCCACGCCATTTTTCTCTATAGATATTACAGTTAAAGGTATCAAGTGCCCTAGATAACACATACCATCAGCTGTGGAAGAGGCCGCAGATTCTGATTCCAACACCAAGCCCTGATCAGCTTCATCGCCTTGACGCGATTCTCGTGGTCAGTTTTGGGATCATCAATCACCTTCATCATATCATCGAGAACCTCTCGGAGGCGACCTCAGAGTCTGATCTAGCTTTTCGAGGTGCTTATCGAGATTGCTGAAGAAGAGGAGGAGGAGAAGGAGGAGGGTTTAGAGGGAGAGTGAGCGCAGTAGCCGAGAAGAAATGAAGGCGAGCGGCAAGGGCGAAGAAAGAAGGATATATATGAAACCCTAACCCAAAACGACGTCGTTTTTCAAGTGGGAGGACATTCCCTTAGAGAGCGCACGTGACCACAGCTTTGGGAGCATGCCGTGGTCGTTTAGCTGGTGGTGGTTATTCTATTATCTTAAGAAACCCTAACCCAAAACGACGTCGTTTTTCAAGT
The DNA here is from genome assembly GCA_016586305.1 of Ophiorrhiza pumila. Classification (NCBI taxonomy): domain Eukaryota; kingdom Viridiplantae; phylum Streptophyta; class Magnoliopsida; order Gentianales; family Rubiaceae; genus Ophiorrhiza; species Ophiorrhiza pumila. The sequence goes on from BLIW01000011.1 coordinate 13,562,896, forward strand.
GGGAGGACGTTCCCTTGGAGAGCGCACGTGACCACAACTTTGGGAGCATGCCGTGGTCGTTCAGCTGGTGGTGGTTATTCTATTATCTTAACAAAACCCCAAAACATAAGAGCAAAAAGAACTCTCCAATTTCAATTAACTTAATGTTCTATATTCCAAAAATTAATCAAGAACATTCAATTAACTTAAAGTTTTGTACTCCAAAGATTAAATAAGAAGAATTAATTTATTATTTAAATCCTTTTAAAAGTTTTCTTAATTAATTTTTGGAATACAAAACTTTAAGTTAATTGAATGTTCTTGATTAATTTTTGGTGTTAAAAGCTTTATCTTGAGCATAAGTCCAAATAAAAGTCACATTTTTATCATTCAGGGGTTGCAATTGTACTAAAAGTATTTTACAAATCTGCTATAAAATCTAGCTAAATTATAAAACTCCTAATGGCTTACTTAGGTGTGGGTCAATCCCTAATGGTTTTTATCTTGTTATCATCAACATAAATTCCTTTAAAACTTACAACAAATCCCAAATAAATAATGGATGAAGAACAAAAATCACACTTTTTAAAATTTGCATAAAGCTGATTTTCACACCGTATAACAAACACATTTCTTAAATGTAATACATGATTTCCAAGTGTTTTACTCTAAGTATCATCAAAATACACTACTACAAATTTTCCTATAAAAAACCTACATGATTCATTAAACACACAAAAGTGGTGCATTAATCCAGAAGTCATAACTAACCACTAATAATGAAAGCGTGAAACAAATTCGGATGATATTATTGTAAAATTTTCCATAATAACAATTTCTGAAGGTTATTACTCTGAAAAATTAGAGAGGAATAATCATTTTCCAATGAACAAAAACTAAAAAATGTTGCAATTGTTGCGAAAAAGTAAAACAATGACACCTTTATTCGTCGCCAACTATTTCCTATCAAAAATTGCACATCCTATTCCTCGGATTCCTCCACCCTCTGTTTTTTTCAGTCGCTCTCGCTCAATCCAGGAACAATCTTCGTTTCTTCTCTCTGTAACTCTCTCCTCTTTTTGTGCAACTTATTTAATACTTAATGTATCATTTCTAATTTGGTTTCTTTATTTTCGCTGGCAACTTAGCGTCTTCTGGGCTCAAAATCGAGGTGGAATTGTGGTGGATATTGCTCCGGTGAAGTCATGACGTCAGTTAAGGAAGTGCAGGACCCAGAAAGTATATCCTACTTTAGACAGCAAGAAGCTGTAGAAATTGATGAGATTCTTATGGGCACTCTTGGGTTCAGCGTTGATCAGCTTATGGTAATGGATTGTGTTTTTTCTTTTTCATTTCTGGATGATGTGTCAACATTGGTGGGAACCCTTTTCAGTTTTTTTTTTCTTTTGTTATTAAAATTGGATTTTCTTGTTCTGGGTTTTAGGAGTTGGCTGGTTTGAGTGTTGCTGCTGCTATAGCTGAGGTATATTTCTGCTCTTGTTTTTTTTCTTATAATGATTTTGTTATAGCAGTTGTTATTATGGTTTTTCTTGTGTTTTCATTTCATGTGAAAATTTGAAGTAGTACAGTTTGCTTCCTGTTGTCTGTCAAATTCGAAATTAGTCGGGGGATTCTGAATCTTGGTTTGTAGTAGTGCTTTGAAACCAGAGGATCCCAATTCTGATGAAACACTTTAGATACTACCGTGGGTATTACTTTTTGAGATAATGTTAGGAATTCAAGTCCTTTGAATGGGTTAATTACCTAGAACACAAAGGAAAAGAAATTTGGGGGTTGGGCTGGGGACAAACGAGGTTCTTTCTGCTTGCGTTATTAGGTAATTAACTCTTTGGAAACTTCCTTGAAATGGTTTGGAGCATCTATATATAATTTTTTCTTTCTTATTTTGAAACCAATAACACTTAACAGAAATTTTTGCCTAAAAGTTCTTCGAAGGGTAAATCGCCTTGGGCTTTTGGCTTAAGTTACTTATTTTCGGGTTCATGTTATTGTTGATGTAGAGTTCAAGGAATAGGTTTAACACCATAGATTTTATTCTAGTTGTTGTGTGCTGACGTATGGAGTTGAGTAACTTTTAAGAACTTATTAGGGGATTATGTTTTCCAAGAAGATATATGATTATTTTATACTTTGAACATGCCCCTGTGTGCCCTTTTACTTATATTGGGTTCTTTTTTTTTTTGCAAATATGAGCTTGGAATTGAAAAATCATTAAGTTTGGAATTTTGGCATGTACTCTTGCTCCTCAATATCCTAGAATTTGAACAGAAGGAACTATTGAAGCATGTAATTCATGAGACAGCACCAAAAGGCATTGATTTGATAGAAATCTGATTGGATTGAAAGACCCAAAGCAATCCCCGTGCATGGTTTTGTACTTCAATCTAAGTAGTGAAACTCTCATCACTGAGTTCTGCCTTTTTTTGGGTCATAATCTCTTTTACTTTTTCAGGTCACTGGATTCTGTTTTACTATTTGCTGATTAAATTTTCAAGAATAGTCCATTATCTGGCCCAGTGATCAAGTTAGGATCTGAAAGGCCTTGAATTTTTCATTTGTTTTTCTTTCTGTAATTCTCTTCTCCAGGTTTACAAATCAGATGATCATAGTCGTGTTCTTGTTATATGCGGACCTGGCAATAATGGTGGTGATGGTCTTGTGGCTGCTCGACATTTGTATCACTTTGGATATAAGCCGTATGTTTGTTACCCAAAGCGAACTCACAAGCCTCTTTACAATGGGTTGGTGACACAGGTATATGATGAGAATTTAGCTTTTCTAAATGCAGTTTACTTCTTTTATCAGCTGTGCTTATGCATGAGAATTTTTGTAGCTTGAGTCACTCTCAGTTCCTTTCCTGTCAATGGAAGATCTGCCAGTGGATTTGTCAGACAGCTTTGATATTCTTGTTGATGCAGTATTCGGATTCTCATTCCATGGTATCCGCCCATTCTAAGATTATAGTCAGAAAAATAATTAATCTTGTTCCTGTTTTGTTTTTACTTTTTTGGTTGGTATTGAGGTTTTATGATTACTGTAATACTGCAATAGTAAAAGTAATGCATAAGGGTCGAGAAATGGCTAAGTGTCAGCAAATTGAAACTGGCTATTGAAAATATATTATATTCATGAACCAACCACTTCTTTTTCAAAATGAGCAACATTGATGCTGTATCAGGCCTCATTTGTGAAGTTTGCGAAACCTGTGTAGAGCATTTGATCCTTGTGTTAGAGTGAGGGTCTGATGTTATAGTTTCCACCCTCTTCCTGGGTTCTTTGATCCTACCCTCCGCTTCTAATTTCTTTTAAAGAAATGCTCATTATTATGGTATTCAGTACCGGGGTGTAATTCTTTGACCATCACTAAAAATCTAATGTTCATATGTTGTTTTGTTATCTTTCCTGATTTTTCAAATGTGGAAGCAGATGCCTGTTTTTTATGCCTGCTTGTGATGCTCATTGAATCTCTTTTGAAAGACAAATAGATAATACTTGCTTTTTATCTAGGATCAGCTGTCGAAATTAGTTGTACAAACACACCAGAAAACTAATTGGACCTGCAACGACGTATGTGAAGACATACTAATTCCTTGTAAAAGAACTAGTAATCTGCTAACCATGCTGGGCATGTATTACTGAAAACATGCTGCTATGCAAATCATATGCTGATTGTAGAAATAGTTGTCAGTTAGTCTTTGCACCAAGTATTCCTAATAGACATTGGGCAAGATGTTCTAAAATACTTTCTTTACTAGCTAAAAGTTGATCAAACCAATTGGGGCATTTTTATTTCAGTTTTTTTACATTCTAGTTTGAAGAGTCAATTTGAGCCGATTAATATTTGCCTGCTGCTATGTGAATTTGTACTTTTATGAATTGTGCAGGTGTTTCTGTAGACAGTGTTAACTTCATGCAAAAGTTTAGATTTTTCTATGATGGGTTGCCTTTTGTTTAAGTCAGCAACCCCACTATTCATCCTCATTCTCAGCCTATGCAGAAAAAAAAAAAAAGAAATATGTGATATATATTATTATTTTCCTTCTTTATCATTGCTTTCCTTTAAATAATCTGCAAGAGTTACTATTCTTCTCACTAGAACTTTCAATAATCTCTTTAATTTTATACCTCCTGGGTTGCATATTTTCATTTTAAGTGAAGTATCTTCTTGTCTTTGTTCATTTTTCTTTCACTCTTAAGTTGCACATTTAACTCCACCTAGTTATATGCAACCTGCCTGGCTATTAGTAGCTGGTTCTAAACTAGGACAAATTGAGGAGTGTGTCATCCATATTCTGTGATCGTAAAATACTGCTGAAATTTAAGGAAAAGTTTTATAAAATAGCCATATGACCAGTGATATTTTACAGTTTAGAGTATTGGGGGACTAAATACGAACATGAGCAAAAAATGAAGGTTGCAGAATGAGAATGTTGAGATGGATGTGTGGACATACTAGACTACACAGAATAAGTAATGAATGCAATAAAGAAGGTAGGGAGGGGTAGCTTCAATAGACGAGAAATGAGAGATGCGTTTAAGATGTTTTGAAAATGCACATAGGAGACCTTTAGATCTCCCTATGAGGGGTAGAAAATAGATAGTTATTAATTGAAATTAACATGGGAAGAGGAAGACCAAAAAAGAATTGGAATGAAACTATAAGAACAGATGTGTTTTATTTAAATATAAATGGGAGTATGAGTTTCGAATGAGCATGGTGGTAAAGTGTGATCCATATAGCCGACCCACTTAATGGGATAAAGGCTTAGTTGTTATTGTTGTCTTAAGTTGCATATTTGATTTTAAGGTATCTGATTATATACTAACTTTAAAATAACTTCTCTGGAGAAACGAATCCAATAGGAAGTATGCACTGTATTTCAATGACGCTTAAAAACTGATGAACATGATTCTGGCTAAATGCAGTTTAGGATGGACTGTTAGTTCATGAATGCTAACTATCAGGTCCTTGTTATCTTTGGAGTAGGGCTTGATGAAGTTATAATATGCTTGTAAATGGTTATAGCTTCGGCTCTTTGACATGAATTTATTGTTCTTGAACCTTGAGTTGTTGTATTGAATGAAGTACGTTCTTGCTGAAAATGCAGCATTTCTGAAAACAGTGTTCTCTAAATTCTTATGACAAACACAGGAGGGATAACTTTTAATGTGCAAATAGACTGCACCATAGTCCCATAGATTTACCTATTCATTCTTTTGTTTTTCTGAATCATTTACTCTTTGAAAAAATTCATCTGGAAGGGGTACACTTTATCATTCATTGTAGTTATCTTGATGCACCAAAAGTTTTTAATTTGAAGAAATTTGAAATTTTATGTGGTGAAAAGTTTGTATTTGACTAACAATCTTCAATTTTTTTTTTGGCTACTTTAGTAATTATGATATGCTGAACTCATCCAGGTATACCCAGGCCACCTTTTGATGATTTGATCAGGAGACTGGAAAGCTTGTCAAATCCTGATATGGGAGCTCGAAAATCACCTACTGTCGTCTCTGTAGATATTCCATCTGGATGGAATGTTGAAGAAGGAGATTTAAGTGGTGATGGCATTAAACCTGACATGCTGGTATTTTTGTTTGTGCATAGAGTGTACTTGGCTGATCATGGTCATTTAGTTTTTTCTATTTTCTAAAATAAACTAGACCTTTGCATAGGTTTCTTTAACGGCTCCGAAATTATGTGCCAAAAGATTTTCTGGTCCACACCACTTCTTAGGAGGCAGATTTGTTCCACCATCTATCATTGAGAAGTTCAAACTCCAACTTCCAGCATATCCTGGCACATCTATGTGTGTCCGAATAGGAAAGCCTCCAAAAATTGACATATCAGCTCTGAGAGAGAATTATATTTCTCCTGAATTTCTGGAGGATGAGGTTGAGGCTGATCCTTTTGACGAGGTGTCAATTCTGTTCAATCCAAAACTCGCCGTTGATTAAATTGAAAACTTATACAGATCAGTGGCTAAACATGTTGGTGTGGTTACATTTAATAAAACTTTGTGAATTCGTTTGCAATGTTTGGATTAATTGAAAAGGTTATTTACCACACACTAATCCATTGAGATGTTTGCAGTTCCAAAAGTGGTTTGATGATGCTGTGGCTGCAGGCTTGAAAGAACCGAATGCTATGTCGCTGTCAACTGCTGGCAGTGATAGAAAACTGTGGGGTCTTTTATTTATCTCTTATTTTCTTCATTGATAGTTGAATGACTATCTAAGTAACTAATTTTTCCTATTTCTTGGAAGTTCATCTAATTTCTTCTTCCCTTGGCTTTTATTGAACAGTTTACTCTTAAATAATATTTTACAGAAATTTCAAAAAAATAAATGTCCACCGATTATTGTTTATAGATCTGGTCCTTTTGTGTTTCATTTGTGAATACTTGGGGTTAACTGTTGCAATTTTCTGTACCTAACAACCTAGATATCTCATGATCAATTTGTTCAAGAAGGGCCAATCTTACTTATGTATCTATTTGGTTTGTCAAGCAACTGCATTTGGTGAGTATTGGGTGAAGGTGCTTTGTAATGAAATGATGGTAAAAACTAATTATTGAAAATCATTACTATCTCCTGATTTATCTTTACTTTCTTTTATCTACTGTGCTACTCTACTTTTCCAATCTTTGTTTTGTCATGGTTACATTTTTTTTAGGTTGCTGTGTAAGTTATCTATGAAATGGAATATTAAGAGTATTTCATGTCTACAATTTAAGTGTTAAATTAATAAATCTTACCACTGGATACACTAGATTTTACAAATTATGGGTGCAGAAACCTGTACTAATGCTTCCTTCTGACTTATTGCAGTTCATCACGAATGGTTCTACTAAAGGGTTTTGACAAAGAAGGCTTTGTGTGGTTAGCTTTTATCTTGTAACAGCTTACTTTTTGGCGATACATAAACTTCTGATTTTGTTAGTCAGCAAACACATTGGAATTAATTTTGCATAACTTGTCCTATGAACAGGTATACCAATTACAGAAGTCGAAAGGCTTGTCAAATCTCTGAAAATCCTTATGCATCTCTGCTTTTTTACTGGGACGCTTTAAATCGCCAGGTTGATCTTTCTTTGTCTGTTTTAGTGCAAAGTATTATTAAATAGCAGATCAATAGGTTCTCTTGTTATTTACTTGAAGATATACAAGAAAAGAAAATTTTGACACTGAAGTGACGGTGGTTGAACTGAGCCATTTTGACATCGAGATTGTAGCTGTTGCTTTTGTGGTGCCATTTTATGAGCTCTATGTTTCTTCTGTTTCGTTTATGTTCACAAAATTTCATAAGACAAACAGAAAATAATGTTTTTCTAGATGATTTAATGCTTTATCCTGTTAAAATGTTTGTAAGATTCAGCCCTGCTTTTTTCCAAACATCTGAAAGATGGTTCCTGTTAAGATTGTGTAATTTGGAAAACATGCATGACATCTCCTATAGTCGCCGATCAAATGTCACTACCCACATTTTGTTTTCCTGCTAATTTTGAAACTCACACTCCACTATTCTCTCTGTCTCTCTACCACATCCACCACACTCCACTTGGATAAAGGCTTGGTTGTTGTTGTTTTGACTCCAACCTTCCTCATCCAGTCCATGAGCCAAATAATGCTTACAAAGTTAATACTTGAAATTCAAGTTCTTGACTTTGAAGTCAGATTGAACTGAGAACGGATCCAATAGCTTGTGCAATAACATATTGTGGTTACATACTAAATCACTTAACTAATTTTGGTTTTACAGTTATTACAGCATTATAATTTTCCTGTTGCAATGCATTTCGTTTGGATATGCTCGTACAGGATTTCATTGTATGATATCACCATTGTATCCAGGTAAGAATTGAAGGGCCTGTGGTGAAAGTATCTGATGCGGAATCTGAGCAATATTTTCATACACGTCCACATGGAAGTCAAATAGGAGCAATAGCTAGTAATCAGGTTTTATATGCTACATTTTTCATGCAGAGAGATAACAGAGAAATAATGGGCTTGCAATTAGTAAATTTGAATGTTTTGCCTGCATAAAAGCTGAAACAAGATCTGGTTTCCTCCAGAGTTCTGTAATACCTGGTCGGCAGGTTCTTCACCAAGTGTACAAGGATTTGGAACAAACATACTCAGCAGGGTTAGTAATTCAGCCTCTTATGCAAAAGTGTTACTTGGTTTCAAATCCCAACAATTATTTATTGTTTTAAGTTTTTCATTTTCATTCTTGTTAAGAGCATGCAGAACATTTATAGTTTTAAGTTTTTTATTCATTTTCATTCTTGTTAAGAGCATGCAGAACAATGGTGGCACCACATGTATGCATCACCTATTAGGTATAAGAGTGTAAGCTTGGGCATACAGATCCTTTTTCAAGTTCGGTTTGTGCAGTCTTAGTGAAGAATTTCTTCTGAACCAGAATCTATATCTTGTCTCTCTAATATTTCTGTTTCTGTGTGTCAAGATTTTGGTTATGGTTAATCATTTTATTTGTGTATCTATCGAAGAATGCGATAGATGCATCAGATATATTTGTCTTTGTTCTTTAATCTTCTGTTTGTCAAGTATGTGCACCTTTTTGGTCAACATGAGTTTCTTATTGTTTTCTTCCTCTCTCTCTCTTTCTCTCTCTCTCTCTTTTTAATCCAAGATCAAATTATTCTAACATTACATGCTAAATTTTGATGGCTTCTTTGTTTTACCCTTTGTAGGAGCTCAATCCCTAAACCGAAACACTGGGGAGGATATAGGCTCAAACCAGAAGTTTTTGAGTTTTGGCAAGGGCAGCCATCTCGTTTGCATGATAGGTATTCCAACCATTGCATTCTTTTAAGGCACCATTTCATTAATCTGCCATAAATTTGATGGATCCATTGTATTATCTGCATTTGCTTGGAACATTCGTTTTATGCTATCCGTCTGATCTTTCTGTATCAGTTTCAAGCAACTAAAACTGCATGGTTAATATTGTTTTTTGCATCATCGCTTGAATAGGCCAGAAAATTGAGGCACTTGTTTTTAGGAATCAGAAGTGAGAACAAAGCTAATTGAACTTGTGCCATGTTGTCTGCATATAAATGTAATAGAGCAATATTATTGGCCACATGACTGGGACATCAGAAAAAGCAGAACTTTGTGAAGGCTTTGTAAACTGAATGGGAAGATTTTTATGTCTGCTGCCGTTTACAAGTACTGGAAACTGTAAAAATGATGCTAGCATAAACTTCCTGTGTGTTTTAATTGTTTGAATGGCATTTCACGTGTTAAAATTTGTTTTCCTTTTATGGGGTGGTGTGCCTGTAATTAGCTGGTCCTAAACCTGAGAAAATGAATCCTATAATATGAATCACAATATAAATCATGTAAAGGTTAAGACGGTCCCCGCTTTAAATTTAGATCGAGCATGGTGGCGAAATGTGATCCATATAGCCGACCACAGTTAGTGGGATAAAGGCTTAGTTGTTGTAATATGGGGATGGTGTGGGTTTTCAAAGATTCTTAATGAACCAACTGCATTGAATAGAAGTACTATAGCTATCAATCATTTCTTTCCAGAATTCATGTGAATTGTTTTTTCTCTATTGCAATAATTATTTTGGTTTTCCTTTGTTTTTAGTTTAAAATTTGCATAAATAGGTTTTGAAAATTTTGTTCAATGTTGTGAGGCGATGCATCTGAATTATTTTTGAAGTAATTTATTATATATATTTTTGCTATCAAATGGAATGTGTATTTTCAAATAAATAAGGCCATTTTCTTCTTTAGGCAATTTACTAGTTACATCCAAGGTTACAAATTTTGTTCCCACTCTGTAACCTGATTTGTTTCTAGATTTGCATATGTTGAGATTATAGATGTTCATTATTCCAAACTTCATACAAGTTTTTTAGTGGTTATTTGTTATAAAAGTGTACAGGGGTAAGGAATCAAGTACAATCTTTACCCTCCATAATATGTGTAATGAAGAAGTTTAACCCTCCCATTTATATGACTGCAACTTTAATACTTTATTTACATAGTGCATTTTTCGTGTAAACTTATGAAAACTTAAATTTAAAACTTTACTTGAAGAAAATACACTCTTGATTTGGATATTTTACTTTTTCCAGCATACATACTTAGCTTATAGATCTAAACTGTTTGATTATTCATTATTTCATGTCAGTAAATTTTTTAAGATATTTTTCTTGAAAAATTTAAAATCTTCTTATTCACATATCTTGTGTAATAAAGGATAGATAACATTGTACTATAATGAAGATGGCAAAAACCATATTCATACATTTTCTTGTAGCTTTGGCAATAAATTTTCTTAAGTAGATAAAATAAAATAAAAAAGTATGAGAAAATACAACAAAATGGCAGACTTTGTTGAATTTATTATATCTTATTTTTCATTCATTTTAGTAATTTGAAATTTAAAGAGTATATTTTTTTGTCCATAAAATGTAGAAATGAACGCCCCAAGGGCCATTGTTGATTATTTGTGTAAAATTTTGAAAAGATGGAGTGCCAAATATGGTTGCCCTTATCAAAATTGCCAACTGCTGAATCTTTGTCGAAATATGTGGGATCAGATATATGGATGCTTTGCATTACATTTTTTGCACATGCTTTTATTTATATTTAAATGTATCATAATTTTCAATGGTTTTTTACAAAAAATTTTAGCTCTTCTCTTTCCTTCTTTATAATGTTTCTATACATTATATTAAGGCATTTAAAGGCCTTCAATGCATATGTTCAAATCATCTTAAGCTCGCTTTTTTCATTCTCTTATCATTGCCAACAAAATTTTAAACAATAACATTTTATGAATCATATAGTGTTCTATTCAACTTATTACTTAAACTTCCATTTTTCATACAATTATTTATTATTACTAACAAAGTTTGTTGGTAGAACCATGGATGCTTATAGTTAGCTTCATAATGTCTAGTTTTTTATGGTAAAGTAAAGATTTCAACTACTTAATTATATAAGGTTAGGAATTTGGAGGTAAGTATTTTATAGAGGTGGCAAATGTGCAGGTTTGGGTGGGTAGTGGGCAGATATTAAACGGACTTGAAAATGGGCAAATACCCGTTCATACCCGTTTTGTTGATGGGTAAATATGGGCGGGTAAATAATAAATTTGAGGGTATCCGCGGGTACCCTCATTAAGTAATTTGCAGGTACCTTATCCTCATTGAGTAATATGAGTATCCATATTTGGTTATTCTCTAGTTTCAAATTTTTTAAGCATTATAATTTATATCACGCTAGTGGTGGTCCAGTGGTTGAATAATGTTCTATTATTATTCTTGCTTGAATTCGATTCTTGCTAGTGCACTAAAATCCTTTCAATATTTGTCTAATTTTCTATTTTTTTCTTATCTCATGTGATACTAGTGTATAGTGGTAAATTAGTGTGCTACCATTTTATATGCTTGAGTTCGATTCTTGCTGGTGCATTTAAATTCTTTTACCATTTGTTTATTTTTCTTTCTTTTTTCCCTTTTCATATATCACTAGTGTTATAGTGGTAAAATAGTGTTTTACCGTTATATATACTTGAGTTCGATTTCTACTGGTGCATTCGAAGCACTTGTTTCTTTATTTTTTTTTTGTTTGTTCACAAAAGTATTAATGAGGGTAATAACAGGTACCCATTAATACCCGTTTATGGCGGGTATGCCGGTACCCACAGGTACCCTCATATCTGTCCACTTATCACCCGCGCCAATTATTATTCTATCCGATAATACCCGCGGTCAAAATTTTACTGATTTGGATAGGTTATATTGCGAACGGATAACGGGCGCTGGTATTTTTTCAACTCTAGTATTTTAGTCTTTGTTATAGGTGGATTTGGTGCTCTTCTATGTTTCCTAAATGTCTTATATAATCTCTTTAAGTTTTGAAAAACTTCACCTTGATAAGTAAATTAGATCGAACATGGGTTAAAATGATCGTTTATCTTGTATGAAATTGTATACTGTGGTTCCTTATGGAGATGCAATATTCATATTAATCAACTTATAATAAGCTCTTGAATTTTTTGTTAATGATCAGTGCTAGTCTCACTCATGTTTTTTTTTTTTCGAGTATTATAGAGAAAATGAATAAATCATCTTATCATCAGATAAGCACTAGTATTCTTTTGTCTACATATGTAATTTTCTGAAGTCTACTTAATAAGGTAAAGTAGGTAGCTGAAGTAAGGTCAATTAGGTAAACACAAATATTAAAAAAGACAGTCTAGAACATCAACAGACATTTGGTCTGGACGAGTGTTTTTGCGTGGTCTAATATTCCTGCCCAGGCATGATCCAAATATGTGTGTATGATTTGTGTTTGGGCTAATATTGGTGTACAAGCATGATCCGAGTGTATGAATGATCAGGCATTTGGGTGAATGGTAGGATAGTATGGATCATTAGATTGGATCATTGATTGGGGAGCTAATCTTGTCATGCACTCTTCTTAGTTTGTTGGCCCTAGAGCAACATTAGCCTTGGCCGTATTTATGGGTCGTGCCACACCTGAAATGAGAGTGAATCTTTAGAGAGGGGCGTTATTGCTCCTTTCTTTTTTACTCTTTAAGTAATTGGGCGTGAGAGCCAAATGAATCGTTTCTAGTGTTGCATGATATTCTACAAAGAAAACGGTTGTCAATTCACGCGTCTTTCGCTTAGTGTTACCCGTTCTCATAGAGTCTTGAGGATAACTCAAAGCAATATTTGTGTTTTGCTGCATTCACTTATTGTGGTGGTGTTGTGGCCCATGAACTTTTACTTGAGTTTTAGGATGCGGAATGCCTATAGGATAAGGAAAGTGTGAAACTGCAAATTAATCAATTTATAATCTGTTTGCTAGTAATTGCAACTTGGTTACCCATAGAAATTCTGTAGTTAAACATGTGACAGACCCCTACTTTGGGTTGCATTTATCAAATAAAATATTGGCAAATGCTCTATCCATTGTTTCGATGATTCATGATAACTTGGCGGATGGAATGATGTTTGTGCCAATGTGAGTGGTTTTATTGGACAATGGATTTTGTTTGGTTTGTCCTCCTCTTTTTTTTTTTTTTTGTGAAATTCATTCTTTTTCTCTTTGAAGGTGGATCTTAGGCAGACAGTAGCTAGTTTTCTTCACAACCAAATTTGGATTTTAAATGCCATCTGTTTATTATTTTGATATTTGTTAGCTTTAGCATTCAAGTAATGCCCTTTGATTTCAATTGTTTTAGCCTGTGCTTTTTAAATTGCTTTGCTACAAAATAATTAACATGTTTGAAAGTACTAAAATATAAGGACATTGCTAGTAGCCTAGTACAATTACTTTTTCACTCTTATCGCGGTGGTTTGATGTATTCATCTTGTTTTCATTGACAGGTTGCGCTACACTCCAAAGGAGATTGATGGGAAAATAGTATGGAAAATTGATCGGTTGGCACCCTGATTAGAATTCTCAGTATCCTCTCTCTGAAATATCCTTGGTAGGATGATCCTCAATCAAACAAAAAATTTGGCACCTCATTTGAGTTTGGCCACTTAATTACTGGAAAACAAAGTCAAAATTTTAGACATGGATTCTTGTATAATACTGCTGTATAAGCATTTTATGAAGAAAATTATTCTTGCCTACTTAAATTACATAAAGGAACGGCAATTATGACCCATGACATGACTTGCTTAATGCGATTCCCATGATCGAAACTTTGAGAAGATTGAACTTTGAATTAATGGTAAAGACGCCACCACCAATTGGTGGATACAATTGAATGAGAAGTCAAGGAATAATTCAACCACAATGATTTTTTTTTTTTTTTTTTATTAGTTAAAGTACGTTCATAAGAACCTTGAGAGAAACTATCCTTGCAAAAGTCGGGTTGAATAATCTCTTTTCAACTTGAGAAGAAGAAAGTTACTGTTTAAAGGGAAAGGATTTTGGAAAGGCAAAATTGTAATTACATGGCTCATTAAAATTCAGAAGCAAGTTTCTTTGTAGTGGTGTCACAACAATGCTTTGAGTCTCGCCCTGGAGTTGCGACGTTGTGTTGTCTTTGTCCTCAGCATTGTGATTGGATTCATGACTGTTCCCTTTGACGTTGTGTTGTCTTTGTCCTCAGCATTGTGATTGGATTCATGACTGTTTCCTTTGACTTTGTGTTGTCTTTGTTGTCAGCATTGTGATTGACATGACTGTTTCCTTTGATATTGCGAAATTCAATCACGATGCCAAGGGCAAAGACAGAACCAGTGGCCATTTGAAGAGGTTTAAAGTTGTTTGGGGGCTAGAGGTTAGAGATTAGAAACCTCCAACAATATTTCTCCCCCCCTTTGTTCGAAGTCTAGTCTATACGCTTGCCTGCAACGGTTTCGATCAGCGTCAGATACCAGCAGTCAGCGCGAGACGCCAGCAGTGGACGTAGACGAGATCTTAGGTATAGCTCGTAGGATTGATGTAATATTATGACCTGTCTCTAGTCTACACGCTCGCCTGCAGCGGTTCCAGTCAGCGCGAGACGCCAGCAGTGGACGTAGACGAGATCTTAGGTATAGCTCGTCGGATTGATGTAATATATTAGGATTCATGTAATACATGCTTCAATTGAAACCTCTCAATTTTAGTCAGCGTTAGACGCCAGCGGACTTGGATAAGATCCACAATGGCGGACTTGGACAAGATCTACAACGAACGAGATCCCAAGTGTAGCTCATAGGATTGATGTGATAGATTAGAATTCATGTAATACATGTTTCAATTGAAACCCCTACAAAAAAGGGCAAAGACATCACGAATATCAAAAGTTGGATATCTCACATGCAGACTTGTTGAAGTAGTTCAACACATTGTTGTGCGTCGAACATATTCTTGGGATATTTATGCGAGTTCTCGAATTGAGATGATGCCGGAAAGGTTTTTCATTCAAACATTAATTGGTCGTGTATTAGCAAATGATATATATATATATATATATATATATATATATATATAGAAATTGGTCACATGCGATGCACGTGTATGTTTTGTGGTATGTTATTTAAAAAGAAGCCAATAAACAAAAACAATTAAATTATAAATAAAAAGGTGTTACATTTATATTGTGAATTCATAATCCTTAACTAAATAATTTATCATTTTTTATAGCACTACCATGTTTTTCTTGCTGCATGGAGTGATATTTTTTTAATAATTGTATTTTAATATTTAAATTTTATTAAAAATTTATTTCCCATTCATATATGATCGGTTATTGATTCCATATATTGTTGTGAAGCACATCCCTAAATAATTTTTCTTGTTCCTCGAACAAAATTATTGTTGCATATTTTCCTTCTCAAATGATTTTTAGTACCATTCTAAACCTTTAATATTGAAAAATATAGAAATTTTAAAAAATTAATTTACGTATTAAAGTTGAAAATTAGAATATGTATATTAAAGATACCTCAAAAAAATTGATATATCTTGTTTGGAACGTGGACAATTCTACTGTTATCTTATATTTACTTTGTTTTTCTTAATTTTTATGCATGGCTTATATTATGGTCAAAATTTGTAGGATGTATTCTGAAATAAATATATTAAGTGTGAAAACGTAATGTAAGTTTCAGCATAAAATTATTGAATTTGTATAAAAGAAAGTTTTTGTACAAAAAAAAAAACTATGTGGTTTTACATTTTTATTTTATGCTTATCATTGTTGTAGTTCTTTTATGCCTTGACAATTTGGATATATTTTTGATGAATTAATAAATATATACAATTATATTTTATACGTTAAAATGTTAAACATTTGAAGGTTAATGCAGTAATAATTGAATTTGGTTCTTTTACTTCCTTCAAAAGTTGTCATTCATTGTTGGCAATATCTCCTATAGTACAATAAGTAGTGGTTCCATTCTGTACAATTTTAAGTATATAATGAATCTAATTATTTTTAGATAAATTATCATTTTTTTTAAATTTAAAGATAAATTTAACATTGCATATAATTTTTTACCTTTAGTTTAGGATGGTGATTTCTCTTTTTGAGTTAATGTTCTGTATATCTTGTTGATAAAAATATTTTTACCTACTGTGCTCTGCTCACAAATCCTATGACATATGTATTGTTTTGTCTAATGTAATTAGTTCAGAAACGTACCAATGTATTGTCCAATCAATTTTGATTTTTAAAAGTCTTTAAATTTCATAAAATTTGATTGTAATAGATTAGTTGGTATATATGAGGAGCTTTCACATATTTGGATGTATGGTTGGATAACTATCTAAATTACACCCTTCCATTTTATAAAATTTGGATTGGAATGGCATTATTCTCCAAATCAGCGTCTGGGGTCTTCAGGACTTTGATGATATGGCTGAATCAGTTTCTAATAGCACGAAAATCCATAATCATGTTTGTGTGTGTAATTGATGAGAAGATGGGGTGGAGTTGGGGAGGTTTTCGCCGGAATGAAATTTGATCAGAAGGTGTTTTGGTTGGGGGGAAAGAGATTAGGAAGTTTGCTCCTGAATAATTTTTTATTAGAAGATGTGTATGTATAAGTTGAAAACTTGAAACTCACAAGAAAAGAGTTTTGAAGATTAATTGGAGCTATGATAGTGTTAGTGTGATGTACATATATTCTTTCATTGAATCTCAATGTAGACAAGTTTTACTATTGAGTTAGAGATTGGCCACGTGTATTGAAAGTGTATTTAATTGAATTAATTATAATGTTAGAGATTGGGCACGTGCTTTGCATGTGCATTGTACGTGTTGCGATAGTGTTAGAGATTTGGCACGTGCTGTGATAGTGATAGAGATTGGGCACGTGTATTTAATTGAATTAATTGTAGGATTTATTTTTTCTGGTATTTGATGGAATTCTAAATTGTTAGTTTAAAAAAGAGGCACAATTTGGAAGTATTGGTTTTATTAAACAAGCAATTACAACATACAATACAACAACTAAAGTTAACAAATATTTTAATTTATGAATTTAAATTTGTAATAATCTTGCATATAGTGATGAATTAATAAATTTAGATAATTAAATTGAAATCTTAGAATATTGAGCAAGTGAATATTAACTGTAATTATTTGATTTTCATCTTATATTTGTTCTAAAAGTTGGTTGTTTGTAGGTATATATCTCTTTATAATAGTATTATAATTGCACAATACATAGTTTAAATTATTTAATTCTAAATATTCACAAATAAATACGTAGTTAATGATTTGAAAATAAATATAGTAAAACATATCCTTTTAACCTTTCCTTCATGATGTTTTTAGCCTGGTTTTCTAGAAGAAACATAAGCCAATACTTAGGATGAATATTTTGGGTGCGGAGATTGGAAGATTGATTATAATATTAATATTTTTGCTGCATTTATGTTATTTTCAAAGTCTCAACATCTATATATGTAAATGAGGAGTCGTGCTCACTTACTTTTTGTTAAGGCTTCATGTAAATGAGTAGTGGTACTAATTCCAATTTATTTATTCTTGTATTGGTGGTTAGGGTATATCTGCCACTCATCTTTTGTGTTAAAATAAATAAAATGGGGAGTGGTGCCCCTCCTTCGAGATTGAGGTTATGCCAAAAAAAAAAAAAACCTTTCCTTTATGATGATAATTTCACATTTTCAAGTTGATGCTTTGCATATCTTGAATGTGAAAAGATTTCCACCTATTACACTTATAAATCCTATTATATATGTAGTAGTGCATTAAAAAAATTAAAAAATTTCTGTGAAATGGGTTTATATATACTATGTGATACGTGAATTTTGTTGAATTTGATATGCTAATTTTTCTATACTTGATATGCTAATATTATATTTCATACACTAATACGCTAAAATGAAATTTTGATACACTAAAGTGAATAATTTGATAAATAATTTAATAATTGATTTTCAACTATAAATTGTAATTTACTGTTATATAATTCTACAAACATAAATAAAATAAAGTAATTTGATCAACTTTTTTTACTTTTTATAATTGTATTTATTCGAAGTTAAGTTTTAAAATTTTTAGTCAAAATTTATTTACTAATTTTTTATGAATCCAAAGAAGATAAATTTAATATTTTATCCTTTTATATTATTAACCATATAATATTGATACGATTGCCATGAAATAATTTATTCAAATATACTATAACACTGTATGCTATTAATAATCTTTTGCTCACAGATAGATTAGTGCCATAATCCTCTCAATAATGATCAAATAATAAGTTAAATTTGTATTTGCCAGAGTTGTTTTAAAATACATATTAGAATAATTAGAGTTGTAATAGGATTAAATTATTGACATAATGTTATAATGACACTTTTATAGTGGACAATGATAATTTTTAATGTTATAGTGATAATTTTTAATATTACTGTAATATTTTTAATGTTATAGTGACACTTTTATATATTATAGTGATGCTTTTTATATGTTATAGTGATACGTTTAATATTATTATTAATAGTGATACTTTTAATGTTATCTTAGATACTTTTTAATGTTATCAATAATACTTTTTAATTTTACCAGTAACTTTTTCTGGCTAAGAGTGATAATTCTTAATAATGTTATAAGTGATACTTTTTAATTTTACCCAATAGTACTTTTTCTAGTCGAGATGATACTTTTAAACGTCATAGGAGTGTTACTTTTAATTCCATTAGAAATACTTTTTGGAACCGATTGTTTTCATAGATACAATTTGAAATATGTTTCATAAATAAACCACATCACATATATGACTCGTTTAATATGAGACTATCCCTAAAATTTTGATATTGATTTTGATTTGATCTTGAGAAAAATGAATATAAGAACTTTTCTTTACTGGATAGATCACGACATGTTACAAAAGTTACCAAAATTCATGTTCTAAGGTAAGATTTAAATTAATAAATCAAGGAATGTAATGCATTTTTTTGGTTCAATCGCAACAATATTTTCGTGATACATGTAAATTTATATTATAATAAAAAATAAATCTGTTTGTAATAAAAATTAGATAAAAGTGAGTTATTTAATTAGAATTTTGATGAAACTGAGTTAGTTCTACATTAAAAGTTTGAACAAATAATTAAAATTATAATAAAAAAGAAATAGGTTAGTATTAAAATTATAATAAAAATGATATAGGTCTGTAATAGAAATTTCGTATGAGCTAGTTATTTAATTAGAATTTCAAAAATAATGAATTATTTATGCATGTGGGTTGCAACAAAAAAGACGAGGTTATATTAGATATTTGATGAGAGTTAAAGTAAGTGTCTTGAATACTAAAAAAATTTGGAGAAAGTAATCAGAATAATAGGTTGGAGTAAGAATTAAGAATGTAAAATTTTGCACTAACTTTCCTTAAGTGTAGATTAAATATTAAGTCTAAACATAATTCCTTTTTTTCTTTTTCATATGAGCACCAATACAAGATTTTAATATTAGATTTGTGTTATTATGGAACATTATAATTTGTTAAAAACTTTCCCAAACCAATAACAATTTAACGAACTTATAAATGAAAGGATTGGAACTAAGAACTTTCCTAAATAAATTTAGTTAAGAACTTTGTTAAACCAATGATAATTTAACAATCTAGATATTCTATCCAATTTGAAACTCAATATAGAATACGAATACAGTACAACTGAAAATTAATTTATCATTTATTCAATAAATTTAAAGTTTGTATTCTAAAAATTAATTAAGAAGAGTTTTGATAGGATTTAAAGACTAAGGGTCTGTTTGATGAAACTAAAATTTGAAAACTGAAGTATTAAATTTGAAATTTGAAACAATCAAATAATCAATTTTAAATGTCTGAATCTCAATACTGAAATAATTAAATTTTTTTCATAAACATATTGATATGATAGCTTAATGATTCAAATAGTACAATTTAGTCTTTTAATTATTTATTTTCTCAATGAATGCTCAATATATTACTTTTTAGACAACTAATCAAAATTATTATAAAAACATAAAATTTTGTCACAAAATAAAATTACAAAATTTAATAATTTTGAAATAAAAATATTATTGTAGAAATGCATATATTGTAACATCTTCATATTCATGGTGTTCTACTATATTAGATGTGATATTTAAAAATTTTTAAAAATATAATTCTTAATTTACCAAAATATATATATATAAAAAAAAAGAAGGTACAAATGATTAATCATAATCTAAAACATAAAAAAACTTTATGGGATCAAATATATTAAATAAAAAAATAAAATATAGATAGAATATATATTAAATAAAAATATTAGAATATAGAATGAAAAAAGAAAGTATATTGAATAAAAAATTTTAGATTATAAAAAGATTAAGGAAAATGAGATAGTAGAAAGAATAGATTGAATAAATATTATAAATAATTATATTATAATAGATATATTGAGAATATGACAGAATCTTGTGGCTCTTCTTGATTTCAATACTTAGGTTTAATTATCAAACAGACCCTAAAACACCAAAAAGTTTGTATTCCAAAAATTAATTAAGAAAAGTTTTAATAGAAAAAAAAAATTATCTTTCATTCAAAAAAAATGAAGGACACACCTCCAAAAAAATTATTTTTCATTCGATTTAATTAAATTTTATACAAAAAAATTAATTAAAAAGAGTTTTAATAGGATTTCAACCCTAAAACACTAAAATGTCAATTTTCACTTTCCTAAACCAATAATAACTTAACCATTTTAAATCAATACAATTTAACCAACTTATAAATATCTAGAGTAAAATTAAGAACTTTCATAAACCAATTCAATTAAGAACTTTCCATAATTTAACCAACTAAATACACGAACTGAAACTAAAATTTCTATCCCATTCGTACTTAAAAAAAATTGCCATAAAATTAAAAACATAGAAAATGGACATGGAAAATTAATCTATCTTTCATTCAATTAACTTAATGTTCCGTATTTCATCCCACACAAATTCTAATTCCTAAAGAAAAAAAATCTTATAAGTAAATCCTATTAGAAATATAATTTCTAATTAATAAAGCTAAGTTTAATTTCCAATAAAAAGGTTTCATTAATTCAATTTGAACAAAGAATTAATGAAAAATTGAATAGTCAAACAGAAAATATATAAAATTTTGTGATTGTAATACGTCTCCTCCCAAATATATTTTTATTTATTGTGATTTGATTTTTTTTATCCTTCAAATTGGTATTAAAACAAGGTTATAATTGATTAACCATGATGGAAAATATAATTTGTGTTGTTCTTAAACTGAAGGGAAAACAAAATTATAATCATTGGAGAGATCAAATGGAAATCCATCTGAAAGCTTTTGATTTGATCCAATATGTTCAAAAGGAATTACCTGAAGATGTTGCTGCAGATAAAAGGAGAGAAGAAAAACTGGCATTGTCCCAAATTCATCAAGCAATTGATATATCAGTATTTGGGAAAATCTCAACGTCCAAAACTGCGAAGAAGGCTTGGGATATTTTGGAAAGACATATAGAGGTGTTGACACACTTCAACACAAAAATTTCTTGGTGTTGACAAAAAAGTTCGAACTTTACACCATGAAAAATAATTTGTTGATATTACAAAAAAGATTCGATCTTTGCACAATGGAGAAGATATAATCCATTGAGTCATATTTTTCTCGTCTGTTGGTGATTAAAGATGAGATGAAATTAAATAGTTTTGTATTGCAAGATGAAATTTTTATTGCAAAGGTTCTCAATACACTGCCATTGAAGTTTGAGTATTTTGTAGCCTTGATGGTAGAAACCAAGAATTTGACAATATTAACAATTCAAGAAGTGAAGGGTTCATTAATTCGATTTGAACAAAGAATTAATGAAAAATTGAATGGTCAGAGAAAAAATACATAAAATTTTGTGATTGTAATTCCTCTCCTACCAAATATATTTTTGTTTATTGTGATTTGATTTTTTTTCGATCCTTCAAATCTTCAAGGCGAGACTTGTTGCTAAAGGTTACAAACAGAAATTTGGAATTGACTATTTTGAGGTATTTGCTTCTGTTGCCAGACTTGATACTGTTCGTTTGATCATTTCTCTAACTACACAAAATAATTAGAGGATTTATCAAATGGATGTTAAATCTACATTTTTGAATGGTGTTTTGAAGAAGAAGTATATGTTGAGCAACCTGCAGGTTTTGTAAGAAAAGGTCAAGAAGATAAGGTTTACAAGTTGAAAAGAGCTTTATATGGCTTAAAACAATCTCCAAGGGCGTGGTATACTGTAACGCCCCAATTTTCGAGGACCGAAATACGCCGTAACCTCAAGATTTAGTTTCCAAAATCTTGAGATCACAAGGCACCTCTTATTGTCATTACTTAATAATAATATAAAAATACTACATTATTAATCATCCTTACAAAAGTTTAATTAATAATAATCCATAATAAAACTCATAACATAGTCATGGGTCTAGAACCCATAAATTTATTCATAACGCCTATACTAAGTACTTGATCTCTTCATCCTTCACCATTCCCAGACCCCGGTCTCATTCTTATCTACTCCATCAATTTCATCTGTAAAAATATTATATAGATAAATAATGAGCGAATCGCCCAGCAAGTAAACCCTAGATCATTTAAAATAGTCATACTTTACAAAATAATGTCTTTTCAATATAGTATATAACAAACAGACAACTTCTTTAAACTAGTAATACTTCAAAAATAATAACCTTTCAATGACATTTTAATCAACATACCATCATCAAATAATCATCTTACGTAATAACATTACCTTATTCGTTACTTAGACTTTCATATCAATTTGTACATTCATACACATACATACACATATACAAATATATTATTTACATGAGACATCTTAATGAATGATTGACCATGACATAACATGTATTCCCGGCTTACTGAGTACTCAGCCTAACTATATTCCCGCTAGGTCGGCCATTCTTAATTGCATAATCTAATCCCCCTTGGATCGAGGGATTAATTATGCCGTGACATAACATATTGCATAATCTAATCCCCTGGGTCGAGGATTAATTATGCCGTGACATAACATATTGCATAATCTAATCCCCCTTGAGTCGAGGATTAATTATGCCGTGACATAACATATTCGGAACACCGTTCCCCTACCGTTAGGACATGTAATCTATAGAACCATTCATTAAGTTGAGATCACGTATAATAACATGTAGTGCATTACTTAATTAGAAACATATAAAGAACACGTTAATTAAAAGAACTATTTCACATTCACATATGTATTTATATATATAATTCCTTCATGATTGCTTAATGATCACATACATATATAAGTATTTAAAACAATTGTCATGATTATTTAAATTACTACATAACATGATCATATATATATATATATGTGTAGTATATATATACATATACAGTATATACTTACCATGCATGTGTTGAGAAAACTTTTACTCATTGGATTTAATAAAGTTGTGGCATATACGAATATCATGTAAGCCAACTTTCTGTAATGATTCCTTTAATGCATGATTAAAAATTTGTTAACCAATTAACATCTTATAATTCTCTCATGCGTGTAATAAATCATACAAGTGCACCAAATAATTGAGAAGAAACTTACATAATAAAGTGCTTTGGAATTTCATCTATTAAGCACAATTCATAACAGACCAAAATTTACTTTGTAACCATAATATGCATCATCTTTAACCATAACAGACAAAATGTACGTACATGTAAATTGCACGCATGCATGTTTCCTTTTATTAAAATATTAGATCCACATCCAATAACATGCAACCTGTTAATGTGATAAACAAAACTTGAATTCCTCTAATATATAAGTCAATCACTTATTAAACTTGTTTCAACCATCTTAACTTCATAAGTCTTATGATAAAATTACTCACTGCATGTGTATTTACAATTAACGTAGGATACATGCATGCATGATATTTTTCCTATTTAAACAAATATTAAAAGCCATAACGCAATATCATGCAATCTACTAACGTAAAATAAAAAAAAAACTTGAATTCATATAACAATCACTTATAACCTTGTTTTCATCATTTTAATTCATAATTCATATACACACCGTATTTGTAAATCAAAAATTTTAAACTAACGATCAAGTCCACATAGTAATAATGACATACAGTTAATTCCTACGGAATTCATATTATATAATCTATGCACTTGGAAACATAAATTTTATTATGTATAATAAGATACTTGAAAAGATTTAAAACTTTATAATTTTGAAAGGATCTAGAAATTTACTTACTGATTATTGTGGTTGCTACCAGTCTTTCCTCTTGCTCTAAAAGTCTTTACGTGAATTTTTTGATGTATTGAAGGGTCCTATTTATAGTGTTTGATTAGGGTTTACATGTAATAGTTTCCTTATCCCTCAAGTATTCTGTTTCCTAATTTTTAGCCTTGTTTCTTTAGGGTTTACATGTGTTAGATTCCTTGTACGTAAATTATTTTGTTCCTTTCATTGTACGTAAAGTATTTTATTTCCTTTTTATTTTAGATATTAAATTTCCAATTAATTTGTGTCTTATTCTATTTCTTTTAAATAATTCCCTAAGCTTAAAACTATTTAATTCCTCACGTATCTTTATTACTATAAACATAATCTATTAAATAGTTTCCTATATAAAAATAATACATAGAGATTTTAATTTACTAAAATCTCTGGGTATTACATATACACGTATTGATTCTTTCTTTGTGGATCATGATTTTCAAAGGTGTCCATATGAGCATACTCTATATATGAAATCATCAAGTCAAGGTGATGTTTTTTTGATATGTTTGTATGTAAATGATTTGATTTTGATAGGCAACAATCAGGAGATGATTGTTGAATTCAGGGAGGCTATGATTAAACAGTTTGAGATGACTGATTTGGGTCTTATGTCGTATTTCCTTGGAATTGAGGTTTTACAATTTGATCAAGGCATATTTATCTCCCAGAAAAAATATGCAGGAGATATCTTAAAAAAATTCAAGATGGATGGAGCTAAACCAATATTGACCTTGGCAAGGAAAATTTAAAGTTAACAAAAGAAGGAACAGATGGACCTGTAAATCCAACATACTTTAAAAGTATAATTGGAAGTTTGAGATATTTGATTTCTACAAAACCAGACATTACTTTTAGTGTTGGTTTGATTAGCAGGTTTATGGAAAATCCACGACAGTCACATTTGCAAGCAGCAAAGAGAATTTTGAGGTACATTAAGGGTACTCAAAGAGATGGAATTCTTTATTCATCTGGTGATCCAGTTGAGCTTTTTGGGTTCACAGACAGTGATTGAGCTGGTGACACATTTCAACGGAAAAGTACTTCTGATTATGCATTTTTTACTGGTTCTGCTGTGTTTCCTTGGAGTTCAAAGAAACAACAAGTGGTTACATTATCTACAACGGAGGAAGAATATATTGCAGCGTCAAATAGTGCTACTCAAGCATTATGGTTAAAGAGGATGCTCAGGTTTCTTCATCATAAACAAGATGGTCCGACTACAGTATTTTGTGATAGCAAATCAGTTATTGAATTGACAAAGAATCCAGTGTTTCATGGACGGAGCAAGCATATCGATATCAAGTTTCACTTTATACGTGAATTGGTTCGAGACAAGGAGATTGCAATTAACTATTGCAAGTTTGAAGATCAAGTGACGGACATTTTTACGAAGGCATTGAAGATGGAGACATTTGTGAAGTTGAAGAAGCTTTTGGGTATGATTAATCATGCATATTTAGTTTAGGGGAGGCAAATGTAGGATTAAACTAAATCCTATTTAGATTGGTGTTAAGGCTCTGTTTGGTTGTTGCATTTTTTTAATTTATTTTACAATTATAAAATAATTTGTTTGTTTTCTTTAATTTTTCTGCAAAACTTTTTAAAACTAAAAATGATGTTACAGTAATTATTTTTGCTACAGTATTTTTTATAAATAAAATATTAAATTTTAATTTTAAATTTTAATAATAAACAATTCTTTCTAACACAATTCCTTCCAAACTAAAATAATAAAATATTAATTCAAATTTAAATTTCAAACTTTTTATCAATAAAATAATCTCTTATACATATCCCAACAAAACAAAATCATTAATCCAAACACTTTCAAAATATTCTTTTCTCATAACAAATTCCAAAAAAAAAATAAAATTATATTAAAATCTAAAAATACTCTATCGAAACGGAGCCTTATTTTTAGTTTTTTATTTAAGAAACTGAATGGTAAAAGGATTAGATTTCAAATCCTTGATAGTTTTAGCTAGTTTCTTAGTCTATATACATTGGTAGGTTAAGTTATTTTGTTTGAACAAAAAAAATTAGAAAAAGGCCGTAACCTTTCTTTACAGCTTTCGTGCGCTGTAACTTGTAACTTGTGACTAAGAATTTGAGTTAATTTGCCTCAAGATAATTCTTTCTTGATTTGCGTGCTGTGTTCTTTGCAAATAAGCATTAGGCTTATGCACTTTGCTTTAGAAAATAAGTCCTGCGGTTTTAGTTAAGTCCTTGTTACATAAAATAAAATAGAAGATTCAAAGTGGCTCCTTTTGCATGGAATTAATTAATTATTTAAATTATTAGAAACTAAGATTGGATTAAACAACGAATTAATCAAAGTTAAAAGTTTCAAATCTCATGCCAAAAAACCACGCCGGATGCTTCATTCTTGGTTGAGGGGATTTTGGATTTCTTTAGCAAGAAGAAGAAAATGGGTCACGCTGGTGCTTCTACAGTCTACACTCTACACCAATCTATTATTGGGCTTTCTTTTTTTGGTTTTCCTAAGTCAGAATAGGAGAAGGTAAATCTATTTGTAAACCATAATAGTTGGGCTTGGCTATTTCGGTCGGCCTACAACTTAAGGTTTAATGGTCCAATTGTATTGTACACAAAATCAACGGTGTCGTATTGCTCTTCCTACTTTAATTTTCTTGTCTACAAAGTTTTCGGCTTTATTTTTCGCCGGTGGTCAGAACTCAGAAGAGCAGAAAAAAGAAAAAGAAACGCACTCAGAACTCTGAAGGCTTATGATTGATAGTTTTTGGGTTTTAATTAATTAAATAAAATTCGATCCTACAGAGAACCATAAAATTGACTTGGGTTTGGCCTTCTTTTTTTTTTTTTGAGATAATTAGATTGTCAATTTGGTAGTCGAAATCAAATGATTACCGGACAAAATTGATTCTTGGAACATTAAATTTGTCAAATTGGTGAGATACTATTTTTGGGCTGCGTAGGAAAAATTAGAAAAAGTAGTCAGCAACTTATGGCGGCTGATTCTGAGAAAGGAACTCAACTTCAATTCGCACTATTTGAAAGTCAAGTAGACGAGGGTTTTTGGCATAAATTATCTTCATTGAAGCTCAACAAGCTGGGGATTGACGAAGCTCCAATACCCATTACTGGTATGATTCTTTCTCTTTTCTGCATTTTATTTACTTTCTTTTTTTTTTTTTCAAATTTTGAAAGGGTTAATTGTGACCTATATTTATAGTTTGCCTTGTTTCGATTTTACGTGAGATTGACTATATTTTGGTTGACGATAAGGTTGTATTTTGGTTCCTTGTCAGAATTGGGATTGAATAAGTATATCATGTGAATCTTGGAGAAATAATATAGCTTTAATTTGGATTGGATATAATTCAAATTTCCAATTTCGTTTTGTCTGCTTTTCACAATACATGCTTATGCATCGATCTGAGTGAAATTGAGTCTATAGATTCGTTGATGTCAATAACGTTGTTTTTAGCTCTTTTTCAAAATTGCGATTGAATAGAAATGCAATTGAACCCTGTAGAAATGCCGATTAAACTGAATCTGATACAATAGGAATTGTAGTCGATTTCTTATTATGAATAGGAATTGTAAACAAACACTATAGAATGTAGCTTTATTTGAATGGGTACGATTCCAATTCAATTCCAATTTAGGCTCTGATAGAGAATGGAACAGCACCCAAGTGTTATGGCATCATTTGGCTTCTGAGCAGGGTTTAGTAGGCTTGATTCTTTGTTAATTTATACCAGGTTTTTACGCACCTTGTTCGCACCATCAAGTTTCAAATCATCTGACTCTTCTTGCCGAGTCTTTACCTTTGGAAGTACCTGATCACTCATCAGCACTGGCATTGAACAATGGGAATAGGAATAGATGTCCTGTTCCTGGCATTCTTTACAACACAAACACATTGGAGGGCTTCCATGAGCTTGATAAAAAAAGCTTGTTGAAGGATGAAGCTAAGAAGGTTTTTGATTTTCCCTTTGACTTCTTCACCTGTATTGTTGTCATGAGTGGAAAATTTAGCTTTGTATTTGAACTATTTGAGCATGCTAAAGCTTCAATGGATAAACAAATAGGTGTAGTAGGTAATAACATTTCTCTTGTGGTTAATTTAAAATCAGATCTGGGATGATATTCACTCTGGTAAAGTTGAGGAGCGCAGCTCCGTACTTTTAAGATTTATTGTTATATCATTTGCGGAGCTGAAAAAGTGGAGCTTCCATTATTGGTTTGCTTTTCCTGCACTAGTGCTTGATCCTCCTGCAACAGTGATCAGTTTGAGGCCAGCTTCCCAGTGCCTCAGCTTAGAACAGGTTCTCAGAGGACACCTTTGTTTTTCTATTTTAAGTTAATGGTTGCTAACTTTAAAAATGCTACTTTAGTTTTGAAAGATATTTTGGACCTAAACAGGCTGAATCCCTGAAGGCAGCATCCAATGAGTGGCGTAACACAATCTCAACAACAGGTGTAGTTTATGTCAAGGATTCTGGCTTTCTTTTCATGTGTTTATAGGATGCATGTTGTTTGATGCCTGGAAATCCTAAAGCATGAGCTGACTGCAGGTGTGCCATTCTTTCTTGTATGTATTGCTTCAAAAGGTCGTGTTAGTTTTAGACAGCTAGCTGATTGGGAAGCCTGCCAATGTGATGGTGATAAGGTTTGCTCATATGCCTCTCAATAATTGTTTTTAAGGTACACAAGTTTGTGATTTCTGAATGAGTAGAATTCTGACTTAGTAAAGCATTTGGCCTTTTGAACTAATAATGGGGAAAGATATTTTTCTGCTTGCTTCAAATATCTATTTTTAATTTTCATCTTACTTATGTTTAAATTGCATTGGGCATACCATAGTATGACAAAGTTGTTTTCAAACTAAGAGAGGAAAATATATATGTTATTTCAGCCAATTTTAATTTGGCCTTTTTTGCAGGTCTTATTTGGTTTTTATGACCCCTTGTCATCTTCCTAGTAATCCTGGCTGGCCACTTCGCAACTATCTTGCATATATTAGTACAAGATTGGGTCTTCAGAAGATTCACTTTCTATGCTACCGTGAGAGCCGTGGTTTTGTGGATTTAGGGTTGTCTCTCATTGGCGAAGTTCTAGTATCAGTTTCACAAGGTAAAGTAAATATCTAGTATCAGTTTCCACATTGGAATGTCTTTTCTGTTATGATATTTCTCAAGTTCTTGACTGTAATGGTTTAGGATGGACAACTCATGAACATCTGCCTAATGTTTTGGGATGGGAACAGTACAAAGGGAAGGCTAAATCAAGGTGTATCAGCCTTGCTAAATCTATGGATCCAAAAAGGTATGGTGTGGAAGTTACTTCATGAAAAAAAATTAAAATTTTACATTCTTTTCATCTGGGCAATTTTTTGGTATATGATTTTCAGTTTAGCAGTATCAGCTGCCGATTTGAACTTAAAGCTTATGAAATGGCGTGCATTGCCCTCCCTGAATCTCAGCATCTTGTCTACTACTCGATGTCTTCTTCTAGGAGCAGGTACACTTGGATGCCAAGTTGCTCGAATACTTATGGTGAGTGCTTCTTTGGAAATAATTCCTAGTTAAACCTTATGATTGTTGGTAAAACTATTTGAATATTATTAACTATAGAACTTGTCCTTCTGTAGGCATGGGGTGTCCGTAAAATTACAATGGTTGACAGTGGCAGGGTTGCCATGTCAAATCCTCTAAGGCAGTCCCTCTACACATTTGATGACTCCCAGAATGGTGGTGAATATAAGGCCGAAGCAGCAGCTAGAAGCCTAGAGCGTATCTTTCATGCAGTGGTGATTAATTGAGTCTGAATTAATTAGGCCTACGAAAAATTAACTTCTTTGGCTGAAATGAGTTTTTGTTCTTCTTAGGAAGCCAAAGGTATTGTGATGTCTATTCCAATGCCAGGACATCCGGTGCCTGTTCAAGAAGAGCACAACGTGCGTAACGATTGTAGACAGCTGCATGAATTAATAGAATGCCATGATGCGATCTTCTTGTTAACTGATACACGAGAAAGTCGGTGGCTACCAAGTCTTCTTTGTTCTAGTGCAAATAAGGTTATTCTTCTTTACTTCCCTTCTATTCTCTATAATAGATTTTGGAATCATTGGACAACTAACTCAGGCTCTATAAACTTTACTGCTTGAGTAGCAGATGCCTTGATTGCTTGTTGTCCCTACTAATTATGCTTTATTCAATAGATCACAATTGTTGCAGCTCTAGGGTTTGAGAGCTTTGTAGTTATGCGCCATGGAGCTGGTCCTCTGAACATGAGTGAAGATTCCAAAGCTGCAGATATGAATAATTTGTCTGCTGAACTGGGCAATCTATCTCTAGCAAACAGAAAGGGAAGACAGAGATTAG
Organism: Ophiorrhiza pumila; assembly: GCA_016586305.1. Classification (NCBI taxonomy): domain Eukaryota; kingdom Viridiplantae; phylum Streptophyta; class Magnoliopsida; order Gentianales; family Rubiaceae; genus Ophiorrhiza; species Ophiorrhiza pumila. The sequence continues at coordinate 13,593,564 of BLIW01000011.1, forward strand.
GATGCTATTTCTGTAATGATGTGGTTGCACCAGTTGATGTAAGGAACTTAATCATTAATCTGATCAATTGATTTACCAAGTTTTATTATTTCAGCACTTTTTACTCATCATCTTTCAGTCAACTGCGAACCGCACCTTAGACCAGCAGTGCACAGTTACTCGTCCTGGACTTGCTCCTATTGCATCGTCCCTTGCAGTTGAACTACTAGTAGGAATTTTGCATCATCCTTTGGGGTAATTGTTCTTGTACTATGTGGAATCAATAAGTAATTACCTGATAAAAATTATATCTTGAGTCTGCTGTGGTCTCACTTTTCTTGTTATCATTGTGCTTATGCAGGATACATGCAGATGCTGAATTTGAAAACTCAACTGATGATGCAAGTGGGAATCCTCTTGGTATCTTGCCACATCAAATTCGAGGTTCCCTCTCCCAGTTTTCTCAGATGACACTTGTCGGTCATGCTTCCAGTAGTTGCACAGCTTGTAGTAGCACTGTAAGTTTCATACTTCCTAGACTTGTGCAATCTTCCTGTTTGTAGTTTACTGTAACGTGTTTCCCATCAGATCAACCTATTGAATCATCTTAATTGCTCACTCTTTGTCATACTTGATGATGTTGTATTCAAGTATGATGGTCTGAAGTTTTTATAATACCTTGCTTATCTTCGTTTTATTTTCATTATTCTCTTCAAAGTTCATTTAACCTTGCCTGGAATGTAAATTGTCCAGGTGGTCTCAGAATATCAGAAGAGAGGGTTGGATTTTGTCCTTCAAGCTATCAATCATCCTATGTATCTGGAAGACCTAACAGGACTAACAGAGTTGAAGAACCCATCTGACTTGTTTAAATGGGACTGGGATGTTGGCATTGATGATGATAAAGATGATTTTCACGAGATATAAGATCTTCTAATGTAATTAACTTCAACTGATTTCTATAAAATACAAAAAGATTCCTTGACCAATGTGTTTTCTTCGTCTTTGCATGGTTAGTAAGTTCACTATGGTTTTATAGGTACTTTTGTCTCTTAAATGTGTTTTTTTTTTTTTTTGTGGCGAAAGTCGAGTTCTTTGCTTTGCGTTTGAGGATGGTAAGAATCACCAAAATGAGCTAAAGTTTGTCTTCTTTTTAGTTAGGCTTAGTTGTGCTTGGGAAAAGGGAAATCAAAAGAAGAAAAAGGTTTCAAAGAAAGGGAAGTTAGTTTTTATCCTCGAGGATTTTAATCTTGATTCAATTTGTATTGCTCATTGGTTGGTTGGCAGAGAGCCTAGGAAGATATTCTAAGACCCTATATCTAATTATCTAAGCTCAGCTTCCCCAATTTGTGCATGTATTTCAATAAATGTTTGGAGAACAAAGCATAGCATACAATCTAAGGGGTTACTTTATTTCTGTTATTTGAATTCATTGGTTGCCTATCATTTGATTGTAGAAGAATGGTTTTTGGAACTCTATTTTGGATAAAAGTCTTCAATAAAGGCACTATTGTGGCTGCATTGCCAAATCATTTTGATTTCATTGAGCTATAGATTCGTCCATGTGTTTTATTAAATCATTTAATCTTCATTCTATTTTTTCTGACCTTTTATATCCAAACATCAATCACCATTTTTAATTATCAAAAGTACTTCTCTAGTGCTTCAACTCAAATCTCTCTATCAAAACATAAAATGTGCTCGTTCTTCTTATTTTTACATTTCTCAGATTTTAGCCTTAACTCTAGTTGCATAGATTGCAGCTTTTTGTGTGATATGGTCGTATTTTGGATTTTATATCACCTTAGTAGACTGTTGTCTAATACACTAATCCAAACATAACTTACCCGAGATTTGATTGGTATACCCTATTTAATGCAGGATTAATTAAAATTTAGGTTCCATGAGATATTTTGGGTTTTATTTATATATTTTTTTTTGAGTTTTGTTATGAGAAAGGTATATTTATAAAATGATTAAATGTATTTGGATTGATAAATTTTATTAATTTATTAGAAATTGTGTATGGAAGAAATTATTATTATATATATAATGATTGATTTATATATTAATTAATTAATTTTTTTTATATGGGATTCACTTACATATTTAAATATATAATTCAGCTGTATTTTCCATTTATGGAGCCACCTAGAGATATACGGCTATGGCATTACATTTTAGTTATGGGTACGCTTAAAGAGAAAAGAATGATTATTTGTGAGGTTGCATGGATGGAGAAGAATATATTGACTTTTTTAAGATATTGTTGTCACTGTGCATTTCTGCTCATTTTACAAATGCAATATTTTGTTTAAACTTCATCCAAACAAACTTATTTTATTTTTGCAAATAAATACTAAAATGTCATCTACCAAACAGAGCTTTTCTGACTATATTTGTACTCGATGCCTTTCAAAGAGCACTTCTTGCAACTATTTTCATTTGTGGTTGATATGAAGTTCATAGTTATGGGGAATTAGCTGTTATTTTTCAATTTAACTATATAAAGGAGAGAGAAATTTTAAGAACTGTGATTTTGTTTGCCTCTTAATCACGTGGTTTTTTCATTTTTTCTAGTGCTTTACTGGAAGGATAGAGGGAAGTATTTTAGCCTTTTTTTTTTTTCATATTTATGAACTTCCTGCCAATTCTTTCCTTCCAGTTTATTCCTCACTGCATGGTGTCTTTTTGACTTATATATTATGTAAAGTTATTTCCTGTCCTTTTAGATCCTTTTTCTCTGTGTCATATGGGGCACATCATTAGCGCATTCCAAATGTTTTACACTTCTAGACTTTTTACATATAATTCACACTCCTACTGTTCTTGATATTTTAAGTTTTACATAATGCTCTTTGTTATTTGTGTTTTCGCCTCTTCTATGCTCTTTACATGTATTTGTTTCGTCAGCCCTGCAAAAGCCTCTCCAACGAATCTGGAATGTCTTTATCAATCTTTCTAAAACTAATTGGGAGTTTTAGAATAGTTTAGTGAAAATTTTGTTTTCCACAAGTTGGATTTGTGTGCATGATGATATATCAAGAAAAAGTTTATATTCTTCTACATTTCTCTTACTTGCATATTACATTTAAATAGAAATACAAGGTGGCTATACAAGAAAAGAATTATGTACAAAATTAATCTCCTAATTGATTTTTAAATTATCTCCTAATTAATCACTTTCCTAGCTTATCTCTTAATTGATTTCTAAATGAATCATCTTCTAGATAATTGCTTTCTGAATATTCGTTTTTTTTTTTGACAACCTCCTCAAGTTGGCTTGTATATGTCTTCCGTTGTTAGGTTTCTCATTAGGTAATCAAATTGTTTCTTTGGTAGTCCCTTGGTAAGAATATTAGCTATCTGATCACCTGTTGGAACATAGAGAATACAAATCAAGCTACTCTCCAATTTAATATTTATTAACTTTAATGTGTTCCTATCATGTTGAATCGGATTATGAGCAATTGAGTTAGCAACCTTATTATCACAATAAACCTTCATAGAAAATTTAACTAGAACCTTTAGATCTTCTAAAAATCTCTTAATCCGCATTACTTTACAAATTTCATGGGTTAGATCTCTAAACTTTGCCTCATCACTGATTTATGCCACCACATTCTATTTTTTACTTTACAATGTAACTAGGTTTTCTCCAACGAAAAGTACAATATCTTGATGTTGATAGTATATCTGAAATATTTTCTGCCCAATTAGCATCTTTGTAGACTTCAATTTGTAAATTAGCTTGCTTTCGAAATATCAGTCATTTCCCAGGAGTACCCTGTAAATATCTTAGTATTCTATAAACAACATTAAAATATTATTGTCTTGGTGAGTGTATAAATTGGCTTACCATGCTCACAACAAATGTTATATCTAGACGAGTACGTGCATGAGAGGTATATTAAACTTCCAACTAAGCGCTAAAACTTCTCCTTTTCAATCACTTCTACCTTTTTAGCATTGTTGAGATTTAGATTTGATTCGATTGGAGTTTCAGCAACTTTGCAACCTAGAAGTCTTGTCTTATCAAGTAAATCTAAGATATACTTTCTTTAATTTACAAATATATCTTCTTTAAATCTAGCAAATTCCATACTAAGGAAGTACTTCAACAACTCCGTATCTTTAATTTCAAAGTCCTTTGCTAAAAGTTTATCTCACAATATTTTTTTCAGAAGACAAATTAGTAGGTAACAATAAATGAGTGATTTGGGCCTATCAAAATAATTGAAGAATAGTGTATTACTTAACCAAACAATATTTATAGTAATAATTGAATTAGAGTGATTACCTCTTACCAAACGCTTCTCAATCCTATCGATATGAGAACTTAAACATGATGCAGGAAAACGAGATAGTCTCCCATTGATTATGGGACCATATTTTCATCAATATCACCTGTAACTTTCTTTTCTAATTTTCAATTCCTTATTTCACGAGGTTCTAGTCTTTTTTTTTAACTTATTTTGTAAAGATTTAGTTTTTCAAAATTGACTATAAAAATTTGTAAACTTTTTTATGACAGTGAAATGGAATAAACAAGAGATGTTTTCTTTCTTGTCTAGTTTCAAAGTATTAGAGCCCCTTCTTCCATTGGCATAAATACTATTGACATTTTTTGTTGATATAATAGCAAACCCTTCACAATTAATTTGGATTTGGATTGTCTCCATCTTTAATTCTATCAAATCAAGTCACTCTGAAAACCCCTCAATCTAAATAATTACCTCATACAAATTGAACGAGAGTAATTTCTATGAGTAGTGTCGATCAATGTATCGAGTTAGTTCTTTGTTTGCACAGGGTTTGAACTTTTATCCCAAAATACTCTCTTTTGACCATCACTCTTTAAGGCTGCTACCCCTTTACGAGTGGATTAGGAGTTTTATGAGGGATAAAATTGTGCATTCCTAGATGAACGATCAGGATTACAAGGTACCGACAAACGATCAAGATTAAAAGGTACAACATTTCCTTGCCTTCCAAGATATGCTCAGATAATGACATCATCAAGGTATACCACTTCCTATAAATAAAACATGAGTGCACTTAAAGAGGGGTTGGTCTCTCTATACTAAAAGGAATACTCTTATATCACAAAGACCTATTACTGACTTAGGCATCGGAGTGAAACTCCCCAGGACTACCTGGGGCGTTTCACTAACGGTTGTTTTGTTCTCCAGGTCAGGTAGGCGAGCCGTAGAGAAGCCCTGGTGAGGAAGGCTTCCACTTAGAGAGGTAGGCAAGTCTCGGAGGAAGCCCTGGTGAGGAGGGCTGCTACTTGAAGCCCTGATCTCGGAATAAGCCCTGGTGAGGAGGGCTTCTACTTGAATAGGTAGACTTGTTATCATTCTTGGGAGACTTGCAGATAGACCCTACTGTAGAAGGGCTTATTCGGGACTCCTTTAGAGATTGACCCTTCTAGGCTTCAAATCTCAGCAAGGCAATTTCTTCTCCAAGGCTGATTTCAGTGGACTTCTTCTCTAAGGCTGATTTCAGTGGACTTCTTATTATTCTCGGTGGATTTTGGAGGTGGGCTGGTTTAAGGTGATCCACGAAGGCTTCGGATCCTTAAAGATCGGCAAGGCTCATTTTCAGACTTCACCAGTGACGCCGTCTGTGGGAATGATACAAAAAGTCAATAACCACTACTAATTATAAAATTGCAGCCAAGGTGCGATCTTACTGAAATCTCTTCTTGTTCTCAAATTAAACTTGAAAGCAATTTAGTTCATAAAACTGTTTGCTTAAAACCACATTACCATCTCAGTAGTTATTCGCAGTTTTCTAATGATAATTTGGTTATAGAAATATCCAAGTAAATCTAATTGCATGTTAAACATTGCATTAAATCCTTGAAGTCAATTATTGATTACGTTTGAGACATAAATTGTGCTTGAGCAAATTTAAATCTCTAAATTGCAATAGTTGATTGCTACTTGCTGTGGGTTCAAGCCAAGACTAAACCCAGGAAGGCTATGCTATTTTGTTGTCTTACAATATAAGATATTTTTTTACGATTATCTAATGCAAATATCCATGCATGTACATGAATCCATGGCTTGGGGCATACAACGTAAATCATTAGCCTTACTAGAGTTCGTAACTCCCTAGTGGAGTTCGTAACTCCCTACTGGAGTTCGTAACTCCCTACTGGATTTCATCATTCCCTACTGGAGTTCATCACTCCCTACTAGATTTCATCATTCCCTACTAGAGTTCATCACTCCCCACTGGATTTCATCACGCCCTACTGGATTTTATCAATCTCTACTAGAGTTTGTAACGCCCAACAGGGGGCTGAATGAAGGTACTCAATTATGGAAGAATTGGCATTGGCCTTGGTGAACACGGGTAGAAGGTTAAAATCCTTTTTTCAGGCGCATCCGGTCCAGGTCTTAACTAATAAACAGTTGAGACAAGTATTACAGAAGCCCGAATCTTCGGGTAGGTCAGGAAATTATCAATTTTCTACTTTAGATGGAAAGATCATCCCCAGAAGGTGGAATATTGTAAACTTGCGAAAGTTCTATTTGTAAGAGCTCATTATTGAAATGAAGTAAAGGAATTCTCTGGTTTTCTTATATCGGCTCGTCTTGTTTCTATATCTGGTTTTATGTCTTCTCGAGAGAGGCTTCCATTATCACTACAGAAAATAAAGATCTGAAAAAATTCTTGCACTTGCGAAAGTTCTATTTGTAAAAGATCATTATTGAGATGAAGTAAAGGAGTTCTCCGGTTTTCTTATATCGACTCGTCTTATTTCTATACCTGGTTTTCTGTCTTCTCGAGAAAGATCAGCAGAGGGAGAAACCCTGATTTCATAATCTAACGACCCAGACCTGGTAAACCCAGGCAACACTCCAGAAAGACCTGAGTTATTCAAGCAAAGGCCCAGAAAAAGACCTGGATAAATTCAGGCACCTAAAAAGCGACCTAGTCGTTAATAAGACCTGGAAAAATTCAGACACCTCATCAACAATAAGACCTGGATAAATTCAGGCACACAAAAGGCAACCTAGTCGTCAAAAAAGACCTGGACAAATTCAGTCACTTTGTTAATAATAAGACCTGGATAAATTTAGGTACTCAAAAGGCGACCTAGTCGTAAAAAAAGACCTGGACAAATTCAGGCACTTCATCAATTATAAGACCTGGATAAATTTAGGCACTCAAAAGGCGACCTAGTCGTCAAAAAAGACCTAGACAAATTCAGGCACTTCGTCAATTATAAGACCTGGATAAATTCAGGCACACAAAAGGTGACCTAGTCGTCAAAAAAGACCTGGACAAATTCAGGCACTTCGTCAATTATAAGACTTGGAAAAATTCAGGCACTCAAAAGGCGTCCTAGTCGTCAAAAAAGACTTGGAAAAATTCAGGCACTTCGTCAATTATGAGACCTGGATAAATTCAGGCACACAAAAGGCGACCTAGTCGTCAAAAAAGACCTGGACAAATTCAGGCACTTCGTCAATTATGAGACCTGGATAAATTCAGGCACACAAAAGGCGACCTAGTCGTCAAAAAAGACCTGGACAAATTCAGGCAAAATCCCAAAAAAAGACTTGGACAAGTCCAGGTAGTTCCAGAAAAAGACTTGGACAAATTCAGGCAAAATCCCAGAAAAAGACCTAGACAAATTCAGGCAGTCCCAGAAAAAGACCTGGACAAATTCAGGCAAAATAAGACCTGGGCGAATCCAGGCAACATCCCAAAAGACTTGAACCATTCAGGCGAGGCGACAACATAATTACAAAGACCTGGGCAAGTCCAGGCAACACCTCAAAAAATGCGACTCGCCAGTAGTAAAACCTGGACAAGCTTAGGCCATTCATCTAAAAGGAAAGGCTATTAGAAGAGGTCCTGCTTCTATCCTGTTTTACGGTTTAAGGAAAAGGAAACACGTAGAAGAGAACAATAATATTGTACACAAGAAAATGTGTAACCAAGCAAAAACATATATATCAAAGTATCCTTAAAAGGGCCTTACACACATAGTCAAATAAAGTACTACAGAAGGGCCCTCCCCGGGGCATGGCTCGTCGGGAAAACAAAGAAAGTGAGACCTAGAGTATTTCAAAAAAGACATAAGATGTCTCAAAAGGGCCAAACAAAAACTGTCACACACTACTATCAACTGGACAAGGGGTCCTCGGTATCACCAGCAAGGCTCGTATTCTCTCGAGTGTTATCCAAGGCCTCTGAAGATTCCTTGATTTTTCGAACCTCGCCTCCTTCAGTCTCGGCGGTTGCGATACTGGTTCCAAATGGGAACAAAGGAATGAGGCCTTCAACAGGGAGGTGCACTCGTCCCGAGGTCAAGTTGGTCATCAAGGTGTTCAGATTCTCTCCCGAATTGGTGTCATAGCCTTCCAGCTTATCCACCTCGATCTCCGAATGAACCTTCTTGACCTCTTGATAAGCATAGGTAAACCCTTGATCCTTCACGGAGTTACATTGATCGGCCATGAAGTCGACGAACTGAGGGAATGAGAGCAAGTTCTTGACCAATCGAGACGCACCTTCCCCGGAGTAGAACTGACAACGAGCCTCCAAGGCCTTTTTCTCCTTGCTTGCTTCCTTAAACTGGCTCTTCTGGGCAGGCACTTTCTCAGAATAAGATTTGTTCTTTTTCTTCAACTTATGGATATCTTCCCGAGCCCTGGGCAAGTCCCGTTCCATGTCTTGCTTGAGTTTCTCGATTTCCAGTCGACGCCTCTTCGCCTACGCTAGATCTTGACGAGTCTTAATCAAGTCAGCATTAAGGTCCTTGACGGACTCACAGGATCTTTTAAAGCGAAATGACAGCTCCTTGGCACGAAGCAAGCCCTGCCGAAGAGAGACATATTAAGCAAACCCAGAATGAGTCTAGGTATGGGTATTACAGACGATAAAAAGATCAAAGGAAAAGAAAACCTACTTGAGTGAGCCCTAAGCTCATGAGAGGGTCCCCTTCAAAATCTTTCAAAGTGGCCATTGCCCTCTTCTCCATTGGGGGGATAATTCCAGAAGAGAACTCCTGGCACGTCTCCAGACTCAAATGGTCATTTACCTGATAATCCCACATTGGATTGAATTGTGCCACGGAAATTGTTTGATAAGACGAGGAAGGTACAATCGGCCGAACTTGGCGATCAGACAACAAAGAAAAGCTGGTAGAGGTACTAGCAGGATGACCCATCTTCGCCTTCTTGGACTCAATAGTGACATTCCTCCTAGGGTGTTTTCTTTTTTTGAGAAAAAGGAGCAGGGGGCTCCTGCTCTTCCAGAGGAATTCAGAAAGGCTCAAAGCTATTATCTCAAAAACGAGGAAGCCCTGAAAATTCATGCATACCCAAGGATATCATCTCAAAAACGAGTAAAACCTGAGAAATTTAGGAAAGCCCAATGCTATATTCCCTAAATAAAACCTCCATATTTTCAATCGGCACATGGCCAATCTCTTCACTCCTTGAGGAAATAACGGTAGTTCCCTCCGTGTAGAAGGGGATGAAATCCCCAACTGGGAGGTGCACCTATCCAACTGAGAGGTGTCTTCCTCAGTATAGAACTCGAGCTTGGACTATAGGAGTTCTTCTCCTTAGTTAGCTCCGAGATGCAAGCTTCACGAATAGAAACTTTCTCACATGAGGAGTCACATTTCTTCTTCAGCTTGCAAAGTTATTTTTGCGCCTCAGATGAGTTCCTTTTGGCTTTTTCTTGAAGTATCCTGGTTTTGACTTGATCTTCTCGAGTTGGGGCTAAATCAACAGTTAGTTGTTCTTTGATCTCTGAAACCTTCTTAAAACGAGAAGACAAGTCTGCAGCTAAGAACAAGCCCTACAGAAAATAAGAGTAATAAGCCTATCAGAAGAATAAAGAGTATATGTAAAATGAGACAAGTGTTAAGTTCGCCCTACCTGAGAAAGGCGAATTTTCATCAGGGCTGCGAAACTTGTCACCGCGACATCAAGATAAAATAAATAAGGAGGGAGAGAAACGTAAGCAAAGTATGGAAAGAATGGAGAGGAAAAATACCATTCTCTTCGAGCTCTTCTGGAGACAAACCCAAACGGGCTGGGCTCAACCCTAGTCCCACAAGGCATCCTTCGGTCATAAGGGACATTTTTTACTATTTGAAATTTATAGTACTGTTAAGGCAGATACATCTTCTTGATCCGCCTCACCAGGAGGTCTCCATACTATACTCAGTAGCTTTAAGATGATAAAGAAAAATTTATTCTTCCACCTTTTGAGAAAACCTGAGTAGTCCTTAAACACCGTGGAAAAGCCTACAGGAGGCCGAGATACAAATTGACCCTTAGAAGGGAAATTGACGAACTATCATTTTTAGCATATTCGCAGTGATGGAATAATTCAAAAACATAGCTATGGAAACAATTGAAATATTTCCCAAAGAGGGAACAAGGTTCTCATCTAGCCCTTCTTCCGCAGAAGGGCTATTATCAGCATGTCCTCCTTTAGAAGAGCTGTTATCAGCATGTCCTCCTTCAAAAGGGCTATTGTCAGCATGTCCCTCTTCAGATGGGCTATTATCAAAGTCGCCCTCCTCAAAAGGGCTATTATCATAACTTCCTTCTTCTTCAGAAGGACACAGTCGCCCTCTTCAGATGGGCTATTATCAAAGTCACCCTCCTCAGAAGGGCTACTATCAAAGTCGCCCTCTTCAGATAGGCTATTATCAAAGTCGCCCTCCTCAGAAGGGCTATTATCAGAACATTCTTCTTCTTCAGAAGGACACAGTTGCCCTCTTCAGAAGGGCTATTATGAAAGTCGCCCTCCTCAGAAGGGCTATTGTCAGAACTTCCTTCTTCTTCAGAAGGACACAGTCGCCCTCTTCAGATGGGCTATTATCAAAGCCGCCCTCTTCATAAGGTCTATTATCAAAGTCGCCCTCTTCAGATGGGCTATTATTAAAGTCGCCCTCCTCAGAAGGGCTATTATCAGACATTCCTTCTTCTTCAGAAGGACACAATCGCCCTCTTCAGAAGGTCTATTATCAAAGTCGCCCTCTTCAGATGGGCTATTATCAAAGTCGCTCTCTTCAGATGGGCTATTATCAAAGTCACTCTCCTCAGAAGGGCTATTATCAGAACTTCCTTCTTCTTCAGAAGGACACAGTCGCCCTCTTCAAATGAGCTATTATCAAAGTCGCCCTCTTCAGAAGGGCTATTATCAAAGTCGCCCTCCTCAGAAGGGCTATTATCAGAACTTTCTTCTTATTCAGAAGGACACAGTTGCCCTCTTTAGAAGAGCTATTGTCAAAGTTGCCCTCCTCAGAAGGGCTATTATCAGAACTTCCTTCTTCTTCAGAAGGACACAGTCGCCCTCTTCAGGTGGGCTATTATCAAAGTCGCCATCTTCAGAAGGGCTATTATCAAAGTCGCCCTCCTCAAAATAGCTATTATCAGAACTTCCTTCTTCCTCAGAAGGACACAGTCGCCCTCTTCAGGTGGGCTATTATCAAAGTCACCCTCTTCAAAAGGGCTATTATCAAAGTCGCCATTCTCAGAAGGGCTATTATCAGAACTTTCTTTTTCTTCAGAAGGACACAGTCGCCCTCTTCAGAAGGGCTATTATCAACGTCGCCCTCCTCAGAAGGCTATTATCAAAACTTCCTTCTTCTTCAGAAGGACAAAGTCGCCCTCTTCAGATGGGCTATTATCAAAGTCGCCCTCTTCATAAGGGTTATTATCAAAGTCACCCTCTTCAGATGGGCTATTATCAAAGTCGCCCTCATTAGAAGGGCTATTATCAGAACTTCGTTCTTCTTCAGAAGGACACAGTCACCCTCTTCAGAAGGGCTATTATCAACGTCGACCTCTTCAGATGGGCTATTATCAAAGTCGCCCTCCTCAGAAGGGCTATTATCAGAACTTTCTTCTTCTTCAGAAGGACACAGTCGCCCTCTTCAGAAGGGCTATTATCAATGTCGCCCTCCTCAGAAGGGCTATTATCAGAACTTCTTTCTTCTTCAGAAGAACACAGTCACCCTCTTCAGATGGGCTATTATCAAAGTCGCCCTCTTCATAAGGGTTATTATCAAAGTCACCCTCTTCAGATGGGCTATTATCAAAGTCGCCCTCATTAGAAGGGCTATTATCAGAACTTCGTTCTTCTTCAGAAGGACACAGTCGCCCTCTTCAGAAGGGCTATTATCAATGTCGACCTCTTCAGATGAGCTATTATCAAAGTCGCCCTCCTCAGAAGGGCTATTATCAGAACTTTCTTCTTCTTCAGAAGGACACAGTCGCCCTCTTCAGAAGGGCTATTATCAAAGTCGCCCTCCTCAGAAGGGCTATTATCAGAACTTCCTTCTTCTTCAGAAGGACACAGTCACCCTCTTCAGATGGGCTATTATCAAAGTCGCCCTCTTCATAAGGGCTATTATCAAAGTCGCCCTCTTCAGATGGGCTATTATTAAAGTCACTCTCCTCAGAAGGGCTATCATCAGAACTTCCTTATTCTTCAGAAGGACACAGTCGCCCTCTTCAGAAGGGCTATTATCAAAGTCGCCCTATTCAGATGGGCTATTATCAAAGTCGCCCTCCTCAGAAGGGCTATTATCAGAACTTCCTTCTTCTTCAGAAGGACACAGTCGCCCTCTTCAGATGGGCTATTATCAAAGTCGCCCTTTTCACATGGGTTATTATCAAAGTCGCCCTCCTCAGAAGGGCTATTATCAGAACTTCCTTCTTCTTCAGAAGGACACAATCGCCCTCTTCAGAAGAGCTATTGTCAAAGTCGCCCTCCTCAGAAGGGCTATTATCAGAACTTCCTACTTCTTCAGAAGGACACATTCGCCCTCTTCAGGTGGGCTATTATCAAATTCGCCCTCTTCAGAAGGGCTATTATCAAAGTCGCCCTCCTCAGAAGGGCTATTATCAAAACTTCCTTCTTCCTCAGAAGGACACAGTCGCCCTCTTCAGGTGGGCTATTATCAAAGTCGCCCTCCTCAGAAGGGCTATTATCAAAGTCGCCCTCCTTTGAAGGGCTATTATCAGAACTTCCTTTTTCTTCAGAAGGACACAGTCGCCCTCTTCAGATGGGCTATTATCAAAGTCGCCCTTTTCAGAAGGGCTATTATCAGAACTTTATTCGTCTTCAGTCAAAGTCGCCCTCTTTAGATGGGCTATTATCAAAGTCGCCCTCCTCAAAAGGGCTATTATCAGAACTTCCTTCTTCTTCAGAAGGACACAGTCGTCCTCTTCAGAAGGGCTATTATCAAAGTGGCCCTCTTCAGATGGGCTATTATCAAAGTCGCCCTCCTCAGAAGGGCTATTATCAGAACTTCCATCTTCTTCAGAAGGACACAGTCGCCCTCTTCAGATGGGCTATTATCAAAGTTTCCCTCTTCAGATGGGCTATTATCAAAATCGCCCTCTTTAGATGGGTTATTATCAGAGTCGCCCTCTTCAGAAGGGCTATTATCAGAACTTCTTTCTTCTTCAGAAGGGCTATTATCAAAGTCGCCCTCTTCAGAAGGGTTATTATCAGAGTCGCCCTCTTCAGAAGGGCTATTATCAGTACTTTCTTCTTCCGCAGAAGGGCTATTATCAGAATTTCCCTCTTCAGAAGGGCTGTTATCATGCACTACATCTTCCGCAGTGCGATTACCTTGAGAAGTGATCTTAGTAAGGTCCATTGCCGAGAGGGGAGATCCTTGTAAACTTTCTATGGAGTGAACTATAGAGGGTTCTATCTGTTCTAAGGCACGAGTTGCACTTATTATACAGATAAAAGACCTTGATGGGACCACAGATTTAATTATTTACCTGTAAGGCCGTAGCCTATTTCTAGCCTCAGCTTGGGCATTCTCAGAAGGGTCAGAAGTATCACTATTCTCGGAGGAAGGCTCACAAAAAAGGAAGAACTCAAATCCAGATCAGTTGGGCTTTAACTCCTGTATAGCTGGAGGCTTACACCCAACCGATCTGGGGGGCTATTGATGAGGGATAAAATTGTGCATTCCTAGATGAACGATCAGGATTACAAGGTACCGACGAACGATCAAGATTAAAAGGTACAACATTTCCTTGCCTTCCAAGATATACTCAGATAATGACATCATCAAGGTATACCACTTCCTATAAATAAAACATGAGTGCACTTAAAGAGGTGGTTTCTCTATACTAAAATGAATACTCTTATATCACAAAGACCTATTACTGACTTAGGCATCGGAGTGAAACTCCCCAGGACTACCTGGGACGTTTTACTAACGGTTGTTTTGTTCTGGCGAGCCGTGGAGAAGCCCTGGTGAGGAAGACTTCTACTTAGAGAGGTAGGCAAGTCTCGGAGGAAGCCCTGGTGAGGAGGGCTGCTACTTGAAGCCCTGATCTCGGAATAAGCCCTGGTGAGGAGGGCTTCTACTTGAATAGGTGGACTTGTTATCATTCTCGGGAGACTTGCAGATAGACCCTACTGTAAAAGGGCTTATTCGGGACTCCTTTAGAGATTGACCCTTCTAGGCTTCAAACCTCAGCAAGACAATTTCTTCTCCAAGGCTGATTTCAGTGGACTTCTTCTCTAAGGCTGATTTCAGTGGACTTCTTCTCTAATGTTGATTTCAGTGGACTTCTTATTATTCTCGGTGGATTTTGGAGGTGGGCTGGTTTAAGGTGATCCACGAAGGCTTCGGATCCTTAAAGATCGGCAAGGCTCATTTTCAGACTTCATCAGAGTTCACTAACGTCTAACACAAAACTCAATTCAAGAGGAAATGTCAGCCCATCTAGCTACACATTGTTCCATTCAAAAACGTTAATAAAGAAAGAACATCAATTAATTATCTCACATTTCATTGATATGCAAAGTTGATACAAAAGATGTTGCAAATACCAATCAACAATTTATACTAACTAATCCCCCAAACCCCAAAAAACAAAAAGAGGCAGTGACAAAAATTAATAGAACTAATGGACAACTATGTATATAGAGATGAAAAACTTATAAGTCAATCATCGATACTATAATTTGAAGCTCTTGGAGTTAATTAATGATAGCTTTGAACTGAAATCTTGGCTTGTGCTCCTCCTTGGACATATACAAAGGTGCAATCTGAGCCAGGTTTCAATAGTTTCAACCACTGAGGAAGCTCATATATGTTCTTTATTTCAGTAGGGTTGAGACCCCATATGGATCCTGTAAGGCCTTCAAATTTCAACTTCAGATATGTTATTGGCTTCTGAGATATATTCTTGATTATCACCTTGTGGCGATAATAAGTCATTCTTCCAACAGTCCATGAAGATGTTATAGAGTGCAAGAAGTTAACAGGAACATCTGCATGTATGAAAGGAATTTAAACATATATATAAGTGTAAACTCGACCTCTTCTATTTTTGCTTTTTAATGCATGCAGTTGTTAAAGATCAAAACCATGCAATATTTACTTTGTTGTTCATTTTAGTTTCAAACAAATAATAATAATAATAATAACAACAACAACAACAATAAATTGATAAAGTTTTGCTATTTGATCAAAACAATACAATTTTGGTCCAAATCTTAACGAAACATTGTGAAAATCATCTTTACGGAAAAATTTATGTAATTTCGGCATTCACATTAAAAAACTATACCAAATGTACTTCATCCAACAATGACATGTGTATATTTTTCATCTAAAAGGGAAATAAAATTAGATAAAAATATGGAGTGGTACGAATTTTTAGTGTGAGTGATGAGATTGTATCATTTTAAATGTATAAGCGATAAAAAAGTTTTTTCATGAAATTGTATCATTTTAGATGTGAAGGATGTTTTTTTTTTGTATTTGTTCCAACATAAAAATTAAAATGTGAGGAATCCTAATGTGACTTGGATCTATTTCCCTAGTATCCTTTTTTTTTTTTGCTGGAATTTTTTCTTTTGCTTAAAACCCTTTTTCTCAATCACTTTTGGAAAAACAAAAAATAAAAGGAAGAGTTAGCCTCATTATATGCTTAAACATTGGTCTTGCTACAAACCTGGCGTTTTGCTGTATGGCTTTGGTAATTGTTGATGAGTAGATCCTGAAAATTAAGAAGGCCAAAAATATTATAATCATTTAATTAGAAGTTTAAAAAAGTTTAAAAATTTGAATTTACACTTCTAGAGGATATTAAAACAGTCATAGTATGCAATTTTGACATCATAATAGGAAAGAAATTTTGTGCTCTTTAGTCCTCACCAGGTGTGTTCTGGTAAGATTTCTCTGATATTGGAGGATAATAACCTGCAAACAGGGTCATGTAAATTCTTATATTAATCTCTTTCTTCATTTCTTTTCCCAAAAAAATATATCATATAAATTATATTTCATACGCTAATACACTAATTTTTTATACTTTATATGTTAATTTTGATACTTTATACGCTAATTTTTTATAATTTATGCAATAAAGTGAAATTCATACCCAACTCCTCATATATGAGATGATAATAACTTTGTGAAAGATTAAGCATACAAAGTGCGATGATAATGTTTTCTCGAAAAATACACCGTTCATATATAAGACGTGATTTATATATGAAACGAACAATTAATGGTCATTGAAATCATAGTTTTAATTTTTCTTCCACTTTTAACGTGTGTTGAAATCCTGATCAACTTCCAATTGCATGTATGAATCTGTATAGGAAACCATATAAATTTTTTTTCCCCATGAGAGGAGGCTGTAAATCTTACCAAGAGTTTCAACGAAGAAATTTCAGAGAGTTTGTTACTAAATCTTACCTGAATTTCCCGAAACAGATTGCAGTTTGGCAAAGAGTCCTAGTAGAGGAGCCGTGCCGGATATTGTTGGCTCAGATTGTTCATAATTAGATCGATCATCAAGAAACTCATCATTGTTGTTTGGACCTCCAAGAAGAGCTCCATAAATAATATTTGGATTAGCACGAGGGGTTTTATACCAAATTTCGAATCCTTCTACACATCCCACGGCAGATTGAATAAGCTTAATTGAAGGAATGGAAGAACCACGATGATGAATGTGTACTGGGTATTTCTGGCCATATCCAACAACGTAGCTCATAGACTTCGGATTTTTGCCAAGAATGTAATCAGCCTGCAGTCATTGTCCAAGAAAGAAAATTCGTAAGCCATCAAAATTATACATTTAAAGGAATCTTTGAGAGGTTCAGCATCGGAGAAGCAAATTGAAAATAAAGAAAAATTCTTGTGAAACGGTTTCATATATGAGACAGGAGTTAATCATTAGAATCACGATTTCAATGATTATTAATTGTCCGTTTTATATGTGAAACGCGTCTCACATATGAAGATATTGTGGTTTTTTATGTTAATGGCCGTTCAAATCAAAAAATTAAAATCAGCCTCCATTTTTTATGTTAGATTTTGGAATATCAAACTCAAAAATCTACCTTTTACAAGGTTTGATTCACATATGAAGATATTTTGAAGGATGCAACTAGAATTAATGTTTATAAAATTTGTAGGAGTCAGCAGACATGCCTGTGATTTAGCAAAATTGAAGAGGGCCTGCGGTTGAATTTGAGCTTCTGGACATTTGAGTATGGAGTTTCCCATGGTAAGATAATCAGAGTAAACAGCAAGCAAAAATGCAGCAGAAGCTGAATACTGCAGATTGTTCCATTCCCTCACATAGACAAGGCCACCTAATTTAACATTATCAAATATCATTAACAGAAACAATTTTTGCTTAATTTCTTATAAGTGTAAAATAAAAGAAAGCATATTTTAGATGAAACTACGTTTTTAAGAATATTTTATTACTTATCTGATTTTCTGAATAGATAATAAGATTAAGTAACATTATGAAATATTAAGACAAAAACTCCTATGAAACCGGTTGAAACGGATAATTAATGGTCATCGAAATCATAATTTTAATTTTCTATTACTTTTATTATGCGATAAAATTTTGATTAATTTTTGCTTCATATATGAACCCACTTCATATGAAATCAACTCTACGATTAAAATCTACAATAATAACAACAATAATTAAGCATTTATTCCATTACGTGGAGATTAAAATATGCAATGTTAGTGTTTAAATTAATCAGTCTGACAAATATATATAAAATCAATGCTTAGGAAAAATTTAATAATGGGACAAAAATATATAATAAATTAAGATCTAAAAGTGTGACATAAATAAAATAAAATAAAATTAATGTTTAGGGAAAATTTAATATGGGACAAAAAGAGTACTAAATTGTGCTATATTTTTGTAAAGCTAGGATTATTTTCACATTTTTCAATAGGGAGTACTAACCAGGAGTCATGTCCACATTGTAGCCATCATTCTTTTGCATACAAGCACATGCAAAGAAATCTGCTTTAGCCTGATATTGTTTTAGAATAGGAGTGTATGCTCCACCAGCCCCATCCAATAAGACCTACATATATATACAGTGGAAAAATTAGCCATTAATTTCTTTGAAATAAATTGATCTTTTAAGTCAGATTAATATAGATTTTTGTTGTTTTTCCTTCATATTAACACGAAATTTATCATTGCTCAATAAATGATGGAGAGAAATTAGTAATGTTAGAGAGAATGAATTTTTTAAAGGCGATATAATAATTTCATTATTTTGTAATTTTATCATTACTCAATAAATTAATGAATATTTAGTAAATAAGTAATGATGTAATTTCACATAAATAGAACTATCATATTGCATATAAAAAAATAACTATATTCCCTTTCCAAATATAGAACTAGAAAATTGTATCTCAATTTCTAAATGAAAAAAAAACTTATGATTGCAAAATATTGTTTAAATAGAACATATATTGTTATTGTTATTATTATTATTACATATAATGCCCCTTTACTCAAATGATTTTACGAATTTAAATATGGTAGTTATATGCAAATCCCAACTTTTAAAGACTAATTTTGATACGTATATATGTAGCCAAGATTGCTGGAAATATATTATATTGTCATTTTGTTTATGAAAAAACTCTTGTGAAACATGTTCATATATGAGACGCGTTTCATATATGAAACGGATAAATAATGGCTGTTGAAATCGCGAATCTAATTTCTTGCTATTTTTATTGTGCGTTGAAATTGTGATTAATTATGAAACGGATAAATAATGACTGTTGAAATCGCGAATCTAATTTCTTGCTATTTTTATTGTGCGTTGAAATTGTGATTAATTCTGATATCATATATGAACTCACTTCAAATAAGTATACCTGTGAGAGAAGAATCTGAATTCCTGCATATTTTGTGTCCCATGAAAATTCTTTGACAGCCCAACCAGTTCCACCCATAGAAACAGCATTGTCAACAACATATTTGAGATAGTAGTCATCACCAGTTGCTCTATGGAGCCATGTTGCTGCCCATAGAAGTTCATCCTGGATCATGCATATATAGTTTGTAAATATTTAAAATACGATATTAATTAATTAGTCAAGGAACATTAATTATAAAGGAAAAATAAATAAATAGGAATATTTTGTGAAGAAAAGATAATTAATACTTACCAAATAACCAGATGATGTGTAAAATTGCTTAGCACTTGGTATGGAATCATGATATATTCCTCTAAACCTATCCGCAAAGGAGAAAAGCTGTAGAATCCAACAAATTAAAATGTTTAGAAATAAGAACTTTTTTTCAGGACATAAGGCTGAATGATCATAGTGTAGTACAATTTTTGTTAATAATTATTATTATTCAACAAATGAGTATTTACTGTGGTTAGAAGAGAAAAAAAAAATAACTATAGAATTCTGCTTAAGTGAAGTTATAAAATTGCGTAGAAAAATTTGTACTCCTATTATTGCATATATAAGACAACCGTGATCATATATATTATTTAACTCCAATTTAAATGTGAATTTTAGTGCACAATGAATACCTATGGAATGGTATTTGTTTTTCCGAAAATTATTGGTTTCAAAGTAAAATTTGTACCACCGTTAGGAAAAAAAATTACAAAATCATAATTTACATGTAAGTTTTTAGTCAAAGTGAAATATATAAAGAAAATGTAGTAGTTCAAATAGATAAGAAAATCATAGAAAAATGTTTAAAATGGTTTAATCATGTACATAAGAGACATTTAGAAGCATCAGTGTGATGATTAAAAACTATAGAAATATTAATTCAAATAAAAAGGGGAAGGGGCCGGGGAGATCTAAAAACAATTGAAAAGAAATCATAATTTTTTTTGATATATTTAAATATACATGAAAACCCGTATATAGATATAGATAGAATAGTATGATGAAATATGAAATATGATCCATGTAACCGACATCCAGTTGTTGAATAAAGACTAAGTTTCATAATCAAATTTAGATCAATTAAGGAAGAAACAATCTATCTGTAAAGTATAGTATTTTATGTAACAATTCTTGCCTGTTTTGCATGCACTAATAGAAGACTTGAGTAAGAAGAGTTATAAGGCTTAAAAGCCAATGAAGCAGCAGCCAAAGCAGCTGCAGTTTCACCCACAAGGTCTGAACCTGGATGCTCTGGATCAAGCTTGTAACCAGTTCTTGGGGTTGTCATATCTTCAGCTCTCTCCCAGCAGTAATGGTCAGATTCTCCATCTCCCACCTGAAAATTGATTTAATATTTTCATAAGAAAATAAAAGAATGAAAACCCTTCTGATTTTTGACCATTTTATGCCAAGATATTAATTATCTCAAATTCTTAATCATAATACTACCAATGTCACTCTTTTTTTAAAATTGTAAGAAGAGGCACATTTACAAGGGAAAAAAAAGGAAAATTACAAAAAAAAAAGTCCTTCGTTTTTTATTGAAATTTTTTTTTCTCTCTAACACTCACATTCAAAATGATACAATGCAGTCATTCACAATAAAAATTCGCACTAGATTGATTTTTTTATGGAACTCCATCTCTTTTTTTAACAAAAAAATATACGTGCATGTCATTGTTGTACTAGATACACATATTTTTTTATTAAAAAATCAATCGAAATTGGAAGAAAAAATAAATTTGGTAACGTTTTTAACAATTTTTTAATATAAATGACAAAATTGCATAAATTTACATATGAGTGATGGAAATATTTTTCCAACAAATATGAATGATGTTTTTTGCAATTTTTTTTTTAAAAAAAAAGTTTTTTTACCTGTCCCCATAGAACATTAGGCTGTGAATGAGCTTGGATGAAATAATCAGTTCCCCATTTGATGGCGGCCAATGTTTGCCCCATTTGGTTGAGATTAACAATTTCCTTTCTATAGTCAATAGCTCCCCAAGAAAGCATTGTCATAGTATATGCCATTGGAAGCCCAAACTTCACATGATCTCCAGCATCATAATAGCCTCCTACCAAGTTAACCTGCCCATGCAACATTTTCCATTTTTATAGGCAATTATACATATAATTAAGAAGTACTACTCCCTCTAGTAGCTTTTAAGTGACAATTTGACCAAGGACGTATTTATTAAGAAAATAAATAAATTATCTTATTTATCTTTAATTATTTATTGAAAAATAAATAAGAGCAATTAATATCATCTGATTTTAAACAAATGGAATTGCGACTTTTTAGTTTTTTTTATATTCAAAATGTGAAAAGCTAACACTTAATTAAAAAAAATAGCTAAAAGGACACTTAAAAGAGGATAAGAGGGAGTATACCAAAAGAGACACTATTATACCATTACACCATAAAGTTATATCCCACAATTTTTTTTTATTTTGCTAAAAATTTTCTTTATTTTTATATATATATGCTAATTCTTTTAATTTTTGGGGAATTTCTTTTTATTTTTCTTATTTTTTATATTCTAATTCTTTTTTTTTAGAATTTGGGAGTCAACATTTTTGTGATATGCAAAATTTTCAACTCACTATCTATGCAATAACACAACTAGAAAGTGTGGGAGAGGAAAGTTATCCCAATAACATGAACAAATAAATACAATAAAATAACCCTTTCTATATATATACCATGATAGAAGCTATGCTATAATATTTTTTTTTAAGCTAAACATTTATATAACAAAGATAAAGAAAAAAAAACCCTTCTTATAACTTTTTTCCCCCAATTTTCTTAGAGTAAAACATTTGCTTATAGGAAAATTTTCTAATAATTAACATTAATAAAGGGAAATCCCCTTCTTACATAGTTTGGGATAACATATGCATGTCTCTCTAGGAAAAAACAAAATGGAAAGGGAAAAAAAATCTAGCTAATATATACAAACAAGAAAACTTACTCCTTGAAGAAAACCATCCTTAAGTCCAGAGTTAAATCTCCATTTGACGCGTTGATTAGTAGGTAATTTGCCAGACCTTTGTGCTTCAAAAAACAACAATGTCTTGTCAAGGGCATCGCCATAGTCGAAGGAAGAAACCATGACAACATCCATAGCAAGAAGGCCAATGAACATGGCCAAAAGGGCATATGAAGAACCAAATTTCGTCATATCTTTCTCTCTAACAAAGAAACTGAAAAGGGTTGAAAATTTTTGTTTGTTTTCGTGATTGTTAGTGAAAGATTTACAACTTCTTATATAGAATGAGAAAGAATTATTTTTGGATGATTTTCTTTCAATAATCATTATGAAATAAAGCAAAAGGATGGTAGTCTCCACGTTCATGTAATGAAGCCATGATGGAAAACGCAAGATAGAGCTCCCCACGTTGTCTTGCATGTTTACTTAAATAACGCTTTTAAGAGTCAATGATTGGTTTTATCTCAATTTAATAACGTTTTTACGGTGATAACGTTTGGTGATTTTGAATTTTTGAGTTTAACTTAATGGACAAACACGAAACAAAGGGAACTATTAACAATAAAATAGGAGTGCAAGTCCACCATTGGAGAAGACCGACCAATAAAGTCAAATGGTATTAAATTTGATTTTCTATGTAATGAAGCACATCATCTAAAATCTTTGGTGAGGAATCTATAATTTTTTTTTCCTTTGAAATTCATAAGTTAATGATGAAAAAACAAAAACAGAAACCATGCATTAAAATTAAATGAGGTAAAATAAATTACTGTTATAATGCCATCATATGATTACTCTACCATGCATTGAGTTTATAGATTGAATTGGGGAATTCTCCTTTGAAATGGGTCATATATGTAACTTGCGTCTTAATCTAAAAATTAACATATCAAGTATAAAGTATAAACTATTAGTATGTATTAAATTTTATATTAGCATATCAATTAAATATAAAAAATTAGGGTATCAAAGTATCAAATTTGCAATTTAGGGTATCAAATTTTCATTTTAACCTATCAAATATAAAAAATTAGCGTATCAAGTATCAAATATTAGCATATCAAATATCAAAAGTTAGCGTATCATGTATAAAAAATTAGCTTATCAAATATAAAAAATTAGAGTTTCAAGTGTTAACTATCAAAAATTAACGTATCAAGTATCAAAGATCAAAGATTAGCATATCAAGTATAAAAAATTAGCATATTAAGTATACAAAAATTAGTGTATCAAAATATAATATTAGCGTATCAAATATAAAAAAAATTAATGCATCGAATATAACAAAATCCGTGTATCATGTCTCCTATATAAACCCATTTCACATGTGTTTTTGTGTTGAATTGGAGTAATCAAACTTTTTAGCTTTTTAATTTGAGTTAATTAGTTCATTTCATTAATTTTAACCTAATAATTGAATGAAAGAATAAATTTAATTTTTATTTAGAAACTAGTCTTTATTTAATCCCCCTAATATATGGCGTTCCAATTGGACATATCAATTCGTCTAATTATTTCACAAAAACTAAAGTAATAGAATGATTAAATTAAAAAATCAAGACGGTTAAATGTCATAATTGAAATTCGCAAAACCTTTTGTAAGACCGTATCATATATGAGATGATATGCAAATTATACTTTATACTGTAATAAGCTAATTTTTTATAAGTTATACGCTAATATTTGATACTGTACACGCTAATGCGTTAATTTTTATACTTTATATGCTAAATTTTTATACTTTATACGTTAAAGTAAAATTTATTCGCAAATTTCATATATATATATATATCATTTTTATTGGCAAAAAATCTTACTCATCCAGTTATCTTGGGTACAGATTTTATTATACAATTGATGCCTTATCTGACAACATTTAAAGGAATTCTACCACAAAATATTGGAAAATATGTTCTTCTTCCTTTTACCTGCAGGCCTCCATTACACAAGGAGCTAAACCCTTTGTCTAACAAGATCAAACTGATTAATTTCTTAAAAGAAGAAATTAAATACAAAAGGATCGAGGCACAATTGGCTCAACCAATGATTCAAAATAGAATCAAGGAGTTACAAGAGAAAATTGAGCAGCAAGTTTGTGGAGGTGCCAACTGCTTTCTGGAAAAAAAAGCAACATACTATTTATCTTCCCTATGAAAAGGATTTTAAAGAGAAAGGCATTCCAACAAAAGCCAGACCAATCCAGATGAATCATGATCTTCTGGAACACTGCAAAATAGAAATTAATGATCTCTTGAGAAAGTAGATTATCAGGCCAAGCCAATCTCCCTGGAGTTGCCCGGCATTCTATGTGAACAAAAGTTCAGAACTAGAAAGAGGAGCGCCCAGATTGGTAATAAATTATAAGGATGTGCCAGATTGGTAATGATATGTCTTCAATTTTTAGATCTTTTTCCAAAGGTTCTTCAAGTTCTTCACATGCTTCTCCAAGCTTTTCAAACAATATTGTCTTCAAAGAAGAAGTCAATATGGAAAATATTGAACAATCAATTGATAATTGGAAAATTCCTAAAAAACCATCAAATGAAGTTTATAAAAATAAATAGAATTTAGTATCAGACTATACTATTAAAACAGTTGAACAAGCGGTTAATCTAAACAATGATTATGAAAATATCAAATTATTATCCAAAAAGACAATAGAAAAATATAGGCAAAAATATAATTATTTGCATTTTGGACTAGTTCAAGTTGCTGCAAAACCACTAAACAGAGAAGGTTTAGATACATCTTTGCTTCTTTGTCTTAGATATTGTAGATTCTTGAATTTTGATGATTCTTTACTAGGCATGATTGAGACTAGCCTATGTGAAGGTCCTGTTTATTTGATTGTTTTCCAAATTTTACCGTTTCTTTTCGGGATAGAAACATACTTGATGCTTGACATTAAATGTTAAAGTTGTAAACTTTAAAGCTAAAACAGGAACACTTCCTGTAACAATCTTATTCAGGATTCAATATAAAGTTATGAATTCTGCCTTCAACACAGGAGCAGTAACTGCTTCAAAAAAAGGAGAAACTGTCATGTTTCAAACAGATCTAGCTAAGTCTAGGCTATCTATTCCTAGGAACATTAAATAGAGTCAGGTAACCTTGCCTGAAAAATGGTATTTACCAGAAGCAAATCCACCGGTATCAGTTCAAAATTCAGTGGTATCTAATATCAAGCAAATTCCTAGTGGAGGAGTCCAGATCACATTTGATAGATCTCAAAGTTTTAGGATTACAAGTAACATTAGTAGCCAGAATCATAAAAGATCCTTTGAAGTCCAGTCATCTAGACCACCAGTAAGATCTTCTACATCTTTTGTATCCATGGTTTAGATAATTCATCCAAGATACCACAAGCCAGATATATAGTAGAAACTCAAACAGATTCTCCTGACCAAAGTGAACGCAATAGTCTTCCTAGATCACCTACATATTCTATCATGACTGATAATGTAGAAGAAAAATTATGTGAACTTAGAATGCTAAAAGCAAACTTTACAATTGATAAAGAAAGACTTAGAAAAGATTTCTTTAGTAAAGAACATCAAGAAAAGAGAAAATAGTTTTTTAAAAACTATAAAAATGAAAATAAGAAGATAATACAAGAAAAGTATTATGATTTCTTGAAAATACATGAGTTGCATTTAGCATTTTTTGCATGGTTTGAACATTATACGACTAACAATTATATAGATTATTCTTTTTCAAATGAAAAAGAGATTTGTGTTATAAAGACTTGGCAGGTTATTGAGGGTGAGACAATAAGGTCAGAACTTCCGCCATCATCATCATTCACAACCTCATACAAATCTGTGGAAATCAAAGCAATTCCATTCAAACATAAAGAGGCAAGAGATACAGATCCGGTAAATGCAAGGGACATCTAGAGCATTTACAAACAAAATAATTATACCAACAAGTATCTACAAGCCATTGGAGACTATCTCCTCTCCAAATCTATCCAAACTACTTCTTCTCATGTGTCAGATACTTTCTCAAGAAGACCCCTATTTAAATCACATGAAATACTATCCAAAATAGCCAACCAATTGGCAAATAGACATTTGGCAGAATTAGAAAAAAGAATAGCAAAGATTGAAGAAACCTTTACTACTCCAAAATCTAAACAAAAATCGAGTGATCCAGCTTCAGCATCTGCCTCTGTAAATCAAGCCATGTGTCTCTTGGATAAGGGAGAGATGTATGAAGAAGAACAATCACAATCAGAATCTCTAATGACAGAGATTGCCAAACTAAGATGCCGAAGTTCATTTGGTGATAAACAGCTTTCAAACTGGAAAAGGCCTCAGAAGTTGTACTATCTCAGAACAACTTATCCAGACATGGTGCTGGAAGAAAAACCCAATATCCTTCAAAACAGTTACAATGCCAACAACATCTATGAGTGAAACATAGACGAACAAACAGAGTATAGCATGATGACTGCTCTTCAACAAATGACAATGGTGGCAACAGAGTACAGAACATCAAATGCTTGTACGGACCAATTGGCAGCCTATATTTTAGTTGCTGGTTTCACAGGGAAATTAAAAGGATGGTGGGATAAACATCTTACCGAAGAAGACAGACAAAGTTTTATGCACTCAGTCAAAACTGACAATCAAGGAGAACCAATCTTACAAGATGGGGATACTATCTCTGATGTTGTATCAACTTTGATATTTACTATTGCCAAGACTTTTATTGGAGATCCAGGTATTTTTAGAGATCGATCATCAGAATTACTGAATAATCTGAAGTACAAAAATCTATCAGATATTTGATGGTACAAAGATACCTTCTTTACTCGGATATATGCTAGACCGGATAGTAATCAGGCATATTGGAAGGAAAAGTTTTTGGATGGGCTTCCAAAATCACCGCGTGATATGGTTCAAGAAGAACTCAAAAACATATATAAGGGAGTGGTTCAATATGAACATATTACATATGGACAGTTGAAAACACAGATCTAACAGGTTGGCTTGCGAACCTGCAAGCAAGATAAAATGCTTTGGCAACTAGCAAAAGACAGGGCACAAAGGAGAAAGGATCTTGGTTCTTTCTATAAGCAGTTTGGACTTCCTAGCTGTAGCCAAACATATAAACCAAGACATCATAAACAAAACCCTAAACCCAGATATACCAAACATTTTTCTAAACGGAGAATCATATATAGACAACTAAAACCACTACCACAACCGTCCAATCCCTAACCTAGACCATATCAGCCTCCAAGACCAGCCTTACCGAATATCATTTGTCATAAATGTCACAAGCCATGATATATTGCTAAATATTGCCGACTTAGAAGAAGAATCCAATCTTTGGAAATAGATGATAGCATCCTAAACAAAATTTCCAATCTCCTTGCTGAAATAGAGGATAAAGAATCAGGTTATAGTGAGGATAATCACATTAACCAAATGGAAGACGATGATATTGATAGCTCTACCTCTAGTAATGATTCGCATCCCGAAAGACCAGGTATCAATGTCCTAACAAAAGAATAGGATTTACTTTTGGAAATGATAGATAACCTAGAGGATCCAAATCAGAAAAAAACACTATCTCTGCCAGTTCAAGAAAGCAACTAGTGATCAACCATCTACTTCTAACCTCAGAAGTGACCATCCTGCAAACTACCCAAAGGTACTTCATACCTACAATATTACAAATATCTTAAACAGATTCTCTCAAAAATCTTCCAAACAGATAACTGTCCAATACCTAGAAGCTGAAGTTGCAAAACTCAAAATGGAGGTTAGAGAAATTAAAGCTCAACAGGAGCTTGAACAATTGGTTTTGCAAAATCTGACTGAACAGTTAGCACAATCAAAAAAGGGAAAAGCTAAGGCAGAAGAAGTAGAAGCTGAACAGTTCTTAGAACTATTGAATTTTTCAAATGCTGAGACTCCGAAAATTCTGTCTGCTATTACTTTCAGAAGACATGATGTTCGGATTAAATTAGTTGTACAAAACAATTTTGTACTAGAAACAGCAACATTATGGGACACAGGAGCTGATCTTAGTTGTATTGATGAAGGAATTATCCCATCAAAGTTCTTTGAAAAAACCAAAGAAGGACTTCGTTCAGCAAATGGTTCTAAACTCAACATCTCCTACAAACTTACTGATGTTGAGGTAAACTTTTCTTCAGCAATAGTGAAGGTATCATTTTTATTGGCAAAAAATCTTACTCATCCAGTTATCTTGGATACAGATTTTATTATACAATTGATACCTTATCTGACAACATTTGAAGGAATTCTACCACAAAATATTGGAAAAGATGTTCTTCTTCCTTTTACCAGGCCTCCATTACACAAGGAGTTGAACCCTTTATCTAACAAGATCAAACTGATTAATTTCTTGAAAGAAGAAATTGAATACAAAAGGATCGATACACAATTGGCTCAACCAATGATTCAAAATAGAATCAAGGAGTTACAAGAGAAAATTAAGCAGCAAGTTTGTGCGGAGGTGCCAATTGCTTTCTGGAAAAGAAAGTAACATACTGTTTATCTTCCCTATGAATAGGATTTTAAAGAGAAAAATATTCCAACAAAAGCCAGATCAATCCAGACGAATCATGATCTTCTGGAACACTGCAAAGCAGAAATTAATGATCTCTTGAGAAAGCAGTTTATCAGGCCAATCCAATCTCCCTAGAGTTGCCCGGCATTCTATGTGAAGAAAAGTTCAGAAATAGAAAGAGGAGCGGCTAGATTGGTAATAAATTATAAGGCTTTAAACGAGACCCTACAGTGGATCAGGTATCCAATTCATAACAAAAAAGATCTTTTGCAAAGGCTCAACGCGCAAAGGTATTTTCTAAATTTGACATAAAATATGGATTTTGGCAAATTCAGATAAATCCATCAAACAGTACAAAACAACTTTTACAGTACCATTTGGACACTATGAATGGAACGTAAGGCCTTTTGGTTTAAAAAACACTCCATCAGAATTTAAAAGAATTATGAATAATATTTTTAATCCTATTCAAACTTTACTATTGTTTACATAGATGATGTATTAATCTTTTCAAACAAGTTAGATCAACATTTTAAACATCTTAATATCTTTCTGTAGGTTATTAAGAATAATAGTCTAGTAGTGTCTAAGAAAAAGATTAGTCTATTCCAAACTAGAGAAAAGTTTTTAGGACATTATATCCATTTAGGCACAATCATTCCAAAAGAACGATCTATCCAGTTTGCGGATAGGTTTCCTGATCTGATCCTAGAAAAACAGCACTTGCAGAGGTTTTTAGGATGCTTGAATTATATAGTTGATTTTATTCCTGAATCATTGGTTGAGCATCCTAAAAACCTTGGCATGACAGGTTAAAGAAATCACCCCCACCATGGACTGATACTCATACCAAGGCGGTAAGAAGGGTAAAAACCCAAGTCAAGGCTTTGCCTTGGGTAAAAACCCAAGGGTAAAAGCATCGTACAAATTCATGCCAAACAAAGTGAAGCTTTGCCTTAAAAAACACAACCAGCTTTAAACTAATCTGCAGGAAAGCAGCCCGAAGACTATGCTTTGAGTTCTCTTCATCTTGAAGCATTAAAAACAGAAACTGCAAACTTACCCATTTCAATTTTAAACCCAAAGTTTGGGCAGATATTGTGGAAGAAGATGAGAAAGCCCATATACAAAAAGCCCAATTTTAATCCATCCAGCAATATGCCTTATCAGTAGGATTTCAACTTGAGAAATCCCCTCAAACTCTAGTAGTGACATCAAGCCCTACTAATTTGAAAAATACTCAAACTCCAGTAGTGGTTGCAAGCCCTACGAATTATTTTAATGCGGTAGCATCTAGCTCCAAAAATTCAAAACAAATTTTGACTCAGACAAATGTTTTCAAGAAAAAATCTTCAAACCTAGAGTATTATAAAAATCAAAATTATGTTTCGATTTGCCAAATGGAGCCAGACGTTTTTGTAAACAACCCTGGCGATGTTGCAAAAACAATGCTCCTAAAACTTTCAAATTTTATCCCACCTACTCAAAACATAACCCAAAAATTTTATGAATTTATTTTCATAGATACTGAGTCTATTGCTCTTAAGCAATATTTTGACAAGGAGGATAGAAATTTAGTTACCCATTCAACAGCTCAAATTTTAAAAATCCTTAAGCCTTCTAATTGGGAGAACTAATCCAAACACTTCTAAAAAAAATTTCCAAGCGTTTTCTCCCCCAGGATTCACTTACTGGGATTACAGACAAGCATGGTTTAATACTTTTTCTACACAGAACAAAGTAAACAAACATTAATGTTTCTTTTACTTCAAATGAGGAACAAAATACCATTTTCCAATTTGGTTTGTTCAATTGTGGAATTGCTTTGGAGCAAACCAGCAAATTTTTCCAGTAGAAGTTCAGCTGGGACTATAAAATTTTTCAAAAAAATTTACAACAACAGAAGTGCATGTACCCATATTACTGCATTTCTACTCAATCTTTTCATTATCTTGGATTTATGCTTGGAAGTTTGAATTTTTCAAACAAAATGATAAATTTCCTCCACTTCTAATTCGGCAAGGATATACAAAGTGGTGGAAGGAATTTAATATTGACTGTATTCATCCCAAGCAGATTGATGCATGGTTTCAAACAGATCCAAGAATGTGCCAATTTCTTCAGCAAAAGGCACTCACAGCATCAAAACTGGCAGCCATCTCCAATAAAGAAGATTATGTTCAGCAATTGGAGAATTTATTAGCCCAACTCAAGCAGAATGAGCCCAGTACCTCTAGCACTGGCCCAACACAAGCAAGCCCAATCTCGGAGACCGAGGAGGAAGGCTTGCTAATTGACACAGACCATAACGAAGATGATTGTTATGGAATATTTTCACAAATACCATGACAATTGATTGTAATAGTAAGACCAAGTATTGACCAAGTATTAGTCAATATTAAAAAAAATCTCCTATAAATACCCTCACTTCGGGAATAGGGGGCAGACTTCAGAATTCCCTTCTCTTGAATTCTAAAAATTCTCTATCTAAGAAGAAAGCTCTCTTCTTCTTTCTTTCTTTACTTCACACATTTCTTTTTTTTTTTTTGTATCTTCAAACTTTCCTAAGCTTAGGAACCTTTGCAAGGAACCTTTACTTGGATACCTTAGCTTGATTAAGGAGTGATCTTGTGTAAGATCCTTAATCTATGAGACTGTAATTTGCTAATTATGTACATATGTTTAATTTCATATCTTGTTTCTTTTAGATATAACTTTTACTTTATGTTCTTTATTTTATGATCTTTACTTTTATGTATTCTTGTTTAAATTATCTAACTTCACACTGATCTAACTCAGTGGCGCTACAAGTCCTACTGCGACCCACTTTCCTACTGATGAGGCCCATTGCTGGATGGATTAAAATTAGGCTTTCTCATCTTCTTCCACAATGTCTGCCCAAACTTTGGGGTTTAAAATTGAAATGGGTAAGTTTGCAGTTTCTGTTTTTAATGCTTCAAGTTGAAGAGAACTCAAAGCATAATCTTGGGCTG
Source organism: Ophiorrhiza pumila (assembly GCA_016586305.1). Lineage (NCBI taxonomy): Eukaryota > Viridiplantae > Streptophyta > Magnoliopsida > Gentianales > Rubiaceae > Ophiorrhiza > Ophiorrhiza pumila. Next base: position 13,625,312 of record BLIW01000011.1, read on the forward strand.
CTTTCCTGCAGATTGGTTTGAAGGTGGTTGTGTTTTTGAAGGCGAAGCTTCACTTTGTTTGGTATGAATTTGTACGATGCTTTTAGGCATTGGTGGTAATTCTTCCTTTTTTTTCCTTGGAGGTATTACCTACCCTGCAAAAATTCACGAGTCAAAAAGTCAGGCAAAGAATTATTTTCTCCTTTAATATAATCAATATCAAAATCAAAAATAGATAAAATAACTTGCCATCTTGCAAAAATCTGTTTAGAAGCAAGATTTTTAACATCCTTTTGAAAAACATCTTTTGCAGATTTACAGTCTACTCTAACAAGAAATTTCTGGTTAAGCAGATCAGATTGAAATTTTGAAATACACAAAACAATGGCTAAAATTTCTTTTTTGATTATGGAATAGTTTTGTTGGGCACTATTCCAATGTTTAGAAGTAAAGGCAACAACTCTTTCTTTGTTGTCTTGTACTTGTTTAAATATTCCGCCATAACTCAAATCAGATGCATCTGTCTCAATGATCTTTAGAAGACTTGGGTTTGGCAGATTCAGACAAGGCAAAGCCTTGACTTGGTTTTTACCCTTCTTACCGCCTCAGTATGGATATCAGTCCATGGTGGGGGTACTTTCTTTAACCTATCATGCAAAGGTTTGATAATATTAGCTAATTCAGGAATAAAATCAGCTATATAATTCAAGCATCCTAAAAACCTCTACAACTGCTATTTTTCTAAGATCTGATCAGCAAACCTATCCGCAAACTGGATAGATCGTTCTATTGGAATGATTGTGCCTAAATGGATATAATGTCCTAAAAAGCTTATTCTAGTTTGGAATAAACTAATCTTTTTCTTAGACACTACTAGACTATTATTCTTAATAATCTATAGAAAGATATTAAGATGTTTAAAATGTTGATCTAAGTTGTTTGAAAAGATTAATACATCATCTATGTAAACAATAGTAAAGTTTGAATAGGCATTAAAAATATCATTCATAATCCTTTGAAATTTTGATGGATCATTTTTTAAACCAAAAGGCATTACATTCCATTCATAGTGTCCAAATGGTACTGTAAAAGCTATTTTGTACCCGTCAGATGGATTAATCTGAATTTGCCAAAATCCAGATTTTATGTCAAATTTAGAAAATAACTTTGCTGCGTTGAGCCTTTGCAAAAGATCTTTTTTGTTAGGAATTGGATACCTGATCTATTGTAGGGCCTCATTTAAAGCCTTATAATTTATTACCAATCTGGGCGCTCCTCTTTCTATTTCTGAACTTTTGTTCACATAGAATGCCGAGCAACTCCAGGGAGATTGGCTTGGCCTGATAATCTACTTTCTCAAGAGATCATTAATTTCTGTTTTACAGTGTTCTAGAAGATCATAATTTGTCTGGATTGGTCTGGCTTTTGTTGGAATGTCTTTCTCTTTAAAATCCTTTTCATAGGGAAGATAAACAGTATGTTGCTTTCTTTTCCAGAAAACAGATGGCATCTCCGCACAAACTTGCTGCTCAATTTTCTCTTGTAACTCCTTAATTCTATTTTAAATCATTGGTTGAGCCAACTGTGCCTCGATCTTTTTGTATTCAATTTCTTCTTTCAAGAAATTAATATGTTTGATCTTGTTAGACAAAGGGTTCAGCTCCTTGTGTACTGGAGGCCTGGTAAAAGGAAGAAGAACATCTTTTCTAATATTTTGTGATAGAATTCCTTCAAATGTTGTTAGATAAGGCATCAATTGTATAATAAAATCTGTACCCAAGATAACTGAATGAGTAAGATTTATTGCTAATAAAAATAATACCTTCACCGTTGCTGAAGAAAATTTTACCTCAACATCAGTAAGTTTGTAGAAGATGTTGAGTTTAGAACCATTTGCTGAACGAAGTCCTTCTTTGGTTTTTTCAAAGATTTTTGATGGGATAATTCCTTCATCAATACAGCTAAGATCAGCTCTTATGTCCCATAATGCTGCTGTTTCTAGTACAAAATTGTTTTGTACAACGAATTTAATCCGAACATCATGTCTTCTAAAAGTAATAGCAGACAAAATTTTTGGAGTCTCAGTATTTGAAAAATTCAATGGTTTAAGAACTGTTCAGCTTCTGGTTCTTCTACCTTAGCTTTTCCCTTTTTTGATTGTGCTAACTGTTCAGTCAGACTTTGCAAACCAAATTAGTCAAGCTCCTGTTGAGCTTTAATTTCTCTGACCTCCATTTTGAGTTTTGCAACTTCACCTTCCAGGTCTTGGACAGTTATCTGTTTGGAAGATTTTTGAGGGAATCTGTTTAAGATATTTGTAAGATTGTAGGTATTAATGATAAGTTGGTTTTATACCAACTTATATGTGTTATTTCACTTAACTTTTGACTTGTTTTTCATGCATTTGTGTGATGTTATGTGCCATTTTGTGCATTTATATGGATTACAACTTGGTATGCTAAAATGAAGAAAAATACCAAAAAAGTTGATTAAATGAAACAAATGTGTGTTTTAAGTTAAAAAACAATGAAAGAATTCAAAAGGGTTAAATGATGCTTGTAGAATTTGAAGAAGACCTTGACATGCGTATTTTGCTTAATTTGAAGATGGGCAGAACTGGATAGTGTACTGCATTTGAGTGTAACTTTCTCAATACTAATCCAAATGAGGAGATCTTGGATGTTCTGGAAATTTCTTTAATTGTACTTCAATTCTTATGTTTTAACTGTCTCCTAATTCTGTGTGAAAGTCTGAGAAATGGGAGCTTATTTGTGATCACTACTTCAGGTTTTCATTGTTGACTTCACTGCCATAGTTTGATAGATTGTTCATATCTTGAGCTACAAACCTCTAATGATACTGATTCGTAAACCTATGGAAAGCCAAGATAAAGATCTAAAACGCTTATGTTTACCACAAAGTCTAATTCGGAGGCAAAGACACACATATATTGTATAGAAGTGGAATGTTGTGCTGGAAAGGAAAATTACACTGCGATGCGTCGGCCATGGAAACAAATTGCTCTGCGACGCGTCGCCATGAAAATCTTGCTCGCCATAGTTTTGTGTTTTGGCTATAACGTTTTCGTCCAAGCTCCGAATTGAGTGATTCAAAAAGCTATGGAAAGCTAAGAGTTGGGGCTACAACTTTTATGTTTTAGGTTTTGCAAAATTCACAACACAGAAGGGCCAAATTTTGGTTGGAAATTACTGAACAAGAGCATGAGGTCGTCGCACACTTGCTGCACAAGAGCATGAGGTCGCCGCACACTTACTGCACAAGAGCATGAGGTCGCTGCACACTTGCTGCACAGGAGCAGGAGGTCACCACACACTTGCTGCACAAGAGTATGAGATCGCCACACACTTATTGCACAAGAGCATGAGATCGCCGCATCAATTGAGCACACTTCATGCACACATATGGGCACTTCACAGCACACTTCATGCACACACTTAGGCACTTCATAGCACACTCATGAACATCACAGCACACACTCTATGCACAACTCTTGCACTCTTCATGCACAACTTATGCACAAAAAACACACTTCATGCACACAACTCTAGCAATACATGCACACAACTTTGGCACACACAACACACAACTTTAGCACACATGCTCATGGTCATGTACATTCCACCACACAACAATACTCGGCCACGACCTACACACTACTGTGCACAAGTCGCCATACATCAGCAACACAAAACCTGCACTTCACATCACATTCTTGCACATCTTGTGCACTACACATCGCATCCCTCACAACACTCTTAGTTACACTCAAGCACACACTTGTATTTCACAGCACAAACTTTATATGCATCACATGTTCCACTCATGCACTGAAGCTTAATACACATATACACAAAATTCTGCACACACATGCACTCTTGCACGGCGACGTATTGCAGCAATGCGTCGCCATAAAGAAGATTGCATAGCGACATGTCGTAGCGACGCATTGCCGTGGAATTTTGTAAGCTACGACGCATCGAAGCACTGCATCGTACCATGAAAATGGTGATTTTGCTTAGCTAAAATTTTGCTAAGTGTTAAAGGGCTTGTTTTTTGTGTACAGGACATGGTTGCGTGATTTTTGTAGACGTGAAGGTGTACAGAGATGTTGAAGGCATGACTGATCATGGCTTGAAGGCGCTGGACTTCAAATTGCTTGCTGGCTTGAAATTTATAGTGGCATTTTTGTAATAATTTAGTCATTTTATGTTAGCGTATAGAGGAAGCTTTAGATCTCTATATATAGGGGATTTGGTTGTTATTTTGGGGGGAGACTTTTTAAACTTTAGATGGGACGTTGGATCGATCATTCTAGAATTTTACGAGACTTTTGATTTTGCGAGCGAGAACTTTCTCTCTCTAATTTCCTCTTTCTAGGTTGTTATCTCTCTCTAGAAATTGTTCTCCGATTTGGATTCTAATTGCACCTTCTTGCCGATTACTGCGTTTCAAATCTCAATTGACGAAGCACTAGACAATTTTACGCACCTTGATCGGTAAATTTGTCCAATTTAATAGGAATGAATTGCTCTATGTTGTTCTATGATGAATATGAGGTGAAAATGGAGTTTTTCGACTAGATCGTGTGATGTCCAAGGGTATGGATTAGATGATTGTGTAATTAAACAATGAAATGCTATGCAATTGACCCATTTACTATGAATAAGATCATACTTGCTCTTAAATACATGAATTTGTTAAGCTTCATAATTTTTACACTTTCATTGATGGAATTGAACCTTGATTATGGTCGCTATGCTAGGTTGAGGCTTGGTTCACTGATAATAGTGAGAATTGTATGAAATGAGGACTGAATGTATGAATATGGAGTTTCTTCACTTGTTAAGTCTTGTTCATGATCTGAGATGTGGTTGTCATGCCAATCGGAGGTCATTGAGTCACTAGAATAGAGTGTAGAATGATTCTTCGATGCTAACTAAGGTCTAGAAACTTAGGTTGGGCGTCGTCATGGAAGACCTAGGGTTTTGCATGTTTGAGTAGTTAGTATTGGAAGTAGAGACGTTGCGGTATTCACTCATCCTGTTTAGGCCTCGACATGGGAAAGCAGGATGTTAGGGAGTATAGAAAGCATTGCGGTCGATATACTAGGTGTTAACTAGGCTCTTAGGCAACCTTTGTCTCCTCCTATTTTTGATTTGCATGCATTTGACCCCATGCACCTAAACCCTAGGGCATCTGTTTATTGCTTGATATCACATAACGCTTGTTATTTTTTTGTCACTTACTATACTATTCATTTCTCTATTTTGTTAGTTAGCATTTGTGCTTGTTACTTCTAGTTGAGACACTCCCCAGAATAATTTTTTGAATTCTTAAAACCAATCCCTTTCCCTGTGGAACGATCCCTCTCACTACTACTATAGTAGTTTAGGGTAAAATTGGAGCATACGACTTTAGCTTGTCAATTTTTGGTGTCGTTGCCAGGGAAGGCACGGTTTCTTGAATTTTGATTTGCTCTGTTTTGTGTTTTTTGTGTTAGATTAGTAGTTCTGTTATGTTTCATTTTGGGAAATTTTGTTGTTTTTGTTTTTGTGTTTTGTTCTGTCTTCTTTGCTTTATTTGTGGCAAGTGCAGGATACTGAAACTCAATTAAAGGAGAATAGTGCACCCACAAGTACCCAAGTATGTCTAGGTGATGTGGAGACTATTTTGAGTCTTATCATTTTTGCCCACCATTTGGGATGGTTGATGCACAACCAACACCTAGAGTTTTTGGGGACTTCTCCACTACCATATGAGGAGCAATGGCACAATTAATCACAAAGCAAAAAGACGTATCTCATTAGAAACCAAAGACTCTCTGTGGAGGATATGTTTTCTCATCTTTTGGAAAGACTTGATAGAGGCTCACAAAAGGAAGAAATGAGATTCTCTCAAGAAGAAGAGTTTTCAAGAAGCCAACAAAGGAATGCTCAACTAGATGCATTATGGGCAATGTGGAAGAACAAAGTGAGCTACCAATTCAATATGAACCATGCTATCCACAAGGTACACCTCTAATTGCTAGAATACCAACTCCTGAGGAATATCATTTTGAAATGCAAGCTAATGTTAAATGTGGTGAAAAGAATCCTAGGGATATGGCATCTATAAATATTGAGGTTGTCTCACAAAAATGCATTGTTGATGAACCTTTGTTGCATGAGTCAAATTTTAGCTATTCTATTAAGGATGATGTCTTCTGTGATGAGCTTGAGGATGATGTCTTCTGTGATGAGCTTGATACTGATGAAATTAGAGCCTTGTGATTTCTTAGTGACAAGATGAGAAGTGTGTCTAAGGCTGAGCCTTGCATTAATTTTATAGAAGTCCATAAGTCAAATGATGTTGATAGCCATTCATTAGATGCTTCTCCTCTTGATAGCTTTGTGAATTGTACAGAGACACTTCTTGATGATTATTGTGATATCATGAATGAGGATAATGTTGCAATGGCTAATAAGAATGTCAACACATTGCTTAAAACTCTTGTTGAGACACCAACTCTTGAAATAGTGATTGAATCTAAATGTCTAAATAGTGACCCACAAGAAGTGCACAATGAGATAGTCTTGTTAATTGACGATAATGCTTTTTGTGTTGTTAACAAAGAAAAGACTCAAGAAATTTCACATGTTAGTTTAGATGATGAGGATGTGCCAATTTTGAATGACATTGCCAATATAGTGGAAAATTGCTTTGTTGATTCATCTATTTTTGAGCTTAGTGATGGCAGTCTAGATGAGCTTAGTGATGTTAGTCTAGATGATGAAGATGTGCTAATTTTGAATGAAATTGCCAATATAGTGGAAAATTTCTTTGTTGATTCATCTATTTTTGAGCTTAGTGATGTCAGTCTAGATGAGTTTAGTGATGTTAGTCTAGATGATGAAGATGTAAAAATATTTAATGAGATTTCTAACATGGTGGAAAATTGTTTTGTGGATACATCCATCTTCGAACTTACTGATGGGTTTATTGAAACTATGGATGTATAACCCTTAGTTGAGCCTTGCAGGATTAATGTGCCTAGTGTGGTGAAAGAAGAAAACGATAAGCCTACAATAGTGGAAGAAGTAAATGAGGTGCCTCCAATTGGGGAGCCTCAGTTGTTCGAAGTGAAATTTGTAAAGGTTGCTCCCCATGTGTATTAGCTTAAGCATCTCCTTGAAAATATTCGTTAAGTGACTTATAGGAGGAAGAAGAGTACTTATGAGAGATCATTTTTCTGGTACAGAGACGGATATTTCGAATCTTGAGAGAAAAGATTTAAAGAAATAATGTCTAGCTGGAGACTAATGGAATCCAGAACTACTTCTTTCTCATATTACATTCAATAAAGTATTTTTGTTAAATTGATTTTTATGTTTTGTTTGTGCATTTTGCTTGTGCTTACGACGGCCACTCATGTTGTATGGGTATGCACATGAAGGAAGTTGCAAGGGGAATAGGCTATGCACACATGAGGCTAAGTGTGGGGAAGTGGTGCTATGGACCACTCCCATGCTGCACACAATTACTTGTTTTACATTTCAAGCATGAATTATGCATGTGCCACTTAGTGTTACTAGTTGCATATTTTTACACCACTATGACTCCTAGTCATGGTGCGATACTTTGCTTGCATGTTGTTCATGTCTACCTTGCACCAACACGTAGTGTACTTGAGTGAGTGATTTCTAATAAGCTTGGTTTCACCATGTGCAGGACATTTTTCATGCAAAAGTGAACTATGGACAAAGATACGTTACCAAGCAAACATTGGAATTCATGACATATCACCACCAAAGAGCTCCTAAACCTATCTTTACTTTACATTGAGGACAACGTAAGTTTTAAGTGTGGGGGAAGGAATGTTTGCTATAGTTTGTGTCTTTTGGACTTATATGCTTACTTTCTTTCATGAATGAAATTTTTTTGGGCTATGTGATTCAGAGCATGCTACTTTTTAGTTTGTTGTGTTATTTTGAGTATATATGTTGAGTTTTTCAATTTTTGTGCGAATTTAAATTTTTTGCAATATTTTGAAATTTTTGTGAATAAGTGATGGTTTTGATCATCAAAAATCACTAGAAAAAACGCTCTCACTTCTCTCTAGGATTGAAAAAATTTCAGGCCTTTCAACTGAAAAGTTGAAAGGCCCGATCTATCATTTTGATTAAAGATTTGATTTTCTCTTCTCATATTGTGAACACAAGATTTTCACTCTTTTGAAGACAAAAACCACATCTGTGCATTGAATCTAGTTCAAAGCAGCAGCCGACAGGTTTTCGGATCTGTCATGCCAAGACGGTTTCGCTGCTCCGATCATCAACTGCCGCCGGATTCTCGGCCGATATTTTTTTTGCGGCTTCAAAGCTTGATTTTTCAGATCCTTCACAGCTCGATTCTTCAGATACTCTACTGGACAAAGCAAAACAACCTCTACCGAACGAAGCAAAACATATTTTTCAGCTGCTAATTTTAGCTGCTTCAAAGCTTGTTTTTTGGCTGCTTCAAATCTCAGTTGAAGTGGGCTCGATTTCTTAGAAGCAAATGACCCTTAAAGCTCGATTTTTCATACCTTTTTTCCTTCTCTAGAAAAGCAAGATATATTGGAGTGGCTCAGAGGAACAAAACCTTAAAGACCGACTCCTGGAACCATTCACCGTGAAAAATCCTCCTACTGGAAGACGATCTGAGCTCAGATATGCTCCAGGGTTTCCCTCCAAAGCTCGTCAAAGTCCACCGGGATCTCATTTACTTCCTGGCGTATATGGCCAATTTGCGGTCCAATGTCTAAATCTAAAATCCTTTCTCCCGCATGAACTTTTCTATGGTGCTTGGAGGATACCGGTTACTTAGATTAGGCCAGAACTTACTCCTTTGGGTGATTTGAGTTGGTGAATTTGGCTTTTCTTGCTATGTGGATGGTTATGTTTTTTTTGGAATTGTGGCTGAACGCAAGAGTAAGGTTTCAGACGAAATTTCCTTAACATTGTTGGTGGTTTAACTGTGTTAGATTAAATTTTCTAGAATTGAACTTGGACTTTAATTATCAACACATGCTGAATGTGAACACATATTCATGTTTGATATCTTAATTTTGGTGGACTCTTGATTGGTTATTCTCGGTTTGAAGAATCAGAAATCATCATGTATAATCTTGTGGTTTCTGTAACACTATTTATGTATTTCTTTTGTAGTTCTGAATTGTTCTTCTTTGCACTCTGTTGAATTGTGGATGTCAAAGAATGCTTATTCAGTTACTCTAGGATACCTTGAGATCATTGACTAGTTTGGACAAGGCTTGTTTTATCCTTCCTGGATTTGGTTGATTAGATTTTGGTTTGGTTTTGATTGATTATCCTAAGCTACACTGATGGTGATGAAACCTGAATCCAACACATATAATTTTTGTGCAAATGTGCCTTCAGTTGATTCAGGATTTTCTAAAGCTCGTTTGCTTGAATGAATAAGGATCTCTGATAAAATGAGTCGTAAAATTTATGGAGAGTTCCCAATTGCATTGTTGTCAACCTGTTGGTATGCATTTGGATACCATTCATGTGCTTGGTGATTGGATGCACTTATATCGTTCATTTGCTTAAAGAACTTTTCTGTACTTGCTGATCATGTTGTTGATGAAGTGGATGATTTGTTTGTTGTCAATTACTTCTTTTACCTTGGCTACTATTCGTGGATTGTTTGCACTTTGGATTGTGGCCACGAACTTTTTGGACTGGTGCTGATTGCAAGTGTATTTTAGACTACTCATAATTCCTGGAATGTTATACTGTTGACCTTGCTTGACATTGTTGAATTTAGTGGCCTATACGGCAATTGACAAGGCTTGAACATTTACTTGATGGGATAGAGAGATTTGCTACTTAGTACGATCCTTAGTAGTGCTTCTCTAAATCTCTTTCTTTAATTTAGAAATTGCATGTAATGGAGTAGTACTCCAAGTTTATGTGTTCTTGATTTTGTTGTTGTAACGGTGTGACGGGTATATCCGGCATCGACTTTTGCTCACGATGGTATATATTTTCGTTTAAAAAAAAGTGATGGTTTTGAACACAAGTTATGTGTAGTTGGAATTTTTTGTGGAAGAACTTGCCTATCAATGGAAAGTGCACTAGCACTAGAGTTGGATGTGTGTTTGAAAACTTGAATAAATGTGCTTAGTGGTGAGGATAGTTCAATGCTAAGTGGTAAGAGTTAAAAACATAGTGGGAAAGTTTGAACTTTAACATAGTTGTTTTCAAGCACTAAAATGGATTACATACAAGGATTATTTCACTTATGTGAAAAGGTGAAAATAGAGAATGTTTTCATGAATTATGCTGAGTAATCCTTGGAAATCTGTAGTGTCATTTAGACACCAGGGGAGATGATTTGGAAAAAAAGGCAAGTTATGCCAATGTGAATTGTGTTGGATGCTAAGTGCGTGGACAATGTTCCAAAAGCACACAATTATGAACCACTCCTCTGCGGGACTGCTCTATCACACTAAGTGTGCATTTTAAGAGAATAATCCGCATGAGTGGGGATAGAATTCAAAAGCCATAAAACCCAAGGCAGTAATTGGAGAGGCCAAGGAGTACCCCAGTGTAATAATGTCATGTGCAAAACAAATGTAAAGCACTAAAGGATGACAACCTGGGGGAAAGAGTGGTAAGAAACGAGGGTAACCAATGATCCTTAAGTTGGTGCATTTATGTCTATACAATGTTTACAAGTTGAGGACTTAAAAATAACTAATAATAAAATCTTTGCATTCTCTATTTTTGCTTTGATCATAAGTGAGACTTGAGCTGTATGTAAGCCTTTGCACACAACTCACACATCTATGTTAGAGCTCAAATGAGTACAACTTAGTTTTGATGATTGCCATAAAGAGTTGAGCATATCCTTACCACTAGAGTACAATTGGTTAACTAAAGAATGTGCACATCCAATAATAGTGTGAAATGTTCTTGAAGTGAATAGGTAGGTTTTTTCTACAAGAGAGTTCACTATGTAGCATTGTGTGTTATGTGTTGGTGTGTTGTGGTGACCGTGCTTGAGGGCAAGAAGGAGTTGTGTTGTGTATTGTTGTGACCGTGCTTGGGGAAAGCAAGAGTTGTGTTAGTGTGAGTGTGAGTCTTGCTTGAGGGCAAGCAAGAGTCCAAGTGTGGGGGAAATTGATAAGTTGGTTTTATACCAACTTATATGTGTTATTTCATTTAGCTTTTGACTTGTTTTTCATGCATTTGTGTGGTGTTATGTGCCATTTTGTGCATTTATGTGGATTACAACTTGGTGTGCTAAAATGAAGAAAAATACCAAAAATGTTGATTAAATGAAACAAATACGTGTTTTAAGTTAAAGAACAAGGAAAGAATTCAAAAGGGTTAAATTATGCTTGTAGAATTTGAAGAAGACCTTAACATGCGTATTTTGCTTAATTTGAAGATGGGCAGAACTGGATAGTGTACTTCATTTAAGTGTAACTTTCTCAATACTAATCCAAATGAGGAGATCTTGGATGTTCTGGAAAGCTCTTTGAGTGTACTTCAATTCTTATGCTTTAAGTCTCCTAATTCTGAGTGCAAGTCTGAGAAACGGGAGCTTATTTGTGATCACTACTTCAGGTTTTCATTGTTGACTTCACTGCCACAGTTTGGTAGATTGTTCATATTTTGAGCTACAGACCTTCAAAGATGCTAATTCTTAAACCTATGGAAAGCCAAGATAAAGATATAAAACTCTTACGTTTACCAAAAAATCCAATTCGGAAGCAAATACACAATATATTGCATAGAAGTGGAATGTTGTGCTGGAAAGGAAAATTACATGGTGATGCATCGCAGCAATGCGTCGCCATGGAAACAAATTGCTCGGCCACTCGTCGTCATGAAATTCTTCCTCGCCACAGTTTTGTATATTGGCCATAACTTTCTCGTCCGAGCTTCAAATTGAGTGATTCAAAAAGCTATAGAAAGCTAAGACCTGGGGCTAAACCTTTCATGTTTTAGGTCTTTCCAAATTCACAATGAAGAAGGGCCATAGTTTGGTTGGAAGTTGCTGCACAAGAGCATGAGGTCGCCGCACACTTGCTGCACAAGAGCATGAGGTCGCAGCACACTTGCTGCACAAGAGCATGAGGTCGCCGTACACTTGTTGCACAGGAGCAGGAGGTCACCGCACACTTGCTACACAAGAGCATAAGATCGCGGCACACTTGCTGCACATGAGCATGAGATCGCCGCATCAATTGAGCACACTTCATGCACACTCATGGGCACTTCACAGCACACTTCATGCACACACATAGACACTTCACAGCACACTCATGCACATCACATCCCACACTCCATGCACAACTCTTGCACTCTTCATGCACAACTTATGCACCAAAAACACACTTCATGCACACAACTTTGGCACACACAACACATAACTTTAGCACACATGCTCGGTCATGCACATTCCACCACACAATAGCACTCGGCCACGCTAGGTCGAGGCTCACTTCATGTAACAATCTTATTCAGGATTCAATATAAAGCTATAAATTATGCCTTCAACACAGGAGCAGTAACTGCTTCAAAAAAGGGAGAAACTGTCATGTTTCAAACAGATCTAGCTAAGTCTAGGCTATCTATTCCTAGGAACATTAAATGGAGTCAGGTAACCTTGCTTGAAAATTGGTATTTACCAGAAGCAAATCCACCAGTACCAGTTCAAAATTCAATGGTATCTAATATCAAGTAATTTCCTAGTGGAGGAGTCCAGATCACATTTGATAGATCTCAAAGTCTTAGGATTACAGGTAACATTAGTAGCCAGAATCCTAGAAGATCCTTTGAAGTCTAGTCATCTAGACCACCAGTAAGATTTTCTACATCTTCTGTTGACACTTATATCCATGGTTTAGATAATTCATCCAAGATACCACAAACCAGATATACAGTAGAAACTCAAACAGATTCTCCTGACCAAAGTGAAACCAATAGTTTTCCTAGATCAACTACATATTCTACCATGACTGATAATGTAGAAGAAAAATTATGTGAACTTGATAAAGAAAGACTTAGAAAAGATTTCTTTAGTAAAGAAAATCAAGAAAAGAGAAAATGGTTTTTTGAAAACTATACAAATGAAAATAAGAAGATAATACAAGAAAAATATTATGATTTCTTGAAAATACATGAGTTGCATTCAACATTTTTTTGCATGGTTTGAACATTATGCGACTAACAATTGTATAGATTATCAATTTTCAAATGAAAAAGAGATTTGTGTTACAAAGACTTGGCAAGTTATTGAGGGTGAGACAATAAGATCAGAACTTTCGCCATCATCATCATTCACAACCTCATACAAATCTGTGAAAATCAAAGCAATTCCATTCAAACATAAAGAGGCAAGAGATACAGATATGGTAAATGCAAGGGACATCCAGAGCATTTACGAACAAAATAACTATACCAACAAGTATCTACAAGCCATTGGAGACCATCTCCTCTCCAAATCTATCCAAACTACTTCTACTCATGTGTCAGATACTTTCTCAAGCAGACCCCTATTTAAACCACATGAAATACCATCCAAAATAGCCAACAAATTGGCAAATAGACCTTTGACAGAATTAGAAAAAAGAATAGCAAAGATTGAAGAAACCTTTACTACTCCAAAATCTAAACAAAAATTGAGTGATCCAGTTTCAGCATCTGCCTCTGTAAATCAAGCCATGTGTGTCTTGGATAAGGGAGAGACGTCTGAAGAAGAACAATCGCAATTAGAATCTCCAGTGGTAGAGATTACCAAACTAAGACGCCGAAGTTCATTTGGTGACAAACAGCTTTCAAACTGGAAAAGGCCTCAGAAGTTGTACTTATCCAGACATAGTGTTGGAAGAAAAACCCAATATCCTTCAAAACAATTACAATGCCAACAACATCTATGAGTGGAACATAGAGGAATAAAGAGAGTATAGCATGATGACAACTTTTCAACAAATGACAATGGTGGCAATGGCGTACAGAACATTTAATGCTTGTACAGACCAATTGGCAGCCCATATTTTAGCTGCTGGTTTCACAGGGCAATTAAAAGGATAGTGGGATGAACATCTTACCGAAGAAGACAGACAAAGTATTATGCACTCAGTCAAAACTGATGATCAAGGAGAACCAACCTTACAAGATGGGGATACTATCTCTGATGCTGTATCCACTTTGATATTTACTATTGCCAAGACTTTTATTGGAGATCCAGGTATTTTCTGAGATCGATCATCAGAATTACTGAACCATCTGAAGTCCAAAAATCTATCGGACTTTCGTTGGTACAAAGACACCTTCTTTACTCGGATATATGCTAGACCGGATGGTAATCAGGCATATTGGAAGGAAAAGTTTTTGGATGGGCTTCCAAAATCACTGCGGGATATGATTCAAGAAGAACTCAGAAACATATATAAGGGAGTGGTTCTATATGAACAAATTACATATGGACAGTTGACAACACAAATCCAACAGGTTACCTTGCGAATCTGCAGGCAAGATAAAATGCTCCGGCAACTAGCAAAAGACAGGGCACAAAGGAGAAAGGATCTTGGTTCTTTCTGTGAGCAGTTTGAACTTCCTAGCTGTAGCCAAACCCATAAACCAAGACATCATAAACAAAACCCTAAACCCAGATATACCAAACATTTCCCTAAACGGAGAATCACATATAGACAACCAAAACCTCTACACAACCGTCCAATTTCCAACCTAGACCATATCAGCCTCCAAGACTAGCCTTACCAAATACCATTTGTCATAAATGTCACAAACCAAGACATATTGCTAAATATTGCCGACTTAGAATAAGAATCCAATCTTTGGAAATAGATAATAGTATCCTAAACCAAATTTCCAATCTCCTTGCTAGGATGAAGAATCAGGTTATAGTGAGGATAATCACATTAACCAAATGGAAGATGATGATATTGATAGCTCTACCTCTAGTGATGATTCATATCCCAAAGGACAAGATATCAATTTCTTAACAAAAGAACGGGATTTACTTCTGGAAATGATAGATAACCTGGAGGATCCAGATCAGAAAAAACACTATCTCAGCCAGTTCAAGAAGGCAACTAGTGATCAACCATCTACTTTTAAGTTTAGAAGTGACCATCCTGCAAACCACCCAAAGGTACTTAATACCTACAATCTTACAAATATCTTAAACAGATTCCCTCAAAAATATTCTAAACAGATAACTGTCCAAGACCTAGAAGCTGAAGTTGCAAAACTCAAAATGGAGGTTAGAGAAATTAAAGCTCAACAGGAGCTTGACCAATTGGTTTTGCAAAATCTGACTGAACAATTAGCACAATCAAAAAAGGGAAAAGCTAAGGCAGAAGAAGCAGAAGCTGAACAGTTCTTAGAACCATTGAATTTTTCAAATGCTGAGACTCCAAAAATTTTGTCTGCTATTACTTTCAGAAGACATGATGTTCAGATTAAATTGGTTGTACAAAACAATTTTGTACTAGAAACAGCAGCATTATGGGACACAGGAGCTGATCTTAGCTAAATAAATGAAGGAATTATCCCATCAAAGTTCTTTGAAAAAACCAAAAAAGGACTCCGTTCAGCAAATGGTTATAAACTCAACAGCTCCTACAAACTTACTGATGTTGAGGTAAAATTTTCTTCAGTAACCGTGAATGTATCATTTTTATTGGCAAAAAATCTTACTCATCCAGTTATCTTGGGTACAGATTTTATTATACAATTGACGCCTTATCTGATAACATTTGAAGGAATTCTACCACAAAATATTGGAAAAGATGTTCTTCTTCATTTTACCAGGCCTCCAGTACACAAGGAGCTGAATTCTTTGTCTAACAAGATCAAACAGATTAATTTCTTAAAAGAAGAAATTGAATACAAAAGGATCGAGGCACAATTGGCTCAACCAATGATTCAAAATAGAATTAAGGAGTTACAAGAGAAAATTGAGCAGCAAGTTTGTGCGGAGGTGCCAATTGCTTTCTGGAAAAGAAAGCAACATACTATTTATCTTCCCTATGAAAAGGATTTTAAAGAGAAAGACATTCCAACAAAATCCAGACCAATCCAGATGAAACATGATCTTCTGGAACACTGCAAAATAGAAATTAATGATCTCTTGAGAAAGCAGATTATCAGGCCAAGCCAATCTCCTTGGAGTTGCCCGGCATTCTATGTGCACAAAAGTTCAGAAATAGAAAGATGAGCGCCCAGATTGGTAATAAATTATAAGGCTTTAAACGAGGCCCTATAGTGGATCAGGTATCCAATTCTTAACAAAAAAGATCTTTTGCAAAGGCTCAACGAGGCAAAGGTATTTTCTAACTTTGACATGAAATATGAATTTTGGCAAATTCAGATTAATCCATCTGACAGGTACAAAACAGCTTTTACATTACCATTTGGACACTATGAATGGAACGTAATACCTTTTGGTTTAAAAAACACTCCATCAGAATTTCAAAGGATTATGAATGATATTTTTAATCCCTATTCAAATTTTACTATTGTTTACATAGATGATGTATTAATCTTTTTAAACAACTTAGATCAACATTTTAAAAAGTTTAATATCTTTCTACAAGTTTTTAAGAATAATGGTCTAGTAGTGTCTAAGAAAAAGATTAGTCTGTTTCAAACTAGAGTAAGGTTTTTAGGACATTATATTCATTTAGGCACAATCATTCCAATAGAACGATCTATCCAGTTTGCAGATAGGTTTCCTTATCAGATCCTAGAAAAACAGTAGTTGTAGAGGTTTTTAGGATGCTTGAATTATATAGCTGATTTTATTCCTGAATTAGCCAATATTATCAAACCTTTGCATGATAGGCTAAAGAAATCATCCCCACCATAGACTGATATCCATACCGAGGCAGTAAGAAGGGTAAAAACCCAAGTCAAGGCTTTGCCTTGTCTGAATCTGCCAAACCCAAGTCTTCCAAAGATCATTGAGACAGATGCATCTAATCTAGGTTATGGCAGAATACTTAAACAAGTACAAGACAACAAAGAAAGAGTTGTTTCCTTTACTTCTAAACATTGGAATAGTGCCCAACAGAACTATTCCAAAATCAAAAAAGAAATTTTAGCCATTGTTTTGTGTATTTCAAAATTTCAATCTGATCAGCTTAACCAGAAATTTCTTGTTAGAGTAGACTGTAAATCTGCAAAAGATGTTTTGCAAAAGGATGTTAAAAATCTTGCTTCTAAACAGATTTTTGCAAGATAGCAAGCTATTTTATCTGTTTTTTATTTTGATATTGATTATATTAAAGGAGAAAATAATTCTTTGCCTGACTTTTTTACTCGTGAATTTTTGCAGGGTAGATAATGCCTCCAAGGAAAAAGAAGAAAGAATTACCACCGATGCCTAAAAGCATTGTACAAATTCATACCAAACAAAGTGAAGCTTCGCCTTCAAAAACACAACCACCTTCAAACCAATCTGCAGGAAAGTAGCCCAAAGACTATGCTTTGAGTTCTCTTCAACTTGAAGCATTAAAAACAGAAACTGCAAACTTACCCATTTCAATTTTAAACCCCAAAGTTTGGGCAAACATTGTGGAATAAGGTGAGAAAGCCCATATACAAAAAGCCCAATTTGAATCCATCCAGCAATAGGCCTCATCAGTAGGATTTCAACTTGTGAAATCCCCTCAAACTCCAGTAGTGGCATCAAGCCCTACTTATTTGAAAAATACCGAAACTTTAGTAGCGGTTTCAAACCCTACTAATTTGAAAAATACTCAAACTCCAGTACTGGTTGCAAGCCCAACGAATTATTCGAATGTGGTAGCATCTAGCTCCACAAATTCAAAACAAATTTTGACTCAAACAAATGTTTTCAAGAAAAAATCTTCAAACCTGGAGTATTATAAAAATCAAAATTATGTTTCGATTTGCCAAACGGAGCCAGACTTTTTTGTAAACAACCCTGGCGATGTTGCAAAAACAATACTCCCAAAACTTTCAAATTTTATCCCACCTACTCCAAACATAACCCAAAAATTTTATGAATTTATTCTCATTAATACTGAGTCTATTACTCTTAAGCAATATTTTGACAAGGAGGATAGAAATTTAGTTACCCATTCAACAGCTCAAATTTTATTTTGATTGGGGAACTAATCCAAACACTCCTAAAAATTTTCCCAAGTGTTTTCTCCCCTAAGATTCACTTACTGGGATTACAGACAAGCATGGTTTAATATTTTTTCTACACAGAACAAAGTAAACAAACATTCATAGTTCTTTTACTTCAAAAGAGGAACAAAATACTATTTTCCAATTTGGTTTGTTCAATGGTGGAATTGCTTTGGACCAAACCAGCAAATTTTGCCAGCAGAAGTTCAGCTGGGACTACAAAATTTTTCAGTAAAATTTACAACAACAGAAGTGCATATACCCATATTACTGCATTTCTACTCAATCTTTTCATTATCTTGGATTTATGCTTGGAAGTTTGAATTTTTCAAACAAAATGATAAATTTCCTCCACTTCTAATTCGGCAAGGATATACAAAGTGGTGGAAGGAATTTAATATTGACTGTATTCATCCCAAGCAGATTGATGCATGGTTTCAAAAGAATCCCAAATTTTTACCACCAACATATCCAAGAATGTGCCAATTTCTTCAGCAAAAGGTATCACAGAATCAAAACTAGCAGCCATCTCCAATAAAGAAGATTATGTTCAGCAATTGGAGAATTTATTAGCCCAACTCAAGCAGAATGAGCCCAGTACCTCTAGCACTGGTCCAACACAAGCAAGCCCAATCTCGAGGACAGACGAGGAAGACTTGCTAATTGACACAGATCAGAATGAAGATGATTGTTATGGAATATTTTCACAAATACCATGACAATTGATTGTAATAGTAAGACCAAGTATTGACCAAGTATTAGTCAATATTAAAAAAAAACTCTTATAAATACCCTCACTTCAGGAATAGGGGGAGACTTCAGAATTCCCTTCTCTTGAATTCTAACAATTCTCTCTCTAAGAAGAAAGCTCTCTTCTTTCTTTCTTTACGTCACACATTTCTTTTGTTTTTTTTTTTAAATTTTTTTTGTATCTTCAAACTTTCCTAAGCTTTGGAACCTTTGCAAGGAACCTTTGCTTGGATACCTTAGCTTGATTAAGGAGTGATCTTGTGTAACATCCTTAATCTATGAGACTGTAATTTGCTAATTATATACATATGTTTAATTTCATATCTTGTTTCTTTTAGATCTAACTTTTACTTTATGTTTTTTATTTTATGATCTTTACTTTTATGTATTCTTGTTTAAATTATCTAACCTAACACTGATTTTATATATATATATATATATATAGGGATTGCTATTTATACTTAAAAATAGTCTTTCACGTTATAAGCATATGAAACTACTAATCATTTTTTTAAGTGCTGAATTATTTTAGCTTTTAATTCAATAAAACAAATAGCATGCTACTTACAGATTGTATCATACTAAAATTATAATTTTCTGCAATTTTAACGAACAAATAATAATAAAATTGTGACATATTATTAGCTACTTTTCATCAACAAATGAACACTAGAGGCTTTTCAAAGTTACCAATAAAATCTAGACTTGGGAATCCACATTAAAAATTCTATACTATGCACGGTTGTAGACAGAAGTTGTAGTAAAAATACAATTTATACTAATTAGGGAAAAAATTAAAAGCAAAAGGAGGAGATTTTGCAAGAATTAGAAAGAAATGATAAAAAAAATATCATATACTCTATTTAAATATAAATAAAAATATGAATATAGATAAAATATGATGGCAAAATATGATTCATAATTCGATCTCACATAATGGGATAAAAATTTAGCTATTGTTTTATACTAATTAGGGAAAAAGAAAAATTAATTTATACTTCTTTCTAATGTCAATGTAGAGTGCTCAGTTCGCATATGTGCTTGTGAGTTGAAACTAATGAAGTTGCATTTCCCGAACACAAACAAGTTTCTTCAAATATTTTTTTTATTGATTTTTTTTAACACTCACACCCTCACATACATATCTGGAATCGAACACTAGACCTGAAGTTGAGACGCTAATTACCTAACAATTGGGCTCCCCCCAATAGCTAAGCTTCAGGAGAAGAACGCAAAAACTCTTATAAGACAGTTTCATATATAAGACATTAATTATACTTTATAATTAATACGCTACTTTTTTATACGTTATACGCTAATATTTGATACTTTATACTCTAATACGCTAATTTTTTATACTTTATATACTAATTTTTTATAATTTATATGCTAAAATAAAATTCATACACAAATTTCATATATGAAACGATTTCACAAGAAAATGGCCAAAAAAAGAATTAACAACGCAAAAAAAGGGGAGATGCAGCATGATGTAGAACACTATTGAGTATGTTTTGTTGACCAAACATTTCATAAAGATAGTAGAAATGTAATTTAAAATTCCTTTAATACTAACTATCAAATATCTAGAATCCAGATATATGATGTTCATTCTATTGATTACCATTTCCCGACAACCTAAGTATTGCAACAAAGTCTAAATTATGTTCCCACCTCACAAGAGTAACATTTCTACTATCTTTGCCTAATACGGCATCCATTTGATCGATTCCAAAACAATAATAATGTTAATAACAATAAGACGAAAATGAGAGTTCCCTAAGCAACAAAATGATGAGACATGATATCGCTCTTCAGCTCCCTTTCTTCTGGCTCTTTGAGAAACTGGTTTGACTTCAAATAATAACGAAAATTATGAACTGCAGGGGTTGTCTTCAGGTCTTCCCGTAATGCATCAAGAAAATCTCGATTTATTATAAGGACTATTTTCTTGAATTGATTTTTGTATCGTCTATACAAAGCGTAGCCTGCCATCTGGTCAAGGAAAATTTTCCTTCAACTTCAAGAAAAATTAAGCAATCTAAAAACGAAAAATGTTATAACAACGTTTAAATTAGCTTACTTCTAGAAATGAGTGAAGCGCAACAGCTGTGTATGAATTTGGTGGGAGAGCATTCAAAAACCTAGCAAGCCATGCCCAACCTTCTTCAAGGCCATGCAAGTTCCGGATACCCTTAATCTCAGTCTGCCAAAACATGCAATTAGTCAGTAATGTCAATATGTAATAGAAGAACAGTAGTATAGTAACTAAAAGATAGACGAACCTGGACTAAAGCTCCGTAAAGTTTCATGTACGAACTTAAACGTGCAACAAAACTATCAGGACTTTCGATCCTTTCATTATTTTCTTGAACAAAACCAATGGCTTTGTAGTAAGCTTCCTTAGTCTCAAAAGCTGACTGCAAACACAAAGATAATTAAAACCCAGAAGCTAAAAGCAGACAGCAGCTGCAAAGACAAGGTATGCTATACGTAATGATACTCCTATATAAATTCGAAACAAAGAACCAACAAAGGTAACATATCCTAAACTTATCAATTTTCCAGCCTGATGATTCTTTTGCATTGGAAAGTAAAGGCAGAAGAGAGAGAGAGAGAGAGAGAGAGAGAGAGAGAGAGAGATGCAATAATTGGCTACTAAGGCAATGTTCTCATAAAGTGGTTTGAAAACAACATAACAGGTTCCTAAGAAACTGCTTGGATAATAAATCAATAAAGATAAATGTAATCACCTTTGAGTGAGATATATGTTTGGGTACAGTGTAGATGCATACTCTGTTCAACTTAGCAATCAGCATATCCATGGCAAGTGGCACCTAAGGTCGAAGCAAGTAATAACAAAAGCTGTTAGAGATCCTTTTGTACTAAACATTCTGGCTCATCCCCATTAAATTTCAGATACATTTGGAGGTCAAAGCTCATAAAAAGACCCTGAGAAAAATTTCATATATAATATCCATGCAAAAAAATAAAAATAAAAATAAATGAATTTCATATATACTAGTTAATAAAGGCTCTGTTGAATGAACCAACTACTGCGGATGGCAGCAATACTACATCAGTAAATGCAGGACATACATTATTCTGGCTTCCCTTGGTATCCTGGAGAGAGAGAGAGAGAGAGAGAGAGAGAGAGAGAGAGAGAGAGAGAGAGAAGGGGGAGGAGGATGGAGGGAAGGTTTGGCAGTTGGCAGCATAATGAACAGTATTCAGCTAAATATGTGAATAAACAAAGAACAAGATGAAACACATGTAGAGCTGAATTAAGATGCTTCATGACAACTAATGCAACATGTCCAAGAATTACTAACTCTTTTTATCGTAATACTCGCTTTTCAGGAAACTAAGAAATATTGATTACGTAGGAATTAAAGTATTATACTAACATCTTTTGTTGCTAGGAAGCCTTTGAAGGTGAAACACTCGTGCGTCATTTTGAATATGAGAGAGAAAAAGGACGTCAAGTTATTTACCTTTGATGTAACAAGAACGATGACTCGAGCGAGAGCATAAAGTGTTCTGTTTTCAGCGGGTATACAGCACTGGGCAACAATCTGCAATGTCAAAGCCATTGACATAGTCACTATTCTCATTTCTATAGTTACAAGCTTGGCTTGGGGGATATGCATGTATAAAAAGTGTAACTGCCACAGAAACCATATGAATCATCCACCTTTTGAAACTAAAGTATTACCATATCTACAAACATCATGATGCTGATGGATTGAGGATAAGATGGATCATTAATTAGATGTAGCAATTCTGTCGCTCTGGCCCTGCAAAAAGGGAAAAACGATTCAAACAGATATAGATCAAACTACTATTTATTTCATGTTCAAAAGCTACCATGAGTTGAGACAAAACAAGGATGAAAGACAGTAATGCTTCAAGAGTTTAACTAAGCCAAAACCTCCATTCGATATCCAAGTAACAACACCATCTCACCTGACACTTTCTTGAGATCCCCTGATAAGCCGGATATTTCTTTTTATTTTCCGTTCATGTTCACTGTAATCCTGTGCACAGAAATAGATCTTGTCACTAACCAATAACAAGTAATCCAGCATACTGGAATGATACCATGGGATGCACTTATACCAATAAAAAGTGCAAATGATGAGATCATATATAAATCAGCGACCAATTCTCATTGTATCCATTCCTAGTTCTTGTATGAATTTAATTCAATACTTCTATTTATTACTGATGTTACAGAACAATAAAGTCGGTAGCAACCTATAAGATTATATGATTGAAAGCACATGCAATGGTCAAACTCTGTGAGGAAGAGAGGAATGGTTCTCGACCCAAAAAGTTGCATTATATACAAATCCACTTTACGAACTCTAGTAGGAGAATACGAATTGAGCATTCCTTCGTTGAAAACAGATTTGATACTACAGCAAAATCAACAGAATAATAAACTAAAGGAGCAAAAAATGCTGAAGCCCTCATTAGCATTCTTACTCAAGTTGGCTATGTGAGAGAGAAAAATGCAGTCCGACTTTAGAATTCGACTAACAATGACAACAAAAGGAACATAAATTTCAAGAAATGGATCAAAAGGGAATTCAACAGTCCTTTAAATCTTTCTGTTCTCACCTACCCTCTGAGAACCTGTTTTCAATGCATGATTTGTGGCAGCCACTTCTTCATAAGTCTGCAATCTTCTTTCTTCCAATTTTAAAGCATTTTCTGCACTTCTAATCAGATCTCCTACAACCATATTAGCGTTGCAAATTAAAATAAAAATTCGCTCTCCGTTGGCATAAAAAATAAGAAGTCACACCATGCTGATTCTGAATATGTAAAACTAGCAAAATTATTGAAATACAAATGCTATTCATAGATAGGAAGAAGCCCTATCAAATAGAGATTTTGTAGGACCGAGTCCAGTGGCGGATCAATACACAAACCACCCCCACCCCCCTCCCCCTCCAAGATTTGAAAAATACTTCTATTTCCCCATAAGAAATTAAAAGGTTTCAATTGGGGCCTGAAGAAAATTAGAATTTTGTACACCCCTCCCCCCAAATTAATAATTTCTAGATCCGTCACTGACCGAGTAGGAAACACAAACCACTGAATAGTAAACACTGACGCCAAAACCTACAGAGCAATCAGAAGTCATTACATCCTAGACACAAAGAACTAGCCTGCTGTATTTGCTTAATCAAGGCTAAAATAAATGAAGAAGATAAAGGAACAGAAACATTAATTGCCTCCCTCTAACAGTATTCAAATTAACAAAACCCAAACAGGAAATGAACAAATACGGAAGTAGCAGAAGCACCTGTTGATTGAGCACTTTTTGTGGCACTAATAAGAGAACCCTGGGTTGCTGAAGTAGTTTCACTTGCATTTTCAGAAACCCCAGGAGCAGCATTTTTTGCATGCAGAGAAGCCTTCTTCTGTGCTGCTGCTTCTGCTGCTCTCCTTTCAGCCTCCAATGCTGCTGCTTTTGCTGCTTCAGCTCTCTCCGCTTCTAGTCTAGCCTGCATATGGAAAATGAAAACTTTAGTAATAGATTCTTTTCTCATAAAGCTCTCAGCGAATTGTATCCAAGTGTTTAGATAGAGGAAGTTTAAGATGACAGAACAAATTTACAATCAGTACAAAACTAAAGGGTCAACAACATGGACTATTGGAGATTAAAGAAGCAAAAGGAGAAAACAAAGATAAAGCTAACCCTGTAGGCCAAGGGAACTGATCCTGAAATGTAAGATGAAGGAATATGTAAACAAGCTTCAAATGAGGGCCCCACTACATGATAATATGCCTTTTCTATGTGGTCTATGGTTGTGCATAGAGGATAGGAAAATGGGAAACCAAAAAAGGGGGAAAAAAAAGAGCATGAATATTCTCTCATTCCAACTCTTGTTTCGCAAGTTCTCAAGTTTCTTCATAATACAGAAGAGAAAAATTCATAAATGATATACCATATTATGATACTTTCTCCTTCTCAAAAGAAGAGGAAACAAACCACATCCTCTTGACAAATTGCTAAGCCAAAATTGGAAGAGACAAGAGAAAAAATTTAGGCAGAGAAAAAGGCAAACGAATAGCTATTCTACCTCCCTAATGTACTAATGAACTCTACCTTATTATTCAGAGGCAAAATTACCATTTCACATGATCAATGTTCCCCCTACACCTTTCAAGACTCTTCCCAAATAATCTAGACTCAAGAAAACCAACAACCAGTGTGATGAAGATAACCATCCACTGAAAATAAGTTGAATATTTGATAAAGATGTTACACATAGGATTCAAGCAAGATGGAACAAATGGAGAAGTGCGTCTTCTATACTTTGTGATCATAAAGTAAAGCGAAAATTTATAAACCATAAGTAAGACCAGCAATGTTTTACGTATTAGAATGTTGGGCAACTAAATATGAGCATGAACAAAAAAAAAGGGTAGTAGAAATGAGAATGTTAAGATGGATAAGCGAATAAAATAAGTAATGAATGCATTAGAAAGAGAGTGGAGGTAGTTCCAATCGATGAGCAAAGTAGAGAAAGATTAAAATAGTTTGGACATGTGCGCATGAGATCTTTTGGCACCCTAATGCGATGTGTAGAAAATAGAGAAATATTAACTCAAATTAAAGGAGGAAGGGGGCGACCTAAAAAGAACAAGAAAGAAACGATTAAAAAAGATATTATATATTTAAGTATAAATAAACACATGTGCATAGATAGAATAAGATGGCAAAGTATGATACATATAGCCAACCCCACATAATGAGATAAAGGCTTAGTTGTTTTGGTATTTGAACTTTAAAGCCAAAAACAGGTGAGGATACGCTAAAAGAGGAGCAGCAAAAAAGGAGTAGCAGGAAGACATCATGCTTGAATGGTTCTCTTTCAAGAAACTACCAATGAGAAGCATAATATAGCTTTAAAGATAGAAAAAGCAAGTAAATGTATATGTTGAAGACCATTATTGAATCAAACCTTAGCTTCAGCTTCTATCTTTTCCTGGCGCACTTTTTCTTCATAAAGAACTCTTTCCTTTCTTTTGGCCTCTTCACGAATTGCGTCATCTCTTATTCTCCTTTCTTCTATTTGAGACTTGTGTTCATGATCCCTCTGTACAGCAGTCAGATGATTATCCAGTGCTTCTGCACTACAGCAATTCAATTCACATGTCAATAGCGTCCCTCTCTAAGCCAATATCAGGGAAAACATGCATTCTTTAACCTTGTGTAATCACATAAGGGACACCAGTAAGAGGAAACAAAAGATAGAAAAAGTAAAAAAAAAAAAAAAACTTCAATAAAATTATGATCAATAACTATCAGATTACAAGCAAAACACAAATACTTTAGGAGAGTTCCTGAAAGAGAATCAATTTAAAATTTTTGGGTACTACCTATTATTAGATTATTCTTAATAAAAATATTTTCCTTACAGCTAGAATCAGGCCACTTACATTCTGCGCTGATACTGCATATCGAATTTTCTATCCAGTTCACGCTTTGTTTCTGTGTATTTCTCTGTACGAGCAAGCATAGAGGCAAATTTCTCATTTTCATTCGTCAGACCTGTTTCCAAGTCTATTATTTGGCTTCTTATTTCTTCCTGTTAATCAAAAATAAGTTAGTAACCATCATAATTAAAATTAACACAAATACGAGAACTTATTCAGAAAGTAAAGAGTGAGATCATAGCAAAATTTGAAACCTAAAAAAGCATAAACTTGGAAAGCTAGTAGAGATTAACTTCCACCAAATTGCTCACAAAGGTCTGTACTAAATAAAAACTCTAAGAAGGCAACACTATGGCCATGCACAAAACTACAAATGAGTTCAGGCCACAATCACAAAGTCGGAAACCACTATTGCACTAGAAGAACCCTTGCAGTCAGATAGTCATGCCTAAAGACAATAGAATATTTTGTCTTCAAGGAGGAAAAATGTTGAACTCTTCCCACACGAACTTCAGGACAGAAAAAGTAATTCATACACATGAAGAAAGATATAAATATGCAAGAGAAAAATATAAAATTATAGACAATTGGTTGAGAGCATAATTTGTCTAGAATTAACTTTCACCCTGTTGAAATTAGAGTCAATATGTGGGTGATATTCATGCTGCTGTACTTGATCAATTCAATGAACAACTGAAAGACTAGATTTGCTTAAGTAAATTATACCATGACTGCAAATCGCCGGTCATGAGTAAGCTCTGAAAGCACGCCTTCCACAAAACCAACATGAGGCATCAAATTACTTTGAAGTTCAATTGCAGACTCATCTTCAGAATCTTCGCTGTCACTGCAGTAACAGTAAGTGTATAAGGCTAACCAATGAAGAACTCAACACAATCAACTTGGGTAAGAGGAAGAAAAAGGGACATTGAACCTTCATGTAACAATAGAATTTTGACTCTAGAAATAGATGACATCTGGTATAGACGTGCATGTACAGGTAAAAAAATTGAATCATAAAAATACATCCTTATTATTCTGTTTACCAAAGTCCAATTACATAATAATTACATGAAACAGCAGCAATGTATTACCACACCTCAAAGTGAGTTCACCACAAGCAAATCTCCTACCCCGAACCATGACTTGATCATGAATATAACCATCATTCTCCACGTCCAATTCCTTGTCCGACACTTGCATGAAAAATCCCCCTGAAGCTCTATTCTTGTCATTTGAGTTTGGGATTTCTCTGAAAACATTCAAACATGCTAATGAATCCAGATTGTATATTCTAATACCAATGACCATAAGTTGAAGTAAAAGGTCAAACCAAAAAAGGACTATGTCCAAAAACATACCGTGCATCATTCTTGGTAAAAGATAAAGAAGTTTTCAAAGAACCAAGTAGCCTGTTTTCAAGTAAGTTGAGCTCCAAGAGAAGATCATCAAAACTCCAATCAGGCTGTGGATCAGCCGCAATTCCACCAACATTCTTGGGACATTGAATTTCCAAGGTAAAACCCCCCCTAATCCAAATGAAACCAGTCAGTGCCATGTAATTTATCACTTTCCCAATAATTTTACCCAAGCATTACAAAATCAAAAACAAGTGGAACATCTCAAAAAGATTAAACCTAATACATCAGACAATTCTCCCAAAAGATTTACATTGAAGAGTGCAATGAAGAAGTCTAACTCATTTAAGATTACTGCTATTGACCTATCAAAATTGGGAGCATCACCAGGAAGGTCTAGCTCACCAACACTGTCAGACGAGAATACGGGGAAGGGGATGTCTAAGCTTCCAACTAGTCATTCAGGGGTAAAGGGAGTTGGAAATTTGCTTGCTATTGGACTCAAATTGTTCAGGGGCAATAAATCTTATCAAGATATTGCAGATCAGCTTGAAGGGCAACATTCTGCAATTAAAATTGCAAACCGAACAGCATAACCAGCACCAAGCAAATCAAGAAATTTATTCATGACTTGTATCATAATTCTTATTCTTGTTCATCCAAATCTAACAGGTTAATTAGCAAAAAAAATTCCCAAATTGAGCTTCACGACTTAGGAACATTGATCAAGAAATTTTGTCACAATTTGTAAGTCTAATGTTTCCATCTCTAGAATGTCCATAACAACATTATTTTTTTTAGTGAAAAAAAAAAAGTGGAACATCTCAAAAATAATCAGAAGCGAAAATTAAAACCTCCTTCAAACAACCCAAAAAATGCCAAAATTATATCAGAAAATAACGAATAAAAATCGTGAGTCGCGAGAAAATTAAGTTTCTTCTACCAAACCCACAAAAATTCCGTGCAAGATAATTACTTTCCATATTATTGTACACAAAAAAAGTCACAAATTCAAAAAACAATTACAATATCTCAATAAAATTTCTTCATTTCATGAACTATTCCAGCAACGGAAAAAAATAAATATTCAATCTTTGAAGCAAAGAACACTTACATTGTCCTCTAGGGCTGTGAATCGTTTCCTTTTTCCAACGGCTACCAAAATATCGGTCTTTTCAGAGTGTTTTGATTTCAGTTTTTCAGCTTTCTAACCGTGCTGTTGTTGCCACTTCAAAGCCTGATTAGTTAGAGGCATTAATTGCGAAGGGGGAACCATAGACACTTATGCAGCAACCTGAAAATATAGAGAAAATCTATATAAGAAAAAATTGCAGATAATTTGATTAGTCTAATTTGGCATCACTTGGCTTCTTTAATTTGATTAGTGTTGCACTCCTTAAATCACAATTTTATCTCTTATTATAGTACATAATAAGAACCAAATATTCAAAAGAAAAAAATGGATGAAATGGTAAAAGACTACACCAAAACATCAAAGTTATAAGTGAAAAAAAGAGAACCACAAGAAATCCAAGAATGAACACTAGCATTCATAAACTGGGAAATAAAACTCAACTCAAATGCTTCGATGTCATCGAAAATAAAACTAAGGCCAAGGGGGGTGAGGTTGAAGAAAAATTTGATCGATTGACCTCGACAAATCCACAGCAGCCTTGAACTGAATCGGCAATACTAGCATCAACTTTTGGGCATCTGGGGTCGAGGCCGGAGACAAAATTGGGAAAGCTCGTGATTTTTACAATAAAAAAAAAGTTTTCCACTCTACACAACCCCCAAGTTGAACAACTTAGACGCCGAAAAACTTTCTCAAACTCTTTAATGGTGAGCTGGGCACACCACACAAAAAAAAAAAAAAAAAACAGGGCTCAATTTTGAAAAACCCACAACGAAAATCACTTTATAAGTTCATCTTTTGGAAAGAATAATCATCGGGCATCGGCTACACAACACGAAGCAAGAACTACGGTTCCAAAACGAAATCAGATAAGACGTCTGAAAGAAAGATATATATAGGATCCAAATTGGTAAATTGACCCGTTGAAGATGGGCGTGTTGACGCAGTAAATAATTGAAAAGAATTTGGTATTTTAGAATTTAAGGTCCAATTTTAGGTAAACAACAATGAATAAATGTATTTAAGTTGATGAATTTATTTTGTTGGTATTTGTATTAAAAAATATTTATTAATAAAATTTTAAATATAAATTAATATGTTATAATTTTGTTTTAATTATGAATTGTATTATGAGGAATTATTTTTTAAAAAAAATTTAATATTTTATTTAAAAATAATAATTACTGTAGTATTATGTTTTGTTTTAAAAATTATTGTAGAAAAAATAAATAAAACATATAAGTCAAATTAAATTTGTGAAAGTAAATGTTAAAACATTGCCGAACAAAACAAATAGATCATTAGGAACAATTATCTAATAATAGGATTAATTTGGTTCGGAGTTCAGATTTTGACTAGTAAGGGCACTGCCGCATAAAGTGCGACAGCCCAGAGTTAGATTATGTGCCTTATATTTGTTAGTATTATTATTGGGCTTTACGTTTGGTTTTGTTATTCTTTCTACTAAAGTGAAATTGCTTTTATTAAAGTCTTACGCTTATTTATTAGGGTAGGTTTTTAATATTATATATGGAAAAAGTTGGGAACAAACGATAACGGCTCTAACCTTAAAGTTATCGGCTGTCGAGAGCAACAAATTGGCAAATCTAGGAGAAGTTACCATGGTTTCTAAATGTGTTGCCTTCTGATGACAATGCTAAGGGTGGCCACGACCGCACAATGTGCGGTAGCTCAGGAATTGTTTAAAAGTAGTAGATTTTTTGAGAATTTTGATTGAATTTTTATTTTAATGAGATTTTTGGTTTAGAGTTTTTTTTTTTTTTTACTCTTATAATTGTTCTTGGTGTGTTACTTTCATAAAATCTTCTAATATGTTTAAATATAGTTGTTTTGATTAAAATTTATAAAATTCATATGAAATCTCCATATCAAACTATAGGGGCAAAATGCATATTATAAACCATAAGTAATTAGTCAAACAGTTTTGTTAACAATAATGGGATAATATATAATTTAGAGAGGAATGTGTTATACAATCTATAACTATATAATCTAAAAGTTGTAATAGAAAGTGTCTAAATTTAAGTATGCGTTGTGATAGTACTAAATGAATATTTAATTAATTCCTAATAAAATTATGCTGCTTTAATATATATTAATATAGGGTTTTGGAAAAAATAATTTCTCTAAAATTAACTTAATTAAAAGTTGTAGTATAGAATGTTTAAATTTAGTATGAGTAGTGATAGAACTTAACGATTACATATTTAGGAAATTATAATATATTTAAAAAATTTATTCAATTAATATTTTTTGTTTAAAAATTTTATTAAACTAATCCTAAAATACTTTTATTTGATGTATAACAGTAAACCAACTAAAACCAAAAATCAGTTGTGTTTGTTTCCAATTTATAATAATTATACTTGCCAAAGTTTATCCAATTTCTTGTTACAAAATCAGTTGAGTTTGTTTCCAATTTATAATATAATAATTATACTTACCAAAGTTTATACAATTTCTTGTTGCATAGTAACATAACGCAATCAATAAAACCAAAATCATTAAGTCCTATTATAACTAATACAATATGTAAATAAATAAAATTGTTTAAATTAATAAAATTAAGAACTTGAAAATATAGTATGTCCATAATAAATCAATCCAAATCTAAGATTTACTTCCATTTTAAATTCCGTTTGGATTTTTTTTTGGGTGGTGGGGGAAAGGAAAATATTGCACAAAATTTTTTCCCACTTAATTCAACCTCAATACTATCATTTAAACACAAAACAAATTACAGATTCCAAAAGCACCATACACCTTACCAAAATAAAGGCAGCAATGTAAAGCTTTTATTTTCCAAACAAAATTTTGGTAAAATGAAATCCATAAGTGAGACAAAGCACAACCAATATAATTCATAAATAATCCAAAAGTTATCTTCACAATTGTTGTTTTTAAAAGGGACCTATGAATATGTTGAATTTACGGAATTCTTAAAGAAAGGTAAGAACAGAAGAGGTTTTGAGGGAACAAGGCTCATCAAAATCACTCCAACAAAAGGGTTCCTAACATGAATTAACTCCAACACAATGTAATCCAACAGTTTGTAATAATACCATGTCTCACAAAGTTAGGGGGGAGAAACTAACTTTAGCCTTAAAAAAGGCTTATTCCATATTATCCCTTACCCTCTTATGAAAAAAAAAGAGCTGAATCACTTGAACAGCCATAAGCCTAACAACAGTCTTTCCTTTCCCCATTCCAAAAGCAGAACTGACAACCAGTAATCCAAAAAAACAAAACATAAATTAAATTCTTACAAAACAAAGAGATTCCTCCAAGGCAAATGAGAGACAACAGCAGGACAAACCAAACAGAAGAAAGCATAAAATAGAAAGCAGGGCAACAAACATGCATAAAACGGAAAAACAGAGCACAAAACAAGCAAAGAGCTGATTAACAAAACAAGGGCACAAACATAAAGACACAAATATAGCGAAGGAAATCACAATAGCATAGAAAAAGCTGTAAGGCACACCAAAGGGACAACAAACATGAATAAAACAGAAGGACAAGAGCACAAACAAACCACTAAACGCTGTAGCGAAGGGGAAAAAAATATTTATGTCTACAACAAACTATTCCTTCACACGCCTAAACGGGTGTGAGAAAATCCCTCAATTGGTTAAAAAAAAAATAGCCATAGGCAAGAGAGTCGACAGTACTGCGCCGTTTATCTCCTGAACCGAGGAGTGGCACAGCGATGTGGGCGAAAAATGACGGTGTCTGCCGATGGAAGAAAACTGTGGGCATATATACACCGAAAGAAACAGAACATAAAAATCCACAACCATTTCAGAAAGAAGGCTCTTGCCAATTGTAGAGAAACAGAACATAAAAATCATACCGCTCCCTACACTCCTGAAGATTTTTCATCTGCTCCTTGTAATGCTTTTCTATGTACTGCTTCGCAGCTGCAACCTTCTGCTTAGTAGCATTAGAGGTTGCCTCCTCATTTGAAAGCACCTTTGTCCCTTCTTTCCCGTTACTTGTTGTTTCCTTCTTTGATGGCTTTGGCTTGTCCTTTGATCGGCTTCTTCCTAATCATCGCCTCAAAGCCTCCATCTGAACAAAACTCACCAAAAATTTGAAATGCTACAAATCCACAATCGCAAATATTTCCCTTCTGTCAACAAGTTTCCAGCACATCAATTCAAGTAGCAATCCTCAGTAACCACCAAAACTATCATACAACCTGCAAAAGAAGCAAATAGCTGGCGTTAAACAGCCATCTTCTTGAACAGGAAACGACAGGATAGCCATCTTCTTGAACAGAAAATGGGTATTAAGTAAACAAAATTAGCAGTATCTACTATTTTATTGTATTATGTATCTAAACACCATTATCAGTTTCATTAAGAAAACTGATGATACATACAATCCTTGAACGCAGAATTATTTTAGCAGCTTCTATTTCAGATTACAAAAGTTACCAACTTTTTCTTCACAAAGTTCTTCCTTTCCAACTTATTAGTACATCAAATTGTCTGATCAGCCAACTATTAGAAGATGAATGCAATTGAATTCGTAACTAAATATAGCAAAACGATCTCTTTCCAGATTTGGTGTTCACTTGGCACATAAAGGTACATACATCAAAATCAATAAATTTAAATATACAGAAGACAGCTATATACCAGGGACCAGCTATATACACATAAAGGAACTCAATAGGCCATCATAAATTAAATTACAATACAATTCCTAAATTCTCAAAAAGGGACCAGAAATCTCAATCTTACAATATAATTGACCCAGTCGGATGGATTTAAAAACAACACTATTCACCCGTCAAAAATTAAGAATCAAAATTGAAGAATAAAGATTCATTCTTGACCAGAAATTCACAATAAAAAATCAGTCAAGATTCAAACTTTACCGTGATTTGATAAAACCCCTGATCCAAAACAATCAAGATGCACTTCCCTCAACCTCAAGCCAATAAATTCACAGGGAAAAAAAAGCAGGTGAACCCAGAATTCAGCTTAAAAACCCCAGCAAGAAGATTAAAATTGGAGTGTACTTGAACTTCCAAAGCTACGTTTTTAGTGTGTGTGTGTGTGTGTGCGCGTGTAGAAAGAGAGACAAAAAGAACATTGTGTATGTCCAAAGTGAATTATATGAAGGAGCAATAAAGAGAGATTAGCATAGTGAATTTGCAAAACCCTAAAGAGAAAAAGAGAGAGAAAAAAGAAGGGGAAAAAAGCAAAAAGATGGTTGAGCTTAGGTAGAGAAGAAGACTGATGTTGTTGGTGAAGCAGTGATGACCACTTTTGGCTGGGATGGCATCAGTCACCATAGAAGCACACACCCACTGTCGAAGAGGAAAATCCGTCTTTACAAATAAAAAAACAAAGCTTAAACCAAATAAAAACTTAAGCGACGAAGCAAAAGCAGAAGCATAAGAACAAGAATCTGAAAAGCAATAGAGGGTGAAAAAAATTGTAAGAGAAACAGAGAAGGCAACAGACATAAAAGCAACAAAAAGGCGAGAAGCAAGACAGGGACAGAAAGGGACGCGGCCAAATACCCTAAGGCACAGCCGGTCAAAAGAAGCCAAAACCACGCAAAAAGCACTGAGAAGGGTACCAGGTAAATAAAGCCCATACGAAAAGGCACATACACAGAACCGAACAAAACGGGAAGGCTACCGTCAATCGAGACTGAGCCACAGGGGCAGGAAATGTCCGCTATTCGCTCTTTATAGTATTACTAGTAAGGGTATTGCCGCTCAAAGTGCGGCAACCCAGTGCTAGACTTGTGGGCTTATATTTGTTAATATTGTTATTGGGCTATATATTTAGGGTTGTTGTTTTTTCGGTTAAAGTGAGTTTGGTATTTTTAAAGGGTTGGGCTTGTTTTTTAGGGTTGGTTTTCTATCCTATATATTAAAAGATTTGGGAACAAAGGCTGGCGGCTCTAATGTTAGAGCCGTCTGTTGCTAAGAGCATGAAATTGTGAAATGTAAATTGGTGGAAACGAGCTATAGGTTAATTAAGTGGAATTTTTATATGCGGCCAATCGTAGTTGTTGTTTGTTCTACCTATGATGAGGCTTTTGTTTTTTGACGTTTTTGTTTTTGCGCTCTATATTTTTTTCCGGAAATTTAATATTTCGACGCAGAATCTTTGCCTTGGTAGTTTGCAAGTTTTTTTTTTTGTGTGTGTTTTTTCTCTGGAATTATTTCTATGTCATTTTCTATATAGATGTGGAGAACTGGGCTGCAGTGTGATCGGTTGATGTTATAAATATATTTTTTACTGTTGTCTTTGCAATTCGAAGTTTAAAAGTTTAATGATCAGAAGAGGTTATCAAATGTTTGATTTTGAGTACAATTCTTGGAGATGTTTTTCATTCAGAGAAGGTATTTTCCACAGATAAGGTTAAGGATTTGCTTGGAAAAGCTTAAGTAAAGAGTTAAGCTTTTAATTTCTCCTTCAAAACAAGCCTCTTGTTCAGATCTAAAGGTTTATCCTTTCTGCTTTACTTTGTATAATTTTTGTCAGCATAAATATGTTTTCCAGATATTTATCATTTTTTTTGGATGTTTTTTGTTTCTTCTATGTTAAGGTTTAGAAGGTATACATATAGGTTTGTCAGCATAAATAGGTTTAGAAGGTTTAGAAGGTTTAAAAGCTGCAAAAAAGATTAACATTGGGAACTATGTTTATTAGAAGAAGGGGGGATATTTTTTTTATAGGCATTATATAATAACATTGCGTACTAATATTATGTATATAGTTAATAAAGATTTGTTTATTTAAAAGATCAGTTTTAATCTATTATTTTATAAAGAGATTAGTATATCGGCTGGAAACCAGGACTGTCAGAAGAAAAGGAAATAAATATTTTATTTCCGTAGACTTGGTGTAAACAATGCCACGTACTAATCTTTTGTATGTAGGATTTAAAAATTTATTGGTTTGCAGGAGCAATTTTAGTCTGTCTTCTGTTTAATAAATAGATTAGTATATTGGCTAAACATTATGCCTGGTAGGTGAAAAGAAGCTTTAATTTTCGTAGATTTGGTGTAAAGAATGCAACATACTAATCTTACATATGTATATTTTGGAGTTTTGCTAATTTATGACATACATTTTAAGCTTAAGAGGAGGTAAATGGAATTGGGTGTTTAGTTTTTTGTTTTATAAATAAATTAGTAATTTAGAAGATGAGTTCTAATCTATTGTTTTATAAAGAGATTAGTATATCGGCTGGAAACCAGGGCTGTCAGAAGAAAAGGAAATAAATATTTTATTTCCGTAGACTTGGTGTAAACAATGCCACGTACTAATCTTTTATATGTAGGATTTAAAAATTTTTTGATTTGCAGGAGCAATTTTAGTCTGTCTTCTCTTTAATAAATAGATTAGTATATTGGCTAAACATTATGCCTGGTAGGTGAATAAAAGCTTTAATTTTCGTACGTTTGGTGTAAAGAATGCAACATACTAATCTTACATATGTATATTTTGGGGTTTTGCTAATTTATGACATGCGTTTTAAGCTTAACAGGAGGTAAAGGAATTGGGTGTTTAGCTTTTTGTTTTATAAATAAATTAGTAATTTAGAAGATGAGTTCTAATCTATTGTTTTATAAAGAGATTAGTATATCGGCTGGAAACCAGGACTGTCAGAAGAAAAGGAAATAAATATTTTATTTCCGTAGACTTGGTGTAAACAATGCCACGTACTAATCTTTTGTATGTAAGATTTAAAAACTTGTTGATTTGTAGGCTCAATTTCAGTCTTCTGTTCATTTTTGGGATTTTTTTTAGTATTGTTTCTTTAAAATAAAGGAGCTGGGATTCTTAATTAATGTCTTGTTGGATATAAGTTTGTTAGTTTTTAGATGGAAAGGAAGGCGTTTGAAAAGAAAAAGAAACAATAGGAAAAGGATTAAATCTAATATTGATTGATGTATAAAAAGAAATGAAGAAATTAAGATATAAAGAGAAGATTTTAGAATAGAATCGAGAAATAGTAGAGCTTAGCTATTTTTAATAGGCTTTTAGCAAAACTGTGAAATGAAAGGCCTAAGGGAAAAAGTGTTAATATATACAGCAGGTTAAAATTGATTTGGTGATCTTTATTTTTAATCACATTTTTAGAAGCCAAATTTTCCAATATATATGCTAATAATATGACAAACCATAGTTCCTATGTTTTTAGTTGTAAACTGGTAGCTTTGTTGTTAAAAAATCTAAACCTAGTCTTAATAGATGGTATTACTGAAGAATTCTAAAAAACGATTTATAATTTTTCTTTTTTTTTTTTTTGCTTTCGTGTTTGTTATTTAGAATTATATAAATATTATTAATGATCTTATTCTCATTGGTTTTCAAATTTGGAGGGTAGTTATTTATTTATTTAGTTGCTTATGTCTTTACTTTTAGATTGTAACTATATATGTGTATATTTATACAAATAAACCTACTTTCAAAGCAGGGGCTGTAATCTTTGGTTTAATATTATAATTTGAAAACTAATATTTTTAATTATTTCTATGTTTGCACCTTATACCTAAGTGTTTTAATTCGTTAATAAGTTTGCTAGATCAAAAGTTGAACTATTTGGCAAGGCTATGAGCAAAGTATATAATCTTTTTTTATAATTAAACCTTAAAGTAAGAAGATGAGAAGAGTTGAGACCAAAGTGGTCAATAAGTGGCTAATGTATGGCCTTATAATATTAGTACTAATAATTATTGAAGTGCCTAAATTTATTTAGGAAAGGAGTATAATTAATATAATGTTAAAAACTATTAATTATAATATTAGGTAAATAGCACCAGTGTTTATAAAAAAAAAAGACATTTGTAATGAGTAGCATAATTTACATTAGATTCAACAAAATACATGGTAAATCAAGTTTATATAGGATTATTCAAAGTTTAAAATGGTATTGCAGTTAAGTGTATTGTTTGAAAGCAGAAATGATTACTCGCTAGTTTTACCTTGCTTGCTTTCTTTTCCAAATACTAGGTCTAAGGACCTTTTTGCAGGTAGACTTGCTGTAGCTATGCTTGTTTCTGTTTTTTTTTCAGCAGGTATTACTTCTTTTGCTGGAGTCTTTGTCACATCTGGTTGCAAAACATGGCTTGCTTTTTGAACTATTTGTGAGCCTGTAATATCAGGAGATTTAGCTGTACTGGCATCAAACTTTGCTCCTGTTGCAATTTCTGTAGATGTGCCTGCCTCTGTGGTTTGCAATAGCTTGGAAGATTGGCTTTCTGTTGGCAAACACGTTATGATATTATACCGTGTTCCTTGTCCTGTTCTCGTCATGAAGCTAGTGATCCGTAGGTGAAATAATAGTTTAAGCCCATCAAATTTGGCATTGAAAGCATCACAATCTATTTCTTGATGTTGTATGGTTGCATATTGTTTGCAGAGTTAGCAGCATTATAATAGAGAAAAAAGCAATAGCATAGCAAAGTAGTGCATATGTGTACCTCTTTCTCCATGCTTATAACCTGCTCAATTGTTAGGCCCAGTAGTAGTTCTGCATTCTTTTTATCAATTGATGCTTGCAAGCTTGCAGAACCATCAAATAAATCTACCTGAAATCGAAGCCTGCAAAAAAAAGTTTAATCTATTTTAGTTATTATATAAATTGAGTTATTAGGTTAGTATATAATTTGATCTGCTAATGTAATTTTTTTATATGCAGCTTACTGAGCTTGAGGTGTGGGGGATGTTGCAGCGCAATATAAGCAAGTAAATTCCATATCCAGGCCTGCACCAGTCATCTTTGAACAGTTTGGGCAAATAAGATAGTAGAATTTTTGGGCAGGGTTCGTTATTTTCACTTCAGCTTTGACCCAGCATGATTTGATCTAAAGATAAAACAGTAAGTATTTAGCTTTCTTCGCATGTATATATAACTGAACAAATATTTCTTTTGGCAATAGTTTTAACATGTATCTTTTAAAATAGAAAAAGTAAATTAGTTACTGTTTCAGTGAGGCTCAGTAGCTGGCTTATTTTGCGAACTTGGGTGTCAGAAGGAGTGCTAATAATCTGGTGTTGCTTTTCATATAGCTTCTCGGCCACGATCTTTTCAATATGAGCTGTATTTGCTTGTAACCTATATAAATAATAAATTAGTTTTGAGGAGTAGAAAAATATGGCAACAGTTTTAAACATGCAAGAGTATTGCTATATTTAGGTGTAAGCTCACCAGGTTTTTAGCTCTGTCGTTTGTGGTAAAGGGGGATCAAACAGAATCATGCTGTTTGACATGGTTCGAACTGAGATTCCTGATATTTAAGTAAGTACATATAGTCATAAAGCTATATTAAGTTGTTCAATAGTCAAAGAATAAATATTACCATGAAATGATGTAATCGCTAAGCGTGTGCCTAAGATGATTGGCATTTCATGGACATTATTAATGATGTATGGGGCTTCTGTGTGTAAAAAATCTTCCCAAAATGTAATGATCATAGGCCTGCACCTGCATAATAACCAAAATAGAAAAATGATAAGTTTGTAACTCCATAATAATCAATTGTATTAGGGTTTGTTTTAGCTTAGAGTATAGTATAGCAAATAAAAATGATCGTTACTCTTCATTTAAAATGATAAATTCTTGGATAGCAACACTTCTTCCTTTCACCGGTACAGTCCGTGGTGGAAGGATATGTATTACAGCAGCTAAGATATCTGTATAAAGGCAGAATTATTAATTAAGAGGAAAATGTGTTATAATAATTAACTATAAATTATGAATTGGATTCAAAAAGATGTAGCTTCTTATTAATATAAAAGAATTATAAAAAAGTTATAAACTTAACTGATTTTCAAGTCGGGGTTATCCATTTTGTCCGCAAAATCAGCAAATTTAGTGAAGTTATAGTAATCAATTAGTGGCAGCTCCGTTGACTGGTGGACTTGTCTTATAAAAGCGCTTTTCTTGAGTATCATTTGGTAACAAGAGGCCCCATAGCGTGGAAACGTTCCTAGAATTGTCCTTATGAGCGCATTGCCTATATAGAACGTCTTGTACAGCTACAAAACTCTGTCAAGTTGATGTACGTCCTCACTGTAGGCAATTGCTTGGATGCTGTTTTTCTGTAGAATTAATTTTGAAGACATTATTTGGCTTGTTCAAGTCTAAAGTAAGTAGCTGTGTATGACAATATATATATACCTGAACATCGTTAAAAAGAAAGCATTGGTATGCACCTCATGTTTCTTTTCCAGTCCGTATGGGTGTCTTTTCGACTAAAATTAGCTTGGCTACCCAATCCTTAACCGTATCTGTTAAGGCTGAAATTGGGATACATCTGTTCTCCATCTTTATCTAAGTATATAGATAAATCTGCAAGATCATAAAAAATGTGAAGTTAGTATGATCTTGTAAAAAAATTTAACCTGCATATTATGACATAATTAAGTAAAATTATATAAAGAAGTACCTGCCGGAGAGTATGTACTATAACTTGTAAATATATTAACAAATGTAATTAAACTTTATAAAAATACTAAAATAATAACTTAATGCTTGTAAATCCAATTTTATATATTGATTTAATTTAAATATTGGCAATAATTAAATCTGTACATGTAAACTAAATGTATAGCCTAATAATGTTGCACAAAATAACATTTGTATGTTGGTTTAAATGAATAAATCTGGAACAATTGTTGATAAGACTTCAGTATATATTTCGTTTTTAGTCCAGTTTGTGCTAGCAGCAGCAATAGTTAGAGGCCTGATCAAGACTTTCACTTGGTTTGCACTTTTAGCCCTTGACAAAGCTACATATAACTGGCCATGGGAGAAAACAAGTTCTTTGAGATATATGCCGACAAAATCCAATGTTTGGCCTTGAGCTTTGTTAATAGTCATTGCAAAGCATAAGCGTACCGAAAATTGTGTTCTTTTGAAGGGTATAGAACTGAAATCCTGCTTTGAACACTCAAGCATAATTCGTGGAATAAAAACAGGTGTACCAATATATGAACCAGTAGAGATTTTAGCGAGGATAATGTTTTTGTCAAATGCCTTGCAAATAAGCCGGGTTCCATTCGACAATCCTTTAGCTGGATTGATGTTACGTAACAGCATAATAGGAGCATTGATCTTTAGAATAAGCTGATGAGGCGGAAAACCTTGAGGAGTTAATGAATGTAGTAAATCCTGTTGATCAACCTGATCCATAGAATTAATGGCCTTATCAATGCTATAATATATAAACTCTTCTCCTGGAAACTTGGCTATCAACATGTTATTCATGTCATGAACGAAATCATTCCTTGTTGTAAGCAGTGCTCTATTAATAACCGAGTTTAGATCAGTAGTAAAATGGCTCAAATCTGGGAAAACAGCCTTCATAAGAGCCTGTAATGATGTCGTTTCATCAACAAATGGAATATTCATAGTATTCGGAATCTGGATTTCATTGTCTTCATTCATTTCTTCAAGTCCATTCCCTATTTGAAGCAAATATTCTGAAAACATAGGATCAGATTGTGCCCTCATGTTTTGTTGTAATTGTAGCTTTTCAAATCTGGGCCAAAGCGGTGACATAACAATACTTGCATTTATGATATCTTCTTTCGAACCTTTAGGAATAACTGATAACGTTTGTCTGAAATCGCCACCAAATACTATAACTTTACCACCGAAAAGTTGATCAACATTTGTTACATCTCTTAAGGCTCTATCAAAATGTTCAATAATATCTCTCTTCATCATTGTGGCTTCATCCCAAATAATGAGTTTTGCAATTCTCAATAAATGAGCCAATGTACCTTGTTTGCTTATATTGTATGATCTATTTGAATCATCATTAATAGAGATTTTAAACCTGGAATGTGCCGTTCTTCCACCTGG
This sequence comes from Ophiorrhiza pumila, assembly GCA_016586305.1. NCBI lineage: Eukaryota > Viridiplantae > Streptophyta > Magnoliopsida > Gentianales > Rubiaceae > Ophiorrhiza > Ophiorrhiza pumila. The sequence continues at coordinate 13,667,059 of BLIW01000011.1, forward strand.
AAGAATAGAAGCTGCAACCCCTGAACTGGCTGTTGCGAGTGCTATTCCATCTTCTGACCTAACCTTTGCAAGTAAACATTTATAGAGAAATGTCTTACCTGTGCCTGCTGGACCATCGATAAAGAATGCTTTTGCCAAACCTTGGTCTATATGGTATACTATAGCCTGATAAGCATCTGTTTGATCTTTGATTAGTTTTGATATTGCTTGTAGATCTTCTATTGAAACAACAATATTTAATTCAGCTTCCAATTCTTGGCTGAGGCTGTCAGCTTGTTGTAGCTCTCTTGGGTCATCAATAATACTAAAATCTTGTAATGATTTATTCATAGAGTGTAAACAATCATCTATTGCACATAATGTTTTTTTCCTGATCTGACTGTGGTGTAATGCTTTTTTTTGACCAAAGTCTTCAGAAAGATTTTCCTCGAAGTCTGTCCATAACTGCTGCGTATGTTTTGGATTCAAGTAAACAAGCAAAGTTGCAAACAATTGTCGTAGGGCAGCTGGCATCATATAATGAGCACTTTCTTGCATACAGAGGTATGCAACATCATTATTCTGAAACAGGCCTAATAATTTAACTGCTGATTTATATGTACTTGTGACTTGAAAGCATTATTTGAGTCATTGTTTTTGTGCTTTTTGGAGTCTTTGCTAGTATTTGAGATTTTGTTTGAATTTCCACTTTTGTACTATTTTGAATCAACCGGGACTAGTATGGTACAAGTGTGGGGAGCTGTAGTTCCGAGATTTAAGGGATTTATTTGTATTTATTTTGATTATTATTGGCACTAATTAAGGGATAAATTTGAAAATTAAGGATAATTGCATGTTTACTTGGAAAGAGTTTGACGGTTACTAAAAGTACATGAATGATTAGAAGATGTATGTATCTATAATTTTAAAATAATTTGAAAGTGTGTTTTATGAGAACAACCAAAGAGTTCAAGTTGGAGAAGAAAACAAATAAGGAATGCACAAAACTTGAGAGCAGAGACTCCTATATTTTAGGAGAAGATTTTTAATTAAGGCGTGAATTGATTGAAGATTGTTTGATTGTTTAAGATTAATGATTAATATTATTTTATAGAAATATTTCCGTAAAGACAAAATTATCTTTTGTTTAGTATTTTATTTAGGCTGTTGTTATTGACAGAGCAATAGTTAGCTTCCAGAGTAATAAATCACACATTTTCCAAATTTACCCCTAATCAATCAACTCCTTTATCTTTTTTTCATTTATCATTACAACTTATCTTTATCTTTTTTCAACCTTATCATTACAACTTATAACATATTCTCGTAACTTCTATTTTCTTCTACTTTGCACAGATTTTCTCCCAAATTTTTATTAATATAACTTTTATTTTCACTCTCAAATTATAAGAAAAAAATTTATAAAAATAATACGACACTTATTTCTATTAATAACTTTTATTATTCTCTTAATTAAATTATAAAATATTTGCCAATATATACTTAAAAAAATTTAGGCTCCATTTGTTTATCATTGTTTTAGTGTTTTATTTTACAAATTCAATTTGATTTATTTGTTTTGTCTATTTTTTCTATCAAAATTTTTAAAACAAAAAAATAATATTATAGTAATTATTTTTGCTACGATGTTTTTTATATTTTTATAAATAAATTATTAATTTTAAATTTGACTTTTAAATTTTTAATAATAAAAAATTATTCCTAAGACATTTTTATACCAAAAAAAACTCATAAAATATTATTTCAAATTTAAATTTTAAATTTTATTAATAAAAAAATTATCGAATATAAATGCCTACCAAAACAAACTCATCAATCCAAACACTTCCAAAATATTTATTTCTTCTAATAAATCTCAAGAAAAAAAATTCTACTATAAAAGTAAAAAAATAATTTAAAACTTAAAAGGAAGACACCACTACTATATATATAATATAAATCTCATTTTCATGTATTTTTTCTATGCTACAATTTAATTCATAAATTTTAAATAATAAAAAGGCAACAAATTTTACTTTATAATTTTTATGCATATATTCACTTCTATTTTTATTTTGAGTGATTTTTTTCCTTATGATCTATTAATATTTTGAAATGTTAATTTGCTCATAATATAATTAAGGCAGGAAGAATTTTTTATTATTAAAAGTTTAAAATTCAAATTTGAATTAATATTTTATGAGTTTATTTTGGTAAAAAAAATGTCTTAGGAAGAATTTTTTATTATTAAAAATTTAAAAGTCAAATTTAAATTTAATAATTTATTTATAAAATTATAAAAAAGTTGTAGCAAGAATAATTAATGTAACATTATTTTTTTTGTTTTACAAATTTTGATAGAAAAAATGGACAACACAAATAAATCAATTTGAATTTGTGAAATAAAACACTAAAACAACAGTAAATAAATGGAGCCTTAATTTTTTGAAATATATATTGGTAAATATTTTATAATTTAATTGAGAGAACATAATAGTTATTAATAAAAATAAGGGTCATATTATTTTTATATAATTTTTTTATATAATTTGAGAGTGAAATAAATGTTATATTAATAAAAAATTGAGAGAAAAATGAGTATAAAGGAGAAGAAAACAACAATTACGCAAGATGTTATAAAAAATTGATAAGTTGTAATGATAAGGTAGAAAGAAGATAAAGATAAGTTGTAATGATAAATGGAGAAAAATAAAAAAGTTGATTGATTAAGGGTAAATTTGGAAAATGCGTGATTTATTGCTCTAGAAGCTAATTATTGCTCTGGCAATAACAGAAACCTTTTATTTAGGGTCAATCCCAATCTTTTGGGATTTATATTTGTTTTAAAAAAGTCTTCTATGAGCTCTGTGTAAAGAACTTTATAGTAGAAGAATAAAATGTGTAGTAGTATAGATGTAAAATTAGTAATCTTTAGTGCAATTTCTCTCTGCATAGTGTTTTAATTACATCAATATCTCTTTAACGGCAAATTTCATTATTTTATATTCAATAGTTTGTTAATTATGAATAATGTTTTCTTTAATTCCTTTTTTTTCTATTTTACTATGTCTTCTTTAATTTCTAAACTATTTTCCGATTTGAATAATTGATGAAGCACTATTAAACTCTTGTGAGATCTAATTGAGTTTAATACATCTATTAAAAGCAAATACATTTTTATGCTTTGTAATAGAAGGTTTATGGGTTTATGTGGTCGTTAAATATGTGCACAATATTTAATTACTTGTAGAAATTCCTAATATCAATTAAGGTGATGGATTCGTAATTGTTTATTTAGTCTTAATTAGTGATAAAATTGTAATTCATCGGCAGTGAGTATAAGGGTATCTATCATATAGGCATATGGGTTCATATGAACATATCATAATATCGTTTCTCTAATACTTAATATTTTTTATAAATCAATTTAATGAGTGTTATGTTAGGTTATTTATTAATTAGAAAGAATTATTAATGTTTCTTTTAATTACGAATAAGGAAAGAGAAATTAGGTTATATTAGTGGGTTTTGGTAATTATAGCTAGTTTATTTACTATCACATGTTTAATCATTATATCAAGTGGAATAACTAGTGTGGATTCGAGACTTTAGTCAAATCTTTTCTCTTATTCATTTAATTCTCAAATTTTGTTCATTGTTTTATTTTAATTATTTTTAATCTTTTTTTGTGATAAATTTAAAGAAAAATTACAATTTAAAGACGCGTTTCAGTATTTTTTTTCCTTTTTTAAAAAGAGGATGCCTACATCTACCTCCTTGATGACTCAAACCTGTGATCTATTGGTTTACAAGTGAAGTTGTAAACCATTTAATCTTACACTTTGTTGTCTTTTGACAATTTAAGTTACCACATAAAGATAACAGAAAAATCTACAACTTTTATTTTTTGATTTTTTCGAGATTCCAAATTTAGCAGGATGAAAAGTGATCTCTAATAGGCAGTCAAATTGCTTCTTAATTTTGTCTTTTTTGTTATTTCCCTTTTATGTCTTGTTTTGATATCATATTTTTGGCAACTTGTTCCTATTAAGTACAAACCAAAAACATGTGTAATAAGCCACATAATTACAAAGTATTTTATTTAGCAATTATTTTAAGTTTTAGAAAGTTTTAGAATAAAGAAAGAAGTTGTTCCTTGCCCTCTCCAAATTGTTTCCTTTAGTTATTTGTTTTCGAAGGTTGTTAGAATTTCATAACCTATATAAGGTACCAAAAACCTAGCATTTTAATTTTTGAATTAATAAAATTTTAAGAGTAATTCTCTTGTTCTTTGTCAAGAACTTTTGTTAAGGATTGTCAATGTGATGATAATTCACCTTTGAGAACTTTAACTGAAATATTGGGTTTGATTAGTTAGGTTGGGATAGTAGTAGCATTCAACTGGAATTGAATGTTTAAAACTTTTTTTTTTATTATTAAGAAAGGGTTCTTGGGGTTATTTTGTCACAAAGGTTAGATTTTTGAACACTAGAATATTTTTGGATCTGCATCAACATGTCTATACTTAATTTCTTAAGTTTAATCAAAATATTGTTAAATTAACATGTAAAAGAGCAAGTATAAACTTCTCTGATATTATACTTCACGAGTTATCACTTCAATTCAAAATTTTAAATTTTTGTAACCATTAACTTTTGTCTCATAATCTAACTACACTATACTTATGAATTATCTTATCTTTTCTATATAATTATTACCATCAAGCAAATAATATTGAAAATTTTAATTTATTTTGATATGTTATCTATTATGATTTTTTAATAAAATAATTAATGATTATTATGATATAGCATAAGTTACAACTAAAAATAAGGTTTTAATATATTATGACATTAAATAATTAAATAATACAGTTACATAACTTACAACTAGAAACAATGATAAGTTGTCGCTCTTTCGAGTTTAGAAATTTGAATCAATTTTGATTCTTGTCTTTATTAATAAATTTCAGTCACAAATATTTTTAATTGATTTCTCATAGTGACTTGAATATTATTAAGTAATTTAGAATATAGAAAATATATAGTGGTGTATGTTTACTAGAAGTTTAATTCTACTACTTCTAATACATGTTTTTGGTAAAAATAATTATGTTAGTAGTGATATATTTTCTTGATATTTGTGCAAATTATTGAAAAATATAAAAAGTATTGTGGACTGTTGTGTCATGGGGATAACAAGTTATAGATAATCTTTTGCATCAAATTTGATTTTATTGAAGAAAGTGTAAATCACCTAAAGAAGCGAAATATCCGTACCTCAATCCTTTTAAACTAGCAAATTTAAACTTATTATTTGTTATTTTTATTTGATTTCTTGTTCTAGTTGAACAACAATTTAGGTGATTCAAAACTATCATGGAGTCCAATGAACAAGTTTCCAATAACAATTTCAAGGACTTGAACAAGTCATTCCGCTTTAATGAAATTCACTTCAAAAGATGGAAAGGAAAAGTTATTTTCTATCTAATATGTTGATGAAGGTTGCCTATATATGAATTGAAAAGAATCACAAGAAAGTGTTAACTAATGTAATGAATGATGAGGAGAAGAAAGCTCATGAAAAGAAAATTAACAAAAGGTAAGATGATGAATTTCAATGCAGAAATTATTAATTAAATTGTCTTTATGATGAATTTTATGATTTCTATGAAATTTTTATTCAATAGCCAAAAAGATTTGGAAAGCCTTCTAGAAAAAATATGATACTAAAAAAACTGGTGCAAAAAATTATAATGCAAGTCGATATGTCAAATTTCAAATGGTGGACAACAAATCGGAAGTGTTCAAATATATAAACTCCGTCCGCTTGGATTGGGTGTTTTTTGGTTTTATTTATAAAATAATTTTATCGGAATTTGTTATGAGAAAGGAATATTTATAAAATGATTAAATGTGTTTGGATAGATAAATTTGGTTAAGTTATTGATAATTGTGTATAGAAAAAATGATTATTATATATGTAATAATAATTTTATATATTGTTATATAATTAATTAATTAATTAATTAATTATGTGGAACCCAGGTGATGTTATTGCTTCAAAGTACCAGTCAAAAAACCAGTCAAAAAACCATTGGTCAACAAAAAAAACATTATGAAATTGTGTGGGAACCATGTGGTGTTATTGCTTCAAAATACCGATAAAAAAAACCAGTAAAAAAAACCATTTGCCCAAAAAAAATATTATGAAATTGTGTGGGACCAACTATAATCACCTTGTCATTTGTCAGCACATGCAGCATTTCGCAGAGTTTGATGGTGACAGAATACTGTTTATTTTTTTAATAATATGCTAAATGCTTCCGTTGAAAACGTATTTTACAATCGTAATTGCAAACAAGTGAGAAATGATGTGCCAAACACATTTTATTTTGGTTTTACAAATAGATACAAAATTTGATTGTCCAAACGGAGTGATTGTACATGAGATAAGATCGGAAGGACTTCAAATTGATGAACCGTTGCAAATTCCTGCAATAGTGAATAAATTTCCACCATCTTGGAAAGAGTTCCAAAGAGTCTTTGATACGAAAAAAAAAAAGCTTTTCTAGGAGAGTCTCATCACTCATCTAAGGATTGAAGAATAAGCACTCAACCAAGATGTCAAAGAGCAGTCACATTGGTAATGAAAATGATTCGACAAAAGTAAACCTTTTTGCTTCCAATGATAAGTCTGGTGATCAAAATGTGAAAAATAATACCCAATTAAAATAAAATAAAAATAATATAAAAAATGGGCATAAAAATTAATATCCAAATCAACATAAAGGTAATTTTTACCACAAAAATAAGAACTAGGTAATTTTTACCACAAAAATAAGAACTAACAACCACCTTCTACTTCTGCTGCATTTCAAAATCATGGTTATCATGTATGTGAAAAGTAAGGATAGTTTACTAAAGGATATAGATACTGGAAATATGGTTGTACCACAAGTGACACGAAATCGAGATCGTAGATCAAGTTCAAGGAATCCAAGGTGCCCATTCCGAAGGTAGAAGATGAGTAATTTGTTTGGAAACTTGGAATTGGAGAAAAGAGGTAGACAATAAGCCATGTTGCGACGTCTAGTAACGATCGGATTTTTATTTTTAGGGTTTTCTCCCGACGTTGCGACGTCAGGCTATCTCCACGTCGTGACGTGGTAGAGCGTTTATGTTTTTTAATTGTTTTATTAATTTTATAATTTTAATTACTTAATTAATTGGGTTATTTTGTAATAGTTAGGGTTTCTTTGTAAGCCTATAAATAGGATATTAAACTTACGTATTAAGGGAGATTTGAGATTAATGAGAATTTAGTTAAACATAGAGTTGTTTTACCTTTTACGCGAATTGTTTTTCTGAGGAGGGATTCCAATTTGCATTGTGGGTTTTAATTCATGAGGAGGAGATTAAATCTTGCGTGACTTTCTTGTTGATTGTATGTGAGGAGCATCCAATTAATCGCGTTTCAAGCCAATATACAGAGATAGATTGAATTTCACATCGCTTTTTGATTTACGAAAAGGTCTTGGACAATTTTCCACATCGTTGCATCTATTTACATGAGGAGCATGGCTAGATCCATTATCAAGTGGCATCAGAGATTCGGAAAATTTTCGAAAATCAAGTTTTTCAATTTTTCTCAAAATTAGAATTTTAAATTGTTGTTATAGGCAGCCTTGCATGATTTGATTGTGATAATGTTACAACAATTATATCTTTTATTTTGTTTAATTTTGATTTTTGGTGACAAGAAAAAGATTAAAAAAATTGGTGTTATTGCTAGACATCAAGTGGTCCAAGACTGAATTTTGTTTTGGATTGCTTGTATTTTGTGTGGATTTGTTTGGTTTGAATCATCTTTGGTGAAGTTTTCTCTAGTGGTATATTTGATTATTGTGACATGAGTTTTACTTTAACTTGGAATGATTTGAGTTGGGAACAACAGTAGGTGGAAGTGAAGAGGTATATGTCGTATACTTACCTTGTAAAACTGATGATGAATTTGAGAAGAAATTTAACGATGAATTGCCATTGAGAAAGTCAGGCAAAATCAAATTTCCAAGCCACAACCTATTCAGTATTCCATATGTTGTGGATATGGACATGAAGCTCGAGATTGTTCTAATCCTTTTATTGAAAGAAGGATTCCAATGCCTACGCCTAGAGTTCATGCTATAAAGTGTTTGCGATGTATGGCTATAGGTCATAATGCTATTAGTTGTCCAAGATGGTTTGAATTGTATATTGAAGCTCCGAAGGAAGAACCATCTGTCGAAGTTGTTGCTATACCATTATTAGAATGTGTTGAAGATCATGGAGATGAAGAGTCAATCATTGAAGAAACTTTGGTAAAGGAACCATTGTCATCGATGAAGATAGTTCAAGGGCAGTAGGTTAACATAATTATTACTCTTGATGAACTGTCTTGTGATGATGTTGTCAAGCTAATTTCTAAATAACCTTCATGTGCTATAAAAACATACCAAGAACCCCCACGTAGTTTTAATTTAAGTGGAAAGTAACCGAGAAGCAGACCTACTAATGGAACTATTAAAAGTTCCATTAATACACTCAAAGGGGTATATGTCGTTTCTCTACCACCACTACCACAAACCACCACCACCACCACAACCCAACCACTATCTTTTCTTTTTCCTATTTTTTCTCTAGCACCACCCTCCTCCTCCACCATCACAATCACCATCACCATCACCATTATCGATTCACCATCACCATAATTTTTTCTTCCCCTCCCTTAAAAATAATAATAGTAGTATTAGTGGTGATTGCAAGGACGGCTGCGGTAGAAGGTATAAACAAGTCCACATTTGCGGGCCTTTACTGGTCAACCACGAAAGAAGAGGGAGATCTCGTCAGGAAGCTGACACAGGGGAGTCCTCTTTGAAGTGGAATAATGAGGACCACCAGGACTTGGACGACGGGGGTTTCTCTTTCCTCGATTGGATGCTACAGTAGGCAATAGGTACTCACCTCCGATGATACTGCCTAGAGTAGTATGGAAAGAGAGGATTTTTGTTCTTCCTCTTTTGGTAGTTGACAATGGATTAGGGTTAGGAACTTATTTAGATGCTTTGAGTCGTTTTTAGTTCAATGTTGTCTATATTCAGGCCAACCTTTTAATCGGATGATATATTCGATTTCTTTTTCTCTTGAATGCTCTTGGCTCAGGGCACTCTGATCCTTCTAAGTTGAATATTAGGTTTATAATTTTCTCTCTAATTTTGTACAAATACTGAACATTTGAGGGCAATTTGAGAAGATTACTTACATCTTTTGCGTGACATAATTAATACTCATTAGAAAACGAGTGTGACAGACACGTTCTATTAGTGAGTCTGTTTCTCGTTTACTTTCCACTTAGATTAGAACCACGTGAGGGTCCTTGGTAGGTTTTTATAGCACATGGGGATTATTTAGAAATTAGCTCAACCACATGGGGGTCATTGGTAATTAACCCATTCTTTTATTATTTTTAGTGATTGTACATTAATTAATAATTTTATTATATATCATGAGAAGCAAGGACAAGAATTGATTCATGATTTGGATGGAAAAAACCTTGCGGTGAGGTTTGTAACAAAAGGCAAAGAGAGGAAAAATTATGAATATGAAGTTCAATATATTTTGTCTTTTTGTCTTGACAATTTTATAGATTTTGTGTTGGATTTCCTTGTTACCAATCAACAAGATTTGACGTCAAATCTTTTTCAAGTGGGAGATAATGAAGAGAAATCTAAATCATATATCAAGTCCAAGGAATCCAAGGTGCCCATTCCGAAGGTAGAAGATGAGTCATTTGTTTGGAAACCTGGGATTGGAGAAAAGACATGGACAGCAAGCTACGTCGTCGCGGCGTGGAGAGCCTCTGACGTCGCGACGTCTGTGTATATCGCGACGTCCAGTAATAATAGGATTTTTATTTTTAGGGTTTTGTCCCGACGTCACGACGTCGAGCTATCCCCATGCTGCGACGTGCGGGAGCGTTAATGTTTTTTTAAATGGTTTATTAATTTCGTAATTTTCATTAATTAATTAATTAGGGTTATTTTGTAATAGTTAGGGTTTCTTTGTAAGCCTATAAATAGGCTATTAAACTTACGTATTAAGGGAGATTTGAGATTAATGAGTTAAACACAGAGTTATTTTTCTTTTTACGTGAATTGTTTTCCTGAAGAGGGATTTCAATTTGTATTGTGGGTTTTAGTTTCCGGGGAGGGGATTAAATATTGTGTGACTTTCTTATTAATTGTATATGATGAGCATCCAATTAATCGCGTTTCAATCCAATCTACAGAAATAGATTGAATTTCACATCGCCTTTTGATTTATGAAAAGGTGTTGGACAATTTTCCACATCATTGCATCTATTTGCGTGAGGAGCGTGGCTAGATCAGTTATCAACAAGTCAATGTTTGCACAAACCAATGATATCGAAAAGTCATTTGTGGTTATGATTTTAGAAATTAACATGTTGGAGGCGAAGGTGTTTGATGTGTGGATTCGAGTGCATCTAAACATGTGTGTTTTGGTTGTAACTGTTTCAAAAATTACACTACCAAGAAAGATAAAAAATTATGCTTGGTGATTCTCATATAATTGATATTTTGGGTATTTGGTGAGGTTGAACTAAAATTCACTTCTCATAAAACTCTTGTTCTCAAATATGTGTTTCATGTTCTTGACATTAGAAAAACTTGGTTTTTGCAAATGAAGCCAGAGGAGAAGGATAAGGAGGGACCTGAACCCTCTCGAGTAGCTTGTGAAGTGGAGATAAGAATCCGAAAGGGACAGTAGAGGAACATCCCAATCTTAGTCAAAATCAAGAAAATTCTGAGGAAGGCAGAAAGAAGAGTAGAATTACAGTCCCCACTTATGATTCAGAGCCCCCTTCAACAGAAAAGGGAGGCCAGGATAAGTCGGTTAAGCATGATCATGATCAAAGGGGAGAAACGAATGAGATTAGCAAAACAGAAATAGAGGTAGAAGAGAACTTTAATGCATCAGAGATAATGCCTTTAGTGGTGTATGAGAGGGAGGAGCAGGGAAAGGATAATGATTCGGAGATCCTTCCTTTAGCTGTTTATGAGAAAATGGAAGTACTGCATGGAAAGTTTCCTGCAGAAATAGAGATTGATGATTCACAGAAGATCACTGATGCGGGAAAAAATCCAAATCAAAAGCTAGAGGAAAAACAGCTAGATGTGAAGGCTACTCTAATTCATAAAGTGGACTCTGGGTCTAACTTAAAGGAGCTAGTAACGGATCCAGAAGGGGAAACAACGATGGCAGAACAAATTGAGTTCCCAAGGATGGCAGAAGGAAAAGAAGGAAAAGCAGGGACAAGGTTGAAAACGCTTACCCTAGGGAAAAAACGCTCAGCGTCTGGGAACAAGTCCAGGGCCATTGTAGAATCCAAGATGACTCTTCGGCAGTCAGGTGCAAGAACTGGAACCAAGTATTTACATAAATGATAAAGTCTATATATTGGAATATAAGGGGAATCCTCGGGAAAGGTAAATTACATAGACTTTAAAAGTTAGTTAGAAAAAATCAAGTGAATTTTCTGGCGATAGCCGAACCTTTTGCAGGCCAGAGCTCAATGGAGAAAATAAGGAAGAAACTGAATTTTGATGTATATGTATCTAATGAAATATGTCATATTTGGCTTTTTGTCAGGGAGCCTCTTGTATGCCAAATTGTAGAGAGTACAGAACAGCACATCACTTGTAAGCTGAGTCATCCAGAAATGAAAGAGGATGTGCTTGTATCTACTGTATATGCGAAATCTTCTGTGAGTGGTAGGGAGGACTTGTGGGCATCACTTGGTAAGTATGAGCAACTGAAAGTGCCATGGCTGTTATGGGGAGATTGGAACTGTATTGTCCAAGCTTTGGAGAAACAAGGAGGAAAGCCTTGCGGGAGCCATGAAACTAGGGAATTGTCAGAGTTCATTGAACAAAGGGGTTTGGTGGAACCACAGTTTACGGGATCTTTGTTCACATGGTGTAATAATAGGAGGGGAACTGCAAGAGTGTGGAAGAGGTTGGATCGATGCTTAATCAACTTGGAGTTTATCAAATTGAATGTACAAATCTGTATGCAACATGCACTAAGGGCACCATCGGATCATGCTCCGTTGATCCTATATCTTGGAGTTAGGAGGGAGAGTGGACCAAAATCCTTTCGCTTTCAGAACTTCTGGACAAGCCACACTGACTTTTTGAGGGTGGTTGAGAATGCGTGGAAGCTGGATATCAGGGGTACCCCGTTGAGGGTTTTTGCTGAGAAATTAAAGCAAACAAAATTAGCTTTAAAACAGTGGAATAAGGATACTTTTGGGAATATTTTGACAGCAGTTCAGAAGGCAGAGAAACACATGGAAGAGATTGAGAAGGAGGATGCTATCAATCCCCTGTCTAGGGAGGTTTTTAATGAAGCTGCTGCAAAGTTGAAGTTGGCCTTGAGCAGAGAGGAAAGGTTTTGGGCACAGAAGGCAAAGGTCAAGTGGTTACAAGAAGGGGACAGAAACACGGCTTTCTTTCACGCAACTATAAAGCAGAGGCAATCCAGAAATAGCATCAATAGAATAAAGGGAAGTGAGGGGAATTGGGTAGAAAGTGATGCAGAGATAGGGGCTGAAGCTGTGAGCCAGTTTACTAGCTTATACACTGCTGGTCAGGTATCAGAAGACATCAGATCAAGTTTAATCCCAAAGTTGATTTCTCAAGAATGGAATGAAGCTTTAATGATGGATCCTACAATGGAGGCATTGAAAATGACGATTTTTTCTTTAGAAGAAGACAATGCTCCAGGCCCGGATGGATTTAATAGATACTTCTTCAGAACTGTGTGGGATATCATCAAAGAAGACTTACTGCTTGCTGTTGCTAGCTTTCTAAACGGGGAAGAAATTCCAAAGGCAATATCAGTAACGTGGATTGCTTTAATTCCTAAAATCCCAAACCCCTCAACTTTCTCAAATTACAGGCCAATCAGCTTATGCAACTACGTTAATAAAGTCTTGTCAAAGCTTATGGCCTTGAGACTCAGTACTATACTGTCTTCTATCATATGTGGAAACTAGAGTGGATTCGTAGTAAGAAGGCAAATCTTGGACAATTATCTGCTGGTAAGTGAGCTGGTGACTTCCATGCCACGAAAAACTAAGAATGGAAACATAGCGATTAAATTGGACATGGAGAAGGCCTACGAAAGGGTACATTGGCCTTTTCTGTTGCAGATGTTGAGAATTTTTGGTTTTGGGGAAAGGTTCATTGATGTAATCTGGAGATCAATATCGAATGTCTGGAAGTCGATACTCATTAATGGCTCACCACAAGGGTGGTTAAACACGTCCAGGGGACTTAGGCAGGGTGATCCGCTTTCCCCTCTTCTGTTTATAATAGGCTCTGATTACCTTTCTAGAATTTTAAATAATTCAATGGAACAAGTTCTAGTTTACGGAGTTCCAAGAAATTGTCCAAGGATATCTCATTTAGCTTATGCATATGATGTAATTATATTTTCAGTGGCCAATCAGCACGCTCTAAATAGAGTCGTGGAGGATCTGAGACACTATCAGGCAGTGACGGGGCAAAAAATCAACAAGGAAAAGAGTTGCTTTCTATGTCATCATAAATTACCAGGACAAAAGAAGTTTATGGTATCCAGAACAACCAAATTCCAAAAGGGTGAATGGCCGATCAATTATTTAGGGATTCCTCTTCATTATGGAAAACTCAAAGTCAAGCATTTTGACTGATGAATCAGAAGGTAAGGAACAAAATAGGAGCTTGGAATACAAGTTTTTTGTCTAAAGGTGGGAGGATAACTTTAATCAAAAGTGTGTTGTCCACCATGCCAGTCTATGTTACAATGGCGATAAATCCTCCTAAAAGTGTGTTGCATAAACTAGAAAATGTGTTTGCAAAATTCTTGTGGCACAAGAATAAGGAGCAAAGAACATATCACTGGATTAAATGCGACAAAATGTGTTATCCAGTAGAGGAAGAGGGCATTTGTATTGGGGCACTTGAAGACATTGTCATGGCACAAAGTATGAAACTTTGGTGGAGATTCAGAATGAGAGATACTTTGTGGGCAGAATTCATGTATAATAAGTACTGTGGAACATCCCACCCTTCACAAGCAACACTTTACAGGGGTGACTCGATTACTTGGAAGTGGATGTTAAGGCACTCTGACATAGCAGAGCAGTTTTTGGCAGTTATGGTGGGGGAAGGAAATTGCCACATGTGGCTGGATAACTGGCTAGGGAGTGGAAGGCTGTTACAGGAGGATTCTACTACAACTACTCCTGCACTCAGAGATTATATAGCACATGGAGAATGGGATCCCCTTATAATGGCAGAAATTGCTGTTAACTTGAAGGAAAAACTGCCCAAGGATCCTCCCAGTCTGCATGAGGGGAAAGACAAGCTGAAATGGCTACTGTGTGAAGATGGAGACTTTTCCCTCATAACTGCTTATCAAAAAATCAGAAGAAGGAACGATACAAACCCAGGATAGTATAAAGTTTGGTTGGATCAGATGCCGTTGAAGATTTCCTTCTTCATGTACACACTCCTCCTAGATAGAATTCCTCTGGGAGATATGTTACATAGGATAAATGCTTATGGTCCCTTTATATGTCAATTTTGCTTTAAAGATGAGGAAAGCACTAATCATTCTTTTGCGAGTTGCCCGAATGCGAGGCAGGTTTGGAGAATTTTTGCTGCAGAAATGGGAGTTCATGAACACTCAAACTCAATCAGACAGGTTTGCAAAAAGTGGTGGGAGTCTCCTTCCAAAAACACTGTGCATGGATTCCTTTTGAAAGCTTTGCCATCCCTTATTTGCTGGGAGCTTTGGAAGAGCAGAAATAATGCAATGTTTGAGGGGCAGAAATTTGATGTGCTATATGTCATTAAACAAATCATTGATGCTACTGCTCTTCTAACACTGAGAAAGTGGCCCCAAGGAGATTGGGCCAGTCGGGACTGGGGCTGTTTTTGGGGAGAGGTTTTCAATCACAGAACTAGACATAGAATTGTCATCTGCAAATAGAAGCCACCTGACTTTGGCTGGGTGAAGCTTAGTGTGGCTCATAAAGCTAAGAATAACTCTATTGTAGCAGTAGGGATTTTAAGAGACCATAAAAGTGAGATCATAACAAAGTTTCTGGTTCTTTATGATTGGAACAATCCGGTTGGGTTAATTACATATAATGCTTTACTGGAAATGGCTTATCAAGGGATCAAATTTTGTGGAGAAAGGGGGTGGAGGCAGATCATTCTGGAATCTAACCATGTAGGCTTCTGCAAAGCAATACAAGGGAAAATGGAAGACTGCTGGATGATGGCAAATGCATGGTGGAAAGTGGAACAGATCCATGGAAATTTCCTGATCTCCTACTGCTGTGCAGAAGAAAACCAGGCAGCCATTGCTCTTGCACAAAAAGAGTTGGCAAATGAAGAAGGAGATGAGAAGATCTTTCAGGATTGCCTGCTCAGAGATAAAATAGGTATTCCTACTGTTAAAAGAGTTAAATGGGGAGTGCAGCAAAAGTAATCTGGAATGATGGACTCCAAAAATCACAGGACAATGAAAAAGGTAAGATGGTCAGTCTGGGCTGTTGTCTGCTGATTTTAGGACATTTTGCCTATTTCATGTCATTTCTCCTCTGCCTGCTGATGTTAGGGCAGATTTCTTTGACTGAATGGTTATTTTGTTACCAAACTGGAGGCTCCTGTTGTGAGCATATATGTTCAACTTTGTCCTGCTACAAAACTGGTCCAATTGCTGCTGCGTCACGTTTGTTGTAACTGGGAGAATATTAATGGGGAGTGAATGCATTGTTGGGTCAGGTTCTGTATTAATCAAATGCGTGACTGCTCTTGATTTTGGGGCTAGATATTGCTGTAGTATTGCTGAAGTTTATCATTGCTTAAGTATTTTTAAAGTTGGAAGAACGCTGAAGGAGTGCAAATGTATAATAAGGCTAGTCTCGGCAAGAATTCTGAATTTGGGGCATTTGATGTTCAAATGTATGCATGGGTATGTTAAAATGGATACGAATTGGGTCAGATTTGCTGGAAAACATTTTGAAGACTGCATTCTAAAAAGTCTTAGGTTCTTCATTGTACAATTACATTTACTCTTTTGTATAGAAAGGTACATGAGTACAAACTTTGTAAAGGGAGTAGTACTCCCCGTTCTCTTTTGGCTCTTTTGTATATGGAGTAGTACTCCACAGCTGTTTAGTTTCAGATTAGGAACAAGACGGGAAGAACAAGTCCACATTAGGCCTATGGCATGTAAATGGGGTTTTATTCACCAGGTCTATAATTTACTTTGTAAGGGTGATTTTAGGGTAAATCCATCACCCAAACCACATATTAATATAAGAGGGAGTGGCGCCCTCGCAAAAGGTCCGTTGCCAAATTTAAAAAAAAATTCTGGTTTTGGACAAGTTATGGAATCTAATTACTATTCATACTAAGAATGTTACTTTTGTGGGTGAAGAATATGCATGTGATGGAATATTTGCATTAAATATTGAGGATATCAATAAAGGTGTTTCTAGTTCTATATATATGCTTTCTTCTATGAAATTTTACTATGCGCAATTATGCCATGTTGATATATAGTAAGGATATAAAAAATATGAGTAATCTTAGATTAATGTCAATGATAAAAAATGAATTTAAAAAATGTATGTCATGTAGTGAAAAAAATATTACAAAGAAACATTCTAGAAAAGTTCAAAGAAATTCAGAACTTCTTGAATTCATTCATATAGATTTATGTGAATTTAATAGAATTTTAATTTCGTAGCGAAAAAAGGTACTTTGTGACTTTTATAGATGATTTGTTTTTTGAAATTTACTTAAGTTTACTTGTTAAAAAATAAAAATGATGGTTTTGATATTTTTCAAGTATACATAAAAGAAGTAGAAAATCAATTTGATAGAAAAATTAAAAGATTTCGAAGTGATAGAGGTACTGAATATGGATTACTGGAATTTGAATTATTTATTCAATCTTTAGAAATAGTCCCTGAAATTATACCTTCTTATTCGCCATCTTCTAATGGAGTGGAAATAATAGAAAAAATTGATTGGTTTAACTAACGCATTAATGTTACCACTTAATCTTTGGGGTGAGACTATTTTGGCTGCTTGACGTGTTTTAAATAGTATTCCTCATAAACATACTAATCAAACTCCATTTGAATTGTGGAAACATTATAAGCCGAATTTGAGTTATTTAAGAGTTTGGGGCTGTTTGATTTATGTGAGATTAAATGATCATAAAACACCAAAATTATGTGTTAGAACCTCAACTTGTATATTTGTTGGTCATTTCTTAACATGTAAAACTTACAAGTTTTCGGATTTGGAAAGTAGTTAATGTGATAATTGAATTAATAGATACTAGCTTTCATGAAGAAAATTTTTCCAAACTTACAAAAAATAGTAGAGGTGATAGAAATAAAGTTAAAAATCAAATAGATACACTAACTTCTTCTATAGAAAATTATAAAACTAAGAACATTGAACAAAGAAAAAGTAAAAGAGCTAGAGTAGAAAAGAATTTGCAAAAACTTATCTAAAGCGAGTTCATATATACGACGTAGTTCATATAAAAAAGTATCAATTAATCGTGTGTTTTATTGATAAGGAAAGTAGATATAACTATATAAAAGTTCGGGCATTTTCCCGTGCGACTATTGCATATATATGACTTGCATATAAAATTTAAAAAATCAGCATAACAAAAAAAAATAGCATATCAATTTTCACTGTGGCGTATAAAGTATAAAAAAATTAGTATATGAAGTATCAAAAATTGTCGTACAAAGTATAAAAAATTAGCGTATTAATTTCACTTTAGCATATAAAGTAAAAAAAATTAGTGTATATAGTGCAAAAATTAGCATATTAGCGTATAAAATATCAAAATTAGCGTATAACGTATAAAAAATTAGCATATTAGCATATAAAATATAAGAAATTAGCATATAACGTATTAAAAATACTTGATGGAATTGACCCTTTCAACTCATTATTAGAAAGGTCAAGTTTAGATAACTTTTCAAGAAGCCCAATTTCACTTGGTATTGATCCTTTCAACTCATCACCAGAAAGGTCAATTTGAGATAACTTTTCAAGAAGCCCAATTTCCCTTGGTATTGATCCTTGAAATCCAGAAACAGACAAATCTAAATGAACAAGACTAGTCAAATTCCATAGTCATTTTGGTAGTGAAGTGTAAAATGAGTTTGAAGAAAGATCAAGATATATTAGAGAGGACATTGATTTCCCAAAATTATCAGGAATGGAGCCATGGAAATAGCTGGAGGAAAGATCAAGATGAACTAAATCAGTGAGATTAAAAAGCCAGTGAGGGATGTTGGAAATAAAGTAATTCCTACTGAGATCAATTGAGGTAAGAGATGTGAAATTAAGCAGTGAATGAAGATGATGAGGGGTATTGCTAAGTCCACAACCTCTCAATTTCAATGAGATCAAAGAAGGAAGCATGTTCAAAATCTCTAACCAATTATCAACATTTGAAAGGTTTGTTCGAGAGAGAGACAAACTTTGTAAAGAAGAAAGGCTTCCAACCCAATAGAGATTATTAGTCATCAATAAATTAACACCAAAACCTATCAATGGATTAAGATCAAAATCTATAAATGGATTATCACCGCCAAAATCTAAATGCTGTAAGTTGGAAAGGTTTCCCAAATTTGGTGGTATTTCTCCATAAAACCCAGCATTGGAGAGGTTGAGATATATTAAATCTTTAAATGATCCAAGAAATGTTGGAATTTGGATTGTTGAAAAAGTATTCCAACTTAGATCTAAGTAACGCAAATGTTTCAAATGGACCAAACATGGATTCAACTGACCTGCTAAACAAGTGTCACAGGGAAATCCAAAATAATAAGAATAATCTTGGACTGGATTACCTAAATCAAGCTTCACCACGTGCCCAGTATCTTTGCTGCAACCAACACCTCTCCATGCACAACAGTCTTTTCCATTCCATGATGACAAACGATTTGATTTATCTACCAAACTTTGCCTAAATTGAATAAGAGCTTTTCTTTCACCCTCAATGCAGCTGCCATATGAAGTAGTAGTATTAGTTTGATCTCTACTGCTGTAGCCATATACAATTTGGCTGATGAAAAGAAGAGCAGCAACTACGACAGCTACTGGAGTTGAATCAGCAGGAAAATGAACCATTTTGTTCTTCTTTTCTTGCGCAAATGAACTGATTCCTAAATGTTTCTATTTATAAACTTTTGGATGTAAATTCCAGTGTCTTGTTTTGTTGGTACAAGTGTTCATACAGTTATACACTAATTAACTTTTGAAAAAAAGAACTTGCGGTGGATTTCACTTCTACAAAACCAACTTGGACCATTTTTCTCATGCATTATAAGTCTTGGTCAATGTGAGCCCATCCATTTTTGTCCATAAATATTTATTGTAGAATATGAATTGGAAGTGAGGGAAATATTTAATTTAATAATGAAATTGCCAATTTGTAGTTTAATTACAATATTCTTGGCGTCATTTTCTATGAGGTTGGAGCAATTAATTCATCAAACAAATACTACTATAATTAAAATCAGAAAAAGAAAAAAATTATAAAATACTTACAAATTATTAGATACATAAAAGTATTAAAAAGATTAATTCTCATACAAATTCTAACTTTCTAAACTTTTTTCCAACAACTAGACAAAACCTACCACAAGCAATCAAGTCTTACTACAAAGTACAAATAAAATTCACTAATTAAACTTAGTTTTAATTAAATGTCTAACAACATGATATTGTTTTGTTTATAATTAATTATTTCCTAAACAAAATCCTAAGTTAATTTAAAAAAAAAAAATTGGTGTGCTAGATTGAACAACTAGCGTGGTGTTAATGTGATTATCAAGCATGTTATAATTAAGACTTAAAAGGCCAAGCAAAACGTTAAGATTTTTGGAATTTGGATATTCACATTATATATATATATATATATATATATATTGGAATTTATTGATGGTCTCTTCTTTGAAATGCTTTAAACAATGTAATATAGCCAAATGGATCTTTTGTTATATTCCTTGTTTAAATTTATAAATACAGATAACGGGTATTTAACATTTATTCTTTAAGGTTCACTAATCACTTGATAGAGTTTTAGTAAAATATATGTAACTTGTTTTTATAAATTGAATCAAGAACTGAAAGAGTGAATGAAATAGAAGATTCAAAAGTGGGAATTAGTAATTAGTAATAACGAAACAATATAAATAGAAATTTTTTTCTCAAATTAAGATGTCATCATATATGTCTTGTTTCAAATTTTTATGTTGTCCTCATCTCCCAATTGTAATGCTTGGAGAATGGAGTCTCTTCCTCAAGAAAATTTGGTTTTCATGCTTTGAATTTTTTTTTTTTTAAATAGTTCATAAATGCAACGTAGAGCTTAATTCAAGGATTAAGGCCAAAAAGCTCATCAAATCCAACAATAACGAGTAAACACGCAAGAACCTGAAATTGGAATGCAACTAGTTTATTCAGTTTACCTACACTTTACTAGGTGTTTTTTCTTTACACCTATAATTTGAATTGTTTATTTTATCCAATTTGTTTTATTAGAATTTTTAAAACTAAAAACAATGCTACATTTGCTACAAAGTTTTTTATGTATGTTTTTATTTTTGTTTATTAATAAAATATAAATTTTTAATTTTTAATTGTAATTTTTTAATAATGAGCAGTTTTCTTAACATAATTTCACACCAAAACAAACTTGATCATAAAATATTAAATTTTAAATTTTTATTAATAAAAAAAAATTCATCAATTAATTTAAATCAGCTCAAAATATTTCTTTTTATAAGAAAAAATATTTTTTTTTAAAAACCCCATGCAAATGATAAATTCTCAATATTCTTTTTCTTTTCATTTTTTTCCCTAACAAACGACTTTTAGGGTGAAGAATAACATTTGATAGATAAAATTGAATATTCTGATTAAGCAAAGACTTGACTTAGTAATTAGGATAAAGTTGATGTCACAATTTGAAGCTACCAATAATTAATATTTCAATTGGACCAATCAATTAATCGAACAAATAATAATTCAATAGAATTAATTGAAGGGAAAAAAAGTCTTCCAATTATACAATAAGTGATTATAACTTTTATGTAACTTGATTAGTTATTACACTCAAAGACTTGTTGTCTTCAAGGAGTGAAGACTACTCCAAGCTTTCTTTCTCATTCCTTGAAGGGCCATCCATCAGTTGAAGTGATATTGATGATGTTGGCATTCTCATTCTTTTTCAGTTTCGTATGGATGTTCCATATTTTTCTCTTTTCTTTGAGTATTCACCCTATATTAATTCATTTTCGGCTTTGTTTCTTATTATTTTCATTTTTTAAAAATAAATAGAACAGGAAAATATATGGTGGAGTCATACATGGGAATTGGAACTCTTATTGGCAATTGTCTTGATGATTGTATTGATATATATATCCAGCTTTAAATTTAGTTTATTTAAACAATTTTAGTACATAATGCAATTTCCAACAAGTTTCTCAATAAGTTTTAAAGTCAAGTTTGTAACCAAGCCGACCGAGAAGGCCACAATAATGAAGGTGGAATATTCACTTGCTCATCATTTATTTCTTTAAGTGAATGATTTTCACACTAAAAATGACAGTTTGATAAAATTGAAAAATGATTGAATCTTAAATATGAAATTTGAAAGTAATAAATTGATGAATTCATTAATTTTATATGATTGATAATAGTGGCAGAATCAGAGGGAATTGTTTGGGCGACAAAAAGTTATATTTTAATTTTTAGAAGGGCGAAATTCTATTTTTTTTTTGAGAATGCAACTGAAAATTTATAATTTTTATAAGAAAATACTATAAATTTTCAAATTTTAAGGGGCGCAAAAATTCACGGGTGTTGATAATCCAACTTATTTCCAATGTCCCACTCAATAGCCATTCCCAATTCTCCCTTGATCTTTTAAATGGCAATAAAGCCCTATATATGATTAATAGGAGATCAGATCCTCTGTCCAAGATTATCTGTGTCTTATTCTGTCCAATATCCAAAACGGCTTAGTTTAACTAAAACTAAGGACTAAAAGTATAAATATCATTAAAATTACATTATAATTATTAGACCCTAACCAAGAAATGAGTGAACCCTACGACGTAGTTTAATATTAGACACGATAAGACAGAAAGAATCTTGAACAGAAGATTCCAACTCAATTAATAACCGCAACCAATGAAAGTTTCCTAAATGCTCAAAAAGGTTTGTAACTTGTAATTTTTTGAAAGCTAATTTAGTTTTGCATTCAATAGCTAAGGCTTATCAATAATACTTTTTACGTTGTCAGTGATACTTTTTAATGTAATAGTGACATTTTTATAGCGTCCCTAATGGACTGCAAAGAGACAAGTATGTTGTATAAGAATAAAAAAGAGACAAGTACAGTCTCTAGCATCCCTAAAGTACAACATCTAAGGTATTAACTACTTGCTAGTACACCGTAGGTTGGTTTTTTATTCTTATACAAATGTATTTTTATATAAAAAGTATATATATTGATAAGCCATAGCTATCAATATAAAAAGTATCACTAACAACATCTAATGTTATAGAGACATTTTTATAGCGAATAGTGATACTTTAATCTTATCAATAATACTTTTTAATGTTATAAAAATACATTTAATGTTGTTAGTGATACTTTTTAATGTAATAGTGACACTTTTAATATTATAGTGATATCTTTAATGTTATAGTGATACTTTTAATATTATCAGCCATACTTTTTTAATGTATATTACTTAATAGTCAAAAGTGATACTTTTTCATGGCATATTTCTATCCTTCTTTTTTTTTTTTTTACAGAAGTGTTATATTTAAACTGTCAAGTTATACTTTTTTAAGTAACCTAGTGTGTGTTACCTTTATAGTCAAGAGTAATATTTTTTAATGCCTCTTTTATCACATGTTGAAATCACAATTAACTTGTCGTCACATGTATAAAGCTGCTTCGCGGAAATCAGGCGAAAAGAATTTTTGCCTAGATTATTATATTTATAATTTGGAAAAAATTCCTAAGTCAATGAAGAGGCTTTATCATCTCATGATCCAATATTTTGAAAGAGGCTATTAATGATGAAATAGATTCTTTTCTCTTTAATAAAACATGAAAATTATTAGATTTACCACCACGCTGTAAATGGATTTTTATAAAAGTTTAAGAACTAATGGAATAAGTAAAAAATTTAAAGCAAGACTAATTGGTAAAGGGTTTAAACAAAAAGAAACAATTGATTTCCTTGATACTTTTTCTCCTGTGTCTAAAATAACATTAATTAGAATTTTAATAGCTACTTCAGTTATTCATAATTTAATTATTTATGAAATGAATGTAAACATGATCTTTTTAAATTATGATTGAGAAGGAAAAATATATATGGATCAATATGAAGAATTTATTGTACAAGGCCAAGAAAATAAAGTGTTTAAATTGAATAAATTATTATATGGTTTAGAGAAAGTACCAAAATGGTGGCATGAAAAATTTGATACTTATTTGCTTGAAATGATTTTAAATATAGTAAATACGATAACTGCATTACATTTTAAGGGTATGAATAAATCACGCATTATTATTTGTGCATATGTTGATGATTTATTAAGATTTGGCTCCAATTTAAGCATAGTTAAAGAAATTAAAATTTTAGTTGAGAAATACTTCAATATGAAGATTTTGGGTGAAGTTAGAGTCATTCTTGAAATAAAAATTATTAGAATTAATAATAAAATTTTTATGCATCAAACTCAGTATATAGAGAAAATTGATAAATATGGCTATATTGATTCTAAATATATTAGAACACCATATGATCATAATGTTTCTTGACATCATACAGAAAATGAAAGTAATATACATAAACAAGAAAAATATGCTAGTATAATTGGTTGCCAACAATAAGCAATAGATTGTACACGATAAGATATTGCTTATACCACAGAAGAATTAGAAAGATTTACTAATAGATTATATATTACTTATTGGCAATTGACTCTATCATGAAATATTTAGTTAAAACCAAATCCTATGGTTTATTTTATAAAAATTATTCAGTTGTGGTTGAAGGATTTTAAGATGTAGATTGGAATACAATCTTAAGATATTCATTATGAACTAGTGATTATATTTTTATTTTAAATGGTGGAGCAATATGTTGGAAATCAAAGATGCAATATAGAAAAATCCAAAGTGGAAACTGAGTTAATTGCTTTCATTTCTGATAGTGAAGAATCAAGTTAGTTACGTGATATTTTCTATAAAATGTAAAATTCCACTATGAGAAAAGCAAGTATTACCAATACTCCTTCATTGTAATGGTACTGCAGCTATTGTTAGAGTAAATAATCAATATTATAATGAGAAATTAAGAGTTATACATAGAAAATACAATACTGTTCCAGCATATTTTGGACATTGTGCCATAATGTGAATTATGTGAAGTGAAGTGGTAATTGTATCACCTTTGACAAAAGTTCTAGTTAGAGAAAAAAATCTGAAATATCTTGAGAGAGGTGGGATTAAAATCCATAGATACATAAATCATACCTAAGAATACCCAACCTAATGATTTGTGATCCCAAAAGTTAGGTTCAAAGGAAAAAACAAATTACATAGTGATTTGAAAGAATATGCAATTTTTTTTTTTTACATAGCCAATCTCTGTGATATATGTTCATGTACCCTGTAATGACATATATAAAGGTTATATTGAAAACTACTTAATGAAATCTATACATCTTATAAGTGCGATATTTGAGTGTTAGAAATATGCTTGATAGATTTTATCTATACGAGTGTAAAAGGGGGAGCCGTCTTAAAGAAATTGGGACTTAATCTCTTATAATCGAGAGCATAAGATAGAGCACAAGGTCGAAATGTCCCAACTTTAAAAGACACCAAATCTTCTGTCCAAGATTTTGTCTGTATTATTCTGTCTTGGTTAAAACTACCTCGTAGGGTTCACTAATCTCTTGGTTAGGGTCTAATAATTACAAAATAATTTTAATGATATTTATGCATTTAGTCCATACTTTTAATTAAACTACGTAGTTTTAAATGTTAGACAGAATAGGATTGGATAAATATTAGACAGAGGATCTGGACTCACATTAAAATACTCAAGAGTACACCTAAATTATGGACACGAGATCTTCTGTCCAAGATTTTGTCTGTTTTATTATGTCCTAATTAAAACTACGTCGTAGGGTTCACTAATCTCTTGGTTAGGGTCTAATAATTTTAAAGTAATTTTAATAATATTTATGCATTTAGTCCCTACTTTTAATGAAACTACATAGTTTAGACAGAATAGGACTGGATAAATATTGGAAATAGGATATAGATTCTAAATTATGATGTGTGATGGATGATTTTCTATATCCTTAAAGCAGTCATAATTCAAGACCAAAGTTCATTACTATCTCCAGTATATAAAATTATCTTAACACTAAATATTAGGTTCAAGGCATTACTACCTATATTATGTATTATACTTATTTCTTGCCATATGATATATTTTATTAAACTAAATGGGGGATTTTTATGATATTTTAATAAAATACGAGCTCCATTTGGACGAGGTATTTTTGAATTTTATCATGAAATTTTTTTTCTTGGGATTTGTTATGAGAAAAGTATATTTTGAAAGTGTTTGGAATGAATGATTTTGTTTTGTTGGAATTTGTATTGAAGATTTTTTTATTAATAAAAGTTTGAAATTTGAATTTGAATTAATATTTTATTAATTTATTTTAATGGGAATTGTGTTAGAAAGAATTGCTTGTTATTAAAATTTAAAATTTAAATTTAAATTTAATATTTTATTTATAAAAATCATTGTAGCAAAATTAATTACTGTAGCATTGTTTTGGTTTTTAAAAATTTTTATAAAAAAATTGAACAAAATAAACAACTCATTTTGCAATAGTGAAATAAATCACTAATTTTGCAACGTCTAAACAGAGCACATTATGATATAGCATAAGTTATAATAGAAATAAGATTGTAATTATGATATTAAACAATAACAGTTACATAAGTTACAACTAGAAATAAGGCTAAGGTATTACTCATATGATTTTAGAAATTTGAATCAATTTTGATTATAATATTTATTTATAAAATTTAATTACAAATATTTTTAATTGATTACTCATTGTGACTTGAATATTATTAAGCAATTTAAAATATAAAAAAGACATATACTTATGTTCGTATACTAGAATTTTACTTCTATTACTTCTAATATATACTTTTGGCATGAAAATAAGGTGTTAGTAAAAATATTTTTTTCTTAATAGTTATCCAGATTATTGATAAATATAATTAGTGTGGCTAGACTGTTGTATTTTAGGGGTGAAAAGCTAAAGATAATACTTTTCACCAAAGTTGATTTTTTGAAGAAGTTTTGAATTATGTAAAAAAGCGAGATCCACTGCTTCAGTCCTCTCACATTAGCAAATCTAAACTTATTATTTGTTAGTTTTTTAATTTGTTGTTCTAGTTGAACAACATTATCTACAAAAATAAAAGTTAAAATAGATACTAAATGGTAAATTACTTCATATTTTTAGTTATAGAATTTTTATTTATATTCCTATTATTTCTATACAAATTTATATATTTGTATTTTTAGTTAATTTTTAAATTAAATACACGTAAACTTTGTAAATATAAAATTCTAGATTTACATGTCAGTTACATCTTGCTTCCACGATATCTTATTTTTCAGCTGATACATTTCTAAGAATAATAGGAACTATACCATTTGTAATATATTAAGAATTTTAGTTATGAATAAATTGTACAAGAGTGATTATTTTATTTTAAAGGATAAGTAGTACGGGGGAAATTCTTAATAAATTAATTATACGTGAAAGTACGTATAAAAATAATTTATCTACAACACTAGTAAATTCTAGGAAAAATAATCCTAAAAAGTAGGAATATAATACCTTTAAACCCAAGGAAAATAAAGCTAAATAGTAGGAAAAGAATACCTTACATACAAGGAATTTAATACATGCAAACCATAAAAAAATAAGGTTAAAAGATAGGAATAAAGTACCTAATATAAGAAACTACAATACATGTAAACCCTAATTAATATCTATAAATAGGACTCTTACGCATTAAAATTCTGCACACAAAAGAACAAGAGGGGAAGTTAAAGTAAGCTATGAGAGTTTTGAAGGAGAAAATATGATGAATTTAGATTAAAGTTATCAAAAAATGCATCAAAGATAAGTAAATTTCTAAATCCCTTAAAAAATATTAAATATTCAATCTTTTCCAAATAAGTTTATATGTATTATAATTTATGTGTGCAAATAATTTGAATGAATAATACAACTTTGGTTGTGTGATTGGAAGTGAATTTCTAGGTATGTATGCAAAATTACAAAATCATGTTTTATTACTGTGATTTATGCATACAAAGATAAATATGTACTACAATTTATATGTTCAAATAATGAAGGTAATGTTTATTTCTTCTCCCTTTACTCACATATTAGACGTGTTATTTTTTAAAGAGAAAACAAAACTTGAGTTGCAAGATTTTTTTATTTCTCTGAATATATTTAAAATTTTGAATGCAATTTGAACGGTACGATTTCGCCAAAGTTATTAGAAGTGATGGAATCTAAACGAATTTTGAACATGCATGCAAATTAGTCAAAAACTTTGACTTGCACGGCTTTATGAAAAATTATGAGATGCAATTTATATTTTTAATAACTAAAGCTTGAATTAAAATAATATATATATATATATTATTTTAATTCAAGCTTTAGTTATTAAAAAAATAAAGTATATATATATATATATATATATTGGTACTATCTCATACAAGAATTAACATGTTTAATGGGACGAAATTGATAAAACTAAAGAAAAATAGGGAAAGTTTGAAAAATAAAGGTATATAACGAGGGTATTTATAGAGATAACTAAACAACCGTAAAATAGCTAGAAAAAGAAACTACTAAAATATCTAGAAAAGAAAACTACTAAAATAAAAATAACAAAAGCTAACATCCCTCCTCAAACTCACAATACTACAGCTAGAAGCATAAAGAGTTTTCAGAAGTATAGAGAGTTTGCCAAATAGAAAATGAAAATGGGAAGAGTGCGGCTTGGCAAACATGTCGGCAATCTGCATAAAAGAATGAACAAAAGCCAATGTGATGGTAAAAAGTTGAAAATGATGTCGGGGTTAAGTGACAATCAATTTCAATATGTTTGGTCCGCTCGTGAAACACCTAATTACGCGCAATTTGAATTGCACTCTTATTATCGCAATACAAAGGAGTAGGGTGTTGTAGCAACCCATATCCGCAAGCAACTAATGTAACCAAACTATCTCACAAGTAGTTGAAGACATGGCACGATACTCAAATTCTATGGAGAACCGAGAAATACCATCTTGTTTTTTACTCTTCCAAAAAATAAGAGAGTCACCGAGGAAAATACAAAAGCCAGTAGTGGATTTGCGAATCTGTTCCATTCTGAAGAAATGTCAATCCAACAAAACGTGGGGTTGATCAGGCCCGCAAGTTTTATTCTTTTTTCCAACCACTTGAGAAACCAATTTCTCATTCAAAATAATAGCTTTTATCCAACAATCCCCCACATGAATGAAAAATTGTTTTGACTCGACGTTGGTGTTCATCAATAGATTCCTGCATAGGAAAAGTAGGTGTTACCCTTTGAACTTCTCCCTTGTAAAGTATGTTTGCTTTACTAGCTGTCCAGTAGATGCGATGTCCTTGAACTGTCCTGCTTTTTAGTGAAAGAGTCCACATAAATTACACAGATATCTTTTTCCTGAGTTCAGTTCTCATGATTTTGTTCATTTTGGCCATGAACACGTCATGGTTTTGCATGAGTTTCTGAAGAATTGAGTCTGAACAATTCTACTTAGAAGCGGCCCCACTTCTCTCCCACATAGGTGATTTCTTAAGTCCATAGTAATACAAATTACTTCCTTAAGTATCATTAAAGCAATAAATTGTTAACTTTTTCCATTACGTCACTGTTTCATGACAGGAATGAGTTGAGGTTACCCCCACAGTGACAAACTAAGTCTTACAAGTAGGTTGTCCTATTGAACCTAGATCTTGGGATCTCCAGTGAACTAGGTTGGGTTTTCCTTCATAAGACTTGTATTTTCCACAGACTTTACTCCCATTCCTTTTGTCAATTTCTCAACTGCATCTTTATTTAACCCTTTGGTTAGCAGATCCGCAATATTATCTCTTGACCTTACATAGTCAATTGAGATAAATCCAGTTGAGAGCAATTGCTTAATGGTATTATGTCTACGAATATGTCTAGACTTACCATTATACATAGCACTCTGTGCTCTTCCTATTGCTGATTGGCTATCACAATGAATGCAAATAGGTGGCACAGGTTTTTCCCATTTAGGAATATCCTCCAAGAAATGGCGTAGCCATTCTGCCTCTTCTCCATATTTATCCAATGCGATAAACTCAGATTCCATCGTGGATCTGGCTATTACAGTTTGTTTTGAGGATTTCCAACTTATAGCAGCTCGGGCAAGTGTGAACACATAGCCAATAGTGGATTTAGAATCCTTTACATCAGATATCCAATTTGCATCTGTGTATCCTTCTATCACCGCCGGATATGAGATATAATGTAATCCATAATTACGAGTATAACGAAGATACCGTAATACTCTAGTAATTGCAGTCCAGTGTTCAACACTAGGATTACTTGTATATCCACTCAACTTGCTTATCGCATAAGCAATATCTGGTCTAGTACAACTCATTAGATACATAAGACTCCCAATTATCCTTGAGTATTCCACTTGAGAAATACCCTCTCCGTGATTTTTGGATAAATGGAGACTATTATCTAATAATGTTCTGGGAATACCGGAGTCATTCTTGATAAACTTATCAAGAATCTTGTCTATATAATGAGTCTGACTCAAAATTAGACCATCAGCTGTTCTAATGATTTTAATTCCGAAAATCACATCAGCAAGTCCCATATCTTTCATGTCAAACTTTGAATTCAACATGCTTTTGGTAGATTTGATAATCTTATCATTGCTACCAACAATGAGTATGTCATCCACATATAGACATAAAATGACATAGTCATCTTCTGTCTCTTTGACATATATACACTTATCACATTCATTGATTTTGAATCCATTGGTAATCATTGTATGATCAAACTTCTCATGCCATTTTTTAGGTGCTTGTTTCAAACCATACAAAGATTTCGCCAATTTACAGACCTTTTGTCTGTTCCTGGAGCCACAATCCACCATTCATTTTGATTGGATCCGACCAAGTTTACTTCGGATATCACAACAATCAAATTCATATCTTCCACATCTTTGGTGATGCCATCAATCATGTTCATTTCATGATATTTTTTCGGAGCTCGACATTCAGTCGACTTGTGACCTTGTTTGCCACAATTGAAGCATTTTCCTTTGAATTTATACTTTCGCTTTGAGACACCTCCAGTTGTCCCAAGCTTCCCCTTGAACTTGTTATAGTTCTTAGTTTTGTTTTTGGAACCTTGACTTCTGCCATGTTCCACAACATTTACCTTTGCATCCGTAGGATTCATTGCCTTAAGTTCGGAAGTCTTGTTGTCTTCTTCAATTCGAAGTCTAACAACAAGATCCTCTAAGGTCATTTCCTTATGCTTATGCTTGAGGTAGTTTTTTTTTGAAATCCTTCCAACCAGAAGGTAGCTTCTCAATTATAGCAGCTACTTGGAAGGTCTCACTCGTCTGTTTGCACCTAACAGCTTCACCAGCGAACTTGAACTTGTAGGTTTGATGAACACCAAAAATATGCAGAGAGATTTATATAAGGAAGGAGTTTTCAAAAGTTAGGTTCTTGTCTCTGGAGAAGCTATATTTATAGATGAGAAAAGAAACCTTTGGATTGACCAGAAACTCTTTATATTTCCAAGAAACTTTTCAGATTTCAAGGAAACTCTTCAGATTTCAAGAAAACTCTTCAGTTTTCAATAATGAATTAAATTCATAAACTCTTCAAATTTAAATAAGAATTAAATTCATAAACTCTTCAGTTTATTGAATTAAATTCGGTTCATTGAATCTGTTCCATTCTGAAGAAATGTCAATCCAACAAAACGTGGGGTTGATCAGGTCCGCAAGTTTTATTCTTTTTCCCAACCACTTGAGAAACTAATTTCTCATTCACAATAATAGCTTTTCTTCAACAATCCCCCACATGAATGAAAAATTGTTTTGACTCGACATTGGTGTTCATCAATAGATTTCTGCATAGGAAAAGTAGGTGTTCCCTTTGAACTTCTCCCTTGTAAAGTATGTTTGCTTTACTAGCTGTCCAGTAGACGCAATGTCCTTGAACTGTCATGCTTTTTGGTGTAAAAAGTCCACATAAATTACACAGAAATCTTTTTCCTACGTTCAGTTTCATGATTTTGTTCATTTTGGCCATGAACAAGTCCTGGTTCTGCAGGAGTTTCTAAAGAATAGAGTCTGAACAATTCTACTTAGAAGTGGCCCCACTTCTCTCCCACATAGGTGATTTCTTAAATCCATAGTAATATAAAGGGTTAATTACAAAAAACCTCCCTGGGGTTAGGCGAAATTTTAAATTACCTCCCTAACATATAAAAGCCTACTATTTACTTCCTTGTACTTTGGGTTTTTTTGAAAAGTAACAGAAATTGAATAACTTCACGGAATTTGTAAACACGCGCACGACCATTCTGCTGAAGTCTATTGAATCGTCTTAGTAATTTAATTGATCATCATTAACATCCTTCTCCTTATCAGCTGCATCCAACAACACTACTCCCACTTCTCCCACCAAAGGAAATCCTATTACTTCGCAAGAGATATAACTCCTACTCCTCCACCACCTCTTCACGACCAACGTTCTATGATGGCGATATCGCAACAAGCACCGCAAGAAGCTCAAATGCTCACTTTTCCCAACCACCCAGACCATCATCATCCAAGAAAAAGCGCATCGCCACTGCCACGAGAAACAAATCCTCGACTAAGTTCGATCATAGGCCTTCTCCAAGGCTATTGAGCACCTGTGTCTCTACTGGCTGTAGCTTCCGAGCCGCCTGCAGTACAATTGAATCCGTTTGGACTAAGCCCGACTCAACCCCTGAAGATTACCCAAATTCTCCTGTCGATAGTTCCTCCGACAATGAGTCTATTATACCATGGGTTAAAAAATCCTCACATCACGGGCTAAAATTGAAGCATGGATTGGGGATTGAAAATCGAAGCACAGATTGGGGTTTGAAGAAGAACGATGCTTTACCATGGTTTAAAATCAAAGCACAAATTGGGTGATTGAGATCCAAAGCATAGATTGAGAATTGAAGAAGAACCGATGCTTTGCCACCTCTACTATGATTCGGTATCTTCAAACTAGATTTAATTCCATATAGAGTCCTCTTCTCACGCCTTTTTCTCTTCTTCTTTTGAATTGAATCATCTTCTGCTTTTGATTTTAATGGTATTGAATTTCAAGTATGTCTACAAAGGTCGGCGGAGGATGGCAGAGCCTAGGGTTACGGTAGTGATGTGAGAATTTTTTTTATGTAATTGTTGTTGGAGCTATCCGAATTGAGATGTAATTATCGTTGAATCTTGTACCAATTGAAGGTAATGATATGGAGATTTTTTATGTTAAAGCAGTGATGCGAGAATTTTTTTATGTAATTATTGTTGGAGCTCTGCGAAATTGGTGCAGGAAGTTTCTACAAAGAAGACGAAGTATTTTGTCTTTTTAATATTATATAAATTGAGGTTATTTTTGTCTTTTTATTAGTTTAAGACACACTAAATTAACTGTTTTGGGATAAATATGAATATATGATAATTACTAACCAATTGTAATTATCCAAAAATTTTCCAACATTTTCCGACGTCGCAACGTCCAATTCTAAACAAATTAGAATTGTTTCACAGTAAGCCACGTCGCGACGTGGAACTTTCTCCACATCGTGACGTCGGAAAAATTTCTGCAATATCCTTTTTTTCATATTTTTATTGTTTTGATACCTTCAATATTGAAAATATCCAACAATTTTTTCACATTTCTTATATTTATTCATTTTTGCTTATATTTGTGTTCTGCCTTGTTCCATCTTGAAACAAAGAAAAAAAAAACTTAACAGCTTGATTGATTTGAATGGTGAATTTTCCACCTTTTTTATATGTAGTCGTTTGTTTCGCTTTCTTATTTGGCTTAAAGTGCTTTATTGCATAGTTTTTATGGTATACTATCAAGACAATCAATAAGAGAATCAAGAGATTTCTATTAATTGTAATTATATCATTACTTAATTTATTATATAATTAGTTTAATCTATACCTATATATATATAATATTGATCAATGAAAAATATGTGCCATACTTTTTTAAAATCTCTTTTTCATCTATTATGGCACCAAAATAAAAATCTATTACTTTTTTTTAGCTGAACTGATTATTGAAGTTTTTGAATAAATTGATATTGAAAGAAAAAAATGATATCAAATAGATTTTCATGTTGTTTGGACTTTTAGTATTATGGTATTAGTGTAGTATTTCAAAATAAATTCCAATGATTTTGGTGGCTGATTATTGTTTCTCCCTCAATTGACATCCTCAGTCCTTTAATTCAAGAAAGGCATATATGGTTGTAAGGGTTATTTTGTTCTAATCTGTGAAGGGATATTAAAAATTATTGTTTCATTGGTGACTATATTAAACAATTGCTCTTTTGAGAAGCAATCCAATTTTAATACAAATTTAATTATTTTATGTTTTTGCCTGTTCATTGTGTTATTTTGGTTGAGATTAGTAGCATTAATATTTTCGTAAATGACCAGAAGTCCAGAAGACTTGTTCTATTAATAAATTAATAATGTATGACCAGAAGTTTGAAAGACCCGTTATCCTCTATTAATCAATTGATAATATATGACTACAATTCAATTAGTTTTCCATTCTTTTGTGACCTTTACATTAAAAAACAAACAAAAAAATAGATACCAAAAACAAACTCTATCTCTTTTTCTTTGCATCTTTTTCGTTCTACTTTTATTGATTTTTTTTTTCTCAAAATAGTATTATTTTTAAAATCTTTCCCAAAATAGGATGTTTTTAAACACCCTTTTTGGATATAAGGTTCTCGCATTCACGAAATGCGAGTTAACTGATATCGTATTGCGCGGATATGATTGAAGGAAAAAAATACAAAATATTAAAAAAATGAATTAAATATAATTAAAAAATTAAAAATTAATTTAATTAAAAAATGAAATCACTTATGAAAAATGAAAAAAAAACACATTCTTTACAATCCTTAATTTGAAGTTTCTGCTGTCTCACAATCGAAAACAACGAGCTCTGTTGGATTCATTCTTCGACACTCTTCACTATTGGGTTGGATTCATTCTTTGATGCTTCTCACCTTAGTTTGTAGTCCAGAAGATCACCAACTCGAACTCACCTCTCTTATCTTATTGTTGGACACAAGAATGAGAACCCTAGATCCAAAAGAAAATCAACATTATAGTGTGAGATTTTAACTCTATTACCTAACAAAACCTCTAACATTTCAATTGTAGTGTTGATGTCTTCGTCAGTGGCTCCAGAGTAGTCAATGCAATACCTTCTTCATCTGAGACATTCAGCATTTGCAGGTATGAAATTAATTTGTGTAATGAAAATTGTAATTTATTTCAATTTTTCATGATTTATGTATAAAATGTTTATTTATTACCGATTTAATTTCATTTAGAATGACATAATTAGGGTCAGCTTTCAGTTAGTAGTTAATTGGAGATTAGAAAAATGGTGAATTTTGGTTGAAGACAGAAAAATTTCTAACGAGAAAAGTAGGAAAAAAAATAGAAACATAAGCAAATTACCTCAGATATTACATTTAGTCATCCGTAGGCATTGAGGAAACGACAAGTACGTCAACTACACATATTAACTGGACTTTGTGTTAGTAGTCCGATTTGTTTGATGATAAGTCCGATACATTATCCAGATTACTATCAGCATTGAACCAGACTTACATCCAGATGAGGAAGCATGTAGTTTACTCATTAAGTCAGTCATCCAAATTATTGTCATATTGATCCAAACTAACATCTAGACGATTAAACATGCTGTTTACTCGTTAAGTCAGTCATTCGAATTTTTGGCATATTGATCTTGACTCACATCTGGACAAGTAAACACTTGTTAAGCCAGTTGTTCGGATTATTGTCATATTAATCTAGACTCACATTCGGATAAGTAAACATGTGGTTTACTCATTAAGTCAGTTGTCTGGATAGATCATCCGAATTCTGTATGTAAATATTTGGGTTGTATATGTTTTGTAGTGGCATATTTTGGTCAATAAATGTGTTGCGAATGAATTATTTTACCCTATATATTTGTTGCACGTTATTTTTTAATGTTAAAGACATGGAATTGCATTATTGTAATGCATTGATATTTTCAAAATGTCTTATTATTTCATACAATAATAGTTTATAATTGATTGTCTACCTATTTGAAGAAATAGGGATAGACGACACCTCATATTGGGGAGAAAAAATCATTCATTCAATGTCATCGGTATCGTATAAATCTCCACATGCAAAACGATCATTTAAGGTTCGTAACAAACTTTAGTTTGATAAGTTTTTTTTATTTTTTATTTTTTATTTGGCAGAACCTCTATTTCGAGTTGGGGCGCCACTCCCAATATATTAATTTAATTTGTGAGTGATAGACTTACCCTAAAATCACTCTTACACAAAAGAGCCCGAATGAGCATAATTCCATTTATATGCCAAAGCCTAATGGAAGAACGCTCACACGAGTTTGACAGGAAATTAAATGCGGAGTACTTCCTCCGTTTACACAGTAAGGAAAAACTGAATAGTATTAAAAGTCCACTCCTATAATCTTGGAGGACTTCTTTATTTATAAAGCACAACTGAGATGGACTGTTTAGCCAATGATTACAAAACCAAAAAACTCCGATTATCACTAGGAGTGACAAAAAATCCCCTTGGAAGGAGATGCGAACAAGAGAGAATTTACTAACTAAGCCAATCTGAGAGTGAGGTACCCTATTTTGTGCCTTTAGCCAGCCATGACTCCAGTTAATGTGAATAGCTTTGAGCTTCCCAAACTTCCCCATCAGTAACATTTTACTACTGTGTCCTGAACTCCTTTCAGCTCGGAGACTAAGTTTCCATTTACGCTCTGTACCCTCCTGCCCTAACCACATTATGCTGACATAGATTTCATAAGGGAAACCAGCCCCAACAACAGCAGGCTGGGGCCATATACCATTGACAAGCCACATGATCTTAAGAGAGCCTATAAAACTTGGGAAACTGAACATAACATCAGCAGTCAGCCCCATTAACAATATAGTAAGACTTACACTTTTTCCTCAAAATGCTTGGACAAACCATCTTGTCAGCCTTGATTAGTTGCTTGAAGTGATCTTGGCTGTGAACTGGAAGGCTTTTGGCCATCCACCTAGCTGGCAGATTAGCTCTCTTGTGAACAAGAGAGAAATCTGAGAGAGACTTGATTTCAGTCAGCAAGGCCATGCAATGTCATTCTTTCCTGGAGCTCAAATTCAGGCTTTGATGAAGCTCTAGTGAATCTGATTCAATGATGAGGTCATGGCAGCCAAGCTCTTTACATTTCATGATTCCTTCTATGCAAATCTTAGCCTCAACCTGCACTTTAGACTCAGAATTAGAGCACGAGAAAGTAGATAGAGAACAGATAATATCTCCCTTCCAATTTCTTATTAATGCAGCTGCCTATCTGCAGGTATCCACAATGGCAGAAGCAATATTAATTTTAATCAGAGGCGGGTCAGGGGGGTGCCACTTAATGTATAGGAGCTTCACTTTCCTACGAATTCTGTCCACTGAGTCCCAGAATAGGTGACAGTCCATATCCTGTAATTGCCTAATATGAAACTTCAAGCTAGCAGAGTTTTTTTATCAAATTGAATATATTAAGTAGCACAACATTGCAATCAGGCGTAATATTATCAAAAACTGCCCTGTTCCTGCATTTCCAAAGCATCCAGCAGATAAAAGAGGGACAGATTTTCCTGATAAAATTCAAGGATTCAGACTTACCAACATGTTGCCACCAAGTTGTAAAGGACCAGTTCAGAGATTGGGAATGGACCAAGATTCCAGTCTCCGCTCTCAGCACTTTCCAAATTTGAGAAGCAAAAGAACAAGTATTAAAAATATGGTTAGCTGACTCCCCCCAAGAGCAGCAAAAGGGGCAGAGGAAAGGGCCAGAAACGCCCACTCTGTGTAAATTAGAACCTAGGAAAAGTTTTTCTTGTACGAGTCTGAGCATAAAGAAGGATATTTTGATGGGCATGCAGGGATCCCAAATCTGGGAATAGAATGGAGAGAGGGGCTCCTGAGATCCCATTATTTCTTGATAGGCAGAGGAGTTGCTGAATAGCCCTGAATCTGTGAGACTCCATATGAATCTGTCTTCCTTTTCTGAGAGTTTGGCAGGGAAAGAGGTGAAAAAGGATGAAGGGGCTTGGGGGCAGATATCACTCAGCTTCTGCAGGTCCCAACCATCCTCCCTAAGCACCTCACTCACCTTTTGAGCTCCTTGACCACTGAACAAATTAGAAATGCTACCTAACTCATGCCATTTATCAAAGAATAGACTACACTCACCCCTTCCCAATTGAACAGAAATGAACTTTTCCGCAAGGTGACCATATTTAAGAAGCCTTTTCCATGAACTAGAGGACCCTCTATGTGGTTGGCATTGTAGTGGGTGGAGCTTTGAGCAATATTTCTTCCATAAGAACTTAGCCCAAAGAGTCTTTCCTAGCCTGAATCTCCACCACAGCCTATAGGACTATGCTTCAACAATGTTACCTAGGTCCCTAATATCCAAACCCCCTTGGGTTTGAGGGCGACAAAGGTTACTCCATTTAATGCAAT
The DNA here is from genome assembly GCA_016586305.1 of Ophiorrhiza pumila. Taxonomy (NCBI): domain Eukaryota; kingdom Viridiplantae; phylum Streptophyta; class Magnoliopsida; order Gentianales; family Rubiaceae; genus Ophiorrhiza; species Ophiorrhiza pumila. Next base: position 13,705,231 of record BLIW01000011.1, read on the forward strand.
GAAATTTGTGTTTTTTATCTGAAGCAGACCACAGGAAGTTTGCCATCATGGACTCAATTTGGTGTATAACCTTTTTTGGAGGATCTAAACTCATCAACGTATAAAATGGAAGGGATGAGAGCACACTTTTAATCAAAGTGATTCTGCCCCCCATTGTTAGGAATTTAGAGCTCCAATTTTCTATTCTCTGTCCTATTTTCTGAGTTATTTCACCAAAGTTGGCAGCAGGAATCCTCTTATAATGGAGGGGAAGACCTAGATAAGTAATAGGGAATGAGCCTCTAGCGAAATTGGTAACTTTACCAATCATATGTCTCCTAGCAGCTGGAAGCTTCTTGTGCACTAGAAAGCAGCTTTTAGTAGGGTTGATTTTCTGACCTGAGACAGCCTCATAATGGTTCAATCTATCCATAACTGTTCTAATGGCTTGAGCACTAGCCGAGGAGAAGATGATTATATCATCAGCATAAGCTAGGTGAGATATTCTTGGGCATTCCCTAGGCACACAGAATTCCATCTCCTTAGCAACAGTAGCATTGAGGCACCTAGATAGATATTCTGCCCTAATCACAAAGAGCATGGGAGAGATGGGATCACCTTGTCTAAGCCCTCTAGTCATTTTGAACCAGCCTTTAAGAGAGCCATTTACGAGGATGGACATCCAAACATTAGACAATAATCTCCAAATTAGGTCGATCCATATTTTCCCAAATCCCATTGACCTCATAATTTGGATTAGGAATATCCACTCAACCCTATCATCGGCCTTTTCCATATCTAGCTTTAGGACCACGCTCCCCTCCGTTCTCTTTCTATTCATGTTAAAGATAAGTTCACTAGCCAACAAATAGTTATCAGAGATAACTTTAGTTTGATAAGTTGGTCGATAAAATATACAATATTATAAGAGTTGAGAAGAATGTAGTGACCCTTACTATCATGCTTAACCAATTAAATGGTTTCGTCAGAGGTGATCTAAGATATTGCACGAATGAATTATATGATAATGAGTCACTTGAGATAGTGTACGATAATGCTAATGAAAACCACATTATTGTGAAGTGTTATACATCATATAGAATATAATTGCACTTGTATACAAAATGCAAAACATAGTTAGGATACATGGTCGTGGTGCAATTAAGTCTTTACTGAATAGTTTTTCAAACTTGATAGTAGTTGATAATAGGTAGGAAAATCATGTTGAAGTGACACGTCTGCGCTCATGTTTGAACCCAATAGTAGCAATACCTTCATAATCTTGGGGTTTTGGTAAATATTTTCCTCGTGAATCTGAAACATCTGATTGGTGTCCTATAGAAACAGGATATGCTTATTACATTCCAAGTTTTGACACTATCCTAGCATCTAGTCACCCAGAGTCGCCAAGCGTCCCTCCTAATTTAGTATTCCATGTGGATAAGGATGATGATTCTACTCTAAATTTTGGTTTAAAGTTAAGTGAAGATGATAGTATGACTCTAGATGATACATGGTCAGATGCATCAAGTGGTGATGATGATATACATCATTATACAAATGTGCTAATACATAGAAAATCATACATGCCAATTGGTCTTACATTCTTTAATGACGTTGGTTTAGGATGTGGTGATCCTACTGATAGAGGTGATCAGGAAAGAATCAACATTTGGAATGAATAAAATAATGAAATTCAATTAAGAATGAGATTTGAAAGTAAAAAATAATTGAATAAGGCAATTATTTTGTAGTCTATACGTCAAAATAAGGAGTTCATAGTTGTTGAAAGCAAAATAAATAGTTGGGTTGAAAAATGTAAAGGGGCACATATTAAATACAAAGGAAAAGAGCAGTTATGAGAATATGTCAATTTTGATTGGTGTGTTCGAACAATCCACAAGAAAACATACAAAATGTGGCAAATCACAAAATGGGTGAATGATCACTATTATGGCGGGTCAACCCTTTCAAACAACAACACCGATTGAGTGTTTTGGTCATTGCAAGCTATATTTTGCACTCAACTGTGGATGATACTGCATATAAGGCTAAAAGCATTCAAGGGGACAAAAAGAATTCCCTCAAAATTGATATATCATATAAGAAGTCATGGCATGCTCGGAAAAAAGCGATTGAGCTTGCTTATAGAACTTAAGAGACCTCATTTGCTAAATTACCACGATATGTAGATGCGTTATGTCATTTAAATTCAGGAACTGTGATTCAATGGCGGCACTATCCAAGTACTTGTGTTACCATAAAGACTTTTAATATGTATTTTAGTCATTTCTTTCGGTAATTGAGGCATTTCATATGTGAATATCTGTAACTAGTGTTCATGGCACCCAATTGCGTGGTGATTACAAAGGTAAACTGCTCATAGTTGTGATAGCTGATGCTAATGATAGCATATTGTCACTTGCATATACAATTGTTGATGAGGAGACTAACGAGAGTTGGTGCTGGTTTTTCGAGCAATTTAGAATCTATGTTGCACATTACCGATATCCCATATGAGTATTGTCCGATAAACAAAAAGGGATAGTTCATGCCTTGACAGAAGTGGATGAGTGGAAGGAACATCATCATACACATAATCAGCAATATATAACATTACTGCTTCTTGATTACTCTATTGTATTTTCGATTTCTTATGCATTCACTTATTCTCAATATGGATTTTGTGCACACATCTAAAACAATCAATATCTATTATGTTGAAGTTACTTTAACAAATGGATTGCTCATAACCTAAGGGTACATCGAAGCCCAAAAGGATTCTAGTAATTATTCTCCTAAAACACAATCCATGTTGTGATTTTGAATTACAGTGGACTAAATATTGGATGAAAAAGCACCATAATTTATGGGAATTTTATGCATTATTTCATAAAACAAATGAATTCAAATATAACTAATATCCGTCTTATGCCCACACATTAGTCCAAGAATACTAGTAATGATGTGATATACAACCCAATGTCAATGAGTAAAACATGACATGTTCAAATTTTTCAACCAACTCTCAACATCACTATTGGAAAAAAATTTCTTCGAATCAGACTGCACAATTATGGGGCTTCATTTGGTACCAAAATATTCACTACCAACATTTGGAAACTCCAACAGGGTATTAATCCTTGCGACATCAAAATCGATTCTAATACTTTTAACTACAATATACAATGTTCCTTCTACTACTCTCAAATTGGAGAAAAATTGTCTCACAAATTTTTCATAATAATTATCATAATTTATTAACAATTTTGATCAACCTAATGTATTAAAATTTTCAATAATCATCTCAAAAACATCTACAAGTTAGACATATTGTACTATTTACCATCAGATATTGCTTTCTTTGATGAATTTTTTAAGAAATCCAAGGCAATATCATTGATATAATGTGCCCCATCAAATTCTATAAAAGTATCTCTACCTACGTATTTTTCATATCCTTGTTCATCCACAATGTCATTTCTACCCATGATGTAATCTATACCTCATCATCCACCAACATTATCATCTTTACCTCCTCTTTCACCCCTTAAGCCATGTCTTTTACCGCCACCTCTGCTGCCTCCTCTACTACCACAACTACGAGATTTGACCATTTTTAAGTAGGGTTTATCAAATGAGTTGCGTATTGTGGTAAGACCGTGCAATCAAGTAAATTCCTGGAGTTTCTAGACAAATTTTTTAAGTAAAAAAATAGAGAGTTGAGGGAGGAGTCGTATGAGAGACAAAAATTTTAACCTATAAGACGGAAGAGTCGAAGAAGTTTTACAAATTTAGGAAATAGCTGTATCTTTTGCATTTATACTTAGGGTTATCAAATTCGGACGTCAAAGTTATTACTTTAGTCATCCAAATATTAATTTACTTGCTATTACGTGTGTAGTTACAATTGTACACTCATATGGATAAATCACTATATCGTCTGGCTAGTTTGTCCAGATACACTACCCCAATTCATTTTTATGCGCTTATTTTAGAAAATGTATTCAGACAAATTAGCCAGATGATGTAGTGATTTATCCAGATGAGTGTACAATTATAACTGAACACGTAATTGCAAGTAAATTAATATCTTGATGACTAAAGTAATAACCTCAATGTCCAAATTCGATAACCCTAAGTATAAATTCAAAAAATACAACTATTTCCTAAACTTGTAAAAGTCCTTCGACTCTTCCGTCTTATAGCTTAAAAAATTGGTCTCTCATCTGGACTTCTCCCTCAACTCTTTGTCTTTTTGTTTATAAAAATTTGTCTAGAAACTCTAGGAATTTACTTGATTGCACAGTTTTACCACAATACGTAATCGATAAACCTACTAAAAATGACCAGAATTCGTGGTGGTGATAGAAGAAGCCATAGAATAGGTGGCTCAATTGGTGGGAGAAGAGGTGGAGATGATAATGTGGGTGGATAAAGAGGTGGAAATCACATCGTTGGTAGAGATGACATTGTGGATGAACAAGGAGATGAAGAAGACGCAGGTGGAGATACTTTTATAGAATTTGATGAGGCACATTATATCAATGATACTATCTTGGATTTCTTCAAAAATTCATCAAAGAAACTGATATTTGAAGGTAAATGGTGCAATACGTCTGAATTCGTAGATGCTTTTGAGATGATTATTGAAAATTTTAATGCATTAGGTTGGTCAAAATTGTTAATAAATTGTAATAATTATTATGAAAAATTGGTGAGACAATTTTTCTCCAATTTGAGAGTAGTAGAAGGAACATTGTATATTGTAGTTAAAAGTATTAGAATCAATTTTAATGTTGCACGGATTATGCACAGATTAATACCCTATTAGAGTGTCCAAATGTTCGTAGTGAATATTTTGGTACCAAATAGAGCCCCATAATTGTGAAGTCTGATTTGAAGGATTTCTTTTCCCAATAGTGATGTTGAGCTTGGGTTGGAAAATTTAAACTTGTCATATTTTACTTTTTGTCATCGGGTTGTGTATCACATCATTACTAGTATTTTTTTACCAACGCATGGGCATAAGATTAATATTAGTTATATTGGGATTCATTTATTTTATGCAATAATGCATAAAATTCCCATAAGTTATCGTGCTTTTTTCATCTAATATTTAGCCCACTAAAAATCAAAATCACAGCATGGATTTTGTTTTGAGAGAATAATTGCTAGAATTCTTTTGGGCTTTGATCTGCCCTTAGATGATGAGCAACCTATTGGTTATAGTAGCTTCAACATAATATATGTTGATTATTTTAGATCAATATTGAGAATAAGTGGATGCATAAGAAATAAAAAATATGAGGGGATTAATCAAGAAGTAGCAATGTTATATATTGTTGATTATGCGTATGATGACGTTTCTTCCACTCATCCACTTCTATCATAGCATGAACTATCCCTTTGTGTCTATCAAACAATACATATATGGATACCGGTCATGTGCAACATAGACTCTAAACTACTCAAAAAATCAGCACCAACTCTCGATAGTCTTCTCATCAACAATTGTATATGCAAGCGACAATATGTTGTTATTAGCATCAACCGTCACAACTATAAGCCATTTACCTTTGTAATCACTATGCAATTGGGTGCTATCAACACTAGTTACAGGTATACACATATGAAATGCCTTAATTGCCAGAAGAAATTACCAAAATACATATTGAAAGTCTTCATAGTAGCACAACTACTTGGATCTGAATCATAATTCCTAGATTTGAATGACATAACGCCTCTACATATTGTGACAATTTAAGCAAATGAGGTCTCCCAAGTTCCATAAGCAAGTTCAATAGCTTTTTTCCGAACATACCATATTTTCTTATATGATATATCTATTGGAGTAATCAGACCAAAACACAATCTTAATTACTTGAGTCGTGTTTTAAATTGTACTGTCCTAAAGAAACTATTTCAAGAGAGTGAAATATTTTCCCAGGATAAAACAAGACTTTCTTTATTTGATTAGAGAGATCAGGAACATCAAGAATAGATCAACACTTTTATTTTATTTTTTAAGATGAAGAGATAAAACTTAGAGCAATTATCTTTTTGGTGTGGTTATCTATCTGATATCTTTTAACTCAGTAAAGTAAATTAACTTAAATAGATAAAATATTCTTAATATTCAAGTTGTTAAAGTAGAGGCAGATATTTAGGAGATTCAGTATTGAAAATATTCCATGTGATAGAATTTGATAACAGAATTGTACGTGGAGTAAAACCCGTATCTGAAGCATGAATAGTTTAAAAGGATTTAGTAAAAGGTTATTACTAAAGTTTTTCAGAAGTAGTAAATAAGTTTAACTTTAGTAACTCCAAATTATTAAAACCTTTGGAAATAATCCAACAATCCCCACACATTTCAAAAGATTTTAATAATAACAAAAATTGTGTTGAATTTTTATGGGTGCAAATTCAGTTTAGTATCTTTTGGACTATGAAATAAACTTAGGTTGATAAAATATAACAAACAGAATTAATAATGAAATATAATATTTCTATGAACCAATAATTCTTTTTGTATGCTAGTGATTTTGCCAATCATATTGCAAACCCACTATTTTGTTGTCAGCACATTTCGTCAAGTGTATATTGCTTTAAATACAATATTCATAAGGAATATGAATTCATTAAGGGCTTGTTTTGTTGGTCTGAATTCTGAAATAGGAAAGTATTGTTTTCCCTATTTTTAAAATCCTGTGTTTGGTTCAATTTTATGAGGTTAGGGAAAATTCAATGATTCCTCAAAACAAGGAAAGTCGTACAACTTTCCTGGATTATTATTGCTCAAAATAAAATGGTATTCGGATTACTTGCCTGGGGAATTTAATGAAAAAATTTCTCGTACTCTCTTCGATATTAGGTTCAACAAGGGTTTTCTTCGTATTGGTTCTCTTTGTAGGAAGACTTAGTGTAGAACTTTTCTTAACAAACTTCCATCAGAGATAGAACTCTTTACATCACAAACTCTTTTAGACGATCGTTGAGGACTTGTTGCAGGTTTGTTTTTTAAATTGTTTGTTAATTTTTCTTATTTGATTTTTGTATTGAGTTTCAATACATATTTTTCAAGAATTTTCATTCTATTTGATTATATATTTATAATCGATGTTTAAATTTGCTTATATATTAGAATCGATGGTTATCTTTTTAATAACTCCATTCTTGTTTCTTACAAGTGTTTAGTATTTATATAAATGGAAAATATTTGAAGGGATGACGGTTTGTTTTTCGTTAAAAAAACTAGGGAATTAGAGTAAGTCCTCCAAAAAAATATGATCCTCCTAAACTTAATCCTCCACATATTTCTAGGATTAGCTTCATTCGTAAGCTTTCCCAAAGATTCCTTATTCCGAAATAATTGGAATAATAGTAGTCCCTTTCTTTTTTTGTGTTTTGAGATGTGTATTAAGAGTAGTTTTTGTGTTTTGAGATGTGTAATAATAGTTCATTACGCCTTAAATTGATCCTAAAGCTCTGTCATACAAGTGGTCTTGCAAACTCTGATGAAATTGGCAAACAGATGGTTACACCCTCAAACTGTATGTTGAGGTTGTTGGTAGTTGATTCTTCTGAGTCCATTGCAATGGATTTGTGGTGTTTGTGTTAAATACCCATAAACAAGATATTGGTAAAATCCTTCTTGCTAGGTGCTGACATGGCTATTGGTGGATGTTAAATCATCAAGAAGTATGAGAGGCTCTATTCTTCTTGAAAAAGACTTTTTAGGAGGACATGTATTTTTCTTTTACTATGCTCCCTTTTTCTTTAATCACATTAGTGTAGAATCATACTTGCTGGTTAATCAATTGTGAATAGCTAATACCATGGTTAGAGGTAAGTACCATTGATCCCCACACTTCATGCACATTTTCTATACCATTGATCCCCACACTTCAGGCACATTTTTTGTGGTTCAGCTCAAGGAATAGCAGCATTATGCCTTACTTCTTGCGCTACTCCAGAGGCGGTTATTTTATGTTATTATTTGTATTTACAAATTTTTAGCATTGCCTTCTCCATCTGATTTTATCTGTGTTTAGGCATGATGACTCTAAATTTGCGGTGCTATACAGTAAGTTCTGTTGTTGTGGTTGGTTGAATTCTCTACATATACTGAAAATGTTAGAGATGACAAAGCATTAATATAAAGATAGCCGTGGATAAGCCTGTGAGTGCATCATATCTACTTTGTAGTCATAAAATCTCTTTTATCATTGTATATGCTTGATAGGAAATAATCTATGTTTCTCTACATAAAAAAAAGTAGTTTCTACAACTTTAAACATCATTATCAAGTTGTAACTATCAATTTTACTAGTGATGGAAGTGATTAATTCGAGACGTAAACTCATAGTTTTGCTCACAATTATGAAGCACATGGCTTCAGATTCCATAATATTTGATTACTGGGAAAAAAGTTCTTTAGCACAAGTACTAAAGTGCCACTTACAAACTTTTGTATTAAGGACATCAGTATTTTTTTATTAACCAAATCTTACATGAATTGAATGCAATTTTTTTATACTTCTGTTGCTTAAAGGTGGAACAAAGATATGCTATTTATCTGCTTGTATTACTCTTTATATTGATTCAATATATGCAATTAATATTCATAGTTCTAATATGTACTTATATTGATCAATAATTACATCATTGTAAAACAAAATGAATTTTGGAGCAAATTGACATGAAATTTTTTTCTATTATACATTTTTATGACTTCATTTGTGTGATCTAAAATATTTTGGTTATTAGGGAATTGGAGTAGGTACAAGAAAATAGCAAACCAAAATTATGATTTCTGAACACACCATCAAAGCTTTAAAATGTACATTTTCTCTTTCAACTTATTTAAACACAATGCAAATCCCCTAAAGTAAGTAAATACAAACTCCTTCCCCTCTGTTTTATTGGTTGAATTATTGAAATATAAACTATCCTTTAATATCACCAAATGGAATGAAGTGGGATGAGATCATTGAGATTTATCCTTTCATTATGTGGACTTCAGATGGAGAGTGAAACTAATGTATATATGTGGTTTTGTCAACTCTGCAATTTACATTTTGACCTCATCTTTAAATGTGTGACATCAATCTAACTTTAATTATTAGGTAATTAATTTATTCAAATGTGTTATTTGAATACATGTTCACATACACTTGCAATCAAATATATTAAATTATTAAAATTTATTATTGGATTAAAAAATAAATCTAACTTTATTATTTTATGTGAGTTCATTCTCTTTGAAATATTACATACATTTATTTTTATTATTGTTCTCTATCTATTTTACAGCTTGATTCATTTTTAGGTGATTGATTCAAAAGAATGGCTAGATTGGATTTGAATACAAGGAGAAAACTATTATATGTTATGATTCATATGCACATGAAGAGATTAGACATGTTAAGGTTCACGATTTCTGTGATTTCAACCATTGCAACGTATTATCATCGAAAGTACTACATAAAAGCTCCATATTCTGTTAGTGAGTATGATCGATCTCGATACCTTTATAGATTGATATATTCGAGTGATACAACATGTCATGATGAATTACGCATAGATACATATACATTTAAAAGATTAGTTATCATACTTCAAACTATTGGACAACTAAGAGATTCAAGGAACATGACAGTGTAGAACGAATTTCTATCGATCGGGAGAAACAGTTAGTAGATATTTCAGTAAAGTATTAAATGCAGTTCTTAGACTTCAAGATCATTTGCTAAGCGTTCCAGTGCCTATTCCTGAGGACTCCACTGATGTGAAATGGAAATTGTTTAAGGTATATTAAAATTATATTACTTTAATTATTAATAAGATAATTTAAATATTAATTGTGGTTGATTTTGTATAATTTCATAGGAGCTCTTGATGGTACCTACATCAATGTAAAGGTACCTGCGGTTGATAAGCCTAGACATCAAAATAGGAAGAGTGATATTACTACAAATATTTTAGGAGTATGTTCACAAGATATGCAATTTATTTATGTACTTCCGGGTTGGGAAGGCTCAGCTGGTGGTGGTAGGGTACTTTGAGATGCTTTAAATAGAAGAAATGGACTACCAATTCAAGATGGTATGTAAAATATATATTATTAAATAATAAATTATAATATTAGATATTTTTATAAAATTTTAATATTACTATTTTTATTGAGTATGTAAATGACATATTTAATACGTTCTCAAATTTTAGGTTATTACTATCTAGTAGGTGTGGGATATACAAATGGTAAAGATTTTCTCTCCATTTGAAGGTCAAAGATATCATCTTAATGAATGGGCGATTGGACGTCAGCCAACTACCCCCGAAGAATTTTTCAATATGAAGCATTCATCAGCAAGAAATGTCATTGAAAATGTTTTGGGATGCTTAAAATGCGATGGGATATTCTTAGAAATCCAAATTTTTATCCTATCAAGCAACAATGCAGGATTATAATGGCTTGTTGTCTTCTTCAAAACTACATTAGGGAAAACATGCCAGTTGATCCCATTGAGATTCGTTACGGTGAGGAGGCTCAAAATGAAGATGATGCAATTGAATTAGATGGTGAACCAATCACTACAGTTGAACCAACTCAAGAATGGACGAATTTTAGATATAATATGGCTAATCAAATGTTTAACCAGTGGATGCAAAATAGGCATGCTCATTAATTAGTGTAAAATTTTCATGAATGTTTTTAATGGTACAATAATCTTGATGCAAAGTTTTGCATTTATTAGTTTTAAATGTCTTTTCTTTTAATTATGTCTTTTTCCACATTTTGATGATTTATATATTTTTTATTTTTTAGTCTTTATATTGTATGTCATGATATTTTTATTTACTTTTTATCTAATATTTAAATTATTTATTCAATATATATGTTTCGTCGAGGTAAAGGAGCTAATCATGTATGGACTATTGATGAAGATACAAAATTGGTAGATTCGATGGTTGAGTTAAAAAGAAGTGGAAAGTTTGATGGTGAAAATGGGAATGGATTGAGAAAGGGATATAAAAAACAACTGGAAAGGATATTAGAAGAAAAACTACCTGGTCATGGTCTTAAAGAAAAGCCTCACATTGAATCTCGTTGTAAGTTACTTAAAAATCAATATTATACTATTTATAATGTGCGAACAAATGGAGAATTGAGTGGTTTTGGTTGGGATGATGATAAAAAATGTGTTACCGCAAGTATAGATGTGTGGAATGATTACTTGAAGGTAAAAACTTATGTCATACATTTTATTCTATATTATATATTTTTAATGATATTAATACGCACTTATGCACTACTGAAAAATAAGCCTTTTCCTTACTATGATCAATTAGCGATTGTTTGGAGAAAAGATAGAGCTACTAGAATTAATGCTGAAGCTCCAAGAGATGTGATTGAAAATTTAGAAAGAGAACAAACTATCAATCAAAAGGATGAAGAATCTGATGAGGGTGAGGCTTGTTTTACACCAACAATTACCCAACCTCGAGGTGAAGAAACTTCAAAAAAGCCTGAAAAAAAAAGAGAAAGAGAAGTACAGATAGCTTAATGTTAAGTTTGGAACATTTGACTGACGCAATTACTTCTCAAATGGATAAATCTAATAAGCAAATGGCCAAATTTGTAGAAACTTTTGCAGGTGCCGATCAACAAAAAATGGATAATCGCCACAAGCTTAACGAGGAATTGTGAAAAATTGAAGTTCTGACGAATTCTAAAAAACAAAAGGCTACTATGAAACTTATTCTAGATTCAGATTTATTGGACTACTTTTTTACTCTTGATAATAATGATGAAAAAGAAATGTTTTTAATAGAACTACTTGGAAAAAAATAATTTAGAAAACTTTGTGATTTTAATTCATCTATTTTATTTGTTATTAGATGTTGAACGGTGTATTTTTATGACATTTTTTATCAAAGCTACTATTTAATAATTAAACATAATGTCTTTGCGGTGTTTTTATATAGTCGTATGAATGCATGATATTAAAGTGGCAAACATATTAAACCAACAATTTCTTGGTTGCCCAACATTTCGATATAAGATGAACTTTCTGGGCAATTGATCTCTCAAAATTTTTTCCTTTTGATTTTGTAAATATTTGCAAATTTATTTTGTTATGCAAACAAAGCAATTGAGGCCACATTAAGAGGTTGTGTTGCTACATTCAGCTCTATTCTCATGTTGATAAGTCATTAGAATGAAATAAGAAACATGCTTGTTTTAGTTTAGGTTTAAGAATATTCTTGAGTTGGAAACTTAAAATGAGTTTAATTAATATTAGCTACATTTGGACTTCAAAAAAAAAGGAATGCATTTTTACATTTTTTTTACATATGTATTTATATATAGGGGCATTTAGGTGTTCTAGTAATAAATTTATTACATTCATTGTTTAATTAATTTGAACCAAACACTGGAATAGAAATCTTGTGAACATTCCTAATCTTTCCAAACATTGGAAAAGTATTATCCTATATTGTTTTTCCTAGAAATCACATTCCTAGAAATCATATTCCCAAATAACTTTACTTTCCTACCAACCAAACGAGTCCTAAGAGTTTAAAACTCAACCTCACAAACTATAGCACCCAAAACACAAAACTCAACTTGTAGTGTTTCAGTGTCAATTTTGAGTATATTACCCATATGAACCTAATTCATGGGATCTCCAATCACATAGGTTGGGTTTCCATTTTTATTGACAACTTGTTGGCCCAAGTCCTAATTCTTTCAAAGTATGAATAATTAATTTTTTTCTTACTGGTTTAGTCAGAGGATCAGTTAAATTCACTTCTGACTTCACATAATCAATGGAAATTATTCTATCTTTGAGAAACTGATTTACAACATTATGTCTCAATTTAATGTGTCGACTTTTACAATTGTATGATTTATTTTTAGTAATAGCAATTGCTGCTTGGCAATCACAATGTATAAACACAGGTGGTAACAGATCCTTAATTAAAGGAATATTAGCTAAGAAATTTCTTAACCAATCATCCTCAGAACCAGCTAACTCCAGAGTTACAAACTTTGATTCCATGGTCGATCTAGCAATGATCGTTTGTCTAGCTACTTTCTATACTACTGCATCACCTCCAATAGTGAATACAAAACCACGAGTGGATTTTGTCTCATCTGAATTAGAAATCTAGTTAGTATCACTGTAACCTTCTAATGTAGTGGAAAATCCACTATACAGAATACCATAATTCTTAGTACCTCTCAAATATTTCATTACCCTAACTAATACAGACCAATGCTCATGATTGGAATTATGAGTATATCTACTCTGTCTACACACAACATAAGCTATATCAGATGTTATAAAATTTATTAAATGCATTAGACTCCCAATAATCTGAGCATATTTAGACAGAGCAATTGAGTCACCGTGATTCTTTTTCAAATGAGTGTTAGCATCATAAGGAGTACTCACAGGTATCACATTAAAATTATCAAATTTTCGAAGAAATTTCTCTATATAATGCTCTGGTGACAACATAATTCCATCATCTCTCATTATGACTTTAACACACAATAGCATATTTATTTTACCCAAATTTTTCATATCAAAATTAGAAGATAAAATATATTTGATACAATTTACAATTTCTAAACTAGTACCAAATATAAGAATATCATCAACATATAAACATAATATTACATAATTACTATTTAAAACTTTAGTATAAACACGTTTATCAATTTCAACAAGTGAAAAACCATCTTTTATCAAAACTTAATCAAATTTCTCCTGCCACTATTTAGGAGCTTGTTTAAGACCATAAAGAGATTTAATTAATTTACAAACTTTATTTTCTTATCGAGAAATTATACATCCCTCTGGTTGGATTATATAAATCTCTTCTTCTAAATCACCATTTAAAAATGCTGTTTTAACATCCATTTGATGAATTAATAATTTATGGATAGAGGCTAGTGCGAATAAAACTCTAATAGAAGAAATTCTAGTTACTGGTGCAAATGTATCAAAATAATCAATATTTTGTTTTTGAGAAATCCTTTTGCTACTAAACGTGCTTTATATTTATTTATAGAGCCATCAACATTATATTTTCTCTTGAAAATCTATTTACAATCAATAGGTTTTGCATCAGAGGGAAAATCTACCAATTTCCAAGTTTTATTTTTAGAATTAATTTCAATTTTAATTCATTCTTTCCAAAATTTAGCTTCATTATAAGTTAATGAATCATTATTAATAAGAAAAGTTTGAAAATCAATTCCACAAGAAAATTCTTTTCTTGGTCTTTTACTCCTTCTTAATTCCTCATCCGAGGTAATTTCTTTATTTCTTTCAACAGGTGCATGAGTAATTTTATTTGACAGTGGAAAAGTATGTTCAAATAATTTAGCATTCTTTGTCTCAGTTACTGTATTACAATCAAGCATATCATTTTTCAAAATAACAAATCTATATGCAGCAATATGTTCAGCATATCCAATCAACATACAATTTGATGTTTTAGAACATGTTTTTCTCTTTTTACATTAGGCAGTAATACTTTAGCAATATACCTCGATATTTTTAAATATTTTAAATTAGATTTATAACATTTCCATAATTTATAACGTGTTTTGTTAGTTCTTTTATGTGGAATCCTATTTTGTAAGTAACAAGCAGATAAAATAGCTTCACCCTACAAATTATTAGGTGAATTAGAACTAACTAATATAGAGTTCATCATTTCTTTTAATATTTCATTTTTTTCTTTCATCTACTCCATTAGATTCAGGTGAATAAGGAGGTGTAATTTCATGTATTATTCCTTGTTGTTCACAAATATTATTTAAGGATAAATATTCACCTACCTTATTAGATCTAATTCTTTTTTATTTTTTTATTAGTTTGATTTTCTACTTCACCTTTATAGGACAAAAATACATTATAAGCATCATCTTTGTTTCTAAGTAAATAAATTTTTGTGTACCTAGAATAATCATCTATAAAAGTAATAAAATATTTTTTACCACCTCTAGTCATGGTTTGTTTTAAATTACCTCAATTTGTGTGAATTAAATTTAATAACTCTATTTCTCTATTAATAGTTTTACAAGATTTTTTTGTTAATTTAGTGTCAACATATATTTCAAATTTTTCTATATTATTATAATTAATGCCAGAAATTAAACCAAGAGATTGCATTTTCTTTATATAACTAATATTGACATATCCTAATCTAGCATGCCATAAAGATATTGAATCAAGAATATAAGCAGAAGAAGATGCAGTTTCATTGATAACATTTAAAATATTAAGTACAAAAAGTTCTTGATTACAATAGCCTTTACCCACAAAAACATCGTTCTTGGTCATTACAATCTTTTTTTTTTTCTAAATAGTTCTTCAATGAATATCAATTCATAAAATGTCACCTCGCAACAAATTTAAAGCAATTTAACAATCTGAAAATGTTACCCTGAGAGACAGTAAAATAGTAAACACAAAAACTATTATGCACAACATAGCTGCAAAACTTCCTTTTGGCAACTGAAATAGAAGTTTAAACACGGACAACTGAATGATGGATATCCCAGATGTAGCCAACCAATATCTCTTCTAATAAAAGAAGCCAAGAAATTTACCACCAACGGTTTTTCTTCGAGCTTCTTCATGATCCATAATTCCAGCAGAAGTTGTCAACACAATGTAACCAAACTGTCTAGAGGGAAGCAATCTTGTAGTCCATGGCTCAATGTCCTTGACACCAATGTCAAAACGCGGGCTAATAACCCCACATTTGTTGAGCCTCCCATTCAATTCCACCACAATCTTTCCAGATCTGTGGTCATCAACAAACTCGAACTCTCCAATATATCCATGCTTCTGCATGACCAAAAGGAACTTGATAATCACTTTTGAAGAAGGCATGATCATAACTTGTCTTTTTCCTATCTTTTCAGCATTATACATGTTTTTGAGAGCATCATTCAATACAGAAACTCTCACCATCCTCACAAAAGCAAGCTGAAATCTTACGGTAGACTGAAAGAACAACCGACAGAGCTCCCTTCACTCCGCTACTGCTGCTGAGATGAAAAGTCTGACGGTTATTATAATCTTATCAGATTCAAATGACACTTTCACTCCAACATTTTCTAATAAGGCTACAGAAACCAGATTTGCTCTAATTGTTGGAACATGCAATACATCATTAAGAGCCAAAGTTTTTTATGAAGTAAGCTTCAGAAACACTTTGCCCTTACCTAAAAATTTTGTAGTTCTTGAGTTTCCAAGGTAGACAACTTCATCATCATCCCCTACTAGAGTGTAGGAGGAAAAGGCTTCTCGATTTGCACATATGTGTCGAGTAGCCCAGAGTCTACCACATTTTTTTATATTGGTTGCAATATTCACTTGAAAAATAACAACAATAATAATTTCATCTCCTTCAACTATATTAGCTGTAGTAGGATTAGTTTTTGCATTATTATTTTTCACTCTTTTCCTACACTGAGGAGCATGATGTCCTGGTTTTCCACAAACAAAATAAGAGCCTTTCTTTTTCTTAAAGTTGGAAGTATTAGGCTTGTAATACTGGGATTTATTTGCATACCTCTTATTATTGCTTTGCATGATATTTGGTTTGAGAGCCATCTCTTTGATTTTAGTAGCATTGGTTGCCTTTCTGTTGGTATTTTCAATCAAGATGTGTCTCACTAAATCTTCCGTAGAAAAATTCTTTTGCTTATGTTTCAAACTATTTTTTTAGTCACTCCATGATTCAAGCAACTTTTCAATCAACACTCCTACAATAAATGTTTCTGGTAAAACAATTTCTTCAACTTTTAAATCTTCAATTAATTTTTGAAACTCGTTGATTTGAAATTTTATTTCTTTCTCTTCTATCATCTCCCACTGACAAAATTTTCCTACCACAAGTTTTTTCTTGGTAACATCTTCAACAGTGTATTTTCAATTAATACTTCCCAAATAATTTTTGCTTCCTTAGAATTGCAATACACGTTAAACAATTTATTAGATATAGCTTGAAAAATTATGTGATGACATACCTTATTAGCATGTTGCCATGATTTTTGAGTCTTGACTTCAGCATTTAAAGGTGGTTGTGAATTAGCTAGTGCATGGGCAATTCCATGGACATCAAGTAGAGAAAACACATGTTCTTGCCACCTTTTGAAATTGTCGTTTGCAAATATTTCTATTTTTGATACGTCAGGGAAAGGCTTAGCGTATAACAATCCAACTAGAATTAATGAAATTGACTGGGATTGTTGAGTCTTGTTAATACCAGTTGTTGTTGTAGTAGGAGTTGTGTTTACGTTGGCTATACTTTCTTTAGATTGTTGGAGTAATCTGACCAAAATACAATCTTAATTACTTGAGTCTTGCTTTGAATTTCACTATCCAAAAGAAACTATTTCAGGAGAGCAAAATATTTCCCCAGGATAAAACAAACTTTTCTCTTTTTGATTAGAGAGATCAGGAACAACAAGAATAGATCAACACTCTATTTTTTTTAAGAAGCAGAGATAAAACTGAGAGTAATTATCTGATTGATGTGCTTATCTATCTGATATCTTTTAATTTGATAAAGTAAGTTAAATAGAATAATCTTAATGTTCAAGTTGTTAAAGTAGTGGCAGATATTTCGGAAATTCAGTATTGAAAATATTCCATGTGACAAAATTTGATAACAAAATTGTACGTGAAGTAAAACCCTTACTTGAAGCATGAATAGTTTATAAGGATTAAGTAAAAGATTTTTACTAAAGCTTTTCAGGAGTAAAAAATAAATTTAACTTTAGTGACTCCAAATTATTAAAACCTTTGAAAATAATCCAACAATATCAACTTTGAGGGAATTCTTTATATCCCCTTAAATGCTTTTAGCCTTATATGCAAGATCATCCACAATTGAGTGCAAAATATTAGCTTGTTATGACTACAACACTCAAATTGGTATTGTTGTTTGAAAGGGTCAACCCACCACAATTGTGATCCTTCACCAATTTTGTGATTTACCACATTTTATGAATTTTCTTATGGATTGCTCGATCACACCAATCACAATTGGCATATTTTTGTTAATACTCTTCCCCATCATATTTAATACGTGCCCCCCTTACATTTTGTAACCCAATTATTTATTTTGCTTACAACAACTATGAACTTCTTATTTTGACGAATAGACCGCAAATTAATTGCCTTCTTTAATTGTTTTTTACTTTCAAATCTCATTCCTAATGTCAATTATTTCATGATCACCTCTATCAGTAGGATCACCACATCCTAAAATAACATCATTAAGAACGCAAGACCAATTGGCATGTGATTTTCTATGTATTGGCACATTTGTATCACAATGTATATCATTATCACCACTTGATGCATCTAACCATGTATCATCTAGAGTCATACTATCATCTTCTCTTAACTCCAAATCAAAACTTGTAATAGAATCAGCATCCATATCGACATAGAATACTAAATTAGGAGGGATGCATGGCAACTTCGGCTGACTAGATTTAGGGATAGCATAAAGACCTAGAATGTAATCAGCACATCCTGTTTTTATGGGACACCAATGAGATATTTCAAATTCACGAGGCTAATATTTACCAAAACCCTGAAATGATGAAGGTATTGCTACTATTAGGTTCAAACATAAATGTGAACGTGTCACTTCACCATGATTTTCCTACCAATTATCAACCACCATCGGGTTTGAAAAACTATTCAGTAAAGACATCATTGCATCACGACCATGTATCTCAACTATGTTTTGCATTTCCTATGTAGGTGCAATTGCATTCTGTATAATGTATAATTTCGCACAATAATGTAGTATTTCATTAGTATTATCGTACACCAACTCAAGTGACTCATCATCATATATTTCAGTCATGCAATATCTTAGATCAACTCTGGCGAAACCATTTAGTTGTTTAAGCATAATAGTAAGAGTCACTACATTATTGTCAACTCCGATAATATCGTATATTTTATCGATTGGCTCATCAAACGGAAGTCTATTATGAAACTTAAATAATTGTTTGCATGTGGAAATTCATACATAACCTATGACATTGAATGAATGATTTTTCCTCCCCAAAATAAGCTTATTCCAAACCGGCTATTAGGAGGCATGATGTCTTGTCTATCCCTATTTCTTCAAAATAGATAGACAATCAATTATAATATATTATTGTATCAAACAATAAGGAAATTTGAAAATATCAGTGTATTACAATAATGCAATTCCATGTCTTTAACATTAATAAATAACGTACAACAAATATAAAGGGCACAGTAATTCATTAGCAACACATTTATTCACCAAATGTTTTCACTACCAAACATATACGACCTAAATATATTAACTACGAAATTCGGATGATCTATCCGGACGACTGACTTAACGAGTAAACCGCATGTTTATTCGTCTAGATATGAGTCTAGATCAATATGACAATAATTAGGACGAAAGGCTTAACGAGTGTGTACTCGTCCGGATGTGAGTTTGGATAAATATGCCAAAAATTCAGATGGTTGACTTAACGAGTAAATTACATGTTTAATCATTTGGATATGAGTTTTAATCAATATGAAAATAATTTGAATGACTAACTTAACAAGTAAACTGCATGTTTCCTCTTCCGGATGTCAGTTTCGATCAATGTTGACACTAATCTGAATAATGTAATGGACATATCATTAAATAAACTGGACTTCTAACACAAAGTTTAGTTAATATGTGCGATTGACGTACTGGTCCTTTCCTCAATGGCGACGGATGACTAAATATAATATGTGAGGTAATCTTGTCGCATTTCCATTTTTTCCCACTTTTTTCGTTGGAAATGTTTTCTTTGTCTTCATCCAAAATTCACCAATTTTCTAATCTCCAATTAACTACTAGCTGAAAGCTGATCCTTATGTCATTCCAAATTAAATTAAATTGATAACAAATAAATATTTTATACATAAATAATGAAAAATTGAAATAAATTAGAATTTTCACTTAACAAATTAATTTCATACCTGGAAATGTTGAATGTCTGAGATGAAGAAGGTACTACGTTGACAACTCTTGAGCCACTGACAATGACACCAACACTACAATTAGAATGCTAGGGTTTTGTTGCGTATTAAAGTTAAACTTTCACACCATAATGCTGAGTTTCTTTTGTATCTAGAGTTCTTATTCTTATGTCCAACAACAAGATAAGAGAGGCATGGTTGTGTGAAAACTCTAAACCCTATATGAATAATATGAAAATGATTGATGATGGGAGTGAGGTTTAGATGCACTAGAAATGAAAATAAGGAGAATTACTACATGTTCAGCTCAACTCAAAGTAAAGAAGAGTCAAGGGTGAAAGAATACCAAATAAAGAAGAAAGTTCTGATCACTAGCCTAGGCGGACTGCCTAGGCCTAAGTGATTGCCTAGGCAGAGCACTAGGTGATCTGAACTATTGAGACTTGTGTTTTTGGTGAAACAGTGATTGACTAGGTGAAGCGCCTAGGTGATACCTATTTTTACACTATCTGCTAGGCGAACTGCTAGAATCACTTTCTTTAAATTAAGGTTTCATGTTTAACTTGTCCTGTGGTGACAAAGTGTTGTTGCCTTGATACTTAAGGACTTAATGATGGAATGCTATAATGTTAAGGAAACTTTGTAGGGTGTGGTAGAACCATTTTGATAATTAGAAAAGGGATTTTGATGAAACCACATGACTAAGTAGGATTAGGCAAGGATTAAAACAACGGTTAAGGATAAGTTGTTAACTTGAGTGATTATGGTTACCCTAACTTGGCCACTTATGATAATAACTTTCTAATCATTCAACAAGTGAGTTTAGGGTTGTACCTAACAATACAAGAGTGGCCATACCACATCCAATTCCAACCAATTAGGACCAAAGTTGGAAAAAATAAAAGGTAATGATAACCTAGTGTTAGTGAGCTAGGGTTTTTTGAAGGTTTTGGTTGGTTTCTTTACTTAACATCATTAGAATTATGACTTAAGGTGATCTAATGGCCAAAATTATGGTTGGGATAAGGTAGAAAAAGGGACAAATAGTATGACAACTAAGCTAAGAAAGAGAGAAAGATAAGTGTAATCTTAATGCTTAACTAAGCTAAGGTTTTGTGAGTTGTTTTGGTTAGCTTGTTGCATAAACTTCATGAGCATTGATCCTGGATATTATAAGTTGTTAAGGACGAAAATTATGTTAGGCTAACTGACAAATACAAGTCAATTAAGCATTACAAGTGTAGTAAAACCATTAGGCTAGGAAGTGACAAATCATAGAGTGAAAAGTGGCAAGTTTTGATTGGTTCTTGCAAGGCCATAGTGTGTCAATGCCCCATTGGCTCTTGAGGATATATTGGATGAGATTTTGAGGAAGATTATCTTGGCAAAAAATGCCAAGGAAGTTGGTGACTCAAGGGCACAAAATGGTGAGTTGAAACTAAGTGAAAAGTGGCAATGTTAAGGCTCAAACAAGCGTCTTGTTTGGGCAGCCAATGGAGGGTTTTTGTGTAGTCTTTAAGCCTTATTTGAGCCTCAATAAATACCCTCTTTGAGGATTAAAATCTCTGTAGAAAACAATTTGAAGAAACATCAACCAAAGAGCAAAAACTAGAAACCAAAAGGAAGAGAAAGTGGGTGAAAACTTAAGTGAGAAGAGGGAGTGTTTGAGCTGCGGTTTTGAAAGGAATTTGGAATGCCTTAGCTCAATATTCTGACATTAAAATGGGTCCTAAAATAAGGTATTCAAAGGTGAGGGTTTTCTTGCGCAAAATATTTTTAATTAGTCATAGGTTTCTACACGTTTAAGGTTTTGAAAGCTAAAATTATACTAGTTTTGCTATGTAAATGTTATCTGTCCTAGATGTCTATAGATATGTATGTATTACTAATGGATATTGTTTTGAAATTCCTTGGCTTGGATTTTGAAAGATTATTTGTTGTTTAAAGGGGATGCAACCCCACATTTAAGAGGCTGCTAAGAAAGGACATACGAGTCCTCTTTTTAATATCTTTGTTATTTTGATCTAGAAACCATTATGGTTAGTTGTTCAAGTCTTGGCCTTCTTGGTTGGTGTAAGGTCCTTATTGATATTATGTATAGGACCCTTGGGCATGCTGCAGATCATGTTTAGGAACCCCTAGAAGAGTGTGCAAAGTGAGGATGAATATCATTGATCAACCTTGAACTTATTTTCTCAATGTCCTTTTTCATAACTTGCTTTTTATAGCCCTTTTGGATCATTATACTCTTAGAATTTGGAATATATAAAAACATGGAAGTTGTAGGTCTTCCTTGTAGCTTTCCATAGCATCTTGAATCATCAAATCGGAGGTTATATGAATGAGCTATACCAGAGATCAGTAATGTGTACTTGAACTCGATTATGTGAATGAGCTATACCATGTGATAGTGTGTGTACTTGTGTACTATTTTCAAAAGGTTTTCAAAATGGACCTCTAATCCCCCTCATTGAGCTTTTAGCTCACCCTATTACAAAAAGATTTCCAGAGTATTTGCAAGATGTTCATGGAACCTTGTGGCAAGGATTAGCTCGTGTGAAGCCCATGGATTCAGTGGCCATAGATAAGCGATAAGTAAGAACAAGTCATGTAATGCGATCCATTGAAGATCCTACGTAATACATAAGGCCTCTTATGTATGTTTTGATGCATTATATATATATATAAGAAGCATTTCTAGTTTTAGTAGCTTGAATATATGTGTGATTTTTGGATATTGATGGAAAAAGGGAAAAAAATAACTTGGTTTCTCGAGTGGCACATTCTGTATTCCCGTTTTTTGGCGTGGGATGATGGTGCAGGGCATCACAGCTCGAGTTTGTGAGCTTTTGGACTGGAAACTAAGGTTAGAAGCATCGAAGAATGAATCTAACCCCACAGTGAAGAGTGTTGAAGAATGAATCCAACGGAATTTGGTGTTCTCGTTCGGGAGACAACAGCAGCTTCGAATTAAGGATTGTAAAGAATGGATTGTTTTTTCAATTTTCATAAGTGATTTCATTTTTTAATTATTTTTTTATTATATTTAATTATTTTTTTTAATGTTTTGTATTTTTTTCCTTCAAGTCACATTTGTGCAATGTGATATGAGTTAACTCATATTTCATGAATGCGAGAACCATATATCCATAAAGGGTGTTTAAAAACATCCTATTTTTGGAAAAATTTTAAAAATAATCCTATTTTAAGAAAAAAACTCACTTTTACAAGATCCAACAGCCGCACCATCAGCGTACTACCACCACCCTTCAACTCATGCCACCACTGTCAACCACCACCAATCACTACACACTACAGCTACAACCATCTATCACCACTGGACCTCGCTGAACTATTACCAGTCGTCAGTCACACAAAACCTATGTCGTCGGGATCAACCACTCCTGTGAACTCTACCACCCAATATAACCAACAGGTTGTTGACCACGAAGCCATATAAAAAAAAACTTCACTGCCACCCTCTACCCTCTGTCCAAGCCATACTAGAAAATAATCCTCACTACCACTCCAAGGTGACTAAGATAGGTGTCAATAACTTCTATTTAGTTTTGGATTGATAGACTACATTTTACTATGTGAGGATACTGATGAAATTAGCTTAAAGTTCAAACGGTCCTTAATCATGTTCCCCTTTTATATCTGAGTTGCTATTCTTGTTTTTAGACTCATAAAGTAGCATCCAATTTTTTCACTTGGCTTACATGTCTCAATGCACATTTGTTGACCCATATTATGGATTAATTTTGTTGATTTAGGTGTGAGGGAGTAAAAATTAATTAATTATAAATTTTTAATACTACATCTTTTGCTTTATTCTGCCTTTTCCTCAAAAGTTAAAGAGCGAGTAGCTAAAATAATGCAGCTCTATAAAGAGTAATTAGCTCAAATAATGCATTTCTGTATCTAGTGTTCTACAATGAAATAGGTTAAGGGACTTGTCTTTGAAACTGAATGTTGGGTCCAACACAGTTATTGGTGTTAGATTCATAATTGAGTCCATAATGAAAATTTAGATGTTAGGATATAAATATGAGGTTATTGGACTAGGGGGTTTTCATTCGATATGATGTGATAACCAGATTATATATGCCGTAATGAGAGATGAAATTGTTATGATATTCAATTCTTCAGATTTCAGTTTAAGATTTGTGATTGATTAATTTCAACTAATGATAAGATACCATGTTCCCTAAAACATCTGAATTGGTTGAACCATTGATGAACATGAGGACTTGTACGCACAAATCAGGCTTTGGCATAAACTTGATATTTTCCAAAATAATTAATTAGCTAAAATTGTAAATATATATATATAATCATAAATAGTCTATTTTTGGCTACATATGTTAATTATCTATACATATAGCATCAGTTGACTTGCTATACTAAAATATGTAATATCTATGAACTGTTACTTTGTGGAACTTTGACACTAAACTTCTTATGTCGCTAAACTATAGCAAACTTTCAGAACAACAACAATTTTGCCAAAACTTTCAACTGCAAATATCAAGTATATTCTCATTCTGAAATATAGATACTAAAACATATTTTTTTGTTACTATGAAAAATAAAAAGGTCAATGCAATAGCCTTGCACCACTCCGTATTCCATCACGGGCATCCACTAGTAACCAAGTCATAGTTGCTACTTCAAGTAAATATTTGGTGTCAATTTCTAATATTTTTAGGCTTTTGTTTGTAATGGGGATGATTAAGCAAGAATTTTACTTGTGCATATTGATTGTATTATATTCACAAGGTGGTTGTCTGATTTTTGAAATTCACACATGATCCGTAAGAAGTGGTGAGTTATATTGGTCTTTCATTTTCTCACTTGTTATTCCAATTACCCATTCTAGTATTTAAAAATTTTACTTTCAAATTTCAATCCAAACAACAATGGCTTCCTTTTAACTAGATCCAAGAGCATTTTTCAACGATTAAATATAGCTAATATTATTTTCTGCTTGTCTTGTTAACATTATTGAGAGGATCAAGAAAGTTTTGTGTCATGTCATTCCCTTTTTATGACAACTTTTGGTTATCATGAATTTATTTAAACATGCATTTATCCTATAGGAAAAACTTGGTTACTTGATATCAAACTTGTTTAATGGCTAGCCTTTTGAGTTAAAATTGATTTGTTGGTCATAACTTTTGTAAATTACGTAAATTATTTTGCTTAAATTGTTAGTTCAAGAAAAGTCAAAAGGTATATTTTTCTTACAATGTCTGGAAGTATTCTTTTTATATATAACTTTACAATCTAATTTGTATGAGTATATAATAAGTTATTAGTTATTACCACATACTAATAGGTGATCACAAAATTTTTCTGCATGATGTATTTGAAAAATGCATTCATTTTTTATATTAAGAAACACAAAAACTCATGTGGGACTATTTTATATATGCGACAGCATTACTAACTTGCCTCCACATGCTCGTATAATGAACTTCACGTATTAAGTATTATGGATTGGCGAATAACATATCAATGAATAGTAAAATTATTATTCGTGTATAATGTATAAATAGTTAGCGGATTGACGTATAACCTGCCATTATATTAGTGTTTAAGTAGCTTTATGATTCATGTATAAAGTAACATTTTGATTAGTGTATAACATATGAATAATTTGTGTTTCATGGATTGACGTATAATATATCAATTAGTAGTAAAATCATTCTTCACGTATAATGTCTAAATAGTTAGCGGATTGACGTATAATTTGCCATTATATTAGCGTTTTAA
The DNA here is from genome assembly GCA_016586305.1 of Ophiorrhiza pumila. Classification (NCBI taxonomy): domain Eukaryota; kingdom Viridiplantae; phylum Streptophyta; class Magnoliopsida; order Gentianales; family Rubiaceae; genus Ophiorrhiza; species Ophiorrhiza pumila. The sequence goes on from BLIW01000011.1 coordinate 13,731,048, forward strand.
TAGATTTATGATTCACATTTAAAATATCATTTTGGTTGGCATAAAACATATGAATAATTCGTGTATCATGGATTATTTGCGTATAATGTATGAATAGTTAGGGGATTAACTTATAAATTGCCATTATATTAACGTTTGAATAGCTTTATGATTCACGTATAAAGTATCATTTTGATTGGCATATAACGTATGAATAATTTTCATATCATGGATTGGCGTATAATATATCAAAACAGGATCTTTAGCTATGACAAGATGTGATTTTGTTTCTACCACATTCTGAATGACATGTTCTAATGTTTCCATTGTTATGACTTCCTCAGCTGTCATATCTTTGGAATGTATAGGATTTGACAATGTTTTTGGCACAGGCTTAATGACTTATTCTGTTTCTACAATAGTTTGAAAGACCTCCTCAGCTGTCACATTTATATTAGATAAAATATCTATTCTACTTTTAATCAACATGTTGGGAATCTCTTGTGCTACAATCTCATTAAATACAAAGGCATTCAACTCTTCTGCCCAAGTGCTAGATTCAATGTTATCAATCAAACTATTAAAACCATCAATTTTCTTGAAAGTTTCAACAAATTTGAGTATCAGGTTCCATTATCTTTTTTTCATTTCTTCTTCACTGATGTTGTGTGATCTTGCAATTAACTCAATTCTTTTTAGTTGTTGACTGGTTAATTGTGCAACATCATATTTCAATTGCTTATAGAAATCTTCATGCCCCTATTTATTCAATTTACTTATCAGTTTTAGATTTGATACAATTATGACAAAAATTTAGAATACCAATTTATTAGTATAACAATAATGAAAACAATAAGATACAATACATCAAATATGATGAAATAATTACTCGGAATTATTCTCTGCCTCTTGATGTTGTTGATTATAATTATGTATTTCTCCTACATCAGTGATGGAAACCATTTATATTTCTCCTTGCGTTTGACATTCTATTATCATTGATGAAGTCATTTCTACTTCTCATTGTGTTAGAGTTTCTATTCTAATTGATGATATAGGACCTGTAAACATATCCTATTCTCCATTTCTAAAACATTATTTAGTAATTTCTTCGTATAATTTACGCTTCATCTTCTTATATATCCAATGAGAAATTAATGGTAATGTGGATGGTTCTTCAAAACCTTTCAATTTTAACTTGTGGAAATAGCACAATTGCAGCACTATGATACAATCACCCACGTTTGTTGTCTTTACTGTCTTTGTATTTTAAAATATTTTCACAGGGCCTTTTGTGTAGAAATGAGCACCAATCAATTTGTTTTTATGCTATCAACATTAACTAAAGCCTTAAATGGACTAAAGACAACTTCTTGATTTGTCGAAGGGTAAGAAAGCTAGACAATGCGTAGAGAAAAAAATCCTCTTAAAGTCATCCCCTTTATCAGATCCATCAATTTTGCAAATAATATATGTTTACCTGGAGCAATACCATATATTTTCATCCATTTTTGTAGCAATGAAATTTTCTCTTTTTTCTTCAACAATTGTATTTCTACACCAAGTTTTTGTGAAAGCAAAAAAATATAAAAAATGTCATCTGGTGTAATTAAAATAAACCAATTGTTATTAAATGTTAATGTGTTTGTATGAAGATCAAAATTATTTACTAACCATAGGAACATTTGAAACATTTCTCTTTTTTGGAAGATTGCTAACGATTATTTTGAAAAAAGTAAAATTTCAAATGTTCCTATGCTTTGTAGATAATTTTGATCCTCTTACAAGCACATAAACTGTTAAAAGCAATTGGTCTATTTTCAATACACCATATGACATTTGTGATATTTTTTTGCTTCTACGAAAACCTAGTGTGGAAGTACAATTGTTGAAGAAAAAAAAGAAAATTTCATTGCTACAAAAATGGATGAAAATATATGGTATTGCTCCTGGTAAACATATATTATTGACAAAATTGTCAAATCCTAGGCATTCCAAAGATATGACAGGTGAGGAAGTCACAACACTAGAAACATCATAGCAGGTTATTCAAAATGTTGTAGAAACAAAATCACATCCTATCAAAGTTGAAGATCCTATTCTAACATCTCAATATCCTGCTGCCACAACAATGGAAACATCAGAAAAGGTAATTCAAAATATGGTAGAAACAATATCACATCTAATCACAACTGAAGACCATGTTCTGCCATCTCAAGAACCTCTTGCCACAACAATAGAAATATCAAAACAGGTCATTCAGAATGTTGTAGAAATAGTATCACATCTTGTCACAGCGGATGATCCTATTCTGACAGGTGAACATATTGTTAAGAATCAAGACAACACATTATTACAAATATACAATCAGAATGAATTTTTTGATATTGATTCGTTCATAAATTCAATTACATACACTAATGAAGATGTTTAGAAAGACAAAGATATTGTTCTACAAGAGCAAGAAGAAGAAGCGAGAGATCATTGGCCTCACAGTTCAAACACAACACTTCTTTCAAAGTTCATGGCATTATATCAACATTTACTCACTACGATATTGAGCAAAGATAAAGATATATTCGACTAGACATAAAACTGGAATCGGCCTGGTGGTTTGGGCCCGGAACTGAAATCGGCCCTCGCCAGGCCTAAACTGTGAATCGTAACCGGCCGAGGTGGGCCAATTATTGTTCACCCTTTCTTTGAACTGTGAACTGGCAGTTTCGAACCGCCGATTCAAAAAAATTAAAAAAAAATTATTTTTAGTTTTTAAATATATTCCATTTCATTTCCACACAATATTTTATTAATTTTCTAAATCTTAAAGTTCACACACTCACTACTCTAACCAACTTGAATTGGCTAATGCAATGTATATGAGTTTAATCTCATCACGGATTAAACTTATCGTAAATATTTTTATTGTCTAGCTAGTACTATAAAATTATAAACCATAGTTGTTACACTGATGTGTTAAGACTTACATGAAAAAAACACTTTATTTTACTCTAAAACATATAACTTTATTTAATATTTAGTAAATTTGAATATAATTTGTTTCATTCTGTTATATTTTTGTACATAAATGGTAATTAATATTTATGCCAAAATTTTCTATATATCTCTAAAAAATGAGTTACTTTCCAATTACGTGAAATTTGTATATATTGTGCTTATATTTTTCAAAATTTTATTTTAAAAAATTTCGAACTGTTAAAATCGTGAAAAAATCGAAACCAGAATTAGGACGAAACCGTGAATTGGCGGTTCACAAACAGTAACCATAACATAAGGCCAAGGGCCGATTTTGGTTCCACCCTTTGTGGATCCGTGAAGCGTGGCCATATCTATAGTCGAATACTGCATGATAAAAAAAATGAAAGTGCTAAAAACAGGTGACAGACTTTAACAATGAATTGTTGTTCCTACTACTTGTATATATAATTTATCTACATCTTCTGATTAAATACTATTTGTTGTTTTCAAATTTTTATTTTGGGTTAATTACATTTACCACCACTGAGATTTGACAAAAGTACCAAACGAACCCTATAATTTCATAAAATTATGGTCACCCCCCTTGACTGAGCAAACATTTAACAAATCAACCTCTCCCACAAAAAAAATGTTTGTATTGTCTAATATACCCTTAAAACTTTACTTATAATAACTATACTGTCTTAATTAACTAAATACATATGTTAAATATTAAAATAAAAGTAAAAAAATTTACACTAACAAAAAAACTCAAAAAGAAAAAATCTTCTTTCTTAATTAATCAAATTAATTATTTTATTCTCCAAAAATAATTCTTTTTCTTCCAAAATTTAAAATTTATAACAAAGAATTAAAAAGTGCAAAAAGTATTTATTGTCATTTCATATTCACTCATATATTTTTGTTATTTTTTAATAAAAGAAGTTATGGCGTTTTGGTCTTTTCATTAATTTTGTTAGCCAACTTTAACAGTAGGGGGTGACTGTAATTTTTTGAAACCACACGATTCGTTTGGTACTTTACCTAACCTCAAGAGTGGTAAATATAACTAACCCTTTTATTTTTGGATTCCTGATTTCTACAATGTTAACAATGAAGAGATTCTTTCTTTGAACAATAATCAAATGATTTTCAGCACTCACATTAATTCCTGGAGTATTCACTTGAATAATACAGAAAATCATACAGATGAGTTCAACAAATTCTATCTTTCTATATCATATGATGTAAGTATAGCCTGTTTTTTGTTTTTTAATTATAATATATAATAGTTTTAATTTCCAAATGAACTATTTGTTTTACTTTTTTGAAAGACTGCTTTGAAGCAAATTATATATGCAAAAAATGTTGAAGAAAACTAGCAACAAATAATCCAATCTTGAAATGTGTGGTTGCAATAATTTGAGAAGACTTTCACTTTGATGGATCTTGTATACAATCTCAAACACTATATATTATAATTCTAATACTAGTTTAACAATTTCTTCCTCTAATTGTAAATTAATTATTTATGCAGATTTATGTACCAATTCAAATGCATTAACACTTTTTTGCAATTGTGTTGAACTTCAAGGTAAAACGGATCCATTACTTGGATAATCTAATTCACAAAATAGAAAAAGACTATCTCGCTGCAAAAGATGTATTGGTGAGAAAAACTACATATCCAACCTTGCTTATTTTCAATATTATCATTATTTCTATGATTATATTAATTTGTTAATTTTAGGTACATATACTAATAGAGTTTTTGACAAACCACCATCATCCTGAAGTTCATTTCCTTTAAACTTTTGAGTTTGACAATGTACACTTTCCTTGGAAAAAGAAACTTGCAGAAGAAGTTGATTGTGGGATTTACCTCATGCATCATCTTGAACACGTCAAAGAGAGGTGATAAGTTGGATTTATACCAACTTTTATGTGTTATTTCACTTGGCTTTTGATTTGTTTCTCATGCATTTGTGCGGTGTTTTGTGCCATTTTGTGCATTTATGTGGTTTGCATCTTTGTGTGCTAAAATGGTAAAAAAGACTTAAAATGATGATTAAATGAAACAAGTGTGTGTTGACGCTAAAGAACAAGGAAAGAACTTAAAAAGTTTGATATGAAGTTGGTGGAGTTTGAAGAATGCCATAATATGTTCATTTGGTTTTTGGGCAGAACTGGTTGTGCAACTTGTTTTGAGTGTAACTTTCATAATACTAAGCCAAATGATGAGATCTTGGATGTTCTGGGAAGCTCTTTGAGTACTTCAATTCCTAATTTTTAACTTTCTTCTAATTCAACGTGCAAGGCCGAGAAATGGGCGCATCTTTGTAATTGCTACTTCAGGTTTACATTATTGAGCTCACTGTCACAGTTTGGTAGATAGTCCATATCTTGAGCTACAGACCTTCAATGATACTGATTCGTGAACCTATAGAAAGCTAAGAAAAAGATCGACAACTCTTATGTTTACCACAAAGTTCAATTCGGAGGCGAAGATAAACATATATTGCTTAGAAGTGGGAAATCGTGCAGGAAAGGGTAAAATGCATGGTACGGCCACATCATGTGGCCGAACCATGAAAACAAATGCATGGTGCACCCGCATGATGTGGCCGCACCATGAAAACAAATGCACGGTTCGCCCGCATCACCATGAAATTCTCCTTCGGCGCAGTTTGGTAATTTGACCATAACATTTCCGTACGAGCTTTGAATTGAGTGATTCAAAAAGCTGTGGAAAGCTAAGCCTTGGGGCTACAACTTTCATGTTTTACGTTTTCTCAAATTCATAATGCATCAGGGCCATAATTTGGTGGCAAGGTGACAGGTTGCGCGCATACCGTGCGCAGCGCCCATGCACATAGCCGCGCACGCATGAGCACAGCAGCACACATAGCACGAGCGCGCGCAGAACTCACACTCGCCCGCGTTCTGTGCGCGGCATACGCACACAACGCATAGGCGCGTGCACGCACAGAGCGCCCAGCAGCACCAGCGCGGGCATACGCGCGTCCACCAGCACTTCAGCACCACAGCATCACTTGTGCACACACATGGGCACTTCACAGCATCACTTGTGCACACAAATGGGCACTTCATAGCAACACTCATGCACAACTCAAAGCACAATTTCAGCACACACATGCACCACAAGGCATGGCTCAAGTGCACCACATGCACAACACTTGCTGCACACACTTGTGCACATGCATGCAGCACTTGTGCACATTCCATGCACACAACTTTAGCACTTTTCATGCACCATTCTTGCACTATTTTGTGTTACACTTCACCAACACTTGCATTATGTTATATACACACACGAGCACACCATGGAATTTGCATGGTGTGGCCGCATCAGGCGGCCGCACAGTGAAAGTGTGTGTGTGGCCGTGAGAATTTTAAGTGTTGTATTTCCCATGTTTTGTATGCGAAAATTGGCTAAGTGTGGGATTTTTGCTTCTTGTGCAGGGAGTGACGAAGGCGTGATGACTGGTGGCTCGAAGGCGCACGGTGATTTTGAAGGCGCGGTTGGTCGAAGCTAAAAGGCATGACCTAGAAATGTGCTCAAGCTATTGTTGGACATTTGATACTTTTTAGTGGCATTTCTGTAATTTCATGTTCATGTTACATTTGCGTACTGTTTACGTTTTTTGTACCCATTATATATAGAGGGATTAGTCATTAGATAAGGGGGAGATTATTCTAGATACTTAACGGAATTTTGATTTTCGGGCCGGGAATTTATTCTCTCTCTAAAACTTTCTCTCTCTAGATTTTCTCTCTCTTCCATTTCTTCTCCGATTGTGACTCCGATTGAATATTTGAGCTAATTACTTCATTCCAATTCTCAATTGACGAAGCGATTGACAATTCTACGCACTTTAATCGGTAAATTTGTACAATTTGTAAGAAATGAATTGTTCAATGATGAATTATGATATTCGCGAATTGGTAATGAAGTATCGCGGCTAAATTTGTTATGTCTTAGGGTTGAGACCGGATGATTGTGTGAATAGACTATGCGATGCCTTGCAATTGACACATTTTGTGAAGATTGAGTTCATACTTGAAATTACCGCTTGAATCTTGTTGAATTTTGTGAATTCATGCTTTTCTTGACTGAATCTCTCTTCGATTGTGGTCGCCATGCTAAATTGAGATTAGATTCACATATAGGAGTAAGGAATGCATAAAATGAGAACATTGAGTATGATAATTGAGTCTTCTCTCTTGATTTGTTTGATCATGATCTGAAATGCGGTCGCCATGCCGGTGGAAGTTCATTGAGACCTTAGAATAGAGTGAGAAGAGGCTTTCCTTGGCTTACGAAGACAAACGAACCTAGGTCAGGCCTCGCAATGGGACGATCCTAGGATTTGTATGCTAGAGTAGTCAATCTCGGGGAGTTGAGATGCTGCGGGTTGAAAACACCACTCTTAGGCCTCGCCATGGAAAAGAGTGGTGTCAAAGAGTGTAAGATGGCATGCGGTCGCCATGCTGGTGACACCTTAGGCTCTTAGGCAGCTTGGTCTCCTCTGTGCTTAACTTGAGAATCAATTGCATTACATCTGAGTAGTCTATAATGCACTCATCCGGTGGAAAAACCCTGAGACATCCAATTCTTTCTTGACTTTACATTTTACCCCTGTTTTGTGACTTTTACTTGTTATTCTTATACAGTAGCATTATATTTCCATTCTGTGACATTTGTTAGAGCAGTACTCGAATTCTCTAACAATCCCCTTCCCTATGGATACGATACCCTACTCATTGCTATTACATTAGTTTAGGGTTAAAATTGCAAGGTTAACGATACGCTTGTCAATTTTTGGAGACGTTGCCGGGGAAGGCACGATTTCTTGAATTTGGATTTGCTCTGTTTTGTTTTCTTTTCCTTTGTGTAGCTTAGTAGTTTTGTTATGTTTCATTGTTGTTTTTGTTTTTGTGTTTTGTTCTGTCTACTGTGGTGTATTTGTGGCCAGTGTAGGATACTTGAACTCAATTGAAAAAGAATATTGCACACTATAAGTACCCAAGATGTCTAGGTGGTATGGGGACTTTGTAGAGCCTCGTTATGGTTATCGACCAGATTGGATGGATGACACACGACCAACACCTAGAACATTTGGGGACTTCTCTCCACCACCATATGAGGAGCAATGGCATAATCAAGCACAGAGCAATAAGTTGTATGACATGCTTTCTCAACTTTTGGAAAGACTTGATAGAGGCTCACAAAAGGAAGAAATGAGATTTTCTCTAGACGAAGAGTTTCCAAGAAGCCAACAAAAGAGTATTCAACTAGATGCATTATGGAGCAATGTGAGAGAACAAAGTGAGCTACCAAGTCGAGATGAACCATGCTATCCACAAGGTACACCTCTAATTTCTAGAATATCAACTCCTGAGGAATATCATTTTGAAATGCAAGCTCATGTTAAATGTGGCAAAATTTATCCTTGGGAGGTGGAATCTACAAATATTGAGGTTGTCTCACAAAACTGTATTGTTGAAAAACCTTTTTGGCATACTTAACTTTTCTGTTGAGCATGAGGTCTCGGATGATAAGTTTGATACTGATGAATTTAGGGCCTTATGCTTTCTTAGTGAAAAGATAGGAAGTGTGACCAATGCTGAGTCTTGCGTTAATTTTATGGAATTCCATGAGTCAGATGATGTTGATAACCAATCATTCATTATAGTTTTCTCCTTTTGATAGCTTTGTGAATTGTACATAGACACTTCTTGATGATCATTGTGATATCATGAATGAGGTTAAAGTTGCAATGGCTAATGAGAATGTCAATACATTGCTTGAAACTCTTGTTGAGGCACCAACTCTTGAAATACTGATTGAATCTAAATGTCTAAATGTGGACTCACAAGAAGTGCAAAATGAGATACTCTTGTTAATTGATGATAATGTTTTTTGTGTTGTTGACAAAGAAAAGCCTCAAGAATTTTCACATGTTAGTCTAGATAATGAAGATGTGAAAATTTTTAACGAAATTGTTAACATTGTGGAAAATTGCTTTATTGATACATCCATTTTCGAAATTACAGATGGGATTGTTGAGACCATGGATGTACAACCCTTAGTTGAACCTTGCAGGATTAAAGTGCCTAGTGTGGTGGGAGAAGTAAACGATGGGCCTAGTATGGTGGAAGAGGTGAATGGTGTGCCTCCAATGGTAGAAGATTTAAATGAGGTGCCTCTCATGGGGGAGCCTCAATGGTACAAAGTGAAATTTATAGAGGTTGCTCCCCATGTGTATGAGATTACTCATCTCATTGGAAATATTTCACAAGTGCCTTATAGGAGGAAGAAGTGTGCTTATGAAAGAGCATTTTTCTGGTATAGAGATGGGTACTCCAAATCTTGAAGAAGAATGCTTAATGAATAAAGTCTAGCTGGAGACTTAAGAAACCCAGAACTACTTTTTTTTCTCACATTGCCTTGAATAAAGTATTTTGGGTAAACTAGTTCTTTATGTTTTCTTGCATTTTGTTATACTCATTAAACCACTCATGTTGTCAGGACAAGCAAATGAAAGAAGTTGCAAGCAGAATAGGCCATGCACACATGAGGCTAAGTGTGGGGGAGTGATAAGTTGGTTTTATACCAACTTATATGTGTTATATCACTTAGCTTTTGCTTGGTATTTCATGCAAATGTGTATTGTTTTGTGCTATTTTATGCATTTATGTGGTTTTCAACTTCGAAGTGCTTAAATGGTGAAAAAGACCAAAAATGATGATGAAATGAAGCAAATGTGTGTTTTGGTTGAAAACCAAGGAAAGAAGCCAAATTCGTTGGAATGGAGTTTGTGGAATTTGAAGAAAACCTAAATATGCCTAGTTGGCTTAGTTTGAAGTTGGGCAGAATTAGTTTGGCTACTTCATTTGCGTGTAACTCTCTTAATACTAATCCAAATTATAAGATCTTGGATGTTATGGAAATCGCTTTGAGTTTTCTTTATTTCTTATGTTTTAACTTTCTTCTAATTATGTGTGCAAGTAGGAGAAACAGGGGTATCTTTGCAATTGCTACTTTAGGTTTTCATACTTGACTTCATATTGCCATAGTTTGGTAGATTGTCAATTTCTTGAGCTACAGACTTCCAATTATGCTGATTCTTGAACCTATGGAAAGCCAAGTGAAAGCTCTACAACTCTTATGTTGATCCCAAGCTCTAATTCGAAAGAAAAAATCCGCGAGACCTCATGGTTCTTATTGTTTATGAGGCGAGACCTCGCGGCGAGACCTTGCCGCGTGACCTCGCCATGAAATCTTGTCTCCTCGCCACACTTCAGTATTTTGGCCATAACTCACTTGTTCTAACTCCGAATTGGGTGATTCAAAAAGATATGGACAGATAAGACATAGGGCTACAACTTTTATGTTTTACGTTTTCCCAAATTCACAACGCATCATAGCTAGAATTCGGTTGGACGTGGCTGCATGCGGCCACAACATTTGCTGCACAAGCTGATCACCTCGCCGCGCACACTCACGCACATCGCCGCATGCATGTGCGGCGAGGTCTTGCTGCCTCGCACATCTCGCCGCATGTATGTGCGGCGAGGTCTCACCATCCACACACACTTGATGCACATAACAACTCCTTTGTATCTCACTCACAACACTTAGTCACAACTACACACTACACAACACGTACATTGCACATCACACTCTTATATATTCAGCTCATCACACTCACAACTTTCTTATCTCAAGAATCTCACAACACTTTTCATACACTTCACGCTCATATTTTGCACTCATTTTCAATACATCTCACAACATTCATTTTCAACACAAACTTCACTCAACATTCATATTCATTTTCATCATATCACATTTTCACTCTTCAACGTACTTCATTCATTCATTCTCTATACATCACTCATTTCACAAGCAATTTTCATCACAACATTTTGTATCTTTTCACAACTCATATCATACACACAAATGCACGGCGAGGTCTCGCCATGGAAAATCTTGAACGGCAAGACCTCGCCACGAGGCCTCGCACGCCATGTAAATGATGTTTTCGTTGGCTAAAATTTGGCTAAGTATGAAATGGTTGCTTCTTGTGCAGGGCTCCACGAAGGCGTGAACATGGAAGGCTCGGAGACGTGCTAATGATGACGGAGGCGTGGAGAATTGTGGACTGAAGGCGTGAAGCAATACATTGATCGAGATGCTTTGTGGACACGTGATATTTTACAATGGCATTTTTTGTAATAAGTCATTCATTTTACGTTAGCGTATTATTTAAGTTTTGTAACCTCTATAAATAGAGGATTTAGTAAGATTTTACGAGAGGGAGGATTCTAGAATAGTGAACAGACTTTTGATTTTGAGAGCGGGAATTTTCTCTCTCTAGCTTTCTCTCTCTAGAATTTCCTCTCTATTTTCAATTCCGATCGAGAATTTGGACCGATCATTGTAATCTTCTATTCAATTAAGGAGCCATTTCACAAATCTTTGTGAATTGGAAGCATCTGAAGCAATTTAATTGGTAAATTCTTTCCATATGTTGAAAATGAATTGTTTTGGATTGCGAATTATCGATCGTGAATTGAGAATGGAGTTTTGTGGCTAGATTGAGGATGTGTTAGGGCATGGATCAGATAATTGTGCAATTGAACAATGAAATGCGATGCAATTGACATAATTTACAAGAATGCGATCATACTAGTTTTTAATGCATGAATTTGTCAAGTTTCATAATGTTAACACTGTAATTGCCTGAATTGAAGTTAGATTGTGGTCGCCATGCTAGGTTGAAGGTCGGTTCACCAATTTGAGTGAGAATTGCATGAAATGAGGTCTGATTGTATGAGTATGGAGTTTCTTCACTTGCACAGTTTGATCATGATCCGAGATGTTGTCGCCATGCTAATCGGAGATAATTGATTCACTAGAATTAAGTGTGGAATGGCTCTTTAATGCTAACTAAGGCCTAGGAACTTAGGTTGGGCCTCGCCGTGGGAGACCTAGAGTTTTGCATGCTGGAATAGTTGGTATTGAGAGTTGAGATGCTGCGGTCCTCATCCGTCATCCTTAGGCCTCGCCATAGGACAAGAATGACGATTGGGAGAGTAGTAGGTTGTGCGATCGCCATGCTGGCTTCATACTATGATCCTAGGCAGTTTTGATCTCTTCCTTATTCGCATGAGTGTCAAATGTATAGCATACGTGTTTAATTGGCAATTATCTGGCTCCTAGACCCTAGGACATCCAGTTCTTCACTTGATTTACATTTTACTGCCTTTGTTCTTGCGATTTCTACTCATTGTTTCTATAATAGCATTCTGTCTTGTTCTTGTGACATTTGTGACTCAATTAGAGTAACTTCAGTGAATTCTTGAAACCATCCCCTTTTCTGTGGATACGATACCCTACTCATTGCTACTATATTAGTTTAGGGTTAAAATTGCAAGGTTAATGACACGTTTGTCAATTTTTGGCACCGTTGCCGGGGAAGGCACGGTTTCTTGAATTTGGATTTGCTCTGTTTTGTTTTCTTTTCCTTTGTGTAGCTTAGTAGTTTTGTTATGTTTCATTATTGTTTTTTTTGTGTTTTGTTCTATCTACTGTGGTTTATCTGTAGTAAGTGCAGGATATTGAACTTAACTGAAATTGAATATTGAATACCACAAGTATTCAAGCATGTCTAGGTGGTATGGGGACTATTTTGAGTCTTATCATTTGTGCCCACCAATTGAGGTGGTTGACACACGACCGACACCTAGAATGTTTGGGGGCTTCTCTCCACCTCCATATGAAGAGCAATGGCATAATCAATCACAAAGCAACAAGACGTATCTCATTGGAAACCAAAGACTCTTTGTGGAGGACATGTTTTCTCAACTTTTGGAAAGATTTGATAGAGGCTCACAAAAGGAGGAAATGAGATTTTCTCAAGAAGAAGAGTTTTCGAGAAGCCAACAAAGGAGTGTTCAACTAGATGTATTATGGGGCAATGTAAGAGAGCAAAGTGAGCTACCAATTCAATATGCGCCAAGCTATCCACAAGGTACACCTCTAATTTCTAGAATACCAACTCCTGAGGAATATTATTTTGAAATGCAAGCTAATGTTGGATGTGGTGAAAAGCATTCTTGGGAGGTGGAATCTACAAATATTGAGGTTGTGTCACAAAAATGCATTGTTGATGAACCTTTGTTGCATGAGTCCAATTTTAGTTGTTTGAGTGAGGATGATATCTCCTGTGAAGAGCTCGATCTTGATGAAATTAGAGCCTTGTGGTTTCTTAGTGACAAGATGGGAAGTGTGTCCAATGCTGAGTCTTGCATTAGTTTTACGGAATTCCATGAGTCAAATGATATTGATAGCCATTCATTAGAGTCTTCTCCTCTTGAATAGCAATTTGTGAATTATACAGAGATATTTCTTGGTGATCATTGTAATATCATGAATGAATATAATGTTGTAATGGCTAATGAGAATGTCAACACATCATTTGAAACTCCTGTTGGGGCACCAACTCTTGAAATGGTGAATGAATCTAAATGTCTAAATTGTGACTCACAAGAAGTGCAAAGTGAGATACTGTTGTTAATTGATGATAATGCTTTTTGTGTTGTTGACAAAGAAAAGACTCAAGAATTTACCCATGTTAGTGTAGATGATGAAGATGTGAGAATTTTTAACAAAATAGCTAACATTATGGAAAATTGCTTTATTGATACATCTATTTTTGAGATTACTGATGAGTTTGTTGAGACTATGGATGTAAAACCCTTGGTTGAGCCTTGCAGGATTAAAGTGTCTAGTATGGTGGAAGAAGTAAACGATGGGCCTAGTATGGTGGAAGAAGTAAACGATGAGCTTATGATGGTAGAAGAATTAAATGAGGTGCCTTTAATGGGGGAGCCTCAGTGGTTCAAAGTGAAATTTGTAGGGGTGGTTTCCCAAATGTATGAGCTTAAGCACCTCCTTGAGAATATTTCACAAGTGCCTTATAGGAGGAAGAAAAGTGCTTATGAAAGATCATTTTTCTGGTACAAAGATGGATATTCCAAATCTTGACGGAGAAAGCTTAATGAATAAAGTCTAGCTGGACACTAATGAAATCCATAACTACTTCTTTCTCATATTACATTCAATGAAGTCTTTTGTTTACATTTATGTTTTCTTGCATTTTGTTATGCTCACTAAGGCCACTCATGTTGTTGGAGCATGTACATGAAGGAAGTTGCAAGGGAAATAAACCATGCACACATGAGGCTAAGTGTGGTGGAGAAATTTTTCATGCAAGAGGAACTACGGACAAAAACACTCCACCAAGCAAACATTGGAATTCCTGGCATATCAGGGAGCTCCTAAACCTATCTTTACTTTACATTAAGAACAATGTAAGTTTTAAGTGTATGGAAGGGAATGTTTGCTTTGGTCTGTGTCTTTTGTACTTTACATGCTTATTTTTTTTAATGCAGTTTTTGTGCCATGTGATGCAAAACATGTTACTTTTGAGTTTTTTTGTATCATTTTTGAGCTTATTTCCCGTATATGTGTGTTTTTCATGTTTTGTGCAAAGTTTAAGTATTTTGTTACATTTGTGACTCAATTAGAGTAACTTCAGTGAATTCTTGAAACCATCCCCTTCCCTGTGGATATGATACCCTACTCATTGCTACTACATTAGTTTAGGGTTAAAATTGCAAGGTTAACGACACGTTTGTCAGGGAGTGGTGCCATGGACCACTCCCGTGTTGCACACAATTACTTTGTTTTACATTTCAAGCATAAATTGTGCATATTTCATTTAGTGTTACTAGTTGTATATTTTTACACCACCATAACCCCTGGTCATGGTGCGACACTTTGCTTGCATATAACCTTCATGTCATGTCTTTCCTTGTATCAACATGGAGTGTGCTTGAGTGAATAATTTCTAATAAGCTTGGTTTCACCATGTGCAGGAAATTTTTCATGCGGGAGAACACTATGGACAAAGACACTTCACCAAGCAAACATTGGATTTCATGGCATATACACATTAGGGAGCTCCTAAACCTATCTTTACTTTACATTGAGGACAATGTAAGTTTTAAGTGTGGGGGAGGGAATGTTTGTTTTGGTTTGTGTCTTTTGGGACTTTATGTGCTCACTTTCTTTCATGAATGAAATGTTTTATGCTATGTGATGCAAAGCATGTTACTTTTTAGTTTTGTGGTGTTATTTTGAGCTTTTGCATGTTATATCCTGTATAAGTTATGCTTTTTACTTTTTGTGCACGTGTCAAATTTTTTGCAACTTTTGGAAGTTTTTGTGAATAAGTGATGTCCTTGAACACAAGTTAGCTGTAGTTGTCATTTCTGTGGGAAAACGTGTCTATTCACGAAGTGTTTGAAGTGTTGAGTGTTTCTGTTTTGGTTGGTTAGTGTTTATAAGTTTTTTGTTTTAGGAGTGTGATTGTGTCCAAATAAAGGGTAATGTGTGAAATGAAATGAGAAGAGGTGTAGTGATAGTGTGGGCAATGAAATGAATGAAATGAAGTATCACTTTGCATTTGGACCTTTGTTCTTTCTGTTAGCTATTTTCAACCTCTGGTTCATCACATTTCTATGTTAATGCATGCGAAAACATTTTCATTTCCATTTCTAAATTTGAAAGAAATTGGCACGTTTAGTTGGCCAAGGCATGATGTTAAAGTAAGATAGATATGCCATGCAAATTATTCAATGACATAGGAGGTAAATTGGTTTGAGTTGTTCTTGATTATGCATCTCCCTCCTTGGAATTTTAGTGTTCTTGCATATATAGTCCCTTAAAGACACATATGAACTAATGGTTACACAAGAAAGGATTTGGTTGAAAAAGCCTTTGGCATCTGGGAATAAAAAGCCATAAGACCCTGGCATGCATATTGGGTAAAAAATAGCCATAAAATGCAAGGCAGAAAAGTGGGAAAAAAGAGCCACAAGACCTAGGCAATCATACACCAATGTGTGTGACAAAAGAAAGCACCAAAGTGCAATTTGAATGTAAAAGATCTAATAGAAGCACCAATGTGCGCCATTGATCTTGTGTGCTAGTTGTTCCTATGTGTGGATAAGGAGATTGATATGCAGTGAATCGTAAGATAGAATAAAAAGGGTTATGTGTACATAAAGAGCACTGAGCCAGTATTCCTCAGCACACACTTGCATGTATGACATTTTGGTCTTTATTCATTATGCCTTGGTTGACAATGTTTGTTGAAATCTAACATTTGGAATGGGGAAACGTTTGAGAGTTTTTGTGTGAAAAATGTATTAATGAACTTAGAGATGGACTTAGTAAACAAGGGAGTAACAGTTTGAATGTGAGTGATTAACATGAGAAACGTGAGTTTGCTTGAGGGCAGTAAGAGTTGTGTAAGTGTGATGTTGTATCCTTGCTTGAGGGTAAGCAAGAGTTCAAGTGTGGGGGAATTTGATAAGTTGGATTTATACCAACTTTTATGTGTTATTTCACTTGGCTTTTGATTTGTTTCTCATGCATTTGTGTGGTGTTTTGTGCCATTTTGTGGATTTATGTGGTTTGCATCTTTGTGTGCTAAAATGGTGAAAAAGACTTAAAATGATGATTAAATGAAACAAGTGTGTGTTGATGCTAAAGAACAAGGAAAGAACTTAAAAAGTTTGATATGTGATAAGTTGGTTTTATACCAACTTATAAGTGTTATTTCACTTAGCTTTTGACTTGTTTTACAAGCATTTGTGTGTGGTTATGTGTGATTTTGTGCATTAAGATGGATTACAACTTGGTGTGTTAAAATGAAGAAAATGACCATAAAATAGTGTAAAGTTTATGAGATTATGTGTTGAGTTGTATGTTCATGAATTGCATAATGGAACGTGCTAAAATGGTGTAAAAAGGCTTTGGAAGGTGTCCTTTGTGCACGTTGGGGTTGGCACAGCACATGCACCGCGCACAGCACACGTATACGCATTACACGCATGTTGCGCGCACAGCACGCGCAGCATGGCGCAACCACGCACATGGGCTGTGCGCATGGTACGCGCAGCCTACACACACCGTACACGCACGGTACGCGCGCACCGCGGGCAGCAGCCATGCACGCCACGCGCACACAGCGCGCGCGGCAAGGCGCACACCATGGGCACTTCACAGCACTTCATAGCACACACATGGGCACTTCACAGCATCACTTGTGCACTCACTTAGGCACTTCACAGCATCATTTGTGCACACACATGTGCACCTCACAGCACTACTTGTGCACTTGCTGCACACATTCCCGCCCATGCATGCATGCACTTCAGCATATCTCATGCACTTGCCTTGCACATTCCTCGACCATGTTCACACAAACACCTAGACATAGTGGATGCAGTTTATAGCACATTCTTGCACACACAAATGCATTGTCTTTTCTTATGTCCGTTCTTTAGCAAAAATGCATCATTCATGGAAGTCTTCTAGCATCTCATGCACAAGAACGTGAAAATTAGCTTGCGACGCATCGCAAGCTTCGTGGGAAAATGGCTTCCGACGCATCGCAAGCATGCATAAAAATGGCTTGCGATGCATCGCAGGCATGTAGGAATAATGGCTTGCGATGCATCGCAAGCATGAGAAATGTTGGCTTGCGACGCATCGCAAGCTTCACATGAATTTGGCTTGCGATGCATCGCTAATTGAAATCCAATGTTCCAAGTGCAAAAATTTGGCTAAGTATTTAACGTGCTCTTTTGTGTGCAGGTTCTTGAAGGCGTGGATGGTTTAGACCCAAAGGCGTGCTGCTGGGGATGAATGTGCAGCAACCAAGGCTTAAAAGCGTGATTGGACGAGTGCAAGAGCTAGCGTTGAACTTGATGGCATTCATAGTGACATTTTTGTAATATCTTATTCATTTTACGTTTGCGTTTTGTTTACATTTTGTAACCTCTATATATAGGGGATTTGTAAGCTCTAAGGCAACCTATGAGGGGGGGTGAATTAGGTTTCTAAAAATTTAGTACACTAATCAATCAATTTCAACAACAATGAGTGAGTTGTGTGAATTGCAACAAGTGTAGTATTCAACAACAATTATTCAATAACACAGTGAATCAATAATCCAGTCCAATTGCACCAATTCAAAGCATAAACAATATATGATAATGGCAAAACTAAAAACTGTAAAGAGAGAAGACACAATCAATTTAGAGTGGTTCAAGACTCCCCCTTGGAGTGCTCTACATCCACTACCTAAGTTTCCCAACTTAGGATTTCAAACCTTTCCACTATGATATGATCTCCTTTCAGTGGTGAGATCAAAATAACCACTTTTACAACCAAACAAGGTTCAACCTTCTCACTAGCTATCCCAAGCTATGAGTTCTAGGTTTTTATTCTCACTTGAGAAACCTTTCACAAATCCTTACAATGTTTGTTTAGAAAAGAAATAATAGCCCTCAATTAGGGTGAATAAGATGAATTGAAGCTCACAGTATGATTCTTACAATAACAATTACAACTCAAAATATATAGCTCAATAATGAGATGAAATACTCAAGAAAGGCTCAAGAACTTTTAATCTTTTGGTTCTTTTAAAATCAAAGTGAAGTGCAAGAGTTGTAGAGAGTGTTTTTCAGATTGAGAGCTTAGGGAATCAAGTGTAGTGTTTTTTTTACGTTTATGTGTTGGCTTGTATTTAAACTATCTCAAAAGATGACAAAAAAACGTATATATTTGACAGTTCAAAAACTAGCCGTTACGTTGAAAATTTACTTTCGGACGCCCTTTCGGATCCTGGGGGTCGTCTGAACCTATTTCTCTGAAAGCATGAAAAATCCTATCGCGACACTTTCGGACGGCCGAAACCTCAAAGGGGCGTCCGAACCTAAGTTTTGGACAGCTGAAACTCCCCTGCACCGTCCGAACCAAATCTTCTAAGAGCTTCATTTTTCACCAAAGTTTCGGACGGTCAACTGACCAAAGAGGGGCGTCCGAACCTATTTTTCTCAAACTTGTTTTCAATTTTCGTTTTCCAAATCATTTGTGCAACTATGTGTGACTTTGTGCAAGTATGTTCCTTACTTTTTGAAATGCATTTGAAAACTAATAACATTTTGAAATCATTTTTACTTGAGCCTTAAAGGAGTAAAACAATTTCTGGAGCTATTTACACAATTAGGGTTTAGGATTGGGAAATGACCTAATTTACCAACTTTTGTATCTTTTGCACTTCCAATTCTTTCTTCATGCAATAAAGCTCCATGCTTGGCTTCTTTTGAATATCTATCATATTGAAACACTTTTTGAACCATTAGCATAAACATAATTGTTTGTTAAACATCAAAATAAGTAAGATTAATTCACAATCTCTCCCTTTTTGATGATGACAAACCAATTATGTGATAGCATAAATAACAAGTGCAATAAGTTACTTTTTAATCAAAAACATTATATGCTCCCCCTATGTGTATACTTCCCTTTTATTTTTATTTTTCTCCCCCTTACATTCTTTATTTTTCTCCCCCTTTCATGCTTTATTCTTCTCCCCCTTTTGACATCATCAAAATAATAACGGGAACAAATAATGTGAGCACATATAAACCACAGATTACATTTTTGCATTTACCTTGTTTCCGATGCTTTGTGAACAACAACATATAGATTTGTGGCTAGGCTTTCCACTCCTTGCAACCTAATGGGTGGCTAGGCTTTATAAACAAGAAAAACTATTAAGTGCACGAAATTTTAAAAAACTTTCGACAGAGTGTCATTTGTTTTCGGATGGATTCCACCTGTCAACAACCCAAGCACAACATACAATTGCACAATATATTTCAAGAAAAATCTCCATTTTGCACAATACTCATTATAACACAATTATAGTTAAATGAAAGCATCAATTCTTCATCGCCAAACAAAGTAGCAAAATCAATGAACATCAAAATAAATCAATAACATGAAAGAAATGTCAAAAGTCATTAAGAAAATATCAAAGATGTTAAAGATGTGAAACACATGAAAATGATCCCTAGTCTATTACATTAATAGCTAGTCACGTGCCAGTGCCTTCCCTTTGAGGCGAGCTTGAGCAAGTGCATCGCGTTGTTCATTCGTCATGAGTACCACATGGTGAATCTCACTCCCCAAATCATCAACGCGAATAGTCAAGGCATCCAATTGACCACGGATCTCGGCCATGCTACTATCTATCTTAGCATGCACGCCGGCAATTCCACTATCAATGCGATCACCTAAAGACTCAAAATACCCTTGAATAAGAGTCTTGAAATCTTCATCCATATTAGGTGCTCTCGCAGGCTCCGGTGCCTCATGTTCTTGATCCTCCCCCTCACCATCACTCCCATCAATGTCTTCATGTTCATCTTGGCCTTGAATGGGCTTGTCAAAAGTCCATGCCCCATTTACGACATATATTCCCATAGACCTAAGAAAAACTGTATCGTAGTAATTACGAGGAGACACGGGATATACGGCTTGGTTTTCTAATGGGATGCCTTGAGACCTAAGAATCTTGGTAACGAGCATACCATAGGGTAAACTCCTACGTTGATCCTTAATGTGAATGCCAAGATATTTGATCATGAGATAGCCAAAATTTAAAGGAATTTGTTTAAGGAGAGTATACAAGAGGTAGAGATTCATGGTGTTGGGATCAGTCTTGTGACCATGATTGGGAAGAACGACCTTTGTGAGGACATGAAGTAATACATGATGTTGAGGACTCAAGTTTTTGAACGGTGCCTCACTTGCTCTTGCAAACGTCTCACTATTGAACACACTCGCTACTAAGTCATTAAAATTGAAACCATGAGAGGCATCAGCCCAATAATGTAGCCTAAAGTATGCAATGACTTTCTTACCATCTTTTGCTAGAGTGGTGGGGTGATCAGTTTTGAACAATTTGTTAAGACTTTTGGGAGTCAAAACAATATCCTCAGAGTTCACTCTTGTGTCAGACGATCAACTCCAACTCCAATATCCTCAGGCTTAGAGTGTAGGTTGGCAAAGAATTCATACACTAATAGGGTATATACAGGCTCATTTGCAAACAACAACTCATTCCAATCTTGATAATCAAATAATTCTAAAATAGTTGAAAAAGCGGTAAATTCCTCTTTCCTAACAACTCTTGGAATGACTATTTTCTTTTAGTTCTTAACATAACTATTATACTTGTCTGCACACTCGTTATTGAAAAAAGGAGAGGGAGGATTAGAGGCAGTGGTTTTACCATGTTGAATATGTGGAGGAGCCGTAACCTTCGTCCTCTTTCGACCCCTTGATGAGCTCATGTTGATGACTTAAAACGTATGAAATTCTTGAGTGGAGGAGGATAACAAGTTTTGATTGAGAAATTCAATCAATAATGCCGAAACTAGAAAAATTGATTTTGACCCAAATTGTAGGGTTTGAATCAATTTTGATAAAGTGTGTTGTGAAATCTTGTGATTGGAATCGGTAATAGTGTTCTCTAGATGTCTAGGAAGGATTCTAATGGAACAATTTCAAAAATAATCTGTTAAAATTGAATATGGATTGTGAGAGGCACAAAAACATTTTTGAAGCTTTTGAAGGGTTCTTGGAAATATGTTTGAAAATCAGGATTTTTAAGCCTAATACGACAGTTTCGAACGGCCGAAACTTTGGAGAGTGTCGTCCGATACTTTGCAAAAATTTCACCCTCTCAGTAGTTTAGGTTCGGACGGTCTAGGCGTCCGAAACACTTGGAAAATTTTACCCTTCCTGATATTTAGGTTCGGACGGTCCTGTGCGTCTGAAACCTGCGTCCGAAACTCCAATTTTGTTTTAAAATTTATTTTCTAGAAATAAAATCAATATTTTCGGATCACTTAAGTTGGATTACACCAATGTTATCTCTTAAAAGATAAAATTGATCCTCCGGGAGGGGTTTGGTGAAGATATCCGCCAATTGTTCTTTAGTAGAAACATATTCTATATGAATTTCCTTATTTTGAACAAGATCACGAATGAAGTGATGTTTGATGTCAATATGTTTTGATCTCGAATGTTGGATGGGATTTTTGGTTATGTTTATGGCACTAGTGTTATCACATTTAATGGATACACACCCAAAATCTAAACCAAAATCAAGAAGAGTGTGCTTCATCCAAAGGATTTGAGAACAACAACTTCCGGCAGCTATGTATTCGGCTTCCGCCATTAATAAGGATACGGAAGCTTGTTTTCTGCTAGACCATGACACAAGAGATTTTCCTAGGAATTGACACGTTCCACTCGTGCTTTTCCTATCAACCCTACATCCGGCAAAGTTGGCGTCGGTAAATCCTACTAGATCAAAGGTGTTTGTCCTAGGATACCATAATCCATGATCTATCGTTCCTTTGAGATATCTAAGTATTCTTTTTACAACCAACAAGTGTGATTGTTTAGCACATGATTGAAATCTAGCACATAAGCACACAGCATACATAATATCCGGCCTACTAGCCGTCAAATAAAGCAAACTTCCTATCATTCCCCTATATTGTGTTTCATCAACTTTTACACCATCTTCATCTTTTCTAATTTAGTAGAAGTGCTTATAGGTGTTCCATTAGGTTTTGAGTCTTCCATGCCATATTTTTTAAGTAACTCTTTAGTATATTTTTCTTGACTTATGAAAATGCCATTATTCATTTGTTTTATTTGTAACCCAAGAAAGAATGTTAGTTCTCCCATCATACTCATTTCAAATTCTTCTTTCATCAAGTTTGAAAATTCTTCACATAATGTTTCATTTGAAGCACCAAATATTATGTCATCAACATATATTTGTACAATTAGCAAATCATTATCACAATACTTAGTAAACATAGTAGTGTCAATTATGCCTTTATGAAAGTTCTTTTCTATTAGAAACCCACTAAGTCTTTCATACCATGCTCTAGGAGCTTGTTTTAGTCCATACAATGCCTTGACCAATTTATATACATGATTAGGAAATTTATTACTTTCAAATCCAGGTGGTTGTTCTATATATACTTCTTCTTGAATAAATCCATTTAAGAAAGCACTTTTAACATCCATTTGAAAAAGTTTAAACCCTTTGAAACAGGCATATGCAAGTAACATGCGGATAGACTCAAGCCTTGCTATGGGAGCAAAAGTTTCATCATATCTATACCTTCCTCTTGCCTATACCCTTGAGCCACCAATCTAGCTTTGTTTCTTACTATATTTCCTACCTCATTTAGTTTATTCCTAAAAATCCATTTAGTTCCTATAATTGAAGTGTCTTTAGGCCTTTCTACTAGACTCCATACTTTACTTCTTTCAAATTGGTTTAACTCTGCTTGCATAGCTACGATCCAATTATCATCTTTTAAGGCTTCATTTATATTTTTTGGCTAAATTTGTGAGAGGAAGACCAAGTTATTATCTAAATGCAATGATGACCTAGTGTTGACTCCTCTAGAGGGAATTCCTATGATTAAGTCTTTAGGATGATTACGGATAAACTTCCAAGCTTTTGGAAGATCATTCTTTTGTGAACTTTCATCTAAAGTTTGAGTATCATCATTTTGAGGAGGGTCCATTAGTTTAGATGGATTGTTTTCTATTTCATTTTTATCTTGTTCATTAGATGGATTTTCTTCTATTCCTATTTCTTCATCACTTTCTTCATGATTTTTACTTGTATTACCCTCATCAAAGTTTACATGAATTGCTTCTTCTACTATTAAATTTCTTTTGTTGTATACTCTATATGTTTTTCTAATTTCTGAAAATT
Organism: Ophiorrhiza pumila; assembly: GCA_016586305.1. NCBI lineage: Eukaryota > Viridiplantae > Streptophyta > Magnoliopsida > Gentianales > Rubiaceae > Ophiorrhiza > Ophiorrhiza pumila. The sequence goes on from BLIW01000011.1 coordinate 13,754,771, forward strand.
CTAAGAATACTCCTACATCCAATTTCTTATCAAATTTTCCTAAGGTGTCTTTTACATTTAGAATGAAGCATTTACAACCAAAGACTTTAAAATATCCTACATTTGGAGTTTTCTTATAGATTAATTCATATGGAGTTTTCTTCAACAAGGGTCTAATAAAGGCACGATTCATGACATAACATGCGGTGTTAACCACTTCGGCCCAAAAATATTTAGGCAAGTCATTTTCACAAAGTATAGTTCTAGCCATTTCTTGAAGTGTTCTATTCTTCCTTTCAACTACTCCATTTTGTTGTGGTGATTTTACTACTGAAAAATTGTGTGTAATACCATTTTCATCACAATGATTTATAAAGCTTTCATTTATAAATTCGGTTCCATTATCACTTCTAATTTTCACCGCATTTAAACTTAACTCATTTTGAACCTTTTTAAATTGTCTAGCATATTCTTTAAATGTATCACTTTTATGTGCCAAGAATATTACCCAAGTGTACCTAGAATAGTCATCTACTATCACAAAAACATATCTTTGGCCACCTAAACTTGTAGTTTGTGAAGGTCCAAACAAATCCATATGTATTAACTCTAAGGGTTTTGAAGTTGTTACCATGTTTTTAGGTTTGAATGTTCTTTTAGTTTGTTTTCCAAATTGACATGAATCACACAATTTATATTTTTCATATTTTTGTTTAGGTAATCCTCTAACTAGTTCTTTTGCTACTAGATTATTTATGTGATCTATTCTCACATGAGCTAGTCTCATATGCCACAACCAAGTTGTGTCATGTACCACACTAAGACATTTCATTTCTTGTTCCATAATATCACACAAATGAAGTGTATACACATTGCTATGCCTAGATCCGGTAAGAACTATTTACCATCTATTGGATCAATAACAACACATTTTTCATGTTTAAACAACACATCAAGATCTTTATCACATATTTGACTTATGCTAATCAAATTGAATTTCAAGTCATCAATCAAAAGCACATTTTCAATCACATTGCTATTATTATTGGCTACATTACCAATACCAATAATCTTCCCCTTTTTATCATTGCCAAAAGTAACATGACCTTTATTTCTTGTTTCCAAGTTATTAAGCAATGAGGGATTACCGGTCATGTGTCTTAAGCATCCACTATCAAGGAACCATTTTGTATCCAAAATTGTATTTTTTAAACATACCTACATTCAAGAGTCAATGTGTGACTTTAACCACTCAAGCTTTCATAACATTGATATCTTTCCTTATCCATGTTTTTGATCCATTGTTAACTTCCAATGTAGCAAAACATTTTCTTGAGGTGTGTCCCTTTTTACAACAATAATCAGATATTACATGATATTTAAAAGAATGTGAAGTTTTATAATAAGGATAAGGCCTAGCATTGATAAACCTAGGTTCCAAGTTATATCTTTCATATCCATGGCTTTGGTTATGTGAGTTATGCATTCCATACCTATAGTGTTGATGAGGTCTAGTTCTAAAATTCTTCACTCCTTTCTCATGATTGTGTGATAAATGAGTAATTTTCGCCGGTTTGGAGTTGGAGCTTTGACCTACATCATGTGAATATCCTAATCCATACTTACAATTTCCCATTCTTTGACTTCCTAAGAGTTTCTCTAGATTATCCTTTTCTTGAGTGAATTTTGCTAAACAATCACTAAGGTCTTCAATTCTCTTTCTTAATCCTATATGTTCTTTCTTAATTTCATCATATTTTTTAGCTTCTTCCCTAACCTTATTGTTTTCTATTTTTAATTTTTCATTTTTAGTTTTTAATGTGCAGTTTTTTTTTTCTGCACTATCAAGTTTAGAGGTTAACTCTTGATTACATATAGTGATTTCTTCAACTCTAGCTTTAAGCTTCTTGTTTTGAGTCTTGGATTTCTTTAACTCATCTACTAACCTAGCAATGTACAGCTCAAGTTCATCTTGATCATTACAATTATCATCATCATCATCACTAGAAGAAATACTTACCTCATGGTCTTCAAATCCCATAAAGCATATGTTAGCAACTCCTTCTTCTTCTCCTTCGGTTTCCTCTTCGGATTGGTCATCATCCCATGTGACCTTGAAGCTTCTTCCTTTGCCTTTCTTGTCTTGTTTGAACTCCTTCTTTCTTCTTGGACAATCTGCAATAAAATGTCCAGGTTGGTTACATTCAAAACATTTGTTAACCTTGGATGTTTCTCCCTTTTCTTTCACCCAATCTTTGCTCCTAAAGTTTCTTCCTTTGTTAAACCTGTATTTCCTACTTTGGATTATACTAGTAATTTTCTAGTAAGAAATACAAGGTCATCATCATCTTGTTCATTTGTATCTTCCTCATCATCATTCTCATTCTTTGACACTTTAAGTGCTATGTTTTTTCTAGCCTTAGTGTCTTCATCCTTTTGAGTTTTAGATTTGATTTTCAGCTCATATGACATAAGAGAACTAATTAGTTGATCTATGGGTAGTTCTCTCAAATTTTTAGCTTCTTTAATTACTATAGCTTTTGACTCCCATTCCTTAGGTAAAGAATTTAAAATCTTTCTATTTTGCTTACCTAAGGGATAGATTTTTCCTAGATTCTCCAAGTCCTTAATTATGCTATTGAATCTACAAAACATTTTATCAATTGATTCATTACCATCCATTTTAAAGCTTCCATATTGTGTTACTAACAATGACTTCTTTTCTTCCTTAACATCTTCGGTTCCCTCATGAATTTCCCTAAGTTTCTTCTAAATGTCATTTGCATTTTTACATCCCTTAACTCTACTTGATTCATTAACATCTAGTGAGTTATATAAGGCATTTGTGGCCTTAGCATTTAGAGTGAGATTTTTCCTATCGGTTTTATTAAGTTCACTCCTCTTCTTTTCTCTAGTTTCATCCCCTATAGTTATCTCAGCCTTGTAAGGTCCTTCCTCAACAATATCACATCTAAATGTCAATAGATTTAAGATAAATTTCCATTCTATCTCTCCAACTGCTATAGTTGGTTCTATTAAACATTGGGGGCCTAGAAATAAATTGTCCATCCATAAACATAGCATTTTTTGTTGCCATAATCTTTATTCTAAGGTTGTTAAGCCTAAGTAAGTAGAGACCAAGCTCTGATACCAATTGTAAGCTCTAAGGCAACCTAAGAGGGGGGGTGAATTAGGTTTCTAAAAATTTAGTACACTAATCAATCAATTTCAACAACAATGAGTGAGTTGTGTGAATTGCAACAAGTGTAGTATTCAACAACAATTATTCAATAACACAGTGAATCAATAATCCAGTCCAATTGCACCAATTCAAAGCATAAACAATATATGATAATGGCAAAACTGAAAACTGTAAAGAGAGAAGACACAATCAATTTAGAGTGGTTCAAGACTCCCCCTTGGAGTACTCTACATCCACTACCTAAGTTTCCCAACTTAGGATTTCAAACCTTTCCACTATGATATGATCTCCTTTCAGTGGTGAGATCAAAATAACCACTTTTACAACCAAACAAGGTTCAACCTTCTCACTAGCTATCCCAAGCTATGAGTTCTAGGTTTTTATTCTCACTTGAGAAACCTTTCACAAATCCTTACAATGTTTGTTTAAAAAAGAAATAACAGCCCTCAATTAGGGTGAATAAGATGAATTGAAGCTCACAGTATGATTCCTATAATAACAATTACAACTCAAAATATATAGCTCAAGAATGAGATGAAATACTCAAGAAAGGCTCAAGAACTTTTAATCTTTTGGTTCTTTTAAAATCAAAGTGAAGTGCAAGAGTTGTAGAGAGTGTTTTTCAGATTGAGAGCTTAGGGAGTCAAGTGTAGTGTTTTTTTTACGTTTATGTGTTGGCTTGTATTTAAATTATCTCAAAAGATGACAAAAAAAAGTATATATTTGACAGTTCAAAAACTAGCCGTTATGTTGAAAATTTACTTTCGGACGCCCTTTCGGACCCTGGGGTCGTCCTAACCTATTTCTATAAAAGCATGAAAAATCCAATCGCGACACTTTCGGACGGCCGAAACCTCAAAGGGGCGTCCGAACCTAAGTTAATTTCGGATGGCCGAAACTCTCCTGCACCGTCCGAACCTAATCTTCTGAGAGCTTCATTTTTCACCAAAGTTTCGGACGGTCAACTGACCAAAAAGGGGCATCCGAACCTATATTTCGGACGGCCGAAACTCAGCCCTCAGCATCCGAACCTATTTTTCTCAAACTTATTTTCAATTTTCGTTTTCCAAATCATTTGTGTAACTATGTGTGACTTTGTGCAAGTATGTTCCTTACTTTTTGAAATGCATTTGAAGACTAATAACATTTTGAAATCATTTTTAGTTGAGCCTTAAAGCAGTAAAACAATTTCTTGGGAAATGACCTAATTTACCAACTTTTGTATCTTTTGCACTTCCAATTCTTTCTTCATGCAATAAAGCTCCATGCTTGGCTTCTTTTGAATATCTATCATATTGAAACACTTTTTGAACCATTAGCATAAACATAATTGTTTGTTAAACATCAAAATAAGTAAGATTAAGACCCTAGGTCTTCACAGGATTTAGCTAGACTTTTGGGGAGGGAGATCATTCTAGAGTAGTAAATAGACTTTTGATTTTGAGAGTGGGAATTTTCTCTCTCTAGCTTTCTCTCTCTAAAAGTTTCTCTCCGTTTTCAATTCCGATCGAGAATTTGGACCAATCATTGTAACCTTCTACTTAATTAAGGAGTAAATTCACAAGACTTTGGTGGATTGGAAGCAATCGAGGCAATTCATTTGGTAAAATCTTTCTAAATTAATGAAAATGAACTGTTCTTCATTACGATTTGATGATCTGGAGTTGAGAATGGAGTTTTGTGGCTAAATTGATGATGTCTTAGGATTTGGACCGGATGCTTGAGTAATTAAACGAATGAAATGCTATGCAATTGACTAAGTAACTAAAGAATGAATTCATACTTGTTCTTAACGAATGAAAAATGTCAAGTTTCATAATTTTTGCACTTTCATTGATTGAATTGAATCTTGATTGTGGTCGCCATGCTAGGTTGAGGCTCGACTCACCAATTCGAGTGAGAAATGCATGAGATGAGGTCTAAAAGTATGATAATTGAGTCTCTTTACTTGATTTGGTTGTTCGTGATCCGAGATGCGGTCGCCAAGCCGATCGGAGGTCATTGAATCATAAGATAGAGTAAGGAGTGGCTTTTTAATACTAACCGAAGGCTTAGAAACTTAGATCAGGCCTCGCCATGGGAGATCTAAGGTTTTGCATGCTAGAGTTGGTGGTATTTTTTAGTTGAGACGTTGCGGATTTCATTCATCACACTTAGGCCTCGCCATGGGAAAGTGTGGCGTTAAGGAGAGTAGAAAGAGGTGCGGTCGCCATGCTGACTTTTAGCTATAATCCTAGGCAGCTTTGGTCTCCTCTGAGTTTGAATGTGTGTCAAATGCATAGCATGAGTAGTTTAATGAACAATCATCCGGCACCTAAATCCTAAGACATCGATTTATTACTTGCTATCTTACAATACTTCTTATTTGTGTCTTTGCTTTATTCCTTATTTCTCTATTTAGATTAGTATTGTCATTTCTTAATTTATCATTCTTGTGACATTCAACAGAACAATTTAGAATTTTTGAAACCAATCCCCTTCCCTGTGGATACGATACCTACTCACTTCTTCTACATTAGTTTTGGGGGTAAAATTGCAAGGTTAACGACACCCCTGTCAATATGAAGTTGGTGGAGTTTGAAGAATGCCAAAATATGGTCATTTGGTTTTTGGGCAGAACTGGTTGTACAACTTCTTTTGAGTGTAACTTTTATAATACTAAGCCAAATGATGAGATCTTGGATGTTCTAGGAATCTCTTTGAGTGTACTTCAATTCCTATGATTTAACATTCTTCTAATTCTATGTGCAAGGCTGAGAAACAGGCGCATATTTGTAATTGCTACTTCAGGTTTACATTATTGAGCTCACTATCACAGTTTGGTAGATGGTCTATATCTTGAGCTACAGACCTTCAATAATGCTGATTCGTGAACCTATGGAAAGCTAAGAGACAGATCTACAACTCTTATGTTTACCACAAAGTTCAATTCGGAGGCAAAGATACACATATAGTGCTTAGAAGTGGGAAATCATGCTGGAAAAAAATGCACGGTGCGGCCACGTCATGTGGCCGAACCATGAAAACAAATGCACGTTGCGCCTGCATGATGTGGCCGCACCATAAAAACAAATGCATGGTGCGCTCGCATGATGCGGCCACACCATGAAAACAAAAGGACGGTGCGCCCGCATAATGTGGCCGCACCATGAAAACAAATGCACGGTGTGCCCGAATGATGCGGCCGTACCATGAAATTCTCCTTCGGCGCAGTTTGGTAATTTGGCCATAAATTCTCTTCCAAGCTCCGAATTGAGTGACCAAAAATCTGTGGAAATCTAAGACTTGGGGCTACAACTTTCATATTTTACGTTTTTCCAAATTTACAATGCATCAGGGCCATAATTCGGTGGCAAGGTGACGGGCTGCGCGCACACCGCGCGCAGCGCCCATGCACATATGCGCGGGGCAGCACAGATAGCAGACGCGTGCGCAGCACTCACACTTGCCCGCGTGCTGCGCGCGGCATACGCACACAACGCACAGGAGCGCGCACGCACAGAGCGCCCAGCAGCACCAGCGCGCGCATGCGCACGTCCACCAGCACTTCAGCACCACAGCTTCGGCACTTCACAGCATCACTTGTGCACACACATGGGCACTTAACAGCATCACTTGTGCACACAAATGGGCACTTCACAGCAACACTCATGCACAACTCAAAGCACAATTTCAGCACACACATGCACCACAAGGCATGTCTCAAGTGCACCACATGCACAACACTTGCTGCACACACTTGTGCGCATGCATGCAGCACTTGTGCACATTCCATGCACATAACTTCAGCACTTTTCATGCACCATTCTTGCACTATTTTGTGTTACACTTCACCAACACTTGCATGATGTTATATACGCACACGAGCACACCATGGAATTTGCATGGTGAGGCGGCCGCACCGTGAGAATATTTGCATGATGCGGCCGTACCGTGAAAGTGTGTGTGTGGCCGTGAGAATTTTAAGTGTGGTTGTATTTTCCATGTTTTGTATGCGAAAATTGGCTAAGTGTGGGATTTTTGCTTCTTGTGCAGGGAGTGACGAAGGAGTGATGACTGGTGGCTCGAAGGCGCACGGTGATTTTGAATGCGCGGTTGGTTGAAGCTCAAAGGCGTGACCTGGAAATGTGCTCAAGCTATTGTTGGACATTTGATACTTTTTAGTGGCATTTCTCTAATTTCATGTTCATGTTACGTTTGCATACTGTTTAAGTTTTTGTACCCTTTATATATAGAGGGATTAGTCATTAGATAAGGGGGAGATCATTCTAGATACTTAACAGAATTTTGATTTTCGGGGCGGGAATTTATTCTCTCTCTAGATTTTCTCTCTTCCATTTCTTCTCCTATTGTGACTCCGATTGAATATTTGAACTGATTACTTCATTTCGATTCTCAATTGACGAAGCGATTGACAATTCTACGCACTTTAATCGGTAAATTTGTACAATTTGGAAGAAATGAATTGTTCAATGATGAATTATGATATTCGCGAATTGGTAATAAAGTATCGCGGCTAAATTTGTGATGTCTTAGGGTTGAGACCGGATGATTGTGTGAATAGACTATGCGATGCCTTGCAATTGACACATTTTGTGAAGATTGAGTTCATACTTGAAATTACAGCTTGAATCTTGTTGAATTTTGTGAATTCATGCTTTTCTTGACTGAATCTCTCTTCGATTGTGGTCGCCATGCTAAGTCAAGATTAGGTTCACATATAGGAGTAAGGAATGCATAAAATGAGAACATTGAGTATGATAATTGAGTATTCTCTCTTGCTTTGTTTGATCATGATCTGAAATGCGGTCGTCATGCCGGTGGAAGTTCATTGAGACCTTAGAATAGAGTGAAAAGAGTCTTCCCTTAGCTTACGAAGACAAACAAACCTAGGACAGGCCTCGTAATGGGACGATCCTAGGATTTGCATGCTAGAGGAGTCAGTCTCGGGGAGTTGAGATGCTGCGGGTTGAAACCACCACTCTTAGGCCTCGCCATGGGAAAGAGTGGTTTCAAAGAGTGTAAGATGGCATGCGGTCACCATGTTGGTGGCACCTTAGGCTCTTAGGCAGCTTGGTCTCCTCTGTGCTTAACTTGAGAATCAATTGCATTGCATCTGAGTAGTCTATAATGCACTCATCCGGTGGAAAAACCCTGAGACATCCAATTCTTTCTTGACTTTACATTTTACCTCCGTTTTGTGACTTTTACTTGTTATTCTTATACAGTAGCATTATATTTCCATTCTGTGACATTTGTGTGACATTTGTTAGAGCAATATTTGAATTCTCGAACCATCCCCTTCCCTGTGGATACGATACCCTACTCATTGCTACTACATTAGTTTAGGTTAAAATTGCAAGGTTAACGACACGCTTGTCAAGAGGTGTACACCGAACTTAAACACAATATATTTTATACTATTTTTTTTCTTTTGTTCTACAGTTATTAAAAATTTTACACTCAGCAAGTTTATGTTTATGTTTTAATGCAGATAAAATACAGCAAAATATTAAAAGCACAATATTGTACAAGAATTGTTTTGAGCAACTCTAACATGAACAAAAAAGAAGTCTTGAATAATGTTAGGGTATGCATTATTGGTAGGTCTGAACTCAAGAAAAAAATACATGACAAGGCTGAAAGCCAAAAGCAACAAGAGCAATAGGAGCAACAGCAGGAACAACGACCACAAAGAATTAAAAGAAGCAAGAAATAAGAATACATTTCACAACAATGTAAGTGTTTTTTGTACAATTTAGATTCTTGTTTCTTAGTCCTATTATTGTGAATAACTTCATAATGTACATACAAAAACTTTGTACATCACATTTGTATCAATGCAATATTTGAAATGTTGATACTTTATATGCGATTAAGTGACATTTTATACGTGATACGTAAGTCATAATGCCTTCATACTTCAGACATTATATGCCAATCAAAATTATACCTTATACGTGAATTGTAGATGTAATATATCAAGAATTTTAATTACAAATAAAGTGCACCAAAGTAGGTATTTATGATTAAGGGATAATTAAAGTGTGAAAGAAATTTTTATAAAGAGATTTACGTATAGAATACTTTATGTATAAGGAATCTAACACATGAAAACCCTAGAGAAACAAGGCTAAAATGTAGGAATATAATACTATATGTATAAGGAATCTAACATAAGTAAATCCTAGAGAAACAAGGCTAAAAAGTAGGAATAGAATACTTTATGTATAAGGAATCTGGTACATGTAAACCCTAATCAAACACTATAAATAGGACCCTCCCATACATCAGAGAAGTCACATAACAACTTTTGGAGAAAGAGGAAAGGCTGATAGCAACTGCAATAACACGTAAGTAAATTCTAGATCCCTTTCAAAATATTAAATATTCAATCTTTTAAAATAACTTTAGATGTATTATAATTTAAATCTTTTTTTCCAAAAAATTTGACGTGTATTAAATTTTAAGATTTTATATAATGTATTGTTGGTTTACATATGCAAAATTAAATTGAGTATTTAATACGTTTTCTGGTCGTTATCACATGAGTACGCATCATGATTCATGTACAGTAGTTTTTGAGTATGCATTATGAACTATGATACAAATAACCTAATATGCATTCTGTGATTTTAAAGAAATTGATCATCTAAAATTTTAAAGACTTAAAGTTTCTATGTGTGCATGCTTTTGTGTCGTAAAAGTATTTTGGTATAAGTAAATTATAGATGCTTTAAAAGAGTACTCTTTTAAAAATGAAAGCAATTGAAAGATATTGTTCATAGTAAACATGATACGAATATATGAATGATATGTCATAAGTGTATACAATGATTTGTGAAGGTTGTCGGAATGTATATCTTGATTACAGAAAAGTTGTATGATGTTTTAATTCATTGAACACATATCAGTACTTCATATTTTAATATTGTTGAATGGATGATATGTACATTACGATTAAGAAGCTTATTGTGGTTCAAGTATTATGCTATACTAAGTGGGTTTTAACGTTGTTTTTCTCAAAGAAAATAATCTTTCTATAATCGAAAATTCATCAGTTACCTTAAGTCAAAAGAAAATATATGCATGTTACTAGATTAAACCAAGATTTGTTTTCAGTATGATTGTGTGAGAAGTTCTTTAATGGATGTTTTGGAATCACATGTATATATGACAGAATCTTATTGAATAATATATATATACTTCATGATTTACAAATCAAAAGTTTTGGTTTATCGAAATCTAAGAAATATTATATGCATTACATGGCGTGAACTTAATGAATGGTGTCAAGGCTTACATGTCCTAACGGTAGGAACACGTGTTTCGAACATGTATGTCATGGCATAATTATTCCTCGACCCAAAGGGGATTTAATTATGTAATGAAGATCCTCAACTCATGGGGGATCTATGTATGTCAGTATATGGCCTAAGGGTCTAATGGCCGACCTAGCTGGAATACAGCTAGGCTGAGTGCTCAGAAAGCCGTGAATGCATGTTGTGTCATGGTTACTTATTCATTAAGATATCTCACATAAATAATTGATATATATATGTGTGTGTGTGTGTGTAAATGTACGCATCATATGAAAGTATAAGTAAAGAATAAGATAACCGTTATTGCTTAAGTCGATTATTGTAGTTAAGATATTTGTTCTATGATATGAACCTAGCACCCTAACGAAACTAAGATTGTAATCCTAAGGATCAATTTGAGGATTAACGTTAAGAACAAAGGAGGAAGCCCCAATTCAATAAAGTTTGAATCAAAACTAACCTATCAATTAAAGCAACGAACCCTTAAGAAGAACTGCCCCTTAGAACCCCTGTTATGAAAAATCCTAACATATCAAAGCCTTGATTGATTAGAATGATCGTTCTTCGCACAGAACAAAAGAAATCTTTCCAACTCTCAGAAAAATAGGTTTTTACCAAAAATATTAATCTGTCCAATACGTAATGAGTTTTGCCTTTATAGAATAGGCTTACAAATCATGAATTGATTTGGAACCATGGTTCAAGACAAACCCTTTAATCCTTAGCCATAGGTTCCATGAATGGATTGGTTTGTAGCCTAAAAAGGATTAACGGTAAATAAATTCAAAAATAGAAAAATAAGCTAAATTCTAACGCACAAAATTTTCCGCACGTCACGACGTCGGGGTGCTCCACGTCATGACGTGGGGATTATTTGCCCAAAAAATAGAGATTATTTTCCAAAAATTAAAACTTCCAGTGAGCCATGTCAGATGTGGAAGGGGCTGGACATCGCGACGTCGGTGGTCGCACGTCCTGACGTTGGCGATCTTCTTGGACTCCTTTTTGCGTTTCTCCACGTCGCAACGTGGAGCCTTCTTATACTCCTTGTCCATTCGTTTCAGCAATTCTTCCTTCCAATAATCCATTTTGATCCACCACGCCATTGTACTCCATTTGGGACACTTTTGAACATGAAATGAAAGCTACATCCTCTTCACGAGTTTCAAAAACTAATTCACGATAAAAAAGGTCCTCAATCAATGAGTGTAGTACTGCCCTCATTCGCTTCGCTCTCGAACTGGTTAATGGACCCCCAATTCTTTGTAATGGATCATCCAGATGACAACTCGGTTTGGCTTCCTCATCATTCCTCCCCTCCTCAAGAGGATTCGTCCTCGAATCACCTAGGTCATACAATGAAAGATCACTAACATTAAATGTACTAGATACATTACCATATTCACTAGGCAATTCAATTGTATAAGCATTATCATTAATTTTAGCCAAAACTTGAAAATGACTATCTCCCCTTTGTTGGAGCTTAGATTTCCAATGATTTGGAAATCGTTCCTTACGTATGTGAACCCACACCCAATCACCGGGTTCAAAAGAGACCTTGATTCTTCCCCGACTTACTTGCTTGGCAACTTGATCATTCCGACGCTCAATGTTTGCTCGAACTTTCGCATGCATCTCTTTGATGTGGTCAGCTTTCTTTTTTCCATTTAAATTCAAAACGTGACTAGAAGATATAGGCAAAACATCTAAAGGTGTTAGCGGATTGAAACCGTAAACCACTTCAAATGAAGAACAAGATGTAGTGGAATGCATAGTCCTATTATATACGAACTCTACATGCGGCAAACATTTTTCCCAACTTTTTAAAAAAAATTTTGAATTAAGGCTCGAAGAAAGGTTGTCAAAGTTTGATTAACAACTTTAGTTTGCCCATCCGTTTGTGGATGTGTGGCTGTGGAAAATAATAGCTTCGTTCCTAACCTAGACCACAATGTTCGCAAAAAATGACTCAAAAACGTGACATCTCGATCACTAACTGTGGTTTTTGGAATGCCATGAAGTCTAACTATTTTGCGAAAGAATAACTCAGCAATATGAGTTGCATCGTTAGTCTTATTGCATGCTATGAAATGTGCCATTTTACTAAAACGGTCAACCACAAAAAAATACTATCATCACCCGTTTGTGTTCTAGGCAACCCTAATACAAAGTCCATAGAGATATCGACCCATGGGTGACTAGGGATAGGTAATTGGGTATAAAAACTGTGAGGTATAAATTTAGATTTAGCTTGACGACAAGAAATACATTTTGCACAAAACGTTGAGCATTATTTCGTATCTTAGGCCAATAGAAATGTTCATGCAATATGTCCAGTGTTTTCGTGATACCAAAATGCCCCATAAGCCCTCCAGAATATGCCTCCCTTACAAGTAATTCACGATAAGAACTTTTAGGCGCACACAACTTTTCTTTTTAAAAAAAAATTCATCATGCTGAAAATAATCACCATAAGTAGTTCGTGCACATTCAACATATGTTTCACCAAAATCACTATCATCAGCATACAACACTTTAAGCAAATCAAAACCCAACAATTTCGATTGCAAAAAGGTTAGAAGTCCATACCTTCGTGATAGTGCATATGCCACTACATTTTTCATACCGTCCTTATACTTGATGACGTATGAAAAAGACTAGATAAACTCCATCTACCTTGCATTCTTCTATGGAGTTTTCCTTGAGTCTTCAAATGTTTCAGCGGCTTATGATTGGAGTGGATAACAAACTCCTTGGGCCAAAAATAATATTGCCAAGTTTGCAACGCCCTCACTAGAGCGTATAGCTCTTTATCGTATGTTGGATAATTTAGGACTGCCCCATGCATCTTTTCACTAAAGTAAGCTATCGGCTTTGAGTCCTGCATCAAAACAGCTCATATCCCAAGCCCTGAGGCATCACATTGTACTTCAAAAACTTTATTGAAATCAGGCAACATCAAAATGGGTGCTTGTGTGAGTTTGTCCTTTAACGTATTAAAAGCCTTTTCATGAACATTTTCCCATTTTAACACACCATGCTTTTTAACGAGTTCATTCAATGGAGCAGCAATAGTACTAAATTTTTTGACAAACCTTCTATAAAATCCTGCCAGTCCATGAAAACTTCGGACCTCTATTCTTCAGTGTGGGCCACTCCTTGATTGCATTAATCTTTTCTTCATCTACCTTAATGTTGTTAGCACTCACAACAAAACCAAGAAATATGATAGAATCCATGCAAAAAGAACATTTCTTCAAATTTATAACTGATGTTCTCTTAACACAACAAAAACTTCTCTCAAATGCAACAAGTATTCACTAAAGGATTTACTATAAATGAGTATGTCATCAAAATAAACAACCACAAATTTTCCTATAAGAGGTCGTAAAACGTGGTTCATTAACCGCATAAAGGTGCTAGGCGCATTTGTCAACCCACAAGGCATGACAAGCCATTCATACAAACCAAACTTTGTTTTAAAAGTGTCTTTCCACTCATCTCCCTCTTTCATACGAATTCGAAAATACCCACTTTTTAAATCAACTTTGGAAAATACACATGTACCATGCAATTCATCTAGCATGTCATCAAGTCGAGGTATAGGATGACGATACTTTACCATAATTTTGCTGATCGCCCGACAGTCTATACACATCCTCCTACTTGCATTCTTCTTGGGTACCAAAATGACGGGTACTGCACACGGGCTAAGGCTCTTCCTCACAACCCCTTTTTGCAGCAATTCCTCTACTTGAACTTGAATCTCCTTAGACTCATCTGAGTTCGCTCGGTATGCTGGACGGTTCGGTATAGATGATCCAGGAAGGAAATCAATTTGGTGCTCTATCCTTCTTAATGGTGGAAGTCCTGAAGGCAACTCCTCAGGAAAAACATCCTCGAACTCCTGCAACAAAATCACCACTTCTCAAGGCAAAAGATCAAGCATTTTAGCATCAATCAAAAATACATCTTTATACAATAAAAGAAACACACAATTTCCCTCACTCAATTTTTCTTTCACCTCTCTCTTTGTTGCAAAAACGCTCATTTTTTTCCCATTTTCTGATTTTTCTTCCCTACCCTTGATGGTTTCCTCTCGGCTTTTATTCTCACTATACTCGCCTTTTTCTTTCTTTTCAAAGTCTTTCATAATACGTACCTGATCTTCATGTGCCTCTAAGGGTTCAAAGGCACCAATGTATGCTTGCGGTTGTGCATCTCTAATGAATATTTGTTAGTGTATCCATCATACACCACCTTTCTATCCAATTTCCACGAACGGCCCAAAAAAATATGGCCAGCTTGCATAGGCACTACATCACACAAGACCTCGTCCTTATACGGACCTATGACAAATTCCACTTTGACTTGTTTGTTCACCTTTGCTTCCCCACTAGTACTCAACCACTGTAATCTATAGGGTTTTAAGTGTTTTCAACCCTAACTTTTCTACCAATAATGTACTAGCTATGTTAGTACAACTCTCACTATCAATTATTAAACTACACACCTTCCCTTGCACATAACACCTAGTATGGAAGATATTATCTCTTTGCACCAATTCTCCCTCAAGTTTAGGTTGTGCATTTAAAGCACTTAAATTGACAAGTGTCTGTCCCCCCATTGGTAGCTCTTCCTCCTTATCACTCTCCTCAACAAGTTGTATATTTCCCTTATCTTTCGAATGCTCATTCTGATACTCCCCATTAGGTAATAAAAACATTGTCCTTTTGTTTGGACATTGAGACTTTTTGTGCCCTACCCTTGGCACTTAAAACACCTAATGTCTCTACTCCTCCCAATTGTTTTCTCCTCAACCTTCACCTTTCCAGTTTCCTATTTTTGTTCTACCTAGGTTTGGAGTCAAGACTCGAATTCCCAAATTTTGGTTTCAATATTTGCTTATTATCTTTCCAAGGACTCTTCCAAGTACTCTTCCCTCTAGCCTTAACAATTCTCTCCACTTCAAGGCTTTGTGCAATAACTCATCCATGTCAACATATTGTTGCATCTCTACCACATCAGCTATCTCCTTATTCAAACCTGCCAAAAACCTACCCATTGTAAATTCGGGATCCTCCTCTATATTTGCCCGAATTAAGGATATCTCCATCTCCTGAAAATACTCCTCCACACTCATATTACCTTGGGTCAAAGTTTGGAGTTTCCTCACTATATCCCATTGGTAATGATTAGGGACAAACCTCTTTCTCATTATCCTCTTAACCTCCTCCTAAGTCCTAACTGGTCTCTCCCCATACCTCCTTCTATTATGCACTTATTGATCCCACCAAATTGAGGCATAATAGGTAAAGTCTACTACCGCCAATTTCACCTTCTTCTTCCCTGAATAATTGTGACAGTCAAAAACATGATCTACCCTCCTTTCCCATTCTAGGTAAACCTTAGGATCATTTTTCCCTTAAAATTATGGAATTTTCATCTTAATTGACCCCATTTGACTATCCTTTCTCCTATCATTCCTACCTCTACCCCATGTCCCTTCTTCTTCCTCCTTCAACATCTCCTTATAGTTTCCCCTATCAAACAACGGATTCCTGCAGCTCTATTCCTAGTTGGTGGTTCACTAAACTCTAAGAAGTTAAGCCTAATATTGATTTTATCAAATTGTGATTGAATGTCTTTGAAAGCAGTTTCAATGTTAAATAAAGGACTACTTGTACCTTCCCCACTCATGATGACTTTGGGATTAACAATTGTCCTTTCCACTACCTAAGCATTTACACTCACACTCGTGTATCACTTAAAATATTGACACTCTCTAGACTTTCTTTGTGAGTTCTTTGAGTTGAATAACTACTCATTCACCAACCAAGACTTCGAATTGATTAGGAATATTTAGAAAGCAAGAAACAAGAATGAATTTTAAGACTCTAAGGAACACGAATGAATTTAGGCAACAAGAACAAGAATGTTACCAATAATAAACAATAATGACTCACAAGGATTTAGGCAAAGATTGAAATAACAAATGTTATGGCAGTAAGACTTGAGTTTAAGCCAACAACAAAAATTCATCAATGGCAAAGTTCACTTTCCACAAGTTTTCAGCACAATGAATAAAGATTTGAAACACAAATAATTTCTCAAAACAACAAAAACTATGTAATGGTCCAAATTGAATTAGTGTAGCAAGTAATGATCATATTATTGAAACAATTTTCTGCATTAAAATTTGTAATCCACTAATTGCAATGAATTCAACAAGGAAACAATGAGAAGATGTTACCTTGAATTTGTACTGTCTTCAATAATTGAAAACTCAAGCTGGCTCTTTTTTTCACGTCTTCTGCAGTTTTTTTATTTTTTTTATTTTTTTGAATTACACAGATCTTTTTTTTTTTCTTCTGGCCGAATCTGCAAAACAACAAGAGAAGAACAATACGAACAACATAGAAAAACACAAAAAGGAAACAATCAAAAATGAAAGTCTTTGATGGAATAATCCCTCAAATTGGCTTTGATACCAATCTGATACGAACTTAGCACCCTAAGGAATCTAAGATCGTAATCCCAATGATCAATTTCAGGATTAACGTTAAGAACAAATGAGGTAGCCCCAATTCAATAAAGTTTGAATCAAAACTAACCTATCAATTCAAGCAACGAACACCCTAAGAAGACCTGACCCTTAGAACCCCCGTTATCAAAAATCCTAACCTATCAAAGCCTTGATTGATTAGAATGATCGTTCTTCGCAAAGAACAAAAGAAAGCTTTCAACTCTCAAAAAATAGGTTTTTACCAAAAATAATAATCTGTCCAATATGTAAGGAGTTTTGCCTTTATATAATAGGCTTACAAATCATGAATTGATTTGGAACTATGGTTCAAGACAAATCTTTGAATCCTTAGCCATAGGCTCCATAAATGGCTTGGTTTGCAGCCTAAAAATGAACGTTAAATAAATTCAAAAATAGAAAAATAGCCTAAATTCTGACGCATAAAATTTTCCGCACGTCATGACTTGGGAATTATTTGCCAAAAAAATAGAGATTATATGCCAAAAAATAAAACTTCCAGTGAGTGACGTCGCGACGTCAGTGGTCGCACGTTGCGACATTGGCGATCTTCTTGAACTCTCTTTTGCGTTTCTCCACGTCGCGACGTGGGACTCCATGGACGTCGCGCGACGTGGAGCCTTCTTATGCTCCTTGTCCATTCTTTTTAGCAATTCTTCCTTCCAATGCTCCATTTTTATCCACCACGCCATTGTACTCCATTTGGGACACTTTTGAGCATGAAATAAAAGTTACATCCTCTTCACGAGCTTCACGAACTAATTCACGATAAAAAAAGTCCTCAATCAACGAGTATAGTGTTGCCCTCATTCGCTTCGTTCTCGAACGGGTTAATGGACTCCCAATTCCTTGTAATGAATCATCCAGATGACTCCTCGATTTGGCTTCCTCATCATTCTGTTTGATTAAATGATCATTTTTGAAAAGATAATATTTTCAAAAATATGACTAGTTTAAACGATCTAAGATTTACTTGCTGGGCGATTCGCTCATTCTTCTATATATATATATATAATATTCTACATATAAATTTGATGGAGTAGATAAGGACGAAACCGGGGTCTGGGAATAGTAAAGGATGAATGGATCAAGTACCTAGTATAGGAACTTTTGAATAAAGTTATGGGTTTTTGACCCGTGACTATGTTTTGAATATTTATGATGGATATTTATTAATTATTATTTTGTAAGGATGATTAATAAAGTATTAGTTTTATATTATTGAGAAATGATAGTAAGAGGTGCCTTGTGATCTCGAGATTATGGAAACTAAATCTTGAGGTTATGGCGTGTTTCGGTTCTCAAAAATTAAGGCGTTACAGCAGAGCTATTAAACTCTAACTTTTGTACTTCATACACTAATTAATTATACGTTATATGCCAATTAAACTTAAACTTTATACGTGAATCGAAAACTTATTCAAATGCTAACTTTGGTATTTCATACGCGAATTATTCATACGTTATACACCAATCAAAATAATGTTTTATACGTAAATCATAAAGATATTCAAACGTTAATATAATGACAGTTTATACGTCAATCCCCTAACTATTCATACATTATATGCGAATAATCATATTACTACTCATTAATATATTATACGTCCAATTCATGATATGCGAATTACTCATACGTTATACGCCAATTAAAATGATACTTTATAAGTGAATCATAAATCTATTCAAATGCTAATATAATGACAGTTTATACGTCAATCCCCTAACTATTCATACATTATATGTGAATAATCATATTACTACTCATTGATGTGTTATATACCAATACATGATATGCGAATTATTCATATGTTATATGACAATTAAAATGATACTTTATACGTGAATCATAAAGCTACTCAAACGCTAATATAATGACAATTTATACTTTAATCTAATAAGCTAACTATTCATACATTATATGTGAATAATGATTTTACTACTCATTGATATGTTATACGTCAATCCATGATATGCGAATTATTCATATGTTAGACACCAATCAAAATGATACTTTATACCTGAATCACAAAGCTATTCAAACGCTAAGACAATGGCAGTTTATATGCCAATCCGCTAACTATTCATACATTATACACGAATAATAATTTTACTACTCATTGATATGTTATACGATAATACATGGTACTTAATATCTGAAATGCATTATATGTGCTGGTGGGGGCGAGTCAATAATGTTGTCGCATACATAAAACTGTCGCACAAGAGTTTTTGGGTTAAAATATTAGGAGAAAAAGGCAAAAATGGTCACTCAACTTTTTCCAAATCCAAGTTTTGGTCACTAAACAATTAAATTGGTTAAAAACATCACTGAACTTTTTATATATATGCTTTTAGATCATCCCGTCATTCAACTCTGTTATCTTTTTTAGAACCATTAAATTAATGGGTGTTTATGTCTTTTCAAATAAATTAGGGTAAGAAATTCTCCTCCCTTTATCTCTTTCTCTTCTTCTTTCTCTCTCTTTTTCACCCCAAACAAAACTTTAACAACCCACAACTTTCTGGATTTAAATCATTATTCTAATTCAATCAAAATCCCAAAATGATTGAATTCAATCAAAATTCCAACTACTTTTTCCAACCCTCTTTTATTTATCATCTCAGACCACTCCAAAGTTTTATAAAAAAAATTACTTGAAACTTCAAAAAATCACCATACACATTGTATTGCACATGATACCCACTATGAGTAGGCACTCTTCTTATATAATGACGATGGTAATGATCTCCTGAACCAAAGCTTGACTTCATATACGTATCAAAGTCTTCTTCTTTATTTTTCTTTGTAATGAAAATACAAAAACAATAAGCAAAGTTGAAGTTGAACTAGCAAAAACACAACTCAAAAACTCAATTTGCCTTTTGCTCTCAAAATATTGCTGTTGTTAGAGAACTTGATAGTAGTTGTGAGTGTGGAAGAAGAAAGAAAGTTTTTTGACATTTTTTCATATTTTGTTTAGTATAAAATTTTAGAGAGAAAAAGTGTTGGGTTAAATAATGAAGTGTGAATTTAATATATGGAATGGAATGAACTAACCGTGAAGTAAATAGATTTTTTTATTGATTAAGCCATTAAAGCAATGTTGAACATATAGAATTGCAGACGGTTTTGTAGCTCGGCAAGAAAGGTAGAAGGTAAGGGATTGAGGTTTTACGATTTTATCCTTGAAGAAGTTAATGATATTAGTAGAATTTATCTTTGAAAAAAGTGATTTTGGTATGCATAGACGGAGTTAATGGACGGAATGATTCAAAGTCATATATTTAAATAATTCGATGACATTTTTAGTCAATTTAATAGTTGAGTGACCAAAATTCAAATTTGAAAAAAAGTTAATTGACTTTTTTGCATTTAACTCAAATATTAACATATGAAACAAAAAGGTAGACGTGAAATGTATAATAGAGTATCCATTGTCCCAATTCTCCCCAACTGTTATTAAAATACCAAAAATATTGACTGTAGAAAAACCTTTTAATCTGCACCGCTAAATTTACAAAGGAATTATTTTCTTTTTCTTTTTTGTTTTTCTTTGTTCAAATTTGGAGGGGTATTTCCCAAAATATTGCTGTTTCAAAACAATTGATAAAAATATGGTTATTTTTCCAAAATTGACCAAAATAAGTTTGTCTTATTTATAAATTGACCCCAGAACTTTTAATAAGTTCTAAAAATTTACAAAGTAACCCCAGAACTTTTAATAAGTTCATATAAAGACTAAAAATTTATAAAGTGACCCCAGAACTTTTAATAAGTTCATATAAAGACTAAAAAAAAAATTTTCCGCACTGATCCCTTCGAGGCTAAGTATAACCTTAGTTTAAACCTGTCCACACTTGGTATCAAAGCCATGTGCTCATAAAAATTTTATAATTTCTTGAATGGAAAAAGAAGATAGATTGTTTTTCTTCTATGAAGAAAATAACATGCATAATTTCCTTTTCTATAAGCAGAAAATAGAATTATTGGTAAGTATAGAAACTCCAATTATCATTGGAATACTAAAAGAATCAATGAATAAAAATATAATTCAAGATCTTAGAAAGATCATTTATGAAAAGATAATAAAAAAATTTGATCGTAGAAATTCTGAAATAGAAATAATAGAATATACAGAAAAAATTTATTCTGAAACAGAATATGAATGGAGTCTAGAGGAATGGCCAGATACAGATTAATAAAGTAAAATATAATGTATAGAAGAACTGCTTCAAAAGTTTTTGAATCAACTAAAAAATGCTATGTTTGCATAGATCTTATAGAAAAAATACAAGATGCTAATAAAGAATTAAAAATAAGAAAAGAAAGATTTCAAGAAAATCTTATAGCAGGAGTACACCCAGAAGCTTTAAAACAGCAAGAAAGGGTTATAAATATTTTAGAATCTGAGATTCTATATATGAAAGAAAAAGTAAACTTTCATGGAACTCATGGATAAAATGAGTAAACTTGAATCAATAGAGTTAATTCTTCTTAAACAAGAAGAAAAAAATAGAAAAGTTAATCCAGTTAGTCATAGGACTAGAAGTAAAAATAAATACAATAGAAAATATGGTTAAATTCGTAGAAGATCAAACACCTAATAAGGTAAAAGATACACTACTACATAATTCACTTTCTAAAACGGTTAAAAGTAGTTATTTAATACGGTTTTTAGATTTTCCAAACCGTTTTAGATATGGGCGGACTTGAAAGTCGTACATTTTTTAAAACGGATAAGACACCGTTCTTAATACTGTTTTTTACAATGGTTTATAACCGTTCTAGATATTTTAAGTTAACCGTCCTTAATGTTGGTTTTAAAAACGGCTTTCTAATCGTGTTGAAAAATTCCCGCTTACAGTACGCCGATTGTGAAATGTTTTTAAAATTATGTTTTTAACACGGTTGATGAACCGTTCTTAAAAGTCTGTTTTCTAACACGGTTGATGAACCGTTCTTAATAGTGTGTTTTCTAACACGGTTGATGAACCGTTCTTAAAATTATGTTTTTTAACACGGCTGATGAACCGTTCTTAAAAGTTTATTTTGTCTTTAAAATCAAATATATATTTATTGAATTTTTTCTTATAATTGACTGTTCCCTAAAGTTCGCAGCACAGCCAAATATATACATATGAATAACACATCCATTTCAAATTGAAAAAACAATTGCCATACATACAAGAAATAAACTATATATATACAACAAATATACTAATATCTACAGAAAAAATACTAATATATATAGTAATGAATAAAAAACAGTACATAATTGCAAGTATGTTCTATCAAAATGATGGGAGAAATCTATTAAATTGCGAACGCTTGGAGCTCACATTTCATTACATAATTGCCCCATATTTCTCGAACCTCATCCAAATCTTTGTTTTGAAATGGTTTCGCGTCCTTCTTGAAGCACTAAAACATTAAAAAAACTATAGTTAATTGTAGTTGATTGAGATATTAAAAAAATATAATAACACATGCAACCATTAATAATGAAATTGAAAAACAAGACGAATACCTTATTGAGACTCAAGTGATCTATGCCTGGACGGAGTGCGATCAATCGCATATAGCACATGACATAATATCCACACTCCCAATCTCCCGATTGCCTCTTGTACTACAAATAAAAAAAAGCATTTTTTTAGATAATAAAATTTCTTACGAATATATAACAAGTTAACAAAATAACATGTTTACTTTCATCTCTATCCATTGAATTGTTCTATGTGTTGTTGAGCTATCTGCACACATAGAAAGATATACCCTCGTAAAGCTGCAAAAAGAAAAAGAAGAAAAAACGGGCATCAACTATCCACGTGTATGAACATGTAATAATGTGTGTTATATAATATTTTAAAAAATTAATCAGAAATATAACCTACGTGCTCATTAATAACACAGCATCATCTCGGGAGGCCGAATATACAGGATCAAACCAATAAACAGACATATCCCGTGGCCTTATGGCTATTAACATCCAGTGATCACTATTTAAGAAAATAAAACATATATATCAATTATTAAATTCATTATAAGATTGACAATAAATTAAAATGATATAAGTTTAATTACCCTAGAAAATATGGCGCAAGGTAGATGCTGTTGTTGCCATTCTTCATGGCTGATGCCATATATTGTACCCTATCTGTGTCATTATTCCCAATTTTTTGTATATGGGTCTGGGGATATGAACCCTACTCCAGTCTGACCCTGTTCATTAGCCAATGTATAAAGTGCCCTATACAATACATTAAACAAACATAACAGTCATATTTATTAATCTGTAGAAGTTGTAAACAAAATGGAAATTGCAAAATATATAAGTAAACTATTGAAATAAATTCTAACTTACTTAATGAACACTTGCATGCAATGACTTGTCATCTTGTCCAACCTTAAAAATTCGTTTAGGCTCTCCTTTGGAATATATATATCATATGCTAGGCCCACAATTTCTGGTATCATCTCTATTGTGTAAACAATGTCATTCGCATGGAATTGTACCCGGATATATAATTCTTGTAAAGAGCCCACCAATTTTGTTATTGCGTCTTGTTGTTCTCCTGTGTGGGCATCTTTCGAAGTTTGGGGCTTAGGTGTTTGCTTTGCCTTTTTGGAAGTGGAAACTTTCCTCCCCTTCTTTGGCACCTGCGAAAAAATTGTAGTGTAATTAGAAAGATTGACAGTTGTAAGGTATTAAAAACTATAATGGATCTTATTTAATTAAACCTGAACGTGTAGCCCTGAACTAAGCTCAACTAGTGATCTAGGCCATAGCAAAATCTGTCCGATTGCGCTCCCCACTGTCGTGGCCTCATCGTCCGGAAATGGTACCAAAGCATCGGCAACATACGAGGTCAATATGGTGACCCTCACTTTATCAGGCGTTACATTCTTTCCGTGATGAAGTGATAAAGTATACGCTCTGCTGGTGGCCACAAAACACCTCTCATTAAGTTCATTGTTAACAAAAAGTCGAACTTCAGCTCCGTCCTACAATAAAAGTCAATAATAACATAAATTATACAGGGATAAAATAAATCTTAAAGTCACGTATATCAAAAGAAAGAATACATTACCTGAAAATCTCCGAGTGAATCTGGATTGCACGAACTGGAACAACTCACAATGTTCTCTCTCAAGACTTCCTCTCCCACTGTCACAGGCGTCGGATCCTTTTGGGCATTCAGATTCATGGCTGATTCAACTGTGTGGCTCGTATTGCTCGAGTCAGCCTTAAGCCGTCCCTTTTTATAAACTGGAACTGGCTTACCCATTGCCTGAAATAATTCTTTGACCACGTCTGACCAAAATCAGAGCTCCTCCTGGCAATCCAATAGCGCATCCGACTCCGACATAACAGTATTGGTAGAGGACGGGGATCCAAAGACTTCTTGCACTCGCTTCCGACCACCAACACCTCTAATACGGCCGGGGTGATCCTTTTTCCCCGTCGCTACAACAAGAATGTCTTCTTTTCCCGACGCAATCGTCTCTCCTTGACTTTCGCAGAGCGTCAAATCATCCTACGAGATGGCAATAACAGTCCTCAATTAGTAATGACATTTTATAAACTATATTAAACTATATAGTTTAATTTGGAAATGGGTGTATTATACTTACAATCGCACTGCTAACATTTCTAGCCTCGTCGGTCGAGTATTCACCACTCTTCTTTTTGTGCCCTTCTTTAAATAGCACATGGCGGGGAATTAGCGAAGGTGGTGAAGTTGTCGCGCGTGCCTCCTCTTCGGCCATACCATTCTCAATATTCATCTGTACTTTCTTCTCCCATTTCTCAGCAGTTAATTTGTTAGCAAGCAAAGAATATCCACCACGAGACATTGTGTGATGGAGTTTGTTCTGATTGGAGCTCTCTAAACTAGCACTGCGCCTCCTCTATTTGAAACCACAGAGAAACCAAAATTGTAAGTGTGTATTTGTTAAAGATTGAATGAACAATATATTAAAATAAAACAGAATTCCATTACCTGCCATTCGTCAGTGGACCGATTAGTACAGAATAAATTCCATGAATCCTTATTGAGAAAAGGATAATCTATACATGGGTCTTTACCCTTGTTCGAACCAGAAATATATCGATTTAGGCTCGATTTCCAAGACCGCCAACGTTCTCCCGCAGCTGATAACCACTTTCTTTTTAGTTTCTCTGTGGTCTGAAATTCAAATGTTGCCTACACCAAATAACATATAACATTAGTATAAATATAACTACAAAACAATTAAAACCTATAAAAGTGAAACAACCAATTCAAACTTAGGCAATAAAATCTATAACACATACCATTACTTCTTCCCATATGTTATCCTTTATCTGCTGTTCAACAGATGGCCAGTCTTCGAATTTGACAATATCTACTTTACTGCGCGCCATCAATCCAATGAAGCTAATCCATTTGGTTCGCGCGTCTGATGTCAAGGGTCGCCATAGTTATCAAATTCGATCGGTACTTTTTTTCCCATGGCCCTCATGGTCATCAGTTCTTGGCAAATTGTCCCTTTCCTACCAGCTGATGGTTGAGGTTCATCATCATTGGACTGAGTGCGTGAGCGCCTTTTGGGTCCCATTGAATAAATTATACTATAATGTACAGGAAAAGCCAAAAGTTGTTAGTTACTTGTCAAAATAAAACACTTGGAACTTTATATAAAACAACCAAATAAGTGATGTTTCGACGTATGGCACTACTTCTTCAGAGTTGCGGAGGATGTAAAGGTGTGCATTTTGCAATTCATCATTCAGGGGGGTGCACAACTTGGCAACCGATGTCCCCTTTCCTTTCATCCTTCCCTCGTGTCGAGATTTAGGTAGTCCAATAGCATTGTTGTCACATAGATACCCAGTGCAAAACTCAATAACCTCCTCAGCTATATATCTTTCAACAATGCTAGCATCTGGACGATAGCGATTTTTAACATAACCTTTGAAAACTTTCATATACCGCTCAAATGGATACATCCAGTGCAAATATACAGGACCACAAATCTTAATCTCCCTCACCAAATGAACCACCAAGTGCACCATATGTCAAAAAAAGTAGGTGGAAAATACATTTCAAGCTGACACAAAACCACGACAATTTCATCTTGTAACTCATCAAGTCTGTCACGGTCAACAACCTTGCTACATATCGCATTGAAAAAGAAACAAAGTCTGGTTATGCCAAACCTGACATGTTGTAAATTCAAAAAAACAACCAAATAGGTGAGGTTTCGACATAAGCAACCCAAAACAGTCCTAAAACAGTTGAAATTTCCAAAAAAACAACCAAATAACACAAGTTTCAACATAATCAACCTAAAACAGTACCAAAACAGTTGTATCAAAAAAACAACCAAATAGGTGAGGTTTCAACATAAGCAACCCAAAACAGTCCTAAAACAGTTGAAATTTCCAACAAACAACCAAATAACACAAGTTTTGATATAATCAACCTAAAACAATCCCAAAACAGTTGTACATTCCTAAAAACAACCAAATAAGTGAAGTTTCGACATAATCAACCAAAATTGGTATATAAACAAAGTCTGGTTATACCATACCTTACATGTTTTGGCAAGATGGATCAAATAGCTACAGGTAACAACTGCTGCATCAACACATGACAGTCATGGGACTTCAATCCAACAAATTTCAGATCTTTCATCGAAACAGTTCGGCTTACATTTGAAGAATATCCAGATGGGACTTTGATG